>JAKFHU010001262.1:21921062-23369094 GCA_023783475.1 Daubentonia madagascariensis
TAACCGATCTCTGTAAAGACAAACAGCGTCCTCGCCACTGCTTCGCCGCGTCTCCGAGCTCCCTCTCACTGCCTTCCACTTGAGATCTGGCTCTAGAACTGTTCTTTTGCACAGGAACTCTAAAAATTCATTTGATCTGATTTTTTTTTTCACAGACACATTTCCCTTTATTACTCTAAAAATCAGAAGTCCAGACTAACAAGAATACAGAAAAAAAAACCCTAAATACACAAAAAGTTGAAAATTTGTCTTCCATAATAATTAATTCGAGCTACATTTATGCCTACAGTATAGGCAACCAATCTTTACTATTGTTTAACAACGTGATTTTACTTTTGACAGGGATGGGAGTATCATCCCTGTAGATGCCGGTAGCAACCCCAGTTGTGACAACCAAAAATGTCTCCGGACATCGCCAGACCTACAAGGCTGAGAACCACCGCTGTAAGATGCGATGTTTGATCTCTCCTGATAGTCATACAAAAAGAAGGTAAGCAGGATAGTCAGGCTATCCCCTGTGCTCTGAAAGCTCGGCATGTTGAGATAGCATCCACTCCTCTCGTATATACCTCAGAACCAATGGAAAGAGAATAGACTAGATTTTTTTAAGTGTCATCTTTTCTTCACTAGATCTCTAGCCTCCATTCCAAAAATATCTCCTCCTCTTAAACCTTGCCTCTGTTTTAAGGTCTAAGCTTAGAGAGAATCAGGTAAAAAAATACATATATATACGCATACACATACACACACACACGTATACATATACAGAGAGAGAGTTATGCCTTGCTTAATGACAGGGATACGTTCTGAGAAATGTGTCGTTAGGTGATTTCGTTGTTGTGCGAACATCACAGAGCGTACTTACACACACCTAGATGGTGTAGCCTTGTAGCCTACTGCACACCTAGGCTGTATGGCACAGCCTACTGCACCTGGGCTACAAACCTGCACAGCATGTTACTGTACTGAATACTGCAGGCAACTGTAACACAATGGTAAGTATTTGTGTATCTGAACATATCTAAAAAGATAGAAAGATAGAAAAGGTAAATTAAAGATGGTATAAAAGATAAAATATGGTGCACCTGTACAGGGCACTTACCATGAATGGGGCTTGCAGGACTGGAAGTTTCTCTGGGTGAGTCAGCGAGTGAGTGAATGAACAGTGAGTGCATGTGAAGGCTGAGGACATGACTGCACACTGCTGTGGACTTTATAAACACTGGATGTTTAGGATGCGCTAAATTTATCTTGTTTAAGAAAATTAATGGTGCTGTGATGTCATGATGGCTAGGACATCCCTAGGCGATAGGAATTTTTCAGCTCCATTATAATCTGAGGGGACCACCATTTTATTATATATGTGGTCGTCATTGGTAAAAATGTCATTATGTGTCTCATGACCTTATATGTATATTCAAGTAGATGAAATTAAACTCACAAGGCTGTCTGTTTGAAATGGCCCTTCGTCTTTGGGACAGGTCAGAATGTGCAGTCAGTTATTTCGTTTGGAAATAGACTGAGGCACAGTCTCTTTACCCCATACACCAAACCCTCTTAGATTTACTGAGAGAATTTTGGCACTCAGATTGCCTCGGCTGCAAAATTGATTAGGTAAGTTGTTGCATTCAACAAATCTTGTTTCACTTGTAATATCTGAGGCTGGAAGACATTCCTGGCCATTCGCCCCAAACCTGGGAGAGGGTTTTGCAAGATGCTGACGTCTAATTTTAGAAGCTGAACTTTATGAAGTGTTCCTTGAAAGGGACAGAAGCTAGAACAAGCCGTGAGTGCTGCTTCCCTTTTTCTTTCTCTCTCCTTCCTCCCTCCCTGCCTTTCTCCCTTCCTTCCTTCTCTCTCTCCTGCTTTCTCTCTTTCTGTCTTTCACTACTTGGCATTTTGCCCTCCCAGCCTTACAACAACTTTTAAAATATGTTGAATATGTTAAAAAATAATTACAAAAACCCTACACATGCATGAAGATATATTTGTGGGCCACTGCTGGAGCAGAAGAAATTGTTTCTTCTCTTTGTTCTCTTACGTTCTGTGTGGGCTTCTAGTGCTTTTTTTTTTTTCTTTCCGCTACAGTTAGTTGAGACCTTCTGGAGTACTCAGTGTTCAGACTGAACTCATTGAGGACAAGGGTGTTCTCTAAATCATCTTAACATTCCAAGAATCCAACAAAGTTCCTGGTATAGGGCTGATGATGAATAAATGAGCGCTAACTGATTTGATTTTCTTCGTGGGAAGGCGTGAAGACCGTCCCCTTTTCAGTAAGGGAAGCAGAATGTGATTGTGCCATGTGGAAAGGCTTAGGTTAAAAAAATCCATTTGCATCAAATTTAAGGACCCTGGGTTATTGTTTAAGTATCTTGCTTTCAGGGAAAGAGAGAATGATCTTTACTGGTTGAATGTCTCTGGAGAGAAGATCAGAACCAGGAGTCCCTGGGAGTGTGGAATTCTGAATGGACACAGCCAGCCTCCCACCACTGTCATATGTTTACTGAGGTCCCACAGTGTGCCAGGCACTGGCATCAGGACACAGGAGCGCAGAAAACAGTAAAAAGTAAAATAAAATAAAACAAATGCCTGCCCTCATGATTACATCCTATGGGCCGGGGGTGCAGAAAAGAACATAATAAATAAGTTAATTCTAAGATATGAGGGAAGATGATAGTGTCATGAAAAAAGTAAAGCAGAATTCGAGGGTTTGAAGAATGCCTGGTGTTGCAATTTTAAGAGAGTGGTTTAAGAAAGTTGTTGCTGTGAACTGGATCTTTGAGCAAGTCTTCTGGCAGAGGAAATATTAAGTGCAAATGCCGTGAGCCCTAGTGTGTGCTTGGGAGAATAAGAAGGTGTGTGGGCTGCAGGACAGTGAACGAGGTTCAGGAAAGCACTAGGCAAAGTCAGAGAAGGATGAGGAGAGCCCACCATGCAAACATTGTGCAACATCGCGGAGATTGGTACTGTGTGTGCAGTGAGGAGCCGCAGAGGTTGGAAGCAGAGGAGTCACCCGATAAGATTTTAACAACATCATTTGGTTGCTGTGTTGAGACTCAAAAGCAGGGGGCAGAAATGGAAGGAGTGACCCCAGCTTGGGGGCTCCTACGGTCATCCAGGTGAGAGATGCTCTGTGGACGGGCAAAATCAGCAAAGAGCCTTGAGGAAAGCTTGGAACAGTGCTGTCCAGATCTTTCTACAATGCTGGGAATGTACTATAACATATGATCATCTGGTTCTGAGCCATATCTTCTTTAAAAGCCCACATTCAATCATTTCCTTAGGGACAATTGGAGGATAATGGATTTCCAGGGGCTAGATAAATTTTTTGCAAACGTTATAAAGTTGGGCAGGGCTAAGTGTTGGCAAGAATGTGGGGGAAGCAGGCATCTTTGCACTGCCCACGCAACCTCCCAGAGAGCAAACTGGAAGAACTTGCTCGAACAAAATGGACACATCCCTTAAGCCCAGCAACCTACTTCTGAGATGTGTCCCAGAATGGTTCTCACACTGGACCAGAAGGGGACATGTGCAAGGATTTTCGTCACAGCACAGTTTGTGTAGCAGGGCTTTGGAGACACCCTGGGCTCCCTCACTGGGGAATAGGTCAACAAAATATGGTGGATGTAATAGCACAACAAAGTGACTATAGCTGACAATAAGTTAGGGTGTACTCTAAAATAACTAAAAGAGTGGAGTTGGAATATTCCTAACAAAAAGAAATGATAAATGCCTGATGTGATGGATACCCCAATTATCCTGATTTGATTAATTCACATTGTATGCCTGTATCAAAACATATGTACCCTATAAATACCTACAACTATTATGTACCCCTAAAAATTAAAAATTTTAAAAAACAAACATGGTGGATGAACACTTGGTGGATGAAATATTACGCAGCAGTTAGATGTAACTAACCAGAAATACACACAGAAATGCAGATCAATTATAAAAGCACAGGGTCACATGGGAAAAGTAGGACATAGAGCAAGGTCTAGGATGCATCTGAAGTTCAGAATTCTAGCATAGTGGCTCCTATCGAAGCAGAACTTAAGGAAGAATTTAATATACAAAACATCCCACAAAACTATGACAAACAACCCTATAAACAGAGGAAAAATATAAAACAATTTACAGAAGAGGAAGTACAATTTACCAACACATATACGAAAGGATTTTCAATCTGACTAATGGTAAAGGAAATGGAAATTAAACATGATAGTTTTCAGCTATAATATTGTCAAATTTAAAAAATTCACATTTACTATGAGCACTGACTTAGGAAATAAGCTATCTCAGACGTTACTGGTGATAATGTTAATTACCACAACCTTTGGGGAAAGTAATTGGGCAGTGTTTATAAAAATTAAAACTGCATATATCCTTGGACCAAGTCAGCCTGTTCTTTGGTGGCCTCCAGTGATTCATGTCCTGACTATTCACACCATTATGTAACCCACCCTACACATACACACACACACACACACACACACACACACACATAGGGGTACTGGGCTTGGCCAGATGACTGCCTTGCCCAATGATTGAGGCCTGTCCTTTTGGACTACCTCCTCTTGGAAACCTGAGGCCACCACATTTTAGGAACTCCAACCCAGCCATGTGGAGAAGCCATCTGTCGTAGAACCCAGGAACCCCACCGACAGCCACAAGGAAGTCCCAGACATATGGCCCTCCTTGAGCTGTTTCAGCCAGCCCCCAGCCATGCTAGCAATCCCAGCTGAGCCCCCAGACATCACAGAGTGTGGCCGAGCCACCTCCACTGTGATTATACATTTACTGTATCACTGTGTGGGGAGTGGTGAAAAACTACAAGTGACCAGAATGTCCCTTAATCGAGCAATGGTTGAATTAATTGTGCTACATTCATAATATAGAATCGTGTGAGGATTACAGCAATAAAAATCTTATATCTACCAATCTGAAGGCATAACGATGGTCTGGGAAGTGAAAAAGCACATTGCAGCTTCATGTATGATTCCAGTTTTGTAAAAATACGTTTAAATACTTAAATAAATACAAAATAAACGTTGGTAGGAGCATAGAAAAATGTGGAAGACTACACCAGGTTGTTGACGCTAGTTATTTCAGGCGGGTGGGGTGGGGGGGGTGAGGTGGAGATTACTGAATTTGCAATTAAGTCTTTAAAGCAATTCCCTCACTACATGTACTACTTTGGTAAGTAAAGAAAATCAAAGGAAGAAAACGGTAGAACAAAATAGCTGTTAAAAAAGATCAGCATTTGGGAACTTACCTGTCAGTTTCAGACAAACTCTGAAAATAAATCTGAGGGGATACCTGCAAGGTTCTTTTACTAATTTTAAATGCAACATCATTTTTTGCCAACCTTAGATTTAGGTTAATTCTGAAAAGTTTCATTAGCTTTTTTTACACCTGGGTTTTCAAGATTCATTTAATATGGTTGTTTCGCTCTTCCCCTGGCATGTTCCAGTGAAAAGGGCAAACATCTGGTCTTATCTCTGAGAACACACGGTGTGTGTGAGAGTGTGTGGGGGGCTCAAGGGGTGTGCAAATAATCCAACCTTCAAAAATTCCTTTCATTCTGGAATTCAAATGACCTGTAAGCTTTAAAAAAAAAAAGAAAGAAAATCTTGTTTTCTAAATACATTCTCATTAAACAAATCATTTAAAAAATCTGCTGTCAGATACCTGTTGTTACGTTTCTTTTTTGAAAGACTCGCCTGCACATACAACAGAATCTGTACAAATTCATGCCAGTGACCTTGGACATTTTCTTCTTTTATCTAATACTGTGGTTCTCACCTTTAGCTTCCTTGTAGAATCTTCCAGAAGGCTTTGGAAATAAATATAGATTCCTGGGCCCCACCCCGGAAATTTCTGATGCAGTTTGGATGGAGCTTGGACATACACCCATGGTTTTGAGAAACACTGGTCTATGATGAATATGAGTAATAAATATTCTCAAGGAATGCTTAAAATAATCTAATCTTGTGTCTTTCGAATCAATGACAAATTGAATTATATTTCACATAGTTTTAAGATTAACTGCACTTTATTGAAGTTGAGTCATTTGAAAACTGGTTTAAAAAATGCCATTTAATCTGAATATTCAGTTAACCAGGAACATCATTTTGAGTGAGCACAAATACTGCAGGCAATTGGCTTTTAAAACAGGCTGAAAAGTGAGGTTCCTGCCAAAATGCCAATGCCAATGCAGCACTTCATGTTGACGCAAAATATCAGTGCAGAACTCAGTGTTCCTATTAGGGGCATTTTGCAGCTCTGTTAGAATATTTCAACAGGATTGTAGTGTTTCATTCACAAAATTCCTTCTATAGGGTAATCCTTGACGAGAATATCCGCATTTTGCAATGATTTTGCTCTAATTTAGTTTGCACCTGCCAAAACATATGTGTAAAAACTCTATTTAAAATCTTGAACTTGCTCTGAATTGATCTTTATTTAGTTCCTTATTTTTAAAACCATGTTTTGAGCACTTGCTTTATTGCATCAAATATCCCTTAACTCTTTACCTGCACCATACACTTCTCCAAGGGACACTTATATTCTCTACTGTGCTAGGCACGCAACAGGGCAATTAAATGTCTGCTCCCTTGACTAATAATTTTGCTCAGCAATTTTGTTTGCTATAAAATATCATCCCATGCTCCAGAAAGGTCGCAAAGTTTCTAGCATATTTGAGGAAAAGTCACCCAGCTCTCCCAGGATTTGACAAGTAGTACACTGAGTCTGTCAGTGGTGAAACAGACTTCATGGTGTTGCTTTTCTCAAAAGACCTAACATGCTTTCTCCCAACTCTCACCATGAGGGAAACAATGGAATCTTCTCTCCTCTCTTTTCTCTATCCCCAGTTTTTGGGGAAGTTAGAGGCAGTTTAGTGTTCTTAGCTCATTTAAGGAGTGATTTCCAAGGAAACTTCAAGGAAGCTTATTCGCTAAAATCACACCCAAACACAGCTTTCTTCCATATATTAGAAATAAATGGCATGTATCAGAACAATAAATAAGAATTCAAAAAATCTAGGTTTTTTTTTTGTTAATAATGTAATAATGATTACTATACAAGTACTATCTATCGGGTTGTTACTAAGTGGCAGGTGGTACTCCTCCTGGGCCAGGCCATGGGTTAGAGAACTCTGCTCTGTTCCTCCCCCCATGAACCCAAAGGGACATGATCCCCCGAAGCCCATCACCCCTTCCAGATGACACTCCAGGTGCCCGGATATGTTAAGACCATAAGGTAAGCATGCGATTGCAAGCATTTAATTTGGATTCCAGGAACCACCACAGAGGAGTGTGGAAGAGAGACAGGGAGGGAAAGACATCCCAGAATGGGGCATTACTGAGCATGTGAATCACTGTGGGCAACTGGGGCTCAGCCCCACCAGGAACCCCAGCAGACAGTGTGGAACATGCCTCAGACAGCCCACAAGGGGGACAGGAGGGGGGCAGGGACACTGATCCACCACCTCCTGTCAGTCACGGGTTGAAGGTGGCCCTTGAGAGGCATTAACTCCCCGCACCTCCAGCCTGCCCAGAGATGAGTGGAGTGGACTCTGTCACCAGAGAAAACCCCCAGGAAAAGTCACAGGCACTTGTGTTTGGCGCCTGAGAGTTCTGCTTGCAGGGCTGTAGCACGCGCTATGAGGCTATGGGTCAGCACCACCAGTGTCTGCTATAGCAGGACCCTAAAATGTGCTGCCCAATGTGCCAAACTGGCTTCCAGTTCCCCAGGCCCATCCTTCCAAGGATGATCTCCAATAAAAAAAAATTGCACTCAAACACTTGCCTCAGGGTCTGCCCCTGGGAGAATCCAAACCAAGGTTGCAAATGGGTCTCTGCTGATGCACTTGCCCAGATGCCACAGGTGTTACGGGAGGCCTGGTGTGACACTCTATCTCACTTGTGTGCACCTTACTACCACAAAATGAAGAAGGCAATATTGCTATCTCCATTTGAAACCGAGTCTTTGACCACTGGAAGTCCCTTGCCCAAGGTCCCAAGATGATAAATAAGGTAAAAATAATGATATCAAAGCTGGACTCTCAGGCCTGTCACTTACTTGCTCTATGCCCTTGTGTGGGTGGCATCTCACCCAAGTTCTCCACCTGCACACCGGGGATGCTGGGGGAGCGATTTCCACCCGGCCTGCTTACTGGGGTGCTGCAGAGGTCCAGTGAGATGACAGTGAGGGACCACATGCGTCAAGTCACACCATGAATGTCAGGGTTACGAGGCCCATGCTGGCATAACCCCAGGACCATGGGTTTGGGCACTCACCCCTATACCTGTGGCCTTTACCCCATCTTTATCCATTGTTTCCTGCATATTCCCTTCCTCCCTCTCTCCCTTCCTCCCTCCTTCCTTCCTATCTGCCTCTTTCCTTCTTTCCTTCATTTGTTCCGTTATTAAGCACATAGACATTGAGCACCTACTGTATGCCAGGTACTGTTCTAGGTGATACGGACATAGCAGTGAACGAGATAAATCTTTATTCTACCAGAGGGATAAATACACAAATGAATAAATAAATAATAAAAGTTAGTTACCAACAAATGCTATGAAGGCTATGAGAGCCCTGTATTACAGTGTGGCTGGTGAGGTGGTGCGTGGTGTTTGTGTGTGTGTATGCGTGAGAGAGAGAGAGAGAGAGTTGATTTTGAGCAGATCTCCAAAGAGGTGACGCTTCAGCTAAATCTATCAATAAGAAGGAAGCAGTCAGCTGTGAGAAGACCGTGGCAAGCATTTCAGAGACGGTAAAGGGCACGTTCAGATCACACACCCCCAGTGCAAATGACAAAGGGGAAGTGGCAAGTGGACCCAGCACTCAGAGCTAAAGGAGAAGCTGCAGGAGAGGATGTCAGTGAGGCAGGTTGGGGCCAGATCACACAAGGCCCCATACTCTGCGGTAAAGTGTTTGGCTTTTATACCAAGTACAATGGGAATCACAGGAGGAATTTAAGGGACAAGATGCAATTTCAGTTTTATAAAATCATTCTGCTGTATAAAAACGAGAACAAGAGTAGATCAAGACGACTGATTAGGACCACTGCCCCACCCTAGGGGTATCAACCATCCTCAGTTTCCCTGGTTTGCTAAGATGACAGTGTTTGGGACTTTGTGGCTTGAATGTGTGTCCCCTCCAAAATTCATGCTGAGACTTAATCCCCATTGTGGTGGTATTAAGAGGTGGGGCCTTTGGGGAAGTGATTAAGTCAGGAGGGCTCTGCCCTCAGGAGTGGATTAGTGACCTTATAAAAGAAGCTTTAGAGAGAGCCTGCCCCTTTTCCCCCTTCCCTCCTTTCTGCCACATGAAGGCACGGCATTCCTTCCCTCCAGGGCAGCCCTCACCAGACACTAATGCCGGCACCATGATCGTGGACTTCCCAGCCCCCAGAACCATAAGAAATACATTTCTATCCTTTATAAATTACCCAGTCTGTGGGATTTTGTTATAGCAGCACAAGTGGACCAAGATGCCATCACGACTCACCGCACCCTGCTCTTTCCAGTCTGGGGTCCTGACTTGTCTCCTTCCCCGACCCTGGGCCTCTCCATCAGGATGCCCATAGCCCAATCTCCTCACGCCACATTAGCATCATTTAGTTCAAACACTCTTCTTCTCCCCAAAGCACTTTGCACTATACCTGCCTCCCTGGCTGGCCTGCCTGGGTGACAGTGTTCAGCCCAGTTGGCCCTGTTATGTGCGGAGCAGCAGCACTGCACAGGTGAAAGATGCAGGTGGGATTACAGACAGCAGAAGACATGGCTATTGCAAGCCCTCTAGGAGGTGCCCAGGTCCTTGATAATGTCAATAGTCATCAATCGTCAATAGTTGTCAATAATAATACAGCCAAAGGTAAACTAAACACCAGGGACATGGGGTTTGGCTCCAGGAATTTCTCTTATTCTTAACATTCTATGGAAATAAGAATTATTTTGAAGGAGCAATCAAGTCCTACAACCAAGTAAGAGACAAGGCAAATCTGTCTCCTTTAAAGTCTCCCCTTCCTCTGTGTCACTACACCTGGACAAATATCGGGGCACTCACTCTGGGCTCAGAGCCTATTAACCCCAGGGAAATATCAGATGTTGGCATTCCTAGTCTGGAAGAATCTGTGGGGTCTGTCTGGGGAATATGTCATCCTCCATCCATGTGCATCGAGTGGGGAATGGTGTTTGGGTGCCGTGTTAGGTGTTGAAACAAAACAATGTGTGAGATATGATCCTTTTCTCTTAGGTCATAATTTGGAAACACCACACATGTTTAAAATAAAAAGATAAAGAATACTCAGATATGTTAGGTGATACACATTTGCTGGACCCTATGATATGGACAACTGCAGCTGTAAATGTTATTTGGTCTTGGCCTTTTAAATAATGTTAATTTTATGTATTTTATTCCTGGGAGACCATTTGTAGAAAATGGAAATCATCACAGTAGAATATAATTGTGTCTTTTAAAACTTTCATTATTTTTTAAAATATACAAATAGTGTTTTTAAACAGCAGATCAGTTTATAATTATAGATAGCAAGTGGATTTTAAAAATCATTACTATATAATCTCACTATTTGGAGATAATCACATTAACATTTTGGTACAGATTCTTCTAAAGTCTTTTCTATCTCTAATACAACCCTTTCCCAGACAGCTAGTTGACCTACCACCTCAGGGAAAGTCCTCCTGTCAATTGTACATCTGGTCAGTAATTAGGGGGGAGGGAGAGAAGGAGGGAAGAGGGAAGGAGAGAGAGAGAGAGAGAGAGACAGAGGGAGGGAAGGAGGGTCCAGACAACTAGAGTCCCTTGGGGACAGAGACTAAACCCATATGCCTCATGGGATTATAATAAACATGCTCTTTATTGAAATGCCTTGGGCTTAACCATACATCCAAGGTGTCTTTCCAAATGTGTATCTTACATCTAAGGGCCACATTGTGTCTTGTTAAATGTACCTGCTACAATTAATTTAGTCAATCCACATTACTGGATATTTAAGGTTTTCTCTAGTACCAAGCTACTACATACAATACTCAAACATAAATAATCCTTTGCACTCATCTCAGTGTACTTGATATAAGTTGCCAAACTAGAGGTTTAGACCTCTACATATCCACTTGGGTTTTTAACATCTGCCAAAAGTCAGTTCTTCAAACCCTGAGCTAAGAGTTTGCAAACAGATGGCCCATAGATGTGTTTTGTTTGGCCTACATATTATTTTAAATATTTGAAAATTTCAACTGAGCATCTGAATTTCTTCTTTTTCATGAGGGAAGAACTCTGGCAACCCTAGACCCATAGTCCCAAACAGCAGCAATTGGCAGAGTCGGAGTTTTGGTGACCCATTCAGTCTTGTGCCCTGTCTGCTACAAGGCCCTCCTCCCTGCACCGCACTTCTAGTTTGTTTATTTACATTTCCACCTGCTGCTCTCCCTAGCAGGCATTTCACTGTATGACCCCCTGCCGGTCCCCGCGCATTTCTTGATCATTTAATGACACCAACCTTATGTCAGCTTTTGAACACTGGAATCTGGGCCAAAATACATGGTCCCAATTCTAAATGTACTAGATATGTGACTTGAGACAATTGAGTCTCTTTGTGAATAAGTTTTCCCGTTGTATACCATCACGTGGTTAGGCTCACTTGCATGGTACTAGTGAATTTCACATGCAATAAGGTGACTCATGTTGAATACTGAAACACCTCTAACAAATAGTGGTATACTCCTCCACCCAGGGGGGAATCTTCCTGCTTTATCAAATATGCACAGTTCTACACAAGTTTCATGGCAACAAAAAACAAACAAACAAGAAACCCACCACTGATTTTACGCTATTTCCTTTTATTCATGGTGCAGAGCTGGTCTACATTCCCCAGCCTCCCTTGCGGTAGAGGTGGCCGGTGTGGCCGATGGAACGTGAAGTGAAGTGATCCCACCACCTCCAGGCTTGTTCCAAGAAAGTTCTGCAGGATCCTCCCTGCTGTCTCCTGTTCCTTCACTTGATGTAGACACACTTGGGTAACCTTGGAAACCATGCATTGGAGACAACAGAACCAACATTTGAAGGAGCCTGGGTTTTTAAATCTTTCCTTGTTGGAAAACTATCTATAAGCAATACCTGTTTGGAATTTACATGTGTTAGAAAGGAACTTCACTTGTGTATGTGCCATTATCAATTTGGGGTCTGTTTATTAAACAGCTAGTGTTACTTAACTAAGAATTTGTAATGTCTAAAGAATGTCAAGTTGAAAAACTTCCTGAATTTAGTTAGAGTATCTTTTTCTTTTTCTATTTCTCTCTTTTTTTAGTTAAAATTAGTAAGGAAAATTAGCAAATGTCAGTTTCAAGCCAATTAAGAATGGTTTTGGTTACAAATGCAGTACTTGGAAACTGAATGATTATGAAATACTTCCTGGGAGACACATCATCTTGCTCACAGAGTTCGCTGAAATGCAATTAATTTTTATTTTAAGGAAACATGAGAAAGATTTTCAGTACAGAGCAATGAAAACCAAGAAAGAAATTTGTCTGTAAAGTGATGGAACATAAGTACACTTAAATATATAGCAGAGAACATCTAATTATACATCATAGCATTAAATTCACTATAATAGCATGACAATTGGTACACAGAATATAAGTGGCCCCACTTTTCTAAGTCACATTGCACATTTCATCCATGTGGCATTACCTAATAACATCTTATAATTTTATTTTTGCTGCTTTGCTCAATAGAAATTCTGTTTTCTCAGATGTCCAGAGGAAATACAGTATACGTACAGTCAGAAGTTGACTTCAGTCATCCTCCTAGTTGATTTTTGCCCTTTTATCTAATGACAGTATGTTCTTCTTCTTCTTTTTTGGCAAGGGCACCCTACATATTTCATGGGCATTTTCTCTTTCCTACTCTTTAGATTCATGTGAGACTACCCTACTCTCAAGCCACACAGGTCTACCATGAGCAAATCTTGGACAGAGTTTTCTAGACTCTGAGGCTCGTAGCAGGGTTGGAACATGTGGTCCAAGGCAGATCAGAGAGATGCAGACCTAGAACTCTGGCTGGGATTGCTCTTAGAAACAATCCCCTCTTTCCCGAGACAACTACCTAATTGGCAGGTCCAAACCACCACACAGAATCTCCTGAGAATAATGACGCTGATGTGAGGAATTCTGAGCCCAGATATGGGGAAACAACACCCTCCTAAACCCATTTGCACCCCTGTATCCAGCTGTACCTGAAGCTCATATACTTTTCAGGTTCTTAAGCCAATAACCAATAAAGTCTCATCTCTCCTGCATAATCTTGTTTGAGTTGAGTTTCTGTAACTAACAACCAAAGAATCCAAATTAATCTAACAGTTAATGGAAAATCTTTTCTTTTAGCCACCATTACTGAGAGTCTATTACATGACAGTCATCACCCGTGGTAATTAATACAACACACTTTAATGTCTAAAACAGCATGGAGGGTGATATTAGTTAACATTTATTAGGTACTTGCTGTATGCTGGGCATTGTTCTAAGTAATTTACATGGTTAGAAATAGTAATACATACACATTGTAAAAAAATTCCAACAGTAAAAATTAGTGTACAAACAATACTAGCTATCATTAACTGACTTGCCATCATGTGCTAAGTACAAGTCCAAACACAATGTAATACACCTGTTATCTTATTGAAACCTTACTATACTCGGAGGCAGGTGATGCTAGGAAGAGGCTGAGGCTGAGACACTGACTCATCTGGGAGACAAACCAGGCAGAAAGCCTTCAGAGCATGACTTCCTAGCAACCACCTTGCTCTGTTGACATGTTAGGGGATCGATAAAGAACATCCCAATTCTCTGCCTGGGTTTGCAAGAAATTGAGAAGTAGAGAAAAGAATCAGAGAGTTGGAGCTCAAAATGTGCCACGTTGTGATAAGGGCTGGGCTGCAGGCTATGACATAGGTACATTGTCAAAGGGGCATTCTAAATGTCTTTTACCTGTGTCCCCTGCCACCATCCAATCAAGTTTGGAGTTTTCACCTGATGAAGAGTGAGAGTCAACAAATACATGCTCATCCAACATTCCTGCCTCACACTGTTGAGGGCTGGAGAGGAAAATTAAGGGATAAAATCTCCATAATTCAGGCATTTAAATAGAAATTGGGACCAGTGGAAGTCAACTGCCAAGCACCTAAGCAAGCAGAAGTGTTTCTCCTGTGCCTCTGTATGAAAACATGAGGGTGAGTTAGTCATGTTTTTTAGCATAAATTGTATTTAATTTATGAGGAATTAGGGACCAGAGGAGTTCAGAGATATGCCTAAGCTCAAATGGCAGGATCAGAAAATTGCTGGCTCCAAAATGCATGTGCCTCCACTGCGATGAGCTACCTCCCAGAAACACACTGCACCGAAAACCAGAAGCCACCTGTAGGCACACTTCTTGTTTCTGGCATTACTCATGCATCTGATTTTCTTAACATTACAAGCATATGCCTGCCATGTTGACAGGGTATGTAAATTCTTCACATTTGCATATTAAGAAATGTACAAAGCAGTATAAATCAGCTTATATATAATAGATTTTTCAGCTTTGATCGCTGGCATTGCCCCAATTTCTATTCCTGTGCCTCTGCTGGTCTTTGATACAACTCTACAATAATTACCACCTCCTTTAAAATTAAAAAAAAAAGGACAGAACATGGTATGTTCCTCCTCCAAATATTCCAATACCTTCCATCCACTGAATAAAATCAGAAGTCCTCATGCTGGCCTCTGAGTCCCCAGGTGACCCGGTCCTGTCCTAACTCTCCCTTCTCTTCTCCTGCCTCCCTCCCACTCTCCCTCACCCTCCCTCTCCCAGCTACAATCATCCTGGCCTTTTTGTGATCCTCAAACACTCTAGAGGTATTTCCTGTACTCAGTAGTGAATGCCCAGTGTCTACTACAGTGCTTGACACATGATCCGTGCTTAAAAAATATCAACTGAGACAATGAGCCAGGGACAGAAGGGCTATCTAGGCAGAGCAATGAGCCCACACAGAGGCACGATGTTAAAGGAAGCCTGAGAGAGGGAGGCTCTGAATGCCGGAAACAGCAGCCACTCCACAGGCAGGAGACAAGGGGAGTGGGCAGAGGCAGGGAGGCTCTGCTTAGATCTTCAAAAGCCTCCTTTTCTTTACAAAGGGGGAAGGAGTTTAGCCTTAAAATAATACAAAAGTGTGGATCATCCAATCAGATTCACACATATAAGAGATCAATAATTTCAAAGATACAAATGATCAATTGGCACAGGCAAAGCAGGTGCATGACCTTTCCATGATCTCTCTCCCCACCTTGCACACACTTGGCCCAGTTTAGCACCTATGAGCTCTCCATGGTATCCACAGTGCACGTCACTTAGACAGAAGGGAGTGGTCCATCACCAAACATCTTCATTTTATATTCAGAGGGTTATATAGCCGAGTGATTTTCCTAGGAGACATGTCCCATAAGTTCACACGTGCCATAAGCTATCCTAGGCAAGCAGGTACAACTCACTAAGAGCATGAGCAAGAGAATGGCACTCCTGCCAGCAAATACCAAGAGGTGACATCCGTGAGCCAATAGGAGGTGAGGCTAAGGCACCTCCCTCCTTCTTTCCCTGAGCTGTTCCTACCACTCCCCTCATATATCGGGAGAGAACAGATTGTAAATAATCTTTTCTTTCACAAACCTAAAACTGATGGAGAGCTTTGAAAGGCTTTGACAGGGGAGTGACATGGTCTGATTGTGTTTTATAGAGGTGCCCCTGTCACTGCCTGAAGAAGAGACACTACTTTAAGCTCCTTGAGGTAAAGGCTGTGTCTTAGGTGTCTGAACCCAGTTCAGTCCTAGGATTAAAACAACAGTCCCTCAATAAATGTCTGTTGATGTGATTACAAAGTATTGAGGAACTTCATTTCTATTTTTACAAATTCATTATAACATTCACTACAGTATCCCTCACATTTAGTACAATACCTAATATACACACAATTTATATTTTCTTGAAGGAACTTATTGAGTGAATACCTGAAAAATTTTTAAAAAGCATACTAAGCTATTTAGGAATGAGAACTGAAATATTTTGAAGCATTCATGAGATGGGTAGCAGAAATGAGCTTTTTTATTTTATTTTATTTTATTTTATTTTATTTTATTTTATTTTATTTTATTTTATTTTATTATTTTATTTTTTTGAGACAGAGTCTCACTCTGTTGCCCCGGGTAGAGTGCAGTGGTGTCATCACAGCTCACTGCAACCTCCAACTCCTGACCTCAAGCATCCTCCTGCCTCAGCCTCCCAAGTAGCTGGGACTACAGGCATGAGCCACTGTGCCCAGCCCAGGAATGAGTTTTAAAGTATATATGCACTCAGAGAAATAATGCTAAGTCCTTTAGTGGGGAATCTTAAAAATCAGGAGAGCCATCCTGGACTGGTTTTAGAGAACAATGGGAAAAATATATATATATCACTGATGATGACAAAGCTGGCTTGTTGAAAAAAGAAAATTGCTCTGCTGACTCAGTCTAGACCCCCTGATGTTTAAAGAGTAAGGGCTTAAGAAGATCATAGAGAGGAAATTATAATAGTCAATGTGGGAAGTGATTCAGGTGTGAATAATGATCAAGGTAAGCATGAATTTTGGAAACGTTCCAAACATGGTAATAGGCAAGTTTATAGCAAGAAATATTCAAGTGAAAGGAAAGAGAAATATGGATCTTAGTAGTAACAATATTATTACATTAGAATGGCTCTCTCACAGTGAACGCTACAAGTTGACCAAACCTGGAAGCTAGAAGACTATTGAAAATCAGTTGTGCTGACTATTCTTCTCTCTGGTCCCCTCACTAAGATCCATTCTCCACTCTCCCCTGCACCCAGGGGTCGCCCACATGTGCTACACTGCTGGGTCACACCAAGGGGTCTGCCTTGGCCGCCAGTCTCCAAGTGGACTCTGCCAAGGGGGGTTCCTGGCAGGAGAACAGAGGGCTGGATAGGTTCTCTGCTTTGTCCCATACTGTTCATGGTTCTTATATTCCTTCAAAACTATAGCTTATGGCAAGGAGCCCCACCTCTAAGAAGCTACCCTTTACTGGGTCCAGGGACACTGTTTCCTTCCTTTGCCTGTTCAGGCCTAGAGGTCCTAACGGCTCCTGACACTGCGAGTCTCTGGGTGCACCAACATTGCTGTTTCCGCCCTCAACCTCTGTAAACATTCTCATCACCAATGTCACATCTGACCTGGAAACGGCAAATGCCTATCTACGATTAAAGGCAGAAACCAATCACCCATTGGCATTTGGAGAGATTAGAGCAATCCTGTTATTTGAAAAGAAATTTTTTTCTTGTTTAGTCACAAAAAACTGACAAGTTTCACAGCCTTGGTTGTTTTCCCCCTTTGAGCAGTGAAAATTAAATAGAAAAAAAATCACACTAACACCATTTCCCCATTGCTTACTTTCTTAGGTGCATCCAGAGAGTAAGCAGAACATAGGAAGCTCAATAATAAAATGTTTTCAATGAATTCTCAGTGGGATAAGTATCTCCAAGCGCTGTCAGAATGAATAACTGCAGGGGTGTGCCATTCGCTCCATGATGAGACATATCTGTCCAAAATCTTGATGAATAGAAGCAATGCTAATTGCAATTTCCCATGTCTTTCTCCTTCTCGGAACTCTGATAGTTGACTTGGGTCAGAACGCAGGGTTTTGGGTACATGCATACAATCCAAATACACTCTGGGGCAAATAAATTATTCTGCTCAGTATAGATCAATGTATCCATTAAGATCCTTCTGTATGCCTTTATCAGTTAAGGTTCTTTGGTTACAAATAAGAGAATTCTATTCAAAATTGCTCAAGAAGAAGGAAGTCTCGCACGAGAATATAGGGACTAGCCTTTGGGATCTAACGTGAGGACTTAAGGGGACCCCAAGAAGAACTGAAATTAGGAGCTCCAAAGGGTCAGGGCTCTTATATCTTTTTCCTCATCTCTTTCTCCTGGTGAATCACTTCATTTTTCTCTATTTATCTACCACATTCTTCTGTTACTCTACCTTAAAATAGTATGTCTGCCAAATACAGTAAAGTGCCAACCTGCCTCTATTCCCTTCATTCATTCAAAAATATTTATGAGCTGCCCATCATGTGTTCTGTATTATTCTAGGAGCTGGAACGAGTACAGGAAGAGAAGGAAAAAGATGACAGTTACTGCTCTTACAGACTTTGTCTTCCAGAGACAGTCAATATTAAAAAAAAAAAAGAATACTATGCTGTGTGATGTATTTTATTTAATTTACTACCATATAAATAAATAACATAAAATCACATAGTCACATGTTTAAGGTTCAGATAGTTTTGCATTTGTGAAACCGAAGTCCCTGGCAAGAAGTAATGGGTAGCATTGGTCAGAACAGAAACTCATTGCACTAGGGGCGTGAGCATGACAGGATCAGTAATTTTAGTATATAAAACAAAAGGGCATGAATATGAAATTAAGTATGCTTCAGATAGTCTCTATGTCTCAGTAGCAGAAATGCAAAGTTCTACCAATTGATTTTGGCTGGTGTGAGATAAATGATGAAGACACAGGCAGGATCAAGAGGAGGCAGAGTTTTTACCTTCTTGCAACTACAAGAACACATACACTTGACAGCACAGGTGGATCAGAGCCCAAATACGAGATTCATTCCTAATGCCCCAGTGATGGACCTCTTCCCCGTGCTGGTGGCATCACGAGGAAAACAAAATGAAACAAATGAATAGTAATCAGGTGTTCTGTGACATCGGAATTGTGGCTTGGGAAACTGCACTTTAGGGGAATCTTTAGGATAAATTTGAGGAGGGGATTTGAATAGAAAACTAAGAGAGTAAGACCATATAGGGAAGAGTCACGTAGCAATTAAAGAGTTTTCTTAGGTATGATGTTGTTGCTTGAGGTTCCTCCTACAGTAAGCTACAAGCAACACATAACACCACTGAGAAGGCAACTCGCATGACTTCATTCATCCCCCTTGTCTCTGGTGTGGCTTAGAGGGACTCCTACCCTGGAGGAAACAGCTCAGTCTGTTGACTGCTTTGCTGAGCTGCCTGGATTGGAGCCATTGTGTAGTCTGCATCCATACTCGCTCTTTCTCCACCCTTGGCTGCTGCCACGGAGGGTAAAACCTGCCCAAAGGGCACTGGGAAGGGTCTACCTTAGACAGAATGTGATACTTGAGTGTCCAGTTCAACCTTTGATGAACAAAACATGCTATTAGGTATTTATAGGCTCTACTTCAGCCACAATGACCCACTTTTCCTCCTTCCCCTGTCCTAATAGACAAAGAGAAGTTCTACCACAGGTCACCAGGAAAGTGCCTAATTGTGCCTGAGCTGGATTTCTCTTCAATTAAAAATAAACTAGCTATTCAGCTTCTGAACAGCCAAAATGACCCAAATGCTTAATTGTATTTGTGTTATTATGTATTTCATTTCCTGCATGGATGACCCCAGTCCTTTGCAGGTACCTGATAAAACATCACACGGGGTAGTAATAAGGTTTTTATGATGGATTCCACTGGCTTACAAGAAAACTGGGCAGGTTAAATGAGCTTAGTTTCAAAACATTGTAATTTCAATTGTAATAGCGTTTGCTTCTTATTCTCTCTCTATAGTCTTCCCTGTAAATGAGGATATAGTAAATGAGCACCTTTTGTCTACCCCAAAGCACAATACCATACATAAAGAACAGAATCTAGAAATTGTAGCATTAGTGCAAAATTAAATTCTCAGGCTATAGGAAAAGGTGCAAAATGAAATAAAGCTTCCAGGATTAAGGGGGAATTCGTATTTAATATGACAACCAAGTGAAAACCATTTCACATAGATTGAAGGACTCAAGATCTATCTCCTCAGATTGGAAAAAGAGGCAAGAGGGGAGAAGTGGAAGTTTACTTAGACAATTCTAAAATACAATCTCACGTCTCACAATTTCTGAGGCTGCTGAGAAAAGCAGCTCCGGGAGCCACTCTGCAATTTCCTTTTTGAAAAAAAAAGGAAAAAGAAAGAAATCTGATTCTATCAGAGAGATGCATTCATTTCTCATTTTAGAACTTTCTAAAACTTCCAAATTTCCAGAATATTCTCAAAGGAATACATGGGTAAAAAAACATAAAAATTAGCAGCAGATTTGAAATTCAGCAAGAGCTAATACCCAGATGAGGGTTTGCTGTCATCACTGCCTTAGATGTCATGAGAACAGGCTTCTAACAATCTAGGCTCAGAACAAAATCCTCAATACATTACAAATTCAATTCCTCTGACTGTGAAATGTACATCTTAAACTTTATAATCTATACCCCTTATTTCTATGGTTTTCTTAATCCATGTGACATTGGGGCCGCCACAGATTGAACCTCAAGTGTTAAATAATGGCTTCTCCATCAGGCAAAAGATGTAAAGTCACAGAGTAACAAACGTAGATATATTCCCACTTGGAGTCACAGATCAAGTGAAGAGGTACTCAGAAGGCATTCACCGAAAGACCCAAACATCCCAGTTATGAGTGATGCCCAACTTTAGAGCCCTGGTAATCTGAAGCTCTATTCACTTAGTAATGTAAATAAATGCTTTTGCTAGTTGCTATAAGCAGAAACTGTGACATGGATTATGAGATAAAATTTAACAGTTTCATGCTAATTACCTAATATATAGTTAGAACTGTAACCTGGTGTATAGGACAGGTCTGAAAATGGCAGAAACCCAGCTTCAACCAGTTTAATAGATATTACTGGCTCATGAACATGAAAAGTACAGGGAAAATATTGACTTCAGGCATAGCTAGATCCAGGTGTACAAACATGGCCATAAGGATTCTTGACCTCTTCTTCAATTAGCTTCTTTCCTCTGTGAGTATATGCTCAGGCAGAGCTATGCTACAAAATAGCAAATTAACCTCTAGCAGCTCCAAGTTTATGGTCTGCCAGACCAGAAAGACAGAAAGCTTATTTCCTTCAAAGATCCTGATATTGATATTTGTTGGACCAACATATATCACTCACTCACCTACAGGTGAATACACGTGGCCAGGGGAATTAGCCAGATTTGGATCACGCCACTCCCTTCTGAGAGTCAGACAATGGGGTTACCTCTACCATAAGCAAATGAATTCAGGATTGGGGAGGGGCTGTTTGCAAATTTTTTAGTTAGTTGGTCTTTGCCACTAGAATTTAATGTAACCTTGTCTGTCACATTGTTCTATCTCTAGTACCTCAATACTGCAAATCTCATAATAAGTACCCAATAAATATTTAAAGAATGAATCAAAAGGGGAATGGGTGATGGTTACTCAAAAGCAACTGAAGCCCAGTACTATGGGAAATTTATAACTTTATAGTAATATGAAGTATCTGGTTGCAGTCAACAAATTTGCACATCCTTCTAGACAAGGGAGCCTAAGCCAAAGTGATTCTATATTATTTACTATATTTTAGCTTGCCTTTAATATGTATATGCCACATGTAAAGAGTTTATGGAGAGAATCAAAGGAGTCCACAGTCTATGTAGGGAGATAAAAATCCAGAGAGGCAAACAGATTATGAATAGAGTATTCTGAGAGCAGACAGGAAGGACAAGATCCTTTCATCTTTGTTTAGGGAGCTGGGGTTGGGGACTCCCAGAAATTGAGACATTTAAACTGAATAATAAAAGACGAGTATATTTTGAGAGGAAAAGGAGGAAAAGAAGCACATTCCAGGCAAAGAAAACAGTATATGTAAATTCACGGACTTTTTAAAAACAATCTTAAATATTTTACCCACACATTTTTAATATAGAAACTGCAGTCATTTTATAGATTGAATTTCACAGCACCACAGCTTATTTCACACAGGTCATCTACTCCCTGAATGGTATCATAACAATCTGTGAACTTTTTAACCTATTTAATTAATCATAACAATACTATGGAGGGAGTTGAAATGTGTGTCCAGAAGGATGAGAGACAGGCAGAAAGGCTGATTCAAAGTTTCTGGAATGATTCTCCTCTCTGTAGTTACATCTAAGAGTCTAACAAT
Organism: Daubentonia madagascariensis; assembly: GCA_023783475.1. Lineage (NCBI taxonomy): Eukaryota > Metazoa > Chordata > Mammalia > Primates > Daubentoniidae > Daubentonia > Daubentonia madagascariensis. Next base: position 21,943,153 of record JAKFHU010001262.1, read on the forward strand.
CGTTCCATCTTTTTAGTTTTGAAATGTAATTTTCTAGATTCTCTCCTCCTCCTCCTTCCTCTTCCTCCTCCTCCTTGTCTTATTACTATCACCACCATCATCACCATCACCATCATCATCATCACCATCATCACCATCACCATCATCACCATCATCACCATCACCATCATCATCATCATCACCATCATCTGATTCTTCAGCTGATTCTTCTCTTCTGTCCTGAAGTTCTAGTGTTTCCATAGCTCCTTCAACTTCAACTGAAACTCCATTGATTGTGACCTCTGCCACTTCACCATGGTCCTGCCCTGGATCTCCCATACATTCTATTTTGTCTACTGGCATCTCAGCATCGTGGTCTTCACACTGTGCCCCTTCTGTATATTCTTGAGTATACAATTCCAATCCATCAGATTTGTGATAAACGAATTTATCCTATTGTTTGAGGGGATGGAGACAGCAGTGGAACCTCTCACTGGATTTGGGAACAGCGAGGAGTTATCATGGAATCTATGGGCAAAACATGTTGAACAGGAAGGTAGAATCTAGAATGTGAACAGTTATCTATTAATATATTATGCCAAAGAGTTTAATTTGTATTATTGATATAAGATGCTCTTTACAAGTTATACAATACATTGAAACCATAATGCTTTGGAAATTTTTTCAAGTGTCAGAATGGAGGAAATATTTGATGAAAAAAAGAAACTGGGATTATTTGAGGAGAAAATCAATTCAGTTCAATGGCAACAACAGCAACAATTAAGCACTATGAGCTAGCTGAACACTGGATAAACTAAGCATGAAAGTATAAAGGAAACAGACAATGACAATCAGCTCTTATTTTTAAATAATTGCTCTTTTTCTACTTTCTTCCTCATTCTCCTCCTTTTCACTAATAGGAAGTATTGCATAAGAGAAAGAGACCATTTGAATTCTAGATCTAGGACTTCCTAGCTAAGTGACCTTGTGAAAGTTATTTCATTTCCTGGCCCTACACTTCTTTTCCTTTAAAAAGGAAATAAAAGTATTTATCTTGCAGGATTATTAAAAATTAAAGGAGATGTTGCCTACATCAAAGTGCTTGTAAATGCATATACCAAAACACGTATACTGAATAAACTAAGAGTATTAAAAAAAATCTACAAGGAATAATCAGATATTAAAAATGAATGATGGATACTGGGTCTATGGGGGATGTGCACTGATGCAAAGTACAGCATGATTTCTCACACATGGGGTACCGGACTGGACTCCATTCCCGCTCATTGTTGCTACAAACATGACAGGCCCAGTGTTGCCGATCTTATCATTTTGCATGAGAAGCCAGAGTTCTACGTTTGGATGCGAAATTTTCCAATTCTAAAACACAGTGTCTGGGAACTAGAACGTATCTGTAGACTTTGAACTGGCTGCAATTGACTATATTGCAATCCTTGATCACACATTTTATTGAACCTACCACTTTGAGCAATCAAGCCAATTGAGTGATTCCGAATGCCTTTGCTTGTTGTACGGAATGCATAAAGCCATGCCAGCTAAAACTTTCTGAGGCCACTTTTGGAGGGAATTATCCTCTTCTACACATCTCCAAAGTGCCACTCTAGAATCTTGGAAGGTCAGTGAGGCTGTAGTTAAATATTAATTTAAGTTAAATGTATTGAATCACAATTTGCATAGAATGAAATGCACCCATTTTAAAAACACAGTTGGATGAGTTTTGATAAATACAGTTGTGTAAACACAACCACAATCAAGACATAAAATACACCCAGCAACCCATCAAGTCCCCTGTGCACCTGTGCATTCAATCCCAGCTCTTCCCCTGCTCACAGTAACTCCTAACCTGCGTTCTGTCACGATCGATGAGATCTTCCTTCCACAGAATTGCATATCAATGGGACAGTACAGTATTAATCATTTGTGTCTGGCTTCTTTCACTACACCAATTTCTTTCTGCAACGCATCTATGTTATGTGCACCAGTACTTTATACTTTTTTATCTTTGAGTCTTATTCCACTTATGGATATATAGAAATTTGTTCATCAATTCACACGGTGCTGGGCGCTGGGTTGTTGTGATACAGCTGCTATGAATGTGTAAGTATAAGTCTTGGCAGTCTCTTTAAATGCAGGCATTCTAGTTGATGTGGGGTGGTATCTCATCATAGCTTAAATTTATATTTCTGTGATAACTAATAGCACTGAGTGTCTTTTCATGTGCTTATTTGCCATCTGTTTATCATCTTTTGTGAAATCTCTGTTCAAATATATTGCCCATTTTTTTTTAACTGGGTCATTTGTCTTCTATTCTGGATATCAGCCCTTTGTCAGCATTATGATTTGCAAATATTTTTCCTAGGCTGCAAACTTGCTTTCAATGTTGAAAACAAATATTCTGCGGTTTACATATTATTTCCCCATCTATCACCTCATTTTATCCTTAGAAAAAACTTGCCAAGGAGGAAGAAGACGTTTAAAACCTTAATGTTTCAGATGAGGAAAATAAGACTTAGAAGAAAGTGACCTGTTTAATGTCACATAGCTGTTAAATGACAAATATGGGACCATTTGCCAGATTTACAGTGTTTTTAACCACCCAGAATTCATCCACTGGAACATAAGCTGTATGAAATAGAAATTTTTGTTCCGCTGTTATTGTTTTGCCCTGCTAGATCTCCAGTGCTTATAACCATGCCTGACACACAGTAGCTACTCAAATAATTGTTGATTAAATTCCTTCCTCTTTTCACAACAAGACCATGGTCTGCCGGGTAGAACGTGGCCTCCTGCCCCATCTCTTTCTGAGTTGCAGTGGCTGACCCTATTCCTGCGTCTTCAGCCTGTGCCCCCAGTCCCAGCCACAGGACTGTCCCAGGGAGCTGTGCAGGACAGGGGCTGGTGTAATCAGAGTAAACACCAAGATTTCTGGAGAAGGAACTCCTAGACAGGGGCTTTATTGTGTCTTTTCTGTTGAACTTGAACATGGGATGATTTGATGTTGGAACCATTGCATCCAATTTATCACCAAGAGAGGTGAGCTCTTCTGAGAACACAACCAGTGCAGAGAAAAGCCAGCTGAGAGAGAGACACTGAGTATTGATCCTAAGCCATAAATCCGCTGTGTTGTGATGTAACGAAACAACAACAAATATTTATTATCCTCATGGTCTCTGAGGGTCAGGGATTTGACTGCTTTGGCTCAGAGGTTGCAGTGTGGTGGTAGCCAGGACTGCAGTTGCCCGGGGTTGGAGGACCTGTTTCCAAGGGGGCTCGATTGCATTTACGGACAGCTGGTGCTCACTGTGGCAAGTGTCCTCAGTCACCCCACATGGGCCCCTCCACTGTCTGCTTCTGTGTCCACACGTCCTGGCAGCTGGGTGGCTTGTCCCAGAGTGAGTGTTTCCAGAAAGAGAAAAGCAGAAGTGGAAATATAGTTCATGATCTAATTTCAGAAGTCACATACCATCATTCTGCTGGCTCTCTATTTGTTAGTGGCTAGTCATTAGGTCTGACCCACATTCAAGAGGAGGGTTATCAGTCACCACCTTTTGAAGGCAGGAGTGTCAAAGAATTGCTGGATGTATTTTAAAACCACCACGCCAGCCATACTTGATGGTCTATGTCGTAGTTGCTTTTCATTGCCATACAAGAATACCTGAGACTGGGTAATTTATAGAGAAAAGAGGTTTATGTAGCTCATGGTTCTACAGGCTGAGAAGTTCAAGGGCATGGCCCGGGCTTCTGGTGAGGGCTTTTGTGCAGTGTCCCAACACAGTGGAGAAGGTCAAAAAGGAAGCAAACATGCATGAAGAGGGGGAAACCTCAGGGGGGTCCTGGCTTTATTACAACCCACTCTCTCGGGAACTAATCCACTCCCTGCAGAACCAATCCAGTCTCGTGAGAGGCAGAACTCACTCGCCACTGGGAGAACAGTACCAAACCACTCATGAGGGATCTGCCCTCGTGACCCAAACACCTGCCACCAGGCCCCACCTCCCAATACTGCCACACTGGCGGCCAAATTTCAACATGAGTTTTGGTGGGGACAAACTAGATCCAAACCACAGCAGTCTAATTCAAGATGTTTTTGTTTTAGGAACCAATAATTCCACTGCCACCACCACTGCCATCTCATGCAAAGCTTTTTCTTCATTTCTTTTCTTTTTCCCTGGAATAAACTAGTTGGAGCTGGGTTTTCTGTCTCTTTCAATAGACAGACAGAATCCTGACACTGAAATGAAAAAATATGTCTTCTCTAAATGTAGTGCTTCTCCTGATACACCACAGCTGACAAACTATGGTTTGAGTTTTGACACTGAAGGGCTAGATTTTTATGTTGTGTGTATAACACTGGGGATTCTTAGAACATCAGTAGTAAGTGTGCACATCTCTGGTTACACTCACTTCAGTGAAATGAAATGATTTATCTGTGCATGTGAGCTGCATGAACATACAAGACTGTGTTCTATTCATCTTTGCATCCTTAATGCCTAACAAAGTGCCTGGTGTAAATTAGGTTCCTCACACACATTTGATGCAATTTCACTGCTTGAAATGATCACTGATGTTTAAGATAGTTAGAATTTTGCTTTTACGATACATTCTTTTGACAGCTGTGATTTGTTTGAAGGTGGAGCCCTCAGGAAGGAATGCAACACCCCCCCTCCCCAAATTGCAGCTTTATTCCTACAGGAAAATACAGTCCAATGTGAGACAACATGCACCATGATTAGCGATGTTCCAGAATGTCTGGTGGTGGAAAACAAGGACTGCCCATAACAGCATCACTCCTTAGTCATTCAGAGAGACTCATTTAATCAAAGCCCACTAGCATGAACTGGTGCTTTCTAGTGTGAGAGACCCTTTTGGAAGAACATTAACTCTTGCATCTCCTCAGAGCCCCGAGTCAGTATGTTTTCAATCAATACTTGCTCCAAAAGCACCATGTGTAAATTACTACCCATTTAATTTCATTTATCTGTCAATCTGGATGCCTACTGACTTTCCCAGTAAGACACCAGATGACCATTCATTGAACTCTCCCCAGAAGTCAGATCACTGTCCCGTTGCTATCGGTATGTGCATTTTCAGCCCTTCACGATCCTTTGAACTCATTTCAGAAAAGACTGTTTGTACACACACCTCCCTCCATGTATTAGTTACAAATAAAATAAATATGATTGAATGAACAAATTTAGGGTGCTAGCAATGTGATTGAAATTTGACGTTTGAAACCCTTATAGCCGTATAGAGTCTTAGAGTGATGTCTACTATTGAATGTGCTTATGACGCCAGGGCCCAGAACACAGTAGCCCAAAACATGACACTTTGGCAATTCAGAACACTGCAGAAGCAAGAAGGTCACTCTGACCTTCTCTTGCCTTTCTCCTCTGAAACAGGTCATAAAGGACCTAAAAGTAGGTCATGAGACCCTCATCCCACAGGTGTCCTACCCTATACCTGGAGGCCTTGCTCCATTCCTCCAAATTTATTACCAGTAGACCATATACCTTTCTGTCCAATATTACTTCCTACACAACTGTCCGTTCTTCCTCAAATCTAAGCATAAAAATAGTCTTCCCTGGGTCTTCGGGTCTTTATTTCTGAAGGCTCCTATGTCATGTAAAACTGTGGTTAAATACATTTGTTATGCTGTCCTCTTGTTAACCTGTCTTTTGTTATAGGGGCGTCAGCCACGAATCTCACAGCAAGTGAGGGGGAGACGTGTCTTCCTCCCCCCGTGATGGCACTGGCGATGACACAAGAACCATGCGAAGCACTCTTCATGCATTACCTTCCTCCATCCTCAGGACCTCCTAAAGCAGGTGTCACCCTTATGTCCATTTTGGATAGTGAAGGTTGGGAGGTCACATATCATGGCCAATGACACGGCTGACAGGTAGCAGGGCTGCGGCTTAGACCCAGACCGTGTGGGTCCACGTTTCCATTTGCTTAACCACTACGCTTTCCTCGCTCCAGGGATCTCACTGGGTCCAAAGATCTGTAAGTGCAGCATTATGACAAGGATCTGAAGCTCCGAGCCTGCCTCCCTGGGGTATGACACCTGGTTCCACTGTCGCTATGGGAGTGAACTGGGGAAGTATGCTAGGTCCATGCAGCTATTGTGACAAATCACCCCAAACACAGAGGCTTAAAACAACACAGATCTATTCTATTACTGTTCTGGAGGTCAGAAGTCTGAAATCAAGGTTTTGGCAAGACTGGTTCCTTCTAGGGACTTCAGGGGAGCCACTACTGCCTTGCCTTTTGGAGGCTGCCAGCATTCCTTGGTTCCTGGAGCCTTCCTCGAATCCATCAGTCCTCTGATTACATGGTTACATCTCCTACTTCTGTGGTCAAATCCTCCCCTGCCCCCCTCTCCATGGTAATGACATTGGGCCACCAACAAAACCTCCTCATCTCAAGATCCTTACCTTAAGCACGTTTGCAAAGCCTCTTTTACCATGTAAGGTAATATGTTCATGGGTTACAGGATTCAGGACATACATATGTCTGGAGTGAGGGTGTAGGTGGGAGCGGGAGGCATTAGTCAGCCTACCACAGGGAGTAATTTATGTTACCTCAATTTTGCTGGGCCTCAGTTTCATGATCCATGAAATGGGGATGATATTTTTGCCTACCTTTAGAGTTAGGAGAATCAAATTAGCTAAATTTAGAGAAGTTATAGGTAAAACACTTAGAGGAGGCTGGTACATATTTATCTATTCACAAATGTGAGATGTTAGTATTCGAATTACCGACTGGAGGGGTCTAAAGGTAGATATGATACTTTAATGGCAGGGAGCTAGTTGGAGGTTCTGGGAATGTGTAAAGGTGAAGGAGATAAGAAAGACACAGCCATTAGGAGGGGAAAGGCATTAGCTGGGTCTGTTCCTGAGATTCCTGAGACAGTGACTGACTACCCATCGTGGGGTGGACCAGAGGGGCAGCTTTAAGGGCATCAAACTGTCTCATCGCCTGATGTTAAAATAGCACTCGACAATAAATACTAAATGAAGTTTTCCTTCCCCATGCAAAATTCAATTCACATCTTCTCATAAATCCTGCCTGAGGCTTCTGATACAATTTCTTAGGCTCATAACCGCATCACAAGGTCACTCCAAAATTAGTTTGGAGGCAGTTTTCTATGTGGCAGGCATGGTTGAATAAGGAACAGGGAGAAATTATGCTTGGATTCTTTTTGATGATATTTATGTTTTAAAGGAAAATCCAACTTCAAATACCATCCACTGGCTCAGAATTTGTTGATTTCTTTTATCTTTTGTATACTTTTCATATGTATCTTAAGATAATTGTATAATAGAATAGATCCATTCTAATTTACCTGGCAAAAAGACAGTCACTGCACAGTCTACCACAAGAACATTTCAGGTATTTCTGTCACTCCAACCCAAAGAGAATTTGGCATCATGTTCTTAAATGCCAACACAAAAAAATGTTTTGATGAGCATCACTGCAAGATCATCAGAATGCAATAATTTTCAAATAAGTTTTCTTCCAAGGAGAAGGTACAGTTTTATTCCCTAATACCTTGAGTATTCCCTTCAGGTCAACCCCAATTTCACACTTGAAGAAATGCATACATTTCTCTATGGCAAGTTTGTCAGAACAGAAGAATTAAAATCCCTGTATAAATTTTTTATAATTAATAAAATGAATGCATACTTATTACAGAAGATTCAGAAAATGTCAACAAATGGAAAAATGTTGTATTTCACTTTTAGCCTGTTAACTATGTTGTGCACATGTGTGTGTGTATATATATAATTTTTGTCATTAACAAAATCAGGTTGCTATTCTACACATTGTATTTCTTTTTAACATACCAATAAATTGAGAGCATTTTCTTATGTCAATAAATTTTTTAAAACACTATTTTTATCGGCTTTGTTACATTTTGCTGTGTGAATATGCTAACTTATTTAATCATTCCACTATTCCTAGCATTCAAGAAATTACAATTTCTTCTATTATTAATAACAATGTGAAGACCAAGTGTATATCATACTTCTGGTTATTTATTTGAGATAAATTGCTAGAATATAGGGCTGAAAGGTTATTAAACATTTTAACAAATCTTAGCACATATTGACATATTGCTTTTCTATACAGGAAGTTCTATGAAGCTTTTCTATTGCTGACATTTCTATTCATGTGAAATTTTAATATAATATACCTTCCCCAATTGTGGCATAAAGACATTTATGCTTTTACATGGTAAAGACACTCCTGCCCTCTATTTCTGGCTTAAAAAGGGATAACCTCCATATCCCTTTTTAAGAAACCTGAGCTTCTTTTAAGGAAGGGGTTATTAGTATCGTGTGCATGAAGTTAGAATTCAGGGGTCTATGAACTTGGGGAAAAAATACATTTTTATTTTCCCTAGCCTTGAACTGAAATTTAAAGTAGCAGTGACGGTGACTTTTCACCCACAGAAGCCACAGCGATCTTCGTGTCATATTGCATTTATAACAGGCAATTCAAAATATACTCTGCCCTTAACACTTATGTGAAATCATAGTAGTTATTAGACATGCCGCTAGGCTTTGTTTCCAGGGTTTTATTAAGGAAGCACGTACAATACCTTACCACAATTTTAAAAATATTTTGAAACCTGCATTTCAATATAATTGCATTCCTCAGTATTCATATGAATCTTATTTGATGAAATTAAAAACATTATTCTAAGAAAACGTTCTTAGGTGTCACAGAACTATCCACGCATGTCATGGCTCCAAAACCAGATAAGAACTTTTGTTTCAAAGGTAGCCAATGGAACAATCAGGAGAAAACACAAGTTTCCCAAGTGAAAAACACCTGGCAAACTGTAAAGGGCTCTAGGAATGTAAGACACAACCCTCCCCACCCCCACACACATATTTTTGGTACAGTACTGTTTTTGTTAGTGTGGGCTATGTGCCCTCAGAGCTGTGCAAGTCGGTATTAGGTGAGACCTAACTTGATTTTTGGTGGGTGTTTAAATAGACCAGACATTAAATACTCATAGGGCCCCTCAGTTCCCTGCTGTCTCTGTCCTGACAAGAAAACACAGAATACTTTGACTGCTCTGAAACCTGGCCGACTACATGTTTTTCCCTGCAGACTTGGAATCAAAGTGAAGCATGGAATGTGCTAAGGAACATTCCCAGGTGCTGACAAAGTTGTTTAGGTTGTTGTCTGAAACACCGAAAGATCAAACATGTTGCTAAAAGTGTAGAAAACAGCCCGGTCCTGAGCCATATTCCTTAAACCCTCATATAAACTCTGTCACCTGACCCCCTCATAGGGGACCATACCTGGGTAGAGCATCTTTCTGTCTATTGTGAAGATAGTTCTCTGCGTGTAAGTTCTCCTAATAAGCACTTTGGACGGACCGCCCTGGCTTACTACTCCTTTCTTTGCAATCTCAACTGGTCCCATCTTAAGATTGTTTGGGGTACCCCCTTGTGGGAGCTCCCCTGATGCCAATTTTGGGGTGAATCCAGCTGCAGTTTCAGCTGCACACAACAATGACACATAGTGAAACACTCAATGCCATTCCATCAGGCTTTCGGTCCTTTGCTTGTCTTAAGGAGAAAGGCTGAGTCTGGGGCGCGTATGTCTCCAGCCCTTCTGTAAGACTTGCCAGCTGTCTGTTCTCACGCGGAAGCAGCAGCTCAGAACCAGCTGCAGGCAACAGTCTCCACCTGGAAATCATCAATAGTGACTTGTTTCATTGTTTGATTTTGACAATCAGGTTTGGAATCCAAGTGATCCCAGTTTTTACACTTTTTGGTAGAATAAACTCCCTTTTGAATAAATTTACTCACATTCAAAAATAAAAGGAGTTAAAGGAGTATGACCTTGCAGGTTTGATACAGATATGGCGAACATTGCGAAAATATTGTAATTGTCAGAACTTTGCGAAACGAGGACGGATCTTTACTCCATAAAATCTCCATCTTTTCAATGATTTCAGGTAAAAGAACAGCCTAAGTGTACAACTATTAAGCTGTTTATGTTGACAAACATTTCCATTTCTTAATATTAAGTACCAAATCCAATCGTCCTCTCCAATCAGTGCCTTCAGATACTCATGCAGGCTCATTTCTCTTCAAGGGCTTCACACGGGTTTCTTCCGTGTGGATATGTTACGTCAAGCACCTGCAGACCAAACAGAATGTTGCTCTCACCCACATTGAATTTTCCTCCAGGAGAGATTAATCAAAACTGCATTGAGCACATTTCCTAGGCTTCAGGAGTTGTACACGGACAATGCTAAGTAGATGTAGACAAAGAAAACCCAATGACTAAAGCTGATGTTGACTGAATTGAGCACATACCTTCTCATATTTACAGAGCTCCAGCTGATTTCTTCTGTACATTGTAGATGATTATATCTTATATTGGTATCCTGTCCGCAAATAAGAAACCCATTTTTCTCTGGAATAGTTTCGAATTTAGATTATAGTAAAAGGGGTCACTGATCTTGTGATGTGAGCCGAGGCCACCCCAGCATCTTATGTCTATGGCAGAAAGACAGGATCTACCTTTAAGAAAAAGATTAAGCATCTAGAACCACCTGCATTTCTTGAATAGAATCATTTGTTTAAAGAAGTAAACCTCTTCAATATAGCAAGATGAAAAAGGTTTTAATGCTACCTGTGATTAGAATGGCTGGTGAATGGGTCATTTCTTCTACTGCTCATTGCAGAGTTTTTAAATAGAAGTGAAGCATTCCTTTTAGAAAAAGTGTTAAAAACAAAAGAGCAAGTTTACATACAAAATAAAAGGAAAATAAAAGAGCAGTTCAGAAAGAATTAAACAGTTGCTTGATAATTTAGTGGATCCCAGTGAGAAGTTGAAAATGAATTAGTTTAAAAGGAGATCTAAAATTGTACATAAATGGAGTCATAAGATATGGCTTCTCTTATATCTGGCTTCTTTCAGTCTGCATAACGCTTTTGAGGTTTATCTATGCTTTACAATGCATTAGTAGTTTGTTCTTTTCATTGTTGAGTGGTATTCCATTGCTTAAACTTACCACAGTGCATTTACACACTCACCAGTTGATAGACATTTGGGTTATTTACAGTTTGGAGCTATTATGAAAAAGGGAAAATTACAGACTGGAAAGAGACCATTGATTGCATGGAGTTGGAACAGAGGTAGGCAAACTCTGCTCGTGGGTCAAAAGTTACTTTTCAGCAAGGGAGACCTGGATCGCGGTGATGGCCGAACAAGTCAAACACATCTTCTAAAACTCATTTATCTGCATGCTTTGAACGGGTTAATTTTATGTTATATAATTTATAACTCAAGAGCTAGAAAGGCTCTAAGTAGGAATATAAAGTCGCACGCCCTTATTGCTAGTTTCTCTGACTGGTTAAAAGACTAAGAAGTCACCAAGGAAACTTCCCGAAATAATCGACACACATTGTGGAAGTTGAAAGCTGCCAGAAGAAAGTCGCTTTTAGAATGACAGAAAACCCAAGTCATGTGCACTCAAAAAAATAAAAGACATCCTGTCCTAGAGAACAATAATTAGAATGAAAATTTTAGAACATAAGAAACAAGAGGAGACTTGAAACAGCTGGACTGTAAGTAAAGTTTCTTCAGATGGATCCTATAATTTTTCTTTTCTTTTTTTTTAATGTTCCATGAAATACTATTATCTTTCTAAACTTCTCCCCAGGCCTTCAAGAAATAGATCATCCAAACACAGCACTTGTTCCACCAAGCTAAGCACCCCAGGGGAATCTGGAGATTTCAGGATGTTTGATAAAGTACTCACAGTAAAGGTTGTCATGGAGAATAAAGGCACAGGCCTGAGACCATGGAGGCCCATATGGCTAAGTGATCAAAGGCTCAGAAACACCCAAGGCTATTTAGAAGTGAAGAAATATATTCACCTTTTCTGCAGTGAACACTTACCAGAACCAATTTGACTATAAATGTTCATGATCCTTAGCAAACAAAAAAAACCACTTTTGGATTTTACAGCATACATATACATTATAAATAGATGCATAAATACAGATATAGGATATAGATATAAATATGAATATATAGCTCTCAATATATATAGACATATTTTTCACTGTAGTCACTACTGAAGATTTCTATGCTCAGAGAGGTCTAAAGGGCTGTGCATATGTGCATGCATACACACACACATACTCATTGAAGTTTCAAGTTCAGAAATGTATATGAAGAAATAGCAGGTGGTGGTTTTCTACATGGAATGTCACGTGTCACATTAGATAGTTCTGCTTCTGCAGATATTTTTGGTAATTCCAATAAATGCAGAGTTTTGCCTTTCTTCGAAACAATATATAGTAGGTTGACAGGGCTCTGTGAAATCACAAACCCACAGCAACCAAACATTAGCCATGATTTATAACACAGAGTGTGTTTATGAAGCATTTTGATGAATACCAGCAACGGGCATAATGTAATTATGTTGCTATTAGGCTGTTATTTATGCTGCACTCATTACTTTTGTAGCTCTAGCAAAAAAAGCAGTCAGTATTTTAGTATCACGGCACTCTGGAGATACTATCAAGGGGCAATGGCAGGTTCTGCAAGTGAAGATGCTCAGCGTTTACTCACCTCTCTTACCCGTGGAAAGTGGATGTTAAATAATTTAATTCTAAATTTGGAGCTGTACTTGGAGATGGAAGATATTAGATACCAAATGTATGGATGTAATAAAGATAAAGCAACACAAAGGTAAATTAAGGCAAACCTCACACTCCCCTGTGCTACTGCGGAATGGAGTTGCATGAGGGTCGGGAAGTGGTGAAGGAGTCAGTCTAGGGTATAATTTCAGAGAATCGGGCTCACCATTTCCCTGAACTGTAAGGCCATATGCTTGAATCATTGCTGCCTCCTTGCTTAGTCTATATGTTTCTAATAGAGGCCATACACATAAGCTTATATTTACTGGGACAAAACTTAGTGCTATCTTAGCTTTAGAGCTATCTAAAGCTCTATCCTCTACTATGACCAAAAAACATCGTTGTGCACCTTCATCTGAGTTCATGTTTCCCAAACATTGGTCTTTCAAGGAGCAGCCACATCCTCATCCCGTCTAAACCTGTATTAACACAGTACTTTTCTCTAAAACAACGCATTTCTGTGGGGCTTTTTTAAAATATAATTCCATGAGGGGTAAAATATTGTCCGTGTTACTACTCAAATTTTTTCTCACACTCAATATTACACTTTTCAGGTCAATCTAACATTGATATGCACAGATCTAGGGCTTTCCTCAGAATCGTTGCATAAGATTCCATTATATGAATGTGGCTTTTTAAAAAAATCAATTCACCTCTTGATGGGCATTTAGGTTGTTTTCACCTGTTTGCTATTTCAAAAGATACTGCAAAGAACAGCTTTGCACACATCTCTCCACATCCATGGCTAAGCTTCTATCTAGAGCAGTTTGTATATCTAGAACTGTAATTTCAGGGTCATATGGATGCACATTTTAAATTTCATTAGCTAGATATCGACAAATATATCTCTAAAGTAAATGAACCATTTTACAATTCCTCCAGCTATGTATAAGAGTTTTCTGTTCTCCCTCATCCTCAGAAAAAACATCTTATTATTTTCATCTTTGTTTTTTGCCGATATAATTAAGAGAAATGACATCTAGCAGCAGCGGAAACGCCACCTTGTTCTGTTGTATCCCTAATGCAGAAGTTATTAAAACAGACTTTGTTGGAAATGCTTCTGACAGATTCTAAAGTCAAACACAATGGGGAAACTTTGTTCATACTCAATACGGGCTCTGTATACAACTAACATGATTCATCTCGTGCTTTGAGAAATTTAAATTGGCCTAAAAGGACTTGGATGTGTGTGCTGTACGTGCTATATAGGCATTTTAACAATCTAAAAGTAATTAAGACATGGTTTTCTTTTAATGCTGCTCTTGATTATTTCAAAGTGTTTGCACATGTATGATCATATCTGGTTCTCAGGACAGTCAAGTGAACACTGACTGTTATGCCAATATTACAGAAGAGGATGTTTCTTTCCCTCTCTGGTAATTGCCAGACATCACTGTCATGAACAGCATAAAAACGTGAGCTAAACATTAGAGGTTCTGAATCCCCCACCTATCTTCTTCCCATTCTCTTCAAGGAATCATCATTCAGATGCTAATGAGTATGGCTACGATAATCCGATAATCCGTGGTCAGTGATGAGGACAGCAAAACTATTTAAGGCATCAGAAAAATCTCCCTTGCCCACAGGAAGGTCCTGTCATTTCGATGGCTTCATACTGTTGCCTCAGTTTTTGTTTTTGGTGACACTCAGATTATGAATGTCAGAAGAGTTGAATTGTTTCACTCACAGAAGGCTGCTGGAAAAGGATTTATAATAAAATGATCACAAGAGTTAAAAAAAAAAAAAATTCAAGATCTTTATATCCCATCACTTGGGCCCTATCTTGACATAGTCAAGCAGCAGCACAGCATAGTCATTAGGACTTTGCTTTCTTAAGCAAAACCGAACATTTTCAAACAATCTATAACATCTCCATTACAAGGGGTTTTTGCCTGAAGCAAAAATAGGCCAGATCTTTCTGGATTCAGATTCGGGCAAGCCACCAGGCAAAGCATCCAAAAACAGAGTCAGTATTCCAATCAGCAATTACAAGGACAAACGTCCGGAACTCTATTAAAAAACAATTTTCATAGTCACAATACAACATTTTTTTTGTTTGTTTTTCATATCTTATCTTTTCCTAATTAAAAAAGCAATCCATGTTTGGCTGGTTTTCAGGCATGCCTCTTTCTTGTCTTCAGTTCTTTCTCATTCTCTTCTGAAGTTTCTCTTCCTCCTAAAGTTTTCATTCAACTTCACTGATTTTATCATCGGCAGCAGTGAACCTAGTGGCCACTGTGTTTTTCAATTTCCAAACACCTTTCTTATCTATGATGGCGTCCCCCCCCTGCTGTCTTCATCTATCTTTTATGATACAATTGCTTATTTGAATCTAAGAATATTGATGAGGTTCTCAAACTATCTCTATCTCACGCAGGAAATTCTTTCTCTGATTGTTTTCCCAAGTTTTCCCAAGAATCTTTCTTGCAGTGATATTTTCACATGTCTATGAGTTTTCCTCCTGTTTGGGTAGCCTGCCGCAAGAAGTCTTCTCCCCACCCAGTGATTGTCCAGACAGGACACCTTGCTGGCTTTGACATGTTCCTGCCTACCTGTGGCACAACCTACTGTCTATATTAGGAGGTGGGCCTGATTGTTTTATACCTAGATCTCCACTCGCAATCCAGGTCTCCTTCCTTTTTACAGAAGGCACACCTGAGAGTAGCTATCTCTGTGTCCTCCTTCAGCCTCTGCACTTTAACAAACATTTCTTTAAATTTCGAATATATGCACAACTTTTCTAGCACAGTGCTAATGTGAGTTTCCCCGCCTTATTATATTTTACTGCAGATTTCTATGGGAACTTGGTAGAGTGAAGGAGATAGTTAGGTAATGTGCTTTTTTCACCATCCTATTGGAAATCCTGCACATTTATTCTTTATAACTCGCTCACTAGAGGTTGCTGGTTGCCCCACCCATCCGGGCTGCTCATCTTTCTTTAGAGCAGAACACTGATTCTCAACTGGGCACTCTGCCTGTAATAAATGTTTCCAACTTTCCTTTGAAGTCTAGTGTAGCCATGTGATTAAGTTCTTGTCAATGAGGTGCATGAGAGAGAATGTGGATTGTCAGGAGTTGCCAGGAGGTTGCTTAAGAAGAGTTGACCCAGCCAAGACGACCCTCTTCTCTCTCTTTCCTTTTGCCTGCAATGCTGATGCAATGACTGGCACTCCCGCAGCCACCTTAGTGTATGAGGATGTAAGCCATACATTAGCATGGTGTTGAAGAAGGATAGGTGCCTCGGACCCTGATGGTACCAGAGAGCTGCCATGCCAGCCCTGGCCAGCCTACTTCATGGCTTCTTTTATGTGTGAGAGAACAAACTTCTACCCTGTTTAAGATATTTTTATTTGTTTTTCAAAACAATTAAACAATCACACCTAATCCTAACAAATATAGTTTGAAGTGTGTTTATTAATGCTATCCTATCCTAATTTTCAGTATACTTTCAGGATTTTACTCACATCTGTCTACATTTGAATTATCAATTACCTTTTATTTATGGCAGCTCATGTTATTACTTAAAACTTGTGTGTTTTAAAATAAAACATGTTACCTACAATAAATGTAAAATCAGTATAGTGTGGAATGAACAGATGATAATTACGAAAAAGAGATTAAATTCTAGCTATGTATTCTTGCCTGTCTACAATCCATTAGCAAAGCATCGAAGTTTTAAAGGCACACTACCCCCTAAAAGAGATGGACTTCTCTTCAGTCAGAAGCCCTGTTGCAGAACTGAAATAAATGTAAGTTTCTGTCATTTAAGTTTATTTAATCTCATTTCTAGGTACCACCTAAAACCATCTACATATCAATTGTGGTAAGCTCTGGGAAACCTCTATGCAGAGAGCTGCAAGGAAATGAAAATACATGGCTTTTGTTACATATTTATCTAAGTTGACATAGTATTATAGTGAACAAGATTCTGAAAATGCAAAATGGAACTTGACGGACAGAGCATAATTAGTTATTCCGCTTCTGTTCCATAATATTCACTAGCAATGCTCAGTCAAAACAGATCAGAAAGCTGTGATAACATTCATATGTTAATACTGTTATGATAAGATTCTCAGTAACCAAACTTCAGACAAGGAAGGATGTATTTCAACTTAGATAAGAGATCTTCACTCATTCCTCTTGAGTTCATCACAAGCACAAAAGTGTCTCCTTAATCCATAAAATTACACCTGTCACAGTGACTTAACTTCATTAACGCAACTTCCTGATCCATGGTAAATTATTAGCAATACAAAATCTGTGACTCACACGCTAATTAAGACTGCCTCTTTTGCATTACGATCATCAGATTCTGACTTTTAAGAATAACTGGGAAATATTCTAAGAGAGTATGAGGAATGTATAAAGCAAAACAGCTTCTGAAGCAAAACCCACTAACATCATTAAAGCATCTACTCTATAATATGTTGTCCAGTCATCCTTGAGAAAAATAGATCTCATCCCAGTCCATCACTATCTGAAATAATGGAGCATGATTTTTCTTTAATTCCCTAAAGACAGAAGTAAAATTAAAAGTTTTAAAGTGAGAATAAAAGTTGAATATATGTTAATTAATTTATCACATGCAAAAACTCTCTATTTTAATTGCATACTTTTTATTAAATCCCTAGGTAATACATATACACAGTAAAAAAAAAAAATACTCCAATGGTTCATTGTAAAAAGTAATTTCTGTTCAGCCTTCTCCCCTAGCTTCCCATCTTTCCCAGCGGAAGTCACAGTTGCCAGGCTCTTGTGTAGTCTTCTTGGGGCATCATCTGCTCATAATAGTACCTTTCTCTTGTTTTCCCCAAATGGAGTTTCATTACACATGCCGTTATGCGCTTTATTTTTTGAACAGGTATATTGGAAACCCTTCAATATATGTATGTATAGATTTGTATCATAATATATGTATAGTAATTAAGATAGGGTCTAATTCTAGAACTTCATTAAACAAATATTTACAGAGAGTCCACTGTGTACCAGCTGCTGCTGTGAGGGCTGGGAACACAGCTGCAAACAAGACCTGATTCCCAAACTAAAAGAGCTTCCATTTTAGAGCTTCCTCATTAAGCAATTCCTAGCTGTAGGGCAAAATCTCTACATCAACACATATGTGCATATATCTAAAACATGTATAAAATGTACGTGCAAATGCATGAATTTGCATACCAATATCACATATATATGTTCTATATGTACATATACCATATGTGCATGCACAGATTTATATTACATACACAGACACACACACATGAATGTGTTTGTGTGTGTGTGTGTGTATAAGCTTTTTTCCATCATCTGGACCCACAGTAGCAAACAGAAAGCTGGCATGAGAATCTACAAACAGATAAGGAGGACTCTCCATATAGAATGGCAATATGCTATCAGGACTTTTAAAGGAATAGCTTGATATTCTATTCAGGGTACTTGTTTCTTAAAGAAGATACTGACACAAATGAAAGAAAAATAAAAGGCAAGCACCATGCATTTGCATGTTTGCATATACTCTGGATGTGTTGAGTTTCTGGAAGCCCCTGGATCCATAAAAAGGCAGTTTACACTTTGATAGGCAGGAGCTACCCTTGGCCAGCTCCATACGACCTCTTCATGCACAAGATGAACTGAACTAATTCTTAGTCATAAATTCAAAATAAAAAAAATAAATGTTTTATAATGGTTCAAATCCCTCCACATTTCACAGGCAACACTACAACCACTACTATCACTAATCCATGAAAATAGAAAAGCACACAAGAAAATAAAAATGCATTGGTTGAGATTCTGTCCCCCAAATTTATCCTCTTCTGGTAAAGAATGAACTTATCTATCTGTCCATCCTTTTATCCATCAATATACCCATTCATTCGTTCATCTGCCCTTCTGTCCACCCATATGTCCGTTTTTCCTAATTTCTGCTAGCTATAAAACGCAAAAGAAACCTTTTATTGAGGTAGCGCCTTACTTCCCAAATGACATTACTGGCACAGACATATCTGAATGTGTGCATAGTTGCAAGTTCATCGAGTTAACCAGTGTGGCACACTATCACTACACAAACATTTAGGGCAGGCCTCAAACACAGATGTTCTCTCCTTTCATTTTCTCTACGAGCAAATCTTCAAGAAAAAAATCTTCAAACACTGGTCTCATAGTCACAAAAGGCAGACAGGAGGAACACAAACCAGAGCTGCTAACAACTAAAATTCTCAAACACCAATGTTGAGCAAAGTATCACAGGCCAGAACACAAATCAAATCATCTCCAAATCAATTTCAAATGCTCCTTGGTAATAAACCAAAAAAAAAAAAATTGTAATAGTTATCAGCTGAGATTCATGACCTCTATATTAGAATAAATAATGGAAAGTAACTATATTTTCCAAACATTGAGCTATTGAGTTGAAAAATGCACTCCAGAAATAATGTGTTACATACCTGGGTTGTCCTTCCATTATTGTTCAAATTTTCAGTAATATAAAGAGCAAAAGGCAACCTAAGAGTGACAAAAATATGTGACCAGACTAGGAATTCTCCAGAGCTGCAAATGAGATTTTGGGAAAGTATAATAAAACAGGAACTACTGAGTTTCCAAGTCTCTCTCTGCCCAGCTGTGAATTGATTGTTTCTAATTTGGTGGATATCAGAGACAGATTTGGATTTTAACTTCTCCCTAGAGTGATTCACAATTCCTCGCAATTCCACAGCAGATAGTTCACTGTACCATCAGAAAATGCCTGCACACCAATACAATCACATGCATTGTATTTAAATCTACACAGCAAATGCAGAATGCATGCCTGTGTGCAAAGACAGCTATGTGCTTTTGTTTTTAACACTTGCAAAATGGGCCATTTCATAAGAAAGAGCCAGGCTTTCAATTCACCTAATAATATAGATTAGAAAGAAGTCGTGGTGAAGCAGAACCTCCTTTGAGGATAAATTCCATCTGCGTGGAGCAGGCCTTGCAGGTGGCAGGCACGGAGTTGTGCTGTGGTTTTAAGTAGGTCCACTGTGAATAATAACCACCTTTCCCAAATGAAGGATTCCATCCATCTTACCTGGAGGCTCTGCTAACACAGACGACAAATGCAAACCTCAGTGGAAACGGTTGTGAGAAAATCTAGGAAAAATGAGGCCACACTTGCAGCTGATCTAAATATATCGGAGGCCGGTTGGGACTCACCTGTTTTCTGAGCCAGCGGATTTCTTCTGACAAATGATGACAGCTGGTGCATACTTCCCAGTATAATCCGTGCTCTCCCTGACATCCCAGATGGAAGGGCTGCTGGCTCGCACACCGATGATGCTCACGCCTTTCTTCACCTTCGCCCTGGTGGAGACAGGAAGTGTGGTCTGAGTCAGCTCTGGGGAACCCCTGGGCCGCTGCTGGTTCTGGGAACACGGTGGACTTAATTGCACATCGTTCCCTTGCAGGTATAAGCTCATGTATGACAGGATTTAAACACAAATTTGCAATCACCTTCCAATCCACCTGCCCTTGTTTTTTTTCAGTTATTCCTACCTTAAAATAAAGGAGCTAGTGATAGAAGGCTGACAGCAAGCAACATTAGTATCGTTGTACTAGCTTATATAATACCTTTAGGTAAAACCAAACCAAGACCAAAAACTACCCGAAAACCCTTAGACGGTGTAACTCAACAGAAAAAGGGAATGAATTGAAAGCGCAAAAGTAAAATTTATAGTAAGAATGTACATTCATGGGCCATCTCCTGTGTGCCAGGCACCGACGGACATTTTATCTCTATTATCTAACTTTCCAGCAACGTTCCGAGTTCCATATGATGGAGCCGAGTCTCAGGTTAGGGAATGACGATGCCCACAGGTGGATGAGGGCACTGGGATTTTAACAGGCCTGACTTCCACCTTTTTGCTCTTTCTACTACATGATCATCATTGTTGTCATCACCATCACTGTAACCTACACCTTCATCACCATCATCATCATCACGAACACTTACTGATACCATAAATCAGACACTCTTCTAGGTTCATTATGATTTTATCTCCTTTCATTCTGACAAATGCCTTACGAGGTCAGAACCATTTTAATTTTCACTGAGCAGATTTGGAATGGCTCCCAACCACGACGCAGGCAGGACAGTGCTCAACGCTTTGCTTTTGCATCATATTAAACTTGCTGGTGCTGAGGCTGATTAATCTGACCCCATCCACTTTCTTTGTTACTCAGCGCTGGCCAGTTCCTGCCGTGTTGTCTAATATTTATTCAAACTTTCACAAAAACTCATTTACCAAAGCAAGTGTGCTTTGCATCACAGACTTCATTTGTTATTTATGCTCCCCCTTCATTTATTTCTTCCTTCTTTCATTCATGGAAGAGATAAATGATATGTCCAAAGGGTTTTCTCCAAGACATCAAGGACTTTGCTCCTTGCAGAAAAGCTGCCTGCGTGAGGAAGAAGGAATCATGGCAGAACTGGTTTTCTCGTGTGTCCTTACTTTTCTCTAAGAAACTTCAAGTGAAAAACACCTATGGAATGGAAAGTACATGGTAAGAGGACAAGACTATAAATTGCAAACAGTTTGATTTACAAATTAGCCTAGATGTTTGAAAAATTCATGTTTCCTGTTGTATTTTCTCTTCTTAGTTCCTCCAGGGAAAGTAGAAAAAGTTTTGAAGCAAAAGTACCAAGGGAAACTTGGAGCACTTTGATGGTGTTTGGCCAGAAGATACCAGTAGGAATGTCTAGCTGGGAGTTACACATCCCAGATTTGTAATTGTTGTGCCTGTGCAAACATACAAGGCAATGGCTCCAGAGTCTACACGTCTAAAATCCTCACTATTATTAATATAATCAGAGAAGAAAGCAAGACCACCTCCTGCTGTTAGCAACAAGGAGTGAGGGGAAGACGACACTCCGAGGGCCAGGGCTTGGAGACAAAGCAGGATATGCCTGTCCCTAACACTGAGAACACTATTGCCCGGGGAAACAACTTTAAAATGTATTGTGCAGAAAAGAGTTAACATAGCAGGCATAAAGCCTGCCTTCCTTAGAAAAGCCTTCTTACAAAGGTGTCCAGGAACTTGGATTTTGGGAGGGTTCTCCCCGTTACATGCTAAGAGGGGCTCATAGTGCCTAAAC
This sequence comes from Daubentonia madagascariensis, assembly GCA_023783475.1. NCBI lineage: Eukaryota > Metazoa > Chordata > Mammalia > Primates > Daubentoniidae > Daubentonia > Daubentonia madagascariensis. The sequence goes on from JAKFHU010001262.1 coordinate 21,964,960, forward strand.
TGCACAAACCCTGTGGTTTGTGCTGAACACCTGCTTTCCTTCTGGGAGTCTGGAATTTTGGTACATGCTAGGCAAAGGGTGCCCACTTGACCAGTCCCCAGTAGGAACCCCGAACTCCTACGCTTAGGGGAGTGTCCCTGGTAGAAAGCACAATGTTGTCACAACTATTTGCTGGAGGAATTAAGTGTGTGTGTTACTCCACTGGGAGCTTGTGTCTGGTTTCCGTCCCGTGTGCCCTCTTCCTTTGCTGGTTGTGCTTTATATTCTTTTGCTGTGTTAATCTTAGCAGTGATCATGACTAAATGCTGAGTCCTGTGAGTTTGCCCAGCAACTCACTGAATCTAAGAGTGGTCTTGCGAACCCCCAGTACACACAGCGATTTGCCTAGTCTACAAAGAGTGTCCCTGGTAGAAAGCACAATGTTGTCACAACATTGTCTACAAAGAGAGAAGGGACTGCTTTTTAGGGATGGCCCTAGGTGCAAAAGTTAGCATTTTTAGAAAGTGATTATCATGTGTAACATTATTTCTATGGGGAAAAAAATAACATGTTTTGTGTTTTAAATAATCATTATGCAAGCAAACATTTTGAATGTGGTCATTTATAAACTGGGAATTGCATACATAGGCCAAAAAGCCAGCTGACCTTCCAGATACTCAGGTGAAACACTCAGGCAAATCGTTATGATTCCTGACTTGCAGAAACTCAGTTAAATTATAGGCAAGCAAGATGGGGTGGTGAAAGAAAGTACAATCCACTATAGACAGCTACTATTATATTAAGATGAATTCTAAAGGCTGTCCCAATTGCTGTGCACTGGAATTTTATTGAATCAACTTTGCTTTAAATAAATAGGTCATCAACTTGGCTTTGACAACCTTTTTATTGTACAGGAGATATCAGTACATAGGCCTTTTCTAATACATAATGGGCTTATATTTTTCTGAAATTTTATTCATAAGTAGGTGATTTTGAATTCATATACTGTTTCTCCAATGAATTATTTTCAAGTTCTTAAGAAAGGACACAGTTGCTTATTTAATCCATGAAGTATCCAACATTTATTGCTAATAATTCTACTATAGCTATATGAAGCTATAATTTATAGCATTATTTCTGAGAAAAAAAATTCTGGAATTTAGTATAGGACCCTGGGAATTAATTGTCTTTCATAGAGAGAATATTTTCATAAGAGAAGACACATTTCTAGGGCATGTTTCAGATGTTCTTAAACAGAGTAGTGACACTTGCTCAAGAGGTATCCTTGTGTAGTGTGTGAATATCAAGCATGAATGTATGCAAGAAACTGGATAGTTATTCCTTAGAGACATATCTGTGGCATTTACTGAACACGGTTTGTGTTGGGCTAATAATTTTGAAACACCAGTCTCAGAGCTGTAAGTGGCAGTGTTTTGAAACCATTAAGGTAGTCCTTAGAACACATGCAGCTTGGCTCCACTGGGTCTGAACCAAATGCTAATTCATTCCTTTGTTTATGACAACAGAGTTACTTATATTCATTAATGGAAGTTTTATAACCTACTTGTGGCTCAATAAATACAGGTTACACTGACAGCCTCATTACGCAGAGATAAACATAGCACTTGATTTCTGAAGATACTTTGCTATAGATTTATACTTAATAATATATCTACCATGGTGATAGAGGAAAAGCCATAATTTTCCCCATAGTATGCACACGCACTGTGGGTTAGTATAAACAAAACCTTCTTAGGCTAAGGGTGTACTGTATTTTTAAAACATAACAGAGCTATATGTACTCTGTGTGTGTATATATATAGTGTATATCTATAATTATATATATACATTTATATATATATAAAAATAACATATACATACGATCTTCCAAGTACAGTATCCATTAATATAATCGAAACAGCTAGTAACCTGGGCTCAGAATTGTGGTGCACAACTGTTGTTTTTACTCCCCTTATCCAATCTTTCCTATTGTGGGTAACAGCCTCCTGATTTTGCTTTTGTGATCCACCCTTCTACCATTCTGTACCATTGTGATGGACTTGTAAGTCAAGAGTGTCTCTCTACCACCCAGGGCAAGAGGTGACACATGACCTACTTCACTCCAAATGAGAGCGCTCTCTCTGGAATTTAATCTCGAGCAAAGAGACACAGCAAGGAAAAAAAGTTGGAGGATATTCGTTCAGCATTGTGGCTCTGATGTAACTGTCTGTTGGTTCCTTAACATATTTAACAGTTCTGAATCTGGTTGTCAGCCTGTCCTTCAGCCCATGAAATACTCCCCCATCCTCCCGTCTGGTTCCTTCTATGACTTAGCCAGAGTTGATCATATAATTTGCAATTATATAATAAAGGGAGGCTAAGCTGCTATGACAAAGATGCCTAAGATTTGGTGACTTCAAGAACAAGGAATTGTACTTCTTTCTCCTGGGAAAATTCATGGCTGGCATTCCAGGTTGGTTGGTGGCTCTCTTCCACTCAGTCATTCAGGGATCAAGACTCTATTGTTTTCAGCCTATGGTTTCTCTCTGCTCATGAGCATCCCAGCCAACAGGAAGAGGGAAGAGCAGCAGAGCAGAGTCAGGGATTTCCTCTTAAGCAAGTGAGGTGGGCATTTGCACACCCAAACTCACTCATTTTCCATTGAAGACAGCCTAGTGTCAGGGCCACACTTGGCTGCAAGGGCTGTAGGTGACGGGAAATCAGTCTCTATCTGAGTGGCCATATCCCACCACAACTGAAAGAGAGATGGGTTTTGGTGTGTGGTTTGTATCTCCACCACAACCACCAAAGGATTCCAACTGGTGGAAGTTGTCAGCCTCCCAAAGACCACAAATTCGATCTACTTCTCCAGATCACTGTATAGAGAAACTTAGGCTGATGATAAAATTGCTCCAAAGAGAAGTTCCCTACTTACACACTCCTATCAGTGAAAATATTTTTAGTATGCAACCTTAACATAGGCATATTTATTTGTAATTTTACCCTTGGACTAATGAACTAATGCAAATGTGTGCTATAAAACATGCATAAAAATAGAAATTAAAATTGATGGGATAAAAGTGGGATAAAAAAAGGAATTTCAGTGTTTTTGTTTGTCGTGAGATTTAAGATTTGTTTGTGCATATTTATGTGTACGTTTTGTCAGAAAAGAGAAAGGAGGGGAGGGAGGGAGGGAGGGAGGAGGAGAGAGAGGTTTTGTGAAGAAGTTCACTACTTTATAGAGTTTGAAGAAAGAAGAGCAACTTGGATTGTGTGTCAGTATCAGCCTACGTGTCAATAATGAATATACTAGAGTTAGAAACTATTATTGGATAAGCAGATATTAGCAGGCTAATATTGGCCTTAATCAATAACCCACTGTAGGATTGTAGAGAACTTAAGGAAGGAAGATAGGAAGAGATTTGAACTTCTGAACTACTTCTCTCGGTTCCAAGAGGAAAAAGACTTGCCTATGCGCTTCTCCCCTGGAGATTCAAATGGGCACATAGTTTCCCAGTGCCTGGTATCTTAGTAGATCAAATCCCAGCGAAATCTAACATCTCCATTTTAGAGTCTGCTATGAGGCTCAATCTATGGAATGATACACAGTGTCCGTTCACCAAAGGACGCCACACTCTTACACAGGTCGTAGATTTGGTGATGCCATCCCTCTCGATTAATTGATGGAGACATGTATTTACCCACTGGTTCAAAGTCAAACAAAAACCCTTATGGGTAACAGCAAAGGACCTTTGAATTGTTCCCTGTTTCCTTATTTTCTCCCATAAATTATAGCAAAGAATAAAATAAGCTCCATTTTCTTATATGTAACAGCTATATTAACATATTTTGCAATCACTCTTTGCTTTTAATAATCTCTAGTTGACCAGAAAAAAATTATGACAATACCAATTTCCACTAAATCCACCTTGTACAGCCTATAACGTTGCCCTTGTATTAAGAACCACATTCAGCCCCATCCAAATGTGGTCTCTCTCGCGCTCTCTCACTCTCTCAAAGTATCTCCTTGTACTACGCCCACCCTTCTCCTCATGACAGTGTGAGCTGATGAAGCCCGCAGGATGGGATGAGGTGAGGAGAACAATGTAGACATTGCGGTGCAGCGTTAGGCTACTACCCACCCCCTGCGGCTGCGTCAGGAGGAGAATCATCAGCTTTGGGTGGTCCTGGATCATCGAGCCCTGACGACGTCCATGGCTGGATGTCAGAAGCAGACAATACTGATAACTAACAGGTGGGTATCACATATAGGAGGGTAGCGTATACAGGACAAAGGGGTGATTCATGTCCCCGGTGGGATGTAGCAAGATTTCATCACACTACTCAGAATGGCACAAAATTTAAAACTTATTAATTATTTCTGGAGTTTCCCATTTAGTGTTTTTGGACCTCAATCTTGGTTGACCAAGGATAGCTGAAACCTTGGAATGAGAACCTCGGATAAGAAAGGACTACAGTATATTAAACATGATGCTTTGATCACAGATCATCCTTGTCTGTCTTCCCTACCAGCTCCAGAGACAAATAAAATAGCTTGAAGCTGGAAGGAGGCTGGCCACCTGCCAACTCAGGAGACCCGGTGAGGAGAAACACCAAAGCCACAGAGCATTGCATTTTGGCCCAAAGAGTGAGCAACCTGTCAAGTCTCTGGCCAGGCCAGCTGCTTGCTTTGGGAACCTCTTGTTTCTCGTGGGGCCTAGATGAGTCCAGCTGTTTCGTCCCATTAAACCTGGTATGTGAGCTTTCTCTGCCAGCACAGACAGATGTTCAATGACTTTCTAAAAGTCATCTTAGAGCTAAATGCTTTCTGCATATAATCTTTAGTCTTTCCAAGCACCTGGTTTTCCTCCTGACTCTCAGTGCATGAGGAGGGTCCACAAGGCCAGTGTTTCCTACGGGCACTAGCTCAGGAGAGACATGTGCCCAGTAGACACAGCACAGAAGGGATTGCACACCAGCTAGGAACCCTGCCGGCGTGATGCGCACAGGCACCAGCTGTTAGGAGCTTTGCAGTGACTGACCCCACCCACACCACCAAAAAATACATGAGTAAATAAATAAGCCTGGGCCATAAAGGACTGAAGCAGGCAGTGACTGACATGAGGTGAGCTAACCAAACCTGCCTCTTTGTTTGTTCATCGATTCATTCAACAAACACTTTCAGAGTCCCACCTCTTTTCCAGATGCTTCACAGTACTGGGAATGCAGTCAAGAAGAACAGAGACATGTTTCCTATTATGACAGAACTCACATCCTAGTTAGTGGGAGAGAGAACACACACATGTGCGCACACATTATGCTGATAAGTTCTATGAAGAAACCAAGCAAGGCGAGAGGACAGTGGACCCAGTGCAGGGAGTAGCTATCTTTGAACGACTTACCTTATTTTATCACCCACATTCCTGACAAACAGTAAAGCCAGCAATTAAAGCACATGAGCAGGCAGAAGGGAAATAGGCACATAGATAAATGCCTTTTTAAATTCGATTTGCTCTTCGTCTAGTATGTGAGTGGGGAGACACACTCTCCTTGTTCCTACTGAAGATAAACCACCACCCAATGGTCGAGGATGCTATTTCAATATTTTACAGATTATTGTGTGAGAACATGGTTTGTGGATTTGCAGGAATCATTATGACTTCGTGCAAACCAATTTTTCTCATTTGGGAAAACTGAGCCTTGATATAGACAGCATCCCTCAACGCAGCCTCCCAGAAACGGATGCCTAACTCGGAAGGGACCCACGTTAGCCCATCACCATTTCTAGAAAGACAGGGCCAGCTGTTTGCCTCACTGACACTAAAGCAATAAATGATAGCACACTCTGAACTGCCCACGTGTCCACGGTTAGAATGCGGCAGCTTCATTCTTTATATGTTATTAAATCTCCCAACGTGGACCCATCAAACAAACCAGCAGACACGCAAAAGAAGAGTCCCACTCCTTGTTGGACATGATGAACTCTAAGCCATGTCAAGTCCTTAACACGGGATCTGGTGGGAAATAAATTTTAGCTATTATTATTATTACCACCATTATTTCTCTCGTTACATAGAAACCTGGACGCCTCTTTATTTGAATCAACTTCCACCCTCTTTCCATCTCATCCATACAATAATTGCTAACCAAACCCCTGATTCTTCTAAACAAAACAAAGTAAAAACACACACAATCCTTGCACGCCAATGGGAGATATTATTAATATCTACAGACTCAAAGTTCAAATCAACCTTAGAAGTTGTTCCAAATTTAGCCAAGTCAATAATCTCAGCAGAGCCAGCAGGACAAATATTTACAGACAAGCATCTCGGGGTGGGGGATGGGGCTCCGCGGCACCCAGTGTTTCGGGACACTCGACCAACCTCCGTGTTTCCAGGGCATCGCAATTCACAGGGGGCCGAGATGTGTCTGGTTTTCTGGGTTTGGAAAAAGACCTAATTTTATTGTCTGCTAAGAGCCCCAACCCTCTAATTTCATGACAACACATAATAGAACTGTACTGCTGTTTTCTCCAGCCTTCATGGTTACCCATGTTTTAGAGGAATTGCTTAAATATGCTTCTTTAATTAAGGAAAAGCATTCTAAATCAAAACCAGGACTATGGTTAATAAACTGAAATTTTCAGGGATGTCTTTTGGGAGTCTGTTAATTTTTTATTAACATTCTTTCACTGAAAAAATAATACAGGAATGTTGTAAATATTCAAATGGTAAGAATGAAGATACAGGAAAAGTTTCTCTCATTGCAGACTCCTACCCCCAATCCTCTTTCCAGTTCATCGTACATTTTCTGGGAGATCAACAAATTTAGATATTTGGATTTAAAAAATACGTACCAATGGCAACACACTGCACACACTGTCATATTATATATGTGTATATATACACAGACGCATGTGCGTGCGCACCACACAATGACGTTTTGGTCATTGATGAACTGCAAATACAACAGTGGTCTCATAAGATTATAATACCATGTTTTTCTAGTACCTTTTCTATGTTTTGATACACAAAAACCTACTATTGTGTTAAATTGTCTGAAGTATTCAGTAGAGTAAAATGCTTGTACAGGTTTATAGTCTACAATCAATAATAGGCTATACCACATAGCCTAGGTGTGTAGTAGGCTACACCATCTAGGTTTGTGTGATGTTCACATGACAAAATTGTCTAACAACATTTCTCAGAATGTATCCCTGTCTTTAGTGATGCAATGACTGTGTGTGTGTGTGTGTGTGTGTGTATATATACACACACATACACACACACACACACACACACACAGATACTCCACAACTTACAATGGGGTTACAGTCTAACAAATCCGCTGTAAGTTGAAAATACTGTAAGTCAAAACAGCATTTAATACCCCTAACCTACTAAACATCATAGCTTAGCCTAGCCTACCTGAAACATGCTCAGAACATTTACTTTAGACTACAGTTGGGTAAAATCACCTAATACTGGGCCTATTTTATGTTAATAATTAAGTATTGAATATCTCATGTAATTTATTGAATACTGTACTGAAAGTGAAAAACAGAATGGTCCTATGGGTACTCAAGTACAATTTCTACTGAATGTGTATCATTTTTGCACAATAATAAAGTCAAAAAAACAAATTTGTCTTTTTTGAGACAGGGTCCCTCTCTGTTGCCCAGGCTAGAGGGCAGTGGCATCACAGTTCACTGCAACCTCCAACTCTTGAGCCCAAGTGATCCTCCTGCCTCAGCTTCCCAAGTAGCTGGGACTACAGGCACGTGTCACCAAGCCCAGCTAATTTTTCTTTTTTTTTTTCTTTTGTAGAGACAGGGTCTTGCTACATTGCTCAGGCTGGTCTTGAACTCCTGGCCTCAAGTGATCCTCTCACATTGGCCTCCCAAATCCCAGGAAAATAATGACAATTCCACCTACCATTTAGCATATCATAAGGTATAGACATAAAAGTAGAAGGGTTGTAAAACCCAGGGTATTCTCCACTGGTGGAGATAGACCCATTTCCCCTCAGTAAATGTACTTTCACTTTCTATTCTATGCTGACAAGTCTGCAGTAAAAGCTGCTTGTGTGGAAGTTCTAAGTATCTGTCATCACTCCATCTCACCTTCCCTGCTTGTGATTTTTCCTCACCTTCCCTGCTTGTGATTTTTCCAAGCACGGAGCCAAAGAACAGGACAACACCCCTCAAAAACCAACCCTGAGAGTACTTTGCCCTGCAATTGTAAACCATGAGTTTGTTTATTTAATAAATGCTTATATAGCCCTTGCAATGTGCCAAAAATCTTCACAAACATCTACTTATTTTTGTCTCATATGAGGTAAGTAACAACCTTAATTAATTCACGAAACCCTGCTGCTAAATAAAATGCTGTTAAATATATATGTATATATATTATTAATTTTAATAGTAAAAATTATGATGGTTCCATTCCAAATAGGAAGCTCCCTAGACATTAAAAACCCAAGCTACACCTGCATCCTCCTTTAGAGCAAGCATGTTAACGTGTTCAAGCCCCAGTAATTCACAGTGAGCAAGAAGAGGGGCTCATTGACAGGCTGGGATTTAGATTTGTAAAGAAAGCTGTGGACAAGGGTAGCTAGGATTGTAATGAAAAATAGGAAGACTTTGAAAAGACATCTTTGCAAGCAGTTCAGAGTCATCTATTTCCATACAATTTATGGATATGCTAATTAGGATGTATTCAGGTTATGTTTGTTTCCTAGCCCTGCCATAACAAATTACCACAGGTGGCTTAAAACAAGAGAAATGTGTTTTCTCACCATCCTGGAGGCAAGAAGTCAGAAATCAGTGTCTTGGTGGGGCCAGGCTCCCTCGGAAGCCTCTAGGTAAGAATCCTCCATTGCCTTTTCTGCCTCCAAGTTGTCACCAGCAATGTATGGCACCTTGGCCTATGGCAGCATCACTCTAATCTCTGCCTCCGTGGTCACACGGCCTTCTTCCCTGCATGTCTGTGTCTTCACAAGGCCTTCTTAAAAAAACACCAGTCATTGGATTTAGGGCCCATTCTAATCAGTGTGATCTCACCTTAGTTAAATCTGTAGATAAGTAACATTCACAGGTGCAGGGGATGAAGGCATTCCCGGGAGGTCAACCCACAACACAGGCCATGTCAGTGGGTCCTCTGCAAACCCTAGTGCAGCCTTGTGCAGAGGGAATTTCCACCCAAACACAGTGCACAACTAAAATCTGTTCTATAGGAATAGGATATTCTCCAACTAAGAAGTGTGAGCTGAGCAAACTGGTGAATGTGTCTTTGCTTAAATCTGTAAAGTTGAAATCTGGCCTCTCATCACGTGGTTTTGAAGTGAAAAATCAATACCCCACATAAAAGAGTCTCTTCCAAAAATGGGTATGACTTTGCAAGAGCTGTTATGGGAAAAAGTTTTACATCCATTTTAAAGATTAAGTTCTCCGAGGCACAGAGAAGTTGAGGAACTTGCCCAAGGTTGCACAGTGAGTGCTAGTTGCTGGCTATAGGAGATCTGCTCTTACACACCATGCCATGCTGCCACTTTCTGACACTGCAGGGTCTCTTTGGGGAAACTTGACAATTTCAGCCCTTGGCTTCCTTCCCCATCTCTTTACAGGGCATCTGGAACAGGGCACATGGATCCCTCTAGTTCATACAAGCACAGAGTCTGGCCCTGCTGCTGGAAACGCAGACCCAGCCTCATGAAACCATGAGTATTTAGCTGTTATGTAATCGACCTGTGGGACAATCTCCATCCAGAGCCAAATGCTACTTCAAGCAAAAGCCTTTCTAGCCTTAGGGCTCCGGTCTATCTCTCTGGCACACTCCCCTCTGCCTGGTCAGGGTTTCTGCAGTGATGGAGACACCTCATTTGGGACTGGGGGGTCCTCAGGGCTCTCCTGCTATTTCTCTTGCCACAGTCCCTCAGGCCTGAATTTATATCTACAGAGGTGGGGCTTGGGAGTTGCACATCCCTGCACCTGTTCCCTGCACCCGGAGCATAATACATTCTGTTAACGTGCTGGGCCTTCCCCAGGATGTGTTACGAGGGGAGAGAATGGGGAGATTTTCAAGAGATTCTTCTCTCAACGCATTCCACAACATCTGGCTTTTGAATCCGTTTTCCTGCTGGAGACAAGAGACTCCCATATTGGATCTTAGCACCTGGATAATGGCCTTTTCTTTTCCTCCTGGACTTCCAGCCATACAACTTGAGCTATCCAACATCACGGGAGAGCTTGCTTGAACTCGTGATGCTCCTGCCGGAATCTGACACATGTCTCTTCAGCTCACATGTCACATGTGACCACACCTAACTTCGAGGGGCTGGGAAGTCCATCCCACCATCTCCCACTCCCCACCCAGGCAAATGGATGGCTTGGACTGACCTGACCAGGAAGAAAGTCATGTACACAGAAATGCAGAAGAGAAAGCACATTACAGTACTCGCTTTGACAAATGAGCCCTTTCCCATTTCACAAATGAGACAACTGAGACTTGAAAGAGGTTACAAAGACTGGACACTTCCTTAGATCACCTGAGAAGACTGTCAGACACATGAAAGAAAAGGACACTTATGACATTGTGCAACACTCGCTGAGTGTGGCAATTGGTAGGACTTTTCTCACCTTTTCGTCCAGGCACATGGCAGAACTCATCTCCCCACCCCTGACATTAGGCATGGTTACATGTCTTGCTTTGGCCAGTGAAAGGCAAGATGGAGGGACACGTGTCCCATTTGGTGGAAGTTTGAAGAGGTAGAGCTTTGTTATGGTGTCTTTTCCTTCCACCTCAGTGGTTGTAAATATTCTATAAGATACCTGCCCCATTACCCTGGGTGCTTGCTGAAGACAAGCTAAGGCAAGACCTCAGCAAATCCGTACTGACTGTGAGAAAGAAATAAAACTTGGTGGCTTCAGAACCCAGAGGTTAGGGTTGCTACTGCAACACAACTTAGACCATACTGGCTCTTAGAGAAAACCTTCTCTGGCTCTTTTTCCTAGTAGGATACAAACATATAAACCCAAAGCTATAATAAGAATTTGTGGATGTTTACCCAGCCCTGATTAAATAACAGACCAACTGACCTGGTAGTCATTAGAAAGATGTACTCTTTGAGTAGAACAGAGAGAATTTTCCAGATTCTACAGCACTGGATGATAAAGCAAAGGGCACATCCTATTTTTGACAAAGCTAATTATTACTCCACACTGCTATTTTTTCCTATATTTTTATACTAAAAACCCCTGATAGAGAAACTTGTTGATTTTGTAGCTTTGGAAGCTGAAGACGAGCATTCATTCCTCAGCCTTCGCAACTGTAAAATGGGATTTACTTAACCACCTTCCTCCTCTCCCACTGCCCCTCTGAAATTGCTCTTTCTTGCTGCATCTCCCCAGCCTCTTGACTGACTCCAAACGTGATGCTTCCTGTCCACTTCCGAGCCAGCTCCTCTGTTGATGCTGCATCATGGTACTTAACAGCCCACATGCTGAAATGCTGTTATTTGCCAGAAGCCAGCTGCTCCACTTTCTGTAACACTTAAGGAACAATTTCACAGCCATTACCAGTCTGCAGTAATGACACTGGTTGAAAGCTACGTGCTAAACTGGTTGTAAACTACAAAGAAAACCAGGGGAGGTGAGGACAGACACTTGGGTAAATAAAGGGACAGCTTGCACATTCTAACTGGTTGCTTTAAACCTCCACTCAGCCCTCTTCTCATCACCTCTGTCCACTTGGGGTGCAGCAGATGTAGCAGATTGTTTTTCCAAAGATGACCACAACAGTATCTATCTCCTGTCCCTCGCACTCATCCTCCCATCGAGGAGGAAGAAGGCTTGCACCTGAGGTAGGAGTGATGCTATGAGACTTGTCAGTTAGGTTATGTGAGGCGGATCAGCCTGCACCCTTCTCTTGTGACATCTGCCCGTGGAGCTTGGAGCCACCACTTTAAGAGATCCAAGGCCGCCATATTGTGAGGAAGCGCCGCCACAAAGTGACGATGTGAGCCAGCGTTCTGTCCCATAAGCCCAGCTGAGGTCCCAGGTGAGAGCCCACATCTACCATTAGATACTAAATATCCTGCCAATTCTTAGGCTGCCAGTAAAACAATGACAAGAATAGGAACTGCAGCACATTGCTAAGTCCACGACCATGCCTTCTTTTCCAAATTGGAAAGAGAAGCTAATTACACAGACCCTCGTCCCATCTTTTATTAGTGCTCCACAGCCCAGGGGTATCCATATAGAGGCTTGCTGCACATTACCTATAATGAATGCATGGGGATATATTTAGCCTACAATAGAACACATTTTAATTTGAGAATGCCCTAATGAAAAGTTAGGTCTGTTTCAGGCAGTACCTTTCCAAGAACAAGCCTACAAGTGAATGAAGGTTGGGTCTGCAGTCCCAGAGTTACTCTTGGATGACCTCTGGACTTGAGCATGGTTGGATTATCTAATAAGCAGAATAAATGTAAGGCCTTGTTAACTATACACATGTTAAAGTAGCTAGGGAAACGACAACACTTTTATTTCAAAGATGTTGATACATAAAAAGACATCAGTCAGTCATCAGGGGAAAAAATATTTTTGGATCTTTTAAAACTTATCTTGTAGTTCATGTTTTGTTGTTTATATTTCAAGCTAATTATCAGGAAAAGGTGAATGTGATATACCCATCAGTGCCCGCACCTTTTAAGGTTTTTAAGGTGACTGTGCTGCTAATCCGCAACATATCACCCTAGAACCTGAATGAAATAAAAAACAAAAGTAAAAATTTAAAAAAAACTTGTTTATGATATACATTTAAGTGAACAGATATTCTGACATTATGATTTTAAAGTTGCACAGCAACCTTTCAAGAACTCACACCCACACGTGGATATGGGCTTCCTTACTGGACAGTGCAGTTATAGAACACTGCCATCCTCACAGAAAATTCTATTGGATAGCAATGCTCTAGAATAATTTTGACAAAACTTTGCATCCCCAGACACATTTTAAAGTTGACATTTAAATATTTCCCTCCTAAGCTGCAAAGGTTGAAAATTTCAGTATATTGTAACTATTGACATTTTAAAATTAAACTGTTATATCCTTCTTTTAAAAGTATTTGGTGAAATTTAAATACCATAGTGATTTGATACCCACCATTATTCACTTTTAAAGAAATACACAGACAACCTCTTCTTTACCAGAGTTAAATTTTATATTGGTTATTTTATTTTCTCTTTTATTTTCTCTTCCATTTCTATTTTATGTCTTCCACAGAATTTTACTCCAATGTGTTCTATTTTTATATTTGAATGTCTTTTATTGATCATTCTGTCACACTTATCTGCAACAAAAATATGTACATAGATTCAAATTTATTTTTTTCTCTTTGTCCAAAGGCTCCAAATGTTGACTTGTAGAAACAGAGAGTAGAATGGTGGTTGCCAGGGGCTGGCAGATGGGAGAAACAGGAAGATGTTGGTGAAAGGGTACAAAGTTTCAGTTATAAGATGCACAAGTTCTGGGGATCTAATGCTCAGCATGGGTGGCAATGGATGTGTTAGTTAATTTGATGGTGACAATCATTACACTATGTATGCCTATATCAAATCATCATGTTGTATGCTTTGAGGATACACAATCTGTATTTATCAATTAAATATCTTACAATAAAAATTCTACAGTGGGATTTCACTACAATTATATTCAATACATACTTACGTAAAAATTAAAAATAAAATGTAAGTTTTAAAGAACAATTATTCAACATAAAACAGTAAAATGTTATCAGAAATGCACTGATATCAGGAATGGGGGAATATCGTCTCTATTATGCTGAAGGAACAGACAACCCCATCTCTTACGGACATAAAATAACAAAGATTTATTTTTGCTCAAGCTTGATGTTCTGTGCGGATAGGCAGGAACCCAGGCAGGCGGGGCCCATCTTACGACAATGCCATCGCTACACAGTGCTTCAGGATTCCCCCACCAAATGACGAGACAGCATGAAAGAGCACATTCCAGCCTAGAAATGCTCCTGCATGGAAGTGACACACATAACTCTGGCCAAAGGAAGTCACACAGCTTACCTCATGGGATCAAAAAAGTGTAATAGTCCTGTAGGGTCCCACCTGGCCAGGACAAACTAAAGCAACTCCAGAAACTGCAAGTAGACAGCGTTTAATATGGGGAATTTCTAGAAACCATTGGCAAGCTAGGAGTAAGAGTCAGGGAGCACAGCCAGCTACCCTGCCTCAGCCAGTGGTTTCAAGTATTAGCTCCCAAGCTGCTGGGAACATCAGCGATGTCTGTGAAGAAGTCACAGGCAACGGCGACTTCTTTTCTACCTCCTAGAACCTCATGCCTTTCCTTGGCAAAGCCTAACCCAGGACCACAAGAGAAAAGAGAGTCTGAGAAGGGTAGGAGCAGTCGCTCCCCTGAAATGCAGAAGAGAATGTAAAGGGGCATCAGCTATGGTGAATCGATGTCAGATGTGCTAGTGCAGGGACATTCTTCCCTGATGAGGACACGTGTCAGGGGACCGGTGGGGGCATTCCACTTACGCGAGAATGACACAGGGCAGCATCCACTCAATTCCTACGTTTCGATTTTATAGATGTCATCCTGAGAAACACTGAACTGAGTGCACTTTGTTACAGCAAGGACACTCAATTCTTTCAGCTCCTTGTATGACATAAATTACATTGTGTTCCGTCATCAAAAGTGATATTTAAAGATCTGACAATTTGATCAAGTTCTCCTCCTACTTCGTTGAAAGCAAAGAAGTAGAAATTGTGCAGCCTGAAGAAGGATTTGTTATCCAGTCAGTAGAGTGATCTGCTTTCTCAAAGACACCACATTACTACATGATCTAGAGTACCATCAGCTCTTAAGGTTTTACAACCCAAGGCAACCCGCCCTAGTAAGATCCTAGATGGGTGAACAAAACACCTTTATTTTATAAAGTAGGTACAGGGCAAAGGTGAAGCCGAGTACTTTGACTACAGGCATTTTCTCAGGCAGATCGCTTCCAGGAAAGAGAATATATGGAAGTAGAGAACTGAGAAAACAGAGTATCTTAAAACTGTGCATATCCATATACCCCTTGAATGGTTTTGCATAACAATAGGCACACAGATACTCCAATTTAAAGACCCCTGCAATTTAAAAGGAGACTAGAGGTCTGCTAAATGAATAATCACAGCACAACCCACCAACACAAACCCAAAGACACCAGCTACTTTTTCTTTTCCAGCAGGTACAAAGACTGACAGTCTTCTGCCCATGCAATATTTATATGTCTGAGAGGTTACGTGAGTTATGTCTGAGAGCGTAGGTGGTAAATCTCTGTTTTAATTTCCCTCCTCTCCATCTAACATAGATGTCATGACTTAACCTAGAATTCTCCTTACTCCCTAAATCAGAACAGTTTATTAGAAGTCCTTCTACCTTGGTGTCTATAGTGGAATACACCCCCAAACAAGGCAGCTTGATAGACTCTTTGATACTGAACCCACCTTAAAAGACTTCAATTTCTTTACACTATTTTTTTTGATGTGAAAGCAACAAGTACAGCCTTGCTTTCTGTTATGTGAATCTAATCTAAATCCAACCATACAAGAAGCATTTTCATATAGAAAATCTACTGGTAAAACCAGATAGCACACAGGTGGAACATACGTGCTGGCTTCAGATAAAAAGAGAATTGTCAAGAGGAGGAGAGAGTGCACGGGAGACCAACCATTGTAGAGGCCAGGACCACGTGTGAATGTTTAAAAGAAGGTATATTTTAGTTCAATATGAAAAGTGTCGTAACACTCAAAGCTGACTAAAGCCTAAGTGGGTAAACACTGAAGTGTATGGCAATATGTAGATTTCCAAGAATAGGCTCAACTATCCCCGATGAGTACCGTGCAAGAGATCCAAGGTATGATGTAATAATTTTTTAAAAAGCATTTACTGTGCATCTTCTGTGTGTCTGGTACCTGTTAATTGCTAGAGACACAGCAGAAGATAAAACAGTCCCGCTTCATACACTCATGGAGCTTAACACCAGGTAGGAGTGAATCAGGCAGGCGAGGGAAGTTATGATGTAATAACAAACACCCATGGAATAAATATCAGAGGTTTATTTCCCATTCGGGCACATGCTTCCTCCCTTGGGGAGAGTCAAGAGGGGCTCTACCGCCTGGAATGCTGCCAGACACTTTCATGGGGGAAGGAAAGATGTAAACTCTCCTGCCAGTTTTACTTGCATCCTCCTGGAAGTGACATGTCACTTATTTTTCCTTCATCAGAGAGAATCACATGAGTGTGTCTAACGTCATGATGATGGGGAAGTAGGGATCACTTCTCTGCCCAGCAGATACTAATGAGTGGTGGCAATGGACACAGCAGAGAGACAGACATTAAGCAGATGATTATGTGATAGTAGCAAGTGCAATAAAGGAAAAGTCTAAGGAGAATAGGGGACCTAATTTGAGTCAGGGGATGCAGGAAATGCCTCTTTGAGGAGGTGATGTAAGTTGAGGTGTAAAAGTGCATCTATGAGAGTCTGTGACCTCACCATCCTGACTAACCAGATTCTAACTATCCCTAATTTAGGATAAACATTCTGAACTACCCATCCAACCACTACGTGAGCACCTGCTCTGTGCAGATCTTTCTAACGTCTGTGCATGGAACCCTGGGCTTTGAATCCCCCCTGAGAACATGTGTTGCTTTTCAGTTGGCAACAGAGAGCAATGTCATTTTTTCCAGAACTAATCTCACTTATGGAACGCTAGGCATGGAATCTCTGCTGTTCTTCATAGCAGAGGGCTCAGAGTTTCTTCATGTCACACTAATAGTTTCACTGATTGAAAATCCGCAGCAGACAAGAACTGGGAGTCCCTGAGATACCGCTGGAGTTAGAACAATTTATGGGGAGCAGTCTAGCACAACATAAGCTATTTAAAGCTGCATAATATACCCACAAACTCTTATTAAGGGCTGTGGTTTTCAACCCTATGAGACAGAAACCAGTTATCATGCATTACCACGAAAGCAGATTAAAATTAAATCAATTTGTTTATCTCTGGGTTCTCTGCCCAATTGACATTTCAGAAAGGAAAGCATTCTGTCCAGATACAAGGACAACCCTCATCCGAATCAAGATATTAAAAATATAAATCTCAGGAGGTTTTCAGAGATAAATTTAATTATCAAAAGGGCAGAAGACCAGTTGGGACTCAGCTTATGAACTGCCTGTGCTATGTGTTAGAGTCAGACTTTTCAGACACTATCCACTTGAATTGAGGGAAGGTGAAAGTTTCTGTGTAAATTAATCCAGAGCATACATGGATTTCTCTCCAGAGACAGAAATGTTACCTTATTTTTATGGCTGTTATATTTAAAAAAAAAAAAAACCTTCTTGAGAAATGTTTTACAGTGAAACACTGGAATTTTGTATAGACACACTGTATATTAATTAATTAATTCATAAAATGCATGGGGGATGTGGGCTTCAACTAACCAAGGAGTTTTCCTAAATCCCAGGTATCTGGCCCAAAGGAACATGCATCCCAGTGTGGATGGTGTGTTTTGGTTGATTATGAGGTCCAGGTAATACTTGGGCTCCAAGTATTACCTCCAAATCACGTGTTTGAAGACTAGCAACGAAGTCTCTCAATTCTTCCTACATGGAACAGAGTGGATCTGGGGCACGTGCTGCTCCATGAGGAGGAGAATGCTGCCACAGACCAACTCAGTTTGAAGATCACGCCCTAGTAGAAGGCAGCTTTACTGCCCATCAAGGTATCAAACAAATCATTTATAGGTAGATAACCCGTCCACAGAGAGCAGATTAAAACAGGGAGACTGTGAGCAGACCCTGAGTCTTTGCATCAATTCTGGAACCTCACGGGAGAGTTGAAATATCTCTGCTCCGGCAGAAGGAAGACCCAGATTCCAGATCAAGACCTGGCGTTTACCAACTCTTCCTCCTTGGACAACAGTGTCTCTGAACCGCAATTTTCTGATATGGGAAATGGTGACAAATCACTCAGCCCAACCTGCAGGGTTGGCACGAGCATTAGCTAAGACTGTGTGTGCACAGGAACTTAACTATTGCACTCCCTGCCACCTTCCAAATCACCCCCATCCTCCCATATGCATGTCAAAGTGCTACTGCCTATGCTTTTTCTTGGTCTAGAATGTTCTTCAACCTCACCCACCTGGATAAATCTCATGCTTCCTTTGAGACTCAGTTTATAGAAGGTCCTCTTGGAAAGTCTTCCCTGATTTAATCTTCTTTGACCAAATCAGATAAACATCCCCTGTACTCTAGTAGTACTCTGTAGATAATTCTATTATGGCATCTACCACCTTGTACTATAATTGATGCAACCACTGTATAGTTTCTCACACTAAACAGTAAGCTCCTTTACTTGTGCAGTTTTCTTCAAGATACCCCTAGCTTCTAGCAGAGCATTGTGCACAGTACATGCTCAACAAATGTGTTCAATTATCACATTTGTATTAATTATTTTTTTTGGGGGGGTGCTTTGGTTTATTCCAGAGAATATAGATCTGGGATGCTAAAAGTAGGCAATAGAGAGCAACTGCAAGATATAACTCTCCAAGATATCATTTAAATATATAACATTATTCTGTCCTCTCTTGTCCATTTCAATAAAATTTTCAAGATCTTGTTCAAGACACAGACAAAAATTTCTGCCTTTCCAGAATGCATCCAGCTTTTGTTTGTTCCTTTATGTATTTCTGATACTCAGCACTCTTGGTTTTGAGCGTGTGTGTATCTGTGCATAGTTGAGGACATATATGTAGACCTTTTCCCATCTCTGTTGCTTTTATCTCCCTCTTAATCGTTCTGCAGAGGGAGAGTGGGCAGACGTGCTACTGAGACGCAGAGTTGGCCAGCGTGATCCAGCACTGCAGCCTACCTGGGAGGAAGGTTACAAGAGAGATATTCATGTTTCTGGTAGATATTTCATTCTGAAACATCTGAAGTACGTATAGCCTCCTTCTACATTGAACATCAAAGGGCAAATAAAGTTGTCCTTTCAGGATAGATTCAGGACCCTGGGGGGAAGAACAGCCTGGCTGGAAAAAGATCTAAGATTATGGGGAAGAAGGAGGGTTAACCCAGAGACATCAAACCCTTAGCTGAATGGCCATCTGAGATGGAATTTTGCACCGAGTGGTAATACTCAAAATATTCAATAATTAGTACATTAAGGAACCAATCAGGATGGCCATGAATACTGATATGGCTGTACTGGGGTATGCCAGATAAATGCCAGCCCTGACCTAAGACAGTGTACGGGGTAAAAGCAAATGATGCCAAGGACAGAATCGAACCCCCAGCTAATACAAGTAGCCTCTATTGCTGAAGGTGGGTCACAGCTACTTTTACACATTGAAAGCATTTCAGGTATAACTAAGATGTTTCACAGGATTTTTCACTTATTAGTCCCAGAGAATCAGGTATGCAACAATTTTAGTGATTACCTACCTAGATGACCCTCCTTATTTTATAGATGAGAAACCTAACACTAGCAGAAGTGGATGACATGCCTAAAGTCAAGATGCTAATTAGTGGCAGCTCTGGCCTTAGAATCTAAGTCTCCTTGACTTGTCGAATGTATTAAAATAAAAGCAGGCATTTTTCTGATAGGTCATGTGGCACAGTTCCTACAAAACACATAGAAGAATGTTATAGCACGGTCATAAGAGCTGACAGAATTAACACCCTGAAAGGAACATGATATGACAACTTGGAGCCTCTGGCAAGGGAATTATCGAATCGTCTGGGACAAGGTTTTTTTTTTTTCCCCCTCTTGAAGAAATCTGTGGATGGAGAAGTCTACAATCTCCTTGGACAGCTATCTTGAGCATCTGCTATTTTTGTCACTCAACTTTCTTTTGCCCTTCCTTTGTTAAAGCAGCTCACTTTTATTTTTCCAGAGAACATTTCCCTTGCCTACTCTCAAGCCCCGTGGATTGGATGGAAATGACCCTACTCTTAGTTATAGGAATGGTCTTGATGGATTAAGTCAGTGATTCTCAAAGAATTATCTGTGAACCCCTGGGGAAACCACAAGATATTTTCAGGGATTCTGCAAAGTCACAACTATTTTTATAATAAAACCAGTATGTTTTTCACATTTTTTCCACTGTGTTTTCTTTTATATTAATGGTGCAATGCATTTTATATTAATGGTGTGGTTATTCCAATTTGTGTTTTTAATTTTTTTTAGAGACAGGATCTCACTCTGTCACCCAGGCTATAGTGCAATGGTATGATCATAGCTCACTGTAACCTTGAATTCCTGGGCTTAGGTGATACTCCTGTCTCAGCCTCCCAAGTAGCTAGAACTAAAGGTGCATACCACCACACCCAGCCAATTTTTAAATTTTTTGTAGAGACAGGGTCTCACTATGTTGCCCAGGCTGGTCTTGGACCCCTGGCCTCAAGCAATCCTCCTTCTTTGGCCTCCCAAAGTGCTGGGATTATAGGCATGAGCCACAGTGTCTGGCCCTGATTGGGTATTTGACAAATATTTCCTCAAAAATGAACAAAGTGACCCAGCCACCTAAAAAAAAAAAAAAAAAACCTGGCAGTATTTATTACCAATGATTAAATTACAACTTTGAAGCAAAAACTGGAATTTTGGAAATCTGGTATCTGCTAATATGATTTTGAAAGATTCTCAATACAAGTTTTAATGACATTGGTGCTGATATTCAAAAGAAAGTGAATTTTTGATGCCATATAACGAAATGGGTCAACATTTGGAAGTCTAGTATCACTAGTAAATCAATATATTCCAAATAACCAATTCATGATATTATGCAATCAAATGAGTAAGGGAACCACTCAAAATGCAATATAGACCAAAAGTTAATTGATATGATTTTAGAATCCATGTTGCAACTAACTTTTAAGAACCTACCACATGACAAGTTTTGGTGTAGTATTAAAAAAGAATATATGCAATGATCTGAAAAGGCTATTACAATATTCCCTTCTTTTCCAACTACATATATGTGTGAGGTTGAATAGTCTACCTGTACTTCAGCAAAAACATTACTGCCAAAGACTGAATGATAAAGATGTGAGAATTCAGCCAGCATCTGCTAAGTCAGACATCAAAGATATTTACAAAATTGTGAATAGCACCACCTTTCTCATTAATTTTATTTTTAAATTTAGTTGTTTTCCATAAAATTATCTCACTTATGTTACCATGCAATAACTTTACAACTGCTTTTTAAAATAAATTTATAAACATATATTTTTTAATTTTCTCAGTTTTAATTTCTAATATGGTATGTGTCTATAGGTATAACCTGCACAAATTTTTTCATTAAGAAAATCCCCAGTAGTTTTTAACAGAGTGAAAGAAGCCAGGGACCAAAATGTTTGAAAACCATTGGTTTAAGCCAAGCAGCCTATCTCAACATCAGGACACAGTGGGTGGCTTAGTGACAGACTGGTGATCTGAATTGGGCAACAGTTAGGGTCATGGTAATGATGTCTATCTTAAAAGGAGTATGCATTTTATTGGAACTCATCAACTGGTACACTTAAGATCTCTGCATTTCATTATATGTAAATTTAACATTCAGAAGAACTATGGAAAAATATTAAACTCTAGTTAATGATATGCATGCTGAGATATTTGGGTGAAGTGTACTTATGTTTGCAACTTACTTTGAAATACACCAAAATAAGACAGATGAATAAACGCAAAGCAGGGTGAAAAGATTAGTAGATACGGGATAAAGCAGATGTGGTTAAAACGTTATAGAATCTAGGTGATGACTGTATAGGTGTCAACTGTAAAATTTAATCGGCATAACAACACGTCTAAAATTTTTAATAATAAAATATCAGGGAAATATATGTGCATGGGCTCCCTCCACTAAAATCTTTGGGAATATTAAAACTGCAAAACTTAAAAAAAAAAAAAATGAACAACAAGCAAAGATATCATCTGCCCCAGAATTTGGCTTTCTGTTTTCACTCAGGGTGGAGTGATGCTACATCAGCAAGAGCAACAATTGTGTGAGGAGCAAAATGCATTTCAAAATGTTTTCATACCCATTAAGTGCCAGACAATGGTTAGGTGGACAGGGGCCAGATATTATTCATGCCTTTTTGAATGTAGAGAAAACTACAGCTCAGAGAAGAAAGGGATGTGTCCAAGCTCACATAACCAGTCAGCATCCCAGGTGGGATGAAAATCCAAGAATCTAGTCCAGGGCTCTTTCCACAATATCACAGTGGGACCCAATATGAGAAATTTGGGATGCTGCAGTGTGTTGTGCCCCTCAGTATGCCCAGATATCAAATGGCAGATGATGGAATGCAAAATAAACTAAATGAGAAAGGCCTCCAACTAAGGGAGCGGACAGGTCAACATGATGGAAGCTGAGAAAAAGCTCGATGCCAGAGAAAACCAGACGCAAAGGCCAAATATTCCACCAAGCCCTGCTGCTGCTAGTAGAGATGGAGCCAGAGAAACAATGTGGCCAAAACCCTTTAGGAAGGCAGCTAATTTTCCCATCACATCTGCTCAGTGTTATATATTAAGTCTAAGGAGATCCTCTGCCACCCAGAATATATCAGGACATTTTCCAGAGGAACATCGACATGAGGGTTCTGGATTCCCCACACCAATCTCGTCAGATGGGGTTTGCTCAGTGTGGTTGCAGGTTCATGCATTATTATGGCTTCCCTACTGCTGTTATTTGCTTGCAGGCAGGTGTTAGAAATCTCTTCCTAAATAGTGTAGAGATAATCCTTTATTGCAATGGTCAAAACTGAAATGATTTGCAAGGGCTGGTTAGTAATGTAAACAAACTAGGTATCGAATAAAAATAACAACAGGGAGTGGTGGGAAAGCATGCCAAACTGAGAATCCATGCTGAAATTGCTAAAATCAGAAAATGCTAGAAAGCTCAGACCCACTGTTCCCAAGTAGAAATGTGGACCTGGTGTTGTCAGATCTGATTTTCTAATGAAAGACAAAAATCCAGTTTTTCTTGAATGAAATTTTTCTTCAATGAAATCTGTAGATTTGTGGTTGGCTAATTCAATGACACACACATACAGGAACACTTTCAATATTTTTCAGGCCAATTTTCACATTTGTGAGCCAATTTCAGCCTATGAGCCGTTGGTGCAACTTCTGCTTTCTTTTCTCTGGGAGGATGGGTCATACCCTACATCAGTCAACTGTATCAACGACAATGCTGCCTGACAAACTCACTCAAACTTTTGCAGGTCAAAACAATAATATTAGCGGAGGTGGGAGGATCGCTTGAGGCCAGGAGTTCAAGACCAGCCTAAGCAAGAGTGAGACCCCGTCTCTACAAGAAATAGAAAAATTAGCTGGGCATGGTGGTGCCTGTAGTCCCAGCTACTTGGGAGGCTGAGGCAGGAGGATCGCTCAAGCCCAGGAGTCTGAGGTTACATTGAGCTATGATGATGCCACTGCACTCTAGCTAGAGCGACAGAGTGAGACCCAGTATCTAACTAACTAACTAACTAAATAAATAAACAAAATATTTTTCCTTAATGTTGCTTGGGGGAGGTATTTCACTATCACTTTTTACAATTCATAATTATCTGAATTTATAATTAAAATTGAAATTCACAGAATGAATGCCAAGGAATTGGGTACTATATTAGCATTCTCCAGAGAAACAGAAAGAACAGGATCTATATAAACAGTTGACCCTCGAACAACTCAGGGGTTAGGGGCACCAACCCCCATGTAATTGAAAATCCATGCATAACTTTTGACTCCCCCAAAAACTTAATGAATAGCCCACTGTTGGCTGGAAGCCTCACCAATAACATAACATATTTTGTATGTTATATGTATTGTATATACTGTATTCTTATAATAAATTAAGCTGGAGAAAAGAAAATGCTATTAAGAAAATCATAAGGAAGAGAAAATGCATTTACAGTACTGTACTGTATTTATCAATACTGTAAGTTTATGCTGTCTGTTTACAAGACGAACTGTCTAAAATGGCAGCAACTGCAGCTGCTGACCTCAATCTACAGTACACATCAAACATTCAACTTTTCTTGTAATGTCATAACTTTGCTTCTTGGAAGCACTTCCCCTATCACTAGTGGCACTTTGTATGGGTCCCACGGTGTTATCGAGGTTTACAGTACTGCACTAAACACAATAAACAATACACAAGAACTGTAAGAGGTCACTTTTTACTGGAGAGATGAACTGCTCTGCTCACACAAAGATGATTTGCGTCATACGGCATTTTGAGTAGATACAACGCTGGAGCTCACTACAATAGTGACAGGAGGTGGCTATGAACTTATTACAACAGTACAGTATGTACTATAGTTAATTTTATGCAGTTATGATTTGATGCTGCACCTTTACATTTGTTTACATTTCTATTTGACTGCAAACAGTGCTATGTATGGTCTGTGAGTGTGCAAGTTTTGATAAATTTTAAATTTTTACAGATTTCTATATGTTTTACAGTAATAAATGATAGACTAGTATTTACATGTATTTTATGCACTCATGACACTTAACTTTTTCTTATTTTTTTCCTATATTTCTAGGCTATAAGGTTCATCTGCAAGTTTTTTCAAATTGTTGCAAGTCTCCAAAATTTTTCCAATATATTGGTTGAAAAAAATCTGCCACTAATTGGACCTATGCATTCAAACTTGTATTGTTCAAGGGCCAACTGTGTATGTGTGTGCGTGTGGAGAGCTAGAGAGGGGGAGGGGTAGAGGGGGAGGGGTAGAGGGAGAGAACAGTTAATCGAATGTGGCAATTTGGGCTAAAGGTATGCCCAGATGCTGATAAAATACTATTTCTGGGTATGCCTATGAGGGTGTTTTCAGGGGAGATTAGCATTTGAATCAGTAGATTGGATAAGGAAGATCTGCCCTTTCCAATGTGTTGGCATCAGCCCATCCATTGAGGGTCCAAATAGAACAAAAAGGCAGAGGAAGGGTGAATTTTCTCTCTCTCTTCTTGGGCTGGGGCATCCATCCTCTCCTGTCCTTGGACATTGGGGCTTCTGGTTCTTGGGCCTTCAGACTCAGGGACTTACACCAGCACACCCTGGCCCCTCCATCCCCAGTTCTCAGGCCTTCAGACTCAGAGTGAACTACACCACTGGTTTCCCTGGATCTATAGCTTGCAGGCAGCAGGTCATGGGACTTCTCAGCCTACATAATCACATGAGCCAATTCCCATAATAACTTTCCTTTTACATATCTATATATATCCTATTGGTTCTGTTTGTCTGGAGAACCCTGAATAATACAACATATATTTAGGAAGAGATTTATTATAAGGTATTGACTCATACAATTATGGAGGCTCAGAAATCCCATGTTCTGCCACCTACAAGCTGGAGACCCAGGAAAGCAGGTGATATAGTTTGAAGGCCTGAGAACTAGGGAACGTGGAGCCAGGATGCACTAGTGTAAGTCCTGGGGGACTGATGGTGTAGATTCTACTCCGGGTCTTCAGGTCTGAGACCCAAGAGTGCTTAGGGCAGGAGGAGGTCGATGTCCCACCTCAAGCAGTCAGGCAGAGTTAATTCTACCTTCCTTCTCCTTTTGTTCTACGCAGGCCTTCAGTGGATTGGAGGATGCCCCCTCCCCCATTAGTGAGGGTGGATCTTTTTACTCTGTCCATGGACTCAAATGTTAATCTCTTCCAGATGCATTTAGAAATGATGCTTAGCCAGCTATGATGGTTAAATAATGTTCCATCCTAATGTCCTATCTTTGGTGAACTGTGTCCACATGCCACAATCTTGTATTGTTGGGCTTTTGAAGGATGATGATGAGGGACAGTCTTGGTTAGTAGTAGTGCCCATAAAAGAATAGCAACTATCAAGGTTGGAACAATGAATTCTGCTCTGGTCATCAGCTATTAGGAACAAGAGCTAATTAGGAACAAGGCAGGGTGCTTGATGGGTCTCAGAAATATTGTTAGGGTTCTGAGCTTCCTAAATGTAGCCTGGGGTCCTGGGATTCATTATTTGGAAATAATTATCTCAAGGGACTAGACTTGGAGTTAACCCCTTGGTAGTATCAACAGTCATAGCATTGTGCACTTCAAGATTGCTTGTGGGGGGAGATATCATGTTCAGTGTTCTCACCACACACACACTCACATACACACTCCAAAAACAAAAGCAAAGGAACAGAAGGAAATTTCGGGAACTGTTGGATATGTCTATTGTCTTGATTGTGGTGATGGCATCAGGTATGTTTGCTTATGTCCAAACTCATCAAATTAAATATTAAATATGTATTCTTTGTATATCAATTATACTTCAATAAAGCTGTTAATATTTTAAAAAAACAATGCTTAACCAGCTATGATGGTTAAATAATGTTTAACCGTAGCCCCGTCATGCTGACACGTAAAGTAACCATCACAGGGCTTCATCTTATTAGCACAGAAGGCTCATTATGTAGAACAGGACCTGGTAGGAAGTGCTGAAAATTTGTTGAAAGAATAAATGAACAAATGCCCTTCTAATATTAAATACAATTTTCCAAGGGAAAAATGCTTTTTAGCCAGGAGTGCTAATCCGATCCTATTATTTACCCTTTTAAAAGAGAGAAACATTGAATTTATGGACAATATTACCACAACAGCAAATTGGAATTTCAACTAAATTTACCTTCTTTCATATCTTCTGAAAATTTACAGAAAATTTTTTGCCCAATCAGAGACATGTTAGCCTGGATACCTCTAAACAGAGAGCCCCACCACACGGGTGGGAAACACGCGGCCTTCAGGCCCCACATGGCCTAGGTCCATAAGTGCAGCCTTTTGACTGAATCTAAATTTTACAGAACAAATCCTTTTATTAAAGGGTGTGCAGCAGAGAAAGATGAAGCTTTTCTTGCCTCCTTTGGTGCTTAAAAAAGAACAATCTTGAAATCAAAAGGCCACAGGCTCCCCACCCCTGCTTGGAAATGTGATCTCAGGGTATAGGAAGGAGAGACACAAGGCAAGAACAGAGAAAGAGGGAAAGTAAACATAAGCTGTATGATCAAATTGTCCATCCAGAGAGGCAAGTGGCCACTTGCCCCGTGGGACTTTCCCACAGGCCTATGGAGTCGGTGCAGAGATACCTGCTTAAGGAGGGAAAGGGGGTGGGTGTTTACCTCCTGGCTCCAGCTCCCCAATTGGACAAGGCTGCCCCATGAGGCTTCTCCTCCTCCACGTTTCTGAGATGCACACACCCGAATGCCAAGTGGTTTCTTCCAAGTGAGAGAAACTCTGGGATTGAAAACAGGGCACACAGCATACAACCAAAACTTGAAGCTGTCAGATTACACCTGCACCAATCTAGCGGAAGCCCGTACAGGACTGGTCACCACGTCTGTGCCTGGAATTAGAGTTGGATCTGACAAAATTTGAAATAGTACCCAACGATGTCCAACACAAAAATGCATTGTGTTATAAAAGAATGTTCCTCACATTAACTATCTGGGGGAAATTTAGTGGCATCTAGATCATCTTCATTCAGTAGCAGAAGTCTACTTTTGAATATCACCTGAAAAACCTAGAAATACAAATACTGAGATTCTTTAAAAAAACTCACAATTCGCTTTGACCTTTATCCTGCTAGTGTAAATTAGATTGACAAGGTCCATCACTGATCTTTAGAAATGTCAAATCATGGGCAGGATTCTGGTTGGAAAATCCATACCTCCAAATCAGCATCAGATAAGCAATGACTAATAATTGATAACAATTGATTGTTCTAGACTTCTCAATTTCAGTTACTTCTCAACATACTCTGAAAATGTTTGTGGTCAGTGCTGTAGTTGGAGTACTTGACCCTCCAAACCTCATGTTGAAGTTTGAGCCCCAGTGTTGGAGAAGGGGCCTTATGGGAGGTGCTTGGGTCTTGCCGGCGGATCCCTCATGAATGGCTTAGTGCCCTCTTTGTGGTAATGAGTGAGTTCTTACTCTATTAGTTCCCATGAGAGCTGGTTGTTAAAAAGAGCCTGGCACCTCCCTCCCCTCTCTCTAACCTCCTCTTTCACCGTGTGATCTCTGCAGAGCCACCTCCTCTTTCCTTCCACCATGGGTGGAAGCAGCCTGAAGTCCTCACCGGAGGCACATGCTGACACCATGCTTCTTAGACAGCCTGCAGCACCATGAGCCAAGTAGACTTTTCTTTACAAATTGCCCAGACTCAAGTATTCCTTTATAGCAACACAAATAGACTAAGACACTCAACTCACAAACTTTGTTGTAACATCATTTGCAAGCCATCCCACTTGCCCAGAACACCATCACAGGCCACAGGGCATCTGTGCTAACAGCAAGAGCATCAAGGAGATACAGCTGGCACAAACAGAAGCGTCAGTATCAGCTACGTTATGCCAAAGAGCTGCAGGGTTTTCTCTGGTTTTATTTCATATCTTGATGAAACATGTCTAGTTTTTACATTGTGGCAAGACAATGACTTCTACTTCACAACTCACATGGCCCATCCCACGTGCTTTTGATTCTGCTATCACAATTTTGACAGCAGCAAAATTCTTTTTCCTTCTAGAAGTTTGGGGAGCATGTGGCTGTTGTAGTTTCATCAAGGTTGTTGGACATTTGGTTTGTTTTCATAGCTGCAGTGAAACTCATCAGACACCTAGTATTTTATTTAGGAGTGTGGCCCTGGAACTTATCCCCAGAGGTGGGTTCACAAACCCAGGGTGATTAGTAATTTCATGTCTCTCAATGCAGAATGCCAGGCACCAGGCCTGTATGCATATTCACCCATTCCACAGATTTTGCTGAGCACTTACGACCTACAAGGCAGGGGGGGTTAGGAGCTCAGAGCTTACGGGCTATAGATGCTTGGGTTCATACCTCAGCTTGCCTGTTCCTAGTGTTGAGATGTTAGGCAAACAGTATTCACGCTATTTGCGAGACCTGAGACTCATTTTCATTATATATACAATGGCAATAATACAGAAGAGGGTTTTATGAAGTTGTGCACATAAAGCACTTAGAATAATTTTTGGCACATAGTAAACCCTCAAAAATGTTAATTGTGGCTGCATACTGTATGGCTGCCTTTATTTGACAGTCTAGTGATGGAAAGTAGATCACCAATTGCCAGAGGTTTGGGGGAGAGGGAGGGAGGGAGAAGGTTTGACTAAAGAACATTGGCATGAAGGAAGTTTTAGGATGATAAAGTGTTCTGCACATTGATGGCAGTGACTAAAGAAATCTAGGCATTTGTCAAGACTCATAGAAATACATACCAAAAAGAGTGATATTTCTTGTTTATAAATTAAAATCTAAATTGATAAATGTTAGTTGTTGTTGCTGTAACAAGCACTTGCCATTCTTGGCACCATGGGTACAGAGGTAAACATACGTGCTTCAATAGACCTTACACTCCAGTGGGGACAGACTAGCAAACACACAAGGTAAATGCTGTGAAGAAAATGAAATGGGATGACATGATACAGAAAGATGAGTGGAGGTATGAGCCTGCCTTAGACACAGTAACGAGGTGGGTCTCTCTGAGGAAGGGCTCCAGCTGATGCCTGAATGGCTGGAGAGAATCAGCCACGTGTAGAATTGAGAAACAAATACAGTGACCTCACCAGGCACATTGGGTGTTTTCATTTAATTGTTTATTTCCTGATTGAACAGATCAAAGAGGGGGAAATAAAAGGTAGGTTGTTTTTGCTTAAAGTTAACCTCTTTGATGATTAATCAGAGTATTTTTATATATCTTCTCTTTCATCAGTAAACGTTTCAATATCTGAAACCTGCTAGCCTCTTGTTCAATATGGAGCACTTACTTTTCTTACAATACCTTCCCGTTAAACATGGTTCAAGAGTTAGGAATCTTATATCACACTCTGCAGTAATGGAATGGGAAGGCTCATACGTAATTAGTTGGTAACAATTCATCCTAACTTTGAAAACTTTTGATTGCTGTGGTTTTTACTGAAGGAGCACAGGGTGTTAAGAAAAAAATTAATTCAAGTCGTCAAAAAGTTTCAAAGAAAAAATGGAAAGATTTTTTTCTCGTCTGCCGTCCAATCTTCCACTTCTCATGCCCAGATGCAATTTCTATCTCTGGTTTATTATTAACATAAATGATAGCTTTCTGTTATTGTCACTACTATTTTTTTTTCACTTAATAATATATCTTGGAGATTGATGCAGATAATTTGATTTATACTGATTATTGTTTATAAGTACACCCTCCTCTCCACTGTCTCTGTAAAAGAAGCATAATTTGCCATCTTAACGAACTTTGGGCTTTGCCATGTGATTTCCTCTGGCCTCATGATGGGAGGAAGTTACTTCCCCTTCCCTTGACTTTGGGCTCAGCCACATGACTGGCTCTGGCCAATGGGATGTGAGCAAGTATGACACAAGCTGGTGACTGGACTTTCTTTATTGCACTTCTGCCATCATGGGGGAGGACATTTCTTGGCCATGCCATTGGCCCAAGGATGATGGATGGGCCGGCTGGTCTAGACAGGGCTCCAAGCTGCAAGTTGGAGCCACTGCATCATTTCAAGTGACGTTCTTAGCCTATCAAAGACTAGAATGCTCAAGGATAGTGTGGAGAAAGATCAAGGCTTTCTCCAGCCATTCAATAATATATAACTAAATAACTAACAATAAAAAGAAAGGATAACTCTTAATTTGTGCATACATTTTGTTACCCAAAGAGAAAAGAATCTTTATCGGGCAGTGACAGAAATGTGGAAACAGACCCAGAGTGTGGGAGATCGCATTTTGAGTCTGCCGAAAGTCTAAGAGACCCGGAGATGTTTACTTAAACTATATGGGACTCAGTTCTCTCAATTGCAAAATGAAGAAAATAATAGTATCAGTAGGATATGGATTTGAGGATTAATTCAATTGATACAAAGACAGCAACTGAAACAATACTGACATATGACACTTGCTCAAGAAATAGTAGCTTTATTATTATTACCATTATTAATTAGAGGCAATTTTCATCTATATTAAAGAAACAAGTTTAGTCATATGAATGACAAAAAATTAAAAATATATATTTTAATAAAATGCAGGACAAGGCCAATATGCTACTCATATGAGCGTAACATTTTAACAAAAATCGCGGTATACCGTGAAGGAAAAGCAAGAGTGTTACACACGCACTGTCACACCCGTGCTCTACACGGTGGGGTGAGGCTTGTGAGGAAGAGGAAGAGGAAGAGGAAGGGTGGCACCATGATCTCAAATCCATCAGTTTGTTTGGGAGGCACGGTTCAGGAATTTGTTAAAAAAACAAACAGACAAAACAATTTTTCAACACACCTGAAAGCGGAGCACCGTGTGGCAGGCCACAGTCTCTGTCATTTGTGGGGTGCGCTTTGGCCCATGTGTTCTGTGCACTATTAGCCATAACTGAGGCACTTGCAGAGACACTGGCATGTTAGGAGCCGCCTCAAACAATTCTTCACTCGCACAAGTGATCGGTCAGTTGTGTGATTTGCTGACATGGAGCTCTAACTTTGATTTTTTTTTAAATTTCATAAAAGTAATTTTTATCGCATGTTAAAAGTCCCTGGAATCCTTTCAAAGGAACTTCAAATTAAGGCAGTGGCTATTTCCTTGGTTTTCAAAGTGCAGGCATCTAGCATAAGGATGAATAATATACAAACACTGATGTTTCCTCAGAATGAAAGTATAGTATAATGCGTTTCCAGTAAAAATGCCAATGAGATTTTCGTGTGTGTGTGTGTGTGTGGTGGGGTATATCTTGATAATTTTTTTTCTTTACAAAAAAATGCATGAGGAAATCCAAGAATATTTGGGAAGAAAGAGACATAATAGAGAAAGACTTGTCCTATCATATGTCAAATGTACTGCAAAATTACAATAATAGTAATTAAAAGAGAATTGTGCTGAAATAAGAGTAAACAAATAGTTCTTTGGAATAAAATAGAGGGTCTGGAAGCAGAACCCTGCATACATTGTACCACAGCAGACATACGGCTATGCGTTCACCATGGCTTTACACGACCACTGAAGTCCTGGCTTCCTCTGCAGTTAGGTTGGGGACATCCAGCTGAGTTTTGCCTCCTGAATGTGATGGAAGTCATGGAAGCCATACCTAGCCTTGGCCCTTAAAACCATGCCTTCCCCTCTGCCCTGTGGTGACCACCTTGAAGGCCATCTGATACAGACAGAAGAATGTTAAGACGAACCAATGGCTACCTCGGACTTCTTGGACAAATTTGAGTTTATTATCGTGTATTATCTTTGTCAGTTTGGGCTGCTATAACAAAATGCCACAGACTGTGTGGCTTATAAACAACAGAAACTTATTTCTCACAGTCCTGGAGGCTGAAAGTCTGAGATTAGACCAGCATGGTCAGGTTCCAGGCAGGGCCCTCTTCCAGGTTGTAGACAGTGGATTTCTCATTGTATCCTCACACGGCAAAGAGCAAGAGAGCTCTCCAAAGTCTATAAGGGCAATAATCCCATTCATGAGGGCTCCACCTAATCACCTCCCAAAAGCCCCCTCTCCTGATACCATGACATGGGGAGTTAGGATTTCAGCATATGAACTTTGGGGGGACACAAACATTCAGTCCATGACACACACCAATAACCTTCAAGGCTTATTTGTTACAATACCATAGCCCAGCCTGTCTTGACTAATGCAGGTACATAATATGTGTTGAAGACAGCATTTTCAAATCAATAGGAAAGGACAGATGACTCAATAAATAGATGTGTAATTTGAAAATAAAATGTGTGATAAATACCACAAACCATACACAAAAACAAAATTCCGCTGACTTCACACAATAAAGATGTATTCATCCCTCACATCACAGTTGGATATAGGTCTGTTAGGTAGATAATCAGGATCTCCAGCTCTTCTCAGGACGAGGGTGCCCTGCTTTGGTGCTGTGTCCAGCAGTTGCTCCACCTGGGGAGAAGGATAAGGGTGGGCACTCCATTTTGGTGCTGCCCCACCCTTAATCCTATCCTGGGCAACTGCTACACCTGGGGGAGGAGGGAATGCTTTATCAGGCTGGGAATTCCTCAGTCCAGGCATGATAAGATTTAGAAAGTGACCTAGAGTTAACCTAAGGGTAATTAATATGCCATTAGCTTGAATCTGCATTGCGGTTCACCGCCCCCCCCCCCCCCCCCGCCCCAGGTAGGCTTTCTTAGAGGGAGTATGTATATGCAGATGGAATTTTGAGGACACCTGTTGATCATTTGACAACATCCTACCCCTCCCAAGAACCCTCCGCCAGACTGGGCTAATAAAAGGAAACAATCTGAGATTTCAGTAGTAAGTGAGTGGGTCTGTCTGTCTGTCTCCAGTCATGGAGACAGACCCATTCTATTCTACAACAAAGAGCTGCTCTTGTGACACTGCTCCCTGCCTGAGGTTACTCTATTGTATTGGCCTTGCTGGTGATTTTCCCAAGAAAGGAGTCAGAGGACCAGAATAATAGTCTGGACTTGGCACTTTGGTGTGTCTGGTCATTCTTCAGCCAAGAGCACACAAGAACCGAGGGCAGACTCCCACTCCGACATTTTTGGTGCCGAAACCCAGGATTCTGACAGGTCTACAAACCATGGAATAAGTTGGAAAATGCTAATAACATATCAAATGAAATATAGGTTTAAAAATAATACATACATAGTAATTTCAACTAGAGGAAAACCTATCATTAAAAAAGACTCACTCCAGGGACCTCAGAAAATGCATTCCCCAAACTTGCAAATATGGAAGGATTTGTATTTGCACAGACACCTGGTTCCCCCGGAATCACAGTTCCATTAGGATCCACGTGCCACCTTGACATATGCCACTGGTCTTTTCAGCTCTCAACATCCCATCTTCTTCCATTCAATGGGTGGTTTCCAGAAAGAAGCACAGTTTTCATCACTACAAAGGATAATGGCAAAAAAAAAAAAAAAACCCACAAAAAATGAAAAACAAGCCAACATACCTTCAATGAGACAGGAATGCTGGTCAGTGGGCATATTAGTTTCCTCTTGCTGACATTAAAAAATTCCACACACTCAGTGGCTCAAACCAACACAAACGGACCCAATTACAGCCCCGGAGATCAGAAATTCAGAGTCAGTCTTAGCACATTAAAATTGTGGTATTGCCAGGGCCGAGTTCCTCCTGGAGGCTTCAGGGGAGAATCCACTTTTTTGCCTTTTCCAGCTTCTAGAGGATGCCCAGATTCTAGTGGATATGCCCCCCATCACTCAGACCACTTCCCTTTTCACATCTCAATCCCTAATTTTGACTCTACTGTTTCCTTCTTATAAGAACTCTTGTGATTTCACTGGATCTACCTAAATAATTCAGAAAATTTTCCTACTTCC
The DNA here is from genome assembly GCA_023783475.1 of Daubentonia madagascariensis. Taxonomy (NCBI): domain Eukaryota; kingdom Metazoa; phylum Chordata; class Mammalia; order Primates; family Daubentoniidae; genus Daubentonia; species Daubentonia madagascariensis. The sequence goes on from JAKFHU010001262.1 coordinate 21,999,364, forward strand.
AGATCCTCAATCACTCCTTCAAAATTCCCTTCACCATCTAAGATGGCACATTCACAGATTCCAGGAATTAAGCCTTGGTCGTCATTGAGGGGCCATCACCCAGTCAACCACAGTGAACCAGCTTCACTCACGAGCTACTTAGTGCGATTCATTTGTGCTGCAGAATGATTCATAAACTGTACGCTCTCTAGACCTGAATCACTCATCAATAAATATTCACAATTGTAAACGTTAAGTTTGCCATTATCAGGTACCCACGGTGGAATAAACATAAACGCTTTAAGACACATAAAAGGAATGGAAGGAAATACGCCTGAACCAGTGTTAATGGAGTCGCCAGAGCAGTTGGATGGAAGACGAATTGTGTCTTTTTTTTTTCCATTTTCATTTTTTAAATAATAGGTTACACCCATTTTATAAAGCCAAATAATATTTAATTTAAAATATATTGTGTCTCTAGAATCATACCCCAAATGGAAAATAGCTACAAAATCATTTATCTTTACTAGTCATGCAAGCATCATCAGAATGGCCGCCTACAGCAGGACCTTATAATCAACAATCAGTGCTTTAAAACAGAGGAAACCTTCCTGCAGTGGTTCAAATGGCTTAAAAGAGCTCATCTTTTTATGTTTATTTTTTTAAATAAGTGGGACACCCCAGGCAGCTGTCCTTTATTTTTGGGGGGGGTGTGGACAGGGGTCCTTAACCTGATACTTAACCTGGTTAAAGTTAATTGGCACTTAACCTGTACATGAAGAACAGGTGATCCAAGTATGTAAATAAATATCTACTCCCAGCTTTTCTTTCTGCTATTTTCTACCCCTACTCTGAGTCTAGACCCCCACACAGATTTCAACAACCAACACACACCACAGAGGCAAGACACTAAAACAGAAAGTATACATTCTCCAGGACAACTGAGCATTGACACAGATAATGCACATTCTCTAGGACAGCTACCTGATTTCCTTTGGTTGCCTGCTTGATTTCTTGTGGGCAGGTGGACCAAAGCTTATCTTCATGGCTAGTTTAGTAAATCTACAGCCACAGTCCCACAGTGAGAAGAAAGAGTTATTGCATCTCAACATAAAAACATTTACTCTGTTCTTACCAATAGGATTAAGGCCATTAAGTAGTGAATCTTCTACTGCAAGATTAGTGTGATCAAACGATTTCATCGCCTGGACTTGGAGTATGTTTCTCTTTTCTGAATTTCATTGTTTCTAGTCATTCCCTTCGGAGACTAACTGGAATAGTTCCTTTTTGTGTGTCTTGCTTCCAACCCTTCCAAATATATTATATTATGTTCCCATTTAGTTACCACTTAGCCAAGAGATACATATTTAGCTCCTTAAATCTTTCATCATAAATCAATTCCTTCAGTCCCTTGGTTAATGTGTTGCTGTTTGTTTTTTATATTTTTCCCCCCTCTCCAAACCCCTTCTAATTTGTCGGCATCTCTCTGGTAATGAGGTGCCTGGGAGGAAATGCATTTCTTCAGGTGCCATCTCATTTGCGAGGCTTAGATGAGCAAACCCCCTCCCTACCATTTTGGCACTTTGCTCCTGAGACACAAAGGAGTGCCAAGGCAGGTGGCCATGCTCTGACAGCGTCGTATTGAAACATCGTTTCAGCACACTTGCCACCACTGATTCTTTTTTAATACAATCACCATGAAAGGTCCCTCTCCCTACCAAGTACCCACTTTTCTCACAAGTACACTGTTAAGTTGCAAATTCTGCTGAACGTTATTTCCCTTTTGCCCCTTTTCCTCTCAAATCTTGTGAGAGTCTGGCAACACGTCCAGAAAATAGGGATGAAGAACATCGCTCCATTCTTCTGTACTGGCTCTGTAATGACTGACGGGTGACAAGTGTCATCACTTTGGATAAAATTTCAGCTACTGTTGCACAGACCAAAAATAACAGTGGCTTCAATAAAAAAGGCAAAAGGCAAAGTCTGCCTTTCCTAAGGCTGCCAGGGCCCAAGCAGCCCAGAGCTCAACAGCAAAAGGGTTTGGGCTTCTTGTCCTTTTGCTTCACCATCCTACTATTTTGTCCTTGTTTGTCCACGGAGCCCAGGATAGCTCATTTCCATGCCACATTCTAACCAGCATGGAGGAGGGTGGGGGGCAGGAGACCTCACCTCCTTTCGTGACCCAACTTGAAAATTGCACAAATCATCTCCCGTCACATTAACTCCAGCATCTGGCATCTCCCGGGTAAAAGGGAAGCCAGAAAACTGACTCTTTATTCACAGTGGTCAGGTGACCCTATAAAGTGGTGGTTGTGTTACGGTGAGAGAAAAGAAAGAAAAAGTATATTAAGGACATCTGAGCATCTCAAAAATCCACAAGAGGGATGAGGGCACAATACCTTCAAACCAATGGGAAGGGAAGAGGTAAATATAAACTCTAACAGCACAAAGAGACCCTGGAATGAAGGTTGAGGGAAAAGTGGGCACTCTGTAGGCCCTGGTAAGTTAAATCAGAAAATGAGACAAATGACACATTCTCACCATGGCTTTCTAAAAGTCCCTGATTAACCTTTAAATGACATCATCAATTATCTGCTACTTCATCCCTGCTCTCTGAGGCTAGTGATGGTGGTGAAATTCCTAAAGCATGTATCATCCATGTCATAAAGCATCAGGTATGTTTCAGCATCAACACAGGTACTGTGCTTTGGACGAAGGCTTAAAGAAAAGTAAAAGTGCATGCTGGGCTATAAAGATACATTAACTCAACACATATTTATCAAGTTTCTATTGTAAGCCAGTCACTGAAGGTATAGCGACAGCTCAAAAAAAAAGAGCCTGACCTTTGAAGCCTTTTTTTTTTCCTTGAATGAGGGGGGTTATTTGCAAATAAATTAGATCAATTCAATAAGAAAATATAAAACATGGAGGATTTTGATCTTGGCAGTGCGTGATCTGATGCATATTTAAATGGATAATTCTCACTGCTTTGTAAATAACTACAAAGATGAATAAAAAACTATCTCTTTCCTTAAGAAATTCAAGATGGGTACACATTGACAGTGAAATCCAGCACCAACAATAAAAAATAGTGTTGAGTTATTAAACTAGAGAATTTTCACTAAATTGAAAATTTATCTAAGTAACATTTTAAAAACAAAGATTTTCATTGTTTCTAAAACACATTTATGTTTGTCATTATAAAAAAATCATATTTTATTAAATGTAAAACACCACTGATGGTAAAACAAGCCTTAGTTTATGTAACACTAAGAAAGCAAACACCACCAATGAATGTCCTGCCCATCTGCTTTCGGGGTGTCAAAAAAGGAGCTGACTTGGAATCAGTAAAATATGGTCCTCTCTCCCCAGCTTCTACTGATCAGCTTTCTGGATGAACCAAGATACAGTGAGAACAACTAAAAGGCATTCCCAAATTATGGACTTTTGAAATACCACTCTTGCCTATCCTAACATTACTTTTATTTTTGAAATCCTCCATTTTACAAGATAATCAAATAGTTCCATAGAACTTGGCTATATCTTTCTTTCCTGTAACCCAACTTCTAAGCATTGATTAGACAGATATGTTTTCATATGTAAGAAATGACGTGTGCACAAGGATATTTTTTGAAGCATTATATGAAATAAAGATTGGGAACGAGCTAAATATACCCTAGTAGGGGACTGGTTACATAAATCATGATACATTTGCCCAGTAAAATACTATGTACCTATTAAAAATAATAAACCAGCTTTATATGTTCTGATATGGAAATGCCATGTAAAATATATTGGTTTTTTTTTTGTTCTTTAGAGACAGGGTCTTACTCTATCACCCAGGCTGGAGTGCTAGGGCATGATCATATAGCTCACTGCAACCTGGAACTCCTGGGCTCATGCAATCCTCCTGCCTCAGCCTCCTGAGTAGCTGGAACTACAGGTGAGCCCCACCACACCCGGCTAATATTTAATTTTTTTTTTTTTGGTAGAGATGGGGTCTCACTATGTTGCCCAGGCTGGTCTCAAACTCCTGGCCTCAAGTGATCCTCCCACCTCAGCATCCCAAAGTGCCTGGATTATAGGCGGGAGCCACTGCACTCAGCCTGCAAAATATATTCTTAATGGACACAAAGCAAGATGCAGAACAGACTGTGTGGGCTATGTTAATATTTGTGAAGACAGAGCAAGAATTATATAGGTCTGCATAGGCCAGTGCATGTCTCTGAAAGGAGATATGGAAAAAGGACCCAGATCTGAAATAAGGCTTTGGGAAGACACTGGAAAAGACTTTTTAATAGTAAAAACATTTGTATTTCAAAATTTTTTTCATAGTCATGTATCGCCTATTCAATAACAATGATGGTGATGATGAGGATGAAGAAGAGGAGGAAGAAACACAGGAGAATGAACACCTGAGCAAATTCCCAAATTCTTGATGTTGTATCAACATACAGAAGTTATAGAGCCCTCTGAAGTTCCGAAGACCTTCCAAAAGTCAAAATACACATTCCACAAAACTAATTATAATGGGGAAAAAAAGTGAACTTCTCAGAGAGAAGGGTATACGAGAGATCAGGGACATTAAATGACTGGAGAGTCTGTCTCACTTGCAAGCTCAGAAGCTGCAGGAATGCTGGACGGTTGGTTTGTTCTTCCCGACACGGTCATGGTGAAGTATGCTTTCTTTAATGGCATGCTAGTAAAACTACACCAACTCAAGGAAATAGAGGATGAAAAATTCTATGTGACCCCAGATATTTTATGATGCCGTAAAAATTCCATTACCAGCCTAGAAGACAGACAAGTAAAACTAGCCACACACCCTGGCTGGATCCAAGTACGTTTTAATATATCCATGACATAAACCAGGTCTCAGATACTTGCAAGCCGGGAGGTGTTTTTGACTGATTTTAATATGCTGGAAAGTGGGGTGGGGGTAGCAGGAGGCAGTGATGAGTGGGTTAAGAGAGAAAATATTGATGACAAACACCAAAACATTGTAGTTTTGGTTTTTTGGGAAGACCAGCAATTGCCGCCAAGGAATTAAGGCCAACTTCAGAATAGAAGATGTCTTTCTTTTACTTGCTCAATATTCCATATTTTAGGCTAAAATAAAGTAGCACAGTGTTGAACTTAAAGTCCCTGCTTCACACCGTTTAAAGCATCGGGAGGTATAGAGAGGTGTGGCTGGGCTCACGTGTCATAGGGAGCTTGCTCCTCTAGACGTGTGCTTTTCTAAAATATTAAGTTCCTTAAAGCTTCCAGAGCTTTTAAGGCTTGTATAATTTCAATTACAATTCACCAATGCCTTTTCTTCCCCTCAGCTGTGTGCATGTAATGCTGACATTAAGCAATCCCCTGTTATGTATCATTTAATGTTAGACTAGGATAAGTCCTCAAGGGTCTCATTTTGATGGATTTCCAAGGCATCCTAAGAACAAAAAAAAAAAAAAAAGAATAAGAAAAGAAAAGAAAAAAACAAGGGGCTTATTTTGGGGCTTTCATAGTTCATGTTTAAGCCAGGAGTCCATAAGCACATGTGACTTTGACACGTAGGGTACACTAAGGAAAAAGGGATGGTTTAATGCCGTGAACACAAGGTACTTTTTAGTACTTTCCCTTGATATTCAGAAATGGTTTTAAAAGCTTTTAAAAGCTGATTCCACTTAGCAATCCCATAAGCCATATGGCCTCATTTAAGTCAATGATTTGCTTCTTCGTGATTTGTATATTTAAGGTTAGTCAAGAGATTTTCTTGAGAGTCATGTTACATCAAAGTCCAGGGGAAATGGCTTCATAACTGTCGGGGGAGTGATAATCAGAGAGACCCTCAGCAATGCACAGTTAAGTTGCCTTTAGTTTTCACTAGAACAAATGTAGAAAGGGATATATCACATACTGCATATTAGGCCAAAATACATAGAATATTTGAAAGTATGGTATTCAATCAAAAAGTGGCTAAAATAATTTTTCACTAAGATTAGAGAATGTATACACACATACACACACAAAAAAACAATTGTAGCAATCATAGTTAGTGTTGTACCAATGCATTCAGGGCTTTCCTAAATCCTGTGGAAATTATTTCTCAGTACTGCACACTTTACCTTTTTATACTGATGTTTCACGTTTGCTACTGTAAGTTTCTTGTAGCAGGGGCCTCATCCCCCTGTTGTATCCTGTCTCCTCCTCACTCTAACCTGGCATATGTACATGGTAGGGACTTGATTGACACTTGCTGAGATGGCATTCACCATCTGGGACTGTTGCTCAGTTCGTGGACACATCCCTTCCCATGTACTCAGGAATGAAAGCAATGCAAATTTGCTTTTTTCTATAGACTCAGGCTCTATCATCACAGACAGGTAGGGCTGAGAGCAAAGTATGAATCTATGTAGGTTAATAGCTTTATTTTTACAGATGAGGAAGCGAGGGTGAGACAGAAGCAACTTGCTCCAGGACTCAGATAATGTTAAAAACAGATGCTAGACTAGAAATCTAATCTCCTCATTAATTCTAAGTGAAATCAGATAATATGCAAAATTAAATGTGAACAGAAACTGACACTTAAACTGTCTGTCTTGAAACTACACTCCTTCAGATCCTGAGGGGAGATTTATGGATCTTATGCTCCAGGGAGGTGGGAGGGACACAGACAGCACACATGTGAACAAGGTAATTTGAGGACATAAAGTACAGTGATGTGAGAGAGAGATCATGGTGGAATGCTACTTTAGGAGGGTCATAACTGCTGTGAGGCGTCTCAAAGGAGCTAACGGCTGCATGGTCAGGAGACAGCCAAGATGTGGTAGCTTGAATTATTGGACCTGACACTTCATCCCTCCCAGTCTCCACGACCTTTGCGATTGTGACTTTGTAATTCCTCCCACAAACAGGACAGGGGATATTCCTCCATGCCCTGAGTCTGAATTCAGCCCCTGGGGTATGCTTTGGTGAACAAAATAAGTCAAGCTGGACTCTGAGCTGGTTCCCAAGCAGTCTTGGGCTTTCTCCATCTGTGCTCCTGCACTTTGGCTGTGGCCATGAGAACAGCCTGCTGATCCCAGGAGCCAGAGGAGAGGTGCGCAGAATGGAGCCACCCCCAGGAGAGCCAACTGGCTACAGACCTGTGAAGGGGCCCAGTTGGGACCAGAAGAGCCACCCCGCTGAGCCCAACCTGCATCAGCCAATCTCCAGTTGACGCTCAGCCTCCCAGGGACATGAGCTATGGAAATGCTGATTGCTGTTTTATGCTGCACATCTTTTGTGAACGTCTGTTCTGCAGCATTTGTGGCCATGGTTCACTGATACACTTGGGAAGAATTTGGAAACAGGTATTCCAACAAAAGGCATCAATAAGTTCAAAGGCTCCAAACAGAGTACAGGTTAGAGTCTGAGGAACAGAAAGAAGTTCAGTGTCACTGAGTGGCTGATTACATGTGTGATGACATGAGAGAACATGATTTTAGCATGTAGACAGGGGATAAATTGGGTTTGGTTCTGTAGGCCATGATAGAGATTTCATCCCAAATACAGTGGAAAGACATTGGAAAGTCATAAAACAAGGGACTGGCATGATCTATAGGTCTGGTTCATAGACACCTGGCTACTCTGTAGAGCACAGGATACCAGCAAGTGAGAACAGAGGCAGGTCGAAGAAAAGAGACTATTGTGATGGTTCTGATGAGACAGTATCCTTCTTCATTTCCTCAAAGAAGTATATCGTGTGTGTGTCTGTGTGTGTACATACATACACACATATATGTGTATACATATATGTATTCATATATATCATATGCCTTATATACAGCTGTCCCTTGATATCTGTGGGAGGATGTTTCCAGGACCCCCTGCAGATACCAAAATCCACAGATACCAAAATCTACAGAAACCAAAATCCAAAGATGCTCAAGTCCCTGATATAAAACTGCACAGTACACCCTTCTGTACACTTTAAATCATCACTAGATTACTTAGAATACCTAATACAATGTACATTCTATGTAAATAGTTGTTATACTGTATTGTTTAGGGAAAAATGACCAAAAAATATCTATACATGTTCAGTTCAGATGCTTTTTGTTTTTGTGAATGTTTTTGATCCACAGTTGGTTGAGTCCATGGATAAGGAACCCACAGCAAAGGAGAGCTGACTGTATATAATCAAGATACAGGACAATATTTGTGCTGATCTCGAGGGGGAGAGTATTTAAAACAAACAGTGATATACTTCTGCTTACTCTATTTGCATACATTGTTGACAAGAATATCATAAAATATTTTTCAGGTCCTGAAGTGTTAAAAAGGTATTTACAAATAAAATAGAACCTACTTTTCTATAATGAAAACCCTGTATTTACATAAAACAGAGCTGTAGCACTTCCCAGCATGGTAAGTAAAATGATTATCAAGAGAAGCATTCCGTCAAGATTCCCCAGAAGCAAATAATGCATCCACGCAGTACAAATAGGATAGTCCCCTGAGAAAATAGTATTGTCTCTCAATCCATCATGTAACCATGTTCCCTTGGGCAGTCCAAGGACTAAAATACTATTCCCCTAAGTGAAACATGAAAGAAATCCTCTTAAAAATAAACATATATAGCCGGGAAACTCAAATACTATATTCACATTCTCACTTGCATTTCAACCACAATATAGCATTTGGAACATGTAGGTATACTCTCTGAGGTGTTTTCTGCACATCACCAAATACCCCAAAGGTAGGTTCTTCCCATCTGGCTTGGGCCACCTGTGGAGCTCAGACAATCATAGAATTCCCTACTGAGTTCAAACTGGGTCCTATATTTAGAAGTACTTTATTGGTGTGGGGGGGGGGACCATAATGGGTACGTTCAAGCATGAGTTTTTAAAAATGCCATTTGAATGAGGTCAGAGGCATATGGAATTCAATCAAATGTACTGAGTGGGGAAATATAAGAAGAAATTCAAAAGTAGACCCAGCCATGACATACTTGCAAAAAAAAAAATCCACAAATGTATTCAATCACAAATATAAATTGCACATATTTGGGAGGTGTAGAATTCTAGCACATTATAAACCTGATTTTTTTGGACAGATTCTTATGAAATTCAGGAGTGTTTTCACACATTCACCTTCCATGAGGAAAAGGCAGCCTATAAAATGCTCTTTACCTCGTTACAGCCATTGAGGAGCACCAGGCACTTTGGAATAATTTGGGGGATTTCCTTAAGAGGGCTGTAAAAATAGATGTGCTCCAGGTTAAAGCCATTAGCCATATAAACACACTTAGCTTATCTCTGATAGATCTGACTGACATCCCAGCAAAGAATCCACATTCTAGGTTTTCTGTGGAATTTTCACCCCTAATAGAATCATCACCCTTCCCCCCAGTATCAGGTTCCTACCTCTTCTGCAAATTAGAAATGGATTATGTGTTTGTCTTTTCTGTTGTTGCTGCTACAGTTCTAAATTCTTATTGGCAATAATGGCAAATAATAAGACATGTTATAATCATAACAAATATAAGCCAATGAAATAGCATCAAGAAAAGAAATTAAAAAAACAAAAACATGCATGGAAAAGTTACACTTCATAGAAAAATCATAGTGATTTCTAAAGATCTATGTTTTGGTAATTATATTAGACATCATTTTTCTGCTTTCCAATAATCCATTCCCTCTTTTCTCTGGTGCCATAAGCTAGCTATATGGATTGGTGGGTTGAGTCTATCCCAAGCTGAGATGGGCATTCGAGGAATGCCTGGCTGGTCAGACCGTCCCATGGCATTGAATCACAACTGGCTTAGAAATGGACATTTAATGCAACCAAGCCAATCACAGAAGATCCCTAGACTAGTGAAGGAGACTGGAGAGGCTCTCTTTCCCCTGGGATTTTTGAGGGATAGAATGCAGGCTTAGGGTTTCTGCCACGTTTCCACCAAAGAAGGGACCACGCTGAGGGTGGAGACATGAAAGCAGAGCTGAGAAGTAGAAAAGGACTTACTGCCATGGTTGCTTTATCAACTAAGCTTACGTCATATCTTAAATGCTTTGTTGTCATTTCAACAATGTTCACTTCACCCAGAGTAGATTCCATCTCAAGAAGCTACTTTATTTGCTCATCCATGAAAAGCAACTTCTTACTTGTTCAAGTTTTATCATGAGATTGCAGCAATTCAGTCACATCTTCAGGCTCCACTTCTAATTCTAGTTCTCTTGCTATTTCCACCACATCTGCAGTTACTTCCTCCCCTGAGGTCTTAAACCCCTCAAAGTCATCCATGCAGGTTGGAATCAACTTCTTCCAAACTCTGTTAATGCTGATATTTTGACCTCCTCCCATGAATCAAAAATGATCTTAATGGCATCAAGAATGGTGAATGCTTTCCAGAAGAGGTTTTCAATTTATTCTATACAAATCCATCAGCAGAATCACCATCTATGACAACTATAGCTTCACAAAATTTATTTCTTAAATAACGATACCTGAAAGTCAAAATTACTCCTTGTTCTACAGGCTGCAAATGTTGTGTTACTGGGCATAAAAACATTAATCTCCCTGCACATCTCCATCAGAGCCCTTGTGTGACCAGGTGCATTGTTAATGAGTGGTAATATTTTGAGAGGAATCTTTTCTCTGAGGAGTAGGTCTCAACAGTGGGCTTAAAATATTCAGTAAACCATGCTGTGAACAGATATACTATCACCCAGGCTTTGTTGTTCCATTTATAGAGATCAGGCAGAGTAGATCCAGCATAATCCTAGGGTCCTAGGATTTTTTGAATAGTAAATGAGCACTGGCTTCAACTTAAAGTCACCAGCTGCATTACCCCCTAAAAAGAGAGTCAGTCTGTCCTTTGAAGCCAGGCACTGACTTTTCCTCTATGAAAGTCCTAGATGGCATCTTCTTTCAATAGAAGGCTGTGTTCTCTACATTGAAGATCTGTTGTTTAGTATAGTCACCTTCATTAATTATCTCAGCTAGACCTTCTGGATAACTTGCTGCAGCTTCTATTACATCAGCACTTGCTGCTTCACCTTGTATGATACAGAGTTGGTATTTTTCCCTAAACCTCATGAACCAACCTCTTCTAGCTTCAAACTTTTCTTCTGCAGCTTCCTTGCTTCCCTAGGCTTTCATAGAACCAAAGAGAGTTAGTGCCTTGGTTTGGATTAGGCTTTGGCTTAAGGGAATGTTGTGTCTGGTTTGATCTTCCATCTACACCACTAAACTTTCTCCACATCAGCAATAAGGCTGTTTTGCTTTCTTATCATTTGTGTGTTCCTTGGACAAGCACTTTTAATATCCCTCAAGAACTTTTCCTTTGCATTCACAATTTAGCTAACTGGCTTAAGAGGCTTAGCTTTCTACCTGTCTTGGCTTTTGACATTCACTATGCTTAATTACTTCTAGCTTTTGATTTAAAGTATGAGATGTAGGACTCTTCCATTCATGGAACAAGTAGAGGCCACTGTACGGTTATTACTTACCCTAATTTCAATATTGTTGTGTCTCAAGAAATAGGGAAGCTGGGGAGAGGGAGATATGGGGAAACAGCCAGTTGATGCAGCAGTCAGAACACACACAACATTTATCAAGTTTGCCATCTTATATGGGTGTGGTTCATGGTGCACCAAAGCAATTACAATAGTAACATCAAAGGTCACTGACCACAGATCACCATAACAGATATTATAGTAATAAAAAAGTTTGAAATATTGCAAGAATTACCAAAATGTGACACAGAGACATGAAATGAGCACATGCCACTGGAAAAATGGCACTGATAGATTTGCTCGATGCAGGGTTGAGCAAACCTTCAATTTGTAAGAATCGCAATATCTGTGAAGAGCTATAAAGCTTAGCACAGTAAAACAAGGTATGCCTGTACTTTCATTATCACTTGCATACAATGGTATTATAGCTTTTTATTTCTTTTATCTCCTTTATTGGAGTCCATTCACTCTTGCGTTGGTACATGGGACAATATCTGGCAGAGATTGGTTCTCCATTGGCAGAAGAGCTGCACAGTTCAACCTATAGCATCAAAGCCCATCAGGTAGAAAGGTAAAAAGTAAAAGCTGAACAGGCTATATGCAACTATTACAACCACACTGTAGGTTAAGAATGTGTAAATATCTACTCATATCTCAATATTCCACCTCTCCAAAAATAGTGTACCAAAAAACTAATACTCATAGTAGGAGATAAAAATAGCAATATAACTATCAACAACCTTGTTCACTTTTTCTCCCAAAGCACACAGAAGTGTTGCCTGGGATTTCACTGGCTCATTTATATTGCAGGGAAAAGACGATGGTAAAATGAAAAGAAAAAAGAGAAAAAACAACGGAACAGTAGATAAAAAGGACACAGGAAAAGAGGAATAAAGGTGAAACAGTAGGTTTATACCAATCACCTCCGAGTCCCATGACATCAATGTGTTGGCCTAGTTAATGAAATTCTTTGGGTATGCTATTAATTTTAGTCACATGGGCATATGACTTTTTTTTTTTTTAAACAGACTTTATTTTTTAGAGCAGTTTAAGGTTCACGGAAAATTGAACAGAAGGTACAGAGATTTCCGACAGCCTCCCCCACAACATTCCCCACCAGAGTGGTCCATTCTTTACAACTGGTGAACCTACACTGACACATCATTATAACCCAAAATCCACAGTTTGCATTAGGGTTCACTCTTGGTGTCATACATTCTATGGGTTTGAACAAACGTACAATGGCTTGTCTCCACCAGTACAGCATCTTACAGAGGAGCTTCACCGCCCTAAAAATCTCCTGTGCTCCCCCTGTTATTCCCTCCCTCCCCTCAACTCCTGGCAACCACTGATCTTTTTACTATCTCTACAGTTTCGCCTTTCCCAGAATGTCATAGAGTTCAAATCAGACGGCACGTAGCCTTTTTAGATTGGCGTCTTTCACTTGGTAAAATGTATTTAGGTTTTCTCCACATCTTTTCATGGCTTAAGAGCTTCTTTCTTTTTTGCACTGAAAAATATTCCATTGTCTGGACGCACCACAGTTTATTTATCTATTCACTTACTGAAGGACATCTTAGTTGCTTCCAAGTTTTGGCAACTGTGAATAAAGCTTCTATAAACATCCCTGTGAAGATTTTTGCATGGACATAAGTTTTCAACTCTTTTGGGTAAATACTAAGGAGCATGGCTGCTGGATCATATGGTAGCTCATGCCATTTCAGAACACCACAGATGTCACCGTTTCCAGACCTGACCCAACTGTCTAGCCTCTGGTAAGTGTTTTCAGCCGAAAGAGGAAAAAAAAAGATGCATTCAAATCACTATGATACACCTAACCAATTGGAAAATGGCAGAAATGGAAGAAAACTCCCTCCCTCATGCCTGAAGCGTTATCATACTTAGACACTGAAGCATGAGATTTAATTATCATTGTTGTTATCTAAGCTTGACTAGCTACAAATGAATTCTAAGTTCCGGGTACCCAGCCAAGGCACAAAATTAAGATGCAGACTTAATATTAAACAACACAAATGCATACTTTCCTAAGAAAATAGTTCTAATTAAAACAGCCTTGGCCTTGGGAGAGAAGGGGTGGAAGGCAAGAGAAGGTGTGAAATATTAATTTAGAACCTTTTTACCACTTTAGTAACCTATCAGCATGTTAATTTTAGTATTTCTCTCTTCATAGTGTAGATACTTATGAAATGAATCATTTACCCTTAAAGATATACTAGTGATATAAATCTGAGACAGCCTTGATGCGGCTCACTCTTGAATGTTCTAATCATTGTTCCAGTTTAAGATTTTTTTTCCTCACATATTCTGCAGTTGGTGTTCTGCTGTGTAGCATACAAAAACACATCAGTGTGTCGCTGAATGCTTTTCAACATGATGGGCATGATTATCAAAACGATGTGTACTTGTGGGGACGTTATTTTTTATTGTGGTACTGTGGTTTTACTTCTTACTGATTCATGTCTAAAAACATATATGCAAAACACAAAGTAAGAGGCAGCTTACTCTCTGGAAGAGAACAACATCATGTGGAGGTTCCATCACCTCTCTCACATCCAGGAAAAAGTGGCATGGGCAGATCCCACGTGCTTCACGATAGTCCTTGACTGACACTGGACCCAAGTGCTAGAAAATCATGTAGTTCCCTGGGAGTGACTTCATGCCTCCTCAGCAGCCTTTAAATTTTAAATTATTATCGGAAATTATGGGTTTCATATATATACATATTTTTTTTTTTTTTTTTTGAGACAGAGTCTCACTATGTTGCCCAGGCTGGTCTCGAACTCCTGGGCTCAAGGGATACTCCCACCTCAGCCTCCTGAGTAGCTGAGTTTACAGGTGTGCACTACTGCACCTGGCTCCATATACCTTTGTAGGTAGAGAGAAAATTTGCCGATTAACAACCACTCATTTGGAAGCCTTGAGAGTCGTATTTCCCATTGTAAGTTAATAAACTGGCAATGGGTTTTCTAATATACCACTTTTTTAGGGGCCAGAGTTCTTGATTGCAGTCAACAACAGGCATACTGAATCTGCAAGGGTCAAATGAACAATCTTAGATGCTACAAAGCTAGAAACAGCACAGTCAAGAAAACAGCCAGGAAAATGGCTCAACCCTCCACAGAACTGGTCTCACACTGGTCTCACCCACTGCTGTTTCTGCTGCTTCTTGTGCAGCTGCATGTGCTGGAGATGGGAAAATGGACACACCATCAGGGTGGCAGGAAGGACCAGACCCCCCAGCCACTGCGCCTGCTATGAAAGCCAATTTCTCTGCAAAGTGTGGCCTGAGCTGGGGTGGTGCTCACTTTTTCCCATAGGTCTTTGTGGCAGACCACAGGTATGGAGGTTACAGGTAGAGCCCTGCTTATGATGGTCTTTGGGAAATGTCATTTTAATTTCTGTCCCCTGCCGTTCAGAAAGGTAGAAGCGAGCAGGGGTGAGTGCTGATGGAGCCAATCCACAGACTACACAGTGTTCCTTGAGTATGGCTTGGGGAAACTGGCAAGAAATATGCAAGAGGGTGGATACAGGTCTGTCATATCCAGGTACAGAGCCCCTAAGGTAGTCTCGGAGTTTGCCACAGCCCCAGAGCCACACAGGAAAGCAGCTAAAATCCCCTGCATCCCAGAGATGGTGTGGACGAGCTCAGATAGAGACCTGGCAAGCAACCAAGAGACTGAGCAACAACATAGCTTTGCTGTGAGCAGAGCGACAGCTGAGGACCAGGCCAGACAATTTGGACCGATGACCACACCAAAGTCATCCTCCCTCACTCCAGCCCCAGTATAGGAACTACAAAAACACCTGAAACTTAGAAGCAACTTTTGAGAAAGGATGAGAAGAAGTCAGAATAGACTAACAAAAGATGTCAAGTTACCTGTGACTGACAGGTTAAATTTTCCGCTCACTTGGGTAGAAAGTGGGAGACAAGAAACGGAAATTACATTAAATTTGGGGAATATAAATTGCATTTCTTTTTTTTTGCATTTTTTTTTCAGTTTCAAAGCATTAAGGGGGCACAAATGTTGTTGTTACATGGATATCTTATATAATGCTTAAGTCAGGGCTTTTAGTGTGCCCATCCCCAGAATCGTGTTCATTGTAACCGACAGGTAAGTTTTTACCCCTCATCACCTTCCACCCTCCCCCTTCTTGGTTTCCAATGTTCTTTACATCTCTTTGTGCCTGTGTGTGCCCGTTGTTTACCTCCCAATTACTAGTGAGTACATGTGGTTTTGTTTTTCCATTCCTGAGATACTTCACTTAGGATAATGGTCTCCAGTTCCATCCAAGTTGCTGCAAAAGACATACTTCATTCCTTTTTATGGCTGAGCAGAGTAATATACCATGGTATATATACACCACATTTTCTTAATCCACTCATGAATTGATGGGCACTTAGGGTGATTCCATACCTTTGCAATTGTGCTGCAATAAACATTCAAGTGCAGGTATCTCTCTGATAAAATGACTTCTTTTCCTTTGGGTACATAACCAATAGTGGCATTGCTGGATTGAATAGTAAGTCTACATTTATTTCTTTGAGGAATCTCCATACTGTTTTCCATAGAGGTTGTACTAATTTGCAGTCCCACCAACAGTGTATAAGCGTTCCTTTCTCTCTGCATCCTCGCCAGCATCTGTTGTTTTTTTGGCTTTTTAGTAATGGCCATTCTGACAGGTGTAAGGCGGTATCTCATTGTGGTTTTAATTTGTATTTCCCTGATGATGAGTGATGTTGAGCATTT
Organism: Daubentonia madagascariensis; assembly: GCA_023783475.1. Taxonomy (NCBI): domain Eukaryota; kingdom Metazoa; phylum Chordata; class Mammalia; order Primates; family Daubentoniidae; genus Daubentonia; species Daubentonia madagascariensis. The sequence continues at coordinate 22,015,595 of JAKFHU010001262.1, forward strand.
TTGCATGTGTTCCTTGGCCATTTATCTTCCTTTGAGAAACTTCTGTTCATGTCTTTTGCCAACTTTTTAATGGGGTTGTTCTTTTTTTCTTGCTGATTTGTAGATTCTGAATATTAGCCCTTTATTGGATGTATAGTTTGTGAATATTTTCTCCCATTCTGTATGTTGTCTCTTTAACTCTGTTGATTATTTCCTTTGCTGTACAGAAGCTTTTTAATTTAATTAAATCCCATTTATTTATTTTTGTTGTTGCTGTATTTGCCTTTGGGGTGTTAGTCATAAATTCTTTGCCTAGGCCAATGTTTAGAAAAGTAAGACATGAAACCATAAGAATTCTAGAAGAAAATGTAGGAAAAATTGCATTTCTTACACACCTGAATATATCATCTGATTCAAACACCCTCCACAAAAATGCTTGTCTGACAGAGTAACTCTCAGAACGCAACCTTATTCCAAAGAATGCATTTGTCCACAGAAGGGGCAAGTGAGAGCTGGTAGGGGCAATTGTTCATTCCCTTGTATTTTCTACGAGCATATTATGCTCTTCTGCAATTGTGAGTTTCCTTGTCTATCTCAGCAATGAAGAAAGAAAGTTTGTTCTCACCTCTGTACCTCCAGTGTCAGCTTCATTCCTGGTACTTTCAGTGGTCACTATGCAATTGGGGAGGGCCCCAAGATGGAGCACCCTGTTCAGTAATTGGTTAGAAGAACTCACAAAAATCAGCAACACCCTTATACTCACCATCACAGTTTCTTACAGAGGAAGGATACAGATTAAAATCAGCAACTGAAAAGAAAAGGAACATGAGGCAGAGTGCCTGGGAGACCAGATGTAGAACTTCCAGGTGTCTCTCCCAGTGGGGTGGTGCACAGAGTTTGTATTCCTTTCAGCAAAGACCTGTGATCATCATGTGCTTAGAGTAGTGCCAGCCTAGGAAGCTCACCTGGACTTTGGTGTCCAGAGTTTTTATTGGGGGTTGTTCCCATAGCCAAGGCTGACCTCAATCTCTAGCTCTTCCAGAGATGGGGTGATACTGTGTGGATCAAGACCTCCACTATATGCTCATTTTTAGCATAGATTTTCTGTCTTGGCCCAAGGTCCCTCAGCAAGCAAAGACACTCTTAACAGGCAGGATATTCCAAAAGCTTAGAGGCTATCACCCAGGAGCCCAGACAAGGGGCCAAACCATTTTTTGGCAGAGTTAATCTTATATTGCACACACCAAGTGTTCATTCAATAAACAGAATGGCTGACTACCAAATGAATGGATGAATAGAGACCAATTCCAAAATAAATTAAATACATATATTTAAATGCCTTTTTCTGTGTTTGTGAGCACCTGTGGACTTCATACAGGCTCTCCTCCGCCACCCTCCAAAATTTAGAGGTTGCTTGGCTGAGTTTTTCATGGCACAAATCCAGCTTTTAATTCCACCAATCAACTTATACTTCTCAAGCCCAGAATCACTACTACTCAAGTGTATTGCACCAGATAATGACACGGAGCCCCCAGTGAATGCACCAGCTGAGGTGGGCAGGAGCCGACAGATGAGCGGCTGTTTCTGCTTGAGTCTGTGAAATATTGATTGCTGTAGGGGAAAAACAGATAACACACTGCAAGGAGAATAGAATAATCACCCACAAATCCCTGGCTTTTAAACTAAAATCACTGTGAAGGAACAGTGAAGTGTGTTTTAAGGAGTTTTAATTTAGCCCTCTTCACCCTGAAAGCTGCAGAAATGAGAACTCTGATGTTTACTCACTTGAAATGCACTGTCTTTTCAATTAACAGACCAGAGACGTTAGCGAAGACTATCAAAATGCCACCTTTTCTGCAGGGATTGGGCTTGGATGCCCAGGTCAGGAAACTGAGAGTCTCTCTTTAAAAACGCATTTTAATTCTGCCAGACTTGGAGTTGTTTTTCTATCTGCAAACTTGTAGCATAAATACATAGGTGAACGTTGAAGACTCAGTTGTTGCTAAAACAAAGGTACAAAAGCTCTGAGGCAAGATAGGTCTTGGATAACCAAAGCTCACATTTGGCAAATCACTGACACTGTTAATGAAAGACAGGTTTGTTCACTGGATGGCAATGTGATCAATTTTCTTTCTGAAACTTGTAAAGATTCTCCTTCATATTCAATGTGTTTCTGAAAATAGCATGCTGAGTCTACAGGTGAGAGGGAAAAAAACCTGTGTGTTATTTAGAAAAGCAGGTGGCCTCTATTAATGGGCAGACCCAAAATATCAAAGTCAACAAAGCCACCAGCTCCAGCCTTTTTCCCTCTTGTTCATACCATCCTCATTACTTTCTATTCTACAATTCCCAAACAAATCTCCCCCTAATTTGGCTGCAAAGGAACCTACCAGAGCAGTGGTAGGTTCTCCAAGTTCAGGTGTACCCAAATCACCTGGTGGCCCTGTTAAAACACAGATTTCTAGGCCTCACCTCAAAGTTTCTGACTGAATGGGTCTGGATTTCACCACCCCCAATTGTTTATCTGAGTAAGTTATTTTGAGCCACCCTTTGGGAACCACCCTTTGAGAACTACTGTGTTAGAGATTCATCAATATATCACTAGAAAGGAAATTCTAGCCTTCATAGGGCAGGACACAATGGTAAGAGGTAGAAGAAAAAGTGGATAGGTTCTACCCCTGTGAGTCTCAATGAAGACTCATCCCACCCTCTTCCCGTTGGCACAGCTGGCCTCCCAGAAGAGGATGGTCTCTTAAAAAGTGGCAGGAAAACTGGCAACGATGCCATGCCCAAGGCAATCAGTCTTGGTCATTGACAAGGCTTGGACTCAGCCTTGGTCAAACCAGGAAAAGAGATGGTGCTCCACCAACCACAGATGCTGGGCTGGCAGGTGCAGCGTGAATCCAGGCTCCGCTACATCGCACTGTTCATGTTCTGGCCCCTCATGGTCTGGAGGAGGGGCCGTGCCTTCCTTGTCATGCTCAAGTGTTGGGCCCCTCTCCCCTAATCTGATGCCCCCACCCTGCTAGATCTCTGTGCGCTGTCCTACAAAGCTAGAAGTTATGGGGACCACACACCAGTGACAGCTTGGACCTGGTGGTAAAAAAATATATATATGTGATTAAGACATAGTCCAGGATCTCAGGGAACACACTCTCCAGTGGGGGTTTAATCCCTCCCCATCCTTGTCCTGGAAAGGAGTTTCGGCCACAGCTCAAGAGGACAATGGCATGCTCCCCTCTGTCAGGAGCTACATAAAGTGAAGGAAGGGGGGAAATCAATACATCATCAAATTGACACATGCACTATACTTTTTTCTGTCTCAAACCTTGTGCCTCAATTTCCCTAAACAGCTTCAACAATTATATTCCATAATATATTAATGTGTCTATTTCTTGTTCCAATGTAGTAGCTTCACTTCCACTTTCTTCTTTATTACTCAGTTCCATAAAGCATTAAAACAACTCAAAAGACCTGAGTTTCCTTTTCTAGAAGTCGGGCTATTTCCTGTGGGGTTGGACTACCTGATGAAGGTGCTCTGAGAAACTATCACCCAGCCAACTGGAAGGGAGGAAACACTTGACTACTTCCATAGAAGTGTGTCCAGCATCACTTAAATTCTCAAATTTATGAATATGTGGGCTCTATTTCTTAAATTATAAGCATGTAAGTAATTGATGATGTTAACAGGAAAAAAAAACCAACCTATTATAAGGCCGCTCTGTTCTCCCATAAGTGAATTACAAACTTGTTCCTAGGACATATTAGGAAGTAAACAGCATATAATCGGAGGGATTTACGGGGCAATTAGGTTAAGTACTGCACAAGTGCATTAGTCTGACACTGCACAAACATTCTGATAGCAGACAGATCAAGGCACTGGTCCAAACTGCTCCTCAGGGAGAAGTGCACATTCACCTAGATCAGGGAGAACTGCAATATTCATTAATCCCCAAACTCATGATCTCAGCTGCACCCCAGGAGCACAAAACATCTGTGGCAGAATTCAGACTAGGATGGTGGAAATGCTGGAAGCCGGCCAGCTTTCCTTCTTCCTCCCTTTCATTGAGCATCTACCACATGTCAGACACTGTCCAGAGTTCTATGTGTTATCTAATCTTTACAACATGCTACGAGGTAGATATTATTAGTATCTGGACTTTACTTTTGAGGAAATGAAGTCATGGACAGGTGGCCCAACCTGCTCGAGAAAGATCACACAGCCCTTGTATTTCTCAGGGTGTTAACACTTGCTGCCCCCATAGTTTACACTCTGACATGCTGTCTGGGAGTAGCTCGCTCCTCCACAGATGTCCAGAGCTCTTGGCATTTTTGCAGGTTCTTCCTCTTCTATTATCCTCCTCATCCACACCTGAAATGGGAGTTGAGGACTTGGGTAGTTGCATAATTTTCCCAGCTGGTCCCTTACTCCTGGAACCTTGGGGGCCCAAAGTTTACTTTAAGTCTAAGTGTCTAGCGAGACAAAACTTTCTCACTTAACAAGTCCATTGTGTGCTGACTGGGGCTCTCCTCCATCTGGTGACTCAAGGACCCAGGCTCCCTCTACCCTGTGAGGACACCATCTCAACACACGGCTTCCAAGTCCACCCCGTCACAGGACGAGAGGGATGGAGACGGCACCCTGATACTGAGGTTCCCAGAACTGGAGAAAATTCATCATTCACGCGCGAATTTCCTTCTCCCAGAGCGCAGTCTTGTCACCCAAGGGTGTAGGAAGTTTAGAGATGTCGGGGAGCACACAGCTGTTGGAGGAGCACGAGTTGTCAGCAATGCCCACACACTGAACAACACATGTAACTCCCATCCTGTGCCCACCGTGAGAAACAGCCCACGATCTCATCCCCTTACTCCATCCAGCTCACAGCCCAGAAGTCTGGGTGGCGACCAGTTATACTACTGTATCCAGGTGTGGCTCATTTTAGTCTAAAGAGAAACTTATCTCCACAACAGACCCAACACGCAATGGCCGGCCAAGGACAGAATAAGACACGCTCACTGGAAAAGGAAAACCAGGGTACACACCACCAACCAGGGTTGGTGACGCTCCTGACATGCTGATGGACAGACACCATGAGGATGGGAGGGGCCCTTGTTCACTCCCAGATCCTACTCTGGGAGGAGTTCCCTTGTCCACAGTTGTCTGAAGCTCTTTGCCCTGCTCTCCTGCAGCCGCAGCCTTCTGCACTCTCCCCCTTCCACATCCAGGATGGGTGTTGGGACCCAGCCTCCTTGGCAAGCTACGTACATTCCCCAGCCCGCTCCTGAACTCATGGGGGCCCAGGGATTGTTTTACATTCCAAACAGTGAAAAACCTTTTTAGACTGGGCTAATGATTTCCTTGGCAGGACAATTCTCTTAAAAACTTAGTAGACTTACACTTTATTGCCTTAAATTTTAGTAGACTTAAATGTGTATTTGCTTCCAGTCAGTTCTGTGGTCCATTAACTATACCCATAGTTCTTTTTGTTTGGAATATAATTCTGAGATACGCTTCATTGCTTTATCATCCCATACCTCTTTCCAATAAGTGAGAAGCCATATTCCTAATATGACCTTTGCCCCTGGGCATTTCATCCACTGTGTGCTCAGTCTGGTGGGTGGAGAACCTGGGCCTCAAGGCCACACGTGGTCCTCCAGATCCCCAAGTGCAGCCCCTCCACTGAATCCAAACTTCACAGGGCAAATCCCTTTATTAAGGGCTGCTGGGCCTTTGTTGCCCAAAGGCTCTGTAATCTAATATCCTAACATTTGGTGTCTAGATTAAGTCAGCTTTTCAACTTTGTAAGGACCTGAACTTCAGGAACCCCTCTACTCTTATTTCCTCCTGCAAATTCTTTCCTGAGCTCATCTATTCCTTTAATAACTTGCCAAGCAATAAAATACTAATGTTCTGATATGCAACCTCTTCCCTTAGAGCTATAAGTTGGTTAGAAACACTTCCCAAATTATCTCAGGAAACAGTTTACCCAGTCATTTTGCCACTTACCCGGCACTGCCAAGTCCCTGCCTCAGTTTAGGTTTTTGTTTTGGCAGCACCTGGCTTCTATTACCAATTTCTGAATTCATTTGGGGGAAATTTAGCATAAATGCTATAAGAGATACACCCCAAATTCCTGTGTCTTACCAAAGGTCTGGCATGAGTTGAAGGGCCCTCTGCTCCATCCATGGACTCAGGGATCTGCTCCGTCCTTGTGCAAACTAACAATAGACACCACCATCACAACAAAATGTCTTCCAAATTTGTTGCAGTTGTGGAAGGCAGGACTGGAGAAGGCACACCAGTTCTTATGTGCCCAGGACCAGAAGCAATGGATCATTTCTGCTCACATCCCCATGTGCCAGGAGTCAGTCACACGAGCCCAACTTAAACTACAAAGGAGGCTGTAAATGTAGGGGACATTATGGATGTGGAGAGTAAATGTGCTATAGTTGTCTCGGCACGTCTAGGAAGCAGAACTGGCTCCAGAACCAATGCTCTTGAATGCTACATCAGTGAGGAGTATACTTAGTTGCAAATAACAGAAATCCAACATAGTGGCTTAACCAAAGGCATTTATTTTTTCCACATAACCGAATGTCCAGAAGTCAGCTATTTCTGAGAAAATTCCAACAGCTCAGTGATTTCAAGGCCAGAATGAGTCATCCCCAGCTGCAAGGAGGCTGCAAAGATGGGTGGAAGCTGTCGTGAATGGCCTGGATTTACCAAAGTTCAGTGGCAAAGGAAGACGATATTGCAGTGATTGATAACCAATAGAGTCAGATGCAGTCACTCTGCTGTGAGTCCTATTAGTTCAAACAGTTCTATTCCTGGAATTTAAATACCATCACGTGTCTCAAAATATCTTTGCCATTGTGAACCACAGTACAAAATTCTGCTAGAAAGGAGCAAAACCTAATCCAGTTACAAACTCCAACGCCTACAGGGTCCAGAGAGACAGAAGGAATGAGTACAGCCAGGCTGGGTGCAGACTGTGGAAAACTAGAACACACACACACACACACATATGTGCCCAACCTAGCTAGCTGTGGCCACAGCTCTCAGTTTGAGCAAGCCGTGGCCATGTGAACTCAGGAATTCCAGATCTCCTGGGATAGCAAATGATATTAGAAATATGGATTTTGTGTGATTTGTCCTGATTCTTAAAAGTTGGCCCTGTCTAGTTAATTTTTAATGTATAGGCCAAACTAAACACCCATCTTTGGTCTGAGAATCTTTAATTTCTAGCCTCTAACCTAATCAATACATCTACTCTGGCCCCTGCGTGTTGTAATTTATGTCTTTTGAAATCAAAAGCACACTTCAATAAATCTTATAGATCCAATGAAAACACGTTTTGTTTGTTTTTTTATTCCCTGCTTTTGCCGAAATAAAGGCTTATCCTATAGCACTACAGTGGCTATTGTGAGGCTGGGTGCAGACACACAGAACAGGAAAATGTGGATTTTTTCTGGGAATGAGTCACTGAACTATTTCACTCCTGGGCGGGGTCTAGAGTCCACAGCAACTTTGCCATCAGGGCTGTATCTTCCATGACGCTCACGTCTACAGGTATCTGCTGGAATCAAGAATCAGGGTCCAGGGAAAAGGTTGCAAAAGCATGGCTTGCAGGTCCTCACCACAGATATGTTTAATTGGGCCCACAGTTTAATTTGCAATTACATTTAAATTAGAAAAAATTTACTTCAAAATCTGTATAGGTGAGCCTCTTTAAAAAGTAATAATAAGGCTCTGAGAACACAGACCTGCCACCCCACCCAGCGCCATAACTGGCTGGAGTTGACACTTTCTGATACTGCCCAGCTGTTTGGCCTTGGGCATATCCCTGTACCTCCCTGTGCCCTTGCCCCCTAATCATCAAACAGAGAAAGCTATAACTACCGTGCAGTGTTGTTACAAGAACCAGAGACAACCTAGGGAACTTGCCAAACACAGTCCCTGGGCGTGGTAAGATTTAAATTACATAAAGCAATGTGAAGTGCCATGAATATAAAATATTACACAGATGCACAGGTCTTTTTCCACTATGTTTTCAAAAGACTACATGCTCACTTAATCTCTGGACCCACAATTGTGAGGGCTTTTTGCGGGGGGAGGTTATTTTTCTTTTTAAATAAAAATATCTAAAAATTTTTTAAATTATTAAAGCAAAGACAAATAAAATAATAATGAGGCCAGCATAGTAACACTTTAGACATCATAATAACATGCACAGCATCTGAACTCTATTCCCTGGCAAAATGTATCTGATGTGTTTGTTCACTTAACAGATATTCGGTTTACACCCATTTTGTGCTAGTCAGTGTTCCATCCCATGGTCTGGCAAACTTTTTCTGTGAAGGTCCAAACAATAAATAATTCTGGCTTTGAAGACCATACAGTCTCTTGCAACTTCTCAATTCTGTTCACCCAAATAGTGAGAATAAAATCCCTATGATAATTAAAGTCATCATAGATTTAAAATATCTAAAATACACATCCATATACATACGTACACATAAGTACATACAAACTGGAACAGAATACACCTACCTTCCTGTTGAAATTCTCTTTTGAATAGGGTATGCTATGAAGGGCATGTTTTACTACATTGTGATACCTACACCTCACCCAGCACAGATCTCCACAGTGATTAAATGCATATGCAGAAATGTCCCTGCCAGTGAAGGACTTACTTCCTAATTAAATATGGAAACACTTAGCCAATTTCCCTATGTCTAGATAATTTTCCAAAGTGTTCCTATTCCTAAGGCATTCATTTGTCTTAGGTTAGCCACCCGGCTCCCCCCTCACACATGTGATTTTTTAACTTCAGCCAAATTGCCTTCATTTAAACTCAATTAACTTTTAAAAGAAAAGGTATCACTGTAATCCCATTTGCTGAACTAAATTCTCTTAATGCCCCCATTACAAATTCCTGTTTTCAATGTTTTACATATGAGGATCATCTGACATTTGGTGTAAAGGTCTCAATCAGTAGTGTTAATGAAACTCATTAAATGACTTACTTTGAATATCAAACTGAATTTCAGTAATCATATTCTTCTTAATTTAAACACCATAAGACATTCTTTAAAGAGGACATTTTATTTTACAATTGAGTATATTATCCTAACAGAATAGGAGCATTTAGGATACGAAAACCAGAACTCCTCTCTAGAAAGGCATCCAGAATTAGTCATCTTAGATTATAGGACCCTAAAAATAGCCCAAAGCTACCCAGCACAAGTCTGCAGCACATCTAAACCATACAAATCAATTTTTTTTTTTTTTTTGGTTCCCAAACCTACTCATCCTATGAGAGGGATCTGCCAGTTTTTAGTGCCAAATCTTTGGGGTCATCTTGGATTCTGCACATCCTTTCAAGCCCACAACCAACCCCTTGGCCCACGCTGGCAGCTCAATCTTGGAAGGTCACCACCAAGCCTCCTGTGTCAGATGGGTACCTTCACGGCCACCACCCGGCCCAAGCACAGGCGCCTCCAGTCTGGAATCATGGCAGCCTCCTCTTCACTGCTTTCAGGTTTCTACTTTCACTCCTTCCTGCCTGTCCTCTACACAGAAGCCAGAGATGTCTCTTAAAAACACGTCAGGCCATGCCACTGCCCAGATCCAAACCAACCACGGCTTCCCATCTTGCTCCCAGTAAAGATCAACGTCCCTCCCATGGCTTCAGTGGCCTCTGGTGCTCACCTCACTGTAGCCACAATGGGCCCCTTGCTTTCTAGAAGGCACCAGGCACATTCTGCCTCACGGTCCTTGCCACAGCTGTTCCCTCTGCCTAGCAGGTGCCTACCCCACTAGCCCTCTCTCCCAGCTCCACTCATCAAGGGGGCTGTGCTGCCCAGACAGCACACACCTGTCACTCTCTTCCCTCCCCCCCACCCTCTTACGCTGCTGTGGTTCTCTCCACAGCTCTCAGCACCCCCTTGACATGCTATATATTCATAAATGCGTTTTCTCTATCTCTCCTACAGAACGTACGCTTCATGAGGCAGGGACTTTGTCTCTTTGTTCCTTACTATAGCCCCATTGGCCAACACCGTGTGCCTGGCACCACTTACGCGCTCAAGGAATGTTTGATACTAACATTCGCTTCTGTTCCTCTGCTTTAGTATCCTAATAAAGTGAGCTAATGTTTAGGGCAGCTAGAGGATGTGCCAGGAACTGTTCTCAGTGCTTTAAAAAATTAACACACTAAGTCTTTCAACTTCTATGTTAATGTGTTTAATTGACACATTAAATCTTTCAACTGAGGTAGATACTGTCATCATCTCCAAAAGAGTCTGAGGCACAGAGAAGCTAAATAACTTGCGTCATAACCACATCAGCCAACAGGGCTGCCCCCTCTCAACTCCTACACTAAATGTTGTTATACATGTCATGAACTGTATTCTGTTCCTATAGTGCAGACATGTTCGGTTTTCTCTACTAAGAACCATTTGGGGGCCACCCCTTACTTATTCATGGGGCCCCAGTGGGGCTGTCAATCATGGTGCCCCACCCAGTAGCTACAGGGGTGGCCATGTGACATGGGGTGACCAGTCAGAGTAGCCCATCCTCGTTGCCATGGTGATTGGTTCAGATATGGGCAAATAAACCCATCAAGGATTCTAAGAGCCCTCCTTTGGACTCCAGTTAAAGCTACCGGGATAAACCTGGGGTTGGCTACTGGAGGAATAAAACTTGAGCCTGGAAGTAGCATCTTTCCGGGCTATACGACGTGATATGAGTTCATCTGCAGTAGAAGGAAATGAGAACAGCCAGAGGAAACCGGAGCTGAGAGGGAGGTGGGAAGGGGAGAGAGACAGAGAGAAACAGAGATTTCTAACGACAGCACTTGAACAGCTGGATCCAGCTGCCCCTGAAGCAAGGAGCATGCTTTTTGCTTAAACCAGTTGTATTTGGGTTTTCTCTCATATATAACAACCAACCATTCCTAACTACAAATGTTATTTAACATTTTTATGCTATTGTGTTGTTCCTCTAGCTGGATTCCTGGCTTCCTTAGAGTTAAGAAACTCACAACACATCTTTGTATACGTCTCTGCCCCAACCCCAGCACGATGTCCTGCCTATATGGCCTTGCTAAATTAAATATTTGGTTGAACAAAGCAGTACACAAATGACTTAGTCATATTCCCTTGTCTTTGTTTATCCTGTGTGCTTGGCTAAACGATACACGGAGACTACATAATTTTCTGTTATATGAACATATCATCATCTGTCTTAACTAATTGTCTCTTGATGGATACATGGGCGGTTTACACTTTTTCACCCTTTCAGTGCTGTTACGAATTTCCTTCTCTATGTCTTTTAGAAGGCCAATGCTGAGTTTCATTTTAACTCAGAATGAATTCAAGGTTCAAAAGGGCCACATGCCTTCCACTTTCCTTCAGGGACCTGGCAGGAAAAAGCTGGGACATCCAAATGGAACAACTGTGACGAGTGTTATGAGGAGCCTGTCTGTGAAGATGTGGGGGAGATACAGAAAAGGCAGTGAGGGACAGTAGATCACACCAGAGCTGGGAGCTGTGTGGAACCCAAAGGGACACAGTGACAAAGCAGTTACCAGAGCTCAGCAAGACCAGCAGGACAAGACCGCTGCAGACGGGCACAGAGGAGTCCAGTACAGAATGCAACCACGGTCAACACACAGCCTGTCAAGGAGGGGCTGGGGGAGAGTGCCCAGCACTCACTTTTCTCTGCCTTTTCATCTCCTGCCTGAGCCTCCCATTGGCTGAGAGCACCAGAGACCGGAGAGAGAGCAGGCAGGCCCATTGGTGTGCTCTGTGTAGGCCAACCTATCAGGGCACAGCTGGAGAAGGGAGGGGAAGGGATGCGGCGGGGCAAAGGGGGAATACCCACCGGGTGCCACTGGGAAACTGCAGTGAATCTCCCTGGCAACATGCGAGTTTCCATTGTTCTACAGGTGGTATGGACAGATGTCTTCATATTTGCCAACCTGACAGATATGGATGCTGTCTCTTTTCATAATCTCGTTGGCTCTTCCGATGTCCTCTTTAAGATTGTCCATTCATACCCTTTGTCCTTTTTCCTTTATGGTATTTATACTTTTTCACTGGTTTTTACGATGTAAAGAGGTCTTTACATCTCTAGATACTACTTAGCCATTCTTTTCAATTTCGTCAAGTTATGGCATAGGTACCACAACTTTTTTAAGTTTCAAGAAAAAGACACAAAAACATAATTTTCCCAAAGCAAGTGGCATTATTCTTTTAACATGTTTTCCTTCTTTATAAATTATTATTCTTTTCTCCACCCTTGACACCTACATGTCAAAAGCTTTGTTATTTTCATGTCCATACCCAGGGGAGCTAGAGAAGGGTAAAACAGAAGCTCCTCGAGGCCAAGTTTCTTCTCCTGGACTGACACGTTCACTAGCTCTGGTCTCCCCAGTACAAGGTACTTCCACTGCTGCCAGCTGACGTTGTTCCTGCAGTTTTTGCAGACCACAGACTAGCAAAGCAATTACTGTGTCTCTGACAGAGTGTGGATGAGATCTATGACACTTTAGGAATACTAGTCAAAGAGGAGATATTTCAAACAAAGCCCCGCATCGTAGTTGCATTATTTAAAGGCAGGATTTATTGCCTTCAACACAATTAGTTACTTTACACCTACAGGATTTTTTTTATTCCCTCAACCTGTGCAGTTGCATTTAAATAACACCCACTCACAGGGTATATGAAATCTCAGTCTGGGGTGTTTAAAGTTGATTGCTGTTGTTGAAAATTACATAAATAATTCTAACTTTAAACAACTTGGAGAACTCCTCTTCAAATTAAGGTTGAAAAGTATAGAATTCACAGTAGCAGTAAGTGGCACATGGCTATTATTAACTTATAGTTGTTTTCCAATTGTGCCTCCTGGAACACTAATTTCTTATGGAATTTTAACCAATGTGAAGCTAAAAAGAAAGTTCCATGGTCCATTAATTTTAAAAGATACTGGTTAAGTAAAGCCAAGCAGTAGGTTCTTCTCTGCACAACTTCTCAGAGCCTTCATTGGTCCAGGGCTTGGTGAATCTCCAGGAGGAAGATAAAGAATCCAGTATTCTCCAAACTTCTTTAATGATAACCTATTTGCTTTTGTTCTTGAAACACTTAATACTCAAAGAAACATAATCAAGAAAATGACACCTGACTATCTCAGAATTTAGGAGTATAATCTTTAAACCAAGTTTTAGACTATTTTGGAAGAAAACATCAACATTCAATAGGCACAGTAACTGTACACTATGTACATGTACTATTTTTTCTACTTCTAATTGCAACATTTCTTATGACAATTGTATACTGGCTAATTTTAACTTTTTAATGGCTTTTATTAGGAGGCTTTCTATCCTCATTGTTAAGGTTCATGGAACTAGGAGAGCAGCATCCACGCTCCCAAATAAGTCTATTTGTAGGCTTAGCAAAGTCAGCATTGGCTAAGACTGATTTTTACTGTAAATACTCTATTTCTTTGCATTCAAAACCACCTGTTTCAAAAAAGTAGAACGTGAACAGTGATGAATTTGGAAAGGGAGCTGACTGTGATGTGACTGTGAGTGACTGTGATGTGACAGGGTCAAGCCAGCAAAGATGACTGAGGGTAATAGCATGACCCACCAAAAATATGAGCTATCCCCTCCTTCAGGTAGGACAGGAATAGGAGAGAGAAATACACCTGACTTGCCAGAATATAGTCATGTACTGCATGATGATGTTTCGGTCAATGATAGACCATATATATAACAATGGTCCCTTAAGATTAAATACTATATTTGTACTGTACCTTCTCTATGTTTAAAAATGCTTGGATACACAAATACTTACCATTGTGTTACAATTGCCTACAGAATTCAGTACAGGTTTGTAGCCTTGGAACAACAGGCTGCCATAAGCCCAGGTGTGCAATCGGCTGTACCATGTGTAAGGACACTCCACGATGTTCACATGACGAAATCACCTAACAAAGCATTCTTCAGAATGTATCCCTGTCATTAAGCGACCCATGACTGTATACAAAGTGTCCCATAATGCTTCTTAATGCCAATGGGAGAAATCATAAAATTTATCTTTTCTAAGAAGAATACAAATGATTTATATCAGACAAGTTTTTTTCCTAATAGGAGGAGGAATACTACATTATTATCAAAAATGTTTTAAGATGAGACCATAATTTTTGCTTATTGTTCATACTGTTTATCGAATCCAGTAGAAAGTTTGTTAAGTGAGACAAAATTTCAATGAAACAAGTGTTAACCAATTAGTAATTAACAAAAATAGCAAATGTGTCTGAGAGAATTATGGAAAGATCGCAACTTTAGAGTATCAACTTCCAGCAGTTTCAGGAAACTCTGATTAGGAAGGAATCGGCTGTTGCTATTTATATTAGGCATAATAATGAGCTGAGTCTCTGAAAGTCGAGTATGAGGGAGGGCAGAGTGATGTGGTCAGAAGCAGGAGGGAGGGACGGATGGATGAGTGAGCCCGTTCAACCTGGACACCCGGGACGTCTCAGCAGGGTGGAATTCACTGTATCACGGACAAGTGTATCCTTAGGTGGGGAGGCTTGCCCAGACATACTGTTATTTTTCCTTCATTCAACAAATATATACTGAACATCTATTATGTGCCAGGAACTGTGCTAGATCTGGGATTCAGCACAGACCAGAGGGACACGGTCCCCACCGCTGTAGAACATGCTAACTGGGGAAACATACAGTGGACAAGGAGATCAATAAATGAAAACAGGGCAATTGTCGAAAGGGGTAAACGTCACTAAGGAGGAGCACAGCAAGAGAATTCAGTGTGTTTCCCTCTGTCTCCCTCCCTCATCTTCCAGAGAACACCTCCCCTCACTTCCCATTGGTTTGGAATAAAGCCAGACTCCCTTACTATGGACAAGCCCCACGTAGTCTGGCTGTCACCACATTGCTGTCCTCATAAATATCCTCTCCCTCTCCTTCTGTCTCCCTCCGTCTGCCCACCTTCCTTCTTTTCTGCCTCTGTCTTTCCTCTCTCTCCATTGTCTGTTTCTGTCTTTCTCTCTACCTGTCTCTCTCCCTCTCTCTCTCTGTGTCTCTATTTCTCATCTCTCTATCCCTCTCTTTCTGTCTCTGTCTCTCTCACCCTCCCTCCTTCTGAGCCACACCCCTGGGTACAACCCTCTGCTCTCCATGTGCCCCTCCCACAGTGCCCCTGCACCTGCCGCCCCCTCCATCTGGCACCATCTCTCTCCCCCTCCCCGGCCCCCTCTTCTCTTTCGGATCTTGTCTGCAGCATCTCTGCCGCCGGGAGGGGTCTCTGTCTTGCCATCTTCACACCCCCTTGCACGGTCTCAGAGCCCAGCTAATGCTCCTTGGTGGCACTTGCCAGAATTATAATTTTATATTTGTTCTTAAGATTTTTATTCACCATGTCTGTTTTTGCTCAACATTTTAGCTCTAGCACCTAGCCCAGTGCTTGACATAGAGTTATACTCAACAAACATTTCATGAATGCATCCTGCAAAGCTCAGGTCAAATGTTTTCTCCAGAAAATACTCTCCAGCTCCCTCCCCCAAGACATCTTCCTCACTCCCCTCTCATCTCACCTCTGCCTCTCCCGTGATGTCTGTCTGCCATGCTCTTCTGCAGGGTTATGGATGCTCAGGTGTTACCTTTCCTATCACTCTAATCAAGTGCTATGTTTTACTAGAAGTTAGGTCCTACAGTTAATGCATAAGAAATAAAAAATTATGCAATCAAAAATCATCCATGAAAATCCCCCAGACAGCCATTAAGCTCGGTGTTCATGACTTTGTATATGGACTTGTGACAGTTTACCGTCTCCCCACAGGGCCACCACGACGGACCAGACTGCTGTGTTTTGGTGGGCAACACATGATGCAGTTTCACTTGTGTTTATGACCTACTTTGTATTTAAAATATTAGCACATATAGTTGAATTTGTGCAGTAAAATTTGCATCTAGTAAATGCAAAATCTATTCTAGATTAAGATTTGTTTCTGTTTTGTCTTTGGATTTACATAGTACTTGAAATGGAGCTCTTCACATAGCAGGAAGTTCATGCATATTTCCTGGGTGGCTGGTGAAATCATTTCTTAAAGGTGATGTATGTGTATACACACCAGATAACCAAAAAGAGCTTGCTCATGACTTCTGTGTATAGATTTTCCAGATGCCCCAGTTGGTCTGGGAGCCCTGGTTCACTCTTGTTGTCTTGTTGTAAAAATAGGAGCTGTCCACTTTCAATTTTAAAGTGCTCCAGTTTGGGACATAAATTATGTGTGGCATGTGTGTTTGAGAAAAAGAGACAGATATGAACAGTGAGACTCAATGATTTAAGTTTGGAGTTCAAGGCAACTGGACATGGACTTAAGAAAAAGAGAAAAACCCCATCACACAGATTGAGTAGACATGGAAATATCAGATGTAGTAACCAATGACTACCAAGACTGAAATATGTCATTTCCATATTCCTTGTACAGGGATTGTCTTAGAATAAACAAAAGAAGTTAGAGGTTTCCTGGAACACAAGGTTTCCTGGAATATTTCTAAGAAGGAAGAATTTGAAACACTGAAGTCAAGCAAATAGGGACAGGAACAGTTAGTCTGACCCTGCAATGGCTATAAAATCTATTATTCTAATGATAGTGGTAGTCATTAATCATAACTGATATTTACTGAATGCTTAGGACATGCCAAACGACATGGTAAATCCACTCTGCAAATTATTCTTTTAATCCTCAGGATGACTATATGGGGTAGAACATAATAATTATCATTATTGTTCACATTTTATAGGCGAGAACGATGGGGTGCAGAGATGCTAATTAGCTTGCCCAAGGCCACATGGGTAGGAACCCTCTGACTTCAGGACCTGCTTCCTCCTTCATAAATGCTTAAGTGCTGACGGATAAAGATGAGAGTCCTGCACAAAACCACACGTGTCATCCCAGAAGTATCAGTCAGGCCTATCTCATGACAAAGAGCAGAAACCAGCTAAATGCAACCGTCAATAGTAAAGGATGGGTCAGGCCATCAAAAACAGAGCAGAAAGGATCCCAGGACACTCACCCCACAAACCTCCAAAACAACAGAAGAAATGAATTCAGTCATGACTTGAGAAACAAGTTGCAGACTGACAAATTAATTAAATGCTATGTGAGAATTACTGAGGGAAAATTCTTAGCATCCCAACCAAGTGATTACTTTCCTCACCCACTTAGAAAAGCAAAGAAGGTCTCATAGAAATGGAGGGAAGGAGGTGGGGAGAAAACAATGACTGAGGGTCCCTGGTGATGCATCCAAGGAACGGAACACTCGGCTCAAAGAGGATCATGTGGAGACAAAGTGAGAGGTCAGGATTCTGCAAAGTCTCACTGCCCAGGCAGCTGAAATCGTCACTGAATAGTTGTGGATTGCTAATGTGCTTTTGACTGACAACTGGAGAGATGTGAATTTGGTGAGCCATTGGCACTTTAAAGAAGAATCCCTTGTTAATGGGCTGGAAACATGACCTTAATTCCTATGCCCAAAAAATTCAATAGATTGTCAAACTTAACCACAGAAGAATCTTAAAATTTAAGACCATTCTCTCTCTCTCTTTCTCTCTCTCTCTCTCTCTCTCTCACACACACACACACACACACACACGACCTATTCCAAGTAATAAATCAAGGCAAAAAGAAAATACAGGAAGATGTTCACTATAGCATTATTTACAACAGGAGAACATGATAAGCATCCTAAATATACAACTACCAGAGAGTGACCGTAAGTGTTCTGGTGCTTACTCATGAAAGACTATTAAAGAGTACTGGAAAATCACAGTTAGGAATATAATTTAGCCCCGTGGGAAATGCTTATACATAAATTGAAAAGCTGAACCTGAGCTGTGTCTGTACATAATTGTGACTGGGCAAAATCCTGCCCTCAGTGGCCGAGAACCAAAAGAGAAGACGGAACAAGTGCAAGCAGCTTGCTCAGTTGGAATGGCGGGATTGATTTTTATTTTGTTTTCTCTTAAAGCTTTTTAGGCAGCAAAACCAGGAAGAAATATTACGCTCGGTTCTGATGAGATTAGTCCTCAGTTCAAAACTCATTTATGACCCTCTGCTGTTCCACCTTCCCGCAGAATTAGATCCGATCTTTGGAGCTCAGCCTTCAAGGCCTATTATAGGAAGTTTCCAATCTCTCCTTTCATTTTCACGTCCTGTTCCCTCCTGGCTGTGCTCGTTGCACCTGTGCGAGCCCCCAGGCCTGCAGACGAGGCTGTCCGCTCTGGGCGCGCTGCCGGCCCCTCCCTCGAATTCACGGTGTCTGCGTGTCTCTCCATTCTCAGCTATGGACACCTGACCACGCTGTCGAAGATAATCTTACAATTCTCTCTTATCCCACCAAGCAGGCTTGGCCTCCCCCTCCTTTTCTTCCCTTCCTGCAGCCTTGTGTCTCCTGCAGTACTGACCCCAAGCTGCCTCGTTGATATCAGATGTCACCACGGATGTCCCTTGTCCTAGCCACTTGGGTTCATTTACTTGTCTTCTACATGGTGGTTTTCTCTTCACTTTGACTGTCACCTGCCCAACACCCTAAGTACACTGCAAACTCTCTTAGGGCCACAGCCACATCTGATTCACTTTGAATCCCACATAGTGGCAAGTATGGAGTTTGGCTTATAATAAAATTTTTCTGTAGTCAACTACTAAAATTTTAACAAAGCCATCATCTGTCCTCCAAATGGAACAACAAACTCCACTTTACCACCACATTATGGACAAAGCAAAATCACGTTCTAAGATGTGAACATCCTCCCCACTGATTTTGGCTGCCTTTTCTCCTGCGTTTCTTCCCCAATATTTCATAACACTTATGCATTATGGATCAACCATCTAGGAACGCGCTGAAACCCAGTCGAACCCAAAGTTTTCGAGTTATGTTGTTTCCAACTCTTACAAAGAGCTTTTATCTATTTAAATCCAAAAAACAATATAAACCCAATGAATTTACTTTTGTGAAACTCTTGACCAATACCATGGCAGGTAGAAAACTCGTTATAGTTTTTATATTTGTCACCTGAGAACAAAGAGGCACATAAGAAGAACTGAATTCCACGGGAAATGGAGCCTACTAAGGGCTTAGCCAGTGCAGACTTTGTTGGTTTGTATTTCTTCATCTGCATTAATACCCTTTGAAGTCAAAGGGACCACAATTCATGCCTGGAGCCTCCCCCAATTGGATTCATTTTATCAGCTCTTTGGGAATTTCAGCACATCAGCATGACACCTCCCTTTCTTGGTGAGAGTGTGATGGATGGCGGGGGACTCTGGGCTGTCAGCACACATCACTTTCCTCATGCATCTCCCATTTACCTTTTACCGGCTGGGGCCTGACAGCTTTCTTTCATATTGCTTCATTTTCCTATTGCCAAAAACCACTTATGTTTTCTTCACAGGGAACTCAGGAGCAATAGGAAAGTAAACACAGTGGCTTTGGAGGCTTTTGCCCCTGAAACTTGAAAATACTCAGCCCAAAACAGTTTAGCCAATAACTTCTGAGACTTGGGTCCCCATCTAAGTTAATAGAACAAAATTTAAAAAAAAAAAAAAAAAAACTTCTCCCCCAAGATCTATCTCTGTGTTGCCGAGGAATCCACGGAGCTTTGCTGAGACTGTTAACAGTTCTCAGAACACAGTATATTCAGCCTGTCTCCACTGCAGTCAGCCCCATCTCCTCCCTGAGCTTGTCAAATCCCTGAGAGTCACCAGTCCTTGCATCCCTTGTACTCAGTTCAGCCCCTGGTACATAGTGGGTGCTTAAGAAATTGGCCAGAATGGCTTCGCATTTTAAGAGTTGTGAATTTACTGAATCATTTGTAGAGCCTTAATTCTATCTAAATCTTAGAAATACACCTAAGGTTTTTATACCTCTCTCTTGGACTATATTAAATTATTCATGTGATCAATCATTTTGTGTCTAAATTAAAATGTCAGAGACAAGGAAAACGGAATCTTGGCATGTCAGAGTTTGAATAATGTATTTAAAAGACTGTTAAGGTATTTTGTCTTATAGAAAAAGCTGTATCATTTTTGCCTTCTTAGTATTCTCTGGGCCCGTACACTAATTTTTTTTTAATAGAACAGGTTTTGCCTCTTTTAAAATTTGTCTCACAGTTTCATTAACACCTAAGAGATTATGAAAATAAATAATTTTGAGCCACTAATCTCTGCTTTACAATTTACTTATTTAAAAACATTATGCTGCTTTGGGGAGCTAGAACCAAGTCTGTGTAAGGATTTTTACTTTCTGGGTGTCTTATACTACTTTATTGCAGTGTTTGAGTTTCTAAGGAGACTCTACAATTATAATAAAATACTTTCCCATAAAGCATCTATATCATTGGCACTTACATATATGTACCATATATAATCACAAAGAACATTTCTAAATGTGACGTTTAATTGCAACAGCTCCACCTTCCCTCACGATCCCAGAAACTGTGCACTTTGATGTGGTTTTTCCACCTCATTTGCCTTCAAAAATTTCCACCTCATTGGCCTAAGGTCTTTAGTAGTCACACAGCTGCAAATACCTCACTTCCTTCCCTCTCTCCTCGCTCCCTCCGGCTCTCTCCCTTTCTTTCTTTCCTTTCTTTTTTTTTTTTGGTAGATCTGACATCTGTTAACTTGATCTCTGCGAATATCTCCATAATGGTAAGTCCTCCAATTACCCAAACAAACCAAAGAAATGGCAAAGGAGTCACAGCAAGAAAAAGACACTCAGGGTTGGCAGACAGAGAAAGGGGAGGAAAATAAGCTTGTTAAAGTCTCCACGAACCTCGGATCCCATGGAGAGCTCTGGGCATCAGCAAACGCCTCTCCCTCCCCTGAGGGGTTCACTCCTGGCCACAGCTTCAATGGAAACCAGCTTTTGGGCTTTTCATTTGATGGTGGGCATCTCTCATTACTCAGGGTCCAAGTAAGTTTTAATTTATTAAGTTAGGGAGAGATGACAGTTAAATATTTGGAGAAGTAGTTTGTCAAAGCAAAGACTTTTGTCCAAATTCCTGTGATCTGGTTATTCCCTGACTTTTTCCCAGGTGTGGTGACCATGTGACTTTGTACACATGCGGGGGGGGTGTGTGTGTGTGAGTGAGTGTGTGTGTGTGTGTGAGAGAGAGAGAGAGAGAGAGAGAGAGAGAGAGAAAGAAATTAGGTTCAAAAGTCTGGTCTGAACCTCCCTTTATTCAGAGAGAATTTTTTTCTTCACTTTTTTGGCAATTGAAGATCATGTCAAGATTTAGGACAAACATGGATGCCAGACAGTTATAATGACAACTTGAATTTATAGAGCACCCATAATAAAGAATGATGTTAAATACGTCACAGACACAAAACTTCTCTCTCTCAATCCGTCAGTGTAAATGCAGTACGGAATGCTGCACACACGATTCTCAGTGAATTAGAAATGCACGTGCTAAATTTCCAAGGCAAAGGTGACTCCAGTGTAGATAGTTTATTCTAACTGCTTTAGATAAAATCCCCACACTCTGCAACTGTTTTTTTAAATTAAAAAGCCTTTATTTAACTCAAATAGTCTTTTTTATGTCAACTGTATTCCCACCTTATACAAATGACTAAGTAATATTTTTCAGTTACATTGTATTTAAATCTATAATTTGTCTCTAAAATTTACACTGAAAAAATGAACTTGGGAACTTGCTTTGTCTTGGAATTTCTTAAATGAAAGTTTTGAATACATAGGAAAGATCATTATTAAGAGATTTTTTTTAATTGGGGAGATTGTTTACTATAAAGAATCCATCCACAAAACCAATAATCGCCCCCTAATTCATTTTTCGCACAAATCTAAATATTCTGGTTTCAGGTTTGCTTAGACTAACAGCTAACAGTGACGGTGTGTGAACAGTTCTGAGTACTTTACATGTGATCCAGAAGCCCTCAGTGTCCCCTTTGCTAGACCAAACCGTAGCCATGCCCCAGGCCTGTGACCTCCCTCCCACCCAACCTTATAGAACCCAGATGGCCTCACCACAGAGGTCCCTACCCGACATTTGCTTAGATCATTTACTTTAGAAAATTTGTCATTGTAAATTCTATCTCTGCTCCTTTGAGATGTGAATATTTTTAAAGGCCTCTCTCAGTTTTACAACTCTG
Organism: Daubentonia madagascariensis; assembly: GCA_023783475.1. Taxonomy (NCBI): domain Eukaryota; kingdom Metazoa; phylum Chordata; class Mammalia; order Primates; family Daubentoniidae; genus Daubentonia; species Daubentonia madagascariensis. The sequence continues at coordinate 22,037,781 of JAKFHU010001262.1, forward strand.
GACCATCTTTCTCAAGGAACTAGGAATCTCTTTGAAATGCAACCATCCAGGAAGATAGAGCCCCAACCTCCCAGTCTCTGTGGGAGGGAAGGGGTCTAGCTTGGTGAGAACCTTGCTCCAAGCTGTAAAACTCCCTCTTGTCATGAAGATACAAGAAATTTTTCTTTTCCTTTGGATAAAACGAATTAGCAAATTCAGATGGTCTTTTATTCTGCTCTCACCCCTACACTTAAAACTCTCCCAGGCCTGGCTTGTATGACTTAACATAAATAAAGTCCTCCAGGTTCAACCACATTGCTGAAAATGGCAGGATTTCATTCATTTATATGGTTGAATAGTATCCCATTGTGTGTGTGTATGTATATGTGTGTGTGTGTATACCACATTCAAAAGTAATAAGCCAGATACAGAAAGACAAATACTGCATGATCTCACTCATAGGTGGATTCTAAAAAAGTTGATCTCATAGAAGTAGAGAGTAGAATGGTGGTTACCAGAGGCTGGGGAGGGGTGTGGGGAGAGGTTGGACAATGGTACAAAGTTACAGTTAGATGGGGGGAAAAAGTTCCGGTGTGCTATTGCACAGTAGGGTGACAATGGTTAATAATATTGCATTGTATATTTCAAAATAGCTAGCAGAGAATTTTCAAGGTTCTCACCACAAAGAAATGATACATTTATGAGGTGATAGATATGCCAAATACCATGATTTGATAATTACACCATGTATGCATGTATCAAAACATCACACCACACCCCCAAATTGTACAATTATTATTTGTCAATTTAAAACAAACAAACAAAAACATCTTTTTTTCTTTGTTTCAGTAGAGTTGAGCTCAGACTGAATTCTGGTCTCCTTACCATAACACAATAGCCTTGAATAAAGTCTTCCTTTTCTGTTTAACTCTACCTAGTGCGTTATGCCTGCATTTGTTCATTAATTCACACACACAAAAAAAAAATGTGAGGTAAGCATTGTAATTGACCCATTTTAGAAATCAGGTGATGTGACATTCCCAAGGTCTTGCAGAAGGTGCTGAGATGCAAACTTCAGAGTGCACTTCTTAGCACTTCCAGAACAAAAAAGGACATGCTACCCTGGACACATTTCATAGGTTAAATTTCTTAACTGTCATACTTCAGCAAAGTTAAGGAAATGCTAATGATCACTTCCTTTCATTTGCAAAATTTGAGATTAGACAATTAGTATGAGCTATGAAGCTTGCATGCTTCTATTTAAAAAGCCCTAAAACAACCATGTTGCTTTTTGTAGACTTGGGGGAAAGGGCTGGGTATGTTGCCATGCAATATTTCTTGCACAACTTCTATACAACTGAAATGGCACACAAATCAGCCCTCCATCCAGGGACTGTAAGAAGTTTTCTATCACTATCTATAGAAATTTCAAAGTGCAACAGTACACCAAGAAGAGTACGGAAAAAATGCTGGAGCCACTTGGTTTATTAATTTGGTCTTGTACCATCGTCTTGGTTTCAGAGTAATGGAGAACTCTGCCTGAAACACTGAAACAGCTCCAATACATCTTTTTTTTTTTTTCTTTTCTATACAAGGTCTCGTTCTGTTGCCCAGCCTGGAATGCAGTGGTGTTGTCATAGCTCACTGCAACCTCAAACTCCTGGGCTCAAGCGATCCTCCCACCTCAGCCTCCCGAGTAGCTGGGACTACAGGCATGCACCACCACACCCCTACTTTTTTTTTTTTTTGTAGAAACGGGGTCTCCCTATTGCCCAGGCTGGTCTCGAACTCCTGGCCTCAAGCTATCCTCCAGCTTTAGCTCCTAAAGTGCTAGGATTACAGGTGTGAGCCACCGCGACCAGCCCTAATACATAAGTTTCAATCAGGTTGCAAAGTTGTCTAAGATCTCCAGTTCTCCTTTGTTCCTGCTGGTAAATTCCATGAGGCTGCAAATTATTCTAGAGGACAACAAATCATTTGCCTGTCAGGATTATTTCTCCTATGATAGTGAGGACATAAGAATAAATCCTGCCATACATGGAAAGCCCAAATTTGCTTCCTACTGGCTGATAAAATTACCTGTAACCTTCATCCCAAACACTGAGATGCATCCTGTATAAAAGGACATTGTTCTAGGTCCAGCTCACTTACTTGGATGATTCTGTTAATAAAGTTGTAGCAAAAGCCACAAATGACAATTTATAATTCCCTTTCCTCATTGTCAAAAATTTATCGCGAAATATTTTTTTCCTGACTCTCTGAAGGCACACAGAAAAGGGAACTATGGAATTCTTTCAGCAATTGTAGATATCACTGCTATCTCTTTATATAATGCCTTCTCAGCTTTGGCAGGGAAATGCATCAACTACATAGGTGCGATGTTTGTGAGCAAGATTCCCGTGTAGGTCTAATGTGGTAAGCAGTCCCTGCAATTATGTATCTAAAAAGTAATTAACACTGAAGGTGTCCACACTGCTTTCCCACTTAGGATGGCAAGTGTGAGAGCACATTAGATTAAGTGGAGACTCACGGAGCACATGGAATGTCAGGAGGTTCAAAGGCAAAAACAAACCCAGGGAGTGAAGGGTCACAGAGGATACATCTCTAGCCATCAAATTAATATGGCAAAAAAGTCAACTGGAAATGGACCTCAATAGGGGTAGCAGTTTCTAATTCTTTGTGAAAAGTATTAATTTTGAAAGAGCAAAAATCAGGAAACATTTTTTTGTCTCAAGTTTCAATATGTACTTGAACAGAATGTCCTTCTGCACTCCAAAGGGCTTTGAATTATCACCTCCTTGGAGTTCTTGCTCATTTTCCATCTTGGTACCTCTTCTGTCCAGACAACTGTCCCCAGGGGCCTAGACAGCAGGCTGGGAGAGAGAACCTTCCCCCTGGAGTCCGCATTTGCACCCAGCTGCCCTGGAGACCATTTCTATACAGATAGCAGCAAGCAACAGTTCTAAAAATGTAAATCGGGCCCTATCTCTATCTGGGCAAAACCCTGGAGTGGTTTTTCTTCCTACTTTGAATGATATCCAAACTCCCTAATGTAGTTTACATGGCCCTATGTGACAGGCACTATGAGAACTTGGGTCCAAATGTCTAGCTGGAACTTCCCTTTATTCAGAACAAATTTTTTTCTCCGTTTTTTTTTTTTTGATAGTCAAAGACCATGTCAAGATTCGAGAAAACTGTGAATAGTTAAAACAGTAATTTGCATTTATACAGAGTCCATAATAAAGAAAACTGCTATTGTTACAGACATAAAACTGCCAAGTATGAAATCCTCCAGTGTTGACGTAATACCGAATGCTGCCGTACACGTTTCTCAGCATGAAAGGGAAATCTCATGCGCACGCACACACGGGCACATAGAGTTTCCAAAGCAAAATGACTAGACTATATGGCACAGCCTCTCAAATTCATCCCCTCCTCTTCCCCTTACACTTTCTCCTTCACTTACTCCAGGGACCAGATGATAAATATCTTAGGCTCCGCAGGCCATGGAATCCCCTTTGTCACTGTTCAGCTCTGTGGCTGTAGTGTGAGAACAGTCACAGACACCACATCAAAGTGTGGCTATGTCCTGATAAAACTTTTTCATAAAACCCACGCTTAGTGTGCAGGCCAGATGAAAACAACTGCACTGCAGCTCTGCTCACTGCCCTGCTGCTGGCACTTTCTGTGAGAAGCCCCCCACCCCACCTCCTCGGGTGGCTCCTTTGCCCCACCAGATGTCTGCTCAATGTCACCGCTCCTGGCCACAGTAGCCGAAGTACTGCCCAACAGCGCCACCCTGGAGCTCCACGGTGAGCTACTGGAGAAAAAACAGTGGAGACGCTAAGGTGTCATCCTGGAGAGGCCACACACACCCCCCATCTCAGCTCCAGGCATGACCTGATGCACCCACTCACCCCCCGTCGCATACAGACATCACCACTTCCTTTACACATGAGAAGAGGATGGCCAGGAACCCCTGCTGTATCCCGACACTCTTGAAAAACCTGGCACTCATGACTTCTGCAGCCATCTGTCTCACTCACTCATTGTCTGCCCAGTTAAAGGTGAGCTCTGTGAGGGCGACCCCCGTCTCTCATCCCAGTGTCTGCAGAGCCTAGGAGAATGCCCACGGCAGGCCTCCGTAAGAACCGAACGGGTGGACCCTGCAGCCGGCAGAAGGCTGGCATCAAAAAGAGACCACAAGATGCCACTAAGGTGCATCTACACAACTTCCAAAACCAGTCCCGGTCCTCTCGTGAATTTCAGTGATTTACAAAGAACCCTTCCAGAGACCCAACAGGAAACTGTTCCTAACTACTTTTGGGCTCCAGGTAGTTACTATCCCGATGTGGCAGATCGGCGCTCACATCCCTCTGCTCAGGCAGTGCACCCGCTTTGCCAGCGCCCGAGTGACGTACAGCCATACAACTCCTGCCCAGTGGGCTACCGTCACTGCTTCCAGAGCAGGGGGGCTGAGGCAGCTGGGATACATGCCACTGCCCTCATCTTTCAGATGAGTTCAACCAGCTCCAAAGACGCTTTTCCTTTTACAATAACAAGTCCTGTAGCAATGTCTTTGAAGAGCCCATTATTCTATTTTCAGATTTTAACAGTGCAAATGTCTCATTGCCGCTCATTTTGTAGCTTACTGAGCTGTGTTATATCATGTGAATTCTCCAAATACAAACTGAACACGTCTCAGAGAACACTTTACAGCTCCATCCCATCTTAAACCAAGCAGAAAATCCAGCAGTTCAGAGTTGTGGGGTTGGCGGTATTGCAAGCAGAGGGGACGCTGGCCAGAAGGGCTGCTGCTACTTTACCAGGGAGTAACTGCTCAGGTCTGAATTGAAGGGCCTCTGCTTTGGGGGAGGGGAGGGGAAAGGGGAAGGGGGGAGGGGGAGCGGGAGGGGGAGTGGGGGGAAGAGAGAGAGAGAGAGAGAGAGAGAAGGAGGGAGGGAGGGAAATGGGGAGGGAGGGAAGAAAAGAGAGAGGAGAAATTTTATTACAGTCTTTGAACAGTTACAAGAACAAAGGCATTAATTCACCTTCTCTTAATCAAACAAAATATTCCTAAAATTCTACTTTCTGTGGTTATTGAAAATAATCTCATCAGACTCCAAGCAAGAGCAGGCAAAGGGCGCTGGTGGGCAGCAGCTCTTATTGCAGGTGTTAGCCCCAAGTACAGCACATAGGCTGGTGGGGCCAGCATGAAAGAGGGGTAGTTGGCGGTGCCTAAGCCACGGGTACAGCCGAGACACTGCTCCACGATGGCTGGATCCACCAGGTAAACTCTCTCATCCCATCTGGTCACTTACCTGTTTCCACGTCCCAAGACTGCATATTTATTTAGCGCTTCCTTGTTTTCTCTAACTATCCAAACTCAGACCAAGCCTCCAGGCCCCAGTCTTTCTTGCAGATGTGTTTGTCCCCATTTGGCTCTATGACTTGGGATAGGCCACCTTACTCTGAGCTTCTTTCTCTTGATCTACCCTAAAATGTGGAAATTGGACAAGAACAGTGTTTTCCAAAACCTCAGATATTCAAGTAGACCCTTCATGATTTTTGAATCCATTTATTTTGAAAAGAAACCTCACATTATTACTGTAAACAAAAAGTCAACAGCATTGTAGCAGAAGGCTTAGTTTGGCGATGGTATGTCTCTAACACCTATCTTTGCTGGAGTCAGAAATTACCAAAATTCAGACAAATGTTAAATATACAATGACAACAATTGAAAATTTCTCCAAGACGTAAGCAAAATAATTAGCAATTAATTTAAAAATGAACTACTTTCTTCCTATGGGCTTCAACATTATTTCTGCTGTGTTATTATAGCACCTAAAATCACTTGACACACCTTCAGGGCAGGGTTTGACAAGCTACAGCCCAGTGACCGCTTTCATGAATAAAGTTTTACTGGGACACAGCCATGCCCACTTGTTCATGTATGTTCTATGGCTGCTTCTCTACACAATAACAGAGTTGATTAGCCACAGAACAGTATGGCCTGCAAAGACAAAAATATTCACTATATGGATCTTCAGAGAAAAGGTTTGCTGAGGTTTGCTGACCCCTGTATGAGTGGATAGACACAATTCTTAGAGAGTCATTGTTTATCTAAGTTCCTTCCCTGTCTAGGCTCACTCTGTTCCTTGTCACATTTCCGTCATAAGCTCATCATGGTCATAACTGTTTGTCCAGGCATCTTGTATCTTTAGTAGACTATCAGCTCATGGACAACATGGACTCATAGAAAGAGTGCTACCATGGAAATAAGAGAGACCAAATGTTGAGCATTAAAACATGACTATTCCTATTTGTTTTGTTGTTGTTTTAAGAGATGGGATCTCACTATGTTGCCCAGGCTGGAGTACAGTGGCATGATTATAGCGCACTACAGCTGTGAATTTCTGACCTCAAGCGATCCTCCCACCTCAGCCTCCCGAGTAGCTGGGACTATACATGCAGGCCACCATGCCTGGCTCTGAAACATGACTGTTCTTAATTGAACTGGACTCTGAGTGTGAAACACACACTGGAGTTCAAAGACCTAGTACAAAAATAAAAGAATGTATCATTAATTTTTTATATTGATCATATGTTGAAAGGATAATTTGGATATGTAGGATTAAATAAAGGATATTAAAATATTTTGCCTGTTTGTTTTTATTTGTTGCTGTATTTGTTTAGTGTGGCTATTAGAAGTTTAAAGTTATCTGTGTGGCTCCCATTACATTTCTCTGCCCCAGAGTTTACTATGTATGTTCCTCACTGTCTTGTTTGTTCTTCACAACCACCTCTGAGCAGGTATTATTCTACCCACTTTGCAGAGGGGGACGCTGCGTGTCAAGGAGGGTAAGAAGTTTGCCTAAGGGGTCCTGGGTAGGAATTGCTAGTCCCATTCCTAACCTCTCTCTGCTACTCAATTATGCCTTACCCAGGTATCATGTCAGCACCTTCTAACAGCTTTGCAAATATATGCACATATTATAAAAATGTGCATGTTTTAATATTAATTATATGTATATAAGCACTCACAAACAAAACAGTAGTGTTTTGCATGTTTTTGAAATTACTATACTGTCCTAACATGATTTTTCTTCAGTTTGCATTATTTGCTGTACCTTTTTTTTTGTTTTTTACTATTTGTTGTCCTTTTGCATGCATGTAGCCCTAGTTTATTTGTTTTAACTCACGTATATTGCTCTACTGTATGCAAATGCCACAAGACTTTTATCCATTCTCTCCTTGATGGAGATTAGGTCATTTTAATGTTTCCCCATTACAATCAGGGAACATTTTTGTAGCTGCCTCTGGTTTCAGATGTGAGAGATCTTCTGGAGTGTGTGCCTGGCAGAAGAATGTAGGATCATGGAGGAAGCGTATCTTCTGCTTTGCTATATATTACCAAACTGCTCTCCAAAGTGGTTATACCAATTTACCCTTCCACCTGCAGAGTATGAGAGCTCCCATTATGCTACTTCTTATCCGATGTTACCTTTTGCCAACATGATAGATGTGGAATGGCATCGCATATTTTGTGTTTCTCTGATTGCTGGAGACACTGAGCGTCACATTTCATGTGTTTATCAGCTAGTGGTATTCTTTTTCTTTTTCTCCCCATGAATTGCTTATCTAGTCCTTTGCTAATTTTTCTACTGTGTTTTCTTTTTCTTTTTCTCACCGATTTACAAAAGATCTTTAATCATCCTGGGTACTAATTATTGGTTGTTTTAGGCAAAGCCTGTTTTATGCTTCTCTTGTTATATACATTGCACATAGCCTGTGCATTGAAAAATACTTATTGATGAATAATTGGTTTTTTACCCTTAAGAATGTATCTATTTATGTTCAATTGTGATGCAAGTCAATTTTATTTGCAACAAATCAAAGCCATGTCTAAATGGCTATATTTTATTAATGTAGAGTTTTATTTCAATGAATAATACATCAAATAAATGGGAAATTCAGCAGTAAAATTTTCAAGTGATACATATTTCCACTCAACTACAATTTATAATAGGGTTTTTCCTTTATAAACAAGTGTGTATAATTAGTAAACTAAAATCTCAAAATGAATGACTGCAGAACACAAACCAAAATGGGTGAGTCTGCCAAGCCAAACACATTTCACGTGGTCTAACTGGGGATTCCAGGAGGGGAGAGGAAAACACCTTCAGGTGGGCATGATTCTGGGTGCTTTTGGTCAGTTCGTTCATTTAACCCTTACAATAATCCTGTAAGTAGATGTTTCTTTCCCATGTTTCCAAATGAAGAAACCAATATTTAGAGAAGATAAGAAACTTCCCTAACATCACACCATAAATAATAAAGTCAGGATTCATGCTCACACCTCTAATTTCTTATTCAACAACAATTTGTTTACGGTGTGCCAGGTACACTGGTAAGAGATATATAAATACATATGTATGTGTGAATCTGAGGACACAGGTAAGTGAGGTGTTATCAAAGAACTGGATTCCAAACTGCTTAATTTTCTCTTAGGCACAAAGGATGGGAGAGAAACACTTGGAATTGCATTCTCAAACATAAGATGCCTCCCCCCAAGCCACCAAGGAGAGTTAAATACTGATGTGAGCACAAGAAAGCACCCAAGAAAGGTAAAATCAGGCATAAAATGAAAGGGAAATCTTCCTAATCATTTGTTTGGGAACCTGCTACCCCCTACCACTCTACCATCTTTGCAAAAGAATTATAATAAATATAACTATTTTTCTCTCATCTCTAGGGAATCCTTAACTATTAAAAAAATCGGCTTTACGAGAAACAAATTAAAGATGCAATACCTTTCACAATAGCACCAAATAAAATTAAATATTTAGGAACATATCTAACTAAGGAGGTCAAAGATCTATATAGAGAGATTTAGGAAACACTGAGAAAAGAAATAGCAGAGGAGGTAAATAGATGGAAAACCCTACCATGCTCGTGGATAGGCAGAGTCAACATAGTAAAAATGGCTTTGCTACCTAAATTGATTTACAGAATCAACACAGTCCCTATCAAAATACCAACATCAATTTTTGCCGATCTAGAAAAAATAGTCCTACGCTTCGTGTGGAACCAGAGAAGACCCCTTCTAGCCAAAGCAATCTTAAGCAAAAAGAACAAATTGGGAGGCATCTATCTACCAGACTTCAAACTATACTACAAGGCTATAGTAACCAAAACTGCATGGTATTGGCACAAGAACAGAGACGTAGACCAATGGAACAGGACCGAGAACCCAAATATAAAACCAACCTCATACAGTCACCTGATCTTTGACAAGTTCCAAAACAACGTACACTGGGGAAAAGATTTCCTATTCAACAAATGGTGCTGGGAAAACTGGATGGCCATATGTAGAAGACTGAAACTGGACCCACACCTCTCACCTCTCACAAAAATCAACTCACAATGGATAACAGATCTAAACCTAAGACATGAAACCATAAGAATTCTCGAAGAAAACGTTGGAAAAACTCTTATGGACATTGGCCTAGGCAAAAAATTTATGAAGAAGACCCCCAAAGCAATCACAGCAGCAACCAAAATAAATACATGGGACCTGATCCAATTAAAAAGCTTCTGCACAGCCAAGGAAACTATCACTAGAGTGAACAGACAACCTACAGAATGGGAGAAAATATTTGCATGCTACCCCTCTGATAAAGGGCTGATAACCAGAATCTATACAGAACTTAGGAAAATCAACAAGAAAAAATCAAACAACCCTATTAAAACATGGGCAAAGGACATGAACAGAAACTTTTCCAAAGAAGACAGAAAAATGGCCAGCAAACATATAAAAAATTGCTCAACTTCTCTAATCATCAGGGAAATGCAAATCAAAACCACAATGAGATATCACTTAACTCCAGTGAGATTGGCTCATATCAAAAAATCCCCAAACAACAAATGTTGGCGGGGATGTGGACAGATAGGAACACTCATACACTGCTGGTGGGACTGCAAATTAGTACAACCTCTATGGAAAGTAATATGGAGATACCTCAAAGAATTAAAAGTAGAATTACCATTTGACCCAGCAATCCCACTACTGGGTATTTACCCAAAGGAAAAAAAGACATTTTATAATAAAGACATCTGCTCGCGAATGTTTATAGCAGCACAATTCACAATTGCAAAGATGTGGAAACAACCCAGGTGCCCATCAATACACGAGTGGATTAATAAAATGTGGTATATGTATACCATGGAGTATTACTCAGCAATAAGGAAAATAGTGAATTAATACATCTGGTATTATCCTGGTTGGAGCTAGAACCCACTCTTCGAAGTGAAGTGTCACAGGAATGGAAAAACAAGCACCACTGGTACTCACCATCAAATTGGTACTAACTGATCAACACCTACATCACACAGGGCAATAATATTCATCAGGGGGCGGGCAGGTGGGAGGGGGGGTGGAGGGGATGGGAAAAACTCTCACTGAATGGATGTGGGGAGCACAGTTTGGGGGATGACCACGATTGTAGCTCTGACATGGGCAGTGCATGGGCAATATATATAGCCAAAGTGTTGTACCCCCATAATATTCTGAAATTTAAAAAAAAAATCGGTTTTATTTAAATCCTTTTTTAGATTTGCAAAATATTTTAGATGTACAATAGGGTATAGAAATAGATATATAATAAATGAGGTATAGAATATACCTTATTATATACATTATATAGAATAAGATATATAAAAATACATATGTATGTACCAATATATGGATATATGTGTGTACATATGTTTATAAAGTGAGCACCCACGTACCTAACAATCAGATGAAATAAAATGTAAAATATTACAAATCAAATGGAAGCCCCCGTATAACACTTAGGTTTGCTTCCCCATATGCAGCTCTTTTCCACCCACTCTGAGGCATTTTCTATCCTAAACTTGGCATTGCCATTTATATGAATAAAATTACACTTTCAATACACACATATATCTATATCTATTTCACATATAATTATTAAGTTTTTAAAAATTTATATAAAGGATATTATACCATACACACCTACCTATAATTTCATCTTTTTGCACAATATTATGTTTGTGATATTGATCCAGTTGCAGTTCATTCATTTTATCTGCTGTAGAATATACATGGAATGACTTTCATTATTTACACATCTTTTTTTGATAAGCTGGTAAGTTGTTTCCAATGTTTCACTATTAAAAACCATGCTGTCCTGAATAGTCTTGTATTGATCTTATTTTATATGAGCAAACGTTTCCTCTGGACTAAATAACTAGAAGAAAAATTACTGGGTCATTTGGCATACGCATCTTCAAATTTACTACACATTGCCAAGTCACTCTCAAAACAATTCACCCTCTCCCTGGCAGAAGGCGAGAGTCCTTGTTTCATTTTATCACCAACAGTTGGTATTTTCATACTTTTTAACTTTTATCAATCTAATGGGTGTGAAATGGTACCTTGGTGTCATTTGAGTTTTCCATTTCCACGATTTTATTTTATTTCTTTGTGAAATTAAGTATCTTTTCTTATGACTGCTGGCAACACAGATTTTCTCTTTGGTGAATTGCCTGTTCATGTGTTTTGCCCATTTTCTTTTGAATATTATTCCCAATTGGCTAGATGCCAATGACCTTTGCACCTTTAACACTTTATAGATGTTACTATGACCTTGTTTGCAATTGGTGACTACTGACTGACTCCTGGAAGAAAGAAATTATGTCTAAGCCCCCATGGCTTTCAAAACCCACATTACCTTGTACTTCACTAGCTACTGAACCCACCCATGAATCCCCACATATGCTACAAGCACCTGACTATGACGTTCCTTGTCTATTTCTCAATCCCAGGCAATGAATAAAACTTGGATTAGTTACTGTACTCCTTGCTGGATGTGCCAGTGTGTTTATTACCATTTTGAATACTTAACCCTCACTCCCAGCCAGGAGAGAGCAACCATAATGCAGAAAACACAGACTAAATCATTTTGATTCAAAACTGTAATATCTCTGTATTAACTGAATATATTCTTTTCCTTTGTGGCCAAGTCTCACGAATACCACAAGGCAGTGGAATTGCATGAGAACAGTTACATCAGTGCTTCCAAATTTATTTTTAGCTTCAGTTCATTTTGATAAAACAAAAGATCCACTTCTTAGGTTGTCTCTTCATCTTTTCCTACTGCGCTAGTAATAACCTTTTTATAAGCAAAACTTGGAGGAAATATAAACACACCTCAAGCAAACAAGGTACAAAAACATTGATATTTAAACCACAACATGTGTGAAAGTGTATCTAGTGGAACGTTACAAGCTATTATTAAAGAAACAGTTTTTCTGGCATCACAAGCACTTTAAACATGTACCCCCAAACCAATTAACCTGATAATATTGATAGTAAAATTAGCACAATTATTCATAATTGAGAAGCAAGAACAGCCACAACTGAAAACCACAAACAACCAAGACATCTTATCCCTGCGTTCCCTTGGGCCTGCATTTATACAGCAGGACCTTTGCAAGATTGCCAGAGGTTATGGAACAGTAGCCTTCTTAGAATAACAAAGTATTCAGTAAACTGCAGTAAAATACTGATTTTAGTCTTTGAATTCCAAATATCTGTAACTTTGATAACTCAGTAGATTCCTAGAAGGTAACCTTTAGTCATAGGTAAAAATGAAGTCTATAGAACCAAAGCAAGGATTTAGCTTTAGGTCTGCCAGTCTATAGGGGGCATTTATAACCTCCAATAGTGTTTTGGAAACTAATTCATGAATCACTGGGGCAACACATCATCTTTTAATCAAGTTAGTACTTTGGAATCCCGTTCTAAGTTCTTTCAAGAGAGAAGAGTGGTATAGGACCGGCCATATATTTTTGGATAAAGTTCAGCAAGTTACTGTGGGCCCATGGTTGTCTAAGAATTATTGATGTAAAATACTCATTCGTTTGCCAATTCATTCATTTGTTCATTAGTTCAACAATTACATTTTGAGCACTGGTGGTAATCAGAAAAGTGGCCCGCCCAAAAATGTCCCCATCCTAATCCCTGGAATCTGTGAATATGTTATGTTACCTGGCAAAAGAGAATTAGGGCTGAAAATGGACTTAAGGCTGCTAAGCAGCTGACCTGAAGGAGATTACCCTGGCTTTTCTGGGTGGGCCCAATGTAACCACAAGGGTCCTTTAGATGTGGAAGGAGGAGGCAAAAGGTCAGAGTCAGAGGGAGATTTGAAGACGCCACCCTGCTGGGTTTCAGGGTGGAGGGAAGGGCCGCCAACCAAGGAATGCAGGTAGCCTCTAGATGCTAGAACATCCAGGAAACACACTCTTCCCTAGAGCAGCCCTGCTGACACCTCGACTTTAGCCCAGTAAGGTCCATTTCAGACTTCTGACATGTAGAACTATAAGGTATTAAACTTCTGTTGCTTTAAGCCATCGAGGCTGTGGTAATCTGTGACAGCAGCCATAGCAAACTAATATAAGCACCACTCTGTGCAGACATGTGCTAGGAGCTGGGTGTGCAGGGATGACCCCATGGGCTATTCACATGGCCTTTGCCCACCACCCCACATCCCACCCACCATCTGAGAAGGCAGAGGGCAACCAAGAAAACAAGCAATAACACACATTTAAAATTGCCTTAAGTCTTGAAAGGAAGAGAACCTAATATTATGTTACAGACTAAAACAAGTCCACACTTTCTAAGTCAGATAGTCAAGGAAGTTCTCATGGGTGAGGTGGCATTAAAGCCAGACCCTGCCATGTGAGGAGAAGAGACCTGAGTTCCAAGAGGAAGGTTTTGATGTGCAAAGCCCCGAGGCCTCAAGGCATTGGGTGGTTTAACCACCGGGGTGGGGGTCCGTGTGGTTTGGGCATACAAGGGAGAGAGTGGCCCAAATGGAGTGGGAGAGGCAGGCAGGGACCACATGCCAGGCATATTCAGTCATCTGCACAGCTGGGGTTTCCATCTAAGGCACCATGAAACTGCGGGAACAGCTGCGCCCAATGACCAACCCATGGCGTGGGGCTGGTAAACAATGACACAGCCAGAAAGATATTTCTCCACGGAAGATGCCTCAAGTTAGCTTGCTATTCGCTCTATTTTGTTAAATTTTCTTTAAAACTAACTGATAAAGGGAGACAACAGAGAATGGGTAATCTGGATAAGATAATTCATATCAGAAAAACCAGCAGTAACTTCGGGACTGGAGGTGAGTCTCTCACCAATACAGATTGTGCATCTCTATGATGCCACCAGCTGCCACCCACTGTGCGTCTCTGCATCTGTATCTACATCAGTGTTTCTCAACCTTTATTGTTTGCACTATGGTTCCCTACAGAGCCTTCTTAAAGTTTTATTTTAGAACCATTTTAGGTTTACAGAAAAATTGCTAAGATAGTACAGAATGTTCCCATACACTCCACACGCAGTTTCCCTTACTTTAGCATCTTACCTTAGTATGATATGTTTGTTACAATTAATGAAGTGATATCGGCACACTATTATGTACAGTCCATACGTTATTCAAATCTCTTCAGGTTTTTACATCCTTTGGCCCTTCCTGGACCCCACCCACGTTATGTTTAGTCATTATATCTCCTTAAAATCCTCTTGGGTGGGACCTCATTTCCCAGACTTTCCTTGTTTCAGACGACGTTGGCAGTTTGGAGGAGACTTTGGTCAGGTATTTCGTAGAATGTTTCTCAATTGGGATTTGTCAGATTGGTTTCTCATGAACAGACTGAGTTTATGTATCTCTGGAAGGAAGACCATAGATATAAAGTGACATTTTCCTCTCAGTCTATCAAAGGCACAAACACAGCTTTGGCCCCTGGAGCTCGCTAAGTTGGCCCAGGTGTCTCTCTGACACACCCTGTCATTGTTTGTGTGTGTGTGTGTGTGTATTCGTTCTGGTCTAAGAAACTCTGGTAATGTACTTTTCCTAATCACTCCACACAATCTTAGGACAACAAATATACCATACATCTGTTATATACTGTAGGTATATCCGTACTGCATACATGAAGAGAGCAAGAATTTTTTTTGTCCCCCAAGAACCAATTTTATGTCCTTAGGGACAATTTCAATACCATTGATAATGCATGATCTATATCTGTGTTTACATTTACACTTTTTAACAGACATCAGAATAGAAACCCCTCAATAAAACCAAAACATTGCGATGCTAGGTCATTATATATAGTTTTCAGGGTCAGCAATTTTTTGGTCCCTCTTCTTGCAAAAGTACACAATTCTCCCAAGACTATTGGATAAATACTTGACTCTAGCTCATTCACAGTTGCTTCCCCCGCCCACCAAGAGCAACTCAAAGACTTAGATGTCTGATATCTTATAGTGAAAAAAGGTGTATATCAGAGAGAAATAAAAGGTATGCCCCTGAAAATGGAGACAGAGTTTCTATAAAACAAATCAAAGCAGACAAAACATACATTAGGGAAATGATGCCCTTATTCAAAAAATGATGCTGAGAAAATTGGATAGTCACATGCAGAAGAATGAAACTGGATCCTTATCACTCACTATATACAAAAATTAACTCAAAATACATTAAAGACTTAAATGTAAGACCTGAAACCATAAAAATTCTAGAAGAAAACATAGGAAAAACTCTTCTGAACATTGGCCTAGGCAAAGAATTTATGACTAAGACCCCAAAGTAAATTATAGCAACAAAAATGAGACTTAATTAAACTAAAAACTTTCTGCACAGCAAAGGAAATAATCAACAGAGTAAATAGACAACCTATAGAATGGGAGAAAATATTTGTAAACTATACATCTGACAAAGGACTGGTATCCAGAATCTACAAAGAACTCAAACAAATCAGCAAGAAAAAAATACAAGTAACCCCCTCAACAAATGTGCAAAAGACATGAACAGATTTTATTCAAAAGAAGATATACAAATGGTCAATGAACATATGAAAAAATGCTCAACATCACTAATCATCAGGGAAATGCAAATTAAAACCACGAGACACCATCTTACCCCTGTCTGAATGGTCATTAGTAAAAAGTAAAAAAACAATAGACGTTGGCACACATGCAGTGAAAAGGGAATGCTTATACGCTTTGGTAGGAATGTAAATTATAATAGCACAACCTCTACCGAAAACAGTACAGAGATTCCTCAAATAACTAAAAGTAGACCCAACATTCAATCCAGCAATCCCACTACTGAGTACCTACCCAAAGGAAAAGAAGTCATTTTATCAAAAAGACACCTGCACTTGAATGTTTATTGTAGCACAATTCACAATTGCAAAGATGTGGAATCGACCTAAGTGCCCATCAACTGAGGAGTGAAATGTGGTGTATGTATGTATATACCATGGAGCACTACTCAGCCTAAAAAGGAATGAAATCATGTCTTTTGCAGCAACTTGAATGGAACTGGAGACCATTGTCCTAAGTGAAGCATTTCAGGAATGGAAAAACAGGTACCACACATCCTCACTTACAAGTGGGGTCTAAACGATGGGCGTATGTGGTCATAAAGTGGTGTCATGGACATTGAAAACTAAGAAGGGGAGGGTGGAAAGGGGTGAGGCATGAAAAATTACCTATCGGGTACAGTGTACACTATTTTCATCATGGACACACCAAAAGCCCTGACTTCAGCATTACACAATTCATCCATGAAACAAAAAACACCTGTACCCCCTAAATCTATTGAAACTTAAAAAACCAACAAGCAAAAACCCTATTGTCCTAAATCACCTTCATTTCCTTGAATTCCTTTTCTATGTGTCATGCAGTGGGAGGACTCTGAGTTTTCACAATTTACCCAAGGACACCAAGAGCTGACTTTACAAACCACAAAAAGTCCTGGCTTCCATCCTCCCAGCCTTGCAGCAAAGCCCTCCATTTGTTCTGTCATCTGTGGGAGAGCTACAAATGAGCTGTCTGCTGAACCAGAAAACAGCAGCATCTTAAAAGAGCCATTTCTGAGATGGGACTGTATTTAGCATCTTTGGATAATGCAATATTGTGAAAGGAATACAAACACATGGAAGGAAGGGAAAATGTTGGTGACTTCCTGCATTCTGAGCCCCTTGGGTTAGAGACAAAAAAGAAGCCATAAAATATTCTCATGGAGATGAAATCTGAAGTGACCAAACTTCTCTTTCAGTTTCTCTCAAGACGACTGCCAGGCATCAAATGTATTAGAAGTGATGCTACTTTACCAAGCCCGCATCAAACCCATTTTATCTCAAGCAATATATTTCCATTCTATAATTGTTGCACAACCCTGACCCGACCATTAGTCACTTGGAAAAGCCATAAACTCCATTTACCATCCAGTAACTCCTGTTTCCCAAACTTGCCTCATGATAAGATTTATCTGGTATAGTTGCTAGGAAAAAGGGAAAAAAGGAGAGAATGAAGACAGGAGAGAGATAGAAGGGAGGGAGAGAGAGAGAGAAAGGAGAGGGAGGGCTTGAGGTCCCCTGGCCCTATGGAATCAGAATCTCGATGGCAGAAACTGGTGGTTATATAACAGTGTAACTTGAGGGTTGGAAAGCTCAGTGTCTGCAGGGGCCAAGACGTCTCAGCACTCTGTCTTACACAGGGCTCACCGGTGGTGGAGCAGGATTTGCACTCAAAGGGCTGGACTCCAGAGTGTGCTTCTACCGACACCAGGTATGCCAAACATAGGAATCTGGCCAGACACAATACAGTAGAGAGGGGATGGCTATTTGGCTGCAGAGCACTTGCCCACCTAAAATTGGCGGTTACCTCTCAGTTCTACACGACAGTTGCCACGTGGAAACGTAAGCCCGGTATTGACAAACAATGACCAGAACTAACTTTTGAGCATTTGCTGTGCTTGAAGCACTTTTTTTTTCTTTTGCATATAATCCATTTAATATTCAATACCCCGTATGACATAGGTACTATCATTTTACTAAAAAGGACGTAGACCAGAGGTTAAGTAACTCACCTGACGTTGCCCTGCTCAGACTCAAGCTTGGGCACCCTGGCTCTCTGATCCAGATCCTGTGCTTTTAACTACTGCACTACACTGTCTCTGGAATTTTCTCGAGATGCCCAGAAATCTGGCTCTTTTTAAAGGGTAGATTTTAAAATATCTACTATCAAAAATAAATAAATAAAACAAAAATAATGTCATGCCCAAAAGGATATCTCTTTGGTGTTGCCAGTTAGCAATCTCTAGCTTAGACACACAGAAGCTAAAGCCCCTTGCGATAAACAAGCCATTCATTTCCTGTTCAGCCTTCATCAGGAAGAGAATTCTCCTGAGAAGCACACGTTCACCAGCCCTCCAGCAACAGGAAGCTTCATCTCTAAATGAAATGACATCTCCATTGTGCTAGCCTCTGGTGCCTTGCCACATGGACAGCGCTGGAAGCTCGTGACTTAACAGAGATCACTGGCACTGGTGTGTTAGGGAACAATGGACTAGGACCGAGCTGATAACATTTCCACCATCAACGGTGAAATAAACAAAGTCTCTGAGCAGCCCTTTGACCATCAGTCAAACATTTTTGTAATTGAAGTAAATGTTGAAGGTCACTGTTCTAGAGGGCAGCCTCCCTTTTGAGGCCACAGTGCATTGCAGTCTATAAAACTGCATGGGTAAGTTAACAGCAGATGCAATGGGCCATTTGCCTTTCGCTCATTTTAAAAGCACTTGGCAACCAGTCATGGATAGCCGTGGTCTACAGGAAAACAGCTGTGGCCAAAAGAAAGAAAACTTGTCTAAGGGTGTTCTTAAACTTAGAAATGGAATGTGTAATACAGGTCACTGAGAATATGTAATTTTCTGAGCTCCTAGACAAATCATATTGGTTTCTGGAGGAAAAAAAAATGGCTTGGTGTCTGCATTTTCCTTTGTGCATTCAACTATTAATTCAGCACAGAATCATGACTCTGACACTCTGCACTAAGCACAGGGCGAGGCTCTGAGGTGCAGAGGGAAGCAAATCAGACCAGTCCTACTAGTGGAACGTATCTCCCCAGCAGCTTGGGATAGATGATCATTGAAATCAAACACCATACATGAATAATGCAACTTCAGATAGTGACAAGTTCTTGAGAGGGTAGATGAGGAGGTGACATGCGGAATCTGACCTGCTCATGAAGAAAACGTAAACTATGCAAAGACAATAGGGAATCAGCTTTCTAGGAAAAGGAAACAGCATCAATAATCCAATAACCCCTTGTTGGTTAGAAAAACCACCATAGTTAGAGTAATTTAGAAAAACAGGTGCAAATACCTTAAAGCAATTCAGAAATGTCTTAGAATTTTTTCTTTCATTTCTCCCACAAAACTTCAACAAGTCCCCTTAGCCCAATGGTGGGTTTATTGCTTGTCATTACTAACCAGTGCATGGCTTGTTCCCCTAAACATCTTCCTTACTTTCAGGCCTTTGCATCCTATACCTGCCATATCCACAAACAAGCATTTACGGACTGTCAGAGAGACTGTATTAGCAAAGGCCAGTGGTGGACTGAAGATGGCTGCAAACTGTTTGCTACAATTCCATCCTCCCATCAAAAGGGAAGTCTGCCCTGAACCCTAGGTTGGCCTCAGCAAATTGCTTAATGGATAGATTATGGTGGAAATGACATTCTGGGACATCCGAGACTAGATCCTAAGAATCTTAGGATCGTAGCTTCAGCCTGGTCCCTTAAAATACTCATCTTTGAAGCCACCCAGTATTCAAGATGTGTGACTACTCTGAGCCCCCCAGGCTGTGAGAAGACTAAGCTACACAGACAGGCAATGAAGCTTGAGAGGCTGTGTGAAAGAGAGAGAGGCTAAGGAGCCCCAAGGTGCCCGATATGTGACTTCAGCAGCCATCTTGGAAGTGGGAGCTCCACCACCAGCTGCCCCAGTTGATGCCACCTGCAGCCAAGATGAACCACCCAACTGAGCCCTTCCTAATTGTCTGGCACAGTAAATTGTCCACAGAGTAGATGGTTGTTTTAAGCCACTAAGTTTGGGGTGGTTACTTATGGTCAGAGATGACCAGAATGTATGTTTTTTTTAGCAAGAATCCCAGCATTACAAAACTGATTCCTATACTGAGCTGCCACTCACAAGAAAATTTCCTCAAATGTTTGCATGAAAACAAAAAACATTCGCTTTCCTATATTCCAACTACTTAGAAATTCTCAAAAGCACATAATTGTTTACTCACATCTGCACCTACTGAGCAGTCAGTTTGAAAGTTATTTTGAGAACTGGTACTTTGATTTTCTTCCTATAATGGGTAAAATAATAAATGGATAAAAACAAAAACCCTGTTACTCTTCTCTGTTACATTTTGTGCAATTACTTTTAAGAACACAGAATAACTTTTTTGTAGATTATTTTAAATGGCTTTTGCAATATTATTGTGCGTGAAACAGTGGAGATTTTGTTTATAACCATTTTCTTAGGATATATAATTTACTTGTAAGAAAATAATAGCTATTTCAGAGAATGATTCAGCTGGGTTTATTTAATGGTGTTCTCTAAGCCTTTAAAGTAGTTGCAGTTTTCATCTCATGAACAAAGTTATTCCTATTCCTACCCTTAGGTCAAGACCAAGGAATTTTATTTAGGCACACCTGTGAGCAGAGGGCAAGATGGATGGTGTTACCAGGAGGCATTTGTGTAGAACAAGGTCCTTAGAGCCTGGGAAGAGAGTCATGTTAGTTATTCTGAGGAATTATGGCTGGGTTATGGTTCTGAGCTACGGTCTCTGTCCCCAGGAAAGGGGAGGAGTTATGCCTAGGAGGAAGGGGTGAGAGGAAAGTCCAACAGAGAAACACATAACAGATGTGGAGGGAGGGGACAGGGTGAAATATGTATTACAAAAAAAAAAGAAAGAGCGATATGTCCAAATTACTGTAGGTGATATAATATTATAATATGGATATATGGGGAAGTAATAAATAAATGGTAAAGGAAATTCATTCTGTACCCAAACACTTTGAGACCTCCTGGAGAAGCACACTGTGGTTCATTGTGTCTACGACACAAAAACAGCTCCAGGGGAAGTTGTAATGATGTAGTTTTCTCATCATCATCACCCCCGAAACAGCCTCTTCCTCGCTCCTGCCTTTTCTGCTCACCTCTCATGTTCCTAATACTCCAGACAGAGGTCTGGTTGAATTGGCTTGTGGCCATGTGATTTAGAGAACCATGTTGGGTGGACCGTTGTGTCAAGCACTGTAGCAAATATCACTCACGGACACGCCCCCCTTTTATGTCCAGTCTGTCTTTTGTGGGCTTCTGCGCTGACCCCAAACTCTGGTTCACTCTACTGTGGCCAGGGTAGCAGGCTTGTGTGGCATAAAGCCTGCATGTTAAAAATGGGTTGTCCAGTAAAGTATGAGGAGTCGCTTGAGTTAGGAGGTACAAGATTCTGTGCACCTTGTACCAAAATGTGCCAATCATGATATTCCTTTTTTGTGGTGTTGCTCATGTGCCTTGTATTGGGAGTAGACACACCTATGGGATTTGGCAAATCACTGTCCATGATAGATGGTTTCTATCATATTTTCTCAAATTGACATCCTCATTTTCTCAAATAGACACATACTGGTCAGAGCATCACTACCGTCATCATCAGGAATGAGGTAGAAGGTACCTGGGTGAGGACTGAAATGCACTACCACCAACATTCATCCCACATGATTTATTTTTTCACAGAGCAATTTATTTCTATAGTCTTATGGGACCACTCACAAATGCCATTGCTAAAATATAAGCCACTGGTGTGGCAAACAGGAAGTAATATCTAAAAGAGGGAAAAACAGCCCCTTCTAGGAGAAGTGGTCTGCAATTGTGCTGGGCTGGAAAAATCTCCCAACGGTGGCCATTTGCATAGGGTTTCTTTAGCTTTGAGCTGGGTGTTTAGAAAGCCATGGACAGGTGCACACATAAGTGGCTATTCCAGGGCCATTACATTATAATGGAAATGAAACCGCAAATGGTAGTGGTTGACTTCTGTTCCTCAGCAGCTTCTGAAGTTAACAAATAAAAAGAAACTTACTGAAAACCTAATTTTCACAGACTGCAAAACACATTTCAGAAATGTAAAAGGCAAAGGTAGAAAGGTGATTTGGTGTTCTGAAAATACAGTGCTTTGGCAGTGCACTAACCTATTAGTCCCTGTAGCCCCATTAGACAGGAAAGTGTGTCTACTTTATTAGACTTCCAGAAAGGCCAAGTTGTTGTCAACATCTAAACAACTGAAGGGTGATTTGATGACTCTGATCCTTGTCTCAGATACTAGGTGAGACCACTTGCCCTTAAAATGTTCCCTCCAATGGAGGTCTGCACTCTAAGACACGTGCCCACCTGTGAAAACAGGAGCGTGCTATCATCCACAGCAAGGAAAAAGAGGAATACCATAACAGTAATCTAGTAAAGATGTAGCTGGCATTTTAGCCCTTTTTGGTTTGCAAATATGCTCCCATTTAATTGACCAGATAAGATTTTATCAAGTCTACAAATCAGTACTGTCTAGGTGTGTTGTATGGGATATTCAAGTTATATAAAACGTGGTTGGTCATATCTTCACAGACTGTATAAGCTAAAAGAGTAAATGTGATTAATATTTAAGAAACAGAGGGAAACAATAAAGTTTTAATTGTTTAACTGCTCTGTGGTGCAGCTCAGAAGTGTAACAGAAGTTTGAGTGAATATTTTGCCTGGATAACAGCAGATGGAGTTACCTATAATAGGGTACACAGTCTCAGCCTTGAGATCAAACATGATCTGGGTGAGCTGAACATAAGTTTGTTTTTTTGCTACCCAGGCCATAAATTCCATAAAGAGGATGAGGTGTCTAACTTCGAGTTTAAATCCAGAGCTCCTTTACAGAACAAAGACAGCAATAATTCACCTTCAACCCGTGTCTGGTGTTTCTGCTGCAGGCTTTGCTGACTGATCCATGCATGGACCCCCTATTACCTGCCAATCACTAAATCATTTACAAGTTGTGACCAGGTTCAAGCATGCCAGCTTTGTTATTCAGCAAGCCTAATGACCTACGTGGACAGAATCCACAATCTAGGTTTTTTTGGCCAAGGTTCAAATCAATAGACCTACCAAGACAGGGAGAAATATGAGCCATTAACAGTCAGGATTGCATTAGGCTGCAAGTAATAGATTCAAACACGGTGGTTTAACAAAAAATATAATTTATTTTTCTCATGTTAAAAAAAAATCCAGATGTAAACAAGCTAGTAGACCTAGTGAGGTGAACTGAAGAAGTCATCAAAGACCCAGCTTCCTGCTGTACCCGATTTAGATTCTGACCTTCAGGGTCCTAGTCTCAAGGTTGTAGTCTTTACACCCAGTCAGTAGGACACCATTCCAGGAAGAAGGGGTGACAGGCAAAAGGCATACCCTAGCTGTATCTTTCCATTTTTATCAGACTAAGAATAAGGTCCCAACAAACCCCTTCCAAAGACTTCCACCGAGCTCTCACCAGAACATATGGGATCACACATCCAACCCTAAGCACAAAGGAGCCCAGGAAGTGGAGATGTTGACTGGACACATTGCCCCCCAGAATAAAATCAGAACTCTGCTAGCAAGGAACAAGGGGGAAATGGGTGTTGGCAACTAGCAGTTTCTGGCAGAGTGACCAAGAACTAATTCTGAATAATCAATAGCAAAGCAACACATAGTCGCTCTGTGAATATCCAAGTTAAAAAACAGAGCAGAACAGAGACTTTTAATCCCAAGCAATGAATATATCCACAGTCCTCAAATGCTTTGCTTTGTATTCGGAGATGCCCTTGGGAAGGTCCCTCCCGCACACAAGCATGCAGTGATTTTCATCTCCTCCTTTTCAAAGGAACAAATCATATGGGATTTACAGGCTTTGACCATTATTCTCAAATTAAGAAGAAATCACTATTTGGGGACCCTTTCCAAAGGTAGGCTATATATTCACAAGAAGGGAGGAGAAACGTAACGTTTACACATCGCCTGCATGCTGGTTTTGCTGCAAGAAATCATCATTGCTTGACTTTTCGATTTCTGTTTAAAAAAATAATAGGTGGAAATTTGCCATCTGAGTTTAAACGGAGGTAAGGAGACTGTGATTAGATGTCAAAGACCCACTATAGCAATCTGGAGAAAATCAAGGTGCCACCTTGGAGCATGGCCCTCCCTGGAGGGGTAGCGGCCCACCCGGGTTCTCCATGCCCCTGGCTCCGGCCGCGAGCTTCTGGACCTTTTGGATAATTGGAGAAGAATCCCACCTTCAAAGGCTGTATGAATGGCAACTAGCTCTAGCTTGGAGCCAGATTTCGGAGGATAATAAGAGAATGCGCTAATGAAGGGACACCGAAACCCTTTGAAATGCTTTCTCTTGATGTTCTACAATTTTCATTAGAATAGTATTTTTAAAAATCTCAAAGAGTAGGCTTGGTTCAGAGAAGGTAGGGATCCTCAATTTTGGTTGGTCCTGAAATACTTCAGCATAAAACTATAGATACAAAATCGCTCAACCCTGGATATAACAATAACAACAGTGGTGACAACTCACCCTCTCTGCGTATTCGTATGTGCAGGGCACTGTCTGAGTGACCTGTGTGCATTCACCACCAGAAAGATAAGTGCTTTCATTGTCCCTATTTTGTGGTTGAGGAATCAGGGCACGGAGGACCTAGGCGTCCTGTCTCCAGAGCCTACACCCTTAAATACTGCACCACATTACCTGCTCTACACACAGCAGCACAGCTAGCGCTCACCACCTGCAAAGACTCTGTCATCATCTGTATAGAGAAATGGGCATGGTGTAGGCTCCGATCCCGATGCTACCTCAAACCTACCTATGCTGTCCCCAGCTTGGTTGATGGTGCCATCCAGGGTGTGGCAATTTGCTACAACTCATACAACAGCAGGGATTCTCCAAGAAGAGCTGGCCCAAACCTAAGCTAATTAGAAAATTATTAATAAGAACCAGAGGGAGGTTTAGATGTACAGCACTGGGGACTGCTCATGTTGTCAATGGAATTTGCAATTCTCAGAGCAGTGCAAGCAGGGCTCAATAGCTCCTTGATAAATAGGGAAGAAGAGCAGGAAATCAGTGCCCAGGCAAGATGAAACAGGACAAAAGGCCTTAAAGTGTGGTACTCATGGAAAATTAAAGCAGAAAGCAGAGGGTTTCTAGGCTTTTTTCAGTCAAAAAGGAAAATGTGCTGCATTTTAATATTCTACCTAAAATATTGACCTCTTTCATACATGGAACAATGTAACACTTCATTATTTCCTGAGTTCTTGCAAAAAGTTTCATGAGGGTTTCTAGACATTCCAACTAGGCTATAAGTGTCTTTCTGGGTAGAGGCTAGCTATTCCATCTTTTACTACCTGTCATATACATAGTTTATATCACCTTTTCTAATATTCATAATATATCTATTTCATACACAGTGATAGGCACATAGCAGATGCTCAAATATATTTAGATTTCTTTATTGTCCAATAAGAACTTCAAAGTGTGGATCTGTTTTAGCTCATTTTGAAAAACAAATCTGCAAAATGAATATTCTATGACTTTTTTCTGTAATTGAGAATCATCCAGGTTGCAATTGAGAAGTCTTGAGGGACCTTTAATCATTTTCTCTACTTATGTGAAATAAATTATATTTTAATTGTCTTGAACCAACTCTATAAAGGAAAAACACAACCTCATTTCTATTTTAGGCTCACTTCTGAAATAATGGCTCAAAAGACCTCAAAGTACCACCAAAAATCTAAACTGAGCTATGAGTCCAAGGTAGTCAAAAGCTCAGGGAACACTGGGAAGATATACATATTTGCACTTGGAGGAGTTTGCACAATATTTCTTCCTCATTTGCAAAAGCAAAAGGAAAAAATCTGAATTTGCAAGCTTTTGTTAAAAGATCTTGGAAATACTTCTTGTATTGCCTTCTCTTTGGAGTGAGGAATCACAAAAAATTTCTTTTGACAAGACACAGAGAAAGCAAACAAAGAAAAGATAAATATTGAGATAAAATATAAAAAATATTGCTTTATCATATTCCTAGCAAAGAGAACTGAAAAGTAAAAATTTACAGAGAATAAAAGCCATGTGTAAAGCACTTTTTATATTCAGGAACTTGTTTTACTCTTGGGAGAAGAGAAGCAACTTAAAAGATCATTGGTGTATCTGTGGAATAGACGTGCTTCAGTCAGTTGTGAGATGGTAGTTTGCTATAGGTTTCCAATATTAAATTGAAAATGGGTTTCCATGAAAAAAAAGCACCCTAATAAATTAAGGTGAGTACATTTAGGAAGAAGTAAATATGGCCAGCACCCCAGCCAGGGAAGGTTTTATTAGCATTCTCAGAACTCACACCAGCTGTTTAAGTCAATTAAAAGAATGTCAAATATTGTTACCTACCCTAACTAATACAAAGGGGAAGAACATGATTTAGGTAGCCAAAGTTAATCAGAGCCTGTACACTTGAGAAGAGACAAAAAGAGACCATCTAGATGAGGATGACCTGTTGCAACAGGTTAGGTCATTGTCAGGTAATAAAAGATGGATTAAATTAAATTCACCCATTTTAAGTGGATGTTGAACTTTGACAATTTCATTGACTCATACAATCATGTAATCTATAGACATGTATATACGTATGAATGTATGTGTATATAAATATCTTGGTGTACAGTCCTGTGAGTTTTAAGACTTGTTTAGATTCATGTAACCACCACTACAGAACACAGAACAGTTTAATCATCCCCCAAACTCTCTTGTGCTTTTGCCTTGTAGTAGAAACATCTCTCCTCCCCTAAACAAGAGCAACTGTGGATCAGTTCTCTATCACTATATTTTAACTTTTCCAGAATGTCACATAAATGGAATCATACAACATGTCATCTTTTGTGACTAGCATCTTTCATTCAGCATATTACCTTTAAAATTTATTTTTTAAAAAGTGTTAGTGAATAATGACACAAAACTGGCAAAAGTTGATAACCATTGGATCTGGGTGATGGTACATGTGGATCCACTATTCCATTCTCCCTACTTTCATACATGTTTGAAAATTTCAATGATAAAAAGTTTTTAAATTTTGAGAAAAATAATCTGTCTTACATCAGCCATGTGCAGACCAGAATAAATTGCTCCTTGAAAGGAACCTAAAGAAACCAAAGACCTAGGATTGAGGAAAAGCTGTTGCTCATTTTCCTGGTGTCCAAGTAAAGGGTCAAAGCAGTACAGCCAGACTGGTATTGGAATTATGCTTATATTCTTGCAAGACACAGGGTGGAGACAGTCAAAATACCAGACTGATAGTTTCTGAGTCTGCACTTTTAGAGTCTGACTGCTCCCAGTGTCTAATGGAGACAATCTGCTATGTCCTACTTCTCCAGCAAAAACCAATATCAAACCTTTGCTCTTTGCCAATCTGAGAGTCCCTTCAGTGTCTGATTCAAAGGCTCGGTAGAACAGAAATAGGCCAGTTAATTCCATAAAATGGATCTTACCTAAAATCAGGGGAACCTACTGTAAAAAATGGGTTTTGCCCCTTCTGCTAGGTGACAGAGGTCTGTAGGGAGAAGAGACCTAATTCTAGGCACGAACACAGCCACCCCATCAGCTCAGAATGCAGAGAAAACTCCCGCAGACTGTCTGCAGGTGACATGTGAAGACTTAAATAGGCACCTCCTGGCATCTCTCCATTTGTACTTGTCTGGAACACAAGCACCCCTGAGTTTTCTTTGCCGTAATATAGTCAAGAGTTTGAAAAGCAGAATTAAAAATCTGCTTTTAATTAAAAAAAATCTTCCTCAAATCAGTGAAAAAGGGCATCAGGTGCTAATTCTGGAGGCATCAAAGATTTGGAATAGGCTCTGGAAAGGACGCATTTTCTGAGCAGCACACTGGAAACCCAGGCAGTCTGCAGAGTTGGCCCTTGTGGCAAAGAAAATGGATAAATTCACCTTAAAAATGTGGCTTTTCATGCCCTTAGATTTTACTTAGATGGAAATGTCAGAAACTTCATCTTCTGGGAATGTATATTTAGTCTCACCAGAGTAACCTCATTTTCAGGCACCTTTTCCCAACAAATCATGTCCACAATAGCAAAATTATCCTCTTATTTGTGTAATTCTTGGTTTAAAAAAATATTTCAAGACTAAACCCTAACTCTACATTTGTTTTATGTTTTAACCCAAAGCCATATTACTTTGGGGAACTTTCCCTTATAGGATTTGTACTGCGACTCATCATACCAGAGCTGATATTGCTGTTATATCTGGGTTGCTTTTTGTCATGTAAACTTTTGTTGCTGAATAAACAGTTTCCCCTGCTTTTTGTTTTCTCTCAATAGCATCTAGAAGGTGGGTAACATAATTGTCTCCAGAGCCAAATCAGTTTTTCCACCAGTAAGGAATGAGAAATGCCTAGAAAACACAGTGAGATTATGATAGAAGAATTTAAATCACAACAAGTAAAAGCAGCAGCAAGAAAAGGGACAAAAATCTTATTGAAAGTTATTGTATACGTTACAATGGGAATCTGGAATTCAACTAATATTTCACTCTATGATAAGCAGGAAAAGTACCCTTAGGGCAATGATCTCAACTGATTTGGCCCCCGGGGGACATTTGGTAACGTCTGCAGACGTTTTTGGTTATCACAACTTAAAGGAGAGTAACTATTAGGCAGACTCCAGCGATGCTGCTTAATATCCTACAATGCTCAGAACCACCCCCCATACACATACACACAAACAATCAGGAATTACACAGCCCAAGACATCACCATTGCCGAGGCTGAGAAGCCCTGCCCTGGGATAAAAATGCAGGGAAAAACTTAACCACAGAGTCTGAGATGCATCGCCCTAAGGAAAAGACGCCCCCAATTTTCACATCAGCAAACCTGGGCTCTATTAACACGCAGAGAATCTTTTAGTGCCTTTACATTTGTCACTGCCTTTGGCTTTAAATTAATCAAATAACTCAAGAAACATAGTGAGCTGACATAGTGAGTGCTGACTATGTCCAGACACCGCTCACTGTGTCCTTGAGGATACACAAGAAAGAAAAGACTCCCGCTCCCGTGGACCTCACAGAGGGGAGGACCAAAATGCCAAAGCACCAACTATGCAAACAGCTGAATTTCAGGCAGTGTTAAGTTCCAGCAAGAAACAAACTGAGCCAAGATGATGAGGGAAAGGGAGGGATGCTACTTGCAATGTAGTAGTTAAAGAAAACCTACCAATGTCTTTTCTCTCTCTATCCATCCGTCCACCCACTCATCCATCCTATCCTGTCTTTTGCACTTCGATTTTTTTCATCTAATGTTTTGGCAAACTTACATATCAGAATAGCTGTATGGTAGTCTGTGAACAGTATCATGTGAATGTACAATAACTAATATCTCGTTAAGGAGCACTTGGGTGGCTTGTAGATACTGCTCTATCACCTTCTGGCATTGAAAGACATTGAGTGTTGCTGTGAAGCAGTCTAAAACCCGTCTGAATTTCTCCCCCTGGTGACAACTGACTTGTTTTTTCTTTACAAAACTTTTAAAAATCTGACATGTATCATACACACACACAAGCACACACACGTATAAATACACACATACACACATGTATGTAAAACATTAACAGAAATAGCATATATATATGAACAGTTGAAAGGACAACAATAAACACCCCATAGACTCAGCACCCCATTAAGAACTAGGACATGTTCAGTGTCCTGAAGCACCTGCACAATCTTCCCCAATACTCTCCTTCATCTTCCCCTTTGGTCCCCTATCCTGAATTTTGTATTCATTTCCTTGTCATTTTTTATTGTTTTACCTAAATGAGCACATAAATCCATTATCCTTGAACACTATGTTAAGTTGATGCATATTTTTATCTTTACATAAATGTATTTTTATACAGCTTTCAATTACATTTAATATTTTAATACAGAGATTACCCATATTGATGTGTCCAGCTCTAATTGAATTATTTTCACAAAGATATAGTATTCCATTGTAGAAATATGATAAAATGTATTTATCCATTATCTTTTCATTGGTCATTTGGGTTGTTTTCAGTTTTTTACAATTATGAGCAGTGCTGCTATGAATATTTATGTCTATCTTCTGGTGAACAAGCACAAGAGTTTCTCTAGGACAGATACCTTAGAAATGGAAATACTGGGTCATGGTGTATGCACTTCTCTGACATCACTAGGTAATTCCACATTATTTTCTAGAGAAGTTGTGCCAATTTTTCCTCCAGCCAGCAATAACATGAGTGTTTCCTTTTCCCACCTTTCAAGTCCTGCCATACTATCAGGTTGCCTAACTTTGACAACGTGGTTAAGTATAGAATCAAAACTTGCTATGGTTTTAATTTGTATTTCCCTGACTAATGGGATAGAGCATCTTTTCATATATTTGTTGGCTATTTTTGTGTTTTCTCATCTACAAAATGCCTGTTCATATTTTTTGCCCATTTTTCTGTTTGGCTATTTTCTTTGAATTATAGGTTATTTATTTGAATTATAGCCATGCATTACATATGCTGCATCCTAACTCTTTGCTGGTTTTATGTGTGACAAATACCATCTCCAAACTTATGGTTTGTCTTTTGATTTAAAAAAAAAAGCACTTATTTTAAAGATATAGTCAAGTGTATCAACTTTCTCTTAGTGGTTAGCGTTTTGGTAGCTCAAGAAATTCTAAATCTTTTCCTTTCAGAGGTTATAAAGATATCCTTTAGTATTTTCTTCTACATTGACTTATTTTTTCCTTTGAATATCTAATTGATCTGCAATTAATGTCTATAAATATCACGGAGTAGAGAGCTGACTCCTTTTTTTTTCATTTGGATAATTAATATCCCAGTGTCATTTTTGGAAAATAAATTCTTTCTCACTGACCTGCAATAGTAGCTCATACAAAGTCCCATATTTGCGTGGGTCTATTTGGGGACTCTTTCTGTTCATTAGCCTATCTATTGTGTTCTACTATGCCATTATTTTAATTTCTATGATTTAATAACAACCCACTTATTTTTTTTCTCTTTTGTGTCTTACTGTTCTTTGATCTTCACATAAATTTAAAAATCAATTTGTTAAGTCCTTTGAGAAACCCATTTGGTATTTTTTATTGGAGTTACATCAACTCTATAGATTTACTGGGGGAGAAGTGACACTTTCATGCCCTTGTGCCTTTCTGTCCTTGAACATGGTATACCCATTTCTTTATTTTTTTGTGAAAGTTTATTGTACCTTAATTATTTGCAAATTATTTATTATTAAAATTCTGTAATCAGGATATGTCTTGCATTGATATCTCGTCATAAATTATGTTTCCATAACACAGAATACCCTTTTGATCCATACATTTAGCTCTTCTTTAGCAAAAAAAAAAAACAAAAACAAAAAAGCACACACACAGAGAACAGCCCCAAACCCAAAATGTGTATCCATAAATATAATTCTTCTTCACTGTCTGAGATTCTAAGCTTCAAAAAGTGCAATTACTCTTATGTTGGATCATCTTTTCTCTGTAGGCTTATTATCTTCTTTCTGATTATTTTAATCCCTTTGCCATTTTACTTGAATTAATCAAGATCATCTCAAACTTTTATTTATGTCAATAATTCCCTTTTTCACCTGCGTCTATTCTGTTCCTTGTCTGTAATTTTTACTCTGCAGTGTTTTGGCCTTCAACTCATGTATTAGCTCCATGATTTACCTTAACCATCTCCTTCTTTGTTTCCCTTCTATCTTTGAACTCTTGATTTATTAAATTCACATTCTTTTAAAAAAATTCCACCCATTTAAAAACTCACAGAAACATTTTTTTTCTTGGTTTATGTTTTCTTTCAAAATCCATTATTCCTCTTCTCTTATATGCTTAGGATTTTCCTCCTTCCTTCCTTCCTCCTACTTCTTTCCTTCCTTCCTGCAATATATTTATACAGATGGGGTGCTGTTTGTGTTTTCATTTGATTCACATTCAACTTGGACGACTCTGCCCAGACTTTATATTTGTGCTGGTATCACGGAGATGAGTTTTCCTTGTCCATCTTACAAAATAGGAATCAACACTTGAGTTTTCCACAGTCTGGGATCAAGAAGGAAGAAAGCTGACTAAGCCCAATCAGAAGCCAGAGCTGGGTGATGTAAGGCATCTGGGACATGCAGGTTGCAGACGTGTACTCACTGAGAAGCAGCACACAGCAGGGTAAGGGCAGGGAATAGATCCAAAAGCACACAGACCATGAGCTAGTGCACCTACTCTCATCTGCCCTCTTGCAAGAGGGGCTTATTAGTGACATTTTGCATGACTCCTGTTCACTTACTAGTCCAGTTGTCTGTTGCTGCTTAGTGAGCTACCACAAAACTCAGTGGCTTCAAATGCCACTGTTTCATTCTATATCATGAATTTGTGTGCCAGGAAATGAGCAGGGCTCAGTTGGGAGATTCATCTGCTCCACATGGAATTGACTGGGGTCACTTGCTGGTGTTGAGTTGTTGACTGGTCTGGTCTAGAGGATCCAAGAGCCTCACCCACGTGTCTGGTGCCTTGACAGGAGAGGCTGGGGGACTGAGCTCACCTGGTCCCTCTCCCTTTTCTATGTAGCCTCAGAGCCTCTCATGGGGTTTCCTGGAAGAATAGCTGGATTTCTTATATGCTGTCTTGGAGATCCAAGACCAAGTGTTCCTGGAGATGTGGTGGAAGCTCACATCTTATGATCTAGCCTCAGATGTTCCAGATCATCACTTCTGTTACATTCTGTTGGCTAAGCGATTCATGAAGCCAGTGCAAGTTCAAGAGTGGGGGATTAGATCCCACATCTCCAGGATAAGGCTGTGGAAGACCATCCAGCCATCTCCACCCCAGCAAACTCACCTCACCTTGCACTAGCCTTCCAGGGAGAGGGGGATCCACAGCTGTGATCAGCTGCAATGAGCTGATCTGGGGGCAACATTTGTCTCACCCTTTAGCTGACCACCTCCCCCACAGGCTTTGGTTGTTGATGCTGGTTTGTTTTTTTTTTTTGACTTTTAAAAAAACTCAATTTACTTTTCATATCTCCGGATTTGGGGGGAGGGGAAGCTCTATCATCTCCCATTAGAATACACTAAGTCAGGTACTTCCCTACATTACCAAAGAAAATGCCTCCTAAGCAGCTTTGAACATGTTCCTTTTTAAAAATTTATTCTTTATAGTTTAAGTTAGAGGTAACCTGCTACTTGTGTCAACATCAGCCCTCTTTCAAAATGAATTGATGCTGCTTAGTCAGAAATAACCTTAAGTAATCTGTTTGCATTTCAGCTGGTCCCTGACATATTTCTGGGTTGATAGGATTGATCACACATTGAATGTTAAATGTGGTATGACAGAGTGTGCTCAAAGTTTGCCTTGTTCTTCATTTACACCCCACAACACCTGGGTAAGATAAGAGCCTAGAAGGAGACGCTCAGGGAGCTTTGACATCCTTCAAGGTGCACAGCTAGTGGACATGTCGAGACAGGTGCCCACGGCTCCGACTCCAGGCTCTGTGCTCTTCCTCATAAGCCCCCTGTGTTCCCCCACAGGTAAACACTGACCTTTGTATTTGAAAATGCCATACCTCATGATAATTATTAGTGTGTAAAGTGCCTAGAAAGGCCACTGCAATTCATGTAATGCCCTTTAGAGCTCTTTAATTTGCAGCGACAGTTAAGACTTACAGATTTTGGTAATGGTGGATACAACTTCACTGGGTCTCCTCTCAAAAGCGCTGACTCACGTTGGCACATTGTCCTCCAATTCAAACGCCAAGTGCTCATTCTCATAGCATCGATCACTCAGTAAAGGGCTGTGCCAGTGTGATTTATTCACTGCTACATCCCCAACACCATGCTTAATCCTCAACGAATACATGTTAAATAAGGAAAATATTTTAGTTCACTCTCTTTAGTGCTTCTAAAAAAATGGAATTGTGGAGTATCTGTGCCTGTCTCTATCTCACATTTATGAAGATGAATTTTCCAACACTTGTGCTCTGGGGCTGTCTGTTAGAGAGGGTAGGTTTTCAAGGTCTTAAATTAGATTCTGTTATAAGCTATAGGGCCTCTGGCCAATTGTTTAACCTCTTTGTATTTCAGTTTCCTCTTCCAAAAATGTAGGCAATAATAGCACCTACATCACAGAATTTTTCTGAGGATTAAATGGATTTAAAACATTAAGCACTTAGAACAGTGCTTGGCACAAATAGATATCTAGTAAGTGTTGGTTAGCATTGCATTCAGCAATCTCACAAAACTCCCCAGACCCAGCTCATTATTCCTGTGTGCCTAAGAGGAACCCAGAAGTGGTGCACAGAGAAATTAAGCATGAATGTGCTGTGGAGAAGAATGTGAAGGATATGGAGACATTTCTTCCATGGCCTCAGTGGACGCCTCTGTGGAGACCTAGATGATGTTCAGGACCCACGTTCACCCCTGCTCCCTCCTGACCTTGACAGCATATAATCCTCCTCCACCTCCAGCCCCTTATCCCCCTAGAAGGTATCAATGTACCTGGGGGTGGGGGAGGAAAACTCTGAAATGACCAAGACTGCGTTTTCTCACCCAAATCTGCAGACCAGAATTCACAGCTGCTGCAGGGGTGGTTCCAAAGGAACCAAAGGCCTTTTCCATCCAGATGCTTCTGGTCTGGTTGAAAAACAGACTATCAGGTGGACCTTCAGTGCAGGGTGATGCTAGAATGTGCTACCCATGCACAGATAAAGGCCGCTCTAAGGTTACAGAGTGTGAACATCAGCAATTGGAAGTTGGCATAGCCAACGAGGATCACAAAGAACTTTAGTTGCAAAACAACCCTCTCTGTCTGTACATCCCTAAAATAACAACAATAGTAATGACATTTAAACACAAAAGGCTGACATGCTGAAAAATCCCTTTCATGAAAACATCTGGGTCAAAGAAGATAGTGACAGATACTTAGGTGTTTTAGCCTCACATCCTGCATGGGTCATGTCCTGAGAGCCTCCTACAGCCATGAAGGAGAGGGGAAGGCTACCTGTGTTCACACCAACTCATATCAGATAACACTTGAACAAGACGGTTGAGACTCTGCTTCCCGGAGGTCCCCATTAACTGCCCTATCCCAACTCCCAGGGGAATGACAGCATTGTGGATGAAATGCTTCTATAACACTTTTTTGTTTTCTCCTTCTGGCTGTTTTTCAATCATATGGGTATAGGAATCTCACTGCTCCGGCCTCCTTTAAGTTTCCTTGGGGGTTCTAAGCTTTGAGGAAACAGGAGCAACTTCCTGCTTTCAAATGTGTTTATCTCAAGTTCCTTGCAGGGAGTGACCTGAATCCTGTCTGTGTCATTTCACAGAGTCCCAGAGGGCTCCCTGATGATATAACGCTTCATTACAGGGCCTGTCTCCTGAACCTGCTGTAGAAGCTCCTGCAACATGAGAAAAGCGGGGTCCTGGGAGATTCTCAGGCAACACTGCACAAAGTGTAGGAAGAAGGAGGTGGAGTCAAACTTACGCAAGTTTGAATTCCAGATGTGCTTACTGGGGGGCAAGTCCATGTCAATTTCCTTCTCCCTATAACGGAGATGATAGTCCCCTCAAGGAGTCTGTAGGAGACATTTGCCATATTTTGGGCACTCAGCTTCTATCCCCTCTTCCTGAAAGCACCCTGAATTCTCTGAGGAGGGTATTCGTTGTCCCTCCTGGGACGGATCTTGGTGGAATGGTGAATGCAGGAGCCACTTCCTACTGGGTTACTGAAGGAGTCGGATTTTTTTGTCTCCTTGCCCTGGCACAAGCAGGGAGTGGAAATGTGACTGAAGCTGGCCCAGATGACACTCTCTCCTGGTGCTTTGAAGTTTGAGCCAGTGATGAGGTAAGAATGTTCCAAGAAGCATCTACTGCTGCAACAGAAGCTTGTTGACTCAGGCACCCCCTGCTACAAAACTGCAGTTTAGGCATCCCAGGGCTCTGGAGAAGTACTGGGTCCTGCTTAGTTCTTCCCTATTGGGACTGTCCACTCCCCAATAGCCTCTTAGTTGGCAGAGTGAACTTCTGTTGCTTAGTAACAATGAGCCACCTGCTAGAGCACTGTAGGGAGATTCAAATTAAACCAAGCATAACATACCCAGCACAAATCCAGGAAGACAGCTCCCTGGTGATCATGTTCCTTTCTCCTTCCCCTTCCCTTATGAGGACCAGAGTGGTCAGTTTGTCTAAATAAATGTGTGTGTAGCCAGGAGCCTTGACCAAAAAAATCTGATAGCTCAAAAGGAACCCTAACTATAAAATGAGCTAGGGACTCGAGTTGAAGCCTGCTATATATTAACACCTTGAAAAGTGAAGTTCATGAAATTGTATGCAAAAAGGCTGTGCATTATTATATAATGGAGTTTCCACATACATGCATTAAACCGTATGGGTCAATCACGTGAGAGAGAGAGGGAGAGAGAGAGAAGTTTAAATAGTTGATTTAAATGTCCACCTCCCCGTTCTACTCAATAAGCAGAATATCCCCAGAGTATGGGATGACAGAAATGAAACCAGTAGTTCTCAAACCAGCCGCACATTAGAACCACTTGGAGAGCTTTTTAAAAACACTGACAGCAGGGCCTCACCCCGGACCAGTGCTGGGGCCACATGATCCTACTGAGCAGATGCTGTTGGAAACAACTGCCTCAGCGCATCTCTGTTCCTGAGGTCCTCTCACAGTGCAAAGACCATAAAGTGTTCACATTCGACTCTGGGTTATTTTCCACAGGTGGCCTTGAAACATAGGCCCACTATTTCATCTAAAGTCTAACCAAAGAATCTCTTATTCCCTGGCCCAATACTAAATGGAAAGTAGGTGGGGTGGACTTATGGGACAGTGACGGTCATTTGCTCCCCCAATATTTCCTGAGGGATGAGAGTGTGCCAGGTGTCATACTAGATCTGAGGAAGCAGCAGGGAACAAAGCAAAATTTCTGCTTCATGGAACACACATTCAAGTGGATGTAAAAACATATGGTAGGTGTAGTTTAAAGGATTTTCAGGAAAAATCTGACTGCACGATGTTACTTTAAATGTAAACTCAGAACCTCCTTCTGTGCAAGACTTGAGTTCACTCTATGAATATTTTCTCCAAAACCATAATCCCGTCCAGGAGTTTCTAACCAGGGGTGATGGTGTCCTTGGGGGACATCTGGCAGTACCTGAACACATTTTTAGTTGTCACAATTCGGGGGAGGGGGTAGTCAACAGGCATCTAGCAGGCGAGGGCCAGAGATGCTGCTAAACGCTGCAGTGTAGACTGCCCTTGGAACAAGATAGTGTCTCACACAAATGTCAACAACACAGGGTTGAGAAACCCGTCCTGTCCAATCATCGCCATTCACAGAGTCAGACTGAGCCTCAGAGGGGTTAGCTGACTCTGCCGAGGCCACGTGGCAACCTCTTCGCATACCTGGCACACCTCCGACGTGGAGGAGGACAGCACCTCAACACCACCATTCCGCTGTGTTTACTTAGCGGCTCCTTCTCAGTTGCACCTTGATTCTTGATCAGATATAGAGAAAATATATTCTTATAGATGAGAAAGATAGGGCGCCAAAAACTTCTGGACGTGACTTAACTCTCTAGGTTCTCAGAAGAAGATGCAGATCTGTCACCCAGAACTGCCCTCCCCCCCAGTCAAGTGAGCCAAGCGTGCCACGCCTCTGCTCACGAAGCCCCAGTGCTCCCCTGTCGCCTGCAGCATGTCTCTTTGTGATTTCTTCCTCCCATTTCTTCCCGTCTTATTTCCCACATACTCCCCCTCACACCTGAAATTTACTTCTACCTATTTTTTGCACTGTCAGTTTAGGGCCTTGGATAAGTTTCTCCTGAGCCAATTAGGTTCTGGGTTCTAGGTTGGAGTCAATATTATCCTAGGGTTTCATGAGCCACATTGATGCCTTTATAATAAATTCTCATTTTTGTTGAAATTGATTCAAATTGTGTTTCTGTAACTTCCAACCAAAAGGGTCTGAAGAAACACACTCCTGGGACTATGGTTTCCCCTCTGACAGACAGAGCTCGGGGGTCAACACACTTATTCTTATAAGAAAAAGCTGGAAAAATTGAAAAGCAATAAATTTTCTTGTACTTATTGGAGACCTGAGGTTGCAGGACAAAGCGCTACTCCCAAATCTGGAGAGACAGGTACATTAAGGGAAGAAATAAATAAAGGTAAAATAAAATATTTTCTTTTTCTTAACTGATCAAAAGATACTGCTTGTTTATAAGAAATAACAGTAACAACGAATTACAATACTATCCCCAGGGACGTGAAGGACTAATTGGAAAACTCTCTTTAAAGTTACCTGTACTATGTGTGAAGCACTACAGTGTTATGTAAAACTGGATTTGGATTAGTTAAAAATGTATGTTAAAAATTTTAGAGAAACTAATATTTTTAGTATCACTGATACACTAATAGAGGATATAAAATGGAATCATATAAAATTAGAACCAGAAAGGGTGGAAAACGTGGGGGGTGATGGGAAACTAAGAACAAATGCAATTAATAGAAACCACTTGTACCCCTAAATCTATGAAAATTTAAAAGAGAGATTCTTAGCCCTTTTTGAGACAGTCATCTCTTTGGCAGGCTGTGGACATCCACCTTCTCAGAATAATGTTTTAAATGAAAGAAAACACACTTAGAATTGCAAAGGAAACCATGAAAAGACTGAAAAAACATGGTCAATATTAATCCAACTATATAAGAATTATTTAAATGTGAATGGACTAAGTCCACCAATTAAAAGAGAGACTGTCAAAGTGGGTTAAAAATAAGATTTAACCATATAATGTTTACCAAAATCCCACTTTAGCTACAAAGACTCTTACAGATTAAAAGTAAGGAGATGGAAAATGATATAACATGCCAATAATAATCAAAAGAAAGCCTCAGTATTTGCAATAATTTCAGACAAAGCAGATTTTAGAACAAGGGAAACTATCGGGGTGAAAAGGAGGCATTACATAATGACAAATGGATTCATTATCCAAGAAGCTATAACAACCCCAAATGTTGATGTGTCTAACACATACACATCAAAACATGAGATAATCACTGACAGAACTGAAAAGAGAAATAAACAAAACTCTATTATAATTGAAAACTTCAACACTCCTCTGTGAGTAATTGATAGATCCAGCAGGCAGAAAATCAGTAAGGATATAGATGACCTGAACAGTATTATCAATCAACTTGATCTAATTGACAGTTATGGAATAGTCCATCCAACAGAAGCAGAGTACATATTCT
Organism: Daubentonia madagascariensis; assembly: GCA_023783475.1. NCBI lineage: Eukaryota > Metazoa > Chordata > Mammalia > Primates > Daubentoniidae > Daubentonia > Daubentonia madagascariensis. Next base: position 22,077,060 of record JAKFHU010001262.1, read on the forward strand.
TCTCAAGGTCACACTAAACATCTACCAAAAACAATTATATTCCAGGCCATTACAAATGTAAATTTTAAAAAAATAGAAATTATAAAAAGTATATTCTCAGACCATAATAATAATTAAACTAAAAATCAATGCTAGAGGGACAGATGATAAATCCAACAAACGTATGGAAATTAAACAACACACTTCTAAATAACACATGAGTCAAAGATGTCTCAAGAGAAATTTGAAAGTATTTTAAAGTAAATTAAAATGAAAATATAACTTGTCAAAATGTCTGGAGTACAGAGAAACACATATAGCATTAAAAGCATATATTAGAAAAGAAGATCTAAAAATCAATAAACTAATCTATAATTAATTAACCTTAACCTTAGTAAACTAGAGAAAAAAAGAGCAAATTATACCTACATCAAGCAGAAGAAAGGAAATAATACAAATCAAAGAAGAAGTCAATGAAGTCAAAAACAGAAAAACAATAGAGAAGTTCAGCAAAACCAAAAGCTGATTCTTTGAAAAGTTCAGTGAAATTGGTAAAATGCTAGCTAGGTGAACAAGAAAAGAGAGAAGAAACAAATTATCAACAAAAATGAAAGAGGAGTCATCACTACTGATCCCATAGAAATTAAAAAGATAAAGTTTTTTTTCCTTCTTTCCTGTTGAGATATATTGCACAGCCTGGGGAATAGAGCAAATAATAATGTACCATACATTTAAAATTGCTAAGAGAGTAAATTTCAAATGTTCTCACCACAAAAAATAAGTGAGGTGATGGATGGTTAATTAGCTTGATTTAATTAGTCCAAATTGTATTCATAAATCATAACATCACTTTGTACCCCATAAATATACACAACTATTATAATTACAAAATAAAAATGTTAAAAAAACAGAATAAGATAAACAACTCTATAGCCACAAATTTTATAACTTAGATGAAACAGATCAATTATTTGAAAGACAAAGCCTAATAAAACTCACGAAAGAAATAAGTACTCTGAATAGCCTTATCTATTAAATAAACTGAATAAATAATTAATAACCTCCCCAAAAGTTAAATCACCCAGCCTAGACTAATTCACTGGTAAAAACTTCCAAACATTTAAGGAAGAAATAATAGCATTTATACACACTCTCTTTCAGAAAATAGAAGAAGGAAAACTTTCTAACCACAATTCTAAAACCATATAAAGACATTACAGGAAAAAGCTAAAGAACCGACTAATATTTCTCATTAACATAAGTATAAAAATACTCAATGAAGTACTAGCAAATTGAATCCAAAAATATATAAAAAGGATTACACACCACACACAAGTAGAACTTATTCCAGGTATACAGGCTGATTTAACATTCAAAAATTTATTAAGTGGGCAGGTGTGGTGGCTCATGCCTGTAATCCTGGCACTTGGGGAGACTGAGGTGGGAGGATCACTTGAGGCCAAGAGTTGAAAACCAGCCTGGGCAGCATAGGGAGACCATTGTCTCTACAAAAAGTTTGAAAAAACAGCCGGGCATGGTGGTGCACTGAAGTCCGAGCTACTCGGGAGGCTGAGGCAGAAGGATCACTTGAGTCCAGGGGGTTTGAAGCTGCAGTGAGCTATGATCACGCCACTCTACTCTAGCCTGGGCGACAGAGGGAGACCCTGTTTCTAAAAAATTAATTAATTAATTAAACCAAAAATTTATCAAGTACTTCACCACATTAACAGGCTAAAGAAGAAAAAACATACGATCATATCAATTGTCACAGAAAAAAACTTGACAAAATCTAACAGCAAGCTTTGATTTAAAATAAAAAGAAAAACTCTCAGCAAACTGACAATAAAGAGTAACTTCCTCAATTTGATAAAGAATGTAAACAAAAAGCCTATAGGTAACATCATACTTAATGGTGAGGAACCAGATGCTTTCTCGCCAAGATCAGGAACAAGGCAAGACAACTCCTTCCCACCACCTCCATTCTACATTGTACTAGAGCCAAGTGAAAGAGCTCTCCATAGCCAAAGTGGAAAAATCTGAGCAAAAAAATAAATGAAATTATACTGGATTATAACCCAAAGTATAAAATAAATATCCAGGTACCCTCATGGAAATAAATGCATTGTTAAATAAATAAATAAATGAGTGAAAATAAGCAAATGTCACCTGCAGAATTCCAAATAATTTGTGGCAATATATTACACTCTAGGAGATGAAGTATCATTCCCGTCCCCTTCCAAAGAATACCCTGTGGGGAGGCACAGGGAAAAATTAAATTTACAGTGAACAAACCTGACAAACATGACCTCAGCCAGGGACACAAAGTTACCATCAACCAGGATGTCATGTGGGCTGTGCGTATCCTTGCTATGATGTCTGTGATTTTCCTCCCCAAAACCCATCACCCCATTCTAATCATGAGAACAGACATCAGACAAATCCCAGCTGCAGGAAACTCTGCAAGGTAGCCCACCAGTAGATCTCAAGACTGTCCAGGTCACCAAAAACAAACAAAGTCTAAGAAATGCCCCAGCAAGAGGAGTTTAAGGAGACCTGATGACTAAATGTGATGCCACATCCTTGACGGGGTCCCAGAACAGCAAGGGGGGCATTAGGTAAAAACCAAGGAAAGTTGAATAAAATATGGACTTTAGCTAGTAACATCTCAACATTGGTGCAGTAATGATGACAAATGTACCCCACTAATGTAAGATATTGATGAAAGGGGAAACCAGCTGTGGGGTACATAGGGACACCTTGCACTGACGTTATGACTTTTTTGTAACTCTAAATCTATTCTGAAATAGAAAGTCTGCCTGCCTCTTACTTCTTTTTCCACTTCATGTAACTCCACCAATCCCCACTAGGTGACAAAGGTGGGCACAGACCCAGGCACAGATCAGGTGTCAGTGGACACTGGTGGAATTTGGAAAGACCAACATCCGTCCTCTTTGTAACAGCTCCCAGTTCTCCACGAGAGGGGAATGCCCATCCCATGGAATGTGTTCTTAAAGGAACTCATCTCTCTTCGTGGAAGCCCTAATGGGTCCTCAGCCAGCTAGTAGATATGTGAGCCAGTGGGAGCTGCTTGGGGATGTTCACATCTTGTGTGAGCGTAACAAGAACGGGGAGATTGTCAAAGGAATTCGCTTGGTGGGTGGGAGAGGGCTGCTGAGGGTCTTCTGTATCCACACCCGGCATCCATCCTCCATCAGACTCTGCATCACCAAGGCCAGTCCCGTCTCTTATTAATTCTTGAGACCCATGATATCCATCCAATAACCCTTTTATTCATTTTTTTTTTTTCTTAAATTAGTCAGAATGGGATTTATGGCCTACAACACAGAATAAGGTTGGATACACCAGGGCGTATTTTACCTGAAATAGAATAAGAAGAGATCCTATTCTGGGCCAAGGCAGGTTCAAAGGTTACCCCACTCAAGTGAATTAAGCTCAGGGTCAGTCTCAGACCACCACATTATTTCCCAACAAGCTTAACACTTCTGCAAAGCAGACTTCCCAAATCGCAGAAGAATATCCTTTGTGTGTGTTACCCATCCCAGACTCATTCTTGCTCCTTGTCAAACATCCTTATTTTATTCTCTTGTTCTCTCCCTTGCAAGTCTCATCTTTGCAAGAATAACTCCTTGGTGATGACTTCCTCTGGGCTGGTCTTAAACCTGATCCTAGTGCAAGGCACACGGTGCTTAACAAATTCTTGAGTATTTAAAACTGCAAATGCTCAGCAAAGTATATGTGTTTATTAATAATCAACAGCTTCTTCATTCATTCAACAAATTTAACACTGTCCCTGACTTTAAGAAAAGCCCCTACTCTTCTGAGTTTTGTCCCACCATTCTATGCCTTCCACCTATTTCTCTGGGCTGTGAGGTAGCCAAGCTGATGCCACGCAAGTATTTGGCTGGAGCCTCCCATTCAAATCTGAGGACCAGACTCCTTTGAAATTGACTCCCTGTGGGGAAGAGAAACCGAAGAGTAGTAGCTGGCGAGGATGTGAAAGAAGTTCTTTCACAGAAGCCCAAGTTCTTATCATCCTCCAGACCCATGATCCAGCAATTAGGGACCAGGATGCTTGTGAACCTCCCCCTCCATGGGAGAGGGAAATAGGATAGAAGAATGTATGGTGAGCAGCATAAGGAAGAAAGGGCTCAAATGCTGTGGGATGCTTCCATTGTCCACTTGAAGGAAAACACTTTCTGAAATTAAAAGGGATCCTTAGATATCTAAGGAAGGAAAGTGTTTTGCTTTTCTTTTTCTGCAGATGTCAGCTTTGGGAGACACAGCCGCAGAGTAAAACAGAATTTATAAGATGACAAAACAGCTCCACCTGAATTTTCTTGTTCTCAAAGTATAAAACACACATGCACACACAAGCACACACAAGCCAACCTCCTGTGCCTTAGCGTGACATATCCCTGAGATTACAAGCAAATAACCGGGGAGGTGTGCGGTGGGGCTCGGTCACCATCAACAAAGAACTCAAACCGCAGCTGCTGCTTCAGTCCACAATTTGCAAATTTGGATGGGCTGGTGTTATCCCCTTTGGTGGCAATGGATGTCCTACTGGCACCTGACCTATAAAAGATGAGCCCACCTCTGCCGTGTTAGCACTTTCAACACAGAGAGTCCAGAAACAAAAGTCACAATTCAGAGAGGAGAACCCAGGATATTTGGCTGGATCCTTCAGGGTTATTTATAGCAGATGGCCAGATAGAACAGACACACACTAATCTTAAATATTTGGAAGCTGAGCTAAATTAGTGTCAAATTGACTTCATTTAAAAAGATATACAGTTTTATTATTCTCTAATTACGGGGATCCAAACTAAAGGCTAATAATATTGCCAGGTCCTAGTTTACCTCCAGCTTTTTTCATAAATGGACGAGATTCATTCGTAATTAGAGCATTTTAAGTATGCAGCAAGCACATTATTAATGCAAGCTCTTAAAGAAACAGAGGGTATAGCATCTTACCAAGTTAAACACACATTCATGAAATATTTATTTCACTATTGTCTTATCTGGAAAACTGATTTTTTTTCTTTTACAAAATTTAATTGAAGGACTCTGAACAGATAAACTTTTGCCATATATCCAAAATTTTCTAATCTTTGACTTATGAGTGGAGCCACCAAATGTAGATGCTTCAAATGTATTTGTTTCTGAATTTGCAAAGATTTGGATCCTTAAATTGTATAGCCCAGCAAAGTGAATTTCTCTTGGCTTTATTACAGATTGCCAAAGATAAAAACCAACCTCAGGACCCTAACGGACAGGTTTAGTGTGCAATAAACACTCATAATCATGGGATAACAAAGCTTTTTGTGAAATTCAATACTACACACACAACCGCTTCCAAAAAAAGTAGAATGTGGATCTCATTTCCGGACAGGCAAAGCTTCAGAGGATTTTGGTTTTAAACCCCGGGGTCCAGGAAATCAACAATCAGTAATTGGCAAACCTAAAGGATGGCTGACAGTATGAAATGGCATAAGAACAAAGCTCCCCTTACTCAAAACCTTTAGTTTCTATGAGCAAAGTACTTCTCTATATAAGCAGCCATCTCTGCAAAGAATATTATATAAGACTGTTGAACGTAGAAAAGCAAAACACAAAGCTAGCAGACCACACAGAGGACCTCTGATCAGCTGAATTCAGATCTGATTTCCAGAGAGGAACAGAAGGCAAAGCTGATGAAGGCTCAGCCCCACAGATGTGTTTATGCGCCCTAAATCCCCGTGGCTAATCCCCACGTGCACATCAACCCAAGCCAAAGGTTTTTACCTTCCTGGACTTAGTCAAGTGCCATCATTAGATTAATGTTGTCCATTAGTTTCTGCTTCTTTAGTTAAAATTGAAAAGCCATTTCTCATACTGGGTCACAATCAACACAACTTAAATGTGCAAAGTAGAATCAAAACAATAATTTATTTTCTTAAACTCACCCATCCTTTAAAAATACAAAAGGAAAGAAAAACAAACACGCGCACGCATGTGCACACATACACACACACACACACACACACAAAAAGCAGCTGTGAAGCCCACATTAAGGGGTAGGAGAGAACTGCTCACTATTGGATGAACTTTAAAAACCCAGATATAAAATATGTCTTAGATACAGTAGCACTACTGTTTTCAGGAGTCATAACACAAATTTTATTATATTGCACTTCAGGTCGAGTTGTTAAGTTAGGTAGCAATGTTCGGACATTTTTAGTCACTCAATAACACTTATACTAAATAGCTGTCATAATCAAATTTGCCTGTGTCTAAAACAAAACAGAACTAAAACTATATAATGAAAATACAATCAAGCCAAGGCAAGTAGCTCTTCTCACATATTACATTCCAAAAAGAAAACTGGCCCATATTTATTCTAAAGTACTCAGTGGTTATTTTAAATGTCTTGTCTTTGGTATATTCTTATATAAGAAACTCAACAAATTCTACTGTATATCCTTCACACGTTATGCTCATTTATTTTCTTGAGCGCTAAGTTCTATTTCCAGGGAGAAACAAAATGATAACTTTGAGGTTGGTACCATATTATACTTAGAACTTACATATTTGGAAGAGCTTTTGAGTTGGCAAAACCACGTTCTCTATCCTTCCTGACAACTGTCGTGATCGCATGTGCAGTCTCATTGCGACTGCGAGGCATGCAGCTGTGCAATTCTGCAACGGCTCCTGTTGGATAACTTCAGCGTTCTTAAAACTTGCTGATAATACCCTAAGCTAAGGCAGAAGACATAACATCAGCAACCCCCCAGTAGCTCTGTGATGGCCTGGGAAAATATATTAATTAGAATATTTTCACAACCAATTTGGCAACCGAAGAGGATCAAACTGGTCTCTCTGTACTTTGGAGTGAAGATGGAGTTTGTAAAAATTTGAAGGTCAGCTCTACTTTGGAAAGAGATAGCACAGCTGTTCTGATCAAATCGTGGGCTTCTCAAAAGCACCCCTGCTCTTCGAGCTGGTACAGACAGACCTTCTAAGCCAACTTACCTCAACGTGAAGTGATCTTCGGTAGAATTTTTGGAGATGGAAACAGGAAAAGTCAGCACGTCTCCTCGTCTCACGGTCTTTGGTGTGTAACGAATGGCCACGTTGCTGTCCAAACGCAGTTCCCTCAGGGGAGGTTGGCTGCGGGTCTGGTAAAGAAAGACACTCCCAATTCTGTGCAGGGGGGGCCCAGACTCATCGATGTCATTGTGGCCCGTCCGCATCCCATTGCCTCTCCTGGCGTCTTCCCTGACACAGTCCCCTCGCCCGTCCCCCGGCTGCACGGTGTAGTACAGCTCCACGGGGCTCCCCTCCAGCTGGTCCACCAACTTCTTCCTCCCGGCAACCACCGTGGGGGGGCTGAACCAGCCGGGCAGGAGCTCCAGCTCGGCCACGCACAGCCCGAGGTCCCCCTGCAGCCGGCAGCTGCCCCTCACCTCTCTGGTCTCTCGGAAAGCGAAGACCCTGAGGCACGGCAGCCTCTCTCCGGCGCTGCGGTCGTCCCAGTCTCTGCCCACGATGTAGAACAGAACCTGCACTTTGGGCCGGCTCAGGTAGATTTTATCGCGCAGGATGTAGGCTTTCAGTTTCCAGTTAAGAGAAAATTTGTTGGTAAATCCAAAGGGGTTGGAAGGGAGTATTAGGTCCTGGGGCACGACCTGCTCGATGGAGAAAGGCCCGTAGCTGGCATTCAGGACAGGCAGCCGCTTGGATTTATAAATCAGAAACGATTCCACACGGGACTGCAGACTGGAGTTCCTCATGATGTCCTGGTTGGCTTCCTTCAGGAAGAAGGAGACGTCTGCGTTGTTGATGTGGTAGGTCACGGGGAGGTAGGTGGGCAGCAGGGAGAACCTCTGGATGCTCTCAAGGATGCCACGACTTTCTGTCACTGGGGGAAGGAAGTGGAGTTCAGGCGTTAGTAACCCTGGGGCCTTGTCACCAACGTTCCAGATATCTGCCTGCCCCCTTTGTAACGGATCACCCCATCTCCTTGCCACCTGTGCAATTCTCCACCCAAAATTTCTCATTTAAATCAACCCATTTCATAAATACATTTGTTTTAGGAGAAATGAATGCCACTAACATAAGCAGAAAACCAGTATCACATGCCATACATAGAAGTTGTCAATGCAAATAAATAAAATTCAAACAAAATAGTGTTTTAAAATTTCAAGTAGTGATAATGGTGCCTTTGGGGGGTTATGCCTAAGACTTGCTCTCATTTTGCAAAAGGGGAGATTAGCAAGTGTTAGAAAGGTGTTAACGTGCTAGCATGGACAGAGAGACACTTCCTATTGACTCAACCACGCAGACCGCAAACAGGAATAAACTCCTTAGCGTATGGTTTGATGCTGTGTCCATTTTCCAGCTGACAATCTCTCACGTTCCACCCATACACACAGGCCACATCTAAGGACGCACCGTCCAAGGGGAAATGGTTAAGGACTCAGGGCAAAGATACATTCAGACGGGCAATTATAACTCACTTGGACATTGTACACTCCCCTTGGAGTTACACTGAGAGATGCAGGGAAGAGACTTTGGAAGGGTATGTTGGGAAGAGCCCTCCAGAAATAGACAAGATGACATGGCCACAAAATGCCAGGGCCAAGTTTATAAAACACCTGCTCCAAGTCACTTGTTCAAACTGGACCCTGGAACCTAAGGACGGAGGGCAGCGCCCACTCCCATTACACCCGCACCTTGTGAAACTATGCTGTCACCAACGAACAAAAATCATTTTTCATTTTCCCTTACTGAACATATCCCTCCCTCACGGGGAAAAAATTCCAAAATGTTATTTTTACAGGTTGCCTTCTGTAAGAAAAACATAGACAAAGCAATTACATAATCCAAAGAACCAATTTAAGGAGTTTTAGAAATGGAAATTATTGGCTCTGGGAACACTGACTTTCTAGGCAAAGCTCCACAAGTTGTACCGAAGCCCTTCTCATCAGCAGCCATGTAATTATCTTTGATTATTCTGACATTCACTGTGTCACCTGTTTCAAAGGTCCACGTGAACACACTTTCCAAAGTGTGACGCCCACCTGGGTCTGGACCCCTCGCAGCAGTTGTCTGTGAACAGCAGAGAGCAAAGAACTCAGAGACAGGTGTCCTGTTCCTGGCTTTGTGGGACAACAAGCAAGTCACTGACCCTCTCTGCTTCCCATGGGCTGGTCTGCAGGGAGGGGGCTGAACAAAAGACTGAAGCCCCAGTCCAGCTCGGACACCCACCACAGGGTGCCAACCTGCATCCAATTTAACTTCTAGACAAGAAGCCAGTTCGACACATATATGCAACTTGCGTTAACATTACATTATAGCCCCAAGTGAAGAAATCTCTCCGTTCAATGGCATTACCAAACTCAGGCCAAATCGGGGCTCGGATTGTGCTGAACCACTTAAAACTGCTGATATGTGAGCAGTTTGCACCGACCCAAAGAGCAATTTCATAGGGCTCTACCTAATAAGTATGGATTTTTTTTTTCAAAAATCAAAATATCATAGATAGAACAAAAGACTCCTTTCCTTAAAAAGACTACATGTTTTAAATTTCTGGAGATCACTCCTGGTTTATATTTTCTATAAACTTGTATTTTCACATGAGTTTTAGTGAAAGAAAAGAACAGGCAGTGAATTTCTCACTCATGTTCTGAGTTGAAACTTTAGGCTTGCACCCCTTCTCTGGGTCCCCCCACCCCATTTGCCTAGCCATATTCCTGTCCTCCCTCTGGCTGCATGATAAAAATCATTTTTCTGGAATACTTTCCTTGACTGCATGATTGTGAGTTATGTTCTCCATCCATGTTTTTCCTTAGCACCCCGTACTTCCTCTGTCACAGCACTTTATGCTATGCTGAAATTCCCCATATGCACCAGTGGGTTCTATGCCAGTAAGCAGGGATGACATGTGGGCCTTTTCCTCCATTGTATTCATAGTCTTCAGAAGAGCACCTGGCAAATATCAGTACTCAATAAATATTTGATAAACAAGTGACTGAATGAATCAACAAATGGATTATGCTTTTTATGTTACAAAGAGATTAGTTTTTACATTAGGATTTTATTTGCTGTCTTCTTCACTGCCATCACTACAATCAGAATCCTGGATCCTTTTATCCCATTAAGAGCTCTATGCAACCTCAGTTACACGGGACTAAAGCAGACAGGAGCCTCTCTGCGCAATGAGATTCCTGAATGAACAACATCAACTGCACAGTGTCCCTACAGTTAAAAACGCTCCTTGGCACTTCTCAGAACAACCACTTTGAGCTGCCTTGGTACCAACCTGCCATTCATTCTAGAAACTGCCAAAGCCAGATAACCAAATTATAAATGGTTAAACATCAACACTAGACACTAAGGCTCTGTGAACTTCCCTGTTGAACATCTGACCTCTACCCCTTGAGGACACAAAACTTAATTGTACAACTAATTACACATTCCAAGGGCAATGACATGGGGTCCTCTGACTTTATTCAGGAAAGCAATAAGGCCACAAAGGGTCACTGTGAACACCATTTGAAAGGAAGTAACTTCTTAGCTTTATTCCACAAATGGCCTAATAGTCTTTTTGCCTGGTATCTGACCCAAATGTTTATTGCTTAAAAATGTTCCATGTTGACCTAAAGCTACAATTTCTTCCTTTTTTTTAATATAAACTAAAAAAATAATGCCAATTATATTCCACAATGCACAGAATGAACAAAGTAAAACTCATAATCCTCCAATCCCCACAGGGCTGGCTCTTATAACCAGAGGACACCATTTTTATTCCACATAAAAATGAGCCAAGTGCCAAATAACAAAGAAGCTATGCACGGTAAATCTCAGTTAACAACCCATAAAGAAAAAAATTTGCATTTTATTTGGGTACCACAGCTGTAAACACTTATTTCAAGGAAAGTGACATGTTCACATCTTTAAGCAACTCAGTAGTCTTGGAGAGATTTTATATTAATTTTAGCATTTTTGAAAAGATAATTTTTCCCCAAATGATACTTTTTAAAAAACATGAGGAAGATGGCAATTTGAGCACAGGATTTCTATTTTTTCCCCCCAAGTGGGCCCAAAAGCAATAACTAAGAGAATATGGTAATAAGTAAAAAATCTGCATCCATGCTGAAAATTAGGTACAACCTGCACACCATGGACTGCAAGAATTACTGAAAAGTCACATGGGACTCAAACAGCTCATGCAGAAAACATAGCATGTTTTGGGCTGCCAGATACAACACAGGAACCCACTTATGTTTGGATTTCCAGTAAACAGAAATATTCCATGGGGGATGTTTATAATAAAAAAATATTAAAAATTTGTGGTTTTGTTCTGAAATTCGAATGTAACTGGGCATCTCATATTTTTATTTGCCAAATCTGGCAACCCTCAGCATGGTGTCATAGAAAGAAAATAGTTGTCAGCCAGGGAGAACTACACTGATATTTGCAAGAGCAAAGGCCCTGGACCACAGGGATGCTCCCTCACCTGGTGATATTCCCAATGCTGATGGCCAACAAACTTTGCAAGAGTGAGTTTGGCCACACTGCACAGAAGCCCTAACAAGTCAGAGCTTCTTGCTGGTGTTTTTCCTCCCTAACAGAGGCACTGATTGGGGGCGGGGGTGTGTGCAAAAGGCCTGACACAGCCACACCAGGGTCCTGGCCTAGTATTTCATTGCAGCGTCCCAAAGGTACACGACAACTACAAACATAGCCGGTGGTGAATGCAGCACCCCTCTGTGGAGATTTCAGTGTGAAAAGCAGTTGAACATAAAGAATAATTTGTTATGAGGCATGTGTTTGGAGACTGTGAAGTTATCTTAAAAACAAGATACATTTCTGTCTTTATCCATTCATGGTGTCATTCATGACACAAATATTTGGGCCAGAGGCCATTCTAGGTGCTGGGGAGACAGGATTCAACAAGACGAGCCGGATCTCTATCTTCATAGGGCTGACAATATTCTAGTGAGGGGGACAGACTGAGATACAAGAAGTAGACGCATGGAATATCATCTCATACAGTGGCAAGTCCACAAAGAAAAATGAAACAGGGTTTGAGGATGGGAAGTAATGTAGCCAATCACGGAAGCCTTCAATCTGAAACAGGGAGGGGCCCAAGGGGAGTTCTGTGTTCCCATATACACGAATCCTGTATAGCCTGTGGAGCTTTACATCTCACTAGCTAAATACAAAAGCCTGGAAATTTAAGTGGAAATTCAAACACCTCTGCTCTAATCAAGGATTCTCAATCTCAGCACGACTGAAGATGATTCCTGGCTGTGCGGGGCTGTCCTGCGCATTGTTGGATATTTACCAGCAACCCCGACCTCTACTCACTGGAAACCAGTAGAACACCCCAGTCCAGGAGTCACAACCATAAATGTCTCCAGATGATGTCAAATGTCCCCTCCCAGTGGAGGTGCCAGAGGGTACACAGGGAACTCATTCAAATGTGAATGTCAAATAAAAAAGAATACTTTGTAGTGTAAGTATGCCCTCAATACTGCATAGGACAATCGTTTTTACCTGAAAATCACATTTTATGGGACTTCATGTAGTTTTATTCGCTACATCTGGTAGCCCCACTTAGGGAACAAGATCACTCCGGTTGAGAACCAGAGCCTCAGTTTTAGGAGACGGTACACTCACAGGTGATACATCATGCATAACACATCGAAAGGCCACAGCAAATGTTCTGACCATGCAGATTAGACAAGGAATGATTGTAACAGAACTTCCAGACAAAGTGAGTGTGGAAGACCCATTTACGTGAGACATAAAGACCAGGTGCCATTACTGCTGGACTCTGAAAACAGAGACAAAGGTCACACCATTCTCACAGTGATATATTTTTTCCTTACAAAATTGACCGAGTGTTTTTTAATCAGTGACAGCAATACTCTCCCACAGAGCTCATGAGAGACCACAGTCGGGGGCATATATCTGGGAGATGATTTGACAATATCTAAAAGAGCCTTGAAATTTCCTGTCTCTGTGCTCCATTCATTGTATATCTAGGATTCTATTCTAAAAAAAAAAAATACAGAAATATTCAGGAAAGTTTATAAGAATGTTTAGTGCTGTGTCAGCCACAAAGTTGAAAAATTATCTACAAACTATAAATCTGATGAAAAGTATATGTAACCATCTATTAGAATGGCCAAGGAACTCTGTTTCTTGGCAGAAAATGAGCTCCAATTTTTGTCTCTTGAGACAGTGAAAAATGTCGTTCGGCTTCCTCTTAACTACCACTTTCTCCTCAGCTTCTGAATTTCTTTGCCTTGTGCCAAGGGAGTATAAGTAAACGTTCCCAGAGGAAAACACCCCAGAATGTTGAGTTCACCCAGAATGGCTCCTTTCTCCTGACATCTTAAATCCTGCCTCTCTCCAAAGTTCTTTAATACCATAAAGCATATTTTCTGTTGTATTATGCAGCTTTTCTACTTATTCTCAGTAGGAAGTTTGGCCTAATGGCCTGAAGCAGGTATCACATAATTTATTATTGATTGAAAAAAGTGAGGATGTTTAGCTTATAACACAAAAACACATATCACATTCTATAGAATCTAAGATCCCATCAATTTTAAAATAAACCATTATTTTATGTACCACTGAGAGGCTGAACCATGACACAAAACTTGTTATCACTTGGAATTTTTCCTTTATTCTTATTGAAAGTTTATTTTGAAAGCATTTACATATAGAAGTGATGAAAATATGAACATTTATGACCACGCCCAGCAATGTGAACTAAATCACAACTAATTTCAGGACAAAAGAAACATTAAGACACCATGGATTGTAAGACACATTCTGACTTCAGAGATAACATACATGAAAAAGCCTCAGAACCAATGAAACGCAGTAAATCGACATAAAGGGAAGACTGAGGAAAAGTACACCAAATATAGCTAATTAATAGTTGCATCTGCCTGGTGGGATTTGGGGTGTTAATTTTCTTCCTGAGATTTTTCTTTCCCTCTAAATGTTCCCATTATCTCTAATGATCATTTATTATTTTTATTTAGAATCATGTATTATGCAAAAAATCTCCTGCCCATTCCAAATATCTAACTGTATTTTGAAGTGTCTTTCTTGGGGATCACATTTAAAGCTTGAAGGTAAGACAGACCTCCAGAGAGAGGAACGGGTGTCTGACAGCTCTCTGCTGTGGTTCTCCTCTGCCCTCCCATGTCCCCCCTGCATATTCTTCTCTGCCGCCCTCCTCCTTGGCTCAGGTGTCAGCGTGCGCGAGCTTAGTCCTTAGACTGGCTCTCTTAGATCTACGCCCATTCCCTTGGTAATCTCGTCTGCAGTCTTGGCTTCAGTTTGCATCTCCGGACTTGACCTCTTCTTGAACTCCACTCATACATCCTTCTTCCTTCTCAACACCTTCCTTGGAGACCCAGTAAGCATCCAAAACTTGACTTGTAACTCTTTATTGGCCCCCTAAATATTAGTTTATGGGTCCCCTAAAACCTCTCTTCTCACAGTTGTCTACATCTCAGAAAAGGCCACTTCCTCATTCCAGCATCACATGGCAAAGCCTTGGTGTCATGTTACTCCTGTCTGCTCTCACACCCCGTGCACAGTGCACAAGCATTAGCTCTCTGCTCTGCCTTGGAAACAGATCTAGACTCTGAACTGTCCTCTGCATTTCCAGCACCACTGTCAGGTTCCATGCAGAAAGCATTCGGCCTGCTCAAATTGGTAGTTGTTTAAAGTGGGGTTATGTAAAGAGTGTGGGCAGAGATAAAGCAGCAGCCTGAAGTAGTGACAGTTATGAGTAAAAGCAACTCACTCCTGGGTCTGCAAGGGCCAGTGGAAGGGGCAGGTGCTGGACTGCCGCAGGCGCAGCTGGAGGAGGAGCCGCCCAGCAGAGCCATGGCCTCCAGCACAGAAGCACCGTCTCTGCCAACCCATGCCCTGCCCCTAGCCTTGGGTCGCCCGCCACTGTTTTCTATCAGCCAAACCCAAGGGGAAGCCAGAGAGCAAGGGGCCAGTTGATGCAGTTCATAAATGTTTAGCATTTTAGGATACAGAATAAGGAGGAAAAGGGTGAAGAGTTAGTCTACAAAGGAGAAAAGTGAATGGACAGTACAACCACCTTGAACCAAACAGCCACCCTCACCCACCTGGATTACTGCAACAGCCTCCTGTGTGTTCTCTCTGCTTCATCCTTGGGCCCTTATAGTACATTATATAGTATATTATATATAATATACTGCAGTATATAATTATACTATAATTACTAGAAGTTCACTGTAACACAGCCTCAGGCAGGTTCCTTAGGGAATGGAATATTCCAGAAGAAGGTATTGTTATCATAGGAGATGATGGCTCCATACATATTATCGACCTTCCAGTGGGACAAGACGTGGAGGTGGGAGACAGTGATATTGATGATCCTAACCTGTGTAGGCCTAGGCTAATGTATATATTTGTGTCTTAGTTTTTAACAAAATAATGTTTAAAAAGAAAAAAATGTAAAAGTAGGATAAAGCTTACAGAATAAGGATATAGATTTAAAAAACTTTGTGTAGATGTATAATGTGTTTGTGTTTTAAGCTAAGTATTATTAATGAGTCAAAAAGTTAAAAAGTTAAAATGGTTCTTCTGTGTAGAGTAGCTTGTAAACATGGATACATGACTGCACATGTATAAAAATCCATTTGTAGAAGAACGTTTTTGTTTTTAAGTGGAGGTATCTCTTATCTCACATTTTTGTGGGTTTTTCTAAATAAAAGTTGCAAGATTGCCTCAAATAACATGTGCAAAAGAGCTTTCTGAGTTTTAGGAAGAAAAAGCAAGGATAAATCCAATGCAAACTTTTTTTTTTTTTTTACTATAACCAGCCAGGCATGCCAGACAATCTGATTGGCAAGTTTGGCCCCGTCTTCACCCGGCCTGTTTCACCTGAGCTTTTGCACACGAATTCCGTGGCTGTGCTGACATCTCCTCTGGAACTGCAGGTGCGAGGGAGGCGTGTAAGTTCTGGCCTCAGTCTGTGAGACTGGGAAGAAGAAAACACAAAGGATCAAACCCCTCTCCCCTTCACTGAGGGCAGTGCTTCCAAATGCTGCCCTGCATCAGAATCACAGGGGGCTTGCTGTGGCTGGGCCCACCCTCACAGCTCTGTTCAATCAGTTCAGGGTGGGATTCAAGAATTTGCAGTCTCATAAGTGACACTGATGTGGCTGGCCGAGGGACCCTACTTTGAGAACCCCTGACTACGGCATCGCTATGCCTGGAAACTCACGCCTAAACTGCCAGGAGAGAGAGCATGGGTGGATCAAGTGGCACCCTTGGGATGCCACAGAAGGCCATAGACACAATCTTGTGTGAGGAGGCTGTGGCATCTCTCTGACTGTTGACTCTCCGCTTGCCCAGCTCCCTCCAGCCACGCCGCCCTTCATCCTCTTCCTCATGTGCACCAGCCCTTTCTCCCGCCTGGAATGCTCTTCCCCAGGCCCTGTGCAACATCAGCTCTTTCACCTCATCTAATCTCAACACAACAGGCCCCTCCCCAGAGCAGCCCCCAACCACGCAAATGGCCTGACGTAGCCCTTCCTCGCGGCTGCCACATGCCGTTCAGTTTCCTCATATCTGAACTTGTCTTTTCTATTTGTTTTCTTGATTAAAATCTGCAGACCCCTCTTTTAGTGGATCCTTGGAGGCAGAGATCTGAATTGTCTTGTTCAGAGCTATCATTTCAGGCTCCAGAGCAATGCCAGGGCACAGAGAGACATTAAGTGTTTGAATAAAACAGGTGGGGAAATGGGGAGACGCAGGTCAAAGGGTACAAAGCTTTAGTCACACAGGATGAATAAGTCCTGGAGATCTAATGTGTAGGGTGGTGACTATAGTCTGATACTGTATACGCTGATACTGTATCGTATACTTGCAATTTGCTGAGAGAAGATGTCACCGCAAAAAAAAAAAAAGGAAACAACTATGTGAGGTGACAGAGATATTAATTAGCTCGATTGTGGTGATCATTTCACAATGTATACGAGTATCAAAATGTCACATTATACATCATAAATATATCCAACTTTTATTTTTCAATTATACCTCAATAAGGCTGGGAAAGAAATTTTTAAAGAAGAAAAACGTGGATAAATGAGAGCAGACTGAAGGAAATAACTCAAAGTTCTACCTCCGTTGCCCGGGGACCTGCACTTACGAACGTCATCGATGCTGAATTCCCCTAAAAGCCCATCAAGACAAAATCTAGTGAGGAGGGTGCAGATTTTACCGTTAACCTCCAACCTAACAATGCGTAGGCCCTCCTTCACCCCCAACACCCCCACGCGAATGCTCAGTATGCGGGGAAAGAACCTCATTAAGTTGCTTTATATTAAAACTAGTAGAGTGTCACATCTCATACTTTTTTAAAATTGCTTATATTAATGTTTAATTTGTTCAGGGATTAAACAGCTTTAAAAAAAAAAAAAACCAAACAACTTTTTTCCTTCCCCATTTTTGGAGGGCAGAGTCATTTTGAGGGATGTAATCAATATACCATATTCCATATTTCCTGAGAGAGAGGAAAGAGGAAAAGGAGGGGAAGGAAGGAGGAAGGGAGGGAAGGAGGGAGGGAAGGAAAACACAATACCAGTGGAAGTGGTAACAAGCTGCCATCTTCCCCCTGTGACATTCACGCTAGAGTCCAAAGGCATATCTGCCAACAGGGAAAAGTCAGAAGTGCCAAAATTTTTATTGGCTGTTTAGAGGAGAGTTTATTCAACAGGAGGGGATTAAGGAAAAATCTGTGCTTCAGTGGAAAACTATGCACATCTTTCCAGGTTTTCCAATTCTGATTTTATGGGAGCTATTTTACAATGTTGTAGATAAGTGATAGCAATTCAGAATAATTCTTTTCTACAGACATGCAAAACAATTCTATCTGGTGGAGGAGTAATCTTCCTCCCACTTCTGAAAAAGTCAGTTTTGTGTGGACTTGCACACAAACAAGTCAACATTCCTCTAGGCCATAGGAATTTGTGCTTCTTTGACTTCTCTCCCTTTGAATAGGTTACAAAGTCTACGTGATGTCCTCAATTAATGAGTTAAGTAAAAGTTCTTACATGTGTTTGTTTAACATCTACATAATAGTCATGATTTTACATTTGAGTGAAAATTATTTTTTAACAAGGAAAAAGAGAAGATGCTGGTGATGTCTTCTAGGTTCCAAGCCCACGAGGATATGAAATCACGAGTCTCAGCTCTCTCCCGCCTGTCCCCGCACCCTCACTGAATTACCCACCTCGACACATTAGGGGTTGCCAGTGAAGGCCCCACATGTTATCAAACAGAGAGAGAATTACTAAGTGTAGCAATTGTATAAAGCTATCAGACAACCTAAATGCGAGTGAAAACTCCTATGAAGAACTGGACTAATAGGTTTGTAGGTAGAAATGGTAGTTATTAAATACATCTCACATTTTGATGTGCCTAGTCCCAAAGTCTCCTAATTCCAGAAGAGGAAATACAGCAAGCTAACCCATAGACAGAAGTAGCTTCCGGGATGATTTCAGGAATACCTTCTATATTCCAAGCACCTTCAGATTTGCAGTCTCAAGTACAATTTGAATGCAACTTTAAAAGGGCAAAACTTGGACAGATGGAAAACAAAACAGCTAGGGAAATGGCCCCATCTCCTGTACCAAAGGAAGCACCCAGTGACAAGTGAGCCCTCCAAGGCAGATGTTCTAACCCAGTTACCTGGTACATGCGGTTCTGATCCCCAAACTGCTTGATTACCAAAGGCCTTCAGCAGTCAGGTAAGCAAGCAGGAATGCCTGTGAGGGTAACAGTGACTCTCTCTGAACAAGTAGTTAAATTAGAGCATGCATCTCTTTGGAAACCATTGCTGAGCCACAAGGTGCACTTAATTTAGCCCAGAAATTACAAACACCAAAATGAATCCTAATATAATTGACCAAATTTTCTAAGGTAGAATAATGGCCCCACAAAGATGTCCACATCCTATTCCCTGGAAGCTGTGAATAAATTACCTTGCATGACAAAAGGGATTTTGCCAATGTGATTAAATTTAGAACTATAAAATGGGAGGATTATCCTGGATTATCCAGGCAGGTCCAATGTAATCACCAACGGTCCTTAGAAGTGGAAGAAAAAGGCAGAAGTGGAGGTTGGACCTATAGAACTTGTAAGATAATAAATTTGTGATGTTTTAAACCACTAAGTTTGTGGTAATTTGTTACAGAATCAATAGAAAATATAGGTTGCAACTATGAATTAATAGTGACACCAATCTGCATAGTCATAGGATTTATTTTGCAGGGACATTCAGCACCTATAGATAGGAATGGTGTAGGCAAACCCTTATGTGGAATTCTGCCACGGTTGCAAATAACACACAAGACAACTTTGTGTTAATTAGAAATGTGCTTCTTTCTTTCCAGGCCAATGTAATCTCCCAGCAGCCAGCATAGGCAACTGAGTGGAACATAGACTGGCCTTCAGCTCCACTAGTCCCCTAGCACAAGGAGCCTTGTGCAGTTCACAACCTGAACTACCATCCTGAGAGGGAGGCATACCTATGTTCATCAAAAAAAGGCCTTTTCTCTCTGTACAAATAAAGAAACTTTATCTGCATTCCAGAGAGAAGGGGGTGTTTATTGTGCATTTATAAATGTCAGACACTTTTTATTTGTTATATTATCAATGCTCACCACTGTACTGTGGTATTTTAATATCCCCACTGTACAGGCAAGAAAATTATTACTATAACCCAGCACAGCCATTTGCTAGCTTTCCCTCTTGCTAGCTCTGTAACTTTTGGCAAATCATTTAATCACTTTTATCAATTTCTTCATCTATAATATGGGGAAAATAACAGTCGCTGCTTCATACAGTTGTTGGAAGAATTACATGAGTTATTCCATGTAGTGCTCAATACATATTAGTATATTATTAATATCAATATTTTCACAAATGGCTATTCTGAGTCCTAATAAAACACCCAAAGCTGTTTGCATACTCTAGAATGCAACCAAAAAAAAATAAAGAGGTGAAAATTATTAGATTCAATTTAGCTCAATAATAGAAAAATACATCTCCTTGAATGAAAAAAAAGCTCTGGAATCTAAACATAACAAAACTAGAGGCATACTCTGCACAACACAATAATGAAACAACTCATCTTTCAGGAGCTCCCTTCTGTAAAGTTCTGAATCCATATGAGCAACAGATGCAGGAAAACCTTAATTGTTTATTTTTCCAGTCAGATATTTAATCACATAGGATGCATGCCTGTGAGCCTCAAGACATATTCAATTGTTTCCCATATGGAAAGCACTTCTTTAAGTGCTGAATTCTGTAAATATCAGGTAGCTCAGACACTTTGAAAATGATTCAGTAAATTACTTATTCTACCAGAAAGTGCTTATTTCAGAGCTCTTGGTTCCACAGTGGAGTATTTTCTTTAAACAGTAACCATCATCACTTTAAACTTTTGATTAAATGTTATGCCTCTCTGTGACAAGTTTATTTCCCCCTGACAAAGGAAATATCTGGTTCCAAACTTATGTGAGTCTTTTAAAAATAGGGCTTTTGTGGCTTCCTTATTTGTCTGCTGCCTTCTTCAATGCTATTTAACACTTGGAATTTGCCCTTCAAGTTTTATAACCAGTGATACAGGTGACTTATTCCACCATAAAAAAAAGAAATCAAGTAAGCTATTAAAGACTCAAAATATCCCAAAACAACAGATGCTGGCAAGGATGCAGAGAGATAGGAACACTCATACACTGCTGGTGGGACTGCAAGCTAGTTCAACCTGTATGGAAACTAATATGGAGACACCTCAAAGAATTAAAAGTAGAACTACCATTTGATCCAGCAATCCCACTACTAGGTATTTACCCAAAGGAAAAAAAGACATTCTATAAAAAAGACACCTGCACTCGAATGTTTATAGCAGCATAATTCACAATTGCAAAGATATAGAAACAACCCAAGTGCCCATCAATACATGAGGGGATTAATAAAATGTGGTATATGTGTACCATGGAGTACTACTCAGCCATAAAAAAATGGTAAACTAATATCTTTTGTAACAACCTGGATGGAACTGGAGACCATCTCCTAAGTGAAGTATCACAAGAATGGAAAAACAAACACCACGTGTACTCACTATTAAGTTGGAACTAAGTGATCAACACTGTGTGTACATATGGTAGTAAAATTCAATGGAAATCAAGCAGGTGGGGGGGAAGGTGGGGATGGGTAAATTCACACATAACGGGTACAATGCACACTATTTGGGTGACGGGTACACTTATAACTTTGACTCAAACTGTACAAAAGTAATTCATGTAACCAAAACATTCGTACCCCCGTAATATTCTGAAAATTTTAAAAAAGATTCAAAATAAAGAATACAGTAAATGTCCTAAATGTAGGAAAATGTCACATTGGACATGCAACACACCCATATTTAAAGACAGGGTTTTAGTAAAAACCTTGCATGCATGAATGGTTTCTTTCCCTGGTGTCAGGCTAATTACAACGATCTTCTAAATCAAAATAAAATATTGGAATGACTCAGCAATATTCCTAGGAACTCACATGGGTGAACATGTTAAAATGTGTTATTCTTATATACTCTACTTTTGAATCACTAGGCAAGAAATTCATGTAAATGCAGAACATTCACATGTTGATTGATTCCTAAATATTCAACATTTACACATACTTAAGGATTCCAGAATCTGCCTGATGTTGCTTGGTTGGAACATTTTCTTCAATAAATACCAGAAAAAATGATTATATGTGATGCCAACAATTTGGCTAAGGCTTTAAAAGTTGAAAAATTCTTCTGACTGAATTATTTTCCAAGACAGCCTGTCCATCATTTTGTGGAAGTTAATAAGATACTGGACTTATCTTTTCTTGCTCTAAAATGATCAAAATGCTGGACTGTGGTATGTAGGGAGATGTGGGCACCGCTGGGCTTATAGAAAGAGGGGCTCAAGCATGCTTGTGCACCAGGCCTCTACTCGACCCTGTTCCCTAGGGATCCTCTCTGAATTTCTGCCAGCAATGAGCAGAGAGAATCTGCTTAGTAAATCCCTGTGATGCTGCCTCATCCCTACATCTGGGATTTCACAGAGGCAATAATTAATGCACCTATGTCATCATAGTCAATAATCAACTCATCTAACAAATCTGAACTATGTGGCTGTGTCCCAGCCTCAGGCAAGGCAGTATTCCCAGCTGGTGGAGGCAGAAAGATACTCTAAACCATGGATCCTGTTAACAACTGGGCAAAGACTTCAGAGGTGAGGAATACCTGCAGTGGAAGGTGGGGCCACACCTGCATGTGGAGGGACCACAGGTGTAGAGAAGGCCCCCAGAGGTCGCAGCATTTGAGTTGGACATTGGCGTGCAGTTAGGACACTGATGGGTACCGGGGAGTGTGTGTCAGATTGTGATCAGTGAGTAAGGGGTAGATTCAGGGACGCAGGGCCCTCAGGAAATGTGGGCATTTGTGTTTCCATCCTACTGTACCATTTGTGACTTCATGAGGCTGGCCTAAGCTGCAGGAACAACTCCTCTGTTGACAGCTCTTATCACAGATAAGTTATCAGAGTCACACCCGGGACTGCTCTGTCCACTGAGGAATCCAACCACAGGAGGGTTACGTCTGGATGGTGCTTTGCACTGAATGTCACAGGACACAAAAGGAGGGTGGAGTGCCTTGATATTCCCTCTGTCTCCTGGTGCCTAGAAACATCCATGTTGCTGTGATTAAAACAAGAACTTAATTAGGGTCCTGCTCAGACAGGGGAGGGGTCACCAATTCTAGCAGGCCCTTCAAACTAACTATTGGCATCTAATGGGAGCGGCCCATGGGCAGGGGATGTGCTGCCAATGCCCCTCGATGACCAGCTTGGCCAAAACTGTTCTCTCCTAAGCCTTCCCCACTGATTTCCCCTGAGAACTCGGGGCCCGGGACTGCCTGCCTGGGAGCTTAATGACAGATTACCACGGGGGATAGGAGTCCAATGTGCAGAAGCTCTGACCCTGTGTGCATCCCACCTGGTGGATCTTCCAAACAGAATCCTGGTGGCAACACTGATGTGCCTTACCCCAGAGAACAAGCATCAGCAAATCCACCCCATCATGGAGCATATCCGATCAGCAAGTTTCCCCAGTGGGCTCGCTACCTTGGTCCACTAGTTGGCCATGCTTCTTATGCAGAATGTATAAAACTTACTTCACAAACTTGGGTCCAGGAAAGCTAGTTTTCTTAATTTGTCTATGACATGATTTAATTGCTTACGTAAATTCTCACTGTGCTATGTGGTACACCCTTAATTTTAGTCAATTTTCAGTTCTCTGCCTCAGCTTTTCCCTGTGTTGTGTCCAAGTTGCACTGTGCATGTGTGCAGGTGGTAGAGTTCCCAAGATCTCAAATGACTGATAATCCATGCAGATCCCGTGCTGCTTTTCTTGTGTTGTCTAATCCTATCAATTTCCCCTCTCCCATATCAATAGCCCATTAGTTTCCTAATTCCTCCTTTCCAATGAGAAATTGTGGGCTCCCTGAGAAGCAGGCTGCTGACAAAAACACACAATCTGCTGCCAGAATCCAACAAGGGCAGGCCAAGAGAGCCACTGGGCTATAGCATCTGGTAAAAGTCGAAATGCTGGCTGCCAGGGCCATACCAACCCGAGACCACCTGCAAGCACTTGCCACATCCACATCTAACTCCACATAAGTTTGTGTACTACAAAAGGCTTTTCCACATCTATCCCCACCACTGGAATGGGAGAAGCCAAAGAAAATGGAACATTTTCTTGGAGACTTAAGAAATGCTTAGTCCTCTATTTCTGGATCTGAACACTCAACACCAGAACACAGACTCAAATTGTTTCTTCCAGTTGTGTTAGGTGGAACTGGGTTCTCTCCAGGCCTGGCTGGTCCTCCTTGGTATCAAAGCTGGCTGGGTCACCAGGGTGAGGACTGTGGCTCTCTGAATCTGGGGTGACAACCATACACCTGGTTGTTTTCATAGATCAGCTATTTCTAATAATCTTCTGCATCAGATGATCAAGGAGGATTTAGGTAGTCTGAGGAAATAGCATTTGGTAACCAGGAACTGCCAGAAAGAAAAAAAGATCCCTTTTCAATTACTTTGTTTATTGTTTTAATAGTAGATAGTTTATTCAGAAGAGTGGGACATGTTTCAATTACTTTTCGATCACTCTGTTTAAGTCAAGGAGAATGTTACAGTTTAGTGCTAATACGTTTTTAACGCTTCCCTGACATTTACTAATCTTTCATTTTATTTAAGATGGAGAAGCTCAGTGTTTTCTCTAGACAACGGCATCTGGCTCTGTAAGACATGCTTTGCATTCATTGACTGGTTTTTGTGACTGTGTGGGTTGTTCTGTGTGGGGACGCTCTCTCCGCCCCTTCTCTGCACCCCAGGAAGTTGCCCTCTGCCAATGGCATCACCTGGGCCCCTTGCTCTCTGGCTTTTGGTTGGGCTTGGCCAAAGAGAGGAAGCAGCAGGCTACCACAGGACAAGAGGACACCAGGGCATTTCTCTCCCTTCCTATGCGACCTCGGCGTGTTCCGTCTCCGCTGGAGTCTGCGACCCTGCTTCCTGACCTTCTCCGGGCTTGGCTCACAGGGCTGATAACAGCTCCCAGTGTTGTTAGTTCTGTCCGTTGCAGGACCCAGCACAGAGTTATCATCTATTGATGACAAACATAGGCAGAGACACCAAATACTGTTCGACTTTCTTTCCTAGTGCAGGAAGCTGAATAACACCTGCCACCACTACCAAGACATCCATATTCTAATGAATTCCAGAATCTATGATTGTGTTACCTTACAAGGTAAAAGGGATTTTGTAGATGTGATTAAGGATTTTAAGATGGGAGGACGATCCTAAATTGCCCAGGTTGGGTCCAATATAATCACAAAGGTCTTTGTAAGAGAGAGACAGGAGGTCAGAGCCAGAGAAGGAGATGCGAGGGGAAAGCAGGGGTGCTAGCTGGGGAGAGAGATCCGGAAGTCAATGCTACTGGCTTTGAAGACAGAGGTCACCACACAGAATGAGGTGGCCTTAGAAGCTGGAAAAAGGAGGAAATGGATTCTCCCCTGGAGCCTCCAGAGGGTCACGGTCCAGTTGACACCTGGACTTTGATTTTGGACTTCTGGCCTCCAGAACTCTAAGAGGATACATTTGCATGGTTTTAAACTACTATGTTTATAGTAATTTGTTATAGTAGCAACAGGAAACTAACACAGCTAGGCACACAGGAAGATCGTCTTTTGAAGTTTCCCTTCCAGTTTGCTTGGGATCATGTGCCTGACTTCTAATCAATGAGCCATCCATGAAAGTTATGAAAAAATTATGTCCAGGTCTGGCCGAGAGCCCCTGGGGACCCTCTCACTGTCTCTTCCCTACTCCAGTAACCGTGGAAGCTGCATTTGAGATGAAGTGGAGGCTTCAGCAGCTCTGGGTCCCTGAGTGTTTCTGTGCAGCCAACCATCATCAGATTCGTACCAGGAGCAAGCGATATTGCTTTTCATTTACTGTGATGCAAATAGTCCTTAACAAGCTGATTAATGTTAAAAAGAAGAGTCAATTTAAGGAAACAAAGTAAATAATAGTACAAGAAGCATGTCATTCGTTCAATAACTTATTTATTATGTACGTATAGGTAGTGTGCTAATAAACCCGCTCTCTGGAAACAAAAAATCAAAGCTTTTGGGAGCTTGCACCTGGTTTCCCTTGGATTCCCCCATGCACCTGTTCCCTTTGCTGACTGTGCTTTAATCTTTCCACTGTAATAAACCATAGCCATGAGTATGGGTCCTGGGAAGTCCAAGAGCATGGCACCGGCATCTGTCCAGGACCCCTGTGCTGCGTCATAATGGGGTAGAAGAGCAAACTATCGTGCAAGACAAAGAAAAACGGGGGCCGAACTTCATCCTTTTATCAGGAGCCCACTCCAGAGATAAATAACGCACTCCCACAATAATGGCATTAATCCACTCATGAAGGCAAAGCCTTTGCGATCTAATCACCTCTTACAGGTCCTACCTCTCAACACCATCACAATGGGTATTTCATTTCAACATGAGTTTGGAGGGGACATTCAAATCATAGAAATGACCAAAACTATAAATACATAAATAAATAAAGGGGATACATTCCAGGTCACAGAGAGAGCAAGAGGGAGAGCTGGAATGAGCAGCAGGTCCTCTGCCCCCCACCCGTTAGCTTCCTCACGGCTTATAGTACCAGGATCCGGTTAGCCAGTATGAGACATTCCCCCTCCCCAAGTGATTTACAATCGAATTAATGATTCAAACATGGAATGTTAAGTGTGGGTGGATTAATAGGTATCACCAGAAGAAAATTTGAAACTGTAACCTTAAAAGCCTTACATAAATTTTGAATGATGGGAAAAAAAAATAAAAGCTAATCTTACAGAGCAAAAGCAAGGAGACCCCTATTAACATCGTAGACAGCAAACCCCGCTGACGTTTATCCAACCTCCTCAGCCTCCCACTACCATCCTTTTCAATCAGGAAATTATGTTCTTTTCTGATCACAGGCTGTATCCAGCTTGTCAGCATTTCTCTACCAGGCCCATTATGCTGTCCCTATTGCTGCATCTCTTTTGTATTGCATGTTAAAAGAACATTTAAAAAAGAGTGATAAATCAGAAGGATTGTGACCCATTGAAAGTATTGAGTGGGGGAGAAGAGGGGTGTCCCAGGAGACCTCCCATCATTGCATCATAAAAAAATGAACATAGACACTGAATATAAAGAATGCAATATGATAAGAAACCAAGGGGAAAAATATATTAGCACAGAAAGTTCCTTAAAACCGGGACAGAAATAAAATAAAACTGTGCTTTATATAAAGGATTATCAACACTAGAAATTCACAACTAATATTTTTTTCTCATCTCCCAATTCATTTGCCAAAAAATGTTGTTTCTGAATGACAACAACGTATTTTTACACTTGAATATAAGTAATTATAATTAATGGGAAGTTCACTCAGTTTTGCCTGGAAATTCTTTCTTCTAGAGCAATCAGCCACTTTCTCTTGTGAGAACTCTGAAAGCCTGACACCACACAGCAAAGAGCAGAAAGGAACTGGGAAATTTGGACAAAACCACCACAGTCTGGAAGGGTCGACCCTCATTTAGAATTTCTGAGGGCTGAGAATCGCCCCTTTTAATTTTTGGAGTAAATTGTGTTTCCCTGTGTTCAGGTTCTGGCCATGTGGAAGAGAAAAGAACTCCTTTCAAATCCTTCTTTGTCTTACTTCGTAATTATTAAATTCTAAGGTTTCCCTCACCTGGTAAAGGGGCTTCTACAGTCGTGAAGAAGGAAAGAGGGGCAAAGTAGGGGCCCTGGTCCTCAGCCATTCCCCAAACTTGGCACTTAGGAAGAGGCTGAAGTACATGGTGGCAGAACATCAGCCCCACAGGTCTGCATGGTACTTTTTTGAAAACCCTCCCCACTGCCCACAGCAGACGTTGTAAACTGAAGCCCCCTAAGCTGAATGTGGCTCCAAAGCTTGTTTTGACTTTGCATGGTATTATTTAAATTCATAATTAATATTTAATGCCAGTATTTATAAAACAGAAGATTTCACATAAAAAACCTTGATTTAGTCTTTTCTTCAAAATATTATAAGATTTGCCAAATCTGTGAATCCACAGCCATACCATAAAAATCACCTTTTCCATAGGCATGAACTCACTAGTTTACCACAGTCTCCAACCAACCCTCATGCCTCATTTATATCACCTGTTTACCTCTATGGGCATTTCATTTTTTAATCTCTGTACTATAGCATCATTCACAAAACCTTTAGTCCAGTAGGATACAGTTCCATTGCCTTGTACATGCTTTATAACTCAGCATAGGGTTTCTCAACCTCAGTACTACTGACGTTTTTGACCAGATAATTCTTTGTTGTGAGAGGGCTATTCTGTGCATTCTAGGAAACTTAACATCACCCTTGACTTATACTCGATATATGCCAGTAGCATCCCCAGTCATGACAATCAGAAATGTCTCCAGACATTGCCAAAAGTGCTCAGGAAAGCAAAGTTACTCCAAGCTGAGAACCACTCATCTAGCCATCTTGAAATAATTTTATTTCTTTAAAAAGACTGCATTTTTTTCAGCTCTGAGTCTTTGTAGATCCCCTACATCTGCCTGGAAAACTCCTAGTCATACTTCAAAACCCAGGTCCATGATTCCCTCCTCTGTAATGCT
Source organism: Daubentonia madagascariensis (assembly GCA_023783475.1). Taxonomy (NCBI): domain Eukaryota; kingdom Metazoa; phylum Chordata; class Mammalia; order Primates; family Daubentoniidae; genus Daubentonia; species Daubentonia madagascariensis. The sequence goes on from JAKFHU010001262.1 coordinate 22,105,375, forward strand.
TCTCTTTCTACTTATATATAGTGTTTATTTCTTTGACCACGACTACAGCTATCACCTGGAGTAGTGTTGCCATTTACAAGGAAGTTTGTTAGGGTATACACTGAATATTATATAATATATTGCCATTCAAATTCTCTTAAACAGTTTTAATCACCATAAGGACAGCATTTTCCTGAGTTCCGTGACTCATTCTTATGAATTATCAAACCTGAGGGGTTGTGGGAAGCCCCAAATTGTAGCTGGCTAGGTGGAAGTGGGGGTGCCTTGGGGGCCCCTGGAATTTGTAGCTGCCACCTGAAGTTGGGGAAGTCTTGTGAAGGGTTTTGCCATTAACTTGTGGGGTCTGTGCTAACTCTAGATAGTTAACATCAGAATTGAATTGAATTGTAGGTCACCCAGTTGGTGACAGAGAATTAGGGTCAGAGCCCAATGCCCCAGTTAAGGTCCTGACCTATAGCCAAAATCAAGTGCCAGTCATGTGAGTGCATGGGACTTCAGATAATTCCAGCCACACCAGCTCATACTGAATGGAGCAGAGACACGCTGCCCCCATCGAGCACTGTCAAGATTACAGATTCACGAATCTAATACATTTTGTGATTGTTTTCAGCCACTAGGCTGGGGAATGATTTGTTTTGCAGCATTAGACAACTAGAACCAAGTGACCATGATCTGACATATGCTTAAAAAAATCACTCTGGTTACTAAATGGAGAGCGGGTGGGGGAAGTTAGGTAAAGAAGGAAGTTAGGTAAAGAAGGAAGATAGGTCTCAAGCTGTTACCGTGATCCTGATGGTGGCTGGCACCAGGGCAGTACAGTGCAGGTGGTGACAGGTGGCCATAACCTGGGTCTATTTCAAAGGTAGAGCCAATAGGATTGGCTGATAGATTAGACGTTGAGCATGAGACATGCTCTGCACTTGTTTAGCCAAGCCGAACTTTCTCATTTTTACCTTGCATTCTGTCTTCCACACTGATCTTCCTTCCTTTGCAAAGTGAACAGAAGAACTAGAAGACAAAGACACAGAGCACCAACTCCTTTGTTCCCAAATATAGTTGCCAATCAAATGTCAGAGACAGTGTCTCTTAAACAGGTTGATGCTGAGAACATGGGTCATTCACAACTGAAAAAGGACAACATTAGCCAGCAGGGTAAGACCCAGTACCAGTTCCCTTTGAAGAAGAATAAAAAATCATGATACTTAATTATCCTTAATTAGCTAAATTTCCCATTCCATTCACGCTGTGCCTGAATTTGACCTAAGGAAAATGTAAGATGTCATGGATGAAGAACATATTTACAAAAGCCATCAATGATGTCCACAAAAACCCTTCACCCATTGTCTTTGGTGTTCCAGCCACTTGCAGTGAACTTCTGTTCCGTTAACCAAAATCCTATTCATCTTTTAAGAATCAGGTCAAATTCTGCCTGCTAAGTGAAGCTTTTTGTCTGACCACCCTCATCTTTGAACCCATTTTTCTCTAAATTTCTATAGCAATTGTCATTTGTTCAGTTCATTGTATAATTAGCCACAGAGGTCGTATGTGGCATTCCTTCTATTATTGTAGAACTGCTATTTAGATTATTAATTTTTTTGAACAACACAATACTTTATCAAATCCATAACCCCATGAACTCAATCAAAAGCAAGTTTGCCCAAACTGAGATCTTATATTAGTTGGACACACTGATTACAATCAAAACATTTCTGTATATTAACAAAAATGGAAATGATTTTATTAAATTTATCATTTAATTCCACTCTACCCAGTTTGCTTCAGGAAGGATAAAAAAATATTGAACTCTAAAGCGTTGAAGAAGTTGGTTTCTTTAATCACAGAAAGGCAGCCTCATGCTGAAAATATCACTTAAACTTCAGAATTTAAATAAATATCCTATTCCTCAGTGGTGGTTGCATACAAAGCTCAGGAGACAACCAAATAACAAAGTGAATATATAAAAGGAAGTTAACCTAATAATCACAGGAAAAAAGTATCAAGAGCCAATGTTACTTCCATAGTCCCTAAGATATTAGATGTGAAAATAAATATGAATCACCCATTTTACAGTACGACAGCAAAAAGTGGCACAGAAAGACAAATCTTGCATATTCTCACTCATATGTGGGAGCTAAAAATTAAAACAATTGATCTCACGGAGACAGAGAGTAGAATGATGGTTACCAGAGGCCGGGAGGGCAGCAGGGAGGGGGGCATAAAGTGGGGATGGTTAATGGGTACAAAAATATAGTTAGAATGAACAAGATCTGATGTTAATATTTGATAGCACACGGTGACAACAGTCAACAATAAGCTATTGTATACTTTAAAATAACTAAAAGAGTGGAATTGGGATGTTCCCAACACAGAGAAATGATAAATTCTTGAGGTGATGGATGCCCCAATGACCCTGATTTGATCAGCCCATATTGAAACATCCCATGTACCCCATACATATATACAACTATTATGTACCCATAACAATAAAAAATAAAAACATTAAAAGTTAAAACCTAGAAAGATTTGAAAGTTAAACTTAAATATTCAAAATATTATGATTCAGAAAAAAATTCACAGCAATTATTTGAACACCACCTAATTACAGAGCAATGACAAACTGGTTAATGAACTTGTGTTACACTCCCTATCATAGTCTTTATCACACTTTGCATTGCTGTTTATTTAATTATCTGGGAATAGAACACTGAAAGCTCAAGGACTTTATCCTGCTCGACATTTATCCCCAGTTTTCAGCACAACGCCTGGCATTTAGGAGGCCCTTATCCAATATGTAATTGTTGAATAAAGCACAATAGTTATATAAATTAGGCAGCTGTCAGTTAAAATGATACATTAGAATAAAAACATGTAATAGTATGAGAATAATTTCAACATACGTATATGTACAAATATACAATGATATTATATTTTGGGGAATAAAACCAAAGGACCCTATATACTTATGCAAATGAACACCTCTGAAAGAACAGGGTTGTAACAAAAGTAGAAAACCCAACAGTAAAACAGGCAAAAGACTTGAACAGACAGAACAGCTCTGGATGAAACTCCTGAATATAACATACAGCGTAAGAGGTCATATAAAAAAGCATACATGTTATAGGCTACCACTTACATAAAATTCAAGAACTGACAAAACTAACAGGCAGTCCGGATGATGGTGGCCTTTAGGAACGAGGGGTAGTTACTGGGAGGATGTGAGGAGAGGTTCTAGGGTGTCAAGGGTATTCTATCTCTTGATCATGAATATGTCACTTTGTAACCATTTATCCATGCCATTTACTTTTTAGATGTTACATTTCAATAAATACATTTATTTAAAATTATCAATATGGGTTCCTATGGGGTATAGAATTTATGATCGATTACTGGTTTTCTTGTTTTTCCTCATTTTCCTTTTCTATTTCCTGCGGTGACTAGGTATTGCTTTCATGACACTTCCATAATATTAAAAACAAAGGATTTTTATTTTAATGAGAGGATTTGGGACCACTACTAAAATCCCATGGACTGGTGTATCAGGTAAGACACAGAACACTCCCACTGGGTGGGTGTGGAGAGTTTACTGCAGTGAAATCTACCAGGATCTTGCCATGTTCCAAGACAGCAATCATAACCCCAGGAGAGAGTCCATCCCACTGTGATGCCCAGAGGAAAAAACAACCGGGTCCCATTCTCATCCCTCCTGCAACTCACACAGACCATCGTCATGAGGCACAAAGGTGGAGAAGGCTGGAGAATGAATGTGGGCAGCGGGGAAGGTGACTGTCCCTACTCTGGAACTCCTGCTCCCTCCACTGTCTCCTGTCCTAGATCATGAGAGCCTGGGCCAACCAATCCCACACACTTTGCTTCTCTGCCCGTCCTGGGAATGTACATCATCCTCTCGCCCTTCTCCAGATATCCACTCTACAATGGTGTTTTTCTTTTATTTCCATCATTTCCTTTCTTTTAGGTAATAGACAATCTCAAAAACAAATTGTATTCATTGCTGTTTCTCTAAAGAGGAACGTGCCCTACAAAAGTCATCTTCTTTATAGATGTATAAACAGTAGTTTATAACAGTAGTGTGATACTTCTTTTTTATGGCACATGGAAACTATTTTCCCTTGATGTTGGTTTCACATGGAGAAATAAATATTATTTTACTGGCTATAGAAATACAACTCACACAGAGAAAAATGTATTTTGTATCTGAAATATTGCCTTTCCAAAGTATTTTTATAAGCACTTTACACACAATATAAAATGTCGAATAATTCTGAAACAAATATACTATGTTCCAGGGATTGCAAAGAGATTAACATGAAAGGGAAACGTGTAATTCAGGACCCATTCATTGTTCAGTGAGACAGAGGTTGGCAGCTGAAAGTGGAGCTACAAGGCTTCTTGAGGAATTACTACTTCAAAGAAAAACAATAAGTTTCATAGCATTGAAAAAAAAAACTTGTAAACTTGCCACATACAAACTTTAAGATAAAAATGTCCTAGGAGAGACAAAAATACCTTTGTTCATTGCGTCATATAAAAGTGAATTTGTACTTCTTAAAAGAGAAAGAAAGTCTTTGGCATAAATATTTACAGGAACATTAATGTCTCTGTGGACCATGCATTAAATCAACCTAAGATGTGGTTTCTTAACTCAGCACTACTGATATTTTAGACTGGATAATTCTTTGTCATGAGGGGCTGTTCTGTGTCTTCTAGGATGTTTAGCAGCATCCCTGGCCTCTACCCAACAAATGCCAGTAGCACACCACAGGTATGACAACCAAAAATGTCTTCAGACATTACCAAGTATCCTTTGGCCAGGAAAAAAAAAAAAAATTAACCTAGGTTGGCAACCATTGATCTAAAAGAAGTATTGTTTAGCCCTCCCAATGCTTAATCATACGGTGTTTTAGTATTTTCTAATTAGTTGACAACATTGAAAACTTGGGATATTTCACACTGAAATCTCAATTTCTCTTAAATTATCAGATTGTCAATTAAATAAATTTCTCTTGAGTTATCAGAAGATAAGGAATCTCCGAGCTTACATTCCACTGTTGTATAAATTGGCTAGACACAAATCACAGCGCCATTTAGAAAGGGTTATGCAATCTCTCGTTTTCCTGCAGTCCATGCCATTCCCTATTGCCTCTCAACAACTGTGCCCATTGCCCCATTTATCACTTGGCTTATGCTCGTCTTTTTGTCTTAACATCTGCCTGTCTCATTCATATATGGATCATCTCTGGCCTCTCTGCAATTTGAATTTACAGCATCTACTCCAAAAGCAAAGGACCTAGAAATTTCTGCCATTAACAAAATAACAAGTTTTCGTCAAATAAGATACAAAGATCAGGAGAGAGGATTACCTGAAGATCAATATCAAAAACACTCATCATGACCCCACTGAAGCCCAGGATACCTGCCTTGTTATCTGATTTGTTGGGTGAAAATTAGCACCATGATCTCACTGCCAACTCATCTCTCTGGTGTCTGTATCCATTGTGGCAATGCCCCCAAAGACTCACCTGCAACCAAGGGAATGGTAGTAAAATAATCTGTTGCCCTCGGATAATTTATCAGGGTCATCCATCATGAAACAGAGTCGACAGCAGTTCTATAGCCAATAGTGCACTGTATTGATCGGCTGTTACTGAACAAGCTAAGTAGATTAAATGAATCTTCCGTTCATTTTTCAAAATCTTATTTAAAATGCCTCAGCTATAGCTGAGAATATTATAATATAGGATATTATAATATTCCACCAAATACAAGGAAAAAGTCAATGAGATTGGAAATCTTGCTGCTAAACCCAAGTGGTCATATTATCCTTGCTGCATGGCGAACGGAATTAAAATAATCACACGCAGTGCACACCTTCCACCAGACACACAGAGCAGACTCTGCCGCAGGAGGGAAGAAGGGAGAGCGGGAGGGAAGGAGAAACGGAAGGGGACGGGAGCAAGGGAGGGGAGGAGAAAAAGAGAGAGGGAGGAAAGGGAAGAAGAAAGGAAGGAAGAAACAAAGGCAGGCAGGCGGGAGATGAGAGGGTTGGGTCACGTGAGTGCAACGGCAGCATCCAGCCAAGGACTGCAGAGACACGGAAAGGAAGGAAATCCCGACACGTAGCAAGACATGGACACATTCACACGGCAGGATCCGGTGCAAATCTTTTTCCTTCTGTTGGGAGAAGGAACTGGAAATCAGATCTCTACTTGGAGACAGCGCCACCTGTCCTACATGACCATCAGACCCATTCTCTTTCAGGCCAATTCTCTCTGATTTAAGGTCCTTTATAAAGAAAGCAGGCCCAGGACAGAAGCAAACACCCCCCCGGGCACAGCAGGTACCAGAGAGTTTCCTTCCCAAAGGAGTAGGGTCAGTGTTATCTTAGTAGTAGAGCCTGCTTTCACCCTGCGAGACAACCTTATCTGTAGAAGACAATTAACACTTGTTAATTGATAGGTTCTGTTCGCTTAGGGGTCCAGAAGGAAGGCAGGAGAACCCCCACCGCCAGGGAGCCTGACTTGGAATTGAGCCTCTCACCGCCTTCCCCCAGTCATGAGGCCAGAGCTGTCCCACACTCCTTCTCAGGAGGACACAGGGCTCCGTTCACATCTGCTCCAGCCCAAGGGCCGGGTTTTCAGGCTGGCAGGAACGGAGGACTGGCCTCGGCCTTACCCCAGCCCGCTGTCAGGTGGCGGAGGAGAGTGGAGGGTTGCGGATATGGGCTCGCGAGTCCCAGTCCTGGAGCCCGTCCTGCTCTGCTTCACATTCGTGTGCAGCATTTCAGAACAAGATTTGCTCCAACTCACATCTGAGTTCCCACGAAGGGAAACAGGTGTGGGTGGACCCTGGGTGGGAAGGACTCCTACCTCCTGATGAACTGGCAAGCCTCCAAGCCAAGCCAAGGCAGGGCGTGAGGGGCGAGCAGAAAGGTGGGGCAGACGTCAACTCTACCCTGCAGACCACCAGGCAAGAGAAGGACAGACGGGCAAATGCTGGCCCATGTCAGCTTCTACTCATCTCTAACAAAATAAAGGAAGAATAACCCTCTACTGGGGATGGAGATGGAATTTCCCGGACTACCCGGGTGACATCTTTCATAGCACCTTGAAATTCATTCACAGCAAGCTGTACCTGAGATGCCACATTGGGAAGCTGTACTTGGCACATTTCATAAACGCATCCCAGTGAACAAGATGAGTACTCTGCATTCGTATTCATTCCTCAGAAGGCCGGTCCCCATGGGCTGTGCCAACTGGGCTCCCTTGTTCTCTGGCTTTTGGCTGAGTTCAGGCCGTGGAAGGCACCAGCAGGAGACCAGAGAGAGATGGGGTATTTCCACCTTGTTCGCTCCAGTTGTGGCCAAGACCATGTTCTTCAATGTATGGCCACAGATCCCACGGAGCGGTCCCTCTCCTAAAGCAGCATCCCTCTCCTGGTCTCAGTATCCCATTCCCTCACCTTCCCTTTTCTGCCAAGCTGTAGGGTCTCCTCCCCACTCCTGCTACCCTGGGGTTGGGTCCTTTAAACCTGACCATACATTTGTAATAAGGCCCATTGCCAAAATCTCTTCAATCACCCCTTGGAGGATGTTATCCATTTCCTTCTATGATTTTCACTCAAACAAAAATGCAGAGAAATTTTGTGACTTTCATAGTTTAAGCTTTAAAGATAGTCAGGTCTCTCTATATCTTAAAAAACCTTCTACAATTCATTCAACAAACATTCATGCCTTTAGTAGTCATTATGTGCTAGGTACCATTGCTGGGCCCCGGACAATCAAATAGATAAAGCATGGTATTTACGTGAAGGAACTCATTTCCTATGCTGGAAATATTATTCTCTTCTAATGATATATGTCTATTTCTGAGTAGCTACATAAATTTAAATCACTCCAAATATAAGCACCTTTATTGCTCTTGCACAAACTGGTTCTACTGATTGGGACCTAATCATTGACAACTGGAAAAAAAATATTCTAGGGACTTTAAGAATGTTACATACCAGACGTTATAGAGCACAGATTAAAGCATGGATGGAGAAGTACATTATTTTCTGGCTTGCACTAGAAATCTTTATTGTACCCACTGAAAAAATCATTTCAAAACCACTCATGTACTAAAAAATGTAAATAAATAGTAGGGTCTTTCTATTATAAGATGGATACAGGGTTTCACAGATAAAGTAAGCTGATGGCACAAGAATGTATTTATACTTCCCCGCCACTTTCTGTTATCTTAAGGATTTACTTTTCCCATCATTCAAGTACGTTCGGGCCTTTCAATTTGATTATGACATTAAAGACGTAATTTCAATTTTAGGGCCCTGAATTATTCCAACATAAGGCCTTATAGAGAGCTTTGGGAAAATTATGATTTGTATCATGTCAGCCAAGGCATCATCTCCTGAAGAATATCTACACTGTCTTTGATGTTGTGTCTCCCATGCGACATAACACACACTATTGAAATACTGACAGATGTCACTTCACAGCCCGTGAACAAATACATACAGGCCAAATGTACCAGGATAATACTTTTAAATATTAAGGGATCGCCCCTCTTAATGCCTTCAGCCTTTTTCTGGTAGGTTGATATGCCATTTCACGCTTATTGTCTCAGATGAAAACGGAATGGAGGGAAAGTAGCCCGAGAGTTTCTACCCTGCATGCTTAAACACCTTTCCTGAAGTATAATTGATATACCAAGTTCTGTACATATTAATGTGCACAATTTTATGAGCTTGGGTATGTGCAAACCCTCATGATACCATAACAGACACATCTAACACCTCCCAAAGTTTTCGCATGTCTTTTTTTTGTTTTTGTTGTTTGTGGTAAGAATACTTAACATGAGATCTATTCTCTCAATGAATCTAAGTGCACAGTACAGCACTGTTAGCTACAGGCACTATGCTGTACAGCAGGTGTTTTGGACTTACTCATCTAGCATAACTGAAACTTTATACCCATTGAACAACAACTCTCCAATCAAGGAAACACAACGGGATGGAAAGGGAGGAAAAGAGGGATGAAAGAAGTGGGCAGTTGTTCTTGAAGATGAAGGCCTTTAAAGGAAAGGCAAGGAGTCAGGATGTGCTTGCAGACGAGGGGCAGTCAGACTCCACATCAGGGAATGGAGAACACACACTGATGGGAACTCCTGGGAGAGGGATCCTGGGCCTTGCTCCTAGACTAAGCCAGGCCAGGGGATGGAAAAACTCATTAGTTTTGCAGGACCAGAGAGCAGAGGAGGCCTGTCTTTGGCGCCTCAGTAGACCCCAGGGAGGGAAGCAGCAAGTGACTCAGAGAAGGAATGACAGTCAGTGCCGTAGAGAACCTCTTGGAATACCCCATGCCTTGAGAAGCAAGGGTCCAGGTGAAAACAGCACCAGGTCTGAAAGGAATTTGTGCAAATGACGGACAACTCGGCAGGGACCTGCATGGATCAATGTGCAAGGATTAGAAAGGGAATATATTGAACATTTCAGAGGATGGAAGTGTAGACAAATGACACAAAGAATCAGACATCCACCCCCAGACACCCCTTGGCACATTGTTTATGTTCCCACAATGGACACAAGGCCTTGCAGACAAGGGACGGCATTGGGCTGACTGAGATCCCGTTTCTGCCACCCTTGCGAAATGCGGCCAGAATAGAAATCGACTCGGGTTACCAGGAGGGTGTATTGTGCAGTCGGTCACTGCATCAACCCTAGGACTGCACCACCTGGCTTCAGATCTGGGCTGTAGCCCCATGTTTGCTCTGTGATTTTAATAACTTTCCTTGACTTCCCCAACTCTCGGTTTTCTTGTCTGTCAACTATGGATATTAACAGCAACTGTTTCCTAGGGTGGTTGTACTTGATGTGTTAATCTACGAAAATGAGTGCCTGACACATTATTTATTAGTCTTCAACAAATAGAAACCATTGTTACAGAACGATAAAGAAAAATGCATTCCTTAACCACCTGCTGCTCATGAGAGAAAACAGAGTAGCAGGAAAATAATACAGTCTTGAGAGACTCTTAAATAACCAATAGTATACTGAAGAACATTAATAAGTCAATGCATGACAGCAACTGTGAAGAACAATATTATCTCTGGATAGCAAGAAAATAAGAGGAGGAAGCCATCTCAACTGTGACTCTACTTGCAAGTGCTGCAAAATGGCATCCCACCAACTGTGGCTATTAAGATTGGGTTTTTTTGCAATGGTCACTGAGTTGGAAATTAGGAAAAATGATTTCAAGTCCTGTCCATGCGACTTTGGATGAGGAATGCAAATCTTGGGGGCTTAACATAGTTTATTTACAAAATGAGGATAGTCTTCAAGCTGCCATTTTAGCTTAGAATATCTGAGATATTGATACATTGAATATGAAGTCTTGAAGTTTTATCCTTAAGAGAAAATGGCATATAATCCCAGCTGACCTCAGAGACTTTTTAAAGAATCCAGGATCATGCCTGGGGTCATTATTTGTTTCCAAACTAACAACATCTATATCTTTAGTGTACCGAAAAGTATGCAAAATAATGGTCCTGAGTAAGAGAATGTTAAATGATTTTTTGATGTGCTTTTCTTACAAAAGTTACGTGTATTGTAGCAGGTACATTAGAATGACTTCCAAGAAAAAATGTTTTAAGGTTCAAATACTAAAAAGTTTCAATGGCAGCCATCTGAAAAAAGTAGGCCATACAGAAACACATTCCTTGTGGGTCCTTAAACAATAAAAGTTTGGCTCCACGTGCAGTTGTGGAAAATATATCAGTACTCCCACAATGCAAACGACATGTACCCTGAGTGTGTCTTCCTGGCATGCCTGTGGTCTTTCCTCCCTCAGAACCCTTTACAACAAATTGTTATCTGCATGCACCTGATACAGATACATGCGGCTTCCAGCTCCATGACTCCATTGATTGGCTCCATCCCTGTGACTAAAATTGATGAAAACCCAGTTCTTTGAAGTACCAGAATGCAAGAATTTCATCAATTTCAATTGCATTCTGACTTCTAGAATAGGAACCCACTGGGAAGTTAGACCAAGTACACTGACCTGGCAAAATTGAGAAAATGAACACACTGCCTTAGTTTAAATTCACTGAAGATACGCTAGGGGAATCACACTATGTCAGTGTCCCAAAGAAAGTTTTTAGGAAGCCCTCCTCAACCCACAGGAGAGCATCTGCTTCACGGCCTGTGTCTTTCATCTCAACTCCTCTGCACTTGTGGGTTCAGGCACCTGCTTTCCATGTCTTCCCAAATCTTCCCACATCCACACCAGAAAATCCCTAGCTTGTTCTTAGGGATTGTGGTAGACAAAATAATGCTCCCTCCTCTACCAAAAAAAAAAAAAAAAAATACACCCACATCGTAATTCTGGAAACCTGCCAACATGCTCACTTATACGGCGAAAGGGGCTCTGCAGATGTGGTTAAGTTAGGAATCTTGAGACAGCAAAATTTTCCTGAATTATCAGGGTGGGCCCTTACCTAGGGGGCAAAAGGAGACATTAGGATTAAAGCAGAGGGTGGAAACAGCAAGGAAACGGATTCTCCCCTGGAGTTCCAGAAGGCATGCCACCCTGCAGACGCTTGACTTTAGCTGAGTGAGACGCATTTCTGATGTCTGACATCCAGAAATGTCACAGAGGAAAAAAAAAAATGTGAGTTGTTTTTAGCTACTAAATTTGTGGTAATTTGTTATAGCAGCAATAGGAAACAAACACAGGTATGGACAGTGTTGTAACATTGCTCTGGAGCCAGACTGGGTGTGGATTCTGGCTGACGGGCTCACTAGCTCTGTGGGTGTCTTCAGCTTCCACATCTGTAAAATGGGGGTAATGGCAGTTGCTATCTCGTGAGTTATTTTCATAGTTGTTACCCTTGAAACAGTGCCCAGCTTATACCACATATAAAATAAATGTCAGCTATTACTATTATATTTAATGTCAATTTTCAACTGCTTAATATTGCAAATGTTACAAAGTTAAGATAGCTCCAGGGATGTACTTTCAACTCTGTACTGAAAGTGTTATTGTTATAAAGTTTCTACTCCAGAATCTCGTGCATCCAAAAGATTCCTACTTAATTATTAAAAGCGGGAGGGGGAGGGCGAGTTTATATTGCCCCCAGCCAGAGGAGACAGGCTGAAATGGAGCCTGTGACAAATATATATCTGTGGGTGATTATAAAAAGCAGTGGTGAGTGCAGAGATTATGTGTTTTGCAGCCCTGCCAATATCACGGTGTCTTTAAGCTCTCCAGGCTTCTAGCCGAAGCGGGGCTGAGACCAGGGTGAGGCAATGAGATCACTAAGACGTCCAGATTTATGGACGCACACTCTCAGGCGCCCACACTGGCATGCATGGCCTGGAGAGTGAGCACCTCCTTAAGTTTTGTGTCCTGGACACCTCACTGGGACCACCCTACTTCAGGTCCCAAGAAAACACAAATGAGTAGAAAAGTCCTCAGAGCAGAGATTTATAAATTCTCCCAGGGGAAAGCACACAATGGCATAAAGGCAGGAAAGTTTTGTTAACCTGCACAACATCCCCTTCCAAACCAATCCTAACAGATCGGTTGAAATGTTGGGTAGGAAAAGTTCTACTTCCTTGTATTTGCTCATTTTTAGAATATTTCCTTGTGATAGTGATTCCTCTAGAACTGATACCCGCAAAACCCCGGGAAGACCTGATCACAGACCTGGGTTGTGGGGGGGCTTGTCTTCCAGGTCACCTGGTCATCTCTGCCTTCTCACGACCAGGTCCCCCCCCGCCCCCGCACTGCCCTCCCAGTCCAGCCATCTCCCAAGTTAATTCTCACCTACGAATGCAAGGTTTAACCCCACTCTGTCTCTTACCAATCTCTCCATCCCTCACTTTCTTCATTTCAAGATGGAAATCATGACCATATACCACCTCACAGGGCTGCTCAAGATTTAAAAACTTAACTTCCAGGTCTGGTACTTAGGACAGGATCTGGCACACGAATAAAGATTCTTTAGTGTCAGCTGTTCACATCACCATAAAAATATTACCTGTTTTGTTCCTGCCTGGGGGTAACTCTGGATATGGAACATAGTATATACTTAATATGACCTTTGTTAAATAAATAAAACAAAAAGCAAATTAATAAACCTGAGGAACCAACTTCCAAAGGGTAAGAATGATATAAATTGTTCACCTGTGCAGAGTTAAGGTCTCTCATCCTACGTTAATCCCATAAATCAATCTTTCTCACGTGCATACAGACCCACCCCAGCCCTACTGAATGAGGATCCTGCAGACACTCTTTGGTGATTCAGGGCCAGGGCTTGGGAAGTCTCTTAGAAGGGCGACACCTGTCCAGGGGCCTGGACCACAAGAGATAACCAGCAATGAATGAGCTTTCCAGGATGAGGAACATTTATCAGTTAATGATAAAAGGCCAATGAATCAACTCTGCAGGTAGAGAAGCCACACTTACAAAGGCCTTGATGAAAGGAAAGGTGTGAACTGCCAGCATGAATAGCACAACCAGAAAACAGGGAAGAGGGTGGAGGTAGGCGGCCTCCAGGCTGTGCAAGAACTTGTACGTAGAGAATCTGTGTCTTGTCTTCACTGCAATGAAAAGTCACCCAGGGACTTGGCACTGCAGAGTGATTTTATTTTGTTTGCATTTGGGATCACTCTTGCTGTTGTGGGGGAATGGCTTGCAAGGCAGAGTTGGGAGGACCAACCGGGGGGGCTAATGAGGAGAGAGATGACATCATCCCCGGAGCAGGCTGGTGGAATCGGAGGGGAGGATGTCATCAGACTCAAAATGCACCAAAGGAGAGCTCGGGACTTGAAAGAGCATCGTCAGGCATGGGGGTGGCCAGTGGGCTGGGATGCTTTGTAGCGTGGAACAAAGCATGTTCTATTTTTCTCTCTCTCAATAAAGAAACTCTATTTTTTTATACACATAAGCCATACTTGGTGGGAGCACAAAGATTTCATCGTTTATTTAAACCTTTATGGAGGGCCACATACCCTAAAGGAGCCACAGTGTCGTGCAGGAGCTGCACATGAGGAAGTTTTACAATACGCTTCCAGGCTCTCCCACTCCTGAATCTGCTTCTCCTGCCATCTTTACATCTCTGTAGACAGCAACTCCATCCTGCCAACGGTGTGTGGGGACCATCACTGACTCCTCTTTGTCTCCTGTGCCTCATCCAATGGGTCATTCACTCCAGCGGCTCCAAGGTTAAAAGACATGCACATCCCACCACTTCCCCCACCTGTGAAGCGAGACAGCCCTTGCCAGTTCTCCCAGGGGCCTCCTGGCTGACGCCCTTCCCTCCCTGCAGCCCATGCTCTACGCAGCAGCAGCCGAAGTGGGCCTGTCAAAAGGGGAGACAGGTTAGGGTGCCCCAGAGCTCCATTTCCTCCAGAGTGAATACCAAGGTCCTCACAACTGCCTTCCAGGTCCTGAGCTCTTCAGGTTCCCGTGTTTGTCCAACAGCTCTTTGTCATGCTCCCTCCGTCCAGCCACATGGGCTTCCTCACAGTGACCCAAGCAGAATAGCTGCCAGCCTGGCATGGGCCCCAACATCTGCCTTTCCCTCTACCTGGAGTTTGCTTTTCTGTGATATCACCTTAGCTCATCCCATTGCCTCCTCGAGTCTGCTCGACTGGAGGTTTCCCACTTTCATGCGTTTGGAAGTTGCGTGTGCACACACACTTTGACTCACCCCCCTGATTTGTTTTCCTACCTAGCATTTATCACCGTCTGACAAACTGTGTCTATTCACTCATTTATTTGTGTATTTCCTGTCCCCGCTCATTAGGATGCAATCTCCATGAAGGCAAGAACTTAAGTGTTTCCCGTGCATCTATCTCAGGGCTTGGCACATGGAATATGCTAGATAAATATTTGTCAAATAACTGGAAGACTGTTTAGAGAGTAAGGGGGTGTAATAGAGGCTTGTAAAGCAACCTAGGCATAGAGGCAGTAGTGGCCATCTCTGCCTGCTGAAATCAGAGAATGGCACAAAGAGGCATTTGGGTCTGAAGAATGAGTAAGAATCTTCCAGGTATCATTGTAGGAAGGAAGGTTCCTACAAGGGGATGGTAAAAGACAGTCCAAAGCATGAAGGTACCAACTGGGTCTGCTCTAATACCAGAGCAATGAGACTGAGGAGGGTGGTTTTTTATTTTGATGGTAGACCAAACAGGCTTGGAGGACCAGCTTCCCCTGGGGGATGTGAGAGGGGGAGCAGGTCAAAATTTTGAGCTTGGCCAACTGGGAATATCTGATGTTATTCACAGGGAGAGGGAATGAGGAAGAGAAGCAGGGTTCCTGGAAAAATATAATGAGTTCAGCTTGAGTTCAAAATACCTGGGCAATATTCCAATCAAGATGTCCAATATATAGCTGAAAAGAAGGTTCTGGAACTCAGAGCAGTGGTTGGATCCTCTGATAGAGAACACACCAAGTGAGAAGAGAAGACCACCAAGGGCTCCCAAAGCAACCACAACCCACATCCTTCTGCCCCAGGGGCTGTAGATACGTGTTATTTGACAAGCACCTCCTCCTCCAGCATCACTCAGAAGTTTGGACGTGGACAGGTGTCTGCCCACGACATTAAGACATAGAAGTGGGTCCCTCACCACGGAGAGTTTGAGAAGCAGGGATCTTGTTGACTGGGCTCCCACCAAGTCCCCCACTTCTTGTACCTGCACCTTCAGTCCCTGATGTCACCTGCCTGGACTATTTGGGTATTTGTTTTTATGACCTCTGAGCGTAAGCAACAACAGAAGAAAAGAGGCTAAGAAAGGAGACAGACAAGGAGTGATCAGCGGAGAGGAAAGGCAGGAAAACCCCATCCAGGGTTCTTAAGTAGCTGTTGTTACTGTTTTGTCACTATCATCATTGGTATTGACTTTGTTTCTAAGAATGTTCACATTTAGGTTGATTTTAATTGACTCTGCACACATGCACGCATACCCACATAGTGTCAGAGTTAAAGTCCAGCTGCAAACAGTCTCAGATAGAAGGTGGCAGGGTTCACATCTCACATTTCAGAGCCTCCGCTCTGAACCAGCATTGCCTCTCTGCAGGTGGGGCTGGGGCGGGGGGCACACATTCCTGCACAGGTGCTGCTTCTCATCAGTGTTGGACAAGTAAAACCTTCATGAACTGTCATCAACCACAGGCACCCCTTCAAGTGAGACAACAGTTAAATCTTTAGTATTTTTGTTTACAAATGAGTCTGAAAGAATCTCTCTTCCTTCCCAATGTGTGAAACTTTCTTCAAGAGAGACACATGGTATGTAGACCTGCCTCATGGCATTTGTAGATTCTTAGAGATTTTCTATGTACACTATTCCATCATCTGCTAATAAAGTCAGCTTTAATGCATCTTTTTCAATCTATGTGCCTTTTATTCATTGTCTTTTCCTTACTGCACTGGTTAGGACAGCCAGTAACATGTTGAAGTGGAGAGAGCAGGTATCCCGTCCTTGTTCCCTCTCTTAGAAAGCATTCAGTCTGTCACTATTAAGGATAATAGCATTTGCCTGTCAGAGGATGTCTTTTATTACACTGAGAAAGTTATTTTCTATTCTGAGTTTTCTGAGAATTTTTATCATAAATGGTATTGATTCTGCATCTATTCATGGTTTTACCCTTGATTCCATTAATACAGTAAAATACATTGAGAGACCAACATTGTAGGCTAATAATATTTCCAAACAGAAGGCATATTAGTAAGTGGTAAGGAACTGAACTCAGAGACCATGAGAGCCATGTCATGTTTATGAAATTACATTCCTGGTTATCTTTCAAAAGCTAAGAGTTTGACTTTCTACCAGAGGATGAGAAGGGGAGAGGAGGGAGAGACGGGGAAAGGTTGGTCAACAGGTGCAAAGCTACAGTCAGGCAGGAGGAATAAATTCTGGTTTGCTTTTGCACAGCGGTTAACAGTAATGTATTGTGGATTTCAAAATAGCTACAAGAGAAGGTTTTGAATGTTCTCATCACAAAGAAATGATAAATATTTAAGGTAATGGATATGCTAATACATACCCTGATTCAATCATCACACAATGTATACATGTACCAAAACATCACATTATACCCCATAAATACGTATAATTATTCTGTGTCAATCATAAATATATATACATATTTTTTAAAGCCAAGAGTTTCACATTTAAAAATCTCTATTTCTGCTTTCTGAAAATTCAGAAGGTCTGGCGATGCTGGGCCCACGCTTCTGCAGCGCAGCCAGAGTACCTGCTGCTGCCCTCAGAGGAGTGGGCATCCCACACAGCCCTTGGCAGGCATCTGCCCACTCCCACCCTCCCGGCAACTGTCAGCTTCCTGGACGACACTGATTCAGGATCGCTCCCTTAAATTGTTGGTTGAAACATAAAGGCAGCTTTGGAAGGCATTCGCTTTTGGACACCCCCCCCCCCACTTCCAGCCACAATTACTGATGTTTTCATTATCGCTCTGTGATAAACCACAGAGAACTGCTTGGTTTTTGTGCATTAAATGTGGATTGCCTGACAAGCCCGCATTGCATAACTGACTGGGACTTGCAACCTCACTACCAACACCGGGATGACCTGGTCCTCTGCTCAAGAGGAATCCCAGAGAAGCTGAAAGGCATTTCCAAATAGCTCTCCTGGAAAAAAGCTGATTTTTGTCCAATCTTACCCCTCATTTCACGATCCTTCCCTCTCTATACTTTCTGTGCCTTGCGATCTTGATTAAAACTAATCCCATCAGGGACTCTAATCCACACAAGGTTAATCTTGTATAATGTGTCAAACTTCAACTATTATTTGCTTAACAAAATCCCAGATCTTTAAAATGATGATGAGAGAAGCATTGATTTGCAAACACTCTGCCCCCCACACTGCTGTGAAGATGTTTTTAATGAATTATACCCCCAGCCACTCGGAGGGAGAGAGAAACCCTGATTACCTCAACATTTAATACATGGAGAAATGTCAAAAAGGGGTTAAGGTTTTGCTGTATTTTAAATGCTTATGTTTACAATTTAACACCCTCCCCCCAACACACACACACCCCTCAATGTATGTATAACATCATTGGAATATAACTCAAACTATCCAAACGTAAAAACATCAAGAACATGAGACTTAGGTCAAAGGGCCCTTTGTAGATACGATTCCCCTTCTACACTCTAATAAAAGGCTCTGATTCTGTCAACACCTTGAAGCAGGAAATTTGGAAGAAAAAGCCTGCAAATCAAATGTTCATGCATCAAAACAGAGTGTAAAATAAGCCTTAAGACCTTTGTGTCCAGGTAAGCTCTGTCAAATTATCCTTTTATGCTATTTGGGAATTTGAAACTTCTCTAATATTTCATCCAGAGAGTTTTGCCTGATAATCTATGATTCAGTTAGGGCTCTTCAGCTGCAAGCAAGAGCAACATTGTTGGCCAAGCCGAGCAATTTAGGGAGTTTTAGGGAGTTTCAGTTATGCTATGAGAGTTGGTCACCAAAACAAAACTAAACTTGAAGGACAGGACAGGGCCCTGAGCAGCTTTGGGGATTCAGGTATAAGAACAAGAAGGGATGATCTTCAGGATGTCCCAACTGCAATAAGTAAACTCTCACCAGTGCTGGTCTTTGTGTGCCATTCCACTGGGGAATAGCATTGATGGGTCCAGTCTGGCATATGAGACCATCCATTTCGTGGCTAGGAGAAGAGAGGTATCATAATCGATATTTCCACCAAGACTGCACTCAAAGGAGGAAGGGTGGTACCTCAAAGCAACTTGGGTGAGAAGCTATTGGAAGAAAAAAGAATGGATGTTGAACAGGCAAAAGCCACAGATGCCCTCTGCCCTGTCCTGTGCACAAGGATGTCACATACAACTTCTGGGATGAAAGGGCATGGCTATCAGGTCTTGCTTAGGGCAAGTAAAGTGAAACATTATCTCTCACAAAGCTGGAGGTGATTGTTTAAACGTAGGCTTCTCTGTAAACCTAGATTTACTAGAATCTTGTCTATCTGTGCAGCCATCCTGGGATGTAAGGATAAAATCCTTCCAAACTCCCTTTGATCTGCACCCAGCATTTACATCAGAACCTCCCAGAGTGCATGCAGCATGGGCAACGTTTCTCATTGTCTTTGTCTAAAAAGTGCCCAAGGGGCTGCAATATTGAAAAATTAAGAAAATGCAATGCAAGGTAAAGAGTCCTTTAAAGCCAACAGCTCTTGCATTATTCAGATCTGAACGAAATTGGTAAGTGTCTTTTTCCCTAAACTTAATCCAATTGATTAAGAATTGTTTTGTAAGGGCCTTCCAAATGTTCTCCAAATCACAAAGTGATTCCAGTAAAAGCACTGTAGACCAAAGCCTGCACTTTCACAAATCAGTAAGTACATTCATTTAAACAATTTAGAACATTTAAAATGGTTTTTTTTTAATCTCCTGAAAAATAAGGGTAGACTGACAAGTTAATTGAAGAAAGACATACAAGCTCATAACACGTTATTCAGCAAGTACTGGAAACGAAACACTTAAAATACATCCATTTCAAGAAAAATAAATTAAAATGGTACATTTCCTGTGAGTTTCCTATTATACAAGGCCCATTCGTCCACTCAATGACCACCCAGTGCATGATCTTTATGCACACGGAGCACTCTGCTAACTGTAGTGGGAAAATATTTTTCGGTATTACTCGGTTTTTCCCCTGTAATTCTTTCCTTACCTTTGTCATAAACTTTTCTCCTCCATTCCCTCCACTAGATCCAAAGACACCCCCCCAGGCCTCAAATTCCCCTTTATGTTATAGCATAGACATGAAGAATAAAAGCAAACTCCTGGCTTTTGAGTTTTAAAAATGAAGGTCCACCTAGCCTTAGACAACAGATTTTGAAGACTGTGCACATTATCCCAACTCTCAGAGGATAATTCTCCAGTCTGAGGAAGAGACATGAAAAGAGAGCAAGAAAAGTAGATGCTGGAAAGAGGTTCTGAGAAAGGGCCCTTTACCTGCCTGCTCCTCAGAAGTACCCCCAAGGGGAGCTGGGCAGAGAGAGGAGACAGAACCCCTCCCCACTGCCAGCCCCCCACTCCAGATATATGGGCAGGTCCAAAGCAGAAAAAAGAATCTATGCCCTAAATTTCTATGTAGAATCTTAGGAGTTAAAACCTATCAGTCCCCTACTCCTCTGTGGCAAGATAATAATAAAGCCAATAGCTCTTGCATTATTATTATTAAAGAGAGGTGATATTTCCGGCTGCTAAGTCAGGAACTTTGAGAAACTGAGGCAACAGCACTAAGAGTCTCATGACCCCAAGGAAGAATAGGAGAGCAGTTATTTATCTGAAGGAGTTCATGCTCTGAAAGAATCAAGGTGTCTAACAGAACGGGATCTGGACCATACAGCCAGGGACCAGGCAAGATGCCGGGGCTCTCAGAAGATGCCATCGTGGAGAGGTTGTGATGGCTGAGACCCAGATGGTACGAAGAGGTGAGGACGCCTTCCCCAGACCTGGGACTTAGATGCTTCCCAAGGGAAAAGGAGGTGGACAGAAAATTCTAAAACATGAAGCTTAAAACTGAAGTGCTTTTATACTTAAGTAGCCTGCAAAATCACATTAATTAAGGCGGTTAAAAGAGAGAGCAAAGAGACAGCAATTCTGCCTTCCATACTGCACGGTCTAGACAAAGATTTAGAGATTAAAATAGAGAAACATTTCCACTTACATTTACATGGAAGACTGCAGGCATCTTGTGTTATCTTTAGAAAGTCAAGCAGATAGGGGTTTGGGAAATGTCACCACATTTTTCACCACTACCACCACACAGTGACATCTAAGCATTTTCCTATAGCAATAACATTTCTGTAAAGAAATATACAAAACTTGGAAACAAAGCAAGATGGTGACTCCTGTCCTTTCAATATCATTGTATAATAGGCTCACCCAGGGATTATTTAATTATCTAGGAGAATGCACCTGTGTTTGACTTTGCTAATTGCCATTGGATTGGAGTTCAGACACAGTCAAGCTACATGTTGACTTGCAATCATGGCTTATTGCCCGCCCAATAGGACAGTTAGCCAGTGTTGCAGCTAATGTAGCAAGCTCAATATTGTAATCCGTTATCAGATTGCTTATAAATACCCAGCTCCTCAAACGATCCTCAAGCCAGTCATCTTAACATCTTTCTGGTTCCCTCATTAGTGAACAAGCTGCATAAAATCGTTAATGCATGTTCACATTATATTTTTATGAAAAGTGTACTATCACACTTTTGAAAATTATACTTTGACACTACAATGGTGGGTAAATTTCCAGATTGGTCTATCATATGTATAGCCACTAGGAGGGCTGCCTTTAGACTAGCTGGGCTGGTCTGGTTCCCAGGGGCGTGAGGCGCCTGAGGCCCAGTCATACTCGTCAGGCTCTGGTGGTTTCAGAGGTAAACAAAGCAAATTTTTGCCACCAAAACTCATTGTTTGCCTCTAGGTACTAGCTATCTTTTTCTAGAGCAGTGTATCTATCTCAGAAAAGGTAAAACAGATTGGGAAACCTCTCTCCACTCAGAGCTGTGGGGCCTTTCATCAACGTCCATCTATCCTCCTAGAGCCTAGGGTTTCTCAGCCCCTATCCGGCCCACCTAGCCCCAGAAACACATGGGGAAAATTCCCTAGAGTAGTCAGGCTCACACAGTACCACAAAAATACCCATAATTTTATTTTAGCTTCAGCCAAATGATACCCGAATCTGAATAAAATCAAGAATAAGTGCTCTGTTTGACCTTCTGCGACAAGCTTATTTCACTCAGCATAATGAGATGGTTGATCCCACTCACATGAGGTCTCTAAAATAGGCAGACTCATAGAGACAGACAGCAGAACGGTGGCAGCCAGGGGTTGGGGGGGAACTGAGGAGTTGCTATTCATCCAGCACAAAGTTTCAGTTATGCAAGATGGGTAAGTTCCAGAGATCTGCCTGCAACCTTGTGCCTATAGTTAACAGCGCATTTAAAACTTTGTTAAGTGGGTAGATCTCATGTTAAGTGTCCTAATCACCATAAAGAAAACAAAAACAAACCCAAAATGGGGCATATAATGGACTATTATTCAACCACAGAAAGGAAGAAAATTCTGACACACTCTACAACATGGATGAACCTTGAGGACTTTATGCTAAGTGACACACCCAATTACAAAAAGACAAATACTGTATGATTCCATTTATATGAGGTCCCTAGAGTAGTCAAATTCATGCAGACAGAAAGTAGAATGGTGGGTGCCCCAGGCTGAGGGAGGGGGTATTGGGGGGTTGCTGTTTAGTGGGTGCAGAGTTTCAGGTTTACAAGATGAAAAGAGTTCTGGAGACCGGATTGTGCAACAGTGTGAATGTGCGTAACACCGCAGAATCACACACTTAGAAATGGTTAAGATGGTAAATGATATGTGATGTAAATTTTACTACAATTAAAAACAAAATGTTAAAAAGAAAAGAGAATAAATTCTCTAAGGAATAATTTACTCGGCATCAGAATAATTAAAACCTATCCGGCTTATCACTCGCCTGCCACGCTGCACAGTCGTCCTGGCATCCCCATCACTCAGCTGTCTACCACCCTAGTGACCCCTCAGGTGTGGAGAGGTCGTGCTCTGACATTTCCTTTTGCGGTGGAAACCATTGTCTTTCTCCCTCCGGTACCTGTCTCCCTCACTCTTCCCCTCAGCCTCCCTACACCACCTCTCCTCAATAGATGCTCTGTCCTGTGATTTTTGGATATGTGGGTTAAAACCAAACAGAAAGGAAAAAAAATGTGGGCATGAACTCCCTCTGGTTGGTGAGATCATGCTGGCATTTATGTGCTTACTGGCATGGGATTTGTCAATGATTTCTTGGGTATGACACCGAATGCACAGAAAACAAAAGAAAGATAGAGAAATTGGAATTCATCAAAATTTAAAGAAAAGAAATACAAGCTGAAGTCAAGGTCATGGGAAAAACGAGGCGAACACTCTCTGATTTTGTTATTGGGTTTGTCTTTTATAACTATGAAACATGCCTTAAAGTTTTAACATCAAAAAGGAGCTTTCAATGCAGCCCCAGTTCACCAGCATGCAGACCCTGTCATTACTTTAGAAATTAATAGCGCCTGTGGGATGATAGAATTCTGATGTTAAAGAATAATCCATTATGAGATGTCTTTTTTTTTATCTTTTAATCTCATGCTTTTGCAGAGGGGTCATTGCTTAAAGGTTGCCAATTTAGTTTGTTCTGACTATGTATTTGTGGTTTCAAATACCATCTATATGCCAATGACTAAAAAATTCATATCCTCAGCCAAAATTCCGCCATCGAGCTCCGGACCCTTGCATCCTGCTGCCTACTCAACAGCTCCACGTGGATGTCTTGCCGGCTCCCCAAACTCAACATGCCCAGAGCCAGCTCATGCTCTTTCCCACCCCCAACCCTTCTCCAATATATTCTCAGCCAACATCAGAAATGTGGACACTCCCAGGGCACTTTCTCCATAACTACCACCCTACTCCACCCACCTCCTAAAAGGCCCCCTTGAAACTACTCAAGGCATCTAGAGAAACTTTTTGTTTCTTTTAATGCAAATATAATCAATCATGTCTCAACAGTATCTCATAGCTTAGGAAAACACCTAAAACTCACCTCCCTGACTGCAGCCCTCTCTGTGTCCCACCATATTGGCCTTGTTTATTTATTATTTTTAATGACACCAGCCTTTTTCCTGCCTCGAAGGCTTTGCCTGTGTTATCCTTCTGCCTTGCATGGTGTTCTTCATCCTTCTTCAATTTGCCTAGTTCCTACTTACTCCTCATGATTCAGTTTAAGTGGAAGTCACTCAGGGAAATGCTCCCTTATCATCCAGGTTAGACCAGATTCCATGCTGTAAGCTCTTCCAGCACTTACAACTCCTCCTTAATAAAAGGGAAATTAATTATTAATGCAAAAATTTCTTTTACTATGGTGTCTGTTTCCTACACGAGAATAAACAATCTGTGAGGAATCACACCTGCTTTATTCACCTCTCTCTTCCCAGAGCATCCCAAAGTGCCTGGCAATATGTTCCTAATATATATTTGTTGTATGAGTGAGTGAATGTATATAATGTATATTATAAGCAGTGCCAATTCCTCTAATAAGAGATATGAAATTTAATTCATTTGGCAGCTTTTGTACTTGTTTCAGATCCTTCCAACCTAAATATTTTCTAGAGGGCTCCAGAATTAGAAATATTGAAATTTCAGTGGCTTAGAAAATTCTGCTCATAATTCTTATTTTTGGAGGACATTTTCAGAACTTCAGAGCAATACTGTGTTACCGCCTAGCCTCAAATATATTGAGGCGATCTACCAATTTTATAGATGTACAAACCGAAGCAATCAAAAGGCAATGAATCTTAAGTAACAGCTTTCCAGTACTTGTTTAATTTCTTAGCCACTGAGCTGTGTTACCACCTTGTGACTATTAATTTGGACAAAATTAAGAAAAAAGTTGTAGGAGTTTGGCCTTCAGTCATTTTTATATACTGTCGATAGAAGTATAAATTAGTAAAACCTTTATGAAAGATAAGTTGGCTCTACGATCTAAAGGCCCTTTGAGCTAGCAGTTGAGAGTGAAAACTTTACTCTCAGCATAAAAACTCAAATGCTAGATCAGGTCTTTAGTAACTGTGAATGTAGGCAGGTCAGTTTACTGCTCAAGCTTCAGTTTGCTTATCTGTAAAAGGGAGATTATTACAATGCCTTGCTCATTAAATGAGACAGTATGTAAAAATCACAATTCCAGACATACTTAACAATTCAACATGTTTTAGCAAGTATTTTTCAATTCTACGTCTAGGAATCTATCCCCAAAAAAAAAAATCAGAGATAGAAAAATGTTGTTGCCGCTGACACATTATTAACAATAGTTAAACACTGGAAGCAGTCACTTTTATAAACCATGAAACCATAAAACCACTGGGTTTCTAAACCAATTTGAGAAGAATTTTTATGCCATAAAAATTGGATTCTCAAAAAGCATTTAAAGATTTGGTGATGCTGTTCACCTTGCCATGTCCCTTTTTTTTTTTTTTTAAACACACAGGATATCTGCCTTTCTCAGTTTCCACTGAAATTTGGATGAGGTCATGTGACTTAAGTGTCACTCAATGGAACAGAGAGAGGTGATGTAAACCACTTCCATACCTGGTCCTTAAAACCATCCCCTTTTGAATCTCCAGCTGTTCCCTTTTCACAATGATCCTGGAAGCCGTATGTTCCAGATGAAAAACAACACAAAGCAAACAGCCTGGACATCAGGGTCAGGGCTTGGAGGAATTCCTCTCTCTTTCTCTCTTAAGAGAGTGAGCCTTCAACCAGGAATTTTATATGAAGAAGGCACTGCATGATTAAGAAGTAAATATTTGTTGTATGAAATTACTAACATTAGGGATTTATTTGTTATCACAACATACCCTATCCTGACTAATAGTTATGTCAGAATGTATACAATAAAGTCACAGGTAAATAAGTATTTATGATCCCAGAAAAATAAAAAGCCGTATATATGCATAGAAAAAAAAAAGGAAGGATGTTCGCCAAAATGTTAACAGTGGCTATTTCTGAGTGTTAAAATACTAAGTGAGTTTTATTTTCTTCTTCATTTTTTTCTATATCTTGGTTGTCTACTATGCTACATACAGCTTTCATAAACAAATCATCTTTAATTTCAAAATAAATTTTAAAAGTAATAGAGATACATAAAATCAAACCCAGCCAAATTTACTCTGGGAAGCTTTTGGCATTGAATTCATCTGGATCATTGTGACATTGGGACACATTGACAGAAAGTATACAGGTGGCTGTGACTATGTGATGGGGAGAATATATGCTCTAAATATAGGAATCTGAGTAATGAAACAAATGCATCTGCTAGGAGTCCATTTCTATGTGTATTTAATCACACCTGGTATAGCACACTGCACAGTGAAGGCAGTTAGGAAACGCTAGTCACTATATGATCCATGCAACTTCTCTCTTTCCGTCCATCAGGAGATAAGTGCCTTGTGAACATTAAGAGAATAACTCGGTCAACATGGGGTTGGAGGATCCAATTGTAATCTCTAAATATGTCTTTATAAGTTGTACACATCCTGATTTAATGTTACAAAGCAAGAGCTTCATTCAGAAGAAGACACTGGAGGTAGTGGGGAAAACAAGGGATGCGATGGACACTGGTTTTATCGCCTCCCATGTAAGACCTTGTTCAAATACCATCCTCCTGATCCTCAGAGTCACTTGGATCCACAAGCCTTGACTACGTGCTCAATGCACCTTGGTCACCACCAGCAGTCCACCTTCTCAGACCCCAGGGTGAGCCTCCGGGCTGGACCAAACT
The DNA here is from genome assembly GCA_023783475.1 of Daubentonia madagascariensis. Taxonomy (NCBI): domain Eukaryota; kingdom Metazoa; phylum Chordata; class Mammalia; order Primates; family Daubentoniidae; genus Daubentonia; species Daubentonia madagascariensis. The sequence goes on from JAKFHU010001262.1 coordinate 22,131,786, forward strand.
GGTGAAGTATAAAGTATGGAGTTTCCGCCACCACTTCTGAATATAAGTGTAGCACCACGATGGACCTGACCTCCCTGCTGGCTGCCCAGAAGGGCCAATAACAACCTGGAATTGCAGAGGAGTTACTGCCCATGGGGCTGTTGTCCAGTGATATTCGGGAGTCAGGAGGGAGCCGACAGTTTCCAACATACCAGGGCTCCACGGGCCTCTCTAGACACACCCACAAGAACAAGCAATGAGCTGTGTTTTCTCCCGAAGGTCCTCCAGCTGCCCAGCACTGCATTTTCTACTCGCTTTCACTCCTTCCTTGTTTTTCATCAGTTTTTGGTTCTCTCTTGTTTCCCTGGGATTATCCACATCTCCCCTCCTTCCCCACAATAAAGTATAACATGTACATTTTCCCTCAGGGCCTGCTTTTTTTTTTTTTTTAGGGAAGATGGCTAAGACACCTCCCAAGCATCTCTATCCTTCCAACTTCCAACAACTTCTATTGGAGGCTAAAACAGGTTCCTGGGAAGCTACCAGCACATCCCTACCCCAGAAATGAACCTGCAAGATCTAGGCTAAGCCATCAGACTATTTTATTCTCCTGATTAGCAGTGACTAGTGCACAAGTGAGTGCATGACCAAAGTGAGCCCTAACAGAATGAATATCAAGATATTGTATTCAAACACTGGATTAAAGTGCTCACTTCACCTCAGGCCTGGAATTAACACAGCAATTCTTCTGTCATGAGAAACTCACACCTGAGGTTGAAGCTGGTACATGGAGAAGAACGGACCTTGGACAATTAGATAGAAGTGGAGCCAGAGTTCCCATTACACAGTAAACCCCTGGATCCATCTGTACCTGATGCCAACCTGGCTCTAAATGTTTCTATTATGTATGCCAATAAGTTCTTTCTATTGCCTAAGCCAGTTTGAGTTGTCTTTTTTTGTTATTTGCAAACAAAACATCCTAAGCGAGGGCAGGGATGGATACATGATTGACTAAAATACTTCAAAACTAATTTCCTAGTCCCACTGGGAACATGACCTGACAATCTCTGCATGCTTAAGACAGGCACATTTAGTTAAAATAGAATCAGCTGATGCTTCTTCAAAAAGTTTTTTTTTTTTTTAATCCCAGAATCAGGCCACAGTACAGTGACTATCGCTTCAGTGTCCAAAGCATTGTTCCAGTGCTACTCCAAGCCCCTGTACTGCTCAGGTATTTTGACTCTGTCTCTTTTCCACCCTCCTGAAGCCTCAGGCAGGTGTACTCATTTCAAGTGCAGCATTAGCATTCTGGCTTCATAAGCAAGTAGGTGAAACAGACAGTACTAATGGTTGAAGATGCGTCATTACAGCTGCACACTTTGGGGCTTTCTGTCACGCATAACTTCTCCTGACACAGCGCCTGGCCCAGTTCACTGGAGCCAGGCAGTCTGTTTCTGGAGTCTTTAGATATTTATTGTGCAAATCAAGTGGTTTATCCCTGTTTGGGGAGATGGATTGAAAGCTATTGTTGTCACTATAATAGTTCCATGCATCAAGTAGCTGAAAAAGCTATCTAATAGGTTTTGTGCCACCCGTGCAAACACACTAGGGTGGGTGGAAATATATCTATTGAACTCTGCAGACGTTGTTCTTCCTACACCTTGCTCAAAATACACAAAAGGATATATTCTATGCAGATGGAATCAACAGCCCACTAACTTACAGCTCCAAGGCATTTTTTTAACATTTACATTTAAAAGGAGAAGCATTCCTCATAGTTATTAAACCAGAGGTTGTGAAATAGCCACCCAGGGATGGATCTGACCTATACTCTGTGTGTGTGTGTGTGTGTGTGTGTATTTTAATTGTATCAGAACTCAATTTTTAAATCTTGAGAAATTTCAAGTAAGAATCTAGATTTATGACTTCTCTTCTGAAACATCAAAACATCAGCAGCTTTAGGTGTGGTATCTGGAATGCCAACAACTGGCCGACATTGAGCCACAAGCCCTACCTTGCTCTGTTGTCTCACCCCAGCTTGCTTTACCCATATGGGTAACTGGACCCTGCTGTTGTGGGAGTTGATGGCACCCTCATTAAAGCATGCCCTGTTAGTATTTTTGCTATTGTTTTTAGGTTTTTGAGACATTTGACTGCCCAGGAAATTCTTCCCAATAAGACAGTCCCATTTTTAGAAATGCATTGAATAGAAACCCTCAGTGTTTAAACTATAAGCTGGGATAATCTCATATTAATTTTTCTTTTTTTTGCCTCATAGGATTTAGAAGTGTATGACATACATGATGTGTGTTGATATCTTTTCAGCATAGGAAAGTAGGAAAGAAAAAAATATGAAATCACAGAGTGTCTTCTTTCCTCCTGAACTTCCACCCCAAATTCAAACTATAATAAAACAGTAGGGTCAAGAAAGATTGAAAAGCAGAATTACTTCAACACAACAGGAAAATGGTTTTAAAAGAGCTTCACAAATTATAGGGTTTTCTCTCCAGTAGTCTTTTCATTGGATATAAACAGGTTATAGAATTTTGGGCAACAACCAGTTTCTGAGAAATCAATGTTACAGTCCTTGTAGAAAAAATGTTAATACGTGTGTGTGTGTGTGTGTGTGTGTGTGTGTGTTTATGTGATGAGGTAATGCGGCAAATTCTATTCATTCCTTCCTAATAACCAACCCTCACTTCTTCCCTGAAAATAAACACCTTATTTGTTCAGGTACTGAGGAAATATCAATCCTTGTCAGGCAGAAGCTAACCCTAAAGGAGCCCCAGAACTGAATCACTGGTCTAATCTGATCATGGGGATCCCTTTCTTCTTGGCCTTTGGTTGGCCTAAAGGTGGGCATTTGACCTGGTTCTGGTGTTGAAAAATATCTGTGCTTCATTAAAAAAGTGTGTATTGTCTAGATCCTAGAGGGCATTTCTCAGTTATCTGATTCTGTGAAATCAATTCTACAACTCTGAAAGTAGTAGATAATAGCAATGCAAATCATTTCTGTCTATAGACACGCAAATCCTGTCCTGTCCAGGAGAGGTCCCATCAGCTTCCCTCTTTCCACCCCCTTATGAGGAAATCCCAGCTTGCTCCCTTTTACACAATCATTTCAAAATTCCTATACTCATGCCTATTCTTTGGATTCTCTTTTGAACTGGTTGTAACATCTGCCTGGTGTCCTCATGAGTCAAGTAAAATCTTTTTAATTTGTGTTCATGCTAATGTCTATATGAGAGCCCTGATTTTGCCCTTCTTTGAAGATCATCTTTTAACATGGCCAATGAGCTGTGAAGGTGCAGTACTGGGAAGGGCTCTGCAGTTGGCTGTTCTGCTCACTAATGTCTTCTCTCTGCTCCTTTCTAGGCACATGGTAGTACTGCACTTCCTGACTCCCTTGGGGATGGGTCAAGCCCTTGGACTTGCTGTGGCCAGTGAAGTGAAGGCAGAAGTGCTTTGTGAGCTTCTGATTGGAAGGTTAAGCACTCCTCCACAATGCTGCCTTCCTCACTTCCTTCCTGCACATTGTCCAGTAATGCTCAAATGCTAGCTGTTTCCTGGGTCCCTGAGTGACCATCAGGAGCAGAGGTTCCTTGTCAACCCATGATGGACACAAAGCATGAGCCAGAATTAAGCTACTGCTATTTAAAGGTATTAGTTAGCCCTAATTTATACTGACTAGAGTCCATTCCCCTTCCCCAATAAAGTGGAAAGGCTTTTTAGGAGAATTCTGTGTGTGTGTGTGTGTGTGTGTGTGTGTGTGTGTGTGTTTGTGATTCAAATTCTTTATTCCTGTGGGGTTTTTTTTATTTTTAACTTTCAACTGTGATAAAATACACATAACATAAAATTTACCATCTTAATCATTTCTCAGTGTACACACAATAGTGTTAAGTACTGAAGGAAACCAGAATATGTCACCCAAAATATGCCTCTTTGACATAAATATCTGTGAGCTAAAGGCACTTAATTAAGAAACAGTTGCAGAAAGGGCTACATGAGCAGTCCTTTCTTACCCAGAGCAAGCCACAAATATTCCTGCTAGAAAGCCACCTTGCCTGGACCAACATGAGAAGATAACCCTTGTGTCCAGTGACTGGGAACTGAGACAGCAATGGATCTATATAAATAAACTTACTAAAACAACCTTATCCTCCACCAGCTTTTACACCCCCTATCTATCTCCCCGTGACTCTCCTGGAATTTATTGTCCCTAGTCCAGACCCCTTGTCTCATTTTTTCATGAAATGTGTTGCTCTTTTTCTAAAAAGTATAAAATCTTTCTGCTTTGGCCAATTCTTTGGGTCCTCACTCTCTTATGAGGGTCCCCATGCACATGTAAAATTAATAAAACTTGTATGCTTTTTCCCTGTTAACCTGTTTTGTGTTAATTTGGTTCCTAAACCCAGCCTAAGATCCCAATTAAGAACTAAGATGGGTAGATGCCATCAATAGCCTCCCTACAGAACATCCACATTGTTGTGCAACCATCACCACCACGCAATCCCCAGAATTCATCTTCTCAAACTGAATCTCTGCATCCATTAAACAACAACATCTCTTCCATCCTCCCCCAGCCCCTGACAACTACCACTCTACTTCCACCTCCATAAATTTGAGTACTCTAGGAACCTCACATCACTGAGAGAATACAGTATTTATCTTCTTGTGACGGGTGTATCTCACTTAGCATAATGTCCTCCAGGTTCATCCATGTTGTATCGTGTGTCAGTATTTCCTCTGTTTTTAAGGCTAAATAATATTCCATTGTGTGGATATGCCAAACTGTATCCATTCATCCATCAATGGATACTTGAGTTGTGTCCATCTTTTGGCTGTTGTGAATAATGCTGCTATAAACATAGGTGCACAAATGTCTCTTTGAGATCCTACTGTCAGTTTTTTGGATATTTACCCGGAAGTGGAATTGCTGGATCATCTGGTCATTTCATTTTAATTTTTTAAGGAACTGCCATACTGTTTTCCACAGCAGCTATGCCATTTTACATTCCCACCAACATTACACAAGGTTTCCAATGTTATCACCACATCATCACCAACATTTTTTATTTTCTGGTTTTCTGATAGTTATCTCATTGTGGTTAGGAGAATGGCTTTTGCCTCTTCCTTCTTCTGCCTGGAATGGGGCTTGGAAGTGTATCCATCACCTTGAGGTCTTCAGGTGACAGAAGGAGGAAGACATGAAAGATGGCGGAGTAGACACAGGGACAGCGCTCAGGAGCCCAACCGCCCTGCTGGTAGCTCCACCAATACTAGTAGCAACTGCCTCCCTCCAGACTTCTTGTTAGGTTAGAAACATGCATTGCCATTCACTTAAGCCACAAATAAATTGGGCTTTCTGTTATTTTTAGCCAAAAGTATTCTTAGATACATCAGGAGATACATCAGGAGATCTGTTGTGGATTTTCAACAAACTCTTAGGATGTAGTGGGATTGCATCTTATGTTAGCAGTTCAGTTCTAAAGTTACCAGGTAAGGAGAAAATCACATTTGTTTCCAATTATCCTTGAGAAGCTTCTGGAACATGCATTAAATACAGTAAACATGGTGTATATAAGCAAGCCTGCAATGCTATGGCCACTGTGGAAAAAAGGCTCACAAACTCAGAGCTTGAAAAGAAGATTTCATCATTTTCTAAGAACCCCACCATTGGGGGTGAGAGAATACTTATTAGCCGAAAGTGGGCAAGTGGGCAGCACCCCTCCCCTAAGTCCCCAACACAGCAGAATGTCAGGCCTTTTTGAATATTTGAGTTCATAAGGCTCCCCCAAGGGTGCCCTTGTTGCAGGGAAGGGATAAAATCCCTCCTGACACTCAGGGAGGAAAGATGAGGTCTCGGGGAAGAAATATCTTCTAAGTTAACCAATCCTAGGAAGGCTATTAGAAAAAGGTGCTGACAGCATACATTTGAAAGAGGTCACAGTACTTATCCGGTAAGAGTTTGAATCTATTGAGGGGTATTCATCCAGGGAGTAAACTATTGAAAGTCATAAGGACTCACACAGTTGTCCAGGAAAGCAAAACACTAAGGATGGCCTTTTGATTTAGGATTATACCTTTTAGAAAACATAGCATGGATTCTATTGAGGATGGAGGGGGTGATTTCCTTATTTCAGCCACAATTATGTACCACACTGGAGACAGAAATGCTCTCAGTCAGTCTAACGTGGCACTGGAACATATCCCTGAGAACTAGTGAAGTACAGATGCTCTTCGACTTAACAATGGGGCCATGTCCTGATAACTCCTCATGAGTTGAAAATATCATAAGTCAAAAATTCACTTAATATCCCCAACCTACAGAACATCATAGCCTAGCCTGCCTCAAATGAGCTCAGAACATACACATTAGACTACAGTTGGGCATAATCATCCAACACAAAGCTGACTTCATAATAAAGTGTTGAATGCCTCATCTAATTTATTGAATACTGTACTGAAAGTGAAAACCAGAATGGTCATGTGGGTACTAGAAGGACAGTTTCTACTGAATGCACGTTGCTTTCGCACCACCATAAAGTTGAAAAACTGTAAGTTGGACCATGGTAAATTGGGACCCTCTATAGTTGTCTTACGTTTAATTAAATACTTGCATCTCACTGAGATCTGAGAGGCATGGGGAACCATGGGTCCTTGAGGACACAACCCATTCCTGCCTCCCACCTCCTGCTACTTCCTGGGCTCTGTGAGCAGGACACAGGAGACAGCCTGCCCCAGGGTTTACATTGCTTTCTCTCCCCAGGGTACACGTCTGTAGAATTTGCATACATTAAGTTCGTTAAGGATGAAGACTACTCTACTTGGCATTCCAGGTCCCTAGGTAGGTGATGTACTTCTTGCTTTTGCATATGCTGTTCCTGAGAGGCAGCAAAAGAGAGTGGTTCAAATCATGGCTCTAACATTTACCTGTGTAGTTTTAAGTGAGTTAACTACTCTCTACCTCAGTTTCCTCACCTGTAAAATGTGGATAATAATAGTACCTGCTGCACTGGGTTCCCATGATCATTAAAGGAGATAATATATGTATATTACTTAACATGGGGCTTGAGGCTTAATAATTGCATTAAGCACATTAGCACAGCAAGACACAGCAACATTTCTTAGTCAATATTTGAACTGATGCAGCTATTCCTTTTGCCATGATCAGGCTTACCCACTTGCACGACGAGGCCACATATGTGCTTCGGAATAATTTCAAGTGTTTGTGTATGCCAAAATCACCAAGTTCCTTAACACCAAAAGGTCTCAAGAGCAAGAAGAGTATTAAAGTCTTCCTGTGATCCCAACTACCTAGCACCCTTTACAGAGCTATTTCTATTGGGTAATCCCATTAACAACTAGAAGTTTCTACTAGTTCCATATTGAACACAGTGGGCCACTCTCTGATGATTAGAATTAGGGTAAACACATCAATCACATTCATATGTACACATACACATAAAAGTTTAACAAAACCTTCACACTTTACAAATTCCAGCTCATCAGTTCGCACTAGAAACAACTCTATGAGGTCACTATCATTATCCTTATTAAGAAAGAAACTGAGGCACATAAAGTTACACAAGCAATGACAGCAATGATACCTCCCCCAAGAAAGCAGAGGGTTCTCACCAATAGCTTAATTTTTTTAACTTAATATATTGTAAGATTATTTCTGTGTGAGAAACTATTGACCTGTCTCATTCTTTTTAATAGGTGGACAACATTCCAAAGTATAACTGTAACAGAATTTTTCTTCAAGTAATTTCATACACATGTAATTTAAATTTATTAGGATATGCATCAAAAGTTCAATTTGTATAATTTGAGGTTTTTACAGTAAGAAAGTACAACTTTTGTAAGGAAAAAAACCTTTTTTTGATTTAATAATTTGGATCCCCTATACAGTAAGGAACTTGGGCCCTTTAATTTGGAAAAAGAGTCACAGAATCATAGAAGGGGACAAGTTGCACATTTAAAAGAAAGTAAATGTGTACTTCCATTTCAACCATCTAAATCCAGCCCAGGGCTTCTGGAGAGGCTTCCTATCAACATAACATTAGCATTCAATTTTCCCTGAGTCATAAATCCCCTGGCACCATCTGCAAAGCACCCCTGAAGCACAGCTCTCCCGGGCATGTGTGTCAGCAAACACGTGAGTTATTGTCTATTCCCACGTTCTCCGTTTCCCCTCATAACAGAATGTAGGTGTTTCTAAAAGCAGAATAGGAAGTCAAAGGATGTATCCAAGCCTCAAAAGGGACTCTTTAAGCCAGTAGAGACCCAGGATTGTGTAACTTCTTTGCTCATATTTCCAAAGCTCCAAGGGACTTGCAAGGACGGAAGCTGCCATGCATTTAAGCAAGTCCTAGCTTGGGCTCCCCGGCGTCATTTATCTTTCTTAGCATCTTTGAGGAATGGAGAAGACACAGACGCTGACAGAGTGCACAAGATTCATTGCTGCACCGCTGAGAAAAGGAAGCAAGAGCAAACAGAACTCTTTTCATCCCTGCGGGGCAGAAAATCCTGAGGGGAAAAGTCAGGGGTTTGTTAGAGCAAAGGAGGAGGAAACACAGCCTGCTTTTCTGTGCACCAGCCACTTCTGGGTACCCGCGTATCTTGGATACAAATGCCCCTTGGGCAGAGTAATCCCACTCCTGGGGGATTCGCCCTGATTAAATAATTGAATAAAATAAAAAAGGTGCAGTCATTCACCTAATTAAGTATTCAACACCGAGAGCCTACAGTATGCTATGCAGCTCCCCAGGGGCGAGGGCTGCAACAATGAACAAGGCAGATGCGCTGCAGGGGAGGGAGGAAGATCACGAGCAGGTAAGCAGCCAACAACTTGATGGTAGCGGATGTGAAGTGCTATGAAGGCAAGAACATAAGATGATAAATGAGCAGCAGGTGAGGGTAGTGGTGGTAATTTCAATGGAATCAGGAAAGCCTTCACTCAAGGGGAGAAATTGCAAGTGACGGTTGGCTATCAAGAAAGAGTCAGCTGGACCAGTGGAGATATGGAAGAAGCAGAATGTTCCAGGCGAAGGAATAGCTCATGCAAAGGCCCTGAGGTAGAGATAAGCTTGACTTCTTCCAAGGACTGAAAGAAGGCTTGTGTGTCTGGATGGTACATATTGAGGGTATCTTTGTTCACCCCAAGAGATGTTCAGAGCAGGATTATCTAGACTAAGGAAGAACAGAAACAGCACAAATATCTATAAATAGTTTGAAAAACAAGAGCATATTACTGAATAAAATATCTCTGTATTCACTAGGACTTTTTTTGCTTGGAAGTAACACAAATCAACTTTAACTGGCATAAAGAACACAGTGTTGATAATGTTAATAATGTAAATTGAGTACAGTTTATTTGAATCCCAGCTCCACCACTTACTAGTCACGGGGACTTGGGCAAATTTCTTCATGCCTCCATTTTCCCAGCCGTTAAATGGGAATAATAAGATATATAGCTCTGTAGGTTACTGTGAGTATGAAATGGGATGATGCTTATAAACATGGTGCATGGTACTGGGAACAGAGTATGCACTCTATAAATATTTACTACTCTAATGAAGTGGAGATTGGGAATATCATAGTGGACAAAAATCAGGAGGATATTAATCAAATAATCACACATATAAATGTAAAATTACATCTGTTACAAGTTCTGTGGATGAAAATTGCAGGGCATTGTGAGGGCATATATAGGGTTGCTGCCTTATCTGCAATGTGTCACAGGCCCCCTGAGGAAGTGATGTTTTTCAATGGCCAGATGGTCACACATCACTCACATCCCCTGGGATACATTTTCTTTCATCTATGCCTCTTTGGGACTTGGGTTTCATTCTTCTTCCTCCTTATGCACCCATCTCCCTCTACTTCATGGGCCCACCCTACAGCTCGCAAGATAACCTGCTTTGGGTCCAACCTCATGAACAGTGACTGCACATCTGTCTTGGTTCTAACTCTGTGTTCACCACGAAGAAATTCTCATGGATGTCTCCTAAATCGGGTGTAATCCTAAGGTAAGCTCCAGAGTCATCAGGCAGGTGCTGGTCCCACTGCATCCAAGTGGGACCTGGACTGGGTGGGGAATAACCAAGGATCAATAAACAAAGATCCAAAGTTCAGTGGTAATAATCAAGGAGTGGTAGTAAGTGCAGAAACTAAGATGAAGTTTCTGATACAATGTGACATGAACAAAAGCAGGAAAAAAATCCTCATAAACATAATGGTTACAGCTACAATAAGGTATGCATAGATGCGGGCAAAGACTGCAAAAGATTTGGCAAAAACAGAACAGCACCGCAATGGTCACTGGCTTAGCCTCTAGAAATAGCCTGTTGAGATTCTAACTGGTCTACCACTTTCTGCAGGATGGCCTTGGCCAAGCTGAGTATTTTCTCTGTGCCTTAGTTTCCTACAAGGAAACCTACAATAATGGAGATACTGACAGCACCTATTTCACAAACTATGAGGATTAAGTTAATAAATATAGATAAATAAGGGGCAGAGGAAAGTGCTAGGCATTTAGAAAGCAGTGGGTAAATGTTCACCACGACTGTTAGAGCCACAGATTTGGAGTGTAGCTTCCCTTCTTCAAGTTTTTCTTTAAAAATAAAATAGAACAATCTCACAAAATGTGTAACTGTAATTCACACAGAAGTTGAATAATCTAAAGAGGAAATACTTGTATTCTTCAGCTCTCGAATAACTGAAGGTGCTATCAATTCTGATTGTATTTTACATTTATTTGGGGCACCCCTTCTTCTTCCTACTCTCCCGACCCCCCACCCTTCTGCCACTGGGGCTTTGCATAACAACAAGACCACAAAAAAATCCAACATTTGGGCAGAATGCCACCACAGCTGCATAAAGCAAGCAACGACCTTGCAAAGTCTCTTGCTGAAGCGAACATCCTGATCCACCAGTCAGGCATCGGAAAAACATCAGCACCTTGCGGAGGGTCCCTCTCAGGCTGCTGGAGAAAGTACAAACCGCCCCTGTTTGCTGGTTAGTGTCGCTGCAGGCTGTCACATTCCTGCATCCATTAGCATTTCTGTGACAGAAACTGAGGCCAATTAACAAAGGGATGGGAAGCAACCAATGTGTGCAGAAGGGGCGCCAGCAGATGCATACAAACAGTAAGCACGGGGAAATCAAGGAAGAGGAAAAGGATAGAACCGCTATAGAATGAATCAAGTTGCAATCTATTAAAAGTGGTCTGACTTTATTCTCGCCTCCTGGGGCCACCCCTCCCTTGCTCTGTCCCCACATATCAGCATCTAGAGGCATTAAATTTGTTGCATAGAAACACACACCTGGCACAATTCCACAGTCACAATTATGATGAAAATAAAATCATCTATAAAGTATTCTATCTATATCTACCTACCAATTTATCATCTATCATCCAGCTATAAAAAATTCTATGATCTACCCACCTAATCTATCGTTTATCTATAAAGTATTCTACCTGTCATCTATCTATAAAGTATCTTATCTATCTATCTAATACTCAGTACCCTATGCTACCCTGCTTCAATAATAAAGAAAAAAAATTTCTCCTTTGTTTTGGTAAGAAACCAATATCCACACCTAATGAGCCTGAAAATTGAGCCCGTAATGAATTTTGTGTTGTGCTGGTGATTTCAAAAGAATAATTCCAGGAAGGCCGGAAAAAAGATATATCTTTATCTTTATCTTTATCCTTTGTTCCATAGAAGCAAAACCTCGAGGAAAACAGGGAAGAGGTCACATTCCTGTGCTGGGAATCCATGACTGTCATCCATGAAGCCACTTACTCCATACGGGCATTGACCAGGAAACAGGAAGCACTGAGCCTGCAGGTCTTTACCCCTTGAGAGATCTCACCAAGGCTGCCTGCAAAGTGCTTTCTGAGGCTGAGACAGAAAAGCTCAGCCCTTTCCAAAAATGTTTATTTCTCAGATATTGTCCCCACCCTCACCCTCAATTTCCCAACATGTCCCTTTTTTGGTTCTTTCTCAGGGACCAGTGGTTGACCACTAGTAACGAAAACCTAATGTTTACCCCTCGTTCCTTACACAACACAGAGACATGACCGCCCTACTTTGCTGCTTGTATTTTGTTAGCTGTTTTGCAAAAATTGCTTAATCTATTTTTTGAGGAGCAGCATACTTGGCGATAAACATATTTAAATTGGATACTTAAGAAATGAAAGACCTGTGTTCCTTAATCATTTATGCAAGTTCTAGCTTTGAACTAGGAAAGAAGTAACAAGAATGACTTGTCAGGTCTATAGCTACATTTTTAGATAATAGGCTTTATATATATATATATATACCTTCCTTCCTTCCAAGGAGGAAAAAAAGACGTCCTCTTTTATCATGAAATCCACTGCTCCTTTAGCTGTTTTTAATCGATATCTACACGCTTGGGTAGGAAAATAAATCTATACTTTTGAATAGTGGCATTTCCAACAACAAAGTAAGGCTCTTGGATGCGTTTTTTTGTATTAACAAAGGTGTTGTTAAATGTCTACACCACATATATTTGATTTAGTCCCTTTAGAAACCTGTACAGAGTGGCTAAGAGTTATTATCAGTTGGGTCTATAAATTGTAAACCTTCCCCAGGGCAAAGTGCCACTTGTGATGTTTGTTACTGTTATTTCATATGACATTTATTTAAGCAGGAATGGGAAGCCCTTACTCCTAGAGTTGCGTTGCAGGGCTGGTCCGATAGCATGAGTGTGAAAAGTAAGGGAGGAACGGAGAATCAGACCATATTATCGGGAAACCACACTCTCATTTTTTCTATGTGAGTGATATCACCTAGAATTTAAAAATCAGGAATTAATTCAGACTTTTCAAGATCTTTGTGTGGGACAAACAGAATATTTCTGTGAGCTGGATTCAGGCTGCAAGTTCCCACTGCCCAGCCTCTGATTAACAGTTTCCCAGTTGGACCAGAACAGCCACGTGGCCTGCATCACCCCAGCTGCTGGGGTCACCAGAGCGTAACCACTTACCACCATGCAGGTACAGTTCTGCTGTGGCGACTCCACAGAACAACTACAGAGGACTCTCCTCTTCCCTTGTAACACACCAGTTTCCCATCACCCTTTTACAAAATACAAGAATCATCAGTTTCTGCCAAGAGCACCCCAAATATCAAACAAAAAAATCCCAAATACAAATAAATTTAATTCAAAAGCAAAATTAAGAATGACAGGCCAAACATCAGTCTATTGCCTTCATATAATTTTTAACAATCTAAGAGAAAAAGGAAATAGAAAAAAAACAATCAACAAGAACATTTTCTTCCCCCATTCAAAAAAAAAAAACTTACCAGAAATTGCCCTCTTTAAATTTCAAGAAGTTTTCCTAATTTACTGTGCAAGCCCAATTCTCCCATCTCACTAATTATATTCCCCCCAAGCTTGATGCTCAGACAACCCAGGGTAGACTCCTAGCTCAATCCCGTGAACGTCTTGATAACCTGCATTGATCTGGATTCGACACAGTTGCCGACACGCGGATAAAACGCATCTGGAGAATTTGTCAGTAGTTATTTCCAGCTGTTTGTTATTCCTGGAAGACTCATATGAACACTTGGCACTATCAAGCAGGCATTAATATGGCTCTGTTACACCACTGGGTGCAGTAACCCTGTGCGTTGAGGATCCTTTAGAAAATTGTTTGCAAGTTGCTGATGCACTGGGATGGTTTTAGACAATATGAGTCTTTTACACTAAATAAATGTTTGGAATTGGTTACTATATAAAAACAGTAGCTTGAACATGGTATTATTTTTACTTGTTCGGGTAGGGGACAGTGTGGAAGGAATTGCTATAATCCTAACGTTATGGCACTTAAGCTTTGTATGTTATTTTGTTTTTTTATCTTGGGAGGAGGGTGTTCTAGTATGTGTCTATGAGCCACGTCTGGACTTTTCCACCATCAATATACAAGCACTTGCTGCTGCATGTGGCAATGGACTCTAGATTTCTGAATAAAAGGACAATGATAAAGGCTATAGGAATGAAAAAGAATTGTGACTTCAAAAAGATAAAAGTTGATTTCTGTCTCAAGTAAATACTATCTACTGCTAGGCATTCCAGGGCTAGAATTGTGCCTCCGTGACCAGGAGGGAACCTGACCCCTTCCATCTTTTCCCATGGATGGCCTTAGAGCATCCTCACACAACATGGTGGCTGCAACAGACCCAGACATCACATCCAAAATACTATCCAGCAGGAAGGATAAAAGACTAAAGAGAGGCACTTGCTTTTTAAGGATACTTCTGGTAAGTTCCAGTTGACACTTTCACTTGTAGAGTCAAATGGCTACATCTAGCTACAAGGAGTGCCAGGAAATGTAGTTTTTATTCTAGCTGGCTATGTGCTCAGTTTAAATTGGGGTTCTATTTTTAAGGAAGGAGAACAGATATGGGAGGAGAAAATCAGAAGACTGTAACCATAGTCGGGGTCCCATCCACTTTTAGTCATAGCCCCTTTGCTGGCAATTCTCATGGTTTATCATTATTATTATTTATTATTATTAACAAAATGCTTTTACATGCACTGGCTCAGTAATCCTTACAACCATCCTCCCGGCCCCATTTCATCAGTGAGGAATCAGAAGCCAGAAGACTGAACTGCCCGGGGTGACACAGTAGGTAGCACCCACCTGTTCTCACTTCAAAGAATAGTTCAAGTCAACAAATAATTACTCCGTCCCACTGTGTGCCAGGCCCTAGGAAGAGCTACAACCTTCCTGCCCCTCAGCCATTTACAGGTGCGCAGAGAAGTCTCAAAGAGGAAGCCCAGGGCTTTAATTTAGCTCACAGAAATTTTTTTTGGCACAAAATGTTTTTAAATCTTTTGTGAAAATTAGATATTAACCTTTAAAAATGGGAGGTTTTGTGTAGAAATCGGGATGTCTGGCTTTTCTCGGGAGAGAGGAAGATCCAGTAACCCTGGGCCTTCATTCCCTGATGGCAACCATTTCGGAAGCTGAGGAGCTTCTGTCACCTTTAAGCCAGGGGCATCTCCTTGGGGACCCTGCTTACACCTGGCTGCTTCACTAAAATTTACTTTACCTGCCTGGCTTTGTAGGCATTTGAGTTTATGACCCGTGGGAATGGGGTTGGGGGACAAAGACACAGTCTTGCTACAAGAAAAGACTGTAATAGCTGAATTCCAGGCTACACGAGCCCCCTGTACCTGCTACATAGATAAATAACCAAGAAGGACCATGGGGCTATTAATCCAGTACCTTTTATCATCATTAAATTGAAGAGAAAATTGAAACAGTGGCTAGGATCTCTCTTTGATCTACAGCAAAGGGATGTTAATAACCATGTTTCTGGGGAGAGAGCTGATTAACACGGAACTTAGCAGTATTCCAGTAACAGCCATTGTCAGGAACGTTCATAGTAAATTAATTTCTAACTAGCTCCTGAATACATAAACGAGAGGATGATTTTGGTTGCTATGGCCGTGTGCACTGTTGGAAGGTGATAGCAGCTTGAGCTTTGTGGGCTTAAAGGCATATTATAGGGGTACAAAATGAATGAAAACCGGTTATTGTATTTAGTCAAAAGGTTTGTTGCAAGACTTTTTTTTTTTTATCTATAAAATCCTAAGAGCAGGGTTTGGTTTTAAGTCTCTTAACAATCCTACAGATACCAATGATACAGAAATCACCACATGTCTTTTTCTTGGCCGTTTATGTATAAATGTTTAAGTGGCTCATCTGTCTTAATCTATGGGAGTGTCACAATCTTTCTGACTTGTGTGTCATAGAAATAGCTCCAAACACCAAATGAGACAGACTCCACAAAGCAGGCTGAGAAAACTCTCAAGATGGTTGGACATGAGGCACATTTCTGAGTGTATTATTTGGGGCATCAAAAACAAGCAACCCTAACATATTTCAAAACATCATGTGTACATGATAAATACATACAATTTTTGCCATTTTAAAAGTGACCACCAAATACAATGGCTTATACAACATACAAGTTTATTTTTTCGACTTATTTAGAGAGTTTTAGGCTAGTAGGGCAGTTCTGAAACTCTCAATATGTGGCTTCCATCACTGGATCCAAAGTGACTGCTTCAGTTCCCACCATCACATCTACATCCCAGCCAGCAGGAAGCAAAGAAGCAGGGAACACACATTTACTTTTTTTAAAAAGAAAGGCCTAGGTTGTACATCAACTGCCTCTCACATTACATTGGAAAGAGCTTAATTATATGGGCTTACTGAGGTGCAACAGAGGCTGGGAAATGTAGTCTTTAGTTGGGTATCCATGGGCCCAGCTAAAACTTGGGAGTTATATTAAAGAAAGAAGGTGAGAAAGGCTCCTGTTGGGCAATTGGCAGTCAGTACCACACTGGAGAAGGGAACTCTTCTTGAATTCAAAAGAAAAAAAAATTTCAAAATGCTCATATCCTTCCTGAACACAACCTTGTGTGTAATACAATAACAGCTCTTGGAAAAAAAGATAGAGGGGCATTTGTGATGAGGTTAATGCATCACATGTTTCCCAAGGTAAGAATAAGTATGTGAAAACGTATAGCACAGTACATGATGAGGATCCCTTATCCTAAATTCTTGAGACCACAGGTGTTTCAGATTTTGGATTTTTTTTTATTTTGGAATATTTGCTTTATACTTTAGCAGTTCTGCAACCCTAATCCAAAAATCTTAAATCTGAAATGCTTCAATAAGCATTTCCTTAGAGTGTCGTGTCAGTGCTCCAAAGTTGTGGATTTTGGACCATTTTGGGTTTCAGATTTTTGGATTCGGGATGCTCAACCTGTACTTCAGAGCATGGGCTCTGGAACTGGAAACGTTGTATTAGATCACTGCTTCTACCACCCTGTAACAGTTTGCTCTTGAACACGTTGTTTAACCTTTCTGTGCCGTTGTTCCATTGCAAAAATTGGGGAGAGGAGGAGAACTGACTGCACCTAGCTCAGGGTGCCATCGGGAGAATTAAATGACACAACACTTGCAAAGGTCATAAAATAGGGCCCAGCGCCAGTCCCCAGCATCCTGCCTGTGCACCTGCCAGCAGGAAAGGAGGAAAGTGAAGGGAAGCTTGGGCTCATTCCCTTGTGAATCCCCACCAGTCCTGCAGCTTCCCCTTGCTGCAAGGGAGGCAGGAAAACACAATCATGACACCTTTTCCCCCTCTCAATATTCTGACAAGGAGACAGGCTCTTCATGACATGGCTCAATTCATGCTCACGATAAACCCCTAGTCCTATTGCCAGAGCTGGGTTCTTCTTGTTTGTGTCTGTTATCTTTGCAGTGGTTGCAGTAGGTTGGTGAAGTCTTTGCTAGTAAATGTTGCCCTAAACTCAAAAATCATAACATTATTCTGCTTCTCTAAAACAGTAGTTCCAGTTTCTAGGGCTCTTGAAGCGCTAGGATTTCACAACTAATGCAAGTGCTTTCCAGGAGGAACTGCCACATTAGATCCATGGGTCTCTTACCAAAGCTCTTTACGTGTACAGCCCTGAGAGCCCGGGAATGAGTTTAACTCAATTCAGAATCTGCAGATGAAAACTGTGAAGTATCTGTCTTGCTTCAGAGGGTCAAAGGTTAGGAACACATTAGAACAAGTTCTATGTTCAGAGACACAAATGATCAATATTATGCTTATAAATGTTACCTTCATTCTGTAAAGAACATTACTGTTAATAATTGCTTTCCCACACACCATCCCATGGTATTATTAGAACAATGCCATGTTGTAGTGCTTGGAACTGTCACTTTCCTCGCAGCATTTATGTGTGACCAGAATCATATCTAGGTTTACTTGTTTTCATTGTAGGATCTTGGCGTGCAGAGGAAGTGTGTTAGGCAAAAGCAGTTGAGGAAACAGGTCTTGTTTATGGGTGTTTCCCATTGAACCAAGTGTTTGGAATGTCTTCACTTTTGATCTGGAACTCCTGGCTTCAAGGGATCCTCCCGCCTCAGGCTCCTGTGTAGCTGGGACTACAGGCATGACCTACCGTGCCCTCGCTTTTGAATATTTTGGTTTGAGCCAAATATCTCTATTGGAGATTTATGAAAAATGAAGTCAACAGATGGCACTAAAGCCAGTGTGTAAAAAGGAATAACATCCACAATATTTAACAACTGGTTAAATGTCTGTTCCCCAGTAAGGTGTGCCTGTGTGTATTGGCAAAGAGCAGTTCTACCTGTAAGGCAAAGAAGGGTCATAAATTATATTTGAAGTTCTCTCAGCAAGGCATAGCAATGTGAACCATCATCATACCTTTCAGTACTTCCAACAGAGTCAAATTTTTTTATGTTTGCTTTTGTGCATCCCCTTCCCTGTTCCCACATTGGAAGACACCCCCTGGCAAAGCCACTGGCTGGCATTTTAGGGCCCACTTTGTAGGAAAAACCCATCTTGAAATCCTAAAATAACTCTCTGAGTGGCAGCAGCTTGTTCTAGGAATGTTGAGTGGGAACTTAATATCAAGACAGAGAAAAGCAAAGCACATTTCTCATGTTCACTCTGGGGCACAAATAGAGCCTGGTGGATGTAATTGCCTCATTTTTAAAAAATCACCTTCCTCTCTTCCACTTTTAAATTAACTTTTAAAAATCCATTTTGTTTTTCACTAATGTTATTCAGAATTATTTGTTCTCATAAGTATGGCAGATAAAAGAGAACATAATTCTTTGTGTTCCTTAGGGCTAAGGCGAGCCCGTTTTCAGCATGCATCCTGGCCAATGCCGTATGTAGCCATACAATTTCTCTTTTTCTCTTATTTTTGTTTTCTCTCTTTCCTTCTGAAGGTACATATTTAAAGTCCATTATCTTGGAAAGTACATGGCTCAATTCCCTCCTATTAACAGGGAACAACCTCTGGGTGAATTGAAGATGGATCCTTTCACTGACTTACCCAGTCTAAGGGGAGACTTTCCCCACAATGGAGCATGCTGGGGTTCAGAGCAGAAGGATTTAATTTTCACGCCAGAATCCACACGTGTTCAGTAAGTCATTCTATGCCAAAATGTCACACTGTATGCACACAGGCAATTTTCTGAGGGATGGCCCACAGCTTTCTATCTAATCCACAGCGTCATCCATGGTGCCAACAATGTTAAAGGTTGGAAATCGGCACTGAATTTCATGAGGGCTACGCTTGTTTCTGTTTGAACAACACACTATCAGTTCACTCGGGGAAAATGCATTTTTGTTGCCATCAACGTACCAAGTTTCTTAATTCTCTTGCACCAGCTGGAATCAGTGGGCTCCTTCAATGAAGACATGTGGAGCCCTGCCGCGTGCTCACTGTTCCCGGTGCTGGGATTACGGCATCAAGCCCAGCCCAGAGCAACCCGCCTTCAAGGAGCCCTCGGCCTGGTTGTTATTTACTCTCTTGGAGTCAGCCTGATCCACTCCTTTATGTTATCTTCCTCACCCTGTCAGTATCAGACTCTAAAAACCACTGCTGCTGTAGGTCCCCATCTTCACTCTGCCACTTACTGGGTTTGATATTTGGGTATATATATGTACCTTTAGGAGACTAGAACTTTTTCATAGGTAAAATGGAAATAATAAAATCTACCTCCAGGGAATTTGTAAGGATAAAGATACACATGGGACTGCCTAGCATACAGTAGGTACTAAATAAATGTTATTTCTTGACTCCAATCACCCATCCCCTCACATCCTAAATGTGCCAACGAACACTACATGCATTTAGCCAAGTGGACTTTAGAAACCACAGAATCTGTTTTGATTTATAGCTTTCCTTCTGTGGTGTTTGTGCACAGGCCTCTTAAAAATGTGACCTCTCTCTTAACATCTGCTATGGACTGAATAGTCTCCCCCTAAAAGGAAGCCCTAGCCCACAATGCGATGATATTTGGAGACGGGGCCTTTGGGAGGTAACTGGGGTTAGATGAGGTCATAAGAGTGAGGCCCTTGTGATGGGATTAGTGCCCTTATGAGAGACACCAGTGAGCTTCCCATCTTTCTCTGTCCACCATGTAAGGACATAGCGAGAGTGCAGACATCACAAGCCAGGAAGACACCCCCAATCAGGAACCGACCACGCTGGCACCCTGATCTCCGATGTCCAACCTCCAGAACTGACCTAAATAAGCTTCTGTTGTTTAAGCTGCCCAGTCTATGGTATTTTGTTATGGCAGCCCGAGTGGACTAAGACAACATCATCTTATATTACATGAATGTTGGCAAAAGGGTCCACCCAGGCTCTTTTGTGTTGTCAATGTTTTAGCCACCTCTTGAAAGCAAGGGCCACCATGAATGTCAAATAAAAGAGCATTTTATTACTCAAAATAGCAGTTTATGCTTGGTGTGCAGTTTTTTGTTTGTTTTCTAAACCTTAACCAGCCCTTTTCTCTTTATAAATCAGAATTTTTAAAAGATAGTTAATCACTGTGGTCCCAAAAATATGGCTCCTCAAATGACCACACACCTCAGACCAGACCCAGCCTGTGCCCCTTCTAGCACATGTCCTGCACCAACCCCTGCCCCCTGCCTGGGCTGCTTCCACCATTCTCTCATCTCCCCAGGCTCACGCTGGCTCTGCCTCCTCTGGGCAGAGGGCTGGACACCTGCCTGACCTGCACTGCACCCCTACAACGTGAGCTGCAGCAGCTCCAGAGCCCATGCCCAACCTGATGGCACCCACGGAGGCTCCGGTTCCTCCAGCTACACCTAGACTTCACGACTTTGCATGCTCCTGGCAAGACCCCTTCCCTGTTTCCCTGCCCCTCTCAGCTCTCGTGGCTTCTCCACCTCCACGTGCCTTGAGAGAATAAGAGCTAATTGTCTCTTTATGCACTGTGTCCTTGTTTATTCCAGGCACCCCAGGGAGCTCTGAACTCCCTGATCCACCAGGTTGTAAGCATGTGCATGAATATACAAATGAGGGATGGGCAGTGGAGAAACCTCCCCCTCACTTCCTGGCTCCTTTCCCATATCCTTCATATTTTACTTGCTTTTCTGTTTCCCTTCACCAGAATGATCTCTTCTATGCACTGGTGTGTATCTGCCACCTAGAACAGTGCTTGGCAAGTAGCAGGTACCCAAGAATATCACTTGCTAAATGCATGAATGTGTTCCCTGGACAGCACTGTGGTTCTGAACCTGCAGTTGAGAGGCCGGTGCTTCTGTGGAGGTCTCCAAGAGTGGCCGTCATGACCAGAGGAAGAGGAGGGTTGGGGGATGAAGGAACATCGCTCCCACCATCACCCACACCTGCTGTTCCTCCTGCCACACACTGAGGTTCCACAGATTTTACATGAAGCACAAAAAGCAACTGCTGCTTACATTTTTAAAACATGAACAAATGCTATCTTAGAAGACACTGAGCAAAGTTTAAAGAGAAAAAAAGTTACTAAAACACACACATCCTACTGTATGTATGTGGTGAGAAAGTTATAAATTACAGAGCTCCTTTGAGAGTGAGAAAATACAAGACTCTGGGGATGATCTATCAGTAAAGATGTGGTCCTCAACCTGTTCCTAAGAGATGTCTGGATTGTTAGAAATACAGATTTTGGCCTGAAGGGCATTTGTATAACAACAAAACCCCCTGACATGTCTTTCCCTTTCACAGGAACAGCTCACTGTAGGAATGCAGGCATCTCAGAGTAGCCACAACATTAAAATATTCCATTTTACTCTGTCTTAGCAAATCAGGGGACCCCAGGGCACAGGAAAATATGCACTGCCCCAGATACATTCAGTGTGTACCTAACATCTCTAGTAATCAGAAAGGAAGTTAATTTTCATTGAATTTCATGACAGCTAAGTACAGTTTTATTTTATTGGCTTTATTTATTACATAGTTCCAGGACTGTATAAGAATCTATTTTATCTATTCTATTATAAATATGTGGGTTTTAAGTTTCACTGCCGACGCTTGTCAATCATAGCTGCCAAGGCCCCCATGTACTGCTCAAATATGCCCTGTTTTGTCACTGGGGGGAAGAAAAACCCTACAGAAAAGGGACTTGCAATAATTAATCAGTTCCCTGACAGGAGCAAAGACAAACCTTCATGGGCATTATGTTTAATGTCGTGTTTCTTTCTACATTTCAGGGGCATGACATGCTCTACATCCAACTGGATGGTTTCATGTTGCCATATAAAATAAAAAGAGAGTGAAAAGCTCCACGTGCATTTGAACGTGACAGGCAAATTATAGAATAAGACGCTGGTGAAGCCAAAGGGTCCCCGGCTTGCCCGGCAAGAGCTAATGTGTAAGACAGCGCAGGGGAGGGGTGAGCACTACACTGTAGGTGGCTGTGAAAGCTTTGCCCCTACCCCCTAATCAGGTGAAGTTCAACCAAGGAAATGTCACTTCCCTTCCTCACTGTGATTTCTACCAGGGGAAAAAAACAAAACAAAACAAAAAACACTAACCATGTTACTCTGAAATCCCTTTATTTATTCTGGCTTTGACCCTCAACTTACAGATATTAACATTTTGGCTTCTAGACATTTGATGGAAGGAAGAAAGGAAGGGAAGAAGGAGGAGAGACTAAAGGGAAGTACGTGGCAGGTAAGGAAGGAGGGGCAGAAGAAGAACGTTTTCTCTGCAAGGTCCTTCCTCATTTCACAGATGGTGTTAGGACATCTCTGGATGCCAGCACCAGCTCAGTCAAAGACAAATCCTGTGGCCTCAGGGACATCTCTTCTCCACAGCTAATGGAAGCACTGCACTTAGATGATCTCTAAAATTCTGCAGTTTAATCTCAATGCCAGAAAGAGAGAAGTTTTATTTGCCCAAATTGACCAGAAAGTAGAAATAAAAACATTTAATTCACTTTCCCTAAAACCTCAGTCCTATCCATTTCAAGAAGGGCCACTTTCCTTTAATGAAAGGATGTACAAACCATCCCTGGGTAAACACAAGGTAAGCCATGAGTTTTCCTCTGCTTCCTCCCAAAACCCCATTACCAGGACAAAATGGAGTAGAGTAAAAAGAGGTACACACCACCAGGGCAGAGAGCATGTGTGAGAAGACAGCATCAGATGCACCATAACATTTTGACAAAATGCCAATGAAGCAGAGACAACTGGGTTTCCAGAGCAAACAGCAGCCCAAATCCTGCAGAGAAGGGCAGTGCCCAAGGAAACAGCAGGTGGTCCCTGCTCATTCCCAGAAAGACCCAGCCAAAGGAACATCAGGTTCCAGGGAAGGTGGCATGAGGCAGGACCCTAAAAACATCACACATAACAATTGAGACCCTCAGTCAACCTCCCCATCCATGCATCCAGGTAACTGCCCTCCCCAGCCCAACCAGTTGGGACACAGAGAATTTACACAAATTTGAGTAAGAGGGAAATCAAGACATTAAAATGGTGCATTCTCTAAATTCATGTTGGTGGAAATGAGCATTTTTATTTTCTGTTATTTGCACAGACCTTCTGGAATTGGACTTTCTTGAAAGGTAGTCTGTATCAGAATACCTCTAAAATTCTCAGTCTAAACTACTATTCCCTGTGTTCTAATGAATGCCCCTGGTATCAACTCCAAATGCTAGATTAGACACTTTGTGAAAGCAGGGATTTTTGCCTTTAAATACTTAGATTTTCAAAAACATATAGTTTAATGGCTTGCACATAGTTGTAAGAAATATGAAGAATAAATTAATGACCCTCCAGTTACCACTTAACCTATTTTTTAAGGGAAATAATCAGGATTTTTTCAGCAGAAGAGATAGATATAAAGATATATATAGATATAGATATATAGATCACCAAACTGAAAGCAGAAAGTCAACACAGATATCTCAACTATTCCAAAAGACCTTGGCATGCAAAATATTTAAGCAAAACATGATTAAACTTAGGAGGGAGAAATAGGAAGTACTGCATAGATTGAGTCACTCATCCACTGAACAAACATTTCGAGCACATACTTCATGCCACACACTGTGCTAAGTTTTGATGACTCATCAAAGAACAAGACTCACAGGTCTCTGCTCCTGTGGAGCTAACATTCTCTTTGAGGAGTTGGCATTTGACATAAATGACAAGGAGCCAAGATACAGAAGGACCCAGGAAAAGAGCTTTGCAGTTAGATGGAAGAATTGCTTGTCATACGGGAAGGATGGCATGTCTCGGGAATAGAGGGAAGGCCAGTGAGGCTGGAATGTCCCAAGTGACGGAGGAATGACAGGAGAAGTCAGAGAGAAATAGGACCTGCTTGCATAGTGAGTCACAGTACAGATTTTGGATTTTGTTCTAAATATGGTTGCAAGCCACGGGAGGGTTTTAATCAAGAATCAACAATCCTCTGATTTTTATGCTTTGAAAAGTCTTTTTCATTGCTGATTAGACAAGAGTGTAGAGAACAAGAGTTGAAGCCAGGAGACCAGTTAGACAGCTCTGGCAAGAATACTGTGGGAAGGGTCAGAGTATGGATGGGGTCAGAGGCAGAGAGAAGTCAAGGATTGAGACACGTTGAGAAGAATCATGATGTCTCCTACATTTTTGCCCTATAATCATAAAATAAGGTGCCACACAATCTTTTATCCATGGAAATTACTCTGTAAGCATTCCCAATCTACTGAGAAACAAATTAGTCTTTCTCTCATGGAATGGTCTATTAGGACATCACTTGTGTCCAAACTCCACAGATTAACAGGTACACTATTTTTTGCACTGACTATGACATCATAGTCATAATTATGTTTTCCCTACAAATAAACCTCTTGTATCATCCATAGTAAGTACAGTGTCTCAACCAGAAAGATATTTAATAGATGTTGGTTGAAATGCTTTTTAACAACTTTCCAAATATTCTAGTTATTTGCAGCTATAAAATTCTGCACTTGTTTTCAATGGGAAAAATGTTAAAGCTGGCAATTGTCAAAAAGAAAAAAGTACTAAGGCCATTAGTCTAATATTTCATTTCTGATATCTATATTCTGATAACATATCTCTATTACATTCTCCACTGGAGGTGTTGTAAGTTTAATGTAAATTGTATATGTTTCTTTAATTTCAATAGCTTGCATAAATGCTGCCCAGCAAGACACAATCAAATTAGGAGTGTCTGGTCAGAGGAGGAAGAGCAGACAAGAGGAAGAAAACAGCAGGTCCCAGCTCATTAGAATCACAAAGGCTTACCTTTTTATGTGAGTTCCTTCAGGAAGCAAGGTCTGAAAATATATTGATCAAAAATAAGATGGGTGTGGGTTTGTCACATATGGCTTTTATAATTCTGAGATATATTTCTTCTATGCCTACTTTGTTGAGGGTTTTTTATCATGAAAGGATGCTGGATTTTGTCAAATGCTTTTTCTGCATCTATTGAGATGATCATATGGTCTTTGATTTGCTTTTGTTTATGTGGTGAATCCCATTTATTGATTCACATATGTTGAATCATCCTTGCATCCCAGGAACGAAGCCCACTTGGTCCTGGTGGACAATTTTTTGATGTGCTGCTGAATTTGGTTTGTTAGTATTTTATTGAAGATTTTTGCATCTATAGTCATAAGGCATATTGGTCTGTAGTTTTGTTTTCTTGCTGTGTCATTTCCTGGCTTTGGTATCAATGGGGAAAAGTTGAAAGCATTCCTCCTAAGAAGTGGAACAAGACAAAGATGCCCCTGTCACCACTTCTATTCAACATAGAGCAATCAGGTAAGAGAAAGAAATAAAGGGTATCCAAATCAGGAAACAGGAAGTCAGACTATTGCTCTTCATTGATGATATGATCTTATATCTAGAAAACACCAAGAGTCTCCCGGAATTGATAAAGTCAGTGAAGTCTCAGAATACAAAGTCAATGTACACAAATTAGTGGCATTTCAATATGCCAATAACAGTCAAGCCGAGAGTAAAATCAAAGACTCAATACCATTCACAACTGCTACAGAGAAAATAAAATACCTGGGAATATATTCAACCAAGGAGGTGAAAGATCTCTACAAGGAGAACTACAAAACTCTGAGGAAAGAAATCACAGAAGATACAAACAAATGGAAAAATATATCATGCTCATGATAGGTAGAATCAACATTGTTAAAATGTCCATACTACCCAAAGTGATTTAGAAATTCAGTGAAATCCCCAACAAATCACCAACATCATACTTCACAGATCTAGAAAAAATAATTCAACACTTCATTTAGAACCCAAAAAGAGCCTAAGTAGCCAAAGCAATATTAATCAAAAAGAACAAATCTGGAGGCATCACATTACCAAACTTCAAACTATACTACAAGGCTATAGTAACCAAAACAGCATGGTATTGGTACAAAAATAGACACAAAGACCAACAGAACAGAATACAGAACCCAGATATAAAACCATCTACCTACAACTAACTGATCTTCAACAAAATAGACAACAACATACACTGGGGAAAAGAAGCCCTATTCAATAAATGATGCTGGGAAAATTTGATAGCCACATGCAGAAGAATGAAACAGGACTCCTACCTCTCAGCACTCACAAAAATTCAAGATGGATAAAAGACTTAAATGTAAGGTACGAAACCATAAGAATTCTTGAAGAAAGTGTAGGAAAAACTCTTCTAGATATCGGCCTAGCCAAAGAATTTATGACTAAGACCCCAATGGCAATTACAGCAACAACAAAAATTAATAAGTGGGATTTGATTAAACTACAAATATTCTGTACAGCTATAGAAACAATCAACAGAGCACATACACAACCTACAGAATCAGAGAAAATATTTGCAAGCTACACATCTGATAAAGGGCTAATATCCAGAATTTACAAAGAACTCAAGCAAATCAGCAAGAAAAGAAACAACCCTATTAAAAAGTGGGCAAAAGACATGAACAGAAGCTTCTCAAAAGAAGAGACAAATGGCCAATAAACATATGAAAAAATGCTCAATGTCACTAATCATCAGGGAAATGCAAATTAAAACCACAATGAGATAACACCTTACTCCTGTTAGAATGGCTTTTATTAAAAAAGCCCAAAAACAACAGATGTTGGCATGGATGCAGAGAAAAAGAAATGCTTATACACTGTTGGTGGGACTACAAATTAGTACAATCCTTGTGGAAAACAGTATGGAGATTCCTCAATGAACTAAAAGTAGCCCTACCATTCGATTCAGCAATCCCACTATTTGGTATCTACACAAAGGAAAAGAAGACTTTTCATCAGAAAGGCACCTGCACTTGAATGTTTATTGCAGCACAACTCACAATTGCAAGAATGTGGAATCAACCCAAGTGTCCATCAATTCATGTGTGGATTAATAAAATGTGTAATAAAATGTATATGTACACCATGGAGTACTACTCAGCCATAAAAAAGATGAATTAATACCTTTTGTGACAATCTGGATGGAACTGGAGACCACTGTCCTAAGTGAAGTATCTCAAGAATGAAAAAACAAACACCACATGTACTCGCTATTAAATTGGAACTAACCAATGAGCACACATGTGCATAGAGGGCAGTAAAACTCACTGGAAATCAACTGGGGGGAAGGGTAGGAGGGGATGGGTGAAACCTACCTAACAGGTACAGTGAACACTATCTGGGTGACAGGCACACTTATAACCCTGACCCAAGCGTTACAAAGGTGCTTCATGTAACCTAAAACATTTGTACCCCCTTAATATTTTGAAATAAAAAAAAAACAAAATAAAATGGGAATAAAACTATGGAAATATACCAGCAGACTGACAACAAAAGAGAAATTGACCTTTAACAATTATGTGGAACATTTCATATATGCCTGTAAAGGACAGCATATCAAATTATGTAATCTGTTTTATCTTTTTTTAAATTAAATATTGGTTTTAGAGCAAAGTAGTAGAGAAATTAGTAAAGTGATTCATTCTGAGTCACTGTCAAGCAACAGAGGTGGTAAAAAAAAAAAATATTTTAAATGGCTTAATAAACTGCCATTGCCTTGAACTCTGACCACTTTAAAATATAAAAGAAACATTTTAATTTAGATTTTTCTCCCTCCAGTCACAAACATCCTATTGCTTGGAAGGAATAAACTGAATTAACCTCCACAGTAGCCAGTCCGTGCTTCCACATGCATTTCCAAGAACCAAGGAATTGGATTTTTTTCAAAATCCAATGACCAAATGAATCTTTTAATTTCAGCCCAGCTTTGAGTTTTTTAGCCACTGATGCCTGGAATCTTGGCTATAAAAAAATCAATTTGAAAAGCAAATATTCTAACAGCCATCAGTAGAGTTAGGCAATCCACAGGTCCATTTTTCAGAACACTGCTCAAAACGCCCTCCTTGTATTTGCTGAACACTAGAGCAGAGACCAAAAGCAGTAATGGCGCCTCCTTTGCTGACGCTGTCCCTGACAGAGGAAACGTAACCTAGTGTTTATTTTTCAAGGGTGGTTTTGTTACCGTGCAAAGCTTTGGGGATAAAGGGGTTGACTTCTTAGGGTGCCCTTCAGACTCCAAAGCAGATGTTTGAATTAGTCTGAGTGGAAAGCAAAAGTGATGCATTACTGATTCCTGAACAGACTAAACATCTCAGTATAAAGGATGCTCTTCCAGGTGCCCTCCCAACTTAACATGTGTGTGTATTGCTCTATTTTTTTTTCTTTTTATTATGTTGGAGATTGTAGGACATAGTAGTTAAAAACCTCAGCTCTGGAACTCACTTCAAACACCAGCTATGCCTCTGACCATTTATATCACCTTGAATAAGCTGTTCCATCTCTCCATGCCTCAATTCCCTCACCTGTAAAGTGGGATAAACGTGTGCAGGTTGTTATGGAAATAACTGAGACACAGAGTTAGATGAGCATACGAGGATCACTCAACAAATGCCAGCCGTGTTATAATCACGGAGGTTCTTTCCACACACTCGCTCATTCTTCATCCAGTACATACGCGCTGCAAACCCGTGAGGTGCCAGGTATTGTGCTGATTACACTTTTTATCATTTCCCACTTACTGGAAATTTAGGAGCACTCTTCTGCCCCTACTCCAAAACAGATTCCTTAAACCTCTGTCAGTTTGTCAGGTGAAAATGGCACCTCATCGGTGCCTGTATTTCTTTGGCTTTAAATGCAGATAAATTAGATTTTTCATATTTTATTTTCAACTTTTTGTGAATTGCCTCTGAAAGTCCCTGCCTCACTTTTTCTGTGTTACTGTTGGTCTACAATTGGTTGTTCAACCCACATTACATATTGTTAGGTGTTCTAAAAATGCAGTCACACATCTGCAACTTACTTTTTAACTGTGGTGTTTTAAACATATAGAAACTTAATTTTTGTAAGTAATAGTGTCAAGATTTTTTTAAAGGTGTTATTACATACACACACACAAAACTAGGCACACTTACACACACTAGGTTTTTCTATTGTATTCCATTGAACTCCTTATTCTTGGGTCTATACTGCAGTATTTTATTATTTTATAGGGTGTTTTAACATCTTACAGTACAAGTACTCAACATTATTCTTCTTTTAAATATTTGCCTTGTTATACTTACTCATTTATATTTCTAGATAAACTTTAGGATCATTTCATCAAGTTAACCTTAAAGGTAACAGTGCTATTTTGATGTGAAAGGTAAAAATATAGATTAATTCCAGAATATTATATTGTGTGATGTTAAGCCTTTCATATTTTTATACATGTTCTCTTTTGCTTTCATTTATGTTTTATAAATTCTAGTTTTGTTAGCCAGCTCCTTCAATTTTGTGTATTTTTATTAAGTTATTCTTAGATCATTTTTATTTTTGTTATTTATGAGTGGAATCTTTGATTTCTATATTGTTTGCAAAATAAGTGCTGCTGTTATTGGGAAAATGATTGTTGTGGCTTTACTGCAGATGTTTGCTTTTCTTTAATTCTCTAGAAAGAGAATCATCATCTCTGAATAATGATTTTCCTCCTGTGTAAACAAAAAAGAATACACACAGGTATACACATTTCTGGAAGAAATTTAAATGGTATTAAAAAATGTAACCTGTGAGTAGTCACACTAAAGGGACATGGCTTTGGGTTCTCGTGTGGCACCTGTCTACACGAATCTGTTTGAATATCCTATCCTGTAAATGTATTACTTTATTTATTAATGACAAGGAGGTTCATCTAAATGTGGTGAATTATTAATGCTATTTTATAGCATTCTTCTTAATGTTAAAAATCTTACATTAAAAATATTATTAACCACTTAACATTATAATCCATTTCAATTGTAGTTTTTCCCATCCCTTCCAGTAGTTAGCCATGATCTTTTCCTTGCCTCATCGCACCGGCTATAATAATGAGGTTGTTTTTAACCTCAGCACCAATGATGTAGGATGCTCACACACCAGAGGACCCCCAAATGTGCGTGGTGCACCTGGCTCAATGCACAGTTCCCCAGATGAAAGCCACAACCTTGGACCTGGGTTGAAATGACAAGGTCAGGCAGATCCCCTGAAGTAAATCAATTATAGACATTGATAAATATACACCTTAACAGAAAAATTTAGTTTTGACTAATCTCACAAGTGACTCTCACAAAATAGTGTTTGATGGATTCACCTACCAAAAAAAAAACCAAAAAAACCTGCTAAATCATGGCGTCAATAACGGGCCTCCTTCATTTAGTTGTCACTTACATTCTGCCGTTATGTGTAACACTGGCTGCTGGATTACGACAGATACCATGTATGATGTAGGGAAAGTGTCCTTCCATTTCTGTCTTACTGTTTTTATTTCTTTACATCAGAAATGCGTGTTGGCTTTTATCAAAATGACTGCTGGCATATATCGAGAGGTCTCCTTTAATAACATGTTTCTTAATATAACGTCACTCTGGCATGTTTGTAAAAACCATTTGGTGTCCTTAACATATTATATTACCCCACTTGGCTTGTTAGTATTTTGCTGAAGTTTTTACATATGAGTTTACTTATTCACACTAACGATGAGATCTCTCCCCTCAGTGGTGCTTTGTCTTGGCCACCACGGATCACCCAGGTGGTCAGTTTTCTACACCTTCCCACTTCACTCATTTTCACCATCTCATAAGCAAGTGTGTTTTCTGTTTCTGCTGTAGAGGAATCCAGAAGCATTGACTTGGAGGAACAGCAGGAAAACTGGGCAGGATACAGTCAAAGGACAGAATAAGACTCTCCACCCTAGGACGCGGGTTGAGCCCAGGAGGGACGCATTCGTCCTCTGAAGGTCATATGCCGTCAGATTGCTCTGTAGCCTGGGAGCACAGACTGTCCTCGTCCTAGGAGGCCCTTCCTGTGAGTCTCTGTCATATTTCTGCCAAAACTCATCCCATCCTGAGATGGTGGCACAAAAATACACTGGTCACAGGACATGTTGCCTTGGGCATATGTGTATATTCATTATACGAGCTCTAGAGTTGAAAATGTCCTTGATAATCACCAAATCCTCAAAAGGCCTTCCACATGACATGACGTCCAGCCCCAACACATCTCCACTGCTGTACCTGAACTTTCCCTAACAAGAAAGTCTTTTATCACATAATCTAATATGTGGCTTGATAGGAATTTCTCCAGAAATGACGTGGACGTAAGTAGGGAATAAGTCTTGCTATAATCTTTCTAAGATTTTAAAGGGTAAGAGGAAGTGTGTGGAGAACAGGGTATGTTTAAAACCAAAACTTAAAGCCCTGGGCTCCTAAATTAAGGGGGTGGGGAGCAGAAAGGGTCAAATAGATGAAGAAAATAGAAGGTTAAAGCAGCAAAGAAAAAAAAAATCATCTTTCAACAAGTACATGTGGAAGGGCCTAGGCTAGACTCGGTGCCCTTGAGACCCTTTGCCCCATCACGGTTGTCTCGAGTCCACATATTGACTCTGTGAGTATGTCCTTATTAATGTGACAAAAGGGTAGCGGTGGATGCTGCTGGATCCCATAATGGGTGGCTAACCAATACACACCTCCTCTGCACAACTTTACTCCCGAGCTTTATTCGATGATAACCAGAATGTGCTTGGGCCCGAAACCAGCAGATTTTTGTCTGTCTAAAGTAATAGCCAAATGGAAAAAAAAAAAATTGAGAGGATTTTACCTGAACACACAGATTTTCTGAAATCTCTTGGGCTCAAGAGCACATCGGACGCTCATTCTGTTGTGACCGTAATTCAAGAGCCCTGGAGCAGCTGCCTCCTGTAGCCAAGACAAGCCCGTTCCCAAGGCAGGGACTCCTCCCACACACTCTCCAGCACCTTGCTTCTGGCCTTGCTCTGCGCTTCTGCCGCCGGCCTGGCCTTGAAGGGCTGTGAGCTTGAGGCCTGACATGAAGGTCTCCCCGTGGTGGCTTTCACCAAAGAGACCAGGCATTAGAGCTCACAGATGGACAAACTTCTCCATCCCAATCCCCACCACACCTGGACTCTGCAAACGACTTTATTGAAAATAAAAATAGAATGTTCTTGATCAATTGGCCACATCCTGTAGTCCCTCTCTCTCAAAATGCACATGTATAAACTGCTTATATTTGGCACTGCCGGTGCTGGTTTTAACATTTTATTTGCGAAGTTAAGCGAGGATGTGAATACTGATGGTTCAAATCAGTCTCCTGGTCCTCCTTGTCTTCTACCTGAAAGCAATGCCATGCAGTGTGAAAGGCAGCAGGCTGGAGCAGTTCTGATTAGGTTGGGCCAATCTAGCTGGAAATAACTCCATTTGATTGAGGTCCAACTGCAGCTGATAAACAATCAAATAGCCATTCACTTACAGCTACCTTACATTATCCCATTATTACTCCTTTTAAAGCAATCTGTGCTATCTTAGATAGCACCCTGGCTTAATATTCAGCATCATATAAGGAGGTTTACTTAAGGGTGCTGGTTTAGACTGAACAATGAACTCCAAAGCAGCAGGAAGTCTTGGGAATTAGCATAAGAAAAACCTAAAAAAATGTAATTATTTTTGCTAAAAAAACTCATACTGTAGGTCTTGTCTTCTTATTTAATGCCATGTCATTACAAAATATAGGACTCTATTTAGGAAACAGTGATTTAGATTCTAAGCTGAAAGGAACTAGGTGCATGCTGAACATTATTGTTAATGATAAAAGAAATTTAAATCACACAAATATTGTAGAGCACAGCTTAATCACACACCAACACCATACTCTCCTACTACTTCTGTCTAATGAACTCTATTCTTTATTTAAGCCATAGGAATAGCAGAATTCAATACTATTAGCTCTGGAATGTAGATGCAGAATAAAAATGAGGGCCCCGAATTGTCATAACTCACCTACTAAAAGAAAAACTCTCAGATTGGTTCAGAAAATAAAATCTACCTCTATATGAAACTCAGAAAGGGTAGAAATAAACATAGGGTACAAGTATATTAAGGAAGCAGGGGGCACAGTAGCAATAAGAAAAAAATTCAAGGTCAAAAGAACTGAATAAGACATAAAAAGTCAAGTTACGAAGTATACAATGAATATTAATTCTTAGGGGTTTCCTTGCATAGCATTGAAATATATAAAGCAAAAGTTGATAAAAACAGGAAAAGAAAAATTTTCCAGAACACAATAGAAGTGACAAATATTTAGCAAATTACTTTCAGTTCTGATAGGTCACAGAAGGAGCTACAAAACACCTGAATAAAATAAGTAATGCAGTTAATATCTTTTTTACACATAAAACAAAAACACTACAGAGGATATACTTTTTCGAATGCCCAAACACATTTAGGAAAATTGACCACAAGAAACATCAGTAAGTCCCTGAAGTACAGCTAGGATAGAATAAATTTTTGGACTGCAATCTGGTAATAAGTTATTTTAAAATAAGAAAATAATAGCAACAAGCCAACTACTTAGAAATTTATGAACTTTCCAAACAAATCTTAGGTCCAGTTGGAAATCAAAACCATGATGCAGGTTGACTGATAAATCACACCAATGGGAACAGAGTATGTGAAAACTGGGGCAGACAGCCAGGGAGCCGGCTCCCCAAGTCAGGGAGTGAGGGTTTGTTTCCATGACAACTGTCTCACTGGAAGATAATCTCTGACCACTCCCTGCATGAAGAGTTGTGCTCTAAGATTTAGCGTCTAAGTGAATACATAATGAGTATTATCAAGTTCTTTGTTTTTGTGAATCTACTGACTTCAATGTAGCTCATCTATAAAGTGAATTTGAGGTTCTGGGCAAAATGGCAGCTGACATGCATTTTTTGTTTTCCAAAAACCAAAAACAAAAAAGTGTTCTTTAGAAAGACTAATAAAAAAGTGATAAGCCCCCAGTTAGCCTAATTTAGGAAATATGAGCAGAAAATATAAAAGATGAAAATTAGAAAGGAGAGAGGGTAAATAAACACAGATGCTCAGGAAATTTAAAGACATCATACTGCACAAAACCCCATGTTAATAAATTTGAAAATCTGGAGAAAACGGATATTTCTAGGAAACTGTAGAATACAAAAATGCACTCTGGAAAAGCTATAACTAAAATGGAAAAGTAAATGTCTAACGAATTACAAAAAGTTATCAAGGAGCTCTCCGTATGGAAAAGCACTTATACCTGGGAGGAAGAAGAGGAGGAGAAACATCTAGGTAACCAATAACAGAAGGCAATTCTCCCAGCCTGGAATCCACCAAAAACTTACAACAAAAACACAAACGTTAAATTAACTGTGCAATATTGCTAGAGTTTTTAAAATTAAGAACAAAAGCAGAATACTTCTAATAACAGCACTTATCTTTGGAGGTCTTAGTGAAAGAGAGAAACCAAGAAAAAACGGGATATATGGATTTGAAAGAAAAATTATTTGCAGACAAATGATTGTCTATATATTTTTTAAAAAATAAGATACTCCACTCACAAATCTGAAATATTCTGTTTTCCCTTATTTAAAAAAATCTAAAGAGAAAAAAATTTAAAAATCACAAAATGTTAACATTTCTTCATTTTGGATTGTCAGTAATTAAGTGATTGCTACATTGTTTCTAGTAGTATGTGTGTGCCTGTGTGTGTGTGTGTGTGTGCGCACACCTGTGTGTTTAACATTTACAAAAAGGGGGGATTTTTGCTGAGGAATGGAAATTAGGCCCTGGTGATTTCACTTGTAAATGGTTTCACATATTCAAGAAAAATACATACATATATGCACCATTTAATCTGTTCCTTAGCATACACAAAGAAGAGCATTCCCCAAAAATACCAACACAAAAATGTGTAAAAGATAGTACTTAAATAAAATTTTTAAAAATCTAAATAAATTTCAGCAATATTTTGACTAAGTGGTATCGTTCCAGGAATAAAGGAACATTAAAACATTTATTAGTTTATCATCCAACATGTTAATAGATTGAAGAAGGAAAGACATAATCTTGAGCAATGCCCAAAAGATCCATATAAGGAAAACCAAAATTATTCCTAAGTAAAAATTAAGCCCCAAGCCAAATAAAAGAAATAGGTATTTGTAAAGAGGGAAAAAATATACTGATATTTGCCACTGATAGCACTGCGTGCCCAGAAAATCCGATCGAGCAACAGAAAATTATGGCAAGTGGGAAGAACCCTCAGGAAGGAGGGTGTCCTCACAACCAAAATAAAATCGAGAACATCTTTCCGTGAAACCATAACCAGCTATAAATGCAATGATGAAGATTCCATTGATTATATCCAATAAAAATGCAATCCCAATGAGCAGATTTAACAAGAAATTAGTCAAACCTTTTTAAGAGAATGTTTGTTTTACTGAGGAACAAAAGATGTTTGGGGGCAATGACCTTAATTTATGTAAAAATGCACATTCTAAGGAAACCAGTTCCCCCCTAAAGTAATCTGTATGCTCCTGGCTTAGAGAAGCCCAGGTCAGCTCTGTCCTGCCTCTTGGCTGCGCTTCCTTCAAGGCTCACGACAGCTCTGTCCCTCCATCTCCTTCCCACAACCTGAATTCCTGGCTTCCCCCCACTGCCCTGATGCTCAGTGACTGTCGATGTTCCCAGTGACCTCAACGTCCACATAGGAGATCCTCTAACCTCTCCACTGTCAGTTCCTTCACTCCATGTTCATCTTTTGTGCTGTGCGGAGTCAGGACTCCAGGAAGAGACCTGCCCAAATCCCAGAGCCTGTGCATATGATGAGACACCACTTGTGACTGTGTTATCCGACCCCAGCAAGAGGGACTTTGCAGATATGATTAAGACGACCGATGAACCGGCCTTAAAATGGGATGGTCATCCTGGATTACCCTGGTGGACCCGATGCCATCTCAAGAGCCAGGAGAGGAAACCAGGCGGGTCTGAGCACTGAGAAGGGCTCAGTGTGCTGGCTGCAGAGATGGAGGAGGCCCCATGAGAAGGGGCGTGGGTGACTTCTAGGAGCAGAAAGCAACCCCAGCTGACAGCCAGCCAGGAAACGGGCACCTCAGTCCTGCAACTCCAGGAAACTGGACTCTTCCTGCAGCCCTAATGAGCCTCCAGCTAAGAGCCCACCCACCTGAGGGCTTGATTTCAGCCTCCAGAGAGACCCTGGGCAGAAAACCCAGCTAAGCCCAGTTCTGTAGAACTGGGAGGGAATAAGCATCAGCTGTGCTAAGCCACTAACTGCGTGGCAATTTGTTAGACAGTGATTGAAAACTATTACCCTTGGGAAACTTTACTCTGCCCCATTCCCTCCCACAGCAACATCTTAGTGTTGCTTCTTGTAAGTTAACTGTTGTTTTTCTCTTTTCAGCAATTTTATTGTGATCTACCTGGGTGAGATTTCCTTTGTAGTTATCCTGGTTGGACATGATAGTACTTCTTGAATTTGTGGCTTGATGTTGTTCACTAGCTTTGGAAAGTTCTCTCCCTCTTTCTCTGTCAGTGGTATTTTTGCCAAAAAAGATCCTATGCTATCATTGATACCAGGCATAATGTAATTTTAAAAAAACATTCTTTTGCTTACATTTGCTAGAATGGATGATCACGTTGGCATCTAAAAACCTCAGTAATAAATACAATCATGTTCTAGTATTTTGCAACTTTGAAATAATTCATTTTCCCTTTTACGCACTGTCACTGTCCGGTCTCTTTGTCGTCAAACTCTAAGAATCATCTCAGGAAGCAATTTCCATGTCCTCATTAGTCTTCAAGCACCCTCACCCCCACCGCCGTCTGGCCCGTGTCCACGGCAGCACTGGAACGGTTCATCTCTGTCTCCTAATCCAGCCAGTGGTGTCTGTTTCCTCTGGACCCCTCAGCAGGATTCAAAACCATCACTTCTTCCCCCCGTATTGAACCACCCTTCTCTCCTGCGGTCCACGATGCCACAAACTCTTGATTTCCCTTTTACCTCGAAGGTCACTCCTTCCCAGTCTCTTTTCCTGGACTGTCCTTTGTGATGTGACCAAGACTCGGTCCCTTCCTCTCCCCCAAGACAGCTCTTGCATTTCTGTCACCCTTAATGCCATCCGCAAGTTGTCATTGCCCAAATGTACGTCTCCAGGCCTGACAATTCCACTAAACCCCAGATTGATATAGTCAATGCTTCGTCGTATCCATTCGGATGTCACACAAATATCCAAAGCAAAGCTTGTTACACACTTCTTCCCATCTCAGCACATGGCACCGTCATAGCAATATCTGCTCAAAGCAGAAATAGCTGAGTCACTCTTGATTCCTCCTTCCCCCCACTCTCCCACTCAATCCAGTGAGTAAATCTTATTAACTTCACCTGCTAAATATCTCTGGCATCTGTCCAATGGTGTCTAAATCCACAGCAACCACCCTATTCCACGCCGCCATCATCTTTTGTGGACCACTGGTAACATGTGCCACTGGTCTCCCTCTCTCCTCCCCTACCTCCACCCAATGCACACTTCGACAGTTGTCAGTGCGAACTTGAGAAAACACAAGTCAGATCATCTCTCTTCTCTGCTTAGAACCCTTCATTGGCTTCCTATTGTATTGTGAATGAAATCTAACGTATTCCTGCAGATAAAATCTAACATGCTTGGAGTGGGGATTCCATAGGTATGTGTTGAACTCAGCCAGGCCTCCCAGCCTCCCTTTAAGCTGTTACCCTCTCTCCTAACTGGGGTCTGCCCACTCTGATCTCCTCTCGGTTCCTTGAACACACTTTGACCCCAGACTCTTGCTGTTCTCAGCAACCGTGATGCCTTTCTCCTGCTATTCACTTAATTGCCAGCTTCTCATCCTACCTGATTCAGCTGAAACTTTTCCTTCACAGAGGCTGTTCCAGACAAGCCCATCATAAGCACCCCCCCAAACCTGGTAGTCTGAATCAACTTATCTTTCTCCTTTCCTTCAATATGGAATTACTTTTTTATCTGTTTGTAAATCTGTTTGTCATCGATCTTCCTCCCCAGTTTAAGAGCTCCGTGAGATTAGAGCTTTTTCCTGCAACATATTAGATGCCTAATGAATATCTGTTGTAAAAATATCTTAAGACATATTCAAGAATGTTAATTGTGGTATAGTAATCAACCTAAGGGCATTTTTCAAATAGAGGTTAATATACATGTGGCTGATTAATATGCAGCCATTAAGAGAGTAATTTAGCTCTTCGTTCTACCAAAAAAAAAAAAAAGTCACAGAAAGGAATCCAGAATGTACTGTTGACTGAAAATAGTAGGTTTCAAAATAGTGTATATATGATTCTCCCAGGCAATGCTTGGGAGACTTGTTAAGCAACATAATAAATAAATAAGTCCCTGCCACTTCTCACAGTGGTGCATCTACATAGAATTGCACATGTGCACAGAAATCACAGCCTAATTCAAGCCCACAGCTATCGTGGAAGGTGACTGTCTAACTGCTCCAGGTGCTGCCCCACCCTGCAGAGGCCCCCCTGCATTTCTAGAACACCACACAGCTGATATTTTAAGTCAGAACTTTCCAAGCATTTCTTTTAAATTAGATGCATATGCAATAGCTGTCAAGGACTTAATTTTTGTTTGGAAAGGGGTGTGTGTATGTGTGTGTGCATGTCTGTCTGTCTGTCTGCATGACTATCTGAAAGTCACAATTAAAACAATTAGTTTCATTTTCTCTACATGGTGGGATTCCAAGTACTGTTTATTTTCTGTTTTTGGCTTGTCTGCATTGCTTGAATTTTCTACAATTACTTTCTGTTTTTTTATAGTTAGAAATTACAGCTATTTTCCTTTTCAAAGTATAGGCAAATGCAATAATGGCATAGTTGTATGAATTCAGTATAAGTTACAGAAGGCTTAGTTGCTCACTTATACTCAGATAGCCCAAGAAACATTAGAGTGGTAACTGTACACCCGCTTATCCATGGCATTTTGTGTTGTTTTCTCTTTCCTCCCTTTACCCACAGTGTATGGAACATGCTGGAGTCAATTCACGGGAGAGCTGTTCTGTTCCTGGTTTGCACTTGCCCGTCATTTTATCCAACAATAAAACCTGCCATGCAGACAACTAGACTCAGACTTTATTTTAATTGTCCTAGTTGTGCTTCCACATTTCAAAATATATTTTCTAGGGCCATTTCCATTTTTTAGAAAATGTAGAAAAGGCTATGTCAGAATATAAATATTTGTGTGCATGTGACTACAAATAAAAACTTGAACATCTTATAATTTTCATTTATTACAATGTGTTAAAATATCTGTCATTTATATATCCTAAATTTTGGTGACATGGAACATGGAGAAGTAGCAGCTTCATTTCACACAGAACAACGGACTAACTCCTTACGGGAGATAACTGATGCTCCCTTCTTAAACACTGTAGGGCTGTTTACTGCAAAAAGCCCACTCAACTTTCCATCCGGCTTGCACCAAAGAAAGACTAAATATTAATTACAGGAAAACAGGAGTAAGATAAAACACACACAAATAGAAAAGTCAAAATAAAAGAGCAGCAAAGTCCATCTCTGAGCCTATAAAAGAAAGATAAAAATGATGAAAACCACAATTAAGATGAAATGGAGGAAAGGTCTCTTTTGTAATCACAAGTCTTCCCAAGTCTTGAGGAACAGGTTCACCTCTAAGACATATGTCAGAGGCTTATTGTGAGCTCATCCTGGGACTATTTATTCTATAGCTTATGTGTCTTCTCTGCTATGAGGACTTTGATTACAGCATTTGCTGAAATGAATGCAGATGATGTCCTCATGAGTGAATGAATATTTCTAAAATACAGAGATAGTTTTCTCAAAGACAAGAATTCTGGAATTTAATCACAAACAGGAACATAAATAGATACCATATTTTCCTATTCAAATAATGAGTCAGCTCTTATTAGAGTCATCTAATTTTATCCAAGAATAGCACTTGGCTAATTAGACAGGAGTCAGTTCAATAGCTAGCTGACATTTACAAGAATAGAAATGGATTATACAAAAAAAATGTTTATGATTGCAAAAGGACGGTTAAAACTGGTATAACATATGAAATTGGAGCAATGATAAGTTAATGAACTTCTTATAAATATGCAATGGCTACAGTCAAAACTCCTGGCAGGGAAATCTCCACTGCACCTTAACATAGTCATGCATGCATTCATGTAGTGTATATTTATTGAAGACCTATTAAGCATCAGACACTGCTAGGTTTTTCTTGTGGATGAGGTCCTTCCACAAGGAACAAGGAACTGAGCACTCTACCCGTGTCCACAGCAGCAGACAAGAACGGAGTTCTGCTTATCCGCCTTCACTGTGAACACACAGATTCAGAAGTGGTAACAAAAAGTTCACAAATTTAGTCTCTGCATCTATGAGCCTGAGGAAATGAAGTCTGGCTCTAGACCACCAACCACTCTCCATCCTTACTTCTCAAGGCTCTACCTATAAAGTCTCAGAACTTGCTCCTTCCCGTTGTCAGTTTGAGAACCCAAGGAAGCCAAATTTTAGCAAACAGGAAGAACGGAAGGAACCCAGTCTTACAGTAAAGATAAGACAATGCATATGTATGTACATGTATACTCTTTTCCCAAGACGACAGGCCGCCTTTCATATGAAGATTTTATCAACAAACGCATGTACTTGTGCTCATATCCTGCAGTCGCATTAATAGCACATGAGGCAGAATGTGGTGTTGTTTTCATTCCTAAAGAGCTACTGAAATTACACAACAGCCCACCTCCCCCTTCCTCCCCTGCCAATGCACATGGCTCCTGTCTTGCTGGAAAACCTTGAAATGAAGTGAAAACATAGATGCATGCCATTGGATACAAGAGCTCTCTCTTAGATTATAAATTCCTTAAAGACAAGGAAATTTGGTTCACCGTGTTTCAGACCCAGCCCACCCTGAGGTGCCAAGCTCAGCACTCTGCTTGTGGTATCTGGCAAACACACTGATGAAAGAATCAACAGGAACTGGAAAGGAGAATCAGAATCTAGTTTTGTCTTTCTCTATCATCACAAAATAACTAGATAAGTAAAATATGCTAAAAGATAATAATACCATACACAAGTTAACTTAGATGCTGGACAGGGAATTGCTAATCTCTTGAGATCTAGTTAAGATCAGTACAATCCCCCAAATCCACCAGGTACAGAGGTACAACTCCACCCCAACATTTGTCTGTGGCATTTGGCACAAAGCTGGCTTGTGTTGAC
Organism: Daubentonia madagascariensis; assembly: GCA_023783475.1. Taxonomy (NCBI): domain Eukaryota; kingdom Metazoa; phylum Chordata; class Mammalia; order Primates; family Daubentoniidae; genus Daubentonia; species Daubentonia madagascariensis. The sequence goes on from JAKFHU010001262.1 coordinate 22,173,284, forward strand.
TCTATTAACTGTGTAGACTCTGAAGCCAGTGGACCTTTTCTTCACTTATGAAATGAGGATAAACACAGCCCTTGTCATTAATGACGAGTGTGACATGCTTTGTGCAGTGCCTGGCACATTCTAAGTGTTAAGCGCTTGCTGGCTGTCATTGTTGCTGTGGGTGTTGTTGTTCCTAGTACTACTACCACTATTATTATCATTATCTATATTATTTAATTAATATTTAATTACATGTTTTCCTCTGATTCTGGGCAGGTCTTTCACCAGACTCAATTAAAAGGAACGTGCTGCCCACCCAAAGTATTCACGGGCATGACACACGGCACTACAGAGCTGAGGCTGTGGGATGGGAAAGAATTCCAAGGCATATTACAGGGCCGAAGACTCCACTTGCACCCTGGACACACCTGCTCCAAGGAACCTTTTTCATGGCACCTGAGGTCCCCCAGCCCCTCCTCCATGGACTGCCCAGCCTCCCCTCCCCCGCCCAATCCTCACCTGTCACTCTTTCCTCTCTGCAGCTAACACAAGCTCCTTACCTCCCACAGGCAGCTGCCTCTATCTCTGGGCCTTGGCCACACAGAGACCCAGTCCCTCAAGCAGCCTGGATCCTTTTCAGGAGTTCTCCTCAGAGACCATTTTGCCTCTGTTAGGAACTCAGGGGCCAGCTGCTGGAACCACTGCATTTCCACTTCATCTGAAGTCTTTATGAAGCCCTTTTCCATCCTTTATTTCATCTGTACCTTGCAACAACCCTGTGAGACAATGGGGACCGGCAATGCCCTTTTTCTGGTAAAGGAACTGAGACCCAGGGAGTCTATGGGGTTATTCCAGTATGGGAGTGCTAGGGCACAAGCCCAGGTCCCCTGACACACACCTACCTAGTGTGGGATCTGCTCTGGAAGTTGATAAATATCTCAAACTCAGAGGCAGGCACATGGTTCTTTGAATGGAGTGTTATTTAATTGAAGGTATATCAGAAATCCATCTAATTCAAAATACACTGACTTATGTTCTATGTCCAATGCCTTCAGTAACTTTGGGAATATCAGGTAAAATATGCACAATGGCTCCACCACGAAGGAGCATACATTTTGGGTGTAAAGACATTATTTGTATGCACGCAAAAGCTAGAGGAAAAGGCAAAATTGAATCAACTGTCCCCCCAATTTTAATTAATAAATCCAAAGGGACCCAAGAAAGGCTCAGGCCAAGTGCTGCCAAATCTGAGAAGTAGCAAAGATGATGCAGCCCCTCTGGCCTGTACCTCCATCATCTCTCTCCACCTCCCTCCCCCTCCTCCCTCCCCCTTCCAAACTTGTTTTAAGAATGAATCTTAAGTTAACCACTTTAAAGCTGCATTTTCAGATTCCAGTTCTGATTTTCTAGATTCTATAGTAAAATCCATTCCATTGTCCAAAACGTTCAGGAAATACGGGGTTCAAGGAATGGAGACAGATTTTTCTCACTGCAGAACTTCTCTGGTCCCTTAATAGTGACATGTATTGAGAGTTTGTTTCCCAAATGCATTTGGCCACAGAGAACTTAATCTCATGGAGAATTCCATGGGTTTGGTGCTCCCTGGAACACACATGCCAAGTGCTACCCTTGGTCAGAGAATGACTGAAGGAACTCAAAGGTTTGGCCTCCTAGGGCATCTGAATTTTAAGAGGTGGCAAAGCTGTCAGCTAACTGGAATCTCCACCCTCTCGAAACAGCCAACGGCACTACTTTGAAGGCACCGGAAGTCAGTCTGCCAGCCCATAATTTCAGGATATGGGAATCCTATCTGCTTTCTTTGCCGAAAGTAAGGCTATCTGGAAACAAAGCCACAGAAAGATTTCTCACAGAGGAAGCTGGACCACAGGCTGGTCTGAAAAACCTATTTGGTCTGAAGAAATATGAAAATACCAGAACAGTATTTGCAGGCAGGGGAAAAGCGTGAACAAAAATGTGAAGCAAGAACACACACGGCCATTTTGGACAGTGCCCCTCACACTTTAACGTGCAGGTGTATCACCTGGGATCTTATTAAAATGAAGATTGTGACTCAGCCAGTCAGGGGCTGGGGGAGGAGGGCATGAGTTTGTACTTCTAGCCAGCGCCCAGGGGACACAACACTCGCCCCTGGGCCATATCTGAGAGTTAGGGATTCAGGAAATCATGAAGCCTACCGACCTCTGGAGGAGGATGAGAGAGGATGCTGTGGCTAAATAGTCAAGATCATAGCTTTCTCTGCTGAAGAAATATTTTTTTGATCACCTACCACATATCAGGCACCATGCTAGATGCTGAGGATATGATAGGACAAAAAAGACAGACGTGTGGTCTTTGTGCTCATGGAGCAAAGTCAGTGGGACCACAGGAAATAAATACATCAGAGAGACAATATGAGACCTGTGCTGGAGGAACAAAGACAAAAACAATGGGTGGTGTGGGCCATGGAGAGGAGGACGGGGAGTGTCTGAGGATGGGCTTTGAGCAGAGGCTGGAGGGGAGAAGGAGCCAGCTACAAGAGGAGATGTCCCCCAGGTTGGATGTCACCCTTGGAGGACTCACAGGACTCAGAGAAGAGTCTGCTTACCGCTATGACTTACCACAGTGAAAGGAAAGAGAAAACTCAGCACGGGGCAAGGGCACATGGGGCAAAGTCCAGGGAAACCAGGCCCATGTTCCCAAGTCTCTCCCCATGGAGTCACACAGGATGTGCTTAATTCCTCCAGGAACGAGTTGTGACAACACGCGTGACTTGTCATCAACCAGAAAACTTGGCAGAGACTCAGCATCCAGGTTCTCACTGGGGTCTGGTTATGTGGGCACCTCTGACTGGCATGGACCAAAATTCCATACTCCCAGAAGGAAAGCCAGGGTTCCGCATAAACTACATCGTTTGTACAGAGTTTAGGCACAGTAAGCCCTTCTTATCGGTTAGGGAAAGGTGGACGCCCTCCTGAAATCCAAGTCCCCAGGCCTGCTGTGTGAACTCCCTTCTGCACACTGGCCTGCCAGCCGCGGGTGCCCTGTGCAGGGGCCTGGGGAAGGAAGGGCGGCTGGTCAGGAACAGGAACGCCGGCCAGTTTTTCTGGAGCTCGGTCCACAGGAAGAATCACGGAGAAGGAGGTAGATGTCAGGTCGCTGGTAGACCTGAGATCCAATTCTAGGCCCCATCACTTACTAGCTCTTATATATCACATTTAACCTCTCCAAGCCTCAGTTTGCTAATCTATAAAATGGGAACAACTCCTGTTGTATAGGGCTTCATGTAAAGTATTAAGCAGAGTGCCTGAATATGAGAAAAAAATCCCATGATAAATGGTAGCTTTTGTTACGTTTATTGGGGGCTGATTTAACCTTATCCTCATTAAAATAACTAATATTAACTGAGGCCTTACAGAGAGCCAGGCATTGATGTGAGACAGCGCTTCCATCTATTAACTCATTCAGTCCCTCAGCCAACCCTGTGAGGTATGTTCTATTATGGGCTGATTCTACAGATGAGGAAACTGAGGCACAGAGAGTTGTGCCCAAGGTCACACAGCTATTAAAGGATGGGTGGGAATTCAAACCCAGGGAACTTGCCAAGGCATACAAGAAACCAGTTTGATTAAAGAGTTTCAATTCATGAGGCAAAGAAATAAAGCAGCTCTAGTTTTTTTTTTTTCCAGTAACTGCTCTGGACTGTGTTCTGTCAAACCTTTTTCCACCAGGAATGGAAAACCTTTTTGCAGGTGGCCATCTGCAAGCCAGGAAGAGAGCCCTCACCAGAAACCAGATGTGCCAGCACCTTGATCCTGGACTTCAGCCTCCGGACCGCAAGAAATAAATGTCTGTTGTTTACGCCACTCAGTCTATGGTACCTGGTACAGCAGCCTAAGCGGGACAGAAGTAAGAGGGTCCATCACCCTCCCCCGACCCAGCAAGTATTTCTTCTATTGTTGGGGCAGAGAGGAGAGAGAGACAGACCATTTTCCTTAGGGATGGTCATGGGCTAACTGGCTGTTCTCTGTTGATCTTTAACAACTGTTCCCTATTTGTTCTCTTTGTTCCTTTAATAGAGATTGATAGTCATTTTTTGTTCTCTTTGTTCCTTTAATACAGATTGATAGTCATTTTATTGTGTGTCCAAAAACGGCTTTCTCTGTGGGTTCTTTGGGATGCTCCGGGGCCGCCCCCACCCAACACCGTCTCCTTGCTGGGGTGATCTGCTTAGGCTCGAGCTCCTCCTCCTTCATGCCCCAGTCGAGCAGTGTAGTCCATGGCCTCTTGCTGCTGGTGTCCCTCATGTGCCAATCGATTCCTCTGTCCATGGGATTATTGGCAAGAGGCTTAAGCCCCAGCCATCTTCCACAATGTCCTCTCGACCCACTGGAGACATCCCGCTGTGCTGTGGGATGCAGGTGCCCTCTGCTTGCCCTCTCTGGGGCCCGGGGTCTGTTCTCTGCCCCTCACACCCAAGAGTATTGTGCATGCTGCTGGGTTGGTGGATTCACCACTTTCAGACCAGAGACAATTCCCAGGGAGGGGCAAGACAGTGTGGGGTAGACCAGACCAATTGCATGTCCACTGCGGTCTTCATCAGGACTGAACACAAATATTTCTCCTTTAAAGTGGGGGGTGGTTGTAAGCACTACTGCATCCATGAACTGTCAGCACAAGTGCTACATGCCATTTTTGGGTGCAAATGTCAAGGGCCTGTATTTGTCCCCACAGTGACCATGGGAGCAGGTGCCAAGACAGAGCCTCCATTGGCCTGAGTTCCCATGACATGCAAGGACCCATCCTGCCGACCAGCCTTGGGCTCATGATCCAGGTGAGAAGTAAATATTCTTTGTGTTAAGCCATTGAGAGGCTTTGTGGGTTTTTGTTTGATACAGCATCACACAGCCAATTTCCTCACGGGAAGGCGACAAGGAACGGTTGATGCTGTACAAATCACAACTTCCCCCAAGTCAACCTTTCGCCACTCCTGTACCTCCTCCTATTCTAGATGGTAAAGGGCACGGAATGAGTTCAGCCTGTCTTGCTCCTGGGAACACAAGAGTCTTTTACCAAGAAGAAAGAGGTCATCTTTGAACTTAACTTCACGCTCATGAAGTGCTGAGATCCCTATGCTGTGATAGCAACTCGGTCAGAAAAACTACCCAAGGGTCCCACGCCATAATGTTACATGATGAATTCTGAAAGCCACATTATAGGAACTGGACTTTATTTTGCAGGCATGGATAAATTTTAGCCTGGTAACAAGGTACAGAATGGACTAGAAGGGTCAGGGGCCTGACACAGGGCGACCCACCCAAAGACTTTGTGAAATAAAAGTGTGTCCATTGTGCCGGAAGAACTTCACTGTAAACCAGCAACGGGAATGGAGGAAGAAGGAAAAAAGGAAAACCAGAAACCCTTCTATGACCTACTGTGAAAGGAAGAAAAGAGTCAAAAGCAGTCTTGAGATGTCTTTCTCAGAAGGTGACTAAATAAGTTATATGTTAAGCTGAAATGCAAAAATAGAGACTCTGCTAATACCTTGATTCTAAAATTAGAGTATGATGAAATATGCAAAATATTAAATTACAAATAGATTTTACTGAGTATATTATGATCATTATTTGGAGAACTAGAAGGCAATTTAGTATTTTATAACAGTAAGTACTGATAATAGTAATTAAAAATTGAGCATGTCTCTGTATTTGGTCTTCTGCTAAGTTCTTGGCTGGCTTGACCTTCTTAAATTCTTGCTGATACCTTATGAAATAACTGCTATTATTAGCTCCATTTCATGGATGAGGAAACTGAGGCTTGAAGCAATTAAGTAATTTGTCCAACAGCACCCAGTTTCTCTTAGCCCAAAATTCATGGTGAGACTCCTGGGCTGTCAGTGGTCACTAAGAATTCTGGAGCACTGGTTAAAAAATATAAGCAGCTGTACCAATTACTTCTCTATGCCTGGTTCTCATATAAGCAAAGAGTAGAATTTGCAAAGTACTTATGGATAATATTTTAGCTTTGTGGTTTATAAGACTGAGTCCACAGTAATTTCTGTCCTTCCTAATTATTACTTGTTAGAACCCATGTTCTGAGCAGGTGCCTCCAAGGAAACCTAGTATGCCTTGTTTCCTACTGTGACATTTCACTAAATTAAATTTTAAAACATTCCTCACCGTAGACTGAGACATCCTTAACACACAAATTACAGCAAGCCTCAAGTGTAAAAAGGTGTCTGAGGAAGTTCTTGTTTGTCACTGGAAGAGAAAAGTTAATTTTTAACCCCTCACCTCAATTAAGAGTATTCTCAGCTAACAGATGCAAAGTGCTTAAAATTATGGTTTTAATGTGAGTATGGAAACTGAGAAAGCACATCCATTAAAATATAAAATATGTATAAGCTGTGTGCTACATTCACTAAGTGATTAAAAATGTAATCTTCTTGAAGAAATGTGCCACATATTTGTTTATATTAATGTTAATAACTTGCTAACTAATGATAAATGTATGATAATTTATTCTAAGTGAAATGAAGTGTGCCCTAAAGACAGACTCTGTAAATGAAAGCTTATGCTCACCCGAGTTTAGAGCAGGAACATTAATAACTATATTCCTTTACTGCAGAGAAAATGATTATATGCAAATTATATGCAAAGGTACCCACAGTAGCAAAATAAAGGCCAAGCGGGGGGCCCAGGAAGCAGGAATTATTAGTGCAGGTTCTGTGAAATGATCCTGCCCTCTTTGCTATGCCTCAGAAATTCATCTCACAGGGCAAAAGAATTTTCTTTAGCTTGTTCTTTGGGCATATTTAAGATTCAGGATCCTTATCTTTGCTTCCCCATACATAAATAGAATTAATAAGAGCCGCCTAATGTTAGACTGCATGCATTTAGAAATCATTAAGCCAAAGTGTTTCTGTGAATTTAGAAATTATATAAGTATTACTTTATAAACAGTGTTAACAATTCTAATTCAGCCACGCAGATAAAGCCAAAATATCCATTAGCATTCGTGGTCATCTTCCTCCCCCCACCCGATATCACAACCATCACCAATTATGTTGGTACAACATGAACACTCAAATTAGATTCATGTTATTATTTGTAGCACACACGGTTGGTTGGCTACCAAAAGACCTTTATCTTCTCTGTGGGGTAATGAGAAGGAAGGAAGGAGAGAAGGAGGGAGAGAGGAAGTGAGGAAGGAAGGAAGGAAAGAAAAAAACTTCCCTGGTTAGAAAGAAACATGCAAAATTCTCTATTGCAGACGGCTTTCTGCTTCTTGCCTCTGAAAGAGGTGGGAGGATACGGAGCCACGTGACCACTATGAGAAGGAGGCCAAGGGAATTGTGAGAAGCTAGTTTGAGTCCCCAAAACCACTATGCTTCTGAACCGAGGACGCTAGCAGCTACCAACTTCTAGACTTCTTTTTACATGCGACAAACAAGCCCAGAGATGTTTAAGGCTCTGTTGATTGCATTTCTTGTTACTTGCAGCCAAAGCATTCCTAACCGATACGTTATTCCTATAACAAAGTGGTGGCAACAAATCATGATGAGAATTAGAAAATGAAGAAACCAAGACTGTAGTTATAGAGAAGGGAATTCTCAAGAATGCAGTGGCTCTTCTGAAACTTTATGGCCAGAAGGGGACATATCACCCCTGGAAGAGATGTGTTCCTTCCTCTTCCTCTTCCTGAGAATTTAGGGATGGTGGCAAAAAACCTTGTGAGCATCCAATTCCACTAGTGATTACTGTGCAATTTTTGCTGTGATAAATGAGTTTTTGTGGGGTTAGCAAGGTGAAGAAGTTGGTACAAAATATCCCCCTAAAGAATGAGACCAAACACAACGGTTCACCCAAACTCAGAGCCTCACTATCTCTGTAGCGTTCAGCATCTGTCCTGAGCCTTTTCTGGAACAGTCCCAAGACCAGGGGTAGCAGCTGAGCTGTTTCAGCCTCTTGTTTCCAGTGACCTCTACTTCCGCCAAGAAGATAAGTGCCCAGACCAAGCCTCAGGTGAGCACCGAGAGGAGGCCAGGTGGCTTCATTACAGAGCGTGGGAAAGGGGGGCTCTGGAGCCATAAACCTGTCACCTGAGATAAGGATGGGCGACTCATGAAACTCAATCTGAAAGGACCAAATTCCCAGAGAGCAAAAAATAGGAGTTTCCTTTCTTCCCTTGGAGAAGCCCAGGGCTTCTGCCATCAAGGAGAATGATAATCACAACGTCAGATCTTGTACTGCTCAACCCAAATCAAGTCTTCAGCTAAAACCCCAGGTTTTAAGTTTGTCTGTCTCCTTTCGGGTTATATTTCATTTCCCACTTATGAAAAAGAATCTACAGTGTGATCTCACTAAGTTCCATGGCTCTCAGACACAAAGTGGCTCAGAGCTCAGACTCGGAGCCACGTACTTGACAAGTGACATTGTGGCTCTGCACCTCCATCCTCCAACTGCAAACCAGGGATGATGACAGCATTACTCCACTCAGTTATCCTGTGGTTCAGGCGTATGTCCCACAACACAATTCAACTTGGCATTAATAGACCCCTAGATGTCCTTCCAGTTAAACTGTCCTAGCACGTATGTGTGACACGTGTAACTGAATTGTTTTTAAGGAAGACCTTAAGTAAACCGCACCCATACATATATGCGCACACATGCAAACCTTCTTCCCTTTCTTCCCCTTTAGTCCCTTATTTCACCATTGAAGAATATTTGTTTTGATTCATTTACATTTTTAAACCTGAACTTGTGCTTTTTATAAAAAATAAAGCACTACCAGTGTGGAATTTCTAGCCCTTCCCCGCAGACACTGTCCCCAATTTCAGCTCTAGGTTCTATTCCCCTCCCCATGAGCAGGGCTTTTAACTAGTCGGCGTGTGTCTGAGAAATGCTTCTAAACCAAATAAAATAACCAGGTCTGGGGATCTCAACTGTTGTTCCCAAATCCCCTCCTGCCTAAAACTAATGGGGGAATTAATAAAAAATCCCAGCACGCTCCATACGGTGGTGCCCAGGGCTCTCCACTCCCACACGCGCTCTCTAGACGACTCTGATGCTGCCTGGTCCAGGCATCACCGCTGGGGGTACCAGCGCCTTTACTCCTCCCCAGGGGCCATCAGAACCAGTCAGAGGGCCTAAGCCTGCCTGCTCTGTGAGAGATGAGCTGTTTCTGCAGTAAAGCTATCAGGTGGCACAGGTGACACTGGAGATCTGCAGATGGGACCCGGTCCACAGAGCGGCTGAGGCCACCACAGCCATTGCAACTGGAAACCACACATTCTATTCCCTACGGGCTGCACCCTGGGCCATTTTACTCACCAGGAACTTAGGGCACAGCGGATAGAACCTAAGAGCTTTTCAGTATCCTACCAGGAACTGATAAGGATGGCAAACGGATGCTATGGAAAAGTGGACAGAAGTTAGATGAACAGAGAGCAACACACCCAGATCTTAGAAAATACACACTTGCTGAAAGAAAGAGGTAAGAAACAGAAGCAAGGATAGGGCATGATACTGGCTAAATACACTAAAACTCATACCTATAAAGTAATGATTCTTTAACAAAGATACATACATATTTGAGGCTCAATATCAAATGCACTAGAATAGGTGGTCATAAGGGATGAGAAATGGACCCAGCGTTAGGAGAAAAGTGGAAAATAAAGCAAGAAAAGCTTTGCTGGAGTTAAAAACAGTCTGTTCTCAAACTGTGAGGTTAACTCAATTTTCTACATACCAGATTTTTTTAAAAAATCACTCAAATAATATTGTGATATGAAAAACCATTGTGTTGGTTGGAAAAATGCAAAATACTGAAATGTATAGTTGTCTAATAGGTACATTTCCTGCACACCTACTGTCCATGTGCACCCCCACATCATCCCAGCGCCTTTGTGGTCAGATGAGGCTGTGTGACCAGCTGTGCTTCCACTGGCTGAGCAGAGCTGGCCTGGCCCCTTCATGGCCAGAGCACTTCAGAGGTGGAGTGTGAACCTCAAGGCATTCTTTCCCCAGCACCTGAAGCAGTGAAGCCCTACTGAGCCAGGTGGTACAATTCCCAGATGTTCAAGTTTCCATCAGCCTGGTCTCTGAGCAACAGGACTTGACCTTTCTGTGCTAAATATGTAACAGGAATGAGAAATAAAACTCTGTTGTTCTAAGTCCTGAGACTTCACAGTCCTCAGCGCATCCTAATACTCTCCACGTATGTAACTATGTCAGTGCATCAATTGCAATTGAGCTGTTAACATATCTACCTACTAGTTATATTTAATATAGAGTATGAGTGCATGTCACCTATTTATAATAATATGATTGCAATAGAACCTCTCAAAATAAGGATGCTTAGTTCTTACGAAGTCCTTAAAAGAGCCCTGCCTCCTGCAACTCTCATTTTATATCTGGTTTAATATGTTGTTCTATATGCACTTCCCAACCCCTGCAGGCATTTAAGGCTGAGCTCTGGTGATCTTGGCATCCTCTGGAGACACAAGAGGAAGAGTTTTCCATCCACTGGGTCTCAGTATCCATACATTGTTTCATATTATCAGTAGAATTGTTGTTTGTTAACTAAACAAATCATATATGTAAGTGGATTTCTTGTGTCTCCAGGAATGGAGACTGAGGGTTTGTGTTTGTTTGTATATGCACACACAAATACTAATTGAGACAATGTGCTATTACACAAGTACATTCTACATTTCACAAATGTAAAGAAGTATACATTAGCTCTTTATCAGGTAAAAGTAGTGCTTATATAACAACATAACGACACTGTCTTCCTTCTACATGCATAAAATGAACATTTCCCATGAATCATTAAATCATAAAAAGGGTCCCCAACACCATATAAAGAGATAAATACTGCAATAAAATGCCTCCCTAGCTATCTATTGATGTTTACACACACTGTTACTAAAATACAGCAGTCTGAGGCAACAGTTATTATACAGTACTTACAGCTCTACAAACTTAAAGATTTGGGAAGCTTGTAAAAAATTGCTTTGTAGTTGTAGCTATTAACAAATTAAGGCAACCATTAACAAATTTATCCCTCTAATTGATGACAAATTTTGCAAAGCAAAGAAGAAAAAGGGGTTGAAAAGGAAAAAAATTTATTCTTATCCTACAGGAAAAAGGAATTTGATTCAAGAACACTTGCTAGGAAACAGAACAGTTAATTGTCAATAAACAGCACTGTGTGTGACCACAGACACTTAAAGGAATGTATTACAGAGAAAATTATGTAATCTATACAACAGATGTGTTGCCTAAGTCTAATAATTATTTTTTACAGCTGCTCCTTACTTTATTTGGAGTATGCACATTTGTGGCAAGTACTTTCTGACAATTTTCTCATTGGACATCTCCCTAAAAGAATTTATTCACAAGGATACTACTTTTTAAAGGGAAATAAACCTAGAAATACTCAAAATACAGGTCCTGGATGTTATTTACAAGGCAGGAGCTACTGTATTGAACATTTTAGTACAAAATTCACACATCCAGATGAATTTGTTAGGTTGCTAAGTTTACAAACAAAATGCCTTTTAAAGTTTTTAATAGTAGAATTAGGTTAACAACAGCAACAAAAAAGAATAGTACCTTTATTTTATCTTCCTCAATGAGGCAACTGCTCCAAATAGAAGCATTTATGTTTTAAAAGAGGAAGAAACAAAGGAGAAGAAATTTATTCCTACTCCAAACTTGCTCAGACCTTACTAATAGCGATTTTTTCCACAAAACAAAAAGCTTTTATCATTTTTGATTTGTTTTAATATTTTTAACACCGAACATAAATACAGACAATTTGTTTCCCACGCACATGCCCATGTCTCCCTCAGAATGAATGAGCTACAACATCACAATCGTTCCTGGACTTCCTGCCTCTTCTGAGCCCATGAAATATACATGAAATGGTTTTGTGCCACCTGCAAATGAAAAAGTCAAATAAAATTTACAGTTCGGAGGCAGAACTCCAAAAGCCCTGGTAAGGCTAATTTAATACATCTGTCATATACAATTACACATGAAATGGAATCCAAAACATCTATTTTTTTCCTCTCTTCAGATAAAAATAAAGCAATTGCCTATACTTAGAATTAAACAGCAGTCCCACCAAAGATATTAACCTCTGACATTTTTATGAACCAATAAAATTTGATCATTCAACACGCTTTTCAGGGGCAGTTGCTCTCTCCATTACAGAAATTGCTACACTGGATTCCTGGTCTTAAACTGGGGCCATAAATCAAGGTTAAAAACCATGGGTGAGTTGCCATTAACTCAGGAATGTCAACACTGTCTTTCCTAAATCACTCACCAGCCCAGGCAAAAATGAGTAAATAAGACTGCGCTGAGGTATGCTCTAGAATAGGAAACCCCTTTCTAACCATTGTCCTAAAAATCTGACGCGAACGACTACATATATGATCTAGATGCAATTTGAGTGAATTTAACAGTTCTTCATCTGCAGAGAGACAAAATCTGCACAGTACTCTGTCTGTTGGAAGGGCACGAAAATCTAGCAATTGCACTTTGTGTAAGTCTGATTCCTCAGCTACTCAAATTTTTAATTGTCCCCCTCAACAACTGAATCCAAAGGAAAAGTAGTAAGAAAAGGTAGGCTTACCACAGATGTGGCTCTGTAACTGTTCACTAAACTTGATAAAAAAAAAAAATTTGTGACATATTTGATAAAGTGTCATTCTCAACATAAAATGAGCTCTTAGAAATTAATAAAAGAATGAATACCCCAACATTTAAAATAGTACTCATAGGGTATGAATAGAAAGAATGATTCTCCAAAGAAAAAATGTGGGGGGCAAACAAACAAGAAAACTATTTAACCTAATAGTAATCAAAGACAAGCAAATTCAAAGAATAATGAGATATTCCTTTTTTCCCTTTAACAATAATCCCTGCTGTTGGCAAGGAAACAACATGACTAATATTCCATACGCTGCTAGTAGCAGTGTGAACTGCTATAACTTTTTGGAGGCAAATTTAAAATAGGATTTTCTAAACTTGAAAGTCTTTTTAAAGTACCTACTCTTGGCCCTAGAAATTCCCCTTCTAGCAGTGAATATGCCTTAAAAAAACGATTGGGCACATTTCTAAAAAATATGGATATAAGGAGAGTTATTGCAGCACAATATTGAAAACACTGCAAATGTTGAACCCAATCACAGAAGGTCACTTGGAAGACTTGAAGGGAAAGAGCATAGAAGCTTAAAAACAGGAGATCTGGACCCAAAAGATCACATTTATAGTGTATGGCCTTGTTGAGGCCATCCTGTGAAGAACAAAGCCTTCAATGCCTGGGAGATGGGCGCAAATCAAGTCAAACTCGCACACTGGACTTCCCTGAGTTTTTGACTCATATGCCGCACAAGCGAGTATTCAGACCCACTGGCATCTATGCCTGTCATTACTAAAATCAAATGCACCCCTGGTCCGTAAAAAATATTTTAAAATACACCCTCCATATATATATATATTTACTTATGCTTGAATTATGTACATATACTACTGTACTAATATATTATGGGCATTATAAAATATAACCCACAAATTTTTTAAAGATTGTTTGGGATAAAATTTAAATTGTAAATAAAAGCTCTCATGTTTTCCTTCCACATTCCCCAGGTGCACCACCACTTTAGAGATCACCACTCAGAGAGGCTCTTCTTCCTCTTTAGAATGTATCTGGCATGGTGGAAAGGCACAGAGTTAGGAGTGATTGCAAACCTGACCTTCTAGTGACCTTGGGCAGTGACCCCTCCAGAGCTTCCGGCCTCTCACCCACTCTGTGCAATACTAGTCAAGGATTAAGGACAGTGCCTACGCCAAGTTTCTGGCACTGAGGTTTGAATTCCTCTATTCGAGTGTGTGTCTAGTGGTTCTTCATTATAAATGCTTAGTAAATAGTTCCCCAGAAATTAAAAAACAAAAACTTTCCAAGTTCAATCCACAAGACGAATTTTACTTAGAGAAAAATAAAATATTTTTTAGTTTTTTTATAGTTATTTTCTATACATTTATTTATTTTTATATTTATTTATTTTTATTTATTAGTTATCTGGATAATCCAGACCTCCCAAAATGCACACATTGAAAGTAAAAAGTACAGTCTAGTGGGTCGTGAAACTTGCCCCCCACCTTCCTCTAGCGAGGCAGTTTACAACGCAACCACTTGCTGCTGAAGCCAAATGCCAGGCTCACGTTCCAGCTTGACCCTTACCAACCGGGTGATGTGAGCAAACTTCTGAAGCTATTGATGCCTCAGTTTCTCATCTATAAACAACAAACAGCAAAGGCACCCACCTCATAGGATTGTGTGACAATTAAACAAGACAATACTGTAGTGCAATGGCTGACTAATAAATATCACCTGTAATTGTTACTGTTAATATGATTACTAAATTCAAGAATAATTATTAGTTGAGTGTGCTGTTTGGTTATAAAACTGGGGGAATTCATGGATTAGCACAGATTAAGTTTATTCAACTTCATCACAATGCAGAGAGAATCAAATTTGGGCACTGTAGATGTATACACATATATAGCGAACACACTACATACTACATAGTATATGTGACATATGCATGCACACACATATATATATAAAATTATACTTTTTAAAAGTCTCAATAATGTAGTTACCAAAAGTTTTCAAAGTGCTCAGTATCATTTTCCTTCTTGGAGAGTATCAAATCTCAAAAGGAAGGAAAAAAAAAAAGAATCATGTACTTCTGAAAATCTATTTTTTAAGATTAAAAAGAAGAAAAAAGAAATCACCATAGGTGGGTGCTTCAGAGCCCCCGTAAGACTGTCTAATTAGATCAAATGACATTTTATTTCATTCATTCAGGGCTGAGAGATGATGAAATCCCAGTTTAATCAACCCTTGTTCCCGGGGCTCCACAGAGAGAACTTTTTCTTCAAAGCCATGAACTTCTGCCAAGAGTGTGTTAATTTTACCTTTTGTATTTCCTTTTCTCCTCTATAATAATAATGAGGTGCACCGGAATGTTAATGTTATTTGGGATTTTCATTTAAACTATTTCTTAAACTTTTGCCCCTATGTTCTCTTTTTTTAATAGACAAAGTTACTATGTTGCACGGAATGAGAGACAGAGAAAAGACAGCAGGAACCATGAGGAAATGAACGGGCTGCATCAGTGCTAAAACAGTCATTGTGTTTAGATGAGGATGCCCCCAAAAGCACCGAAGCAGGAGTCTTGGGAATACTCTACTGAATAAATGGGTCTCTAGCCCTTTTAATAAAAATTAAAATAATATATAAGAAAATTAAGTAATAATAATAATGGCTGATATTCGTCAAGCACTTACTGAGAGCTGGACCCCGCTGTGAGCACTGGTGTGCTTTAACTTGGATGTCTGACTCAACAGGTGCAACATCTAGTTCTCCCAAAGTGTCAGAGACCCCTGCGGGTACACACAGGTATCTTAGATGGTTTAAAAACTCGGAGGAAGGCACAGTAAGACTCATCCCACGAGGAAGTGATTCTATTTCCCATGTCTTGCCAACCCTACCGATTCCATCAAGGAAAAAATTTTTGTTTTGTGCTGGTATATCTTTAAATTTTCCCTAACATTGCTAATCTCCCCCTTTTAATGGAGACAGAGCAGGACATAGTATTTACTGAGAAAAGAATTATTTTATTTGTTTTTGTTGTGTTCAATTTTTATCTTCTATTTTTCATAAATAAGTCTGGTTTCCCACTTACAGTAGTAATATAAAGTGTTACTATAAAATATTTTTATTATTGAAAAAATGTCTCATTAAAAAAGAGAACATTAAGCAAATAATATTATTGTTGCTTCCAGATATGCCAAAAAAAAAGTAAAACACAAATGACTTAATTTGAAAATCTTTGGCAATGTTCATGAATGTAGCATATTGTTAATATTGTAATAGCACTTTCTTTAAGGGACCGTTTAACTCCAACAGTGTTTCTTCAATGTGTTTGCCTGCAGAACCCATTGTTTTGAAGAGGAATCTCCAAAGACTGGTCTAAACAGTGTCCCTAATCCACATAAGACTATTTTTTTCAGAATAAGAACAAATGTAAACACTTTTTTAATAAAGAAAGAATATGACCAAATAATAGATTTTAAAAATTTAAGAAAGTCTCTATTGAAAATATTAAATTCTATAAATACTTTATTTTTTCCAATATTTACTATATTCTTACTCTTATGGAATATTTTAAACTTATGACATGATTCCAGCCCACAAGTGATCATAATGCATTGGAATCCTAAGACATAAATCAAACCCATGGAATGTGGAACAATGCAAAAACGATTCATTGAAAATCATCAAATGCTAAAATGATATTGACAAATTGTTTCTACAATCAAAAAGGAAAAAGATCAAAATTACCTGTGGAAACAAAAATGAGAATAATCTCTGGGGTCTGTGGGCAAAACCCTGGGAAAGAGAAAAGACGAAGCTCTGATTTGAGGAATTGCTGTGTCATAGGCACAGTCAGCCCCTCGGTACTCCACAGTTACGGAAGATTTAACCAAATTCGCATTGTGTTTCTGTTATGAGCAGGTATGAGGCAGTGCTAAGAGGTGCTGACCTCGTATGAGCGTAAACAGGGACCACAGGTAGGAAGAACTAATATGGCAGTGTCTGTGTACCTCCATATGATTGGATTTTTTATAACACAAATACACTGCTTTTGTAATGAAAAACACAATACCAGTTACCAAAAAAATTACTACTGGTAGACTAACAAAATATATATTGAAAGACACTTGAATGGCCATCTGACTGATGTTTACCTGAGTCTATCAGAACTTACCACGTCCCACAGAACAGGCATTCTTATAACGTGTCAATACTAGGACGTACGTGTTCACTTATCTGAAAATGGAATAAATCTCATGCCATCTAATTTTCCATGAAATACAGTAACTTAAACCAATTCGACCTCACACACTTGTAAAAGCTGCGGGAGGGAAGAGAAAGAGAGAAAATTGAGCAAGACACAAATAATTTACAGAATGCAGGTGAGCATGCAGGTTATTCACCACAAGAGCCTCTGGCCTAGAGTGTGTGTGGGGTGGGCTCGCACACCTGCTCCTCCCTCAGACTATCTGGACCACTCCCAGCACCTTTCAATATGTGAGTATCTTGCCGAAACAAGTGTAATCCCAGGGTTTATGGATGTTATTTATTACTTTATCCAGTGATAATCCTTGATGCTTATCTGAAGAAACAACAATCTTTTTCAGTTTTGAAAGAAAACCTTCCTGTACTGGACTTTTTGAGGAAGGCATGTGAACCCTCATGCACCCCTAAATAATAATGACAGCAGCCCTGCACTTTGAGAAACGTCTTCAGTACAAGCAGGTGTCTTAAGGCCACGGTAGTGAAATCAACGCTTTCAATTCCAACAGAATCATAACCTCTCCTTCCTACAGTTCCAGAATTCATCTTTTACATTGTGGAGGGGTTGAATTGCAGTCCTTCAGGCACTAACAACAATAGAATTTTGAGTTATAATGCACTTTCAGTTTTAGCTTGAAGTGGTAGGAGTCACATCAAGCACTATCCTTTTGCAAAAGAAGAGTCGTGGAATTCACC
Organism: Daubentonia madagascariensis; assembly: GCA_023783475.1. NCBI lineage: Eukaryota > Metazoa > Chordata > Mammalia > Primates > Daubentoniidae > Daubentonia > Daubentonia madagascariensis. The sequence goes on from JAKFHU010001262.1 coordinate 22,190,897, forward strand.
AGACAGGAGGGACTTTCACACTCTGTAATCAGCGAACACTTCTACTTCGTTTATCACGTAAGTACAGTGGGAAGGTTTGGGACAACCTGATAAAAACTCCCGTGGAAGTAACCGGTAAAATAATTAAAGTGCTACCTTTCCCTGTTTTCTCAAAACAAGAAGTTTAGCACACAGAGAATCGGTGAGATCAGGGACTTCCCTTATTTATTTTATTTCAGTATCTAGAAGGAAAATATATGTAAACTAACTATTCAAGGAAAATAAACATGAAATTAGCATATAGATGCATGCATATATATTCAAAATATGTGTGTAAAATAAATCTGTTTTGTGGCTAATTCCACGGATGGCTAATAAAACACTGCTTCCCTATAAAAATGTTTAGATGAAGATTTAAGTGGCTGATAAAGGTCGTAGCATAAGAGGAGCATCTAAAAGCAGAGAAAACTTGAATGTCTTTCCTTGTGCCACTGCTTTAGAGGTATCAGTATCAACACATTTTACATTCGTTTGAAATAAATAACAGGAAAACCATTTACAGCAGTTTTGGGGAGTGAGAAACTTCTGAGAAGGGGAGTGTCAGGCTTGCAATCACTGAGCTGCCCTTTTTCTTACTACACATAAATTCCAGGTGTACTGACTGGGCTCTAATATTATCCTGCGAAAGCCAATCACCCACTGCACTGGTAAGGTCTGTCCCGAGATTTAGTTCCAAGTTCACATTAGATTTAAGCCACATTAAAACGATTCTGGAGAGCAAATTCACTGTGTTATAAACAGTATTTAGTAAACTTTGAATCAAATCCTAAATCTATCTGATTATCCCCTTGTGTGATCAATCTTCACTTAGATTACTACATATTAATGGTCCTCATTCCTCCTGCCTCTGCCTGCTTACTTCTGGGATCACTGTCCTTCTACCTGAAAAACTCCTTTAGTATCTTTCACTGAAGGGTCAGCTGTGACAAATTCTCTCTGGTTTGGTTTATCAAAAAATATCATTATTTAGTCTTCATTTTTTTTTTAAATTTCATCAATTTATTTTTTTTTTAATTTTTTTATTTCAGAATATTATGGGGGTACAACACTTTCGCTATATATATTGCCCATGCACTGCCTGTGTCAGAGCTACAATCGTGGTCATCCCCCAAACTGTGCTCCCCGCATCCATTCAGTGAGAGTTTTCCCATCCCTCCACCCCCCTCCCGCCTGCCCGCCCCCTGATGAATATTATTGCCCTTTGTGATGTAAGTGTTGATCAGTTAGTACCAATTTGATGGTGAGTACCAGTGGTGCTTGTTTTTCCATTCCTGTGATACTTCGCTTCGAAGAATGGGTTCTAGCTCCAACCAGGATAATACCAGATGTGTTAATTCACTATCGTTCCTTATTGCTGAGTAATACTCCATGGTATACATATACCACATTTTATTAATCCACTCGTGTATTGATGGGCACCTGGGTTGCATATCTAGTCTTCATTTTTGAAGAGTATCTTTGCTAGATATAGAATTCTAGGTTTTAGGGTATATTTCTTTTTCTTCATTGTAAACATGTCATCCCATTGTCCTCTGAATTTTATTATTTCAGTTGAAAAGTCAACTGTTATCTTATTGTTGCTTCTTATATGTGAATTATCATTTTTCTCTTTTTAGCAATTTTATTGTGATCTACCTGGGGGTGATTTCCTTTGCATTTATCCTGGTTGGACATGATAGCACTTCTTGAATCTGTGGTTTGATGTTGTTCACTAGCTTTGGAAAGTTCTCTCCCTCTTTCTCTCTGTTTCTTCTTTACTTTTCAGAATATTTTCCACTGACCTATACTCTAGTTCACTAATCCTAATCTGCTCTTAAACCAATGAATTTCATTTCTAATTTCAGTTATTCTATTATTTAGTTCTAGAATTTTTATTTTGTTCTTTTGTATATATTTTAATACCCTGGTCATCTTGTTTTCTATTTTCTTGAATAGATTTTTTATATTTATTTTTAAATCCACTAAGAAAATTCCTGTATCTGGATCACCATTGAGTCTTTCTATTCCTGGGCCCTCGCCCTTGGTCTTGGCTTCTGGTAATGCCTGGGAATTTTTGATTGAATGCCAGACAATGCATGTAAAAAATTGTAAAGACTCTGGATTATGTTAACTTACCCCAGAATGGATTTATTTTGCTTCAAGCAGGCAATTAAAGCAAGAAGAGATTATCTTAACACAGCCTATGCTCAAACTATTCAAAGCTGATTTTGAGTTTTTTGTGAGAATTAATCTATTTATGTTGCACCCTATTCCTAGATTCCAGCCCTTTGGGAACCCGACTAAAAGCCTGGATGCATATGGGCCCATCCTCCTTGGCAGGGCCTGAATTTTAATTTTGTCTACCTGAATAACTTTATTATGAGCTCTTGTTTACCTTCTCCATCTGTTATCTGACACTTTCTGTGCAATTCCTCAGCCTTCCTCACTATTAATTGGGAAATACTCTCAAAAGACACAGGGATGCAGAGTGTCGGGAGCACTTCTATAAGCCCTGCCTCCTCCCCAGGTCCTCCGCCTCAATCCTGCCTGCCCTTGTAACCTCGAACTCCAGGTCTGAGGATGGCCAGCAGCTTTTCTCCCTCTCAGCCACGGCTTACAATCAGCAGGTGCATTGGGCCAAAAGGTGGTTCCAAATATTAGGAACGCTATGTGTGTTCACTTTCCGGGTGGGTCACAGCTCTGCTCATTCACTGGCCCTCGTGTGACTGAGAGGTGAGGTCTGTGTCCTTCGGTCCGAGTGGGCTCTGTGGCTGCTCTGACCTACCTACAGAACACGGCGGACGGGATACCTGCCAGTCTCCTGGCACAGGCCTCAGGAGACTGGCAGCTTCCACTTCCTGACTCCTGGAATACTTGCCCTGGAAAAAAAAAGAGGTACCCACGTAAAAAGTCTGACTACCCTAAAAATACCGTGCTGTGAAGAAGCCCAAGACAGCCATGTGGAGAGGCTGCATGGTGTCATACAGCCCAGAAGCCAGACAGGAGAACAGAGGAGCCTTCAGATGACTCCAGCCACAGCGTCCTTCTGCCCACAATAGTATTAGGGACCCCAAGCAGGAATGACACCACTGACTCATCAGATCCAAGAACCATGAGGGATACTGGAAAATTATTGCTTTGATACCGTAACTTTTGGGGTAGACTTTTCTGTACCATGGATAACCACAACACCCTTTCCTCGCATTTTGGATGCTTGCTAGCCTCTCCCGTGTGTGGGGGGAGGGGGGAGGCGGGGGTGGAGATTAAATTTATCCAACACCACCACTTGATCTCAGTAAAAGGTTTGGTCTAATTCAAGATAGCCTATCGTAGCTGGAAACGGGAGTCGTGTCCATCACACGCATAGAATCGTTATGCCATTAACAGCAAGCAGCAACTTTGCTGTGTTCAGAGTAACATAGAGCAGATCCCGGGGCTGGAACCCTCACTTCATTCAGTGCTCTGCTCAAGCATTAACTCTTCCGAGATCCACATTGTTACCGTCCTCTGACGAACACATGGTCTATCATTTCCCATCCTCTTACTGCCTTTTAATTTTCTTCATAGAGTTTATCCCAACAAGATATCGCACGTCTGTGCTTCTCCCCTCTACAGTGTCATTTCCACAAGGGCTGCTGACATTCTTCAGGCTCTTTGCAGCATCTGGTTCTCTTTCTCCTTGTCGGCACACATGAGGATCATGCTTCCCTGCCTGGGGAATGTACTCACGCATGGCCACATGACTTGTTCTGGCCAAGGAAATGGGAGTGAAGGTGACATATGTTGCTTCAGGACTAAACCTATAGAGTCAGGGCACGCTCTGCCACCCATGTTTTCCCTCTGCCACAGTGGCCAGTGAGGTCCCAGAGGATGGGTGGCTCCCTCCATCAGCCTGGGTTCCAAGTGAGAACGACACCAGCCAAAAATCACACCTGAAACTCAACGGATACATAGAGTGAAGAGACACAAATCTTTATTGTTATAAGCACCAGAAATTGAGGGGCTACTTGTTACCTGAGTATATCATAGCCTATCCTGACTGCGTCAGGCAGAACTTTGCGAGCCTGTGATCACTGCTATAGAACAATGCCTTAGTGCATGCAGTTGACATTCAGTAAGGATCTGTCCGTGGTGAGCCAATTTAAATCAATCCTCATTTCAATATATTTTAAAAGCTCCTCTCCAAGATACACTAAAGCCCAGGATTTCATTGAAAATCATTTATCCCCATGTTTGCTTTAATTTTATTAGGTTTTGTTCATAGCTAAATAGTAAACCAAACTTGATATTTTCTCCAAAGCAAGCCATTCGCCTTCACTCACCCAAATTATCATGATTTTTTAAACAAGGGATAATGAACATCATCCTAAATAGGGGTGTGCCTGCTCTGAATTAAAAGCATTACATGTAATTTGTGGTTTAGCAATGGCTTTGTATAATCTGTTGACCAACCTATTCAATTAACTCAAATAGGTGAGAGTTGACTGCCCTCCAGACTCTGAGCATTGCTACTTATTCCTGTAGGATCCCCCCTCAGGGCTGTGGGTACCTCCCTTTGTATCTGACATCTAAAATATGCAAAGATAATTTCCTAATGGTCCTTTGGAAATTATCACAGCAATCTTGTAAAAATTTCAGGTGCATATGGTCCCTTAAGAATCTTTCCTGAAATGAAACAGGGAGAAATTGGGACAGGAAAGTGAAAATTTATGCTCTTTGATACATAATGAGAAGTGTCTCCCAGCACATAAACACTTTAGCTTAGTCCTGAGATAAAAATGTCTTGTTTTGATTAGTTGTTCCTAGCAGTAAGAAGATTTAAAAATCAAAAAAGTCTATTTTTCCAATGGGGAAAAAGTATAAAAACACATTAAGAAGGTAAGATAGTCTATATCACTGTTAACAAGGGCTATCCTATACTGGGTAGGGGTGCAGAACAGTCACTTGCAAATTAAACATTTTATTTCTAGGAAAATGTGGGTGCTTTGGTTTTTTCACTGGGTTTATCTATTTGATTAGTTACTTCAATTTCTTCTGCTCTGTTATTAACGATTTTGTACTTATTAATAGACATTAGAATTACATATTTTTATTTTTTTGATTTCAAAATATTAAGGGGGTACAAATGTTTTTGGTTACATGGATCATTTTTGTGATGCTTGAGTCACAGCTATAAGGGTGCACGTCATGCAAACAGTGTTCACTGTCCCTGTTAGGAAGGTTTTCGACCCATCCCTTGTGCCCCCCCTTCTTGATGTCCACTGAGTTTTACTTCCCTCTGTGCACACATGTTGGAATGTTCGTTCCAACTTAACATTAATGGCAAGTACACGTGGTGTTTGTTTTTCCATTGTTCAGATACTTCAGTTAAGAGAATGGTTTCCAGTTCCATCCAAATTGTTGCAAAAGACATTAATTCATCCTTTTTTATGACTGAGTAGTACTCCATGGTATACATATACCACATTTTATTAATCCACTCATGAATTGACGGGCACTTGGGTTTAATCCACATCTTTGCAATTGTGAATTGCCCTGCCATAAACATTAGAGTGTAGGTGTCTTTTTGATAAAAGGTCTTATTTTCCTTTAGTTAGATACCTAGTAGTGGGTTTCCTGGATTGAATGGTAGGTCTACCTTTAGTTCTCTGAGGAATCTCTATACTGTTTTCCATAGAGGTTGTGCTAATTTGCAGTCCCACCAACAGTGTATAAGCATTCCTTTCTCTCTGCATCCACCCAGCATCTGCTGTTTTGGGACTTTTTAATAAAAGCCATTCTAACAGGGGTAAAGTGACATCTCATTGTGGTTTTAATTTGTATTTCCCTGGTGATTAGTGACATTGAGCATTTTTTCATATGTTTATTGGCCATTTGTGGTGGTTTACAGATTCAATGCAATCCCCATCAAAACACCAACGTCATACTTCACAGATGTCAAAAAAATAATTCTACACTTTGATTGGAACCAGAAAAGAGCCCAAATAGGCAAAGCAATGTTAAGCAAAAAGAACAAATCTGGAGGCATCACATTACCAGACTTCAAAGTATACTACAAGGATATAGTAACCAAAACAGCATGGTATTTATACAAAAATAGAGACGTAGATCAATGGAACAGAACAGAGAACCCAAAACCATCTACCTACAGCCAACTGATCTTTGACAAAGCAGACAAAGCACACTGGGGAAAAGAAGCCCTATTCAATAAATGGTGCTAGGAAAATTGGATACCCACAAGAAAAAGAATGAAACAGGACACCTACTTCTCACCCCTCACAAAGATTAGTTCAAGATGGATAAAAGACTTAAATGTAAGGCATGAAACTAAAAGAATTCTAGAAGAAAATGTAGGAAAAACTCTTCTAGATATCAGCCTAGGCAAAGAATTTATGAAGAAGACCCTAATGGCAATCATGGCAACAATAAAAATTAATAAGTGGGATTTGATTAAACTACAAATCTTCTGCTCAGCTAAGGAAACAATCAACAGAGCAAATAGACAACCTACAGAGTGGGAGAAAATATTCTCAAGCTACACATCCGATAAAGGGCTAATATCCAGAATTTACAAAGAACTCAAGCAAATCAGCAAGAAAAGAAACAACCAACCCTATTAAAAAGTGGGCAAAAGACATGAACCGAAGCGTCTCAAAAGAAGAAAGACAAATGGCCAATAAACATGAAAAAATGCTCAACGTCACTAATCATTAGGGAAATGCAAATTAAAACCACAAGGAGATATCACCTTACCCCTGTTAGAATGGCTTTTATTAAAACTTCCAAAAACAACAGATGCTGGGGTGGATGCAGAGAGAAAGGAACACTTATACACTGTTGGTGGGACTACAAATTAGCATAACCCTTATAGAAAACAGTATGGCAATTCCTCAAAGAACTAAAAGTTGACCTACCATTTGACACAGCAATCCCACTATTGGGTGTCTACCCAAAGGAAACGAAGTCATTTTATGGAAAAGAGACCTGCACTCGAGTGTTTATTGCAGCACAATTCACAGTTGTAAAGATGTGGAATCAACCCAAGTGCCCATCGGTTCATGAGTGGATTAATAAAATGTAGTATATGTATACCATGGAGTACTACTCAGCCATAAAAAAGATGAATTAATACCTTTTGCAACAATCTGTATAGAACTGGAGACCATTCTCCTAACTGAAGTATCTCAAGAATGGAAAAACAAACACCACATGTACTCACTATTAAACTGGAACTAACCAATGAGCACATGTGCACAGAGGGAAGTAAAACTCAATGGAAATCAAGCAGGGGGGAGGAGAGAGGGGGAAAGAGGGGATGGGCAAAAACCTACCTAACGGCTACAATGAACGCTATCTGGGTGATGGGCATACTTATAGCCCTGACTCAAGCCTAACAAAATTGACACATGTAACCAGAAACATTTATACCCCCATAATATTTTGAAATAAAATAAATAAATAAAATAATAATAATAAAGAAATAAATGGAATTTGATTAAACTAAAAAGCTTCTGCACGGCTTAGGAAATAACCAACAGAGCAAATAGACAACCTACAGAATGGGAGAAAATATACACAAATTATACAACCAATAAAGGGCTAATAACCAGAATCTACAAAGAATTCAAGCAAGTCAGCAAGAAAAAAAACAAACTACCCCATTCAAAAGTGGGCAAAAGACATGAACAGAAGCTTCTCAAAAGCAGACAGACAAATGGCCAATAAACATATGAAAAAATCTTCTGTTTCTTAACATGAATCACGAAGATGAAACATAATTCTGAGGGCCCATTTTAATCATTACTCTCAGAGATTCAATTACCTCTTCTGAGCATCCTGAGTTCAAGCCAAGGAGGTCTGAGGGTCCCCTCGGCACACGTGAGTCAGCCCAGTCCTGAAGTAAGACACCCACAGGGGTGAGGACGTGAATTCTCACAGCATCACTCACCTTCCTGTTGGCTCCCCTCGCTCTCATCCCACTGTTCCTGTTCATACCCTCTCGTCGCACCCCAGCCAACTTCCTTCCCATTCCTGCCGCTCCTATAATTGCAAATTATCATTGTAAGGCTGGTGTATTAATTCACTTGGCAGCCTTGAGTATAAACGCAGTAATTAAGAGGGAGACGCGTCAGAGAAAGACGTGTTCTATGCAGTCCTGGACAGGAGTTTATAACGCAACAAATTAGACCTTAAACATCTCTGGTTTTCCAGTTTCCACTTGTACAAAAGGACATCTCTAAGCCTCAATGGTGGTTCAGCCGTGTTTGATCAACTGTCACGTTCTAAACCCAAGTGTAGTCCATTTTGATACTTTTATATATAAATATACAGCTTTTTAAAACATCATTTTTATATGAATGAGCTTTTCTAAAATATAGAATTAAATATCCCCCCACACACACACACACACAAAAAAACACAGGCATAAAACCATACTTCCGGTTTTCAGTGGGGAAAAGCAAATCTTCCCCTTAGCTGGAGTCATCAATATAAAACTAGAAACAAAAACCCTGGGCTGCAGTTTGCCTTGACTTTACAAAAAGCTATATCCTTCATATATAATAATTGATTTGAATCTACTAGAGTCACATGAACACTGCTACACATGATGAATACATTATATATATGCAACATGATTATTAAATTACAACACCATCAACCAAAAAAAAAATATATATATGGCTTTATCCCTTACAAAAACTAGTTGGTCACTATGTGAATGTTGCTGACCAGTAGGCTAGAGGGCAAAACAGCAGGGAGGGAGCAGAGTTTTATTGAGGTCACCTCCTTGCCAGGCACTGGTGTAGGTATTTCATACACATTATCACCTTTGAATCTTGCAACAGTGCTATAAATTATGACATTAGTATACCCCATTTTGCAGATAAGAAAACTGATCAGAGAATGTTCAGATTTAACAATTAATAAATACCAGGGCCAAAATTTACCTTGGCACCATGTGAGCACCTGAACCCATGGGCCTCCTAACATACCACCCCATCCCACACAGCCCATCTTGTCAACCAGGAGGAGATATTTGTAAAAGTTCTCAACAGCAAGAGAAAAATGTTCACACATATATAGCAATGGCTTCCTATTTGGTAAGTGCCTCTGTTGAAACGTGGACTTCCCATATGTTAGTGGACTTAAAAACTGTGATCCCTGACTTAATTTCTGGGGTGTTTGATATGAGAGCTGAGGAACTGACAGGCCAAGCCTGAAAGCAGTGATGGGTCTCTCCCCGTGCTCACGTTGATTTTGGCAGAGCCGTGGTCTGGGAGGACAGTGGACATGTGACTCAGAGAGAGAGGAGGAAGAAGCCAGATGAGTTCCTCCCAGTTCAGGGTGAAGAATGCTCCACAGTGCCCCTAAGTAATAACTCAACTCTGAACCCCTTAATAAAGTTTTTTTTTTTATATTAAAGGGTTCACACTTTATTTTTTTTCTTTTCTTTTTGTTTTAGAATATTATGAGGAATAAAGTTGTCTTTTAAATGGGCTAAGCCTGCCACCACTGAGGTGGTATACCAGTCACTTCTTTTAAAGCTCATGGGGGAATTCGCCGTGCAAAGATGAAACACGTTAAAAGTATATGGGTGGGACAAAAATGTCAGCCAAAGACAACATCAAGATTCCTATAAACATGAGGTTCATACCTCAAGGGGCTCAGGTGGGTGTGGGGACTTATTCCTTTTGCTGTAAACTTTGTTTTGGTTCAGTTTGTTTGCTTGTAAGTATCTAGCTGTGCACAGGACATTTTATACACATGTTCTCTGTAAGAATCAGAACATTTTCTAAAATACTTCTCAGAATTGAACAAAGAGCCTGACAGGTCAGAAATTGGTGTCATTCAACCAGGAACCTTTCTGCAGGTGTGTTTGCATCTTCACGCAAAGGGACAGGCTGAGGCTCCATGTTCAGCACAAATGCTCTGAATTGTTACCAATGATGATTTATTAATACTTACGCTATGCCACACACGCTGGGGACTTTGCCATGTGAAGAGACAAAATACTTTTCTTAATTAGATTATTTTAAAAGACAAAGCTCAACAAAAATAGCAACAGCCAGACATTTTTATTGGTTCTAGCAGATTCCACCATGATGAAAACCCAATCTCATACGCATTTACTGGTGCATGTTGATCTGACCACTGAAATAAAGGTGAAACTGAGGTCAACATTTACTTCAGAGGGAACAACATCTCAATATGCATGCAAATATTAGCTTAGTTTGGAAAAGAGAGCTTATATTCTGAATGCTTCTGTCCAAACATCTAGCACAGATGTAGACAGGTGGATGTTGCTATCCATAGGGAAAACTGACTTCTAGGAAGTTAATCAGGATCAAATTTGCATATATAGCTAATCCAAGCCCATGAAAAGCTGTATTTTCTCTATGCTGAATAGTTTCCCAATTATTTGGAAATTAGTTGACTTGCTTTTCACATTTAGAATTTTAAAATCTCCTGACTCATTATAGACTCTTTTTTTAACTAGTCAGAACAGATTTTCTTCTCTTGGGCTGCTATAATAAATATTAAATTGAAAAACTGTTCATTTACCACAGGTCACCACATTATTGATTAAATTGTACACATGCCAGCATTAACACTGCTCTCAGTTGGAGATAATTGTAAATTTAGTAACATGCAAAAGACTGTATGAAAGTACAAGGATGTTTACTGCAGCATTATTTGTAATTGTGAAAAATTAGAGACAACTAAAATGTTAGCAGCGATAAAATAAATTACAGTACGATAGCACTGCTTTATTTTTTAAATTACGTGTGTGCATGTCTACATAGTTCTGCCTCACTACAGCTGCACATGTGGTGCACTGCAAAACTCCAGGGGAGACATTCATATCACAGTCTATGTCAGGGGCCATTACACTTCCTGTTTTTGAGGCCCAGAGACTAAATATTTTAGGCGCTGAGAACCATAGGGTCTTTGCCACAACCATCCTACTCTGCCACTAACGTATGAGCATGGCTGTGCTTTAATAAAACTTTGTGTTTGGACACCAACATTGGACTTTCATGCACTTTTCACATCATAAAATCTTCCTCTTTTGGATTTTTTAACCATTTAAAAATGTAAAAACTCTTTGTAACTCACAGGACATACGAAAACAGGTGGCAGGCTGGAATTGATCCATGAGTTATAGATTGCTAGCCCCTGATCTATATGTATGCCACCAACAGAAGTTGTGCCATCTATGATCTGCAAAAACTTACATGACAGCCTTGTGCAAATGCGCAAAGTCTGAAAATCACTGCACCAAACTGCTGACAGCTGTTATTTCTAGGACCTGGGGAGGGAGAAAGGATACTAAAGAAGCTTTTGCAAATTTTACTTTATTTGCTGAGCAGATATATATATATTTTTTAATTTCAAAATATTAAGGGGGTATAAATGGTTTTGGTTATATGGATCATTTTTGTAATGCCTGAGTCACAGCTACAAGCGTGCCCATCACCCAAATAGTGTTCATAGTACCCATTAGGTAGATTTTTGCCCCTCCCCTCCTCCCTCCCCACCCCTGCTTGATTTCCACTGAGTTTTACTTCCCTCTGTGTACATGTTTTTCCATTCTTGAGATACGTCACTTAGGAGAATGGTCTCCAGTTCCATCCAAATTGTTGCAAAAGGCGTTAACTCGTCCTTTTTATGGCTGAGTAGTACTCCACGGTACACATATACCACATTTGGTTAATCCACTCATGAATTATTGGGCATTTGGGTTGATTATGGGCTATCTCTGGAGATGGGGAGAAGTAGTCCTGTTTAGGAAGCAGCACACAGGGGAATGCAGACAAGGTTTCATTGACTGTCCCGTGTGGTGGTTATACAAGAAATGCTTTCTAATGATTCACTAAACTGTCATTTGTGTTTCATACAATGGAAAGAGTTCCAAAAGAAGGTTCTATCACAGACTAATCTCCCTCCTCCATTCTTCTAAGTAATCTCCAAACTGCCCTGAAGCTGAATCAGGAGTCCGAGTTTGACCACTAAAAATTAAAATAAATTATGCAGTAATAAAACATCACATCTAAAATACATCTCCTTCATTCACTTCACTTCCACAAAACCCCAAGTCAGTATGATCAAAGACAGACTGATGGGGACATCCCCACCCTAAACCTCTCTCTCAGATCTAAAGGAAGATCGAGACCCAGTCATAGCGTTAGAAATGCCTGCGGCAAAGTTATTCCAGTAAAGCATCTCTTTGCCATTTGCTCCAGCTCCATTCAAGCCTGTCAGAGCTCACAATCACAGGAGAGGAGAAATGCTGATGTGCATGATCCACTCTAGTGTGAATTTAACTTTAGAAATCAATGTTGTTTTTAAATAAGAGAAAGGGGCATCCTTGGACAATTAGTGGAATGCCACAGTGTCCTAAATCTCCAAAGAGAAGCACAGAGAACACTGTCCATGAACAAGGGGCTGTTTCAGCCTGCTGGAAGGACAGCACCATGAGGCAAAGGCCCCCTCAAGCTCAGACCTGCACCCAGCCCAGACAGCCGAAGGGCATTCAAGGCTTCCTGTTTGCCTGTAAGTTCGCTTCCTTCTGCTTTAGTCTAAAGCCCTTTGCATATAACCTAAAGTCGTGTTAACAGACCTGTTTCTTAATATGAGTCTTAACAGGCAGAAATTATTTGAAAGCACCAATCACATGGTGCTCGGCACATGGTGGGTACTGGGTGAATATTGGACTTGCATTTTGTGGAGGTCCACGTGTTCTTTGAAAAGTTACGGGAGAGAGCTCTTTTGCAGCTAGCATTTGTCCCTGCTGAAAGTGCTCATGCCTTTAGTCATTGGTCTCGGTCTCCTTAGGAATTGCATCTTACAGGGGGTGGAGAATGTGTTCTGGGGAAGGGAGTAGTTTTAGATTCGGCACCTAAGTTCAGTATAATACACATACCATGCAAATCCATAGGTCCAAACAGAGTAAGACTGAACCCACCAGGAATCAAGAAACACACAGAACAGTTTCCAGGTAACAGAGTGCTGGGTCAGGTGAACAGGGCAGAGGCTGGCCGTGTGGACAGGTAGAAAAGTAATGTGGTAACATGAAGTAGGGAAAAGTCACCTCAGGGAGATAAGCCTCAGTTTCCTCTTCCATAAAATGGGGTGTGCACACTACTGATGCTCACTAAAGCCTTTGTCACTTCTGCTTCTCACTTCCACGCACATCATGTGCTGCGTCTGAGTGCACTTCACACATGGAATGAAGTGGGAGTTGGTTAAAGTGTAAAGAGTGGTCCACTGGAGAACACAAAATAACCTGCATTCATTGAGTTTTTCCTATGTTCCAGGTGTTCCTCTAAGCTCTTCCCATATGTCACCTCAAGCAATCCCCTCCCCAACCTACGAGGTAGGCTCTACCATACCTCATTTTACAGAAAAGGAAAGGAGACACAGCCCGATGTTACAGGACCAGTAACTGACGAAGCAGAATTCAACCTGCACACTCGGCATGGTATGCTATCCCCGATAACTAAGTAGGGGCGTGAAAATCGTTCCCTGAAACTCCCTACATCCTTCAGGAAAAGCACCAAAATGGACTGAATGAAAAAAAACATGGTCTCATGAAAGTGTGGAAAAAAACACTAACCTCATGAAACAAAAGCAAAATCACAATGACAACTGCCCACCAGGAGAGAGTCTTCAAATTATTCTTTCCCCACTACCTAACAGGTAACATTTATTGTGTGCCTGCTGTGTGCTAGGGGCTCTCCTGGTCGCTGACATGGACCAACTCCTCATGAGAGGATGAGGCAGGTGTGGTGGCATCACCTTATTAAAGATACGGAGAAGAGACACAGTTAGACGAAATGATAGCTCTTCTTCACATGACCAGCAAGCACCAGAGCTGGGTGTGAGCTGAGCCATCTGGCTCGAGAGTCTGTTGCTCCTAACTGTGCTGTCTCAGAAAGCACTGCTGCAACCTCTGACCTGTTCTGTTTGGCCTACATGGTATTTGCAATAGACTGAATGTTTATACTCCCAAGCCCCCACCAATTCATATGCTGAAATCCTAACCAAAGCGATGATATTAGGAAGTGAGGCCTTCAAAAGATGATGAGGGTGGAGCCCTCAGGAATGGGATTATCTCCCTTACAAAAGAAACCTGAGAAAGCTCGGTTGTCCCTTCCAACATGTGAGGACATGGTGAGAAGGTGCCATCTATGAACCAGAAAGCAGGTCCTCACCAGACACTGGATCTACTGGTGCCTTAATCTTGGACTTCCCAGACTCCAGGATTGTGAGAAATAGTAATAGATTTCTGTTGTTTATAAGCCACCCAGTCCATGGTACTTTCTTACAGCAGCCCAAACAGACTAAGACAGCATCACCTTCCTTTTCATTGAACTAATTGCTCACATTTTTCAATTCAGACATTTCACATAAAAATTTGGATTCATATTTTCTCATGGCAAATTTGAGGTTCTGGTCACAGGGAATTCACATTGCACTTGGAAGCAAACCTTTGGCGTGGTGTAGCAGCTTCCCCTGGACAGGGCACACACACCCCAGGCCACCAGGGCCCCACCCTGCCTGTGCTCTCCCTTCCATTAGCCTTCCTGCCTCTGTAGGCCTTCAAGAATGCAATCTGTTCAGAAAAAACTATGCAAAATTTGGAAATAAGACAAAACGATTATGGCATGCCCTTTCAAAGTCATGCTAGAACATTCAACAAGCCCACCTAAATGTCATGGAGGACTCTAGGGGAAGGAAATTTTATCTGCCTTACTATTTACTATAGATTAGGGCCCAGACTCTGTAAATTTAGATGTTAACTTATAGAAGATTGATAGGTCGCAAATGACTTTTGTCCAATAGAGATGAGAATAATTTCTATCTGACAGAAAAGAAAACCTCAAAGGTTATTGCTCTATTGACCACAGACCTGTTCTGCATCTAACTGTACAATCCTTTCTGGCATTCTTTCTCCTCCGTGTGTGTAACTATTCATGACCTTCTTTGATCTAGCTATGTCATCTTGTTGGTTTTCTCATTTAAAAAATTAAGCAATTATTTGCCTATGTTACACTATGTTTTTAACCTTTTGAAAATGTTTTTAACTTTCTGAAAATCTTAATTTTTAGAAAATTATACTTTGACAAACCTTTTACTTTTTTTTTTTCTTTTTCTTTTTTGAAATGAAATAAGAAATTCTCTACCCTGTTAAGTGTTTTTGAAAGGCTGGTTTAGGAAGCCACAGAATACACATGCTCTGATCCCTAAATTCTAGCCTCATAAGGGGGTGAGGATCTCACACTAGTCATCTTGGGAAAATTAATTCTTGCTAGGGCTGGCTGGTGATTTCCAAGCCTGATGATACAAGAGGAAACAGACCCCACCTTAAGGAGCCAAGAGCCCAGGCATTCTGTGTATTTGCTGACGTGCCACTGCACAGGTATCTCTCTGCACGGAGCAAACCTGCCCTTGCAATTCATTCTGAGCCACTAGTTCTATCTGTTCCTTCTGTGCTTTCTGAACTTTCCATTTCCAATAGGCTCAGACTAATTCACTGCAGCCACAGAGGTTGATCAACGATGACTCTCTTTTCACATCCAGGGCCCACATGTTGACATCCTTAAGAGAATTTAGAAATAAATCTAATAGAGGGCCTGTCACGCCAAAGAACTGTTTATTTGAATTCCATCAAGAGAGGACACAAGTATAATCAGAGAATAGGTCTGTGATTCAAAAGCACTTAGCCAAACCATTTACCCCATGTCAGAGATAACTATTCCACTGTAATAAAATAAAAACACCATTGAAAGTTGACACAGCCTAGTCTAAAAGCTTGATGCTTTGAGAAGCAGCAAGATGAGCTTAGTTAGCCAGAGCAGCCGAGCTACAGAACAGAAACACATCACAACATGCCCTGCATCTTGATGGAACCGAACGGTGCTGGCGGGTGCAGTTCCGCCTTCCACAGCAATGGAGAAATTCCAGGACAGATTTAAATGGGAATTTAAGACCATTCATCAATTCATTCAGAGGACCGAGGCATTGAAAATTGTGGAGGAGCTTGGGCTTGGAATTGGGAACAGGATGGTTGTCAGACAAATGTGGGCTGTGTCACATGAAAGTCACTGTAATTTTTAGCTTGGGCAAAAGAAGGAATTACAGACCTTTGTGTCTGTCTTAGAACACTGTGAAACCCTTACAAAACAGAGAGGAATGGATTTTGGACTATCGCCAAATGACCAGCCAGCTCCCCCTCCTCCCCAACTGAAAACCCATAGGTTCCCAGATGCAAAACGACATCCTTCCGAAAGAAAACGCAGAGCACACCTTGCTTTCTGCATTGTTATGGGTGCAGAGACTAGGGTGCAACATGTATGGCATTTCACATGCAGTGTTTGAACTTACCTGTTGGTCAGTTACTTTGTAAAATGAAGAATCCTTTATTTTACACACCTTAATTTTTCCATTTTATAATAATGTATTTTTTTATATCAACTTTGCTAAATCAGGCCTTAAAAATTCCCATTCAAGCAAGATGTTAGTGAACCTTGCTAGTATTGGCGTTGGTATAATTCTTGTATCCAAGAGCTAATGGGAAACAAGAATTCAAAAATATTGGAATCAGTGTATAATCAGTGGTCCTCCCCAGAAAAGAAGAAAGATCTCTGTGTGGTCTTATATCCCCAGGACATTTTAATACATAAAATGCTAGTGTAGTGACATCTAGGTTTTGTTTGTTTCTGGTTTTTTTTTGGGGGGGAGGGGTGGAGGATGAGAACATAACAAGAATATTTTCTGTCATTTTCTGGTAACAGTGTCCACATGAACTAATGCAGCCCTCTCATCAATCCATACTTTGTCCCTCTAGGACAATTTAGGGCTGATAAATTTAGGGCTGTGGTAGTCTTAAAATACATCTGGAAATTCTTTGATCACTCATTTCTTTCAAGTGTAAGCCCAACCCCACCACCACTACCACCAAGTGGGCTGGACCTGCTAGTTTGCTCCTAATGAATAGTATGGAGATGATGGAGTATGGCTTCCAAAGGTCAGTCATAAAAGGCATCACCGGTCCAATCTTGCTCTCCGGGGGAAACCAGTGCCATCTTATGAGGAGACTCAAGCAGCCCTGTGGAGTGGTCCAGGTAGAAAGAACTAAAACTACCTTGCTGGCCATTTGAGTGAACCACCTTAGAATTGGATTCTGCAGCCCCCATCAAGCCTTGAGATGACTCCAGACTTCAGACTTGTAGTCTGTCAGCTGAGGCCTCAGACATGCAAAGACCAGTCATCCCCACAGGGCTCTGTCTGAATTTCTGTTCTATAGAAACTGTGAAATAATAGACAATCATCTTGCTTTAAGTCACCATCACAGTATTGGGGTAGTTTGTTATACAGCAGTTGATAACTAATACAAGGCTGAGCACATGCCATGGGGTAGATGCCTAAGACTCAAGGAGGGGCCCTTTGTTTTAACCATTGGAAAAGAAAAGGAGGTTTTCCTGCTGAACCTGAAGCTCAGAAGATGTAAGTGAGGAGCTACTGGAACCCACCACAAGAGGAGATCACCTGAGTAAAAAGCCAATCCCAAGGACAGCAGAGACAAGAGATGGGGAGAGACTAGTGCTCATAGTATTGAATCTCTGGATCAAGCTATGCCTGAAAGCTACTTTTAGAATTTTTAGTTGTTTGAGCCAATAAATCCTCTAGCCATCTGCAATTTTACCTTAAGTAAGTTTGGGTTGAATGTCTGTCATTAAGTATTCAAATACCCCGACTCTATGCATTTGGTGTGTCCTGAACTGCCCCTAGCATAGGACACAAAATAGTCCACCAGACAGACTGTGTCCTTCTGAGTGAAGTGGCTAGGTCCTAAAGTTTGGAGCAAAAACGATCCTGCTACCTTGGCCACAACCAATTAGACCAAGGTTTGGTGCAAAACGGGTCCAAAGAAGTAAGCTATGTCCAAAGACTGTGAGAGCTCATTGTGGAGCCTCCTATGGCAGAACTTGTTTTCTAGTGCTAGGAGCCAGGAATCCAGAAAACAGACACAGAAATAAACACAAGATGAGTTCAGGTGGAGGTAAGTGCCACAGAGTGATCCACTGGAGGCCAAATATTCACAGGCTGAGCAAGAAAGATCCCTCTCATTGAGTGACAGTTTGCTGGTACTGGGATGCTGGGGGCAGCTTTGCAAAGGTGCAGAAGTCTACGGAGAGGGTTCCAGGCACAGAGAACTGCAAAGAGAGAAATGAATTTGGGGGTGTGGGTTCCATGAATGGAAGAATGTCCACTGTGACCAGAGCATAAAGAGCAGGGGGAAGAATGCTAGGAGGAGAATCCAAGAGGTCAGAGTGAACATGTCCTGCAAAGAACAGGTGTGGAAGGAATTTGGGTTTTATTGTAAGTGCAATGATCTGACTTGCCTTTTTTTAAGCATCCTGGCTGCCCTGTGAGGAATGGACTGACAGGAGCAATAGTATTCAGTCTAGCACACAGGATATGTTGAACTCGGCACAACCAACCGGGTTGTTTGGGCATCCTCTGTTTTAAGCTCTTCACGGATATTATCTCATTTAATTCGCACAATCCCATGAGGGAGGTATTTACAATTTGCATTTGGCAGACATGGGAGCAGGGGTACAGCACAGATGATGGTTACATGGCCAGTAGGTTGAGGAGCCTGGATTTGAACCCCAGAGCTACATCATGGTGCTGCTCTCTCCTCGTAATGTTGTAGGACTGGGGATTGTCTTGCTGTTTCAGATTGTGTGCCTTAAAAACTAAGATATTGTTAGGGTCTTGGTTTGGTTTCCCTCCCACACTGCTGTGGTTTTATTCAACACACCCTGGGTTTAAAACTGTATATTCATTCTCAAAAGATGACATTCAGATGGCAAACAGGCATATGCAAAAATGTTCATCACCATTCACCAGGAAAATGCAAATCAAAACCACAATGAAGTCCCACCTCACACCTGTTAGGATGGCCATTATCAAAATGATGAAAGATAACAGGTGTTGGTGGTATTGGTGAGGATGCAGAGAAAAGAGAACCCTTGCACACTCACCTCCTTAGTGGGAATGTAAATTGGTAAAGCCATTATGGAAAATGGTATGTAGGTTCCTCAAAAAAATTAAAAATAGAACTAGCATATGATCCAGCAATCCCACTCTGGGTATAAATCCAAAGAAAATGAATCAGCATCTCAAAGAGATATCTGCACTCCCATGTTCACTGCAGCACACCATTCACAACAGCCAAGATATACATGATGAGTCGACCTAAGTGGCCATCAATGGCTGAGTGGATAAAGGAACATGGTGTGCACATATATGTATGTATATGTGTGTATGTGTATATATATATATATGGAATATTATTCAGTCTTTTAAAAGAAGGAAACCCCGCCATTTGTGATAACATGGACGAACTTGAAGGACACTACGCTAAGTGAAATAAGCCAGGCACAGCAATGCAAACACCACGTGATCTCACTCATATGTGGGATCTAAAAATGTCAAACTCACAGCAGAAAGAAGAATGGTGGTTCCCAGGGCTGGGGGTGGGAAAATGAGGATGTGTTGGTCAAAGGGTACATGATTTCAGTTACGCAAAGTGAAGAAGTTTTAGTGATCTAATGTATAGCCTGGGGACTATGTTTAATAATTCTATTTTGTATCCTTGAAGTTTGCCAGGATGATAGATCTAAAGTGCTCTCACCATAAAACAAAAAAGAAAAAAGAAAACAACTACTACATAAGGCAATAGATACGTTAATTAGCTTGATTGTGGTGACCATTTCACAACGTATACGTACATCAAATCAAGTTGTACACCTTAAATATATACAATTTTTATTTGTCAATTATACCTCAATAAAACTAAAGAAATTTCAAACATTTAAAAGAGGTATATTGAAGCCAAAACTAAGCTATAGCGACAAACATGGTTGACCAGGACCAGAGATGGAGTGAGTTTAATGCAAAAGGAGTAAAAGGTGCTTCTGGAGCAATGGAACCATTCCCTCTTTCGGTCATGACAGTGCCTATATGCTGCGTACATTTGTCCAAAAAGTCAACAACTACACATTTAAAACAAGTGCATTTTATCGTATGCAAATCATACCTTAATAAAATTGATTTAAAATGTTTTTTAAAGGCTATATTAACTTCTAATAAATAGCTTCTTATTTGGATTTGCATAAGAAATCCTACATGCACAATGAAAAGTCATCTTATATCCTCCAGCTGAACTCCCTAGAAGGTATAATCATGAGTAAAGATGTCTTGGGTCAGCCACTGAGGTCAAGTCAAACTCCATCTGCACAAGATTTCACGTAGTAAAGACATCTGGGCTGACCCAACCCACTCCACCCGATGCCTCGAAGCAGGTGCCATCTGCACACTCTGGTGATTCAAGTAAAACTTGGCAGGTGTCTCAAAAGTGCAGGACTGCAGAACTGGCTTTCTAGGGCTGGAACAAGCTGATCTTCCAGAAGTTCATTTGTCCAGGTGCTGGGGTAACACCACCC
Organism: Daubentonia madagascariensis; assembly: GCA_023783475.1. Taxonomy (NCBI): domain Eukaryota; kingdom Metazoa; phylum Chordata; class Mammalia; order Primates; family Daubentoniidae; genus Daubentonia; species Daubentonia madagascariensis. The sequence goes on from JAKFHU010001262.1 coordinate 22,211,434, forward strand.
CTCCATCCTGCCCCCAGGGTTTTTTGGCTATCACCTAGCAGAAGCAATGAGGTTCCAAGGTGCCTCATCTGGCCATGAAAAGACAGGGGGCAGGAAGACAACTACTGAAAGAGAAAACCAGCTTTGCATAAAAGATTCAACACTTAGCACACACTCTCAAGAATCTGAACTCTGCTTAACCCCTGTGGGTTGCAAATTGGCCAGTTACTCACCACATCGAGCCCTGAGAACTATCTCCTGAGCCATCACAGCATTTTTATTTTGCTTTGTTTCATTTTTTGCTTAGTTTTTAATGTAGATGTCCTCAGGCAGGACAGGAGCTTCAGGGCCCCACAGCACCCCATTAGACATCAATGGGGAGATGTCTCTTATGCCTGGCAAATTCCCATATTCAGTGGCCTGCCTGGTGCCTATTTATGACTGAGTTGGTCAGCTCTGGTTCAGACAAAGCATGTTCCTCTTGGGGCAAAGTCACCAGACACCTGGTGAAAATGAGCATCAAGTTGTGAAACTGCCTGGTGTTTTCAGCTTAATCCCTCGGAATCCTCAGGGCATTGGTTCTAGGAACCCCGAAGGATACCAAAATCCCTGGATGCTCAAAAGTCCCTGATATAAAACAATATAGTATTTACATACAACCTATGCCCATCCTCCCGTATACTTTAAATCATCTCTAAATTACTTACACCTAATACAATGTAAATGCTATGTAAATAGTTGTTATACTGTATTGCTCTTATGTTTGTATTATTTTTTATTGTTCTACTGAGTTTTTTTTTTAATATTTTCGATCCACAGTTAATTGAATCCTTGGATGCAGAACCCACGGATACGGAAGACCAACTATATAGTAAACAACAAAAAGCAATTATTTTTCTAAGAAGTCATGAAAGTACTTTTTTGTCCGTTAGGAGCAATTATCTTGATATGCTTCTTGAGCTCTGCGATATAGAGTGGAAATTTATATAAGCGGGGCTTGGATGTTTAATTATGAATTGTTCTGCCAGTAGGTCATAGCACAATACTCATACACATGCACGTCTACATCTCCATAACCATACCCATCGCTATATCCACATTTGGTATGATAATGAATACACCTGCTCTTTGTCCCTAGTTCCTGGCATGGAGCTTAGAAAACCCTTGGCATTTTTTGTTATCATAAGGGGCCCCTTGCCATGCACCTGGGCTTATGCTAATGAGGTGACTTGGGGGTGGGCCCTTAGATAACTTTGAGGGAGGAGCTGACCACACCAGAAACACCAAGCCTGCAGTTACAGGGCTGGAATTTTCACTCCCACCCCCGACCTCTGAGGACGGGAGAGGACCAATGATTTAATCCATAGCCCCTACGGAACAAAATCCCATACAAAACTCTGCACACCGGGTTCAGTGGAGCTTCTCATTTGGTGAACACACCCATTAATACCGTGTTAAAAGGGAGATGCATGGATTCCTGGAGGAGAGGGCAGGGAAACTCCACACCACCCACCCCAGAACTCGCTTGTGATGTCTCTTTCATTTGGATGTCCCTGCATTGTACTCTTGATAATAAAACTGCAGTCATAAGCATAGCATTCTTTTGGTGAGGTCTGTGAGCTGTTTTAGAGAATTATTGAACCTAAAGGGGATCATGAGAACCCCCAAATTTGTAGCCGAGTTGTTCAGAAGTGCAGGCAGCCTGAGGACCCCACCTGCAGCTGGCACCTAAAGTGAAGGCAGCCTTGCTGGGGACTATGCCAGTTAACCCGTGGGGTCTGCACTAACCCTGGGCAGTCAGTGTCAGAACTGCATTGCATTGCAGGACACCCAAGTGGTGACAGAGCTGCTGTCAGAACACAACACTGATGTCTACACTTACAGAGAGAGACAGAAATAGCAGGCAGAGTTGTTTCAGTTGCCACTGAGACATCCATCCCCAAAATCCTGGCCCTATGAAACATGTCCATCTCCATTTCGAATTAGCCTGCTAACCCAGGAGTAGCAGAACTCTATTGTTGTTCACCCATCTGCAGTTTCAGTGTGGGCCTTTGGCCAGAGAAATTTAACCATGGAACTAAACAGTGATTAGTTGAAGGTAAGTCCGTGATCCATTTCAAATTCAATGAGAGTAAAGTCTGAAACTCTTTGGAAACATTCCAGGGAAAGAAGTATTCTCTTTTCTTTTCTGCTAACGTTGCTGAGAGGATAATACGTGGGCCTGAAGTTAACAGTCATCTCGATACCACAAAGGCAGGTCTGCCCAAGAATAAAATCAACACCAAATAAAAGAGCCAAGCTGTGAAGAATTTGCGTCTTGATGATATACTCTGCACTGTCTGTGTCCAACTGAGCCGCACGGCAGAGTACCCCTGGCCTTCTAGTTAAAAAGGCAATAAATCCCCTTTCTGTGTCAGCCAGTTTGAGTTGGGTTTTCTGTCACTTGTATCCAAATGATTCCTGAAAAATACACCAAGTTGAAATGCACTTAAATTTTTCCAACAAACAGAAGTAAAGCCTCTAGATATCAGATTTATTCTGTGGTGTGCTGGAACCAGCTCCTACTGGCTTGCAAGAGCCAACTGTTAAATCTTTAGGAATTTAGCAAGTCAGTTGCTAAACTCTTGGTACCTTGAAATTAGCCACTGGCGTGAGTGGTGTGTGAGAACCGATTTTTATTAAACATTTATCAGCACACCACGGCTCTTGGGTCAAAAAACCATCCTCAGAGGCCACAGGGGAGCTCAAGGGCAGTCTTGGAACCCCACTAAAAATCTCCCTTGGTCCCTCCAGCTGTGGTATGACCTTTCCATGGCCAGCCTCCAGGGCTGCAGGATTGGAGGGAAGGGATGGAGTGTGCAGCTTTGCTAGGGATGCTTGTGTGGGTCTACAACCTCCCAACCTCCAATGAGCTGCCTCCCTTCATTTACAGGCTTGACTTAGGCAGTGATACAGGCTCCTAAAGGTCACCAAACTCCTCAGTCCTCCCAGGACATACCCTGCCAAGCACCTTCCTCCAACTTCAAAGACCAATACAAGATCACTTTCTAACTTAGTGACTTCTCAGTGTCAACAGCAGGTGACACAAATAGGATTAAATGCCTCTACTGAGTTACTAAAGAGATAGACAGCAGAGCCTCTTTAAATACTTAAGTCTCTTTTTCCTGATACGAGGAAATCGCCCCAAGAAAAAGTAGTTCAGAGGCAACAGAATCCCTAATCCAGTTTGTACAGGGGGTGGAAAAATGGAAGACATTTACAGCATCGTGAATGTGAACTTTCTGATCACACAACTTGCTTGATGTCCAGATTGAACATAACAATCCACTGTGATGCCTCCCCTGCTCAGGGGCCCCTGACTGCGATATTATCTCCTCAGCATTAGCTGTTCAAAAAGACTTTTCATCTGACTGCAGAATAACTTAAGAACCAATCTTCCTACAAGTCTAAAATCATTAAAGGTCAAACTTGCTCCCCCCTCCCAGGGAAGAAAAGCACTAAGGACATTGTTTAGAAGCATCATGTTGCTGGTATGTGTCTATCTAAAGCTACCAACAAATTTGGTAAAATTTTTGGTGCAAAAGCCAGCGAGCCTCTCTCAGGACACCATTTTCAAACACCTTTGTATCTAGGAGATGTAACCTCATACCAAAGGCTCTGGGCTAAATGCTGAACAGATTGTTGACTGCCCCCATGCTTGAATGAGAAAGGTAATTTCTATCATGTCAACAAACCTGTTAATAAGAGCTGTACTTCATGCAGGATTCAAATACGTCACAGCTGAACAAGGACTTGGAAATCATGCCTCTCATACGTCACGCAATCAGAGAAAGAATGAGAGGGCCAGGTGCCTCTCAGTGAAAATCAAAAAGCATTATTCCATTGGGAAACATGCTCCTTCATGCAGAATGAAGTAGGCAGCTATCTTAGGAAAACCTGTGTCTTATTCTTGGCTTCTTGAAAGACCCTAAGCAAGTCACATGTCTGGACTCTGGTAGCTCCATTACAAAAAGAAAGAGGGGAAGACACTAAGACATTCCTGTCCTGCAACTGTTGTAGGGAAGACACTATTTTGATTGAATCGTTCAGACAGTTATTTTTCTTTTAATTCACCGCATCAGACATATGCGGCACAGACTATTTATCTTCAAATCTCTTTGTCTCATGGTCTAAGATCTGATAGCAGAGGGGCCCTCTGAGCAGATGCATTACTCTGATTGTGATTAACAGAATGGAAAGGGAGAGTGCGTGCCAAGAGGGGAAAAGCTGTTGTGATTGTCATTATCACAACATTTCCCTGATTTGCTGCAACTCACATAAGGGCAGAAATGAAGACAATTAAAAAGAGAACCAGACTGCTGTCGCCTACATTATTACAAAAACAAACAATAGGAACTTAAGCTGATTTGTCAAAAGCAGCAGGAAATTTCAGCAACAGAATTTTTTAAATCCCAGCTCTGGGCGGCACTATTTCAATGGCTAGACGTTGAACCAGCGTGAACTCCTGCACAAAGAACAGCTCTGTCTTGTTGAGAATCTTTACTACCTTGTCTCAAATTACCTCTTTTACAAGGAGATCGAATGAGCAGATATACCACATAGGATCAAATCCACCAAAAGTAAAACTCCCAAAGGCCTGACTTGACAAAAGCAAAACTGTGCCCTTTGTTTTCACGTTTGTGAATGGGGAAAAAAAAGAAAAAGAAAAAAAGCAGGTTCTTTTCTGAGGATAAATTTCATATAATTTGCAAGAGAAAAGCATTCTAGGCTGAATTGAGAGTTAATGAGATGGTAAATTTTAAAAACGTAAATTGGATCCTGTGACCCTTTTTTAAAACCTTCCACCGACTCCCCATTGATTTGCCCTAAGTGAACTGTTTTCTACCCATCTTTGATTCTGTTGCATACCCCTCTCCCTCTGATTCGCTACATACCACCACCCTGCTTAGGACAAGAGGTAGAGTCAAAGGGTTCAACCTTTCAGATATAAGATGAATAATTTCTGAGGATCTAATGCCCAGCATGGTGACTATAGTTAATAATACTCTATCGTATACTTGAAATTTACTAAGAGAGTAGATTTTAAGTGCTCTCACTACAAAAAACAAACTAGTATGTGAGGTAATGCATATGTTAAATAGCTTGACTTAGGTATACACATATCTAAACACCATGTTGTACACAATAAAATTACTTGTCAATTAAAAATAAATAATTTTTTTAAAAAGTAACTATGTGAGGTGATGTATGTGTTAATTAACTTGATTGTGGTAATCATTTCACACTATCTTATGTATATCAAATCATCACATAGTACACTTTAAATATGTACAATTTTATTTATCAATGATACTTCAATAAAGCTGGGAGAAAAAAAAAAAGAACAGGGGTCCAAAACCTACAGTTCCTGTACCAAATCTGAACTGCCACTGGTTTCTGCACAGCCCACAAAGTAAAAATGTTTTTTACAATTTTAAATGGCTGAAACAATAAATCAAAAGAATATCACAAGACGTACAAAAAGGATATGAAATTCCAATGTCAGTGTTTATGAATAAAGTTTTATTAGAACAGACAAATGGACATTTGTTTACATATCGTCTGGCTGCTTTTGCACTGCACCAACAGAGTGGCTGCAGCAGAGACATGTGGCCGGCAAAGCCAAGAGCACAGGCTAGCTGACCCTTTACAGAGAGAGTTTGCCAAGCCAAGACTTGGAACACGAAGCCTATTCGCTCTTTAGGCCTTCACACTGCCCTAGAAACTTCTGGTCTCAGACATCCCCACAAATGCCTCAGGTACTGTCTTGGGCCCTTCAGGCTGCTGTAACAAACTACCATAGACCTGTGGCTCATGAGCAACACACGTTTATCTCTCACAGTTCTGCAGGCTGGAAGTCCAAGATCAGGGTGCCAACGTGGTCAGTTCCTGGTAAAGGCCCACTTGCGGGTTGCAGACGGCCGGCCAACTTCTTGCCGTATCGTCCCACGGCGACAGCAGGGACAGGAAGCAGGCTCTCCAGTGGCTCTTGAGGGCACTAATCCCACTCATGGGAGCTCTGCCCTCATGACCTTAGCCAACCCTTATCACCTCCCAAAGGCCGCACCTCTTAGTACCATCACACTGGCGCGTAGGGTTTCAACATATGAATGTTGGAGGGACCAAGACACTGAATTCATAACAGGTCTTGATTTAAACATCACCTCCATAGCAAAGGCTTCCTGACGCCCCCATCCAAAAAGCACCCCTCACTCTGTCCACTCATGTTACGTCCTTCCAAGCGTTTAGCAGTCTCTGCAATTGTTCTATTTATTACTTTTTTTTATCATCTGTCTCCGCACTAGAACATAAATTCCATGGGGTGCACACATCCCTCCTGCTCACCGCAGGGCCCCACATACTCTCAGCGCTCACCAGATATTGACTGAATGACGCATGAATGAACTAATAGATTTATAGCAGACAGAGCACTGGCGTTAGCATTCTACTCCCAAAGGACCCCGTAGGAAAAATAAACATTTAATGTTATTTACAAATGAGATCTTACAGGACCCTTACGTTTGCGTGTGCGTGAGAAGCGTTAACTTATGAAATGTAAATGTTGAATGCATGTCAGAAATTTTGGTAGCTCCGTTTGGGCATTTCTTCTTCTGTGTCTCCTCCTCTTCCATCTTCTTCTTCTTTGTAAATAGAATAATAAACTCAAAAAGTAATGGAACTGGTGCTGTCCCGATTCAATCTGAGAAAAGCTTGGTACATTCAGATGAAGACAAAGGCTCAGGGAAGACACGTGGACACCCAGCAGGCACAGCTCGGAAGAGAGACGTGGCCGTCCTGGCTGCTCTGCGGCCCAGAGCTGCAGCTCAGGGTCTGGGCGATGACAAAATGGGTGAGGCTGGCTTGGGGGCATTGGGGGTGAGGGAAGCAGAAGAGCATGTGCCTCCTCCAAAGGAGGGGGGATCCAATCGGCCACCACTGATGAGGGCCCCTGGGAATACCAGCCCTGGTTCGACTTTTCAAGGGACACCAGAAATCCAAATTCATGTTAATTTTCTTGATTTAAAAAATGTTGACAATTCAATTAGGAAAACACCACCAGCAACATTCTATTGATCAAACACAACACGTCTACAGGCAATGTTTGGCCTACCAGCTTCCACTTTGTCAACTCTGGCCTGGAGACTTCCAATTTATCAACATTGCAATATTCAGCCATTCATTCATTCATTATTTACAAGGGCTTGAACGTGTTCTCAGGCTATGTTCTCAACATTGTTAAAACGCTGAGACTTCATTCAAGAGACCCCCAACACAGTCTCTGGTCCCCAACAAGTCACCATCCAGTTGCAGAAATAAGACATGCAAGAAAAATGCATCAGAAAATTAACATAAGGGAGGCCCCGGGCGTTGTGTGTGGATTCTCACTGCTACTGAAGAAGCAAGAAGTGAGCCAAGAAGTATTAATTCCATTCAAAATCCAATCACTTGTTAATCTTTAGTCCGTAGCATCCTCGCCACTACATCCCATCATTTAGATGGAGAACTACCACTGCTTTGCTGACCCTAGCAAAGTCCAAAAGGAAGAGCAGACAAATCATGATTTCTGACTCAGCAATCCTTCTCTGCTTGGAGGCTTGCTTGAGATGCAGTGGAAATTCTGGCTGGGGATTATGGGGTTCACTGCTACTTCTCCAGGGTCACTCCATGGCTACCAGTCTACTCCTTTCATGAGTATATTAGTCAGGAATCCTTCAGCAACAAATGACACAAACCTAAATCAAATCAGCTTAAAGAAAAAAAAAAAAGATAATTTATTGGCTCATGTAACTGAATAGATCTGGGGTAATGCTTTTGGCTTCAGGTAGGGCTGGATCAAGCCTCAACAATGCCATTATGTTTGTCTTCTCTCTGTGTCTTTGTGTTGGCTTCTTTCTCAGGCTCTGTAAGTTGGTCCCCTGCAGCGCCAGCTCGCATCCTCCTTACTGCTATTAGTTCCCACAAGATGTGACCTTATCTCTTCCAAGGGTTCCACCAAAAGTCATGAGCCTGTCTCTCCTTGACTGGAATTAGAGCAGGTACCAATCCCTGACCCAATCACTGCAGCCAAGTAAGTATGTTGATTGCCTCTCTACTGGCTGCCCACACCCAGAAGTAGAGATGGGCTGAGCCCAACTTCAATCACACTATGGATGGGTAGAGAGGAAGGAGTGGATCCCCAAAAGGAAATAAGATGCTGTCATGAGAAGTGGGAACAGAGGCTGAGTGTGCAAATGTAATTTGTGTCCACTACAATGAGAGCAGATTCCCTCCCCAGTCCCAGAATGAGGTAAATCCTCATGAAGAAATCACCTCCCTTAGACATTATAAAGAACAGGAAACTATTAATATCATTCCAGAGCTGAGACAGAACGAGGTAGAATGTTCTCCACGGCTGAGGGGCAAACACATTTAGAGAACCACACTACAGGTAAGAAGAATTTCAAAGACATTTCTGCAATCTTTCCTAAATCTCAAGCATTTCATGTACCCCTTGTCAGACCAAGAATACAGCTGATCAACGGCTGACTCTAAGGCATTTGCTAGCAGAGGGAAGCATTCCTCCCTGTTTGTTCAGCTGAGCAACATTCTTAAATGCGTAAAACAGATACTCATTCATCTGGCGTCCCATGGTCAGCCTGCAAATAGGCATGGGTCAAAACAGCAGGCACAGCTATTTGAGAACAGTAGCTTAATACTACCCGTTAACCAAACACACACACACACACACACACAGCTATAAGCTAAAGCTTCATTTCGTAGCCTCTCTACAGAGTTCTTAGGCAGTGATGACAACTCATCTCTGAAATCTGACTCCTGGGTATCTGTATATTGGCACAGAGGTAGCTATTTCTCCTCCAATCATTCCAGGATAAGTTATTCTAATAGCTTCGTATTAACAACTCTCTATAACACACACTTTCAAGGCTGCATGAAACCACCTTCAACCCTAGAGCAAGGACTAAAGTGTAGGATCTACATGATAGACTGGCAGTTTAGCCCTGAGGACTGAGACCATCTGCATCCACAAAGCTTAATGAACAGGACTGAGAACTAAGACCATCTATATCAAAATGACATTACTGTCTGTTCCAGGAAATTCCTGCCCAGGAATATAAGACTGTGAAATAATAAATGATCTCACTGTTTGCTTCAGGAAATTCCTGAAAACTGATTTATTTAAACAATATATTGCTCACCTGGGCTAAAAGCTCACTTATAAGGTGACTGTATGTCAAGATTTGCTTCAGGTTCCCTGCTTTGCTGTGTCTACTCTCATATTGAAAGATCTGCCTTCAGCTACTTGGGGTCAAACCCTAAAATGCTTTACTATCTATTCTTGACCTGAAATCCTACTGAGATTTGCTTAATGAAGAAGTTATACCATGGTCATTGGGGAGATAGACAGTTGCCACCCCAGAGCATCTCCTTGACCTTCTCTACTCTATTTCTGTGCAGTGGGTGGACTGACCTCTGCAAGTTACATTCCGAGGACTCCATGTCAGCTGGTTTTAGGCTGGGATGGACCAATGAAAGCCACTGGCAGGAGACTGGAGGGTGGAAGAGAGAGGCCAGGGCTTCTGCCCCACCCCTTGCACTATGGCTGGGGTGGCGACTCAGATGTCAACCACATCTTTTTTCTTGGAAGCTCCTGGAGGATACACTTCTCTTGGCCCCCGGACTCCGGGAACACCATCTCCTCACTTTGTCCTTCAGCCCAGAGAGGTCAGCGGCTACCTGTTGTAACTAATCTCTAAGTTTCCTCACCTTTCCCTGTTTAACACTCAGCTTCCCCATCATTTGCAAAACTAATTTATTTTACTAAATCCCAGTGCTTGAAATATCTCAAATGCTTTCTGCTTTCCTGGTTAGACCCCAAGTGATATATAAAATAAATCCACTAGGGAAATAAATACCATGAAATAAATCCAAAACACCAGAATTTGTGCCCCATCCCAACATAACTGTCTCATTTCCCCACAAAGTCTCTGCCTCGATCCTACATGTTAGAGTCACCTGGAAGAATTTTAAAAATAGAGCTGGGTCCCACCTCAAATCAAATAAATCAGAATCTCTGGGTCTACTGACTAAAAACAGTATTTTTAAAAGTTTCTTCCTAAGATGTAGAAAATTAGAAAAAGTATTGCTCTCATCCTAGCAACACAAAAAAGCTGGACAAACTACAAAATAATAAAGTTTCTTGAACACATCAAAGAGCCGCAGTTGCAGAGAAACCAATTAGCATGGAATTAGCATGGAATCCAAGGAAAGACAGGGTTCTACAAGGAGAGAAGAGACATGAATAAGGCTCAGCTGCAGCAGAAGACAGGAGGAAGAGACTCCCAGTGCCACATCAGTAGACTACTGGGGAAAAGGTGGACAACTTCAGGACTAGAAGGGGGATTTTGGCAGAGAGAGAGAAACCAAGAAAATGCCAAGTGAAAATGCTAGAAATAATATAATAATGAAACCCCACACGATAAGATAAAGAATATCTCCCATGGGCTTTTTTATAGACTAAAAATCACTAAGAATCAGCAATAGGAACGTAAGTCAATAGAAATTACTGAAACACCAAAAAAAAAAAACAGAGAGAGAGAGAGAAATGACAAAACAGAACAGAGCATTCAAGACCTGTGGGACAACGTGAAACAGTCCATATACGTGTAACTAGAATTCCAAGAGGAGGAGACACGGAACACAGGGAAGAGGTGCTATCTGAAGAGAGAAGGTGTGATGATTTTCCAAAGACAATGAAAGACAACAATCCATAAACCCAGAAGCTCAGAGAATTCCAAGCAGGATAGATAAATTTTAAGGCCCATCTAGACACATCATGTTTAAACTGCTGGAAAAGAAAGATAAACAAAAAATTTTGAGGGCAGCCAAAGAAAAAAAGGCCACATTACATACAACAGAACAAAGATAAGAACTTAAGCAGACTCCTTGTAAGAAGCTATATAAGCCAGAAGACGACAGAGTGACATAATTAAAGTACTGAAAGGAAAACTGTCAACCCAGAATTCTATACCCAGTGAAAACAGTTCTCAAAAATGAAGGTGAAATAAAAATATTTCCAGAAAAGTAAAATCTGAAATGCATTACCATCAGACCACTGATATAAGATATGTTAAAGGAGATTCTTCAGACAGAAAGAACATGCTACAGGCAGAAATGTAGATCTCACAAAGAACTGAAACCTTCTGAATGTTGTTAAAGTGTAGGTAGATATAAAATACATTTCTTTCTTATTATCAATTTATCTAAAAGTAATTGTATAAGGCAAAAATAATAACAATGTATCGTGTGTTTATGGCATGTGCAAAAATAAAATAAATTACATTAGTAAAACAAAAAATGGGAGGGAGCCATTGGGAATACACTGTTAGCAGATTCTTACACTACATGTGAGGTGGTAATATTGTTTGGAAACTAGATTGTGGTAAGTTAAAGGTCTGATTAATTTAGGGCAACCACTATAGTAATTTTTTAAAAGTGTATAAACAATAACCATATAAATGATAAACCATACTCCATTAGTGTACAGAAAAGGGGGAGGCATATAGCACAGAAAAAATACAATATAACCAGAAAGATGTGAGATTTAAATCCAACCATATATAAAACTATATGAAATGTAAATTTTCTAAGCATACCAGTTAAAAAGCATAAATTGTCAGAATGGGTATAAAGTAATACCCATTACCATATGAGTAATACCCTCATATGCTGTCTACAGGAAACACACTATAAATACGAAGATATTAACTGGATAAAAATAAAAGGATAGGGAAAATATACCATGCAAACATCAATTTTAAAAACTGGTGTTGTTATATTAATATGAAAAAAATAAACTTCCAAATGAGCCATAATACCAGGGGAAAGGGGACATTACATATTTATAAAGGACTCAATTCATCTAGAATGTATTAATGTAATAATCCAAACTATATATGTAACTAAGAACAGAACTTCAAAATACATTCAGCAAAAACTCACAGAACTATAAGAAGAAACAAAAAAAACCCATAATTATTAGGGGAGTGTTGAAGGGGTCAACCTTCAACACTCCTCTCTCAGTAATGGAAAAAACATGTAAACAGAAAACGAATGAGAATATAGAATATTTGGACAACGCCATCAACTCACTAATCTAATTGACATTTATAGAGCACTGCACCCAACCACAGCAATATAACTTCCTCTTCAAGAGCACAAGGAACATTAAGATAGACCGTATTCCGAAACATTAAAAAATACTCAAAATATAAATGCATTAATATCCTACAAAGTATGCTCCTTGACCAAAATGAAAGTAAGCTAAAAATTGATATCAGAAAGGTATCTGGAAAATCCCCAAATATTTCAAAAGTAAACAGCAAACATCTAAATAACATATGGATCAAAAAGTAAGTCAAAAGGAAGATTAAGAAAAATAATTGTAGATTTCAATAAATAAAAGTATAACATAAATGTTGAGGGACACAGATAAAACAGTGCCTAAAAGTAAATTTACAGCACTAGATGCTTATACTAGAAAAGTAGAAAACTCTCAAAAAATCATCTAATCTTCCATGTGAAGGAACTAGATAAAGAGGAGAAAATTAAACCCAAAGCCACAAAAGAAAATCATTAATATCGGAGCAGAAATCAGTTTAAAAAAGGAAAAAAAGGGGAAAAAAAACAATGAAAATGGAAAGCTGCTTCTTTCAAATGACAGATAAAATTTATAAATCTCTAGCCAGACTGAACAAGAAAAAAAGAAAAGAAACATATTACTAATAGCAGGAATGAAATAAGGAACATCACTACAGATGTGAAAGTATAAAAAGGCTAATAAAGCAATATCATGAACATTTTTCCATCTATTTGACAATTTAGATAAGACAGACAAATTCACCAAAAAGCACAAACTACCAGAATTCACTCATTATGAAAGATAATTTGGATAGTCTTAAAACTATCAAAGCAATTGAATTTATAATTTTAAACTTCTGAAAAAAATCTCCAGACCGAGATGGTTTCACCAGACAACTTAAACCAAACAGTTGGAGAAGTTCCAGCTCCAAATGTATAGTGTCACATTTTCCAGAAAACAGAACAGAAGGCAACTCTCTTCATCTCATTTTTATGAAGCCACTATTACCCTGATAGATACCAAAAGCAGCCAAAGACAGAGCACAAAAGAAAACTACAGAAAATAACTCTCACGATGTTAGACACAAAACCCTCAACAAAATATTTATTAGCACATTAAATACATCAATATATAAAAAGAATTATATGACATTACTAAATAGGTTTATACAAGGAAAACAAAGTTGGTTCAATATTTGAAAATAAACCAATGCAAACCACCATATCAACAAGCTAACTAAGAAAAATAAGGAATAAGTTCTAGTGTTCTATACCACTGTAGGATGACTATAATTAACAATCATATATAGCTTCAAATAGGGGGATATTGAATGTTCCCTACACAAAAAAATCATAAATGTTTGAGATGATCAATATGCTAATTATCCTGATATGATCACTACACATTATATGTATTGAAACATCACACTACGTACCCCATAAATATCACATGATCATGGCAGTTGATGCAACAAAAGTATGTGACAAAGCTTAATACTCACTTATGAAAAAAACTCTTAGGAAATCAGGAATAGAGAAGAACTTCCACATCTTTATTTTAAAAAAAAAGTCTGTAAGAAACCTATAGCTAACATCATGCTTAATGGTTTAAAATGCAATGCCTTTCCCCTAAGATTGGGAAAAGGGAAAAAATGTGTGTTCTTACCACTCTTATTCAACATCACACTGGGAGTCCAGCCAGTGCAAGAGACAAGGGAAAGGTAAAAACGGGGATAAAGGCAAAAAGACTGAAAAGTAAGCAACAAAACTGTATTCACAAATGACATGACTGCCCATGCAAAACATTCCCAAAAGTCTGGCATAAAAATGTTAAACGTTATTAAAACAAATAAGTGAGTCTAGGATATAAGGTCAATATACAAGAATCAATTGCATTTCTATATAATTGCAATAAAGAATTATAAATTCAAATTTTAAAAACAATACTATTCCCAATAGCACCCCAAAATGTGGAACACTTTGGTATAAATCTAAAAAATATGTGCAACATCTGTATGCTGAAAACCATAAAATGGTGATGATAAAAATCAAAGAAAACATAAATAAATGGTCAGACATACCATGTTCATGAAGTAGAGAACTCATCACTATTAAGATGGCAGTTCTCATTATTACTAAAGTAGATTTTCTGCAGGTTCAATGCAATTCCAATCAAAATCCCAGCAGGATCTTTTTGATTGTTTGCTTTGGAAATTCACAAACTAGTTCCAAAATTTATATTGCCAATAATAAAATTTAGAATAGTCAAAACAGTTTTGAAAAAAAATAAAGTTAGAAGATTCATGTTATCTGATTTCAAGATTTTTATAAAGAACATCTATATTGGACATATAGATCAGGCCAACAAAATGGAGAGTCCAGAATATACCTATCATATATGGTCAAATGAACCCTGACAAAAATGTAAAGTCAACTTAAAAGAGAAATAACAGACTTTACAACAAATTATGCTGGAACAATTGGTCATTCACATGAAAAAAGTGAATATTGATCCATACATTGCACTACAGACAAAAATTAACCAAAAATGGGTCACAGATCTCAATATAAAACCTACAACTATTATGATAGAACACATAAGGGGAAAGTTTTGCAACCTTTGGTTTGGCAAACACTTCTAAAAAAAAAAAAGGATGAATTGGACTTCATCAAAATAAAAATGAAGTCTTCTCTGCAAAAGACAAGTTAAAGAAATGACATGCTATAGACTGAGAAAAAATATTTTCAAATCATGTATATGATAAAAAACTTGCATACAAATAAACAAACAATTCTCAAAACTGAATAGTAAGACAACCCAAATTAGTTGTCCATTTTAAAATAGCAAAGGATTTGAAGAGACACTTTACCAAAGAAGATGAACAGATGGCAAATAATCATACGGAGAGCTGCTCAACATCATTAGTAATTAGGGAAATGCAAATTAAAACCACAATGAGGTACCATTACAGATATATTAGAATAGCTAAAATAAAATTACAATGTGAAAATATCAAGTGTTGGCAAGGACATGGAACAGCTGGAAACTTACACGTTGCTGGTATAAATGCCAAATGGTTCAACCAATTTGCAAAGACTTGGCAGTTTGTTACAATGTGAAAAACACATTTCACATAGGACTCAGAAATCTCATCCCTAGGAATTTACCCACAAGGAAATGAAAACATATGTTCACACCAAAACCTGGACACAAATACTTGTGGTGGCTTTATTCATAATAACCAATACTATTAACCACTCTGGTGTCTCTCACCTGGCAAATGGGTAACTCAGGTACACCCACACCATGGCAATCCACTTCAGTGAGAAAAAGAAATGAACTACTGATACACTCAACGACCTGTAAGAATATCAAATGCCTTATGCTAAGTGGGATAAGCCTAACTCAGAAGGCTATATGACACCATTTATATAACATTCTGGAAAAAGCAAAACTACAAGCAAAGGAGACAGATCAGTAGTTCCCAGGGGAAAGAGATGAAGTCAGGGGTCAGCTATCAAGGGGCAAGAGGAAACTTTTGGGGGTGATGGAAAATGTTCTGCATCTCGACTGTAGTAATGGTTACAAGACTATACATATTTGTCAAAATTCATAGAACTGTACCAAAAATAAAAGGTGAATTTTACTCTACACAAATTGCACTTCAATTGACCTGACCCTTCCCCTCCCAAATACCTTCTTACATGATTTTAACATGCAAGCCAGAGTCCTGAATCCTGCTTCAATCCTTCCACACATGGACAGATGGCCTCCCTTGAAGGCTTTGCTCCAGGGTTCTCAGCCTTAATGGCACAACAGAATCACGTGGGAAGCTTTCAAAAATACCAATGCCTGGGTCCGATCCTGGCATATTCTGATTTCATTGGTCCAAATCGTGGCTTGGGTGCCGGAAAGTTGCAAAGCTCTGCAAGTGACTCTAATGTGTAACCAAGACTGAGAACTACTGTTCTGAAAACAAACGTCTTCCAACATTATTGCTCCTGTAACTCCTAATAGAAAACATTTACAGCTATGTACTCACTTGTACATTTTAAAGTTGATATCTAATATTTGTCACCAGAGTTTCCATAGTTGCTAAGGATGAAGTTTCTAGTGCATTGTAAATCTTGACGTTTTAAAATTAAATTGTTACATCACTCTGTTACATGTATGCATTGGAATATAAATAACAGAATGGCTTGACAACCACCACCCATTTATAAAATCCATGAAAAACTTTTCATTAATAATCAGAAATGTTACTTTGTTCCTTTTTCTCTTTGAACTCGTATTTCCACTCCAGTTCCTTCACTGAATTTTTTCCTAATGTAATACACTTTTAACCTTGAAAGTAATGTATCCATTACCCTGTTATATTTTCTTACAACAAAAATGTATTTATATACCGTGTATAAATGTGTTTATATATTGACCTGAAATTTTTTAAAGTTTCTTCTCACTGTAAGATTCTCAGTATTCAACAATTTCTTCAAATTCGCATTATTATAATGGATTGCTGCACAATCAAAACAATATGAATATATTACACATTTTAATAAATACCTTTTAAAATAAAAAGTAATTTTTATTGTAAATGTATCTCTCAATGAGCTGTGGGATGGGTGTGTTATGCTTCTTTGATTAAAGGAATTTTCTAATTGCCCTTTTGGAACTGGAAAGGTTTTTACATCTGGGGGAATGAATCACAGTGAGACATTAGATAGAAGAGAGGTGCCTTTCTACTGGAAAAACACAGAAGAGAGTGTGTGTGCGTGTGTGTGTGTGTGTGCATGCGTGTGTGTATCTGAGAGTGGGGAGGGAAGAGAGAGAGAATGAACAGGTAATTGAGAATTAATCTGGACAGATCAAGTTTAAGAGTGAATACAGAAGTTGAGGATATGGAAACTAATTCCTTTTAAAACATCCCCATTCACAAATCCCTTAGAAGGTCTTTGTGTTCCATTCATATAACCTAGTATAAAGGGAACGGATTCTCATGAATAACATAACAAATCATTAAGCAAAATCAAGCAGTTCCTTGAAATTAAAGGTAAATATTATACAGAAGGAACAGTAAATTCATACCTCACCAGGGTGAGGGAGCTAACACAAATGCATGAAGCTTTTCAGATTTAAGAAACATAGGGTACTCTTGTCCATTTTTCATTTCCCTACTTTTGAAAGAGATATGAATACAGAGAAATATTAAATATTTTGCTACTATAAGAAACACAGTAGTTAAAGCCCAGTGATAACTAACTAGTAGAGAAAACAAAGAAGTGTCGCAATTAAGAGTGGACCCTGAGCAGACAGATGACCCCTCTGCATCTACTAGTGGCAGCACCTGCTCAGCTGTCGCTGATTATTCACACAGACATCTCAGGCCAGTGCTGCTCCAAACCTCAAGAGAAGCAGGAAAATCCGCCTGTTTATGAAAATCTCCTGATTTCAAAATATTGATAAGACATCCATAGTAAAGCCACATTAGACATATTTACGGGTCACAGTATAACACTTGACATTATCTGTCAATCGCAAGCCACAACTCTGACACCAAGGCAAGAAACTGGATAACAAAGCATATTTCTTCTTCTCTAACCGTTAAAGACATATTGCTCCATAGGCTCCACTGCCATGTTGTTTTATGTGTTTTACATCTTTTGATTCACATGGCATGCTTTTAAATTTAAATAGTAAAAGGATAATATTAATAACAGTTTCCCTTTCCTATCAAAAATCTCTTTAACACATGTAAAGCAATTCTGGGAAAATTACTTTCAGATAGTAAAAATGTGACATTTGGCCTAAATGCATATACTGCAAGCTTTTGTCCTTTCCAAAGTTTAAATATTAGGCTATCTATAATATCTTAGAAGTTGTTTTCCTTTAATGTTTTAAGGTTACATTTATCTGAACTACAGGCAAAATCCAACTCCTAATGTGTACTCCCTAATTAAGGAAATCAAGCAAAACACTTTACTGGAGGCAGATATGCAGAACCCAAAGGGATAAGGCAGAACTCATTTGTAAGCTTTTTTTTTTTTAAATTGCTGTACATCAAAACCACTGTTTTCCCTCCCATTGTTGACACTGTTCCCCTGAAAATGTACATAGTATTATTTGAGCTGCTCTCTCTCCGTTTCAATAGAATTCTCAGTAGTTTTACTGATCTCACATTTCAAAATATTGAATGCTTGTAAAACAAGCAGTTGTGTGCTTTGATACTTGCTTTTAACAGTACATAATGCAAATATTTATTCATAACAGTAATTTCCATTGTGTATAGGTTTTACATCTAATTAAGGACTCTGAAAAATTACAATCATAGAAAACAAAAGCTTACATTACATTTAAACAAACACTCAAAGGACAGAGTAACTTCTCCAGGAGGGTAAAATTCTATACTGAGTCCCCATCTAGGCAACAATGCAAAAGTCCCTTTGCAGTTAAATATAACGGAAAATTGAATATTTGAATCTAAGCTTTAAAATTAAAACAACCCTAAGAGTGGAATGTTGCTGTTTTGTTAACCATCCAGTATCCATTGACCCTTTTTGGTAACAGTATCCCAAAGTGTTTTGTACCACCCCCACCCCCATCTTCATACCAAGTGATTTGGGTGGGTTCCCGCTCCAGGCTCTAAAGGGAGAGCTTATTGTCTAGGCTTGAGCCAATCAGTCTAAGCCCATCCCAGCCTCCTGGGCACAGTGACTGATTCAGGGAAGGCTCATGGAGCCATGTGGGCCAATAAGAGGTAGGCCCAGAACTTTGACAGAAATAAAAGAAATGTTCTTTCTTTTTACCAAGTTCAGGGTAAGAAGGTGTAATTCTAAGCTAGGGAGCCATCTTTCCTAAATAGGGACAATGTGTCTGAATAGAACTGAGAAAGGAGAACTAAGAGGTTCTAGGTCCCTGGGGCCTCCCTTAAGCACCTGAATCAAGCCTTACCTGATGCCATTTTTGTCTCCAGAATCTCAGTTATGTGAACCAATACATTTCCTTTTCCCTTTTGACAGAGACTATTAGTGTTTGCCAAATACCTATGTGTTCTATATTTCCCAGCCCTCCTTCCAGTTAGATGAAGGCCGTGTTTCTAAGTACTAACCAGTGGGTTATGGGCTCAAGTAATGAAGCCATTAAATCCCTTTATCGAAAGGATTTGTTCTGTAAAATTTGGATTCAGTCAAAAGGCCACATGTGGCCCCAAGGCCGCAGGTTCCCCACCCCTTCCTTCCCCAGTTGTGCTGACCTCAAAGGCTGTATGTTCTAAATGGAATAACCACACAATGGAAGAGGGTTCATATGCTCTCTAAGTGAACAAGAAATAAACCTTTCTCAAATTAAGCCACTGAAACACGAACATTTACCCATCACTGCAGCACGGCAAGCCTGTTTTAACTAATATATCCCTTAGGCAATATAAGATTATTTTTTTGTACCTGCTATCAAAATATCCTCACTAGTAAGTGTTTCCTTAAATCTATAAAACTAGCTGGAACTCTTCCATTTAAGACCATCATTTCTTGGGGATTCTCTTATACTTTGCTTCATGTTCTAAAGAAAGATCCTCATAACTAAAGATCTGCTTTGATTTCTTTGCAGCAAGTCCTCTAGACCACCAGGACACTAGTCCAGAGGCCTTTGGGGTGGCAAAACACGGAATAGTTCTTCTTGAAGGCCCCTAGTTTTAACGGAACACGACACCTTAAAGTGCTAGAAGAGTAAGGAACTATCAAGAAAAATCAAAATAAAATCAGCTATTCCCTGAGTCCTTATCTGCCAACATTATGAAAAAGAATGTGAGAAACACAAAATAAGGATTCTGTCGTCTTTCCTAGAATCCTCTTGGAAAATGAAAAAATAACACGTATGGGATACTCTAGCACGATTTTTTGCAACATCGATAGTATCAAAAACCAATTTAACAAGATGAGAATTTCCGCAAGTACCAAAGACTGTCACAAGTAACACCAATTCCAGTTCCCTTCTCGTGTATCTTTGTGAACTGAAGAAGCTAAAATCCTAGAAATTAGATTTGTAGGAATCTCCTGAAGCTGGCTGAGGTCCTGCTGAACAGATGCATCCCTTTGTAACCTGCAGTGAGACAGTGAGTGATTTGAGGCTGCAGCTACGTGTGAGATCAGTGCCTCTTACAAGTACAACGGTACTGCGTTTGGGCATTTTGGGCTAGTACTGCCAGAAGTTGTAGTGTCCAGGCCCTAATACCACAGGTGCGGAAAGGCAGGCAGTAGCAGTAGTGGGATTGGGGCCAGAACAGAAGCACACTGTAGCTGGGAGTTTCCACTGGCTGCTGTTGTTCCCAGCACTAAAGCCCGCTTGCCTCATGCACACGGAGAATCTATAATATATACTACCTCCTGCACGCTAATAATTCCTCCTCTTCCAGAGTGGGCTTTTTTGTCAGCAGCTAAGGAACCATGGCCAACACAGAAGGAACACAATCATGGAAAAGAGAGTTCCAATGGGTTAAGGGAAAGTCAATTCCTTTCAGCATGTAATCTAAGAATTTTCCTTTACCTGTATTATATGGCTTACCATAGATATTTATAACTGTTCACGCCTCAGTTTCTCCCATTTGACTGTAATCGCATAAGGGCAGCGTTAATATCATATTGATATCCATATCCTCAGAGCCTACCTCATTGCATTTACCACCTGTCCTCAAAAAATAATTGTTGGATAAATACACATATACTCTTGGTCCCCAGTGCCTGTGACATTCCCTATTGGAGATAAAATACTAGAACCAAGTAGATCCTGGACTGAACTTGAATATTTAATGCATGAATTTAGGCAACAGGGGCCTCTTGAATTCCATGGAAGTCACAGAGTCAGGGAAGAGCTCTCATTCCAAATTAAAAATATAGACCTGTTGCTTTGATTCCGTTTCATACTAGTGATGCCCAAACAGCACGTCCTAGAGGGGTTCCATCTTCCCAGCAGACTAGATTGCACCCTTTCCCTTCCATTTTTAAGTGCATTTTCTTTTTTCCTCATAGGCTTGAAGCCAAAGTCTCTCTATCTCTACACTGTCTGTCCACTGATATTCTCTGACTGCAGCCCACTTCAGAAATCACGCCCTGGGAGCACCACTGCATGCAATTCTGGATCTTCATCACTGATCACAGACATTGTCACCTTGCCCACTCCAATCCCTGACCCTTCGAGAGCCAAGTCATCTTAGGGCAAAGGACCACACTTTGAGCAAAACAGAGTTTCAGGGCGTTAAGAGCCACATCATCAAAGAGCAGTGACTCCCTTCGTGAGGATTTTTAAATGGTTTTCAAGGGATGTAGAAGCACTCAGCAAATGCTACGGAGTGTGGCAGAAATTGACACTGCCATTCTCAAGAGCATCAAGGTCAGCAAAACAGATACTTTCATATTGCTAGTACCTGTGCAAAATGGTACAGCGCTTTTAGGAAAGAACTTGGAAGCAAAAGCTCTGCTCATACTTTTTGGTCCAGTAAATAAATAACTATGCATCTATCTAAGGAAGGAACTCAAAACTAAAATTATGCTCAAAGATAATTATTTCTTATAATAATAGAAAACTATAATATACATCCAACTAATGCAGAAACTTTGAAACTATGATACAGACATTAAAATTATATTCATGATACTTTTTTAAACCTGAAGAAATGCTTATGCAAGCACATAAACTCAAAAAAGTTGAAAACAAATGATATGTACCATATATAGAGTGAACACAAGTGGTTTAAAAATTCATAGAAAAACAACTGGAATGAAATACATCGGAATGTGAAGCAGTCACCTTTGGGTAGTGGAATTGTTTCTTTTTACTCTCATTTCAAAAATCATTTGAAGTAGCTTACAAAAAAATAAATGCAATGGGATAAAATAAGTAGGCAAGAAAGCAGACAGAGAGAAAGAACAAGGATAGGAAAATAAAACAAAGCCAAGGATAAAGCTTTTATACAGGACACGTGTCTTAAATGCCCATACTTATAAATAGCAAATTTAGCTCTGAGAGTCCTAGAAGTTAAAGCAAAGATGAACACGTGATCACTTATAAAACTCACAGTGTTCACAGGATAGGGTATAAACTATTTCTCAGAATAAACACAGCTTATTTTCTCCTGGTTCTAAGGCCTAAGAAAAATTTTTCCAGTATTTCTTAGAATAGGGAAAATCTGTGTTTTAATAGGTAATGTTCTTAAAACATCCTTACAAATGTTTCTTGAATATTCCTCAATACTGGCTAATAACCTAATGCCAAAGTATAATTTAACTTAAAGAACTTTATGAGGGTCCAATTGCCTAGCTTTCTGGTTTTCTGGCTTGATCTGAGTGAACAGATGGGTCTAAGGATACGTCTTCTTTCCCTTCTGCCCTTCTCCCCTCCTCCCCCCCCTTCCTCCCCCCTCCTCCTGTTTTTTTCTTACTACCTTTGTGTAGTAAGAAAATGCACCTTCCAAAAATACACTTGCATTACTGTAAAATTTGAATAAAATTTTTGTCCATTGACCAAAGTAATTATATAATTGAAATGCAAATGCAATGTTTTCACACTCAGGCTCTGTCATTTCCCCATCACTTACTGAAGCCACAGGCAGCCCTTCAGGATGCTGCAATTTACTCAGAACCCGGGACCGCCAATTCCCAGTCCCATTTCATCCTTAAACTCCGGCTATAAAATTCCTATAAAAGGTCTTGTGGCCTTTGCTCAGAAACATTTAAAACTGACACATTCATTAAATGATCTGATTTATCTTCATATAACTGTGCCTGTTTTAAGGACTTCTTTTGTTGACTTGGGCTAGTCATCTCAAATTCCTGTGCCTCAATTTTTCCCTCTGTAAAATGGAAATAATAATACTCATAGGATAGTGATGCGGATTTAATGAGTGAATAACAGCAAAACCTTTAGAACCCTGCCTGGCACAAAATGAGCACTCAACAAATGGTAATAAAATAACTATAATTATTACTGTTTCTCTTGAGTGAGAAGAACTCCCCCCCCCCCCACAAAGCTTCCATTCATTGAAGAGCCCTTCCTCTGGTGTTCTGGCTAGGCCTGTTTCTGCCTCCTGAAGCCACAGAAAAAGGCACATCCTTCCTTAAAAAGACAGAGGTCCCTGTCATTAAAAGCAGTCACCCTTTTTCCAAGTCAAACTCTCAGGATGCCTTTCACATTTCTTGCTGTGATAAGGGGTCTAGGTTTCTCATTTTCTGAATAAATTAAAATTCTCCATTCTTCCCCTTTACATAAAGAAGTCGTCCAAACATAGCACGATTCTCTGGATTTGATGTAACAAGGGCCAACGCAATATGGAGAAAATACTTTCTTTGTCCCATAAATTATAATGGTGTGAAGTGAGCCAGCCCAGGATGGCTGCCTGGGCTGCTGTTCAGCCTTCATGCATATATCCGGAAGCCACACCCTGGGTCCTCCCCTGGGCCCAGCCCTCCTGCCACGGAGCCCTTGATGCTTGCTCCAGACCACCCCACCCCTGTTGTGAGCAGATGGCAGGGGAGTGTGACTTCCACACCCTTCAGACCTGATCCCGAGGCTCTGCCTGCAGCCACGGGGAAGAAGCCTTCTCGCTCCCACCATCATCCAAGGAGGCTGCAGTGTATCGTCATTTGGCCATCCCAGGGGCCGGGCCACTCAATGAATAAAGCAGAAACAGGCTGGAGCTGCAAGGTCAAGAGGGATGAACTGGGCTCTCGTGGTATCAACAGAGACTCTGGATCTAACCCAACCCTGGGCTTGTAAGTCACTTAGGGTAACTCTTTTTAAAGCTGCATGTAACATAAAATCCTACTGACGTCAAGATAAAGCGAGATGATATTCTGCATCAATGATGATGAAGATCATTATTATCCATTAGTGCCTCTGGCCTTCCAGACATCAGGTTCTATAAGCTACGGTGACAAAATACCCCCCAGAGCAAGAGCTCACATCTTGCTTGTTGTCATAGCTTCTGTTTTTCCTTCTTTGGCAGTCATGCAACTCTGTCAACTCTTACTAAGCTTATTTTCACACAAATCCCCAAGTCTTTTTGCACAGGTTCCTCCCAAACGCCTCTCCCCTGTACCTCCCCCTGTACTGTTGGCATACATGCACCTAAGTTCGGTGTGTGGCATACATACGTCCCCTTTGTCTCGTGTGTTAGGCTGTTCTAACCTCCGGAGATCATTCAGATCACAATTCCGCCGTTCGGCGTCCTCTCTGTTCTATCTGTGCATCTGCTCTTCTGAAGTCTGGACGAGCATCCCATCTGTTTTGACAGCCAGCCTCTGATACACACATACACCTGGGAAGATCCGGGAATGCAGTCCTGGGACCCCCTTGGGCCGTGCTGACACCATGCCACCTGCAGGCACCGAGCTCCATGAATCCACCTAACATGGTACCTGCTGGATACGTTTTACCGTAGTGTGGACAAGAGTGCTGGAGTGAGTACAAATCTCAATCCCCACCATCAGTAAACGCCAAATACAGATCCCTTCATGTGTATGTGACAGAACTAAATTTCTATTTTCATTTCACGTTTCATCCCGTAGCAAAACAAAGGCTCTGGCAATACTGTCCCCCCACCCTTCCACCCGCAAAAATTTCAGGGATCAGTTCTACGTTCCGAGAGGTTCAGAGAGACCACAACAACCAGGAGGGCTCTGCAAGTGCTCCAAATGGCACCTGGTCTCCTGTGGTCAGTCCATCCAGACCATGCTGTGCCTCCCTGGTCTTGACCGCAGGCCTCCTCGGGCCGACTGGGCTCCTTCAGCCATGTCTGCTCCACTCCCGGCAGCTCTGGAAAGCATTCTGCTGCTCCTAGCAAGGTGCTGGGGCACACTGCCTTGTCCCCTCACACAAACATTGCTTCTGCTTCTTTTCCAGGTGATATCATTTATGACTCTCCAAATCTATAACATTTGGGGAACTGATCTATTAAGTGACATAGAGCATCTCAAAAACACACCAGCATTGAAGCTGCCCTCTAAATTCTCCTATTCTTTCCCCGCAGTAAAAAAAATATTTACTTAGTGAAGGAAGAAGAGAGAGGCCAAGAAACCATATGTCTATGGACATGTGTTTTTCCAAATCTTTTCTTTTTTGTTGGATATCAGATTTTGAAATCAAAAGCTTGCACCCTCTGCTGCAGCAGGAGGCAGGGGCTGCTGCGTGTTCACCCCGCCCAAAGAGAGACTTCCAGGGTGGCAGGGAAGGTGGGCAGGCGGGGGGCGATGCCAACCTGTGTTCTGATATCAAAATACTTTACTGCTGCATTATCCTAGCAGACGCCAGGCACCCTGAAACTTTCACACCATTATAACTACTTCATAACTTCAGCAACCTCTCACCTCCCAAGATGGCTTCCCTGACCAAAACAAACACAAACAAAAACAAACAGATAACGACAGCAATGAAACCCGACAGACCTCTCCCCAGTGAACCCACTGCTGGGAGATTCCCACAAACATGAACATTTTATGTCATTCTCATGAAAAAAATAACTTAATGTCACCAAAAGTTAACAGCTCTTTGTGACCTCTTGTCTTTTCAAATGTACATCTGAATCAATTTTCATTTAATATACTTTACTTTGGGGGGGGGATAGAAATGGATATTTGAATCCTCTTTCAAATGTATGTGTTTTTACCTTGGTTACTAGTAAAAAACAGTCTTCCCTGTTCTGGAAATGGACTTGAATCTCTTTTCAAAAAAATAAAACGAATTTATTTATTTTTTAAGTTAACAGTTAAGTTCAAGGGCCTTACTCCCCTAACAATTCTTAAATAATTTCTGGTAGGGGCCATCTTGGGTGATGCTGATGTATAAATGGATCCCCAAAAACAAATGTTTAAGAACAGAGGTGAAGGCGGCACCTGGCCTCTGGTTGTTGGCTACTCTTACCTCTTCCTATAGATTTTTGTTCTAAATAAACGACAAAAGTCATAGAAGAATATTCTGAGTCTTTGGTCTCATTTCACAACAAGTCCAAGCTGGTTTCCTCTTCCTTTTGCTAGAAGCCCTACAATATTTCCATAATTCATTCAAGCTTGCTGTGTGACATCAACAGTCAAACTCACCAATCCATATGTTCCCATAACCCAGCATTCTCCTTTCGCAAATAGGAATAATATTTATTTGTCTTCATTCTACATGCTTCGTCCTCATCCTTTACAATTTCCCAGCAATCACTAAAGTGGCACCTAGTCTTTTAATCGTGGAAGACTAGAGGCTACGCCTCTGGTTTTCCCTGGCTAAAACTCCACGCATGTCAGTGAAGCGGACAGACAAAAGGATCATGAACCACAGTTCACTGAGTACATGTGCAAGTTCTTCTAGAAGAACTTCAAGGAGCCAAATGTATTCCACACCATCAAATAACCTCTTCAACCTTCCTGCCAGTCTTGGAATTAAATCTATATTTTAATAATCCCTTTCAGGTGTTATTCCTGATTGCCATTGGAAAAATTAAGTCTGAGAAAACTAAGTAACATGACATACATTTATTCATTTGTTCAACAAATATCGAGAGTCAACCGTATGCTAGGCTCTGGGCTAAAAACTCAAATGGAGACCTCTCTGCACTCAACCCTCAGCAAGCCTGGCACCACATGTAATTCTTGCCTGACAAATGGCTTTAGTTTTTAGTTATTAAATATAATCATGAGAAGTATGCAGAATGGCTAGCAGTGTGGACTACGGCATCACAATTCACACCCTCCCTGCCTTCTGAGTTATCATGACCCTGACAAGTTACTTAACTTCTCTGAGCTTCAATTTCTACTCCAGTATATACCTACCCCATCGGGTTTATCTGCAAATTCACAAAAATTATCTTCATAAATCACTTGGCACAGTGCCTGCCATATAATAATTATTCAAAAAATTAGCTGGTATTATTATTGTCCACAGTAGTTCCTGCAGCACTTTGATTTACTGAAAAAGACAGCATCAAGCCATTTTACTGCCAGGTAAAGGTTCTTTAGGCAATATCTCACACTCTCACAAGCACACTTAAAAATTTTATCGAGCCCCTGCAATGTCCAAAGCACTATCCTAAATACTGGAGAGAAATCAAAGATAGAAAAATACACATTTGTCGCCCCTAGAGGAACTTAAAATTTAGAAGAAGAGACAGAAAATTGTTTTAGAATGTCAACCTTGTGGAAGGCAGAAAAACGCACTCCTCCAAAAGATATTCACGTCTAAATCCCTGGAACCTGTGAATGTTTATTATCTTATTTGGAAATAAAAAGGTGGGGGATGTGACTAAATTAAAATGGAAGATTATCTGGATTATTTGGGTGAGCTGGAAAGGGAATCACACCTATCCTTATAAGAGGGAGGTTTTATACACAGACACAGGGAAAAGCAGGTGGTGTGAGGACAGAGCAGAGAGAGATCTGAAGACCCTGCTTTGGGGGTTTGAGTGACATGGCCACAACTCAAGGACTGTGGCTGCCACCAGCATCTGGAAGGGTCAAGGAAGTATGACCCCCAAGAGCCTCTTTGATTTCAGGCCAGAGGTACTGATTTTGGACTTCCAGCCTGCAGAACTGTGAGGGAATAAATTTCTAAGTCACCACATTTGTGGCAATTTGTTACAGCAGCCACAGGAAACTTATACACGCTCTGTGTATGAGTTAAAACCCATCCCTGTCCTCCCTATATCTCCTCAACATGGCCTATGAAAGAGAGACACAGGATTTATCATCCACCTGCAGAGCTTGAGTAAAAGACAGCGTCGACCACCGCCCAGCCCTCATCTCTCTGGCCACGTTCTATCCTCTCCCTTTATGCAGCACCATGATCTCCACGGCTCTCTCACCCCAGTATCTCCTCTGACCCTCTTCTTGTACACTCCCTCCCTGCTCTCATCCACCCAGTTAACACCAGCCCGTCTTTCAGACGAGGGGAAGACTTCTCAACTGCTCTAAGTCAAATGCCGACATATCCGCGCTCAAAGATACTTGCTCTGTCCTCCAGAGCACAGGTCACAGTGCTAAGTTTAGGTTCCTCTGTGTTATTAACATTTTTCTCTATCTCCGCTATGAGCTACAAGTCCTAGGAAGGCAGTACCCACATCTATTTGAGGGCTTTTCTCTCACTGCTGTATTCCCTGTGCCAGTATGGTGTGGGGCACATCACTGGTACTCAGAAGGCAGTTATGGTTGTTAAACAGCAAAAGGGAGGGAAGAAGGGAACCCAGGAGAGAAAAGGAAGGGGAACGTGCGAATACGGGTGGCCCAGACTTGAGCTCACAACGTAAAGCGACGGAGCTGTGGTTGTGGCACTCCAACTTCTAGAGGAATGACTGGCACTAAACACCCTGGTCTAAGGACCCTTTAGTACCAGACCCTGTGTCCTCACAACACTTGAAAATAGTCCCTGCAGTGTTTCTGTGTCCACTGAAAGCATGTGGCCTTTGATACTTGTTGAATGAATACACGGACAGATAGATGGAAGGAAGGATGGATGGATGGATGGAGGGAATTGTGGAAGGATGGATGACAGATAAATAATGACTGGATGAATAAATGGATGACGGGTAGATGGATAGATTAATTAGAAATACGGGAGAGTATAAGCTTCTACAATAAGATATTTTTGGAGTTTTTGTGTTGTTTATTCATTTTTTTCTTGGCTTTTAGAATGAAACTAAATTAAATAGATCCTGAAACTTTGAATTCTACCTTTCTATGCATATGTTTTAATATAATCATATTTTTATTTAACTCTTTAATTCAGAGAAAACAAACCTTAATGGTCTTCCATCCTTCAGCTTTTTAATTTTGACAGAGTTTGAAGGTAAACAATAAAGTCAGCCTCCCTCTCTCTCTCTGCCCCTCTCCCAGACACACACACCCCCCCCTAACTTGCTCCCTCCTGATATTTTTTCCTCCCCTGGAAAGCCCCTGACCCCTGGAGAAGTTATCATTATATGGGGAAGCTTGTTTCACTGCAGGCCCATTGGAGAACAACATTCCCTAAATAAGAGGTGGCACTCTGCTGCCCGGAAGCTTCACGCTGACCCAAGAGGGCAGAAGCCCTAAATGTGGAAGCACTGTTCAGGAAGGCGGCTGCACTCAGTGGGAGGCAGGCAGAGCATGGGGCCAGCTCAACCCTGGATGCAGGGACCACATCGCTGCGGCAGCTCCTCGACCAGTATAGCAAGTCTCTGAGTGTCTCTTCCCACCAGCATTTGCAAGAGAACATAACTCGAGAGGGTACATGCAGGAGAGGGTGGTAACAGCGACCTACATGTGGCAACCTTCTTGATTTTGAATTTAAAAATCACCTTGCTCTCTGCCCATCTCCAATCTCCACCCACCCTCCATACACCTGCCCCCTCTCAGGAAGTTAAGAGCACTGTGTGTGTTAAAACTCATCTGCAAGGCTGGCACTGTTGTGACCTACGACAAGTTTCCAACAAAGATTAGATCATAAACATAAGACACAAGCTCTCTTGACAATTTTATCTAAGGCCACTCTCCAGAAAAGTTTCGGACCATATGACAAGGTTGCTGGTAAAACTTTTTGTTTCATACCATAGTTCCAAGGTCCCAAGGGCATAGAAGTATAAGCAATGAAATTTTATTTTTGTTTTTTGAAAGATCTATAGGAGGGTGAGTTTGCTGTATGACTAGCCATTTTCTGCTCATGAAATTTAAACATGTGTAAGGCACAAGGATGTTAGCCTGGTATTAAAATGTGCATTTTGTTTCATTCAAGGATTCCTATTGGGAAAGACAATACAGTAAAAACAATAATTTGTTGAAACAGATAATTTAATATTTGATGATAATTATTTTTCAATGAGCCCTAAACAAATTGGGCACCTTATGTATGTGTTTACTCCCAATTAAAATCCTTTAATATACAGTCCATACTTGATATCAAGCTGGTTTAGAACTTTCAGGTGGTCAGAGATGGGAGGTAACATGAACACATTGGGAAAAGAACTGAGCTGTCCCTGAGTTTATCAATTATATCTGCACCATGAAGTTCCATTTCATACAATTTGATGACATTAGGGGTGTTAATTTTTTCCTTTTTCTTTGACATATTGTGAATAATCACTGAATTACCTACCATGTGTTCAGTACCCAGCTAATTGCCACATAACGTCTCCACACACAACCGCTCACTTTTGAACTATCTGGCTGAGTTCTCCAAATTCAGCACACAAAATATGTCACGTGCTGTGCTTATCTCACAAGCTGATTTCTGGACACCCTAGAAAACAGGCTTCCACACCATAGAGTACCTCATTTAAGGACATTTTCCAGTGTTTACACTTGAAAAAGTTCAAAAATATCAGGGGAAATACAGTTCTCTTCAACACCACTCAGTCTAATAAAGAAATCAGTAACAGAACTATGTACATAACCAAGAAAACACAATAGTTAGGTCATATTTACAAAGCTATTCTGTACCTTTCTTAATAAAACCTTGTTATTGCAGCATAAAAACAGAGAAGCCTATACTTTTTATAAAACCAAGTGACAACCAATAAAAAAAAAAAATGCCTGGTAGCAATATTCAAGTAGGCTGAGCTGTTGTTGCTGTGGATTTGGTTTTTTTTTAACCTCATGTCTGCCTGAGTTGGATTCATCGAATTCATCAACCTTTTCTTTGGTTTCCCGTCTCATCATATATCCCGGAAGCTCTGGTCCTCAGGATTACTCCAACTCATAATCAGGAGATGTGAGCCCATTTCAACTGCACTTCAAAGACAGCAGAGTAGGGTGAATATAAATTCCTCTCCCTAAATCATACCAGCACAAAAACCCAACAAGTGAGCTGTCTTAATCTATTATCAGATCCAACGCAACACCACCTCAGTGATTCTGGAAGAACTCAGAGAAAGAAAATTCACATAATTAAAAGATTCTGTGCATGATAATTGGCTTTGAAGTTTCTAAGAGAGATCTCATCTCAAAAAGCTTTCCAGAAAAATATGTGTACCGGGTTTTTCCAGCACACATCCAAGACTGCTGAGAAGCTCCACTTTCCTCCCAATGTATTTCTCTACAGGAAAGAGATGCTTGGTGGAAAACCACACACAAATAAACAGCCCCAATCAATAGTGAAAAGGAATTGCTGCTAGTCCTTTCTACAATCTCCTGTGCAAATCAAACAATTTCTCTTCAAGATCACTGTCTGGGGGGCTCCCACACTTGCTCTTCCCGTGACAGGCAGGGATGTTGACAGAGGGGAGAGGAGGGCTATTGGGGAACTCCTGTTTTCACTCACAGCTTCAAGTGAGGCCCTGCTGGGATGCCTCAGGCCACAAGTTACAGCCAGGACTCCACATGCACCCTGTGGGGCTGACACCAGCTGCAGAAGGTGAAAGCCCAGACCCTGTGCTGAAGCCTGCACAGGGCTGACTTAAACCCAGGGCCGCTGCTTCAGAGCTAACCCCCAGGCCATATTTTTAGCAGACTAAGAAGCACTAACTAGCACTCCCATACTCCGGGAGTGCTCGGAAATTATTTCCCAACAGGTCAGTGCCGGCAGGGAAAGTCAATTCCAAATTCCAGGAATCTTCCTGGTCATCTCAATCAGCTCCCCTGACAGCTGGCTCAGCCCTCCGGAGGCCACCTTTCCCCTCAGGGGTCTCCCACACCCCCTCCCTTTATTAATAAGGCCTTCTGGAAACAGTTAATTTCCTTCCTGTCCCTTTGCAGTCTCACCTAGGGCCCCCTACCCAAGTCCTCCAGGGGAAGCACCTGCGGCCAAGGGGCCAGCAAGGATCTTGGCTTCCCCACGCCAGCGCGTTCACACACACAAACACACACACACACACACATACGCCCTCTCCCCCAGCCCCTCCTCACACACACACTCCGAGAGAAGTTAGTCCCAGGCCCGGCGGCGGCAGCCTCCTCACCTTTGGAAAATAGGGCGGCCAGGCTGATAAGCACAGGGGACCAATGGTGCCACAGCGTCCCCATCTCAGACGCGCACATCCTGGAGAGCAGGAGCGCAGTCCTCTGCTCCCCGGCGCCGTCTAGGCGAAGAAGAGACCGTCCCAATGCTCTAGAGGGCCTGAGCGGGGCTGGCTGGCGAAGGAGCAGCCGGCTAGGGGCCCGAGCAGCCCCGGCGCCCTGCGCCCTCCTCCCGCCAGTCCATGGCCAGGTCGGGAGGCGATGACCGCGCGCGGGCTCCTGAGTTGCTCTCCAGAGTCCAACACGCGCGCAGGCAAACCCCACCTACCCCTCGCTCCCAACAGGGTTTTAAAAAATGTTTTTAATCCACGAGGGGTATTTCCTTTCCTTGTTTACCGAAGCAAAGAGTGGCCCCAGGGCGCAGGAAGGGGCGCCTCCGCGCGCGGGGCTGGCGTGGACGCGGCGGGCGGCTGGGCCGGCTAGCTGGCGCGGGCGGCGGCGGGGTGGCGTGGCTGTGGCGCCCGGGGCGCAGGCAGAGGCGGCGCGGAGGCCTCCGGGCGGGTGGCGGGGCGCGCGGGGCGGCCCGGGGCGCCCTGGCACGCAGCCCCCATCCCGGGCCGGCCGCTGCGCCCCGGGGCTCGCTCTCGCGCGCGCTCCGGCGCCCAAAGTTTGGCGGGTGCGGCTGCTCCCCGGGCCGCCGCCTCGGCCCGCCGGCCCCGGGCCCGGCTCGGGCTCGCGGGGCTCTACTCGCGCAGAGCGCACGGCCGGCGCCGGAGACGCGGGGCTCCCCCCTGCGCCCGGGGGAGGCGGGCCAGATGTGCGCGGGGGAGGACCTAGCGGCTCGGGGACGCGGCCGTGCGCCGCAGCTGCCGCCTGCCAGCCGGCGCGGTGGCCCAGCTCTGCAAGGGCCGCATCCGGAACGCAGGCAACCGCCACAGTGCCCGGAACGGGCTCGGGGTTTTGCCTTAAAAATTTGTCTGTTTTCAAAAAGCCCCACCCTTTCGGAGTGACAGCTGTGAGCCCCAATCCGCAAAGTAAATCCCACCTCCCCCGGTCGCCCCGCACCCAGCCTCCCTACCGCCCCTCCCCGCGCGTGCGGATGGGAGGGGGCGGCGAGTGAGTACCCGGCCAGCTCGGAGGAACCCCGAGCAGGGAGCCACCCACTCTCCCAACAGGTGTCAAGGCGGCCATCGGCCTCCCTTTCCCCTCAAAACCTCGGGCTAAGGGGAGGTCCTCCGGCCTGGCGGGTGTCTAACGCGCTGGGCCAGGCGGTGAGCGCACAGATCACTGGAGAGGGCTATTGTCCAATGATGTGAGTTGGCGAGCCTGACTTGCCACCCTGAGGTCAGGCTGGCCCCAAGCCCCTCCCTAGAATGAAACCCCAAGTTAGTGTCCCTAGAAGTATTTCATCTCGACTCCCTAGCGGGCCCAGTGGAACGGGAATGGATGTGGTAAGAGACAGCTTTGCCTTGAGAAGATAGAAGACAAGGTTCTTCATCCTCGTCTTCCACCTTCCTGATTCCACCTTCCTGCATTTCTAATTAAGACATCCCCCAAACCAAGATCACTAAGCATCAACTTGTGATTTTTAGCACAAGGACTGCTCTGCTCCCTGAGAGTCTTTGAATTAACCAGATCAAAAGTCAGAGCGAGAGAAAGCATTCTGAATTTGTAAGCTCTATTGTAAACCAACCAGCGCCAAATCAAATGAGGTGAATTGACCTCAGTGGGTAAAAATGGGTTATTACCATCTGGCTAAAGGAGCAATAGAGGCTTTACTCTATATGCCTGTGGTTGCAAAAATATACCAAAGCTGTAAGAGTTTTTAGCTTTCAAAGTTTCAAGGAAGATTAGAAAAAACTGCTGCTGTTCTATATAGAAGATTGTCTTTCTGGGTTCACTGTCTCTGAGATGTGCACTTCTCCTTTATGCTATATTTACTTTTCTTGATGTCTGTCTTTCTGATTTTCTTTTGTTTATTTCTTAAACTTTCTGCCTATTCTTTTTGTATCTCTCTCCTATGTAATTCCAAAGAAGTAAAGCTGCAAAGAACCTAAAAGATTGTCTGTTTCACTGTTTCTGAAATTTGAGCCAGGGTCAGCAGCACCTGTTCAAACCTGGATTGCTGGGCCCATCCCCAGAGCTGATTCAGCAGGTATAGGTGGAACCCGAGGTCTAAATTCCCAACAAGTTCCAGGTAATGTTGATGCTGCCTGTCCGTGGAACACACACTGGGGCCACTGGTGTACTCCCTCCTTCATGATGGGAAAACCGAGGTTTCCTCTGTTGAACACCTTTGCCTGGCCTCTGAGGGTCAGAGCCAGTCTGCACTAGGTGCCTACTCAAGGTTCCTTCCTTAACTCTACACTGTCAGAGTCCATTCTGGTGTGAAACTGAGTCAATATTTAAAAGATTTCTCAATTATATTGACTAGAAATGAATACTCCTTGTTCTTTGTTACAAACAACCATTTTATATTTTTCTAAATCAAATCGAGTCTTCTCCCTGAATTGCAATCATCAGATACCTTTTTTTTGGCATTACAAAAGATTTCTCTATCTGTACCCTTAAGATAAAAGGTGATTGACAAATTCTAGCTACTGCCTAAAATGTTAAACTATTTCTTCATTATGCATAGTTGAGTAGACAAAATTTTTTCTGCTCTTTGGTGTGGAAGCTTTTTTGGGAAGCTGCAACTCCAGATACCTAATCAGTGGCTAAAATAAAACGTAAGAATGGCTTCTCACTTTCTCCAGTATGCTGTTCTCGAGAACACATCTAATCTTCTTTGGGTAATTAGCACAGCTAATTGTGGGGGAAGCAGTATGGCAAAAGGACTTGGAGATGTATGCTGAGGCCTGCCAGGCCCTTAGCTCTAGCCCATGCCTCCGGGACAACATCCCATCAGCATTGCCTGCCTTGTCTCTCTCAAATTAATTGTAAGAAATCTGCTTTCCTCCAAGAATGTGTGTTTCATCCGCAGGGCCATAAATCAATTTGTAGGCCTAATTTTGTTGGTGATTAAAGAGCACTAATCGTTCCTGCTGTGTGGGTGAGACTTTTACACCAAGCAGTTTTTGTTGTTGGTTTTCAATAAAACAAAAATGTTCCCTGTAGCAGTTTCAAGAGAAACCAACTTTGTTTGGGAGCTGACAATGGTAGAAAGGAGCCTGTGTTCCCGCTGGAATTCAAGTACCGAAAGGGTTTATGTCATTGGTAGATTAGAGGATGCTTTTAGGTACTACAAAGATGGGGCATCTTGTAAAACTGGGTCCAGTCCCCTCCAATCTTTCTGATCTTCACCAGGAAAAAGGCTCAGGCCTGACCCACTCTGGAACAACCTTTTAACAATCGCAAATGTCCTTGTTTTTAAAACAAAGAACATCTCTCTTTGCAGAGTGGCAATGTCCAGGTAGAAGTTATTAACATCGGTTTGTTTTTACTTTGATTATTAATCTTTTTGCTTTCTCACTCTCCCTTTGGTGGTATATTTCTTTTTAAATCAAGTTATATATGTTTTTGAAGAATGGAGAATTCGAAGTGGTTTATTAATCAATACTGATGCAGGTGCACACACCTTCTTCTCTCCATGACAATACTCATCAAGATGGTGAGAAATGAAGTCTGGGAAATGTTGGGATGGAATGAGAGCCCTTTTGAAACTCCCTTTCTTCCCAATTTTCCAAAATATGTAAAGTGGCTAGGAAATAGAAAGGCCTGATTCAATCAGTTGTCTTTTTCAAGAGTGGGGAAAGCGTTCTGATTTGGGGTGCAATATAACTATTGGGAACACTGCACCCCTTTCCTGGTAAGGCCAGGGGGAGATCATCCCCCCAGGAAGAGTATCTCTCTAGTGTCCACGCGATGCCTTTGAGGACAGCACAACTGGTGTTTGCCAAGATCTGTTGTTCTCCCCTTCCAAGCACAAGGATGACTGCATTTCTCAGGCCCCTTGCAGTGGACCAAGCAGAGAGATGAGGGTCACTTCCAAGCTGCAGCAGTGAGAAGCCCACCTGTGACTCTTAGCTCTGTACCTGCCCTGCCCTGGGAGCCGAGTGGACTATGTGTCAAGGTGTTGCAGCTGCTACGAGGTAGAGCCCCCTCAGCTGGCAGCCCTGCAAGTCTAGTGGGGAGCAAAGCCTCCTGCCAATCCACATGAGACATATAGCAGGAGAAATTGACTTTTACTGTGTTGAATCACCAAACTTACGGGTTCTTCTGGGTTACCTTACTATAATCTAGAACATTCTTTTTCTCTCTTCCCTGAGCCCTTCCCCCTTACTCATCTCCTCCCCAGGCTCCACAAGCAGATGTTAAAAACCCAGACT
Source organism: Daubentonia madagascariensis (assembly GCA_023783475.1). Classification (NCBI taxonomy): domain Eukaryota; kingdom Metazoa; phylum Chordata; class Mammalia; order Primates; family Daubentoniidae; genus Daubentonia; species Daubentonia madagascariensis. Next base: position 22,247,811 of record JAKFHU010001262.1, read on the forward strand.
ATCTGAGATCCCCAGGTAACCCATGACATCTCCAGGTAACCCCTAGGTGAACCTAGAGGAACAGCCTCTTCCGCAGAGATCAATAGTATAGTGCTGCATTTGCCTTAAGTCACTAATTTATGGATCAATACAGAAAGTTCAGCAGGCCTTGAATGGTCTTCTTTGAAGTTCTATGCTATACTTCCTGCAAGCCCCTGCCTCCTGCCTTCTGCTGGGCCAACAGTGGGAGCTTCTGTTGTGCCGGGGAGGGGGCTGCGCTAACAATTACACACCCAGAGCAGGGACAACAGCCTCCAAAGAATAGCTCAGAAGAAGAGAGCTATGACCTGCCAAGGGCAGCCCGTCAGCATTTGGAGGCTCACGGTTTTGCCAGCCCCCAGTATGCAGAGCCCGTTTCCACTTTCCTTTCTAATTTTTGATCTCTCTCTTCTGGCTGAAGAACACCTCTATTCATTCCTCATCTAACAAGTGTCCACTGCGCAGCTTCTGAACATGCCCTGCATCAGGCTGCCATTGTTTTCTGGGGTGGAGGAGACGGTGTGGTGGGGTTAGCTGACACTGAAGTCCGGGCTAGACTTGGAGCCCATTTGACAGCGTGCCGTTGGCTGTGAGCCACTGTGCCAGCTCTGTTTGGAGCGCCCAGCTCTGCAATACTTGAGAGGGGCACTTTCCAGGCTGCTCACAGGAGGTGGCCTTGCCTTTGTGGGGACTTGGCTGTGACACACGATAAGGGGTAAGGGGGGTGGTCAATTGGGGATCAGCCTCCCCAGGAACAAATTCAGTCCCCGCCTATCTCTCCAAGAGGACTTGGCCACAAACAAAAGAGAAAACTGGCATTTGTATGTCCCATAATGAGTCCATCATTTGACATGTGTCAAAAGAATCAATTTACTTCTCTGAACTAAGTGTCCAGATGGTTTGATTTCTTTTGTCCGCTTAAAATCAATGTTTCTAATGGACTTGAAGGGCTGGGTTCTTAGATGACAGAGGACTTTGTCGGATTGAATTAACCCATTGCATAGATCTTCAGATCAGATGTACATATCCCAGTATTATTATTGAAGAAAATAGCTCCCCTACCCCTGTCCAAAAAAAACCAAAAAAAGTATCTATGAAATGGATACACAAGCAGTTAATCCTGCCCTAGAGGAGTTCTTAGTGGCCAACAAGGGAAAGGCTATTTCCAGCAATTTGTTGAGTTTGCCAACATCAAAGAGAATGTAAACATCGCAAAAGGTTGTTACTTGTCAATGTACACCAGCTTCAAAGCTGAAATCTGAGGATATTGTCAGTGGCCCAATTTAGACATTATTAAAGGGTGCTTTGGGGAATATTTGAAATAATAGTGTTGGGGTTACTTCTGGCTTAGAAGAACACAATTTTTTCTGTTAATAAAAGCCCTCTAAATTCATCAAGTAAATAATGTGTTAACTCCAATTTCTTCATGAAAGCAAACTTCCCTGAACAAGGTAAATTTCTCTGTGTGAGATTTCCATGGTAGAAGAGTTAAAGATCCACATTTGTCCTCTTATCTCCCCGCAGGTTATCAGTCCACGGCAGGACATAGAGACCCCACTGCCACCTAGCACAAACATCTTTGAAAAGACTTTTTCTAACAATTCTTAAATGCCAGTTTTTCGCTTTATCATAAAGCCTATGTTTGCTTGGTGTTGAAACTGACCAACGTGGGACTAATCCAATGTGATTAAATATGACCCGTTGTTTGTAAACCGATGGCATGGGAGATGCCAGCCTCAGAAAAAGTGACTGATGACAACAGTCAGCTCTCTGGGTCTGAAAATAAATGCAGTGGCAGGTGGTGGTGGTGCATACTTGGAGGGATGGGTTAAAAGATAATTTAAATGGTAAAATACGTGACACTAGATTGATGTTACTGTTATTATTTTAAGGGACCAAAAGGGTGAGGGGGGCACCTGGAGACGGACTCTCAGATGTTTCCTTTTGTGCAGCCAGCGAGGACAGCCACGCATCCCTGTGGGGCCCGGGACAAAGGCAGCCCTCGTGGTGCCGCCGGGGCGCGTGGCTCACTGCATAGATGGACCTGCAGTGACCCCTAGTGCTCTGGAGGCGGCAGCTCAGGACACATCGAAGAACAAATGAGTTGACATTTCCCGTTGTAACCTACGTGCACCTGTTGTGATGTTTTCATGAGTCAAATTATATTTTTTAAAACTGGAAATGTTTCTTTTGACCTCATTTTAAAAAACGAAGAGAGTGACCAAGCCATGCACTCTCTCATTCAGGAAATCCTGTGATTGGGTGTCCACAGATAACACCTTGCACCTTCTATGCTGCTAAAAATATAAATCCAAACATCATGGAATTGACTTAGAAATTAAAACATGAGCATTTGTATCATGTGCACATTCACTGGAGTCGAACTTTAGTTCTTTAAAATCTGCCAAGCAACTGATTACTTTTAAGTGGGTATAGGGACCCAGCACTGCGGTCTTATAATGTTGATTACTCAAATGAATCGTTTCCAAACAAGAGGATACCAGCAGTACCCTCCACTTTCTCCCTGTCCTCCGTCACCCCGTCTTAATCTTCCCGGGCTGCTGTAACAAAAACGCCACAGACTGGGCGGCTTAAACAACAGACATTTATTTCTTGCAGTTGTGGATCCTGGGAGTCCAAGATCAAGGTGCTGGAAGAGTCGATGTCTGCGGAGAATCAGCCTCCTGGTCCACAGATGGCACCTTCTTGCCATAACCCCACCTGGTAGGGGAGAACAGGGAGCGCCCTGGGGCCTCTTTCACGAGGGCGCTAAGCCCATCACAAGGGCTCTGCCGTGACCTGTTCACCTCCCCAAGGCCCCACCTCCTGACACCATAACCTTGGGGGTTGGGGTTGCAACGTACAAATTTGGTGGTGGGGGGGATGCAAACATGTAGTCTCCTATTCTCCAGGATCAATGGGTCTCTCCAGTGCAGGGGAAAACACTGTTTCCTTTGTGGGAAGCTTAAACTGTGGCCCAAGGAAGACAGACGCAAGCATGTTGTGTCCTGTCCTGGAAGAACATGATTTTGCGAGTGACTTAGGGATGTGAGGGTTTGTAAGAAGTGCAGAATCACACCATCCTTGTGGCCAGTGGCAACGACCAGTTACAGCAGAGAATCTTAGAGCTGGAGCATCCCAGCCACCACTTAATATAATCTCTTCATGTTAGATTTGAGGGAAAAAAGAAGAAAAAAAACAGGAAGAGGGAAACCATAGACTTATTGTTGCCTTTTAAAAACACTGCCATGACGATAAAATAATTTAGAAAGAATCCAGGGATAACTCGCTTCACACAGTCAAAATTGGCCCCTCCTGGTTCTCATACCCAGTTTGATCTGGAAGTTGCTCTCATGAGTATCTGTGGCTGTTGTTTAAAATATGTTTCCAATGAACTAAAATCCAAGCTGTTTAGGTTCCCCCCACCCCCCGTCTTTTCTTTTTCTTTTAATTTGGCATTCCTGTACCACGACCGCTTTGGAAATAACTCCTAGGAAATCCATTATGAGAAATCTGTGCTTAAAACATACATATTTATCAAATATTTCAAAATGCTTTCCCAAATTAGCCATTAAAAAGTGACGGTTTGGCTAGACATTCCATGCTAACAAAGCTAGAGTTAATCACACACGCTCCTACCTTGAGTGGATGCTTATTAATAAACAGCAGATTCTCAAATCATCTGCCTGGCTGCTCCAGCTGGAACCACTGTGTTTTACCCTCGAGACTGCACAGGACCGCACAGCTACCGATGGTTAGCCCAGAGGTGGCACCTACGCCAGGCCCATCACTGCCCTCACCCGGGACCTTTGGACCTGGAGGGAGCAGGAAAAGCCATCTCTCTTTGCATATCTGGAACATATGTACAAAACTTAGAAGCTGCTAGCCGCATTCCCCACCGTGTGGTGGAAAATTGGAAGAGGTCACACATGAGGGGAGTAGATCTAAGGGACAGCATCCGGCTGCCATCGTAGTCCCCAACGCTGGTCACTTCTCACGTTCCATGAAACACTCCTTTCCACATGAACCCCGCTTTTTACTTAAGCTGGTCTAGATTGAGTTGGTCCCCCACTACCAAGATATTGTTCATCTCTCCTCAAACTCAGCCTGCTAGCTGGGCTCCGGCTTCTACCTGGGTTAAAGAAATTCTGGAAAAATATAAGTCAGATCTTGTCACTCTTTGGCTCAAGACCCTCACTGGCTCCCAGGCCACTCAGTGGAAAGCTAAAGTCCCTACAACACCCCTCACAGCCTTGTGTGAGCTGCCTTCTCCATCCACAGCCAGGACCTCCCTCGTGTTCCACCTGCCAGGCCTCCTGCTCCGACACACCTGCACAGTTCCTGACACAGGGCCTTTGCACGGGCGGTTCCCTCTGCTCAGATCGGCCTCCCTTCACAGAACTGTATGGCTTTCTCCCTCACTTCGTTCTGGTCTCTGCCTGATATCACCTAATGATAGATGCCTTCCCCGGACACGATATTTCTAGCAACCCCCATCTCTTCCTACCCCCTTCTCCTGTGTTGTATTTCATGTCATGTATCAACACCTAAATATTGTATTTGTTGAATGTCTATCTCCCCAAGACCTAGAATCTAAGCTCCCCAAGAGCCATAGCTTTTTCTGTTTTGTCCACTGCTCTGTTCTCACTGCTCAGAACACCGCAGAATAACCCAGACCCACTATAACATTGTTAAAATAAATTAATCAATTAATGACTTTTCTTCCCCACCTTCTCAACTTCCCCAGTCTGAGAGAAAATGTGTCCTCCCTCATAATTGAAGAGGAGGCTACTCACCTACAATCTTTTGACAGAACAACTGCTCACCTTAGTGAAGACTGAGCACAAACATGAAGTTCAGTTAATCAGACCACCCATTTCACTTCTGGGGAAACTAAGGCTGAGAGAAGCAACATGATTTGCCCTGATCATAGTTTTCTTTCCCACAAAGGGCCGTTAATAGGAAACTCACAGTGACTTAGTATTTCCCAGTTCTTCCCTCACTCAATGCAATTTTGAGGCAGTACTTCAGGGTGGTTAGAGCAAAGCCTCTGCTCGGATCTATCGACAGCTGTGTGGCCTTGGCCAAGTTACTTAACCCTTGAGAGCCTCGGCTTCCCTATCTTAAAAAAATGTAGACTCTATTATCACCTCACTTGTTGGGCTGTTATACAATTTATTGAGGACATCATAGAAAACACTTGTGTGGCACTCAGCATATGGTCAATGTTCAGAAAGAAAGCTATTGATGGTTACCCTTTTCAACAGGAAGAAGTATGCATTTTTCAAAACGTCATGTTTTTCCTCATTCAGTTCCCTTTTTGACTATTCACATAATTGATTGGGTTTCTGCAGGGTCAAACTCAGGCCTGGATTTTCTTAGCATGACATTAAATTATCTCCATGGGGATCAAACTCCTAAGCAAAGGTCTTTTTGGTAATGTGCTTACATTAGATCTCTAAAAACATCAATAAACAAGAAGTCACAGCAACAATTCCTACAAATCAACTTTACTCATCCTGGAGTTTAAAATAAGAACCTTGATGTTTTTTGTTAAAGTTTTGCTTTCCTGCATAAAAAACTCCAAAGCTTAGAAAGAAAAAATAACAACAACAGCAACAACACCTTATGTAATTGCAAATTTTCCATGATGAAGAGTCTGCAGGTGTCAGTTCTGTTTGTTGGTTTTTCATTTCAGTGTACACAGTTGGAAAAAATGCTGACTGGGATATAAACCATTCTGTGGTGTAACATTTTTCAGGTTTTGTACTTGAGTTGTTGCACTTCTGAGTTCAAGTTGAGTGTCAGACTTACCATTTTAAGTGGTGTTGCTAGGGTGTTTATATAATGCATGTGGTACGGCAGGAAGACGCAGCAGCTCAATTGGGCTGGGTAGATGGCGCCCCTGCCTGACGGGCTCAATGCCAGCCCTGTACCATGATCAAGTGACTCTGAAGCTAAAGGTAGAGGTTCTCTTTGTTCCCTTCCAAGGCTGGTAAAGGTGCCCTCTTCCTCTTCCTTCTCCAAAGCACGCTTGGCCATGTAGCTCGGCCTTCATGCTCGGTGAGGGAAACCAAGACCATGTGAATGAATGCTAATGATAACAATGCATGGCTAATTCCAATAATTGACTTCACCCGATAATGCCAGTCTCTCCCCACCACCCTCTCAACAAACATCCCTTCACAAGCGGACTGTGGCAGGTTGTATTTTCCAAGAACGCCACAACGATACCTCTGAACCTTATGCTCTTCTCAGTGTGACCTCACTGCTCCCCCATCCAGAAGTGGGTCTCTGTCTGCTTCTCTGGAGTCTAGGTGGGCATGAGCCTCACAAGTGGCACCACGTGGCTTCCGAGGGTGTGTGGTCTACACTGGACCTCCCGTATCAGCTCTCCCCCTTCCCTGGGCAACAGTGACTGGTCCAGGGAGTAGGCGTGAAACTCAGGAGGGCCACCCAGAGTCCTTCCCCGAGAAGTTTCAAACTGGAACGTGGAGATAGAGCCCTTATTTCTCCCTGCTGAAAAACTGAAAGGATGTAAGATCCAGGACCACCGGTAACTAGGTCCCCTAACTGATAAAAAAACAGATCTGAGAAAATTAAGTCAGTATTTACTGAGCAAAAGGGAGCAAATTTTGAGGAAATTTGAGAGCTGGAGTCCTGTTATTCTTGACACCAGATCTGTGTCTACTCTCTAAGCAGTTTTACAATGTGAGCCAATGAATTACCAATTTGCTCAAGGCATTTGGAGATGGAGTTCCATCGAGGGTTGACAAACAGCATAGTGTTTTCTCCAGCTGTACCCAAGAGACCTAGGGAGTGAAAGAGTGACAAGCAGAAGAACCAAAAGCCATTGAAACCCGAGTATCAGTGTCCCTGCCTCCATCTGTTCTCAGGGATCAGCGCAGCCGGGAGTTACAAGGATGTGTGGAATTAGAAAAGATGTGTAAAGTTTCTGGCTCATAAGAGTTATTCAAAAATATTAGCTCTCTTCAATTATACTTAACATATGTAGAAGTAGCATCGATTTGCCTATCAGTAATAGACCCCTTTCAAAGGGTATTGACATTCGATTGGCCTTGAAATCTATGGTTCCAACTACAACAAATATTACATTTTGATCCTTAATTTTGCCATGAGTCTGTAGGTCTGGTTCATGTTAAATCTTCTGAAAAGTAGGAGCCTTCCTCATTAATTGGTCATAGAATACAAACAATTATTTGTCCTTAATCATCAGATCTAAGGTTTCTGTTTAAAATGTCTTTCATCTGCCAATACTAAATACATTTTCATTCTTCAGCCCACTGCAATTTACCTTTTTCCCATTAGTCTATGGAAACCATTTCCAACAGTGTTACAAGTGTCCTCCTAACCGTAAATCTCAAGGACGTGTTTAATTTCTCATCTGCCTTGTTGCTCTATAACATCAACGCCACCCACCTCTTTCCTCCTGAGGCTGTGACACCCTCGTTTTGTAACAATTATTTTTTGTTTCTCCTCCCTTTATGATTCTTCCTCAGTACTAATCTGTGGTTTTCTTTCCATCTACCTGCTTCTTAAATATTCTCTAGGAATATCTTCTTTCTTCAGTTCTATACCCTCTCGTCTGCCTCTTATTGATACCACGTTTTCAAACACAAACCACGAATAGATGGCCCCCATATCTGTCCAAGAAATTGCTCCTGAAATCCAGACTGAATTCCAAGCTGCCTATTGGATATCTTCTTTAGATAATTAAAATTTACATATGCTATAATATCACCAAAAGCACAACCTCTAATCCTCTTTTTCTATCCTCCCTCTCTGTAAATGGCATGGCCTGTTCCCCAGCGGTTCGCTGCATGTGAGGGTCTCCAAGCATTAGGTCCCTGCCCCTACACGCAACTCATCCTCACGTCAGTTTCCTGCCCTAGTCGGATGGCTGCTACTTCCCACTTAGGATTCTGCAGGATTCTCCTGATTCTCTCTCCCCTCTTCATCCCCCTTAAGCCTTCGCACAGTCACCAGAGCAATGTTATGAAAATACAGATGTGGTCATGTTCTCTTCCTGCCGGGACTCTCATGACTGTCCAGCACCCTCTGGATCATGCCTGGACCTGTCATGTGAGTGCTGTGTCCTCTGGACCTCACCCCTCATCGCCCACGTCCCTCCAAACTCTTCCAAGAGGAGCCCCTTGGAGTCCTCAAGCTCTTTCTCAACTCCACTCCTGTGCAGATGCAATTCCATTTTTTTGCCCTTTAACCTGGGTGGACTAAGACAGGTGCTGTTCCCAGCTCGTCGTATGGGCGGCTCTTTCTCGTTCTTCAAGTCTCAAGGACATGTCTCTTCCTAAGAAAGAGTTCCCCTGAGTGCTCCTCTGAATTGTCTCCCCTGCCCCAGATACTCTCCATTCTATAACCTTCATGATCTCAACACACTTGATTTATTTGTGTATTTGTCATTGTCTGTCTCCTCCCCAGAATGGCGGCTCTGTGAGTTCAGGGCTGACCTTGAATTAATTACCGTCATATCCTCAGCACCCAAAATGATATTTGCTGAAAACATTAATGAACAAATAATTGACCAAACACATGCGTGAAGACGGAAATATTTTTTAAGTTTCCGTAAAAGAATAACTTGGGACCCAGTACACAAAGAGAAAAGCAGTAAGTCCTAGTTCTAGAACCTGAGTGTTGGAGTCAGGCAGTGCCCACATCTTAGCTCAGACACTTACCTGCTGTGAAGGAGACTTTGGGAAGTTTACCTTTTATTTTCCAGCCTCAGTTCCCTCATCTGCAAAATGGAGGTAATAGTAATACTCACCTCATTGGTGTGCTGTGAAATTAAAATGAAATTATGTGTATAAAGCATTTAGGTGAATATCTAGAAGAGACTGAACAAGTCAGTCACCCAGTACATGGTAAGTGTTTTCATCATGAAGCAGATTAGCAAAACGGCAGACAAAAGCAGGTTTCCGTGCTACATAATCGTTTAATATTTCTATGTCACCTGACTTAGGAGGCCACTCCCCTGGCCAGCATTCGTCCATCCACTAGTTCGTTTATTCCACAAATATGTATTGGGCACCGGTTTTTATCAGGTGCTGCTTGAGGTCATGAAGTTGGAACCATCATTTATTACGAGTCCATTATTTCTTTTGAAAACATATCTGAGAAGTAGAATTAATATAAATCTCGATTAACAGAGATTAGAATACTTCCAAGGCACTCAAGTATGGTGTCAGTCACCAAGATGGGAGTGCAGAAGGAGGATTTGGTTTATGGAGGGATAAGTATGTCACATGTTCCTTTAGGAGAGGTTGTGCAAAGGGTGCAAGGATGCAAGCACTACTGATGCTGCACAGCACCAATGTAAAAGGGGGTTTTTGGATGAAAACCGAGAAGCAAAGAATTATGCAGGTATATCTGATCCAGGCAGAGAACTGAGTAGGGTGGTCTTCCTTGGACTGGATGCACCAGGAACATGCCCCAGTGGAAGTATGCCACCTCTGATGTGCTTGACTTTTTATAGAAGGGGGGGAGCTAGAGCACCTAATGGATCATGTGACAATCATGTGGTCCTGTTGGCAGGAGACCTCCAGAGCTCAGACTCTGATAACAGCATGTTGTGGTGTTGAGCTGTCTCTGACCTGCTGAGCTCTTTGCAAAACTAAGAGGAGCAAATGAATAGGGACATCCAGGTTTACCTCTCATCTCAGCAAAGATGATGTGCTCAGTTTGGGACATGAGTCTGAGGTGTTGCGAGTCACCCAAGGGTGAAGGCTTCCAGAACTTCAGTAAAAGGATCAGGTGCTCAGCAAAAAGTCACAGCTTCAGCCTTCTCCCAGATGATGAGCTGGGCCCAGTGAGCTAATTCAGGTATATATTACCTATCAACCCACCTGCCTGCCTGCCCTTTGCAATATTTTGTCTTATTTTAGTTAACAATGGTAAGTTTTTGTCATTATCATAAAGTGGTACTGACGCCCAATATGGGAATGTATGATTCATATGCATGTAGTATGACTTCCCCTTCTCACTGCAAAGCACAGCCCAATGCCAAAAGAATCTAAAAATATTTCAACTTGTTTTCTTCCTAATTACAAAGGTCATGATAAAAAATTTGGAAAATACAATAAAACACTAACAAGAAAAAACTAATTCCACTCATCACTGAAGTTATAAAATATTTCCAAAAATTCTTTGACAATCTTTCCCTCAACTGATGTAGCCTAATTCTCTCCCATTCAGTGTGGGCTGGACATAAATATTTTCAACTTGTCTTTGAGAAAGTTTGAACCACAAATATACAAGACTACAAAACTCCTTATATTCTAACAAAATGGCTCTTTGCAGGGGGCAGTTTTGCCCCCAGGAGATGTTTGGCAATGTCTGGAGACATTTCTCGTTGCCACAACTGGAGGCGAAGGTGCTACTGGCACTGAGTGGGCAGAGGCCTGGGGTGCAGGACAGCCCTTCCCCCAAAATATTACTAGTGCCAAGGTTGAGAAACACTCTTTAACTGAAGATAACAGGGTGCTAATCTTTTTAAAGTGGTTTGCCAATTTGAAAGGTGAAAAGTCATATCTCATTCTTGTTTGTTTTAAATTGTGTTTTTTTCTTGTTTTTGGAACTACGGAGGATAAAGTTTTTTCACATATTTTTATTCCTGTTTTATCAGTTGACTATTCATTACTTTTCCCCATTAACATGCTAGTCTTTTTGGGTAGCTGGTGAGAGTCCTTAATAAGGTATTAACACTTTGTCTGCCATACACAGCAAATATTTTCCCCCAGCAGTTCAGTAGCCTTTTAAACTTTACTGATGGTCTTTGAGACATACAGAAATTTACTTTTGTGTTTGTTTTTTATGTAGTCAAAACCATATCAACCTTATCCTTTGTGGTTTCTTCCTTTGCTCTTAGGCTTGGGAAGACTGATTTCGTATTGAGAAGTAATCAGTAACTGCCTATATTTGCTTGGTTTCACTTTCTTAGATTTAACTTTTTAATCTATCTGGAATTTATTGTGCTGTATAGTGTGAGGCGAGGATGTAATTTTATTTTCCTACATGAATAACCAATTGTCCCAGTGCCAAAGATTAGGTAATTTATTTCTCCCCTCTGAACTGAAATATAAACAGCATGTTTAAACTTCAGAAGAGACTTAAAACAGCATTTATTAGATTGTGGCCATTATAAGGCAATAAGTCACAATTTTCATTATGCATTAAATTCATCTTAATCACAAGAAATCATAATTAGAGACATATGATGAATGTATTTCATCTGAAATTGTACTCCACATGAATGATTAGGAGTTCAATATTTGGCAGCCAACCCAAAACCAACTCGTTTTACTTTTCTAACCCACTATCCTTAGATGTATAAAGTTAGTCATTAAAAGTAATTGCTTCATTCCAAGTAACTCATTCTTTTCTGCTACACAGCCTGAGCGCATAACAATGGAATATTTTCGTATTTCATGCAGCTTTAATCAAAGCCATTTCATGTGCAATGGCAGAAATAAGGCTTTTTCTTCCAGATCCCCATTGCAGAATGTTAATAGCCATATTTAATCTTAGCTTTACATGTAGTAATCCCCCCCAAATTTACAATTGTCATCAGAAAGCTCAGTGGGGTCTTGTTGCATTATTAAAGTTTTATATTGTTTGGACACATGGCTGGTAAATGGTGCAATAAAATAGCTCTCATTAAAATAAGGAGGTAACTTGCAAGGTAAATGGGACCCTATTGCCATTTTTATTTTATTTATTATGTATTTATGTTTCCAAGTGTACTTATTTATTCCTTGTTCCCTGGCAAATAGGATGGAGATGATGTTTGCTTTGGAGAAAAGCGGCCTTTTGTCCTGGGAGCTCTTAATTCACACGGAGAATGGCCTTGTGGACAAGGTGGTTGATTAGAGCCACCAGCATCTGCAAACTGGCCATGGCGCCTCGTGAATAATTTGGGCTGCGCTCTGACTCCCACTCCCACTGTCTCGGGATGCTAATGGACGCAGAGGGCTCCCCATGCTACTCCCCACCAGCTGAGAAGGAAGCGTCCCCCTGAAATCGCTCAGCCCCACCATGCTCAGTATCTCCTGTCACACTGTCTCTCCTCCACCTTCCTGCGGCCACTCTCGTGCCCCACCAGGTTGCCCCTTCCTATGTCCGCTGTAGGGAGCATCTTTTGAAGAATCCACGCAGGTACAGTGATCCTGTGACTGTGTCCTGTGACTGCAGTGGCCAGCTCCCGGCAGCCAAGTACACACGACATAAGACTTCCTTTGGCCTCTTGTAATCCGACCCTTGGGAGGAAACTATCCCAAGCCGGGCAATCAGAGAGCTGGCCTTCCTGGGATTTGGAAGCGAGTCATGGGACAGGCTATCCATCTTGGAAACTTCAGACAGTTGTCTTCCGTCTGCTCTGTGAACTGAGCAGCAAAGGAAGAGAAATTACAAAGGAAAGAATGGCCCTGGCGTGTGGAGAGCAGTGGGCACAGGGGCTTCCGATTCCCAGTCCCTATAGCCTAGCAGGGCCCTTGTAGTTGTCGCCCATGGGAAATTCCTGGTCAAGTTTTCTTGAGATTTCTGTTACTTCCAACCAAACCCACAAAAATCTTCCCATGATAAAATGACTAATTTGGCTTGCTTCCACATAGAGATGACATTAGGATTGTCAGAAGAAGGATGATTGGGTTTGTCATCAAACCTGTATTTTACATACATCTTATTGATGTGCCAAGCAAATATTCCATCGTGATCTACATGAACTTGTACACAGATGTTTCCTTGGATTGGATAAACCGTAGCACAGGAGACTTAGAGACACGAAAAAAATAACAGATTAAAAATTAAGTCTAAAGTCTCCTAGCTTAAAATAAAAACTTGATATAGCTGGAAATAACTTGTTAGTAAGGAAAAGAGAAAAAGGAGCCCAGCCAGGCTGTGGAGCAATCGGAACACTTTTGCATCACAGTCGGCTTTTAAAATGGCACGTCTACTTCAGCATGGAAAGGAATGAAGCTCCGACACGGGCTGCAACACGGATGAACCTCGCAAACACGCCCAGCCAAAGAAGCCGGACAGGAAAGGCCGCGTAGCATTTGATTCCGTTTACGTGACATGTCCAGGATAGGTAAATCCACAGAAATAGAAAGTAGATTAGTGGTTGCCAGGGGCTGTGGGGGGGCTGACTATTAACAGGGCTTTCCTTTGGGGGTGACGCAGATGTTCTAGAATTACATGCTAGTGATGATCGTGCAGCCCTCTGAATATACTAAAAAGCACTGAATTGCACACTTCAAAAGGGTGACTTTTATTTTATATGAATTATATCTCACTTACAAGGAAAAAAAAGAAAAAGAAAAAGAGAAAGAAGGGAACCAGGAAGGAAAAAGGAGCGATACTTGCTCCTTGGACGGAGTGCGTGTCTGTCGCTGCTCGGGGCTGCTCCTGCCTGCAGGCCTCCAGCGGGGGGGCCCAGCCAGCGTCCCTCCTGCGCGGATCCGCCCGCGCCACGGCAGGAGCCTGGGCTCCGCGAGGTCAGAGGCCGTGTCTTGGCTCCCAGTACCCGCCAAAGCTAGGATGTGGCATCTGTGTGTTGATTGACTGATCCCGTGACTGAGAGCCGTGTAAGCCCTGCCACTCTGGGGACAGGAATGTTGATTAGGCAAAGGGGGGGACGAGGCGGCAGATTCAGATGGAAGGATCATGCTTATTTGGTAGTCAGGGGTGAACCCCCCAAAAAAACAGGTTCTTTGGGCTTGCCAAGGAAAAAACAGGATACACGGTAAAAAAAAAAAAAAAAAAAGAAAGAAAATGGACTTCTCACAGACCCAGACCGATGCGGAGCAAGGGAAGAAACCAGTGCTTGGAGAAGACCAGAGTCTCCCAGCCTAAGGAACCCCTGTTAGGTGACTGGCGGTATCTCTGACTGCACACCTGGACATGTCCTGTGTCCTTATCAACGCGAGCACCTCCAGAGACGTTTCTGTGCGCTCCAGTCATCTGACTAGGAAGTGCACTGCTATTAACATCTTGCCCCCGAGGAGACCAATGCCTGGGAAATAGAAAGGGTCTTGTCTCTGTAACAACTCCTTCTCTCCCCGAGACGCCCCTCAAGTCTGTAGGTTACAGCTGCAGAAATGCCGAGTAAAAAAATAAATAAGTGAATGAGCATCTCGAGCCTGGGATTTCAGCACAGGTTTCAGGCAACCATTTTAGGAAGAGCAGCTGTGCATCACACGCAGAGCATAACCACCAAAAAGAAGTGAGACAATTCTCCACCCACTCCCCAGACCTCCCACACGGAGCGTGACACAAAGACAATGGAGAGTGCTAGAATCTTCTGGAAGCGTGAGTCAAACATTGAGAGCTTAAGATATAATCAGAAATGACAAGCATCTTAAACACACTTTCCAAAATTCAACAAGTGAACATGAATGTGTTTTGCTTGCTTTGGATTCATTCTTCCCTCTCCAGGAGCAAGAACCTTCATATTCCTTTGAGACCACACACCTCCCGCATCAAGCCCAGCAGTTTGGTTGCTGTTGGCTTCACCTCTTGTCCTCGGGTGGGCACATGGCCCCGGGACAGCCAGCCAAACCTTCTCTGCCACAGGGACTGGCTGAAAGATGAGCACATAGTCGGAGCAAATAGAACCTTCTCCTGGGTCTCTTGCAGGAGCTGCCAGAAGAGGTACTCTCCTCTGGAGCTACGATGGGATTGGGAGGCAAGTTTGAGCAGCTAGTCTGCCATCACAACACCGTGAGGGGATACGCTGCCTGCAAATGGAAGTGACTCAGAGGAATACAAAGCTGAGAGATGGAAAGATATCAGTCCATTGTTTGAGCACCTAAATCCAACCATGCCTGGAGCTTATACTCCCTATCAGCCCTACGGTTATGTGACCCAAATTGCCTTTTTTGCTTAAGTAAGTTTGAAGTGAGTTTCTGTCATTTGCAACCAAGTGTCCTAACTAATAAGCCAACAAATTGCTCATGGGCATTAAAAGCAAACTCAGTTGCCTGGTCGCCAGGGAATACTGCATCCTTTCTCAGGAGTAGCTCTGACACATGTCTTTACTGCTGTTGTTCCTCATTCATTCATAAAATAAAATTTTACCCAGTAATTGTGATCGTCAGTCACTATGCTAAATTCAGGGGAGGTTATTAATGGTAAGAACAGCAGGGTTTGGAATGGCCATAGCCAATGGACCCAGTCATGACCTTGGGCCTCTTTCTGAACCCCTAACTCTCAGTCTCATTGTGAGAAGCGAAGTCATACTCGTCATTCACACGGCACACTATCTGGCACATAGTCTGTACCCTCAAGTTCATCAGTGCTCCCAAACAGAGGGCTCAAGTGTGGTCCCTGCCCTCAGGCAGCTTACAGTCCACAAAACTTTTTTGTAAGAAACAATTACACGGTCATCTTTCATCGACTAAAAAGGCCATACATGGATGGCAAAACATCTGTAAAATCACTTACCTTAATAAAAGCTATGACCATAAATGAAAAATCATCTAGTGAAAAATAAAAATTTTAAGCCAAATAGTGATGAGATATGTGTTGTATTTCATTTAGGGATGGCTAACTGACTCCTGGCAGTCTTAATAAAGGAACAGAAAATGACATACAGCCTCAAAATAATTAAACTCCCCCCAAATTAAACAATCCCATGAATAATTCACTCTCAAATCAGTTTTATAGGAAGAAAAATGAAAAACAAAGGTCTGTTTCCCAAATGACATCAGACATGCACAGAAAGCTCCCAAGATGCCAAATTAAATAAGCACCATTAATAAATAATTTGCTTTGCCTAATGTGTTGAATAAACAGCATTTGCATCCCAAAAGCTTAGGGGCCCTCAACTAAGGGAGAAAAGCAAGAAATTCAGATTTCAGGGAGGCCTGGTTTGTACTCTAATTCTGTAGGACCATAATCACTACATTTTCTTTTTCTATTTAATTATTATCTAATAACAAAACATTTGGGCACTAATGGGGTTTTTGAAAGTAATTTTTCTTTCTGGGCGTCCATTTCAGGCATGCCTGTGATTTTCAAGCAGAGAATGGAATTCAAGCCCTGTGGGCCCATGTGGTGTGTGGTCTCTCTCCCTCCTCACTGCCCTCTCTTCTGCATCCCTGCAGTTGAAGATTCCCTGCCCCTCCCAGCCCTGCTGAGCCTCAGAGAGACAGGATCCTAGAAGATTGTTTCTCCCAAGATCCCTGGCTACCAGGTTCGTGGCTGGGCTGGCCAAGGAGGGCTGAGGTGGGAGAACGGGAGTGGGGGAAGGGACGCCTGGTGTGGCTCCTGGGGCAGGGGAGGTGCCCTCACTGCGTCAGTGCTGCGTCCATGCCAGGCAGGTTCTGAGCCTGTGGTCCCTGCAGCCCCAGGGTGGTAGTAGCTCTTCCCGTCTCCTCACCATCCTCCGTTTGGTGTTTCAGCTCTTCTAAAAATTTTAACTAATGCCTCAAATGATGTTCCCCCTTAAGATCCCTAGCACGGACTCTCTTTTCCAGGCCAGACTCAGACTAATGAACTGATGCGCCTTTCTTTGCAGGTGCACTTGTTCCCTTCCGCCTCCAACGCCTGGTAGAACACTGCTTCCACGTCCTGCACCCGGGAAACCTGTGTCTGCCCTGAGTTCGCTGCTTCCAGAGCAGCCCCCTGGGCTGGAAGCTGCCCTCTCGCCCACCCTGATCCGCTGCCCTTTCGGGATGCTCAGAGGTCATTTTCTGTTCCCTGGGTTGTGACGAGCTCCCCCAGGCCATCACTCCTCTGCACTCAGACAGAAAACTTCTGCTGAAGCTCACACCAGCATATTCTGTACCCATCCTGGTTTGTCTGAAATGTTGGCCTTCAAGACAGCCCATGGGGTTTGTTGAGAACTGGTTCAACATTACTTCTTCTCTAGTTTCACCTCCACCGCTGCTTTGGGTCAACTTCCATCTGGACGATGCACATAGTGCTCCATCCTCTTCTTTCTCTCACATCCTCACAACCTAGAGGTTGTGAACAGGAAGAATTAGTTGCAGCTCGAATGTTTACTACGTGTGTCATCTGGGACAAGTGACCAAATATCTGAGCCTGGTTTCCTCATTCTTGCACCAAATTGTTCCTGATGTCCTACAATGCACAGGGGAAAGAATAGCAGATAAGACAATGTAAACTATATCTTAAATGCAGCTAGTATTCTAGTAGGGGAGATAAGTAGTGATGATGAGTTATATGTATGATGCTATTAATTACTTAATTATTATTGTGAAAATTCATCCAAGGGAGATATACAAGAGCATATCATAGCAGGAAGAAGATGGCATTTACTTTTCCTTCTGAAGCCACCATCTTTTCCTTTGTATCTTGAAAAATCAAAGCTAATTGTCACGTATTAATTACGGTGAAGAACTCAGTTCTGTGTATTGCTGCCTTATGGCTGAATTTTGTTGATGTCTAAACAAACAAACGAACAACTGCCCCTGAGCTGCGATACCCATGGTTAATTCTCCCTGTGCACTCAAGGGGCAAGATTGCAAGGCACAGGAAGGAGAGCTCTTTCATGATGATGGACACAAAGGAAATTTTAAAGAGCAAATGGGTCATCCTTCTTTGCACCAAGAAAATTATCCAACACAAACATAAAACACAGAGTTTTGCCATTTAATGTCTCACTCAGAAATAAAACTTTCACAACCCAACATAAGCTGCAAAAGGAAAAAGATAATGTATCAAAACATGTAGCTGAAAAGGCTCAGATCTGGCTGGAGACCTGGCTTGATCCAAGGTCAAATGATGTCATGGAGATCTGATTTCTCCCCCCCATCCCCCCCCACCCCCATCTTAGCTGAGCCTCTGTGCCGACTCCGTTCTTGGACAGGCTTTCCATCCCCTGGGGCACAGGGACATCAAAAGCCTTAGCCCCATATCATCCCAAATTCAGGTCTGGGGAGACCTGTTCTGGTGGCTGAAATCCCTGAGCCTCATTCTGCCTGGACTTGTTTAGCTCACAGGCCCGAGCCTGAGCCAGCCACGTGGCCAGGAGGATGCTGTCCTTTGTCAGCCAGGCCTTGGTCTTTCATCCCTGGACCACGTGAGCTGAAACCAACACCGGGGAAGACCCACAGAGGAAATGTAGGTGTTGTTGCTGAAATTTGGCCATCTAGATGCTGGGAAGACAAATAAAAATCACCCCTCAACCTTAAAAAAAAATCATGAAAGTAGAAATTTTCACCGTCACTTCTATGACGTTCTCAGCCTCTAAAAAAACAAAAGGTCACTAGGTCTTATTTATTTATTTATTATTTATTTACTTATTTATTACTCTACCACTTATTTCCACAGGTCATTGCTGGCAATGGGTTTTTGCTTGGGGGAGGAGCTCTGTCCACACATCTGCAGCTCTGAGCTCAGGGAAAGCAAACCCCATACAGCAAACCACATTTTTAAAAAGCATCACCTATTTCCTGCTGACCTTTTGGTGTTGTAAGCAATTAATTCACATGATTTTCTGCACAATTAATCTTTATAGACAGGTTCAAAAGTCCATCAGCTTGTAGGAAGAAAAAGAGAATTTCTGAAAAATAAACAAAACTAACCTTTAGTTTCACGGGTGTGTATTTGATCTCCAAATTCATCAAATTATATATGTTAAATATGTACAGATTTTTATGTATCAATACTTCAATAAAATGGTTTAAAAAATAATTTTCAAGATATCTCCTAATTTTTTGATAGGATATATCATATTTTCCCTGAGAAATAAGAAACTAGGGGACCTGTATTAGCCTACTCAGGCTACCACAACAAAGTACCACACACTGGGTGACTTAAACAACAGAAATTTATTTTGTCACAGTTCTGGAGGCTGGAAGTCCGAGATCAAGGTGTCGGCAGGGTTGGTTTCACCTGAGGCCTCTCTCCTTGGCTTGCAGATGCCGTCTTCTCCCCGTGTCCACAAGCATCCATGTGCTTTTTCCTCTTCTTATATGGACATCAGTCATGTTGGATTGGGGCCACCTGAATGGCCTCATTTCACCCTAACCACTTCTTTAAAGGTCCTGTCTCCAAACACAGGCATATTCTGGGGTCAGGGCTGAAACATAAGAATCTGGGGGCACACAGCTCAGCCCACAGCAGTGGGTGACTTGCCCAGGGCTGCCCAGCTAGTGACAGAGCCAGGACCCATGCCAGGCTCTGCTCCCAGAGCCCTCCCTGGACACGGCTCCCCACAACCCTCCAACAAGCCTGGACAACCTCTCTGCTCTCACGGCCCACAGCACCTGCCCAGGCCTCCAAACCAGGCTGTCATTTGCTCCAAACCTGAATTTCCACCTTCCTCCTTGTATCCCTGACTTTCTGCCTCAGAGTCTTTGATGCTCTTCTCAGCCCATAAATTCAAGCTCTGCGTTAAAGCTCAGCTCAGATTTCCATGGTGAAGCCTTCTGTGATTATTCACTAATTTCACTCACATCGTTTGAGTACCTGTTGTGTGCCAGACACTGGTGGTGCTTAGAGCTGGGCCACAGCCGTGAGTAGCACACAGACCCACCAGGGGCTCCCAGTCTGCTGCTGGGGACAGAAAAGCAACTCCACAACCCCAACCCTGAGAGATGTGGGGGAAAAGGGGGGGCTCCTACCCTGGGGTTCCTGGAGAGGAAGCAAGGTGCAAGTCAGAGGCTGGAACATATGGATTGGATGGAGGGACAGAGCTAGGGGTGGGAAGGGCACACAGTTCAGTGCATAATGGGGGCTTAGCCCTGCTATTCTTAAGAACCAAGCTCTTTCTGTAGAAACAAAAATGGGATGTTATTAGTATTTAGAAATCCTAGAGGAGCATATTATTGCCTTTCTCTTTAATAGGCAAACATATTTTAACCACCTTCTCTCCAAGGCAGATTGCAAGGTGTCAGGGAAACCCGAGTCACGGCACCAAAGATGTCAGGGTGGGAGTCTGCCCTCGGTTCTTGTGTGCTCTTGGCTGAAGAATGACCAGACTCACCAAAGTGCCAAGTCCAGACTATTATCCTAGTCTCTGACTCCTTTCTTGGCAAAATCACCACCAAGGCCAATATGATGTCGTAACCTCAGGCAGGGAGCAGTTTCACAAGAGCAGCTCTTTATTGTAGAATAAAACGAGTCTGTCTCCAAGAGTGGAGAGAGAAAGACTAACTCACTTATTGGCTGACCCATTCAACACTCTCTGATAAATTGTTTCCTCTTATTAGCCCAGTCTGGGGGAGGGATCTTGGGAGGTGTAGGATGTTATCAAATGATCAACAGGTGTCCTCAAAATTCCATCTTCAAATATATGAGCTCCCTCTAAGAAAGCCCACCTGGGGGTGGTGAACCACAATACAGATTCAAGCTAATGGCATAATAATTACCCTTAGGTTACTATATGTCATTTTCTAAATTTTATTATGCCTGGGCTGGGGAATTCCCAGATTGATAAACCATTTCCTCCTTCCCCAGGTGTAGCAGTTGCCCAGGATAGGATTAAGGGTGGGGCAACACCAAAATGGAATGCCCACCCTCATCCTTCTTCCCAGGTGGAGCAACTGCTTGAGACAGCACCAAAGCAGGGAACCCTTGCCCCAAGAATAACTATCTACCTAATAAAGGGGCACAAGGAGATTCAACTCAGAGGTCCATAACCTTCGGCAGGATGAAGGACCATCACAGAAGGGGCCTGGCGGGGACAGCTGTTGTGTGTGTGGCCAGTGTCCCTTCTGGGAACAGTCCTGTTCTCCTTTGAAGAATCTCCCTCCCATTGCACTTGGCCTTGGTGGGCATGTGGCTGGGGCCAAGCCCATCAGACCATCCCTTCCAGGAATGTGAATCTTTAGTGACAAGGATGGAGAGTGGCTGGGGGGGCGGTCCAGCCAGAAGGGACTGAAGTCCTGACCCATTGACTTCTATCCTTTTAAATCCACTTTCTTGGACTTTTTTAACAGCTCTTCTGTACTATCATTTCCATACAATAACACTCACCCATTGTATGCATACATTCCCATAATTTTGGGTAAATGTACATAAAAATTGTGCCGCCATCTCCACATTCCAGTTGTAGGACATTTCCATAACCCCAAAATGTTCACATGGGCTCATGTGCAGTCAGTTCCTATTCCAACCCCCAGGGGGGCTCTGATTGCTGTCTTTATAAATATGCCTTTTCTGGATATTTTATATAAATGGAATCATAAAATATATATACTTTTATGGCTTCTTGGACTTTGCATGTTTGGAGGTTCATCCATGTTGCGTTGCGGCATGTGTCTGTATTTCATTTTTTCAATGGTGAATAGTATTCCATTATATGGCTAAACCACATTTTGTTGATTCATTCACACATTGAGAGACATTTAGATTGTTTCAGTATCACTCTTTTATAAACAATGCTGCAATAAACATTCACACACACCTTTGTGTGGGAACATATATTTCATTCTCTTGAATAGATCTTAGAAGTGGAAGTGCTGAGTTGTATGTTAAGTGCATTAAACTAGATTCTTTGGCCTTTAATATGATTCTGGGAACCCCAGGTGAGACCAGTACATTTCTGGTTGGGTTAAGTTAGCCAGAGTTGGTTTTCTGTTGCTGGCAAACAAAAAGCCTGATGAAACAGAACCAAGGTAAGGAGAAGGGAAGACAGAACTTAATCCAAATGCCTTACCCCATGGGTAGGGCTTAAAGCCTAAACTAGGAAAAGATGTCCAAGCACCTGAATGGAAAAATAAGAAACTAAGTCATGGTCCAAGGGAAGGAGCCTGTGGGAGTGCAAGTTGGCCAGGGACGGGAGTTGTGTGGGTGGAGCAGGTGCACCTTGCTATAGTCCCAGCCAGAGGCCAAGAAATGTAAATTCAGGGCAAGATAGTACTTCTCAAGTGCCAGAGAGGAGGACTCACGATGGTGGCTTGCGCTGAGACCGGGAATAGAGCCAGATGGGGACAGGGTCATTAAAACCTGAGATAACACCCAGAATAAAAACAGTGATGGGAGCACAGGATTGAAAGCTGAGCCACCAGAGCTGCGTGTAGGATGCCATGTGTCTGCGGATGTGTCCCCAGTCCTTTCAGCCATGGTGGTTCCCAGTGCACCAAAACTACCTCTGTGTGTTTTATACTTGGAGACTCAAAGGTAGGGAAGGAACGGCTTTAGCAAGCACGAAATAAGAGAAACACCAGGAAGGACCTGTCTTTTTGGTGGGGGGGTATCTCTGGTGTTTACTCCTGAAGAGTCACACCCGAAAGGGACCCTGTGGGTCTTCACAGCAGGAGACATGAGGAATCTGGCTCCAGACCAAATTCTCCCTCATGTCCCCTTAGGCCTGACCACAGGCCGTGATTAGGCACTGGCTGGCCTGCCTCGTGAGGGAAGCTGTCCTCTCTCCCTCTCCTCATACCCTGGGTCTGAACAAAACAGTCAGAAGCCTTTTGTTTGGGGCTTCTCTGCTGACCCACCGGACACTGGCCAGGTACAATTCCACGGGGAAAAATGGAACATTGAGCAGCCGGCAGGTGTCTTTCCTTTGCCTCATTCCTGCACCATCATGGAACATGAATAAAGAAGTTCTTGTCACTGGCAGTTTGTCCTGATCAACCACCGCAACACCTGAAGCCACCCTCTGCACAGCAGACTGGTGACAGCCAGTGTCCGGCCGTACTGAGGGAGCCCAGTCAAGGCCTCTGCCCCGCCGGCTGGCCATGCTCACAGCCACGTCTGCATCCGGAGGAGGACTCCTTACTCCATCTCTTGGTGGCTTTCCTGAATTCCTACTCAGTTAGCCTACCTCCTGCTGTGGCAAAGAAGGGTGTGTCAGGCAGAGCACACTGAGTCCAGGCCACGGGAGTTATGTGGCACTCACAGAATCAGCAGGAAGCCTAGACACATCCTGTGAAAGGTGAAAGGTCACCTGTGCAGGTCTCGGTAGTAGGAAATACTTGATTATCTCTCCAGGGTCTTTCTGGAGCGAATGAACGCTGGCCTCTCTCCAACTTTTTATCACAGTGTTCAGGATTTGAATTCCAGGGAAGGAGCGTGGGTCACGCCCCCGTGGATGTAGAAAGAGCAGGTTGTCTGGATTAACAGCCCGTTGGACTGACTGTATCCCGTGGGACATGGGTTACTTCCCAACCAGGAAATTAGTGTGCTATTTCCAAAAGAAAGCGGGAAGGTGCAGTGCAGCCAAGAAGGAAATGTCCGGCTGCAACAAGACACCTAAAGAAGGAGACCTTCCAGAGCCTCAGAAGGAACATTCTAGAATGGGTGGGATTCTCACCCACGGCCCTGCCCCTTTCAAGCCTAGAATAAATTAATGGGGATCAGACCTGTGGGTGGAGGGAGGGGATTGAGGCAGATGGGAAGAGGGGAAGAAAACATTAAGGATAAGAAAGTGTCGGGCAGCGGGAGTCTCAATGTACCTTTCTGCTCACCTCAGCGGCTCTCTGGACGCCACGAGTGTCCTCTTGCCTCAGTTTCACTGTGTCCCCTTTAACGGAGAACGTTGCCCCATGTGAGGGCAGAGCTCCTTCGGGCAAGCCCACCGCAACCCTCCTCCCTTCTCCCCGCACCGAATCACTGCGTCTACCTCACGCCAGTGGCAGGGTCTCCTTTCCTCCTGCGTGGATTCGGGGCTGCTGTACTACACGCGTTTCCACCAAAGTGTGTCCTCACCTGCCTTCTCTTTGAGGGGTACCCTGCTTTGCTCCGTCTGTGTGGCTCCAACTTTGGGGGCTCAAGTCACCCTCGAGAGACACAAAGTGTCTAAGAGCTTGAACTTCGCAGAAGCGGGAACCTGGGTCTGAGTCCTGATTCTAGCACTTATTAACTGTGTGATCTTGAGCAAGTTATTAAAATTCTCTAAGCCCAGGTGTCCTCCTGTATGAAATAGGGTCTATAACAGTAACTTCCTTGAAGTGACGATTAAATGAGAACCCATGAGTTAAATACTTAGCATACAGTGTTCACTCAGCAAGCACTAGCTGCTAACGGTGTATTGGTCATGATAGTATCCAGTTTGCCTGTACCAAACAGCAGTGCAATAAAAATAATCCATCACTCTGTGTCACTTTCTTCCCTTGAGGGATTCTAATAAACACTTAGTTTCCAGTAAAAAACACAGAAGACTTTGAAGGTAAGCAAGGAACCTCCCAGTTTAACCACAAAGTAGAGTTACAACTTTTCAAATCAGCTCTAAAAAGTGTCCTCTAGACTTGCTTTGTATATAAACACCAAATTACAATAAAAAAAAAAAAACCAGCAATGCTTCAATAAAAAAAGCTTAGATCCTAGACCTGGGAAGAAAGAAAGACCCTCACATTGCCCAAGTTGGCAATAGATTTATGTTGGAACCAACAAAAACATCTGAAAAACAAACACGAGCCCCCACGCAGATTTCTGAACTGCACGCTGCAGACTGCTACTCGGAAAGATAATTCATCATCATAAAAACAAACATCCATTTTACACTTGCACGGCAATGAGGATGTTCTTATTTGCATAATGATGGTGATTTGCATATGATGAAAATTTGCCTGAGTGAGTCTTGAGCTCAAAATACACTCAAATAGGATATCGTTAGTACAATTTTCTCAAGGATCCCAATTTAATACTATTTATCTAATGAAAGGAAAAAAATAAATATTGGCTGTAACATCCCATTATGCTTGAGAGTTGGTTTTAAATTACACTTGAGTCGAATGAGTGAGTGAGTGAGTGAGTGGCGTTTGCCTTTCTTTACAGTTCACATAAGAAAGCAAAGAGTATTATCTGTAGGTGAGAATCTCTCCACTTTAACAGTTGCTCCAAATGGACATTTCCAGCCACGCACACGTGCGATTAACTGCAATAAGCATTTGGGCCATGAACACAATGCTTCTACTCTAAGTTAGGCACAAGTCAAGAGTAGAGGTTATATCTTAAAGATAGATGTTCCTGGGGGGGAGAAGGAAAGAAAAAAAAGACATCCTCAAGGTGAGTTAAAAGGTGCATTACTCCCCATACCTGCAGCACAGGCAGAAAAACAAATGTAGCTGGAAGTGCTCGGGGTGCCATATCTTAAAAGAGTGGTGTTGGAAACCATCTTCTGTCTGGCTCAGCAGAATCTGCAAATGCAGTGTGTGCCTCTTTGGGCTTGATTGTGCCTCACAAGTTTCCCACATGGTTGTCTGAAATGTGCTGCGTGTCCTGCTCTGCCTCCCTCCGCCTCCGAGGGTGGGTGGACAGAGCCGTCCTTTAATCTCCATTTCACGGGGAGGGGCCCTGGTGCCATCAAAGCCGAAATAGCATGTGTCTCATGCTCATGTGCCGCAGCGCCAGGCTGATGACTGCACACATTTGCACCACCGTCCTTCCCACTCGAGCGAACGCCGCTGACGGTGATCTGTGTGGCCGTGCAGCTGCAGCTGGGGGCCCGGCGGGGGGAGTGAACAGTCCCACACAGGACAGAGGCCATTCGGCCAGTGTCTTCTACACCTTCGTGACTACAGCCCACGTCAAGAAATAGAGTATTTGCCATTGCTACCCAGCACACACACAACACAACTGAAACACAACTTCAGAAAACAATACTTCTGCTCCATGTGACGTGTTCTGGAATTGTACATCCCATCCCATCCCATCTCTTCCCATCCTATGTTAAAGTACATTATGCTGTGCTTTGCTATGTTATGTCATTTCATTTAGTTTTAAATGATGACCACATCTTGAGTCATCACTCAGTAATGGGCTACAAAACACTGATTGAGATTCTAAAGGACAGAAAACAACAACAACTAGGCCAACTAGGATTTATATGATAGGAAGAGATGAATAAACCACATTCAAACGTTTCAAGTTTGTTCCTGCTTTCCACTTGTCTTCCTTTCTCTCTGCCTTAAAAAGAAGTCAATTCTTTGGACCTATTGTCTGTGAATTGCTGTGCTAGTTTTTATGGGAAAACTAAGGGTTAGACTCAGAGAAGGGAGAGGGTGTCTCTGTGAAGGTGTTAGGAAAATAATTAAATCAAGAGCTTCTTAAACCAGAACATGGTACAAGCATAAGAACTCTCCTGTGGAGAAAAAAATACACAATGTGTTTACTTATTGACTTATCTTCTTAGGAGCTGAAGCGTATTTTTAAGAATTTATTTTACGCCCCAATTTTAGGGAATTCTCAGCTATAATTGTTTGGATATGACTAAACTTTCTCGCCATGGTTCTTTCTCTTCTGGAATTCCTTTCAGCTTTATGTTGAGGAATTTCAGTTTCTCCTCCACACCTCTAAATTAATGTTTCATATTTTTCTACCTCCTTGTCCTCTGCACTGCATTCGTAATAAATTCATCAAGTTGTCTTTTCAATTCGTAATGTTTTATCCTAATGTGTAATAAATTTTTTTCAATTTTCGACAACCATGTTTTTTTATTTAAAGATACCTTATTTGTTCTTTTCATACCTAGCCAATTTTTCTTCTTTAAAAAAAATAAATCCTCGCATTTAAAAAATAAAAAAACAAAAAACAAAAAAAAAAACTCTCCTGTGGGGTTTAGGATGAGTCCAAGCTTTAATCTTTAAAGGAGGGTGCATTTGGCACTGATCAATAAGTGTTCTTGTCTATCACAGTCTAAGTGTCTGTATGTAACCAAACATACTGAGCTAACCATCTTAAACTGCCTAAGGTGCCAAATGTGTGACAAGGGTGATTAGACTCAACCCAGATTGGACTTCAGAATCCCTCTCAACACAGGCCATCCATCAGTCTTATTTAAAAAGTACATGAAATCTATTTGAACCTCAAGCCTACACAAAGGCAGATGTGAAGGCTTCCAAATAAACATCAAGATGTGTGGCAAACCTTCATATAAGTGAATGTTTTACTTTTCATCCAGGAGATTCTGGTGTGGGATAATCACTGTGATTGTGTGAAAGGTCTTTTATTTAGAAAGAAACAAAATTTTACTGAATGAGTAGACTACAGCTGCTCATGCCCCAGGGTGGGGATGGGGAAATGTGTGCCCATGTGAAATGATGGATATGTTAATTTATTCCACTACAGTAATGATTTTACTATGGATATATATGTATCTTATAATATCATGTTGTATACCCTAAATATACACTATAAAGTTTATTCTTTAAAAAGATTACGTTACTGTAAATTAAAGAAAAGAAGAATTCCCTCAAATATTACTGACAGTTCTATAAGGGATTTTGTCTTTAAAATCCCTTGCAGCTCTGGCCTTCAATAATTAAACTGAAATCAAAGACAATGGTGATTTTGGTTTCACCAAATCCAATCATGGAGAAGTATTGCTTAATAATGAGGGGAGACGTATGTTTACTTCTCTAAATCAGTTCAACGACCATTTATTCAATACCTACTGCATGATTAGGTAGGTAGCTTAGCTGGGTGATATTAATGGTTTATGGTCACCTTTCTAATAGCTAAATGAGGCACTTGATTGACACCTCTATGGAGTAACAGTTTTTGATAAAAATATTTGGAGAATGAAATAAAAAATGAGTTTTAGTTTCAAAAACAAGGAACCACACAGGTAGAAAATGAAACTGTACCCTCTGCAGTGTTGTGTTTTCTTTTTCACATCTGCACAGGGGACCCAGTTAAGCCAGGGAAGAGGACTTTGTTTGCCGAGACGTCCATTCACAAGCCTGAACCAAATGCTGCTTTGGTTTCTAGGACCACTCTGATTAGCCAAGTGCATTGTCCAGGGTCTTCCAGGGGGACTTTCTCCCCCAGCAGCATTTGGTTGTATCCACGTCACACACTGAGATGACCCCACGTCTAAATCTTCTGCACACAGTTCACATGGTGTCAGTCAGGGCAGGCCACCTTGTGCTTCAGTGATTAGCAGCCCCGAGATGTGAGCTGCAGAAACAGCAAAGGCTCATTTCTCCCTCCCACAGGGTCCTCTACAAGTCCAGTGTGTCTCCAGGGTGGTGACCTGCCAGGAGACATCTCCTCCTTCCACCACATGTCACAAAGGCTTCCAAAGTAGGGAGAGGGGGGCAGAGAATCCAGCACCAACAAATAAATAAACGTATTCCATTGGCCAGAGGAGTCACAAGGCCACATCCAACTTCACGAGGTAGAGAAGTATAACATGAAATTGAGGAGAAGCAGGTATTGGTGAAACACGGTGATGCCACTACACACGTCAATTCAAAGACGTTGCCTCGGACGTGTCTGCCTCCAGGTCCCCCTTTCATTTGCACTTGGCTCCTGTCACCAGATCTGCACGGAGATGACGCAGAGATGGGAAGTCTTCTCCACGCATCCATCCACCCATCCATTCATTTAACAAACGCTTACCGAGTGACTCGGTGTGCCACAGGAGGAGCAGTGAGCTGCCCCTGGGGAGCTGACAAAACAGATAAACAAATACAAAGGCAGATATCTGCTGTATCAGCTAGTGATAAGATGAATTTTTGAAAAGGAGATAAGGAGAGAGGGGGGAAGACATGCGGGTATCTGGGGGAAGAAATCTCGGGCAGCAGAGGAGACAGAAGTGCAAGCACACTGAAAGGAAATATGGATGGTACATTTCAAAAGAAAAGCAAATGAGTCTGTGCAGAGGATGCCAGGGGGATGCGGGAATCACTGAGGAAGCCGTGATCAGAGAGACGAACACAGGGCTACACAGCCCATGGAAGGGTTTGTCTGTTACTCTGACTGACCCAAGGGGTGCTGCACAGCTGTGAACAGAGGTGCAACGTGATCTGCCGTGGCCGTCCTGCGGAGTCTAGACGGGGGGAGTGTGAGGACCAGTTGGGGGAGGTTGCAGGGATCTGAGAAAGAGGCAATGAGGGCCGGACCAAGCGGAGCCCACAAGAGTGCAGGTAGACAGACAGTGGGCGGGCAGCTAGATTTACATTCGTATTTGTTTTATTATAAAAGCAATTGCACCTAGACATTCAACTTTGCAGAGAAATACACATTGAAATACACAAATAGGTACAAAGATGCTTGTCACTTCATTGAGTACCATAATGAGAAACGAAATAATTTCAATGTCAATCAATAGGGAAATGGCTAAAAGACAAAAAAAAATCAAAAACAACAGCAACAACAAAATCTATGGCAGGTTTGTAGTTTGCAATAGTAGGAATACTTGGAATGAATGCCCTACGTGTAGTTACTTGGAGGAACTGCCAGGACGTAACATAGAATCTGTGTAGTATTCTCTATTATGTTTTATTTTAAAATTAAACAAGATGCTCGATGCGCTCCAAGTCAGATGTGCAGATTAGTGTTTTTCATCGGATTTGGCAGGATTTGGGCAATTATTTCTTAAGATATTTTTCTGCCCTTTTCTCTCCCTTCTCCTTCTCAAACTCCAGCCAGGTTTTCCTCCTTATTGCTCCCTTGAAACAGTTCCTACCCAGTTCCCCAAGGCGTCCACTTGTCAACGCTGTGCCCTCTTCTGGCTTGGGCTGCAAGCAGCACTGGACGCGGCCAGTGGTTCCCTCCTCCCTTCTGCACCCGGCTTGGGGACAAGACTGAATCTCAGGAATTCTCCCACCCGACCTGCCTTTCCATCTTTGTCACCTGTGTTGGTTCTTCCTCGTATCCCTGCTTTCTGAAGTTGCTGAGGATTGGACTCGTGGGCATCTTTTTTCCTCAATCAACACGACCTCCCTAGATAATCCCTTTCGGGTCTTATGATTTTAAAGGATCTATACCCTGGTGGCTCCCAAATATAAATCTTTAGCCTGGACTTCTTCTCCGAATTGCAGATTCTCACACCCAGTCACCTGTGCCACACTCCCGCCTGGACGTCTGGTGGAATGTTGAACTCAGCCTCTCCAAGGCTGATCCTTCTGTGACCTTCTGGGACCTTCTGGGACCTTCTGCGACCTTCTGTGACCTTCTGCAACCTCGGCCTTGTTCATGTCACTCAACAGCAGCTCCATCTTTTCAGTTGCTCAGAAACTGTGGGAGCACGCAGGAGTCTTCTCCGCCTCTCACAAGCCATGATCCAAAGCATCGGCTAACCCTGTTGACTCTAGGATTCAAAAATATCCAGAACCCGACCACTTCTCCTCACCGCCATGACCAGCACCGTGGTCCAGGACACCATCACTTTGCCCTGGATTATAGCAGTGGTGTCCTCACTGCTCCACCTTTTCAGTCCTGGAGTCGTCGAGTCCATTCTCCGCACAGCAGCCAGAGTGGTCTCTAAAAACATAACTGGGACCTTGCCCCTGCTCTGCCCAAAGTGCTCCTCGGGCATCCATCTCATGCAGCTGGAGACCCAAACTCCTTACAAAGGTCCACGTGACCCTACATAACCTGGTCCTGGTGTCTTTATGACCTTACCTCCCACCCTATCCCTTTTCTCACTGCGCTGCAGCCACGCTGACCTCCCTGCAACGGTCCCCTCCCTTGGGAACGCTTTTCCCCAGATGGCCTGCTCTCTCAAAGCCCACCCTAAGTAAAACAACACCCACCTCACCTAGTACAACCCACCCAATTTTCCCTGCACGATTTTCCTCCATAGTCCACAACACTATCAGGCATCCCATGTGCTGTTTCTGACTTCATCTCTTGTCTTCCTCCACTTGAATGTAAGTTCCGTGAGGCCATGGGCTTTATCTGGTTTGTTTAGTCCTGTCTCCCCAGGACCTAGAAACAGCATCTCACCATGACAGGGGACTTTCCATAGGTTTGCCAGGCAATTGCCACCTTTGCATCTTTTTGTTTTTTTGAGAGACAGGGTCATGTTCTGTCCCCCAGGCTGGAGTGCAGTGGCATCATCATAGCTCACTGCAGCCTCAAGTTCCTGGGCTCAAGTGATCCTCCTGCTTCAGCCTCCCAAGTAGCTTGGACTACACTAACTTTTCTTGTTTTTTTGTAGAGACAGAGTCTCCAGCTATGTTCCCTAGGCTGGTCTCAAACTCCTGGCCTCAAGAAATCCTCCCACCTTGGCCTCCCATAGTGCTGGGATTACAGATGTGACCCCTTGCACCTTTTGAGGACATCCAGGGAGGCTCCAGGCCACAAATGCCCTCAAGCTGGCACCTGCAACCCCACCATCAGACAGTTCTCCTTTGTATAAAGAGCAGCCCTCTCCTTTAGCCTTTAATTAAAACTCAAATATTCTGAGCTGAGTAACACATTATTTAACACATCATTTCCTTAACACCTCAATAAGGAAGAGTAAAGTTTTCTTCTAGCCTGAGAAAGGAAAATTAAGAGAGAAATAGAAAACAGCTGTTCTCCCTCCCCAAAAGAGAGACGGGGCATTGTTCCCACTGTGCAAGTTTACGAGGAGGAAGTCCTGAAGGGCTCTTAACTTTTCAAGTTCAGTGTTTTAAACAGTTGCCAAATTTAGACTGGATTTTTGGTGAAAATACTCACATAAATCATAAAAGTTATTAAGTTGGTGTATTAGTTTACTACGGCTGCTGTAACAAGTTATCACGAACTTGGTGGCATAAAACAATGCAGACATTCTCTTACGGCTCCGGAGGCCCGAAGTTCACTGTGTGTCCACAGGTGTTGGCAGAGCTGCTTCCTCCATGGGGTCCTGGTAGAGCAGCCGCTGCCTTGCCTGTTCTGGCTTCTGGGGGCTGCCTGCATTCACGGCTTGTGGCCCCTTCCTGAGACACTCCAATCTCTTGCTTCCATTGTCACACCTAGTTCTGTTGTCAGTATATCCCCTGTTTCTAATGAGTAATTTGTGATTCCATTTTGGGTCTATCCAGACAATCCAGGATACACTCCACATCCCCAAATCATTAACTCAATCAAATCTACAAAGTCCCTTTTGTCACGTAAAGTAATATTTGCAGGTTCTGGTGAGTAGGACTTGACTGTCTTTGGGGGCCATTGTTCAGCCTACACAGCAGGATCCTACCAGGGGTGTTAAGGTTAATTTTTTTCTGCTGGCATTTTTGACACAGATGAAAAACAATAGCTGAACCCAAAAACTGACTAGGGAGATTTAGGATATTAATTAAACTCAACATGATTCAGGCAAGGCAAGGTTGGGGAGTAATTTTCAAATGGAGAAAATTAAGGTGTAAAGTGAAGAGTCCAGGGAAGAGCTCATGAAGTAACTCCTCCTGAACATGATCTGGAAAGAAAATATTATTTTTGGCACTGGAGGCATCATTGAAATTATTACCAAGTCACCCAAAATGACTGTTCGGAAAGGGACAGCCGTCATTTGGCTATATAGTTTATTTCTGATCCAGCCCCCATTACCTTCCAATCACAACTTTTATAAATAAAAAAGCCATTCAATTTTAATGTGGTTTGACTTCTTCAAAACAGTTCTGGGATTCTTCCTCTGGCATTTGTCTGTTTCAGGAGTAGAAATGAATGTAATATGAGGTTTCAAAATATGTAGTTAGATTTAATATGGATACTTGATAGGAATGGACTTTTTGAACAATACCCTAAAGAGAGAAATCATAAAAGAAAAAATATTGATGGGTTAGATGGAATAAAAACTAACTTTTCTGAATGCTAAAACACACAGAAACGCATACACACATGTACCAATGAGGCAAATGAAAACCTGGAGAAAATATTTGCATATGACAAAGGATTAATATTTTTAATGTACAAAGAGTGTTTGCAAATCAATAAGTAAAGGATGGATTCAGATCATTAGAATTTCTACAATTTTAGGGTAGAGGATATTTCCATCAGTACATCTTCAATGCTGCCTTAAGTTGGTTGTGGTTTTCAATTGCTAGTATTATTGCTTGGCAATCTCAAGTTAATGTTAATTTGGCTTCATTATTGTCAATTTATTTTCCCACTAGGTCTTTGTTAATTTCACCACATATATTAAAGCATACTTGCATATTTGGCCTATAATTTCTGATAACTGATGTTGAGCTATTGTACATTCATTCATGGCTCATTTATGTGTCCTTTTTGGTCAGACTGATGCATATACCATCCATACCCTCATGCCCAAAATATGCTTGTACAGGCAGATTTTATTGATAATATACTTCTGTGTTCTTTAAATAATAACATTTGATATATTCTTATAAGCTACATATAATAAGATAAAGGCACAGAGCTATTTTTAGATTTCTAGGTCATAATAATGGCAAACACTTATAAGCACTTACTAAGTGTGAGGCATCATTATGAGCATTTGACACACTTTATTTGATTCTTAGAACGCAATGAGGTAGGTTTTGCTAGTTTTCCATTTAAATCTAAGGACAGAGAGCTTAAATAACTTCCCGGGCTCACAACAGTAGAAAGTGTCAGGATGGGAATCCAAAACAGGCTTTCTGGCTGCAGAGCTTGTGCTCTGAGCTGCCGTGTCCCTCTGCCTCTCACAGAGCACCCTTGATAACACATAACCAGGTGCACACAATCATGATCTTCTCGTAAACCAAATAACACACAGCTTCAGAAGTTTCCTCTCCATTTCTTTTGTTTTAATCACCAAGTTCCCTCTCCATTGGGAAGTAGAAGTGGGTGAGGCAGGTGCAATCACACGTCTTTTGCCCGAATGGGTCACATGAGAGTGAGTCGGGACATCCACCTCTCACGTTCACAGGGCCCTGCCTTGCTTCTAAGAAGCTTTGCGTGGCTTTCTTGGATGACAGCCAGTTTCCTTCCCACACTTGCTCCTTCCTGGAAAGCAGTGGCCACATGTTCCCAAGCTTTACTGGGGACGGTCCTGGGGCTCCCAAGAGCAGAGCAGGCTGAATCGCGAGGTCCAGGCAGGCGGCTGTGCCTTCTCACCTCCCGAGGCACACGGCTCCCCTTCTGCGAATAAGAAAGAGAGGCCCAGGGCCAAAGGGCGTCTCTATGCGTCACCACCTTACTGCCCTGGTGCCCGATGATTAATGCAGCGGCCACAGCATCTGTCATGATCAAAGATTCATTGAACTCTTCCATGTGGAGCTTGCAAGTCAACTGACAAGACACCTTGAACTCCCCCAGATGTTCATATTCCAGGGTTCCGGCACTGGGTGGGATATGTTCTGTGCTTATTAGTGTAAAAGAGAGCAATCAGCCAAAACCTCGCACCATCTGGAGGAAAATCGATGTCTCTATATTTAGGCCAGATGGGAGCAGCATCAACCAGACCGAACAGCACATGTCTGTGCAAGTACGTGCCAACAGCACCCCTGACATGCCACGTCCATTCCATTATTTACCAACTTAGAAAAATAACGTTTAAGCTAGACTATGGGCAGGGCCCCTGTTTATAGGGAATCTAGAGAGCTGCCCATAAAAATAAGAACATGAGATGTGAGAGTAAGCAACACCGTCAGACAGTTACTGCCATCGTGGGAGAACACAACTTTTGGATTCTGCCCTGAGCTCTGTCTTCATCAATGAGTCCAGTGGCCGGTTCTCGCTTCCACAAATGAAGGGATATTTTGTGCCAGACATGATTGACCTTGTGGCCCTCACTGGGGTCATTTACAGCTGTATGTCTGTTGTGTGAACGTTTATCTAAATCCCTAGTATACTGGAGGAATTTATTTATTGTTCATTCAGTGCACCAAATATTAAGTGTCAACTATGAGCAAGGCAGTGCTGCTAAGTGTTTTTAGTGGACAACTGAATTTTTTTGTGTCCAATATCCATTGACTATATTTCTGGCAAAATGGTGTGCCCACCTCTTTCTGGCAGACTCACACCCATCAGTGTGTGTGAGTGGTTTTCTTCACCCCTTGCTTCAGAGGAGGTTACTTTGTCAGGCCTGGTCCATCAGGGCATCACATTGCCCTGGCCACAGCAGGTTTAGTCCCGGTACATGGCCCACTGAGAGCCAACAAGATGCAGTGGGACTTGTGCTTTTAGAAACAAGGCAGATTCTTTCTTTCTTTGGCCTGAAGGGGAGAGCATGGAGAGACTGCAGCTGCTGCAGCCGTCTTGAGATAATGAGGAGTAAGTGCTGGGGGACCAGACCCCAGTGACACTTCCAAGCTCCTCAAACCAGCTGTGCCTATGATGGAGATTATCCCTGGGGTTTCCAGTTGTATGAACCACAAAAATCCCCTTTTCTGTTTATGCCAGTTTGAGTCAGGTCTTCTATGCAATGGAGAGTCCTCATTGGCACAGTGCTCAAAGTTCTCCTCAGTAAGCAAAATAAACCTTTTTTTTTTTTTGAGACAGATTCTCACTCTGTCACCCAGGCTGGATTGCAGTGGCATCATCACAGCTCACTGCAACCTCAAACTCCTGGACTCAAGGGGTCCTCCTGCCTCAGCCTCCCAAGTAGCTGGGACTACAGGCACACACCACCACGCCCATATAATTTTTCTATTTTTTGTAGAGATAGGGTCTCACTCTTGCTCAGGCTGATCTTGAACTCCTGAGCTTAAGCAATCCTCCTGCCTTGGCCTCCCAGAGTGCTAGGATTACAGGTGTGAGCCACCGCTCCTGGCTGCAAAAGAAATTCTGAGATTAATAAGCTATGGCCAATGTAAAAAAAAAAAAATTATTCTGACACTTATTAAAATGGTAAGGAAGACTTTATTCAAGACTATTACAATAGAGGAACGATATGAACTCAACTCCGAAGACAGAAAAGACAGCTGGGGATTTACAGTCCAAGAGCAGAGTGAAGGGTTCAGTGGACAGAAAATTATTAGGAAGAATTTGATCATATATCAAGGGGAGGGGATTCTTACCATACTGGCTTCACAGGCTTCTTGATCCTGGCAAGCCAAGGAGTTAGGAATGGAGGGTGAGGGATGAGAAACCTGACAGAGCATCGAGGGTGGGGCATCATCATTGAACCGCCCTGGCAGGGCACAGGCCCATGTTGAGGCTAAGTCAAGAAAAGGGCTCAGAGAAGCCAGAGTAGAGTTGAGCCAAGGAGGAAGTCTTTTTCACCAATCTAGGTAGAAAGATGACTATTTTAATCTAGAACTATGGCTTACCCTCGGAGAATTTCAATGGGCACATTTAAAGCTGATGGATAATAGTAATAGTTTTAATATTAATATGTGACTGTAAAAAAGATGGCTCTTAAGAAAATGCAAATTACAGGGGCTCCAGGATGATTTGGGGGTCAGTCTTCCTGGAGGTTAGTAAAGGACTGAATCCCTCGGCATCCCCTATCTTGGGTCACATGCCTATCTTGAGCCAATTCCTGTGGCCAGAGTGCAGAATGGACTAACTAGCCAGACCTGGGATATGTGCCACCTCCTAAAGCCAGATGTTTGGAGCATTTTAGACTTAACCAAATTCTAAAGACTTGGCTTGAAAGTATGGTGGTTCCTGAAAGCAAAATCGAGGTGTTACTGGAGAAGAGGGAAGAAATGCTTAACAAGTGTTATAGACTTAATTGTCTATAACTTCAACATATGTTGAAGTTCAACTTCATATGTTGAATCCCTAACCCCTCAATGTGACTGTATTTGGACATAGGGCCTTTAAAGACATAAAGTTAAGTGAGGTCATAAGGTTGAGGACCTAATCCAATAGGACTAGTGTCATTGTAAGAGGAAGAGACATCAGAGATCACTCTCTCCATGTGCACACAGGGGAAGCACACAACAAAGAGATGGCCGTCTGCAAACCAGGTGCCCCTTACCCCAAAGATAAGCCATCCACAAGCCCTCACCAGAAACCCAATCTACAGGCACTTTAACCTGGGCCTTCCAGCCTCCAGAATCATGAGAAAATAAATTTATGTTGTTTGAGCCACCCAGTCTGTGGTATTTCATGATGACAGCCTGAGCAGACTAATTACAACAGGCAGGAATAATTAATGTGTTTATAGACCTTACACAGCCAGGAAACACCCCCTTGGGTGGGAGTTTGATGAGGATGTGGGTGCCACGGATTGAAACAGAAGATCGTGACAGACACTGCTCACCTCTCCAGTGTTTCTCCCTTCATGGGCACACAGCTGGATTACATTTCCCGTCCTGCCCTGCAGCTGGATCTGGCCACCTGACTGAGTCCAGGCCGATGAAATGTAGAGAATTGATTTGTGCCACCTGCAGGCATGGCCCATAAAAACTGCTCATGCTTGATTCTCTTTCTCAGTCTCTTTCCCCAGAGACTGGCTTATGAAGAGGCGCTGGAGGAAGATCAAGCCACAAGATGGAAGGGGCCTGGGTCATTGAGCGACTACCCGGAGGAAAGATTCTCTGCCAAATCATGTTGGATTATGACATGAAGGAGAAACAGACTTACTGTGTTAAGACATCGAGATACTAGAATTTATCTGTTTTACCAGCCAGTATTATTTATTTTAATTAATACAGACACACCATTTGAAGTAATCTATTCTATACACCAAATGGTCACAGGATTGCCAATGACTTCTATTTTCTGATTTTTTTCTGTGTTTTCCAGATTCTTTATAAAGAAAATGTTTTCAAATAAGGAAAAAAAGTGTATTCTTATAAAGTTGGTTATGAAGGATTTGTAATGACTTGGAAGATACTTCACAATACATGGCTTTCCAAAGACATGACATATATTATATGCCCATACCCTATATTAATAAAACATCTATGATGATTACATGTACAGTTTAGATTATGAGGAACAGAATCCTGCTCAAACTAGCTCAACAAAGGGGACTTAATTGAAAGCATAACCACCTCACAGAAACCAAAGTCAAGCTAAATAAAAGGATCAGGGAAACTCCACCAGCCTCAGCAGCAAGAGACCCTGGACTTCCACTCTAGTGCCCCACCGTGAATGGGGCTTGGTCATCAACCTCAGTCACTTCCTCTCTTGAGTACCACAAGCTGTCCTGTGCCTCTGTGCCTCATATTTGATCCTCCTTCTCCTGTTCATGACCCAAATAACCACCACCTCCAAGTCCACATGACCTTACAATAGCAGAACCTGGGTGTGACTCAACCTTCGTGTCAGCTTAAGTTCTCAAAATAAGGGCCCTTATTAGCTCTGTCTCACCTAAAAATTAATTCCTTCTTGGTTTGATGTCTGGCTGTGTCCCCTGTAGGTATAATCTTACCTTTGGCTGTCAAGGCACACCCTTCAAAAGGGCTGTAGGTGGACAGGAAATTCCAGAGAAGAGAGAGGTATGATGGCAATAATTGATATGTGTAGTACATGTCTTGCCTAGAAGAAATTACACCAAAATTGTAGAGAGTAGATGTTTCAGTGCTACTGTCAACACTACTGCCTGCTGGCAGTTATTAAGCAGTTACTACGTTCCTAACACCGTCTTATGCTATAATGGAAAAAAAAACTTTATTAAAAATTAAAGAGGGATAAAAAGAGACCCCCCACAATAGTAATGGTTTTTAGGGATAAGTTACTTGAGACGTTAAGACATTCATGAAGATTTCACCAAGAAAGCATTAAGGTAGCATGATATAGAAATACCAGTCAGATGAAAAATGCTGTGATTCTAGTAAAATATATATAAACTCATAAAAATGTCATTATGAATATCTACTAAAATGAATAGAGGCATTTCTGTAATATCCACTGTGCACTGATGGCTTTGCTAGGCCAACACAAAAGCGATCATCAACAATTGTTGAGCAGCTGGGTACTTCACGGGCGCTCTTATTTAATCTCTGCAATGCCATTTAGTTAAAATCCATTCCCAACGTCCCCTTCTGTTGCTGCTTTCAACTAAGGATGGAAAACCAAATATCTCTTTCCCGACAGCGAGGGGAGGCCTTGGGACACCTTACTGGCTAATAAGATACAAATAGAAGTTTAGAGGGTGAAGGCGGGTGGAAGAAAGTCTGCCAAAGCTTGAGTTTTCTTATTTAAAAGTAACAAATGGGGGAAGAGGGAAAGAGAGAGCCAGCATGGCTACCACCAGCCCCGATTATTCCTGCCTTAAAACACCAACATGATGGCAAGAGCTGCAGCAGCCACCCTGCGAGCATGAGGAAAAGATGAGGGGAATCCGAGACATACCACCCCGGACGTGGCAGAGCCACCAAGCCAGTGTCTCAGCACTTCTTTGAGAAAAACAACTCCTGACATATTTGTAATCATTAAAGCATCAGAAATCACTTTTTAATAGTCAAACAGGAAAGAGTCTTCAGGCATTTGTTCATAGCTTGAGTGCAACATCCTTCGGGACAAGCCACCCTGCCCATCCCGTCTCTGTGTCCTCGTGACTCAGCCACAGCCGAATTACCCTGGGAGGCAGCAGGCAGGAGGGAGTGAGCCTCCAGACACCCACCCCTACGTTGTGAGGTCACAGATTGGCTTCCTGATGTCTTGACTGTGTGGGGCCACTTCCCTGGGTGGGCTGGTCCTTATCAAAGCTGGGAAGCAGTGCTCAGTGGAGGGCGTCCCTCCAGGAAGCAGTTCCAGGAGGCCTTGGTGTCGCTTACTCCAGTCAAAATAAGTGTAAGTGACAGTCTCTCTGCTTGGTCAGGGGTTCTTCTAGAACATTCTGTAGGAGTTCTTCTGAAACATTCTGTTGCTAGGATAACAGATTGTAGACACAGAACCACTTGTAGACACACCCTGGGCTTTAAGACATAATTCAATGTGTATTTCATCAATACGAAATAATATTGGTACTCGGTAAAGACACAGTAACCCTGGATGCGTTAAAGTAGTTAGTTGGTTTCTCATATGTCCTTTCTTGCCAGAAAGGGTGGAATCATCAAAGACACCAGTGACCTCTTTTGGCTCACCCCAGGCAGACTCCAGAGACAAGAATAGATGCTGTTCTTGCGTGGAAAGATGTTACTAAAGGATCAGAGCCTCTCGTCACCCCTGAATCCCCACTCCTGAGACAGGTTTTACTGGAGTCATGGTCCTTGAACTAGTCAGGACTCCTTTCTGCAAAACAGGGAATTTATTAGTCCGTGGACCCTAAAGAAGAGTGAACGCAGGAAGGGCACAAACGTCAGGGGAACTGGACGCAGGACCTGAAGGCTGGTGGGACTCTCCCTTTGCATCTTTCATCCCTCTCTATGTTGGTCAGTTTTCTTCTCTCTCACGAGGGACCTGAACTCTTTGTTGAGTGGAAAATCTGGCTGGCCACGGCTCCCAAGTTTTATAGACGAAAGTTCCCCTTCCATTGGGAGTCCAGCTCTCGTTCCCAATTCCAGTTGTAAATATCCTGGGGGGGGGGTTCTCTGATGCGCTTGGATTGGGTTTACCGCCCCGCTATGGACCATTCATGGAAGGGAGGTGAGGGCGTGGGGCACCAGGAGGCTTCTCTGGGAACCATTTGGGTTCACAGGTCCCAGAGGGAACCTGCTGTTTCCAGAATAAGAGGAGATGCTGACAAGTAAACAAAGCATCTCTTCATCCCCTTGGGCATGAGACGGGCAAGGTGAGAGCCTTTCCCGTTGTTCCCTCTTTCTGTGACTTTCTACCTGGTACCTCTTCAGGGCCTTTTGCCTCAGGCTATTCGCACAGGGATGCTGAGTGTAATCGACTTCCCAACACTAAGTGTACAACCCACGATGAGAAGTATTGGAGGCTTGCGTTAACTGAACAATTTCCAGAAAGCCCCTGGCCATCCTTGTGTTACGGTGAGAAAAGATGTCTTAATCTCACATAGGATGTCAAAATGGGAGTATTACATCTTAATACTGACATTACAATTTCCTCTCCCCTTTCCCCCCTACACTCTTACATTTGGTTTTGTGATTCATAACAGCAGTATTGTTTAATTAAATTTTAATTGCACCAGGAATACAGGCATATATTTTCATTAAAAATTTAAGAATAATGCTGAAGTTCTTATCAACTGATCCCTCAACCACAGACCTTCTTTCTCTCTTCCCCAGGGATAACCATTGATTTCCATTTGCTTTGTACCTTCTTGGATGCTTTTCCATGAATTTGCATTCAAGCATCGGAGCCAAGAGCTTGAGATGTTTAAGTTTGTTGTGTTGGTCTGTGTGGGTCTTCCATGAAGAGTCAACAAACTAGGTATCTGTGTGCAACTTTTTTATTCAACAACCCATCATGGAGATTTTATACATTATTACACGTAGGTTTATGTCATTCTTTTAAATCATATTTCCCTGCTAATGGACGTTTTAAGTTGTTTCCAGTTTTCTTTTATTAACCTGCACAGAAATAATGACTCTCATGTGAAGAGGGAAGAATTTCTCTAGTGGGACTTTCTCAGAAGTGCAATTGGAATATGCTTTTAAAATTCCAGGTCGTGCTCCTACCAGCAGTGTAAAAAGATACCTGTTTCCAATACACTCACCAATACTTGTTACTAACAATCCTTTTAACATTTATTCCCACTTTCTCAAATGGATGTTTGGAGAAATAAAATGTCATCAATGAACACTAGGTTTGTATATTACAGGCAGGTAATTGGCAGTTGTACAATACGAAGATAGTTTGAGTAAAGTACAGCGTTTCATTAACAAAAGCTGACTTTTACAATCAAATGACCTACTATTTGCAGGATTTTAGCCTTTTGCTCATCCCAACAGTTATTTGCAAAATTGACAGTCTTTGTAAGTTGTTACCAAATGATATACACTTAGCTTCCAAATGAAATGTCATTAAGGAGCTTCACTTTCTGTGCATGACAGAGGAGCAGCTGCTTCTTTGTCCACAAAAGAACAGTATTCTTTTTGTAAATGGCCTTAAAGTCAGAGAAACATTTGCAGGCATGATTCCGTAATGGATGGAACTTTGGGTTCGTGTACTGGGTAGAAAATTGAACTGGAAGAAGTTTAAAATTCTTTCCACCTTTGAGCACCTGTGATTCATTTGGTGGTTCTCAATCACAAAGATGACTCATTCATTCAACAAATCTTCCTTTATTTCCTGCCATCTGCCGGGAAGGGAGCCGAGAAAGACAGACGTGGATCTGCTTTCATGACGCTTCCATCCTAAAGGAAGGCAGGAAGGCATGGGCAAGATAAGGCACATGCCAGATGATTTCAGAGAGTGATCGGTGCTCGGAAGAGACACCCAAGCTGTCTCAGTCGAGGTGAACTGGAGGAGGGACTAAGATTGCACGTTCAGAGGACACTCTAAACTGAGCTAGGGATGAAAATAAAATTCCAGGGTGAGGTCCCGAGGGAGGCTCTGCTCTGTCGCCTGGCAGCCTGTTAGGAAGCAGAGTACCTCCAGGCCCATCCTCAGTGCACGCAAATCCTCCTAGGAGTCCACCCAAGGTGCCATCTTCCTAGAAACATCTTTCTCTGAGTTCTTAACACCTTCATGCCAATGCCAGGGCATCCATATAGTGCTTGGCGTGTGGAGAAGCCCCTCTGTGACTCCTCCTGCTCCTGAACTAGACAGTATTGACCCTGAATCCTCTCTGGATATTGACGTTTGCAGCAAATCCAGGAAGTTCCCCAGGCTGTTTTGCCCCCTTCCCCGTCATAGCTCAGCCTGCGGTGTTGAAGACAGAGCTGGCTTTCTGCGTGAAGGGGGGTGAGAAGGAAGAGGGAAAAGCCGGGTGTGGGGTAATATGTCGAGAGGATCGCCCCTTCCACATGGGATTGTGTTTGGGCAGCCCTCAGGGATGGCCGCGTGCAGCTCAGGACCTGGCATTGCACAGACGCCACACTCCAGAGTGCGAGGGAGGAGAAGTTAGTAAAGGCACCCCTGACAGGGTGGAGGTAAGATCACAGGAACCCAACCAAAGATGAGACTGGCAATGGTAAAGCCTGAAGCCACCACAGGACCTGCAGGGACAGGGGAGCCCTCCCTGCAGGAGCCAAGAGGATCCGCGGCAGGATGCGGCCGACCCCCACCACGCTGCAGGATAAGAGCCGGTGGAATAGACGCGACACCCTCTCTCCCGCTGCCGGCTGTCTTCTGCCAGCGTGTCCCTCAGCCACATGCAACCGAAAGGCAGCTAAACCTACGAGAGGCATTTACAAAATTTAGCCCCGAGGCCTAGAGCAGTGGAGGCGAACCTGAGGGGCAAACGGGAAATGTCTGGTACAAGGAGCTTCGGCTGTGATCTGAAATGACCAACGCCGGGGTCTTCTCTGCAGGAGAGTCTCGGACTCACTTTACGTAATTTATGCATTTAAGGGGCCAGACTCAGGAATCCAACTTCCAAACACCCCCGGACTCTGGCCTCCTAAAAATTGGCCAATGAACAACATATGTGTGGAAAAAACAAAATCAATTT
Source organism: Daubentonia madagascariensis (assembly GCA_023783475.1). Classification (NCBI taxonomy): domain Eukaryota; kingdom Metazoa; phylum Chordata; class Mammalia; order Primates; family Daubentoniidae; genus Daubentonia; species Daubentonia madagascariensis. The sequence continues at coordinate 22,290,838 of JAKFHU010001262.1, forward strand.
GGTGATAGTTATTGCTGCGCTCGGTGGTGTAAAAGGGGCAGAAAAGGCATGAGTGGCACCGCCCAGCGCACGCATGAGAGTGTCTGAGGGCTCTACTCACAGCGAGAGGCACACTTCATCAGGAGCCAGGGAGAAGATTTTGCCACCTTACATAACATCCATAAATTATCCCAGTGTACTTAAGAGTTGGGATCATTGATTTATAATACAGCTCATTTATAAAAACCAAACTTATTTCACAGATGACAGCAGCTGCTTGGGATGCTCTTTACAGTGAAGGTGGCCCACAAATTACCCAGAGGTTTCGTCTGCAGCAAATTATTCATGAGGAATGCAGTGTCAGCAGGAAGTGAGCTACAGATTAATCCCTGACAGGATGAGACTATCTCAGTATCTGATAATTATTTCAGCACTTCAAGATGGAAATGCACTGATAAAATGGGGAACGTGGCATTCCCAGGGGGGCAGCAGAGCCATCGTCTCAGAGAAATGTTATGCATGATTTATAATCTAAAAAAAAAAAATATTTCAGGGACTACTGACTTTCTTCTTTTGAAAGAGGCAACGTGCGTAGATCAGCTATTGCTGCGGAGTGGACCACCATAAATGCAGTGCCTTAAACAGCACACATTTATTATCTTCCAGTTTCCGTGGGTCAGTGGTCTGGGCATGGCTTTGCCAAGTCCTCCTAGAAGGGCAACCACGATGTCATCAGGAAGGAAGTCTCATCTGAGTGCTGGCTAGGGAAGGAGCAGCTTCCACGCTCACTTAGGTTGCTGGCAGGAGTTCCTGAAGGCTGCCCTTGTTTCTGGCCTCCTGCACCCCCAACGCAGCCACTTGCTTCATCCAGCCGAGAATAGAGTCCTAGTAAGATGGACGTGACAACATCACATAATGTCAACAGGTGCATTCCCTCACCTTTGCCACCTCCCACTGGTTAGAGGTGAGTCTCAGGTTGTGCCCTCAGCAGGAGGCGATCACATAGGGTGTGGATGTCAGCAGATTCATGGTGGAGACCACAGGGAGGAAGGTAACCACTGTCTTGGGGAAGAGAAGGAAGCTGAGAAGAGGAAAGGATGATGGCGACGTCACAAAGATGGAAGGAAACACGCAGAGGTTGCATGAAAGTGGCTCAGGGACATTTGTTACTTCTGGCTATCTGAGCTCTTCGTGGAAAGTAAAGGGATGAAATTTCTCTCTGAACAAAAGCCAAGAAGAAAGGCTCGGCCCTTGTTTTATTTAGCGTTGTGAGCTGACCGACACCCCGTGGCCAGCCGATGAAGTTCCCATGACCTTAAAGGGCTTTTGTCTCTTTTTCCCCAAGAAAGCCCAGTCCCTTGCTAGTTCCCATTTGCATCTCAGATCTCAGGGAGTCGCCTGAGCTCCATTCAAACAGATCTATCAGTTCTAATCTCGTTTAATAGCCGAATGCTCCTGCCCGGGAGTGGCCCTGGGCAGCAGCAGAATGCGGCTGGGGGGAAGGCACCACTCTGTTCTCCAGGCTTGCATGGAGGTTTTGTTCAGCAACGCAGTGTGCCCAGGAGGCCCGCAGCACTCAGGCCGACTGCGCAGAGGGAGGAGGAGACAGAAATGATACTGTGAATGTCCACTGCAAACTCCAAGAGGAAAAGGAGGTAGCAGGGAACAGAGAGCAGGGAGGCAGGCAGGCTGGGGAGGTGGTAGAAATACAGTGGGGGACCAGCCAGCCCACAGAGGGGAGCAGGGCTTTGGCTTAGAGCCCTTGGCAGACAATAACACCTATCTGGAAGGAATTAGTATTCATTGCAATTATTTCTTACAGTGGACTTTATTTATAAAAAGTTATAATGATTGTCTGATCAGGTAGCAGTAATATTTTCCTTTTACATTAAATTTCTTTGAGTTTGAAACAGTGATTCTATGAAACAGAAAGGTTTAATTTTATTAAATTTAAGATGTGACCCATTGTAGGATAAACCATTATTTAATGGACCACTGTGCTGGGCGGGGTCTGTTGCCAACTCAGACCCACCACCCTTCTGAGGCTTGAACCACGTGTCCCAGAAACTCCTTCCAGACCCGGCTCTGGGTTAGGGTGTCCCAGAGAGGGAAAGCCACACAAGAGGCAGATGGCGTGGAAGGGGCAGGACCAGTATCCTCCAGAGACAGTTTCAACCAGACACGGGGGCAGATGAGAGATTCACAATGGCTTTCAGACACACGGCTAAAACTATTCACTTCACTGCAGCCACCTAAGGCAGTCAGTGGAGCTCTGTGGAGAGTCTCAAAGCTTGCAGTGGTGTGCCCGGTGGCCTTGGAGAATCACCAGCGTTGGAGCTTCCTTCCAACGGAGGTGTTCAGGGTCAACTCCTCTCACCTGCCACAGCAGGCTCCCCGCCCACCAGAGACAGTGTCTGCGATCTCTACCTTTCCCAACTGCCAAGTTAGCCCCAGGTCTATAGTAAACCTTTGTGCCTGCACTAAATAGAGTGACTTCTGTGTGTCTTATTGACCCCTGACTGATAGGACCACCAGGTGACCACAGACATCGACAGGACATGGGGAAGGAGTAGGTGGGCGTGGTAAGGAAGAAGAAGGAACTGAATATATTTATCATGTTTTCACCTAAACAGACTCTCAGAGGAGAGAAATGTCATGCACATAAGTAAGAAAGGAAGAAAATAGAGCAGGATTAGAAGGAAGAGAAGGTGCCACCTCGCGAGGCTCCACCAGGCACACGTTAGGTACTTATCACAATTCTGACAATTTCTGCCCACAAGTTTCCTCTGTCTTCCAGCCTGGACTGGACAGCCCGCGAGTGTGTGGGGCCTATCTGCTTTGCTCACTGCTGTGCACCTGGCACATAGAAGACGGTGTGTAAATATTAATCAAATGGCTGAATGAGCAGATTGGCATTTGGGGGATGCATTTGACATTTGGAACTGCCAGAAATCAGTAATCTTACAAAAGCAAAGAATCACCCACCTTATTTTCACCAACTTTCCAAATGCTTTTAAAAGATAAAATGTCTTTGATCTTTTGACTCTCAAAATTAAGCATGGAATTCACTATGTGGATAATGCATTACTCTCGCAGGGGTTTATAGAGGAGGCAAAATGATTAATGGCTCCTCTGTAACAAATATTGAGACAGCTGCATTGGGCGGTTATGACGGTGGTAATGGGTCCAAGGTCTATCTTTATGCAAACTCACTGGCAGCATCTTCAGAGTTTGGAAGGCATCTAGACACATGTCATGTTACCAGAGGTCAAGCCTGACACACCCACCCTGCCAAGGGCAACATGACTCTGAGTTCTTCCCTAATTGAAGAAGTGTTGCTCGCACGTCACTGGACACAGAGAGCAGCCTACGGGCCGTTTCATCTAGGCAATGGCAGAGTGTACATGCTGGTGCTGAGTGGTGTCCATGATGCTGAAGTGAGGTCTGGGGGGGTCCTGTGATGCTGAGAGGTTGGGTCCTGGGCAGGATTCCCTGGAGAAGCAGGATGTGAAGGGCAGGGATCACAATTAAAGATGACTTTCTTTTGCTGGAATGAAGCATTAAAATCGCCTAGATCGATGGTCAAAAAGTACACTGATATTTTGCATTCTATTCTATTTTACTCTATTTTGTTTAGTTTTAAAACACTGGCTGCCATCCAATGGTTTCATGGCTCAAGGATATGAAAAACATAGTTGCAAACATATGTGTGTTTTCGCAATTGGTTGTTTGACCTCTGCCTCCCCACCTAGGCCATGAGCCCCACGCGGCAAAGGCCATGTCTACTCTTGCTTAGCATTCTGTTCCCTGGGGCCTGGCACAGTGGTTGGTGGTCTTTGGTGAATGAATGAATGAATGAATGAAATTATTTTATCTAGTTATTTAAATATCCCGAGCCCAGCAATGATGTGTTTCGAGTAGACCCAAAGCCCAGCACCAACTGGGGCAATGATCACTACCTGCCAAGTGGAGAATGAAAAGACCTATTGCCATGAAGATGGCCACAGTGGGGCAGCAGGAGGGGGAAGCCCATTGAGAACAAGGCCGGCACTAATTAGCTATAATTCTCACTGTCGTTTTCATCAAATATCAAGAAAGCAGACCTTCTTGTGTTGTTTTGTTGCCTGAATGAGACGCTCAAGTTTAGAGCTTCTCTTGGAAATGAGCCCACACCACCCTGACACGTAGGAAAATGGGCTGAGGTCCACATCCACACAGTAGGAAACTGAACATTAAAGTAATGTCATAGTAAAGGAGGCTTGGAATAAAATCCGTTCAATGATTGTAAGTCTGCCTTCAATCTGAAAGAAGCTTCTTAATTGCCTTGGCTGGACTGTAGGTAATGGAAAGGTTAAATTGGCTTCAAACTTTTATTTTATTCATTGTGAGATAACTGATTTCAAATATTGAACTTCCTTCAGAGGAACAATAATTTGCTTTTTGAAATAAGGATTATGCCAACAATGGATGAGCTAGATATAAATGGAATTCCAACATCTTTGGAATGTATACTTGTGAGCATTTTTCTACAAATGGAAGAAAAGAGAGAGTTACGGTGGTGAAATAAAACAGTATCGCTGACGTATGTTCTCTGAAGATGTGTGGCCAGTGTGTTATGTGAGTCAAATGAACCACAGAGCTTGCGTATCCTCAGGAAGATGAATCCTCAGACTTTAAAATACACAAAACCATTAGCTTCTTCTTATTTATAAAGTAACTGAGCTCTACTACCTAGAAAATTAAAGGCAGTTCTGTTCTGAGCTCTTCAAGAAGATATTGCAGAGCTAAACATGGTCCTAAGAAGAACAAATGAATGATAAAGTTAGTAGCTTCCATAAAAAAGGCATTCAGAAGTTGCCACTTTGCTTTGTTTTCTGGAAAAGTACAGTGAGGATGCAAAAAGATAATGTTCTTTAAGAAAGATGCCTACACTTTGTTCTACTTGCTCCACAGATCTAGGCAGAATTCATCTATGGCATACACTTTTTTTTGGTTTGTGGGTAACAGTTGGTTTTTTTGGACAGACAAAAGTGAAGATCAGATTCAATTCTAGAAATAAAAAGTGGAGATAGAGGAGATAAACTATTCTGTGTAAAAAGTTATTTTAGCCATCCATAAAATATTGGAGTGCCTACCACATACCTGGCACTTCCCTGCATACTAGGGAAACGGAGGTGCACAAATGGGCAAAAGTCGACATCCCATAGAAATTATGTCCTAATGTCAATAAAAAGATGTCATACATTGGCCTAATTTTTTAAATAAGAACTCACAAGTACAGGCAACAAAAGCAAAAATAGACAAATGGGATTATATCAAACTAAAAATCTTCTGCAAAGCAAAGGAACCAATCAACAGAGTGAAGAGAGAACTTGTTGAATGGGAGAAAATATTTGCAGAGTACCCATCTGACAAGGGATTAATACCCAGAATATATAAGGAACTCAAACAACTCAATAACCAAAAAAAAAAAAAAAAAATCCAATCTGGTTAAGAAATGGGCAAAAGGCCTGAATAGACATTTCTCAATAGAAGACACACAAATGGCCAACAGGTATACAAAAATCCTCAACATCACTGATCACCAGGGAAATGCAAATCAAAACCACAATGAGATATCACCTCACTCCAGTTAGAATGACTATTATCCGAAAGAAAAAAACATAACAAATGCTGGTAAGGATGTGGAGAGAGGGGAACCTTTACACACTGTTGGTAGGAATGTAAATTAGTACAGATATTATGGGAAACAGTATGGAGTTTCTTCGAAAAATTAAAAATAGAATGACCATATTATCCAGCAATCCCACTACCAGGTACATATCCAAATGTGCTAAAATCATTATGTTGAAGAAGTATCTGCACGCCCATGTTTATTGCAGCTCTATTCACAATAGCCAAGACATGAAATGAACCTAAGTGTTTATCAGTGGATGAATGGCTTTAAAAATGTGTTATAGATACACAATGGAATACTATTCGGCCATAAAAATAAATAAAATCTTGTCATTTGCAATAACATGGATGAGCCTGAGGGAGATTATGTTAACTGAAATAAGCCAGGCACAGGACAAATTCCTTATGTTTTCACTCATATGTGGGATCTAAAGAAGTTGATCTCATGGAGTTGAGAGCAGAATAGTGGTTACCAGCGGCTGGGCAGGGCGGGGGGAAGGATGGGAGAGGTTGGTCAAGGGGCACAAAGTTACAGTTAGACAGGAGGAGGGAGTCTGGTGTGATATTGAACAGTAGGGCAATATAGTTAAAAATAATGTATTATATATTTCAAAATAGCTAAAAGAAGATTTTGAATGTTCTCACCACAAAGAAATGATAAATGTTTGAGATGATAGATATGCCAATTACACCGATTTGATCAGTACACCCTATATACATGTATCAAAACACCACACTGTACCCCTGTACATGTGTACAATTATTATGTGTCAATTAAAAATAAAATAAAACTAAACAAAAACACGACATAGTATGTTAGAAGGTGACAGTGTTATGTAGAAAAATAAATTGGAAAAAAAGGACAGGGAGTGTTTGGATGAGGGTGAGAGCTGTGACCTTAGCTAAGATGGTCAGGGAGGGGCCTACTGAGAAAGAAGGTGACATTCAAACAAAACCTTTGTGTCAAAGCAGAAGATGCCACGCAGAAATCTGAGGGAATGTGTTCTTAGATGGATGCAGGGTTTCTCAAACTCAGCAGCCTTGTGGGGAAACTTTCCTGTGCATTCTAAGATATTTAGCAGCATCCCTATGTTCTACCCACTAGGTGACAGTAGCACCTCTCCTCCATTGGAACAAAAATATCTCCAGACACTGCAGAATGTTCCCGTGGAGGCAAAATCACCCTTGGTTGAGAACCACTGAGCTAGTAGAAATAGCAAAGGAGAAGGCGCCAAGTTGGAAACACGACTGACGTTTTCCAGGAACAACAAGGAGGCCGGTTTGCCTGGAATAGGGTGAGCAGGTGGATTCATGGGAGCTGAGGCCAGGGAGACAACAGAAGGCCATGTGCACATGGTCCTGTGGGCCATTCTGATGCTGGCTTCTGCTACATCGGGAGGCTCTTCGTCTATATTAGGGTGCAAGCAGTGCTGGACATCACTGCCCTTCTAGACCTCCTCCCTGCTCTTCTCTACCTGCTCTGCCCATTATGAATTGCACACGATGGGCTCCCGTGTCCTGTGCCTCCCTGGTAGGCTTGGCCCTTTCTGCAGCCACACCCTCTGGGTTCTGGCAACCACTTCCTCCCCTGTGCCTTCAGGTGTAATCCCCAAAACATCACAACATCCCATACCCTTGTTGGTTTCTTGTGCTCCTGTCCACTCCAGTGAATATCTATGTCACGTGCCTTCTGTTTCCTTCTAGGACTTTGGTGAATGCAGACTTTATGAGTAAACCTAGAAAAGAATGAAAATTGCAGCTTACTCCACAGGCTTCCCAGGGTTGAGTCCAGCTACGGGGACTTGGTTTGTGTCTCCATCCTGCCTGAATGCTTCCAATTTCAGAGACAGAAGCTTACAACAAAGGAACACATTTGGCTTTTAAAATAAACTCTGTTAAATAAAAAGGCTTCAAACACACTTTGTAGCTGGAGGCCTTCTGCCATATTTACAGGCACCGGAAACACTGTGGCAGCTGTTTTCCAGAGTTCGCAGCCTCCCAAACTCCTGCAGAGGCTGGTGACTTGACTGGCAGCTCATCTGTGATCTGGGGGAGGACAAAGTGTTTCCATCTTGCGCCTGTGGAGTTCTAAGTCCAAACACCACCAACAACAGCCTAAAAAATAATAAATAAAGCACGAATTAGAGTAGCCTCACAGAGGAAGGTAACTTGGGATGAGAAACTGAAAGGGAAGGTTTTTAATCTAACAGCCTGAAGTCCACTAAGGTAAAAATAGACCATGCATTTGTTTTTTCTAAATTATATCAAGTAAGTCATGAAGCAGGAGGGGTGGATAGGTAATATACTAATGATATAATCAGTGTTGAGGCTGGGGAAGCGTGGACGTGGCAGGGCATGAGAGGGTATTGTATTGTGCATCCCACCTGGTATTTTTTGAATGTTAGAATTCTAGACCTCCATATCTGAGAGGATGGAGTAGATGTGCCCTTCTCTATTCCTGCAGCTAAGTAGAGCAAACATCCATGGACATAATATTAACACATAAAGCAAACATAAGAAGCCTCTGAAAGGGAGAATGAAGAAGGCAGACGGGGTAGGGACTGTGAGTGTGGGGTATTTTGTTATGAAAGCCCTAGAAAACTCATACATTCAGTCTTAGAGGAAAAATTGATATCTGTTTTTAATATATTTCATGTAAAACATTTTTAGACAATAGAGTTGAGATGAGAGCCTTACTATAGGTGGGATGCTCAGAGAAAGATCTAGACTGTAAACAGCAAGTGCTCAATGAATGTATGTTGAATGAATGCATGAATAAACCATTACTGAGGAGTGCCAGAGTGACAAAAGAATTTTTTTTTTTTTTTGCCAATAAGTATGTGCTTTCAATGGACCATGGCCTTGTAACCAGCCAAGAGCGGAGCAGGTGAAACAGCGACCATCACAATGCGTCTTTCCCTTGGGTCTCTCCAAGATGAGCAAGACTCCATGAAAGCCAGATTTAAAAATAGAAACCAGAGGATGCCCTAGAGTGTCCACACTGTGTCAGCATCCCAGCACATACGGGAGCCTGGCTGGCTCGAGGGGCAAGCACAATCATACCTAACACTCATTTATTCATGGCACCACAACTGGTCAACGAGATGCCTGGGTCTGTCTGTTCCCAAACTTTAAAGCAATTCCCTGCCTGTGACCCCTACCCAGGACTGAGAGATACAACATTCCTCCAGGAAGTCCACTTGTATCCATTCTTCAGTGGTAAAGCAAAGAAACTGATTTGGGTTAACTTAAGTGAGAAGAGAATACTTAAGGTGATAAAGTAGCGTAAGTGTTAAGAAGTTTCAGAACACAGTTTCACAGAGGACAAGGACTAAGGAAACTAAGGATCTATGTGGCATCAGCTAATGGCCATCTTGTTAGCATGTCACCACTGGAGTGAGTCAGTTGGGCTATTTTCTATTCTTGCGTCACTCTGCTGAAGATGCAAAGTGCGGGAAGACAGAGTCGATGAGACTAGAATGGGTCATATGCTCACTTTTGGTGAGGAAGTGTTGGAATCTTTGACCGACTGTCCCCCACACAAGACCACATGCAATAAGGAAAAACCCATTCTTCAAAAAGGAAATTGGAGTGCTACTACCAAAAGAAAGGATGGATGCTGGTAGGCAAAAATAGGTTGTCCACACAACCCAGGAGACATGTCAATGTGAGCCGTCTGTCATTCTGACAGTGCCCCACCGCAGGTCAGTTGCGGGTGAGAGATGACAACGTTCAAGAGCTCTACTAGTTGGAAGGACAGTGATTGAATGTGAGCCAAGGACTTTCATAGTGTTGATGGCAGCTGTGAGAAAAGGCAAGGGGTGAAGAGAAACATCAGAAAGAGAGGACTGTCGTATTTCCTGGGCAGGAGAGTACGCTACTGGCAGGTCTTAAGGAATCTGGTTTGTTGTTGCTGCTGCTGTTTTTCTACCAAACTATCAGAAGAAACACCTACTCTCTTCCAATGCTCAAAATATCCCATGAGTTACAGGTGGATGTAGGAATAGGATTAGGGGTGAGGCTGCAGTTGAAGATACAGAAAAATGGGGAGAAACAAGTCCAATAGAGGAGAATGCCACATTAATGCACATCTACTGGTTTCTGCCTTCCCAGCCTCCGTTTCCCCTTCTAGGAACAAGACCTATGCTTAGTCCACATGGTTCTGGTGGGCACAACCTGCAGGAGAAGGCAATCTGTTTCACTGCCTAATCCCCGACACCTAGAAAAGTACCTGAAGCTGAACAAGAATTTCTTAAACGAACATCCTGAATGAATACCAAAATTCAAATTGTAAACCATATGGATCACTAATTCTTCAATTATTCTTCTTCTACTGTTTCTATACATCGTGAACTCTTCTTTTATAAGGCTTTCACCTCGGAGCCCATAGGACAAAGATTCTTGCTGTTGTGGTTCCTCCCCCAAGTCTAGTGACAGCTCTATTAGGGCTTGGTTCAGAAAATAATTACACGCCAGCTTTAACTCTACGGAAATTCGAAGAAGTCAATTTGGCAGGCATCGTGGCCCTGTTGGGCTGGATACTCTCATAGCTTCTATTCCCCTCTTGGGTTAATCCCTCGATTAGCAAAATGTACTGCTTTGTTACTGGATTTACATTTATTTCATGAGGCTTAGAGAAGACAGGCAGAGCCGAACCAGTTTTGTCCCTGCCCAATTATGAGAGAGGGCTGTATATCTGGCTTCCGGTGCCCATCTGGCCTTGTGCCGTTCCTTGGCCTCTGCTTCTAGCGTGTTCCATCATGGGCACAAAGGTTGGGTCCAGCCATCAGCTGAGGGTGAGGGAATCTATTCATCTTCTCAGGTAAGCTGAAATTGGGGTCAGGCCAGGACACTATGTAGCTAATTAGAAAGAATCCCAGATGCTGAGGAAAATACCTGCTAAGCTATATGGTGGTTCTGAGCGTGGGCAGCTGCTCAGGGTGCATAAGGGTCGCTGGACTCTTGGTGGCCACAAACAGCCCTGTTCCTTCCCAGCAAAATGGCTCTGACCCTCCCAGCAATTTTTTGCAAAGTGAGACTTTTCTTCTTTCATGGTCATTTTGCTCAGTGGAGTGGTTCTGCTATTGTAATGCAAAGCAGTTCTCTACTGCCAAATGCAGCCCTTGTAAACTTCTTCCAGCTCAGCCAATTTAAGAAATTAAATGACGGGAACCAGAACGGGAGGGTGGGGAGAAATGTGTCACGAAAAGAACAAAACATAAGCATCACTTTTTTTCTCTCTCTTTGAATATCCTGGAAATTGCAGAAACGTGTTTTTATGGGTGTGTGTGAACTAGGTGAGACTTTCCTCTCTTGGTAATTTCAATCCAAACACCACCTTGCTTTCCAGCCCATAATAGCCCAAATCTGAGGAGCCACTGCATAGGTATCTGTTTAAAAAAGGCTGCAGGTATTTGGGAAAGAAAGTGTCTCTGCACCACACGCCACACCTAACACAAAAAAGAAGGCTTTGAGGGCGGATTCAAAAGCAACAAGCAGTGACTGCAGGGGAGGTCTGTAGCAGCAAAGGTGCTTGAAGCTCAATTGCTCCGGAAACCAAAAAAACGGGGCTGCCTAGTGAATTCTGCTTGGCCAGAGCAGACTGATACAGAAACCTCTTCCTCCCACCAGACCCCACGCTTTGTGGGAGATGGTAAAAGTCCAAAATTTTCAAAGGGAAATAAACAATTGGCTCTAGATTCAATATCAACTATGAAGCCAGGATGGCCAATTTGTCTGGCATATTCTGTAAGACCCTCGACTATTCAGAAAGTCTGGGACATTTTTTAATGGAGTCCCAGAATAGAGAAAAAAGAGCTTAAATCATTAAGGATTTCCCAGGAATTCCACTTAAAAGTTTGGGAATGGCTGGAAGAGGTTCTAAATGACTTTCACTGGAGAATGGGAAAAACAAAGACAAAAACCACAAAAGCAAAATCTAGTCTTTTTTTCTATTTTTTCCTTTGTGTTCTTAAAGAAACCATGCTATAAAGAGAAAGACAATTTCTGAGACAGAAACTCAATTTACATTTATTTCCTTTGCAGGGAGAAGCGTGGTGGTCCAAACCCAACTCACAGTAGCATGGGGAACCTTTTCTGTAAACATTCTAAGCGAAACTTACTTTCATTTGGTAGAAACACAAATATCAGAACTTAGTGACAGTCTGGTTCACTGCTAAATCCTCAACACCTAGAAAAGTACCTGGAACTGAACAAGAACTTCTTAAATAAATATCCTGAATGAATACCAAGATTAACAAATTGTCAACCATGTGGATCACTAATTCTTAAATTACTCCTCTTTTCCTGTTTCTATAACCCTTGAACTCTTTCCTAAGGCTCCTACCTCAGAGCCCACAGGACAAACATTCTTACTGTTACGGTTGCTGTTATTTCTCGTTACTGTAATGTTGCTGCAGGAGTTTCCCTCCTCCCCCACTAAATTAAAGACTGAATTCATTAGTGAATGAATGAATAAGTAAATAAATAAAAGTACATTTAAGTTAAACTTTACTCTCATCTTTGACAAGTGTCTTTTTAGTTCAGTTTAATCTAATTTTGATTTCATTAGCACCACGTTCTCCACAACGACTCCTATACCTTATCACATGAAGAACACCGAAGACCAACATTTTTCTCAGTGCATTTTGCTATACTTCTCTTCATTTTGAGAGAACTCATGAAATAATTATTTTACTTCTACCACCAAGGCCCAAAATTTCTGAATGTCCCCAGATGACCAATTGTATAGCCATATAACAATCATAATAATGCGTATCATCTTATAGTTTTTTGAACTACTTTTGGCAGGGTCACTTTGAAATGTCACTCATTCAGATGAACCAAAACCAAGGACGGGTTGAGTTTCCCTAATCCAAAAATCTGAAATCTGAAACACTTCTGGTCTCAAGCATTTTGGATAAGGGATACTCAACCTGTACTCCACAAACTTTCCCTCCATGGATGCGACCACAGTGGAATTTTTTTTTTCTTCTGGAAAGCCTACAGCGTGTGCACGTTAACTAGGGGACTCCGTAAAGCCAATGAGCTGAAATACCATCAGATAAATGGTGCCCAGACTTTAACTACACACTCAATTATGGGTAGCACAGAACGCCAGCCTTTTCTGGAGGTTATTAGCGAATGTGACGCTACTATCTTTAATTATGCTTCTGCTGTCTATTCCAGAACACTGACTCTTTAGAAAAGTAATGCACAGAAATTCCTTATTAATCACCAGTGGGAGATGCACTTGCCCAAACAGTAGTTGTAGTTTGTTGATGTGTCTACTTCCGAAGTCTTAAAACCTATTAAGAAATCTGCCCACAGGAAAAGTCACTGACTGCCAATACCAAATTGACCAAATTGAAGCCAGTAAAGGTGGAAAAGCCTAGGAAGGCTTACCTATTCAGAACTTAAAAGATCCTTTAAAAGGGACAGTGTGCATCAGAGAGGGGGAGATAAAATGGGAGGGAGGCAGAACTCGTGGGAAGATGACTTTATTCTATCAGAGTAATAAGAAAAATGGTCCTCTCTGAAAAGGTAACAAAACAATGGAAGATACAAAACATGACCATGTGATAATCAAAGCCCCTAGGCACCCGGGGTTCTTGGGCACAAGTCTCAACTGACTTAAGGCCGCCATGCTGTGGGGAAGCCACATGCAGGCGCTTCTGTCAGCAGACCAAGTCTTCAAGTGCTTCCGACCCAGGCAACAGGCATGAGAGTGAACAGGCCTTTGGATGGTTTGATAATTTTGGTACTTAGCCGTGCATCTTCCCAGATGAGACCCCAGACATCATGGAGCAGAGAAAAGCAACCCTCATGGTCCCGTGTCCAAATTCTTGACCCACACAACCCATGAGGTAATAAAAAAATATATTAAGATGCTAAGTTTTGCAGTAATTTTCTATGCAGAAATAGTATCTGGAAAGCAAATATCTCTGGCCTGAGGGAAGGAGCTGAGGTTGTTTTGAGGAACTTTGCAGTGTGTGTTCACTTCTCAGCCTAGTAGTTTATAAATTCAAATGACAAATTTAAAAATCGAGAGGATAGGAAATGTGTTCAGAGCAATGTTGAGCACTTTAAAAGACTCTTAGGGGTATTTGGGAAAATTTAAATAGAGACTAGATATTACAAGATACTATGAAATTACTACTACTCTGATAAAGAGTGATAATAATATCATGTATTATGGTTGTGCGTGGAAAATGTCCATCATTATTTTTAGGAGCTGCCTGTTGGCAGATAAGAGGAAAGGCTTCCCGTGTCCTGATGTCTGTAGTTTACTTTCAAGGGGCTGAACATGCTGAACATCACAACAAATTAGAGAGATAGGGAAAGGGAGAAGGAGCGACAGACAGAGACAGAGACAGAGAGACAGAGGGAGAGAGCAGGAGGGAGGAAGTAACATGGCACAGATGCTCCACTGTTGAGCCTGGATGGAGGGGCTTGGGTGTTCAGTGAAGTACTGTTTCTACGTTTCACGTGTATGAAAATAAAACGTGGAGGAGGAGAAGGTCAATCTTAACTGATCTCCCAGAGATATGAGAAGTGAAACAATGAAGAAGGCACAACAGGAGGGAAGACTGCGACTCAGAATTCCCATCAGCCCTGGTCAGTTTATTCAGAACTAAGACGACAGGCAATTAGCTGCATTGATAACACCCGGAATCCAGCAAACTGGGCAATTAGTTCAACCATAGTGATCAAAACAAGGCCAGGGCTTTCTCTCTTCTCCAGCGATTACCTGGCTGCACACCCGAAAGCCTACAGGAGCTAGGAGAACACCATGAAGGAGAGGACGGCAGGTTCCGGAGAGCAACGAATGAAGGCTGAGTTTCCGCCCGCAGGGGTAGCCTGGGCCCAGCCCCTGCCCATTGCTGCTGTTCAGGGACATGAGCCCAGTGTTGTCTGATCTTCCAATATTTTTGAAGCCAAAACATTGGGACCGTTACGTGAGACCTTACAATTTTTAAATGCTGACGATGAATTTAAAAATGTGAAAATACAGTGCAGACCCAATAAAATGCATCTCCATGTCTTATTCAGCCTAGAAGCTATTAGTTTGAGACTTACGCTATATTAAGTCATGGCTGTTTGGTTGGTCACATTTGTCCCCGTTCGGGGCAGTTTTGGACGCAACTAAAGGGAAAACAGTCTGAGCTGAGTTGGTGATTGCAATGGTGTGACACCTGCGCTCCCCTGATTACAGCATCTGCCTCTCTGAGTGTGTGAAAGATCAGGGCTACTCTGTCCAGACCCAGCAGCTCCAAACGCAGGTCCAGGGACACCCTCTCCCTCCAAAACCCCTTCCCTCTAAATGTCCTGGGACCCATCCCCTGTCCCTGGGACCAGGAAGGGGAAGCTTCCCACACAGTGTAACTTGAGCGGACAAGTGCCGTTCCCCTGGAGTGGTCGTTGAGTGATGGACCAGGACAGCAAGGGTAAGCACAGGTTTGTGGACGCCTAGTAGGGAATGGGCTTCCCGAGGCTGCTGTCTCGAGCTCTGTCTGTGGAGTGGATCTGGCAGCGGATTTTATAGCTGACTGTGCCTTGTCACATCCCTTTGCTCCCTCTCCTTCCCTCCACTCTACTTCAGGGAAACCTTTTCCAGCCTAGGTAGAAGGAACTCTGGGTGTAATTCACTGTGTTCATTTTATGCCCCAATTCCTCTTAGAGCCCAGGTTGTAACTTTCTGCTGCTACTTTCCTTCTTTGAATCAATGCCAGATGCAAAGACCCCAGCCAGGGGGGCACAAATGCCAAGAGTAAGATGGTAGGAAATACCATGAAGAAGAAAAAAAAAAATTAACGTATTAAACATACCTGCACTTCATGCAACACAAACAGAATGGGTGAAAGGAATAGGAACTTAGAAAAAGAAAAATCAAGAGTAGGAAAATAAAATAAATTTGGGGAAAAGGTTAGTCCACAGAAAAACTCACTTTCATTACCTTGGAGAGGGCCACCAAATGAACTCCGAGCTTCCCAGAGTCTATGTTCACCATCAAGTCTAACATGTTCAAAGGTCAGATTTGGTGTCAAATGCAACTACTTCTTCCAAATAGAAGTCAGGTTCCAGACAGGTGGGCTGAGCAAAACATCAGGGGTAGAGAACTGTACCATGGTGATAACTTGCTGGAGTGGTTTGCCCTTTTGCTGCTGTTGTTCTTGTGTTGTTATTCTTCAATTGGGGAAAGTAGGGGGTGGTTGCCACAATAGCCATAGCAGAGAGTCCAGTGACAAGAGACGGCTTGGTTTCCAGCACCATCTGGTGGGGGAAGAACGGGGAAAAGGGCTCCTAGTTAGGGCTGTGAAGCCATTAGGTGCGTTGTGCTTTGAACGTAGGTGTCCCTCCGAAATTCATATGTTGGAACTTAAACCCCAAGGTGATGGTACCAGGGGATGCGGCCTTTGGTAGGTGATTAGGTCATGAGGGTGGAGCCCTTATAAACGGGATTAACACTCATAAAAGTCTCAGGGGAATGAGCTAGGTCCTTTGTCTTTCCGCTATTCTGCCAGGTGAGGACACAGCAACAAGGCACCATCTTGGAAGCAGAGAGCAGCCCTCACCAGACACCAATGCCTGCACCTTGATCTTGGACTTCCCAGCCTCCAGAAACACAAAAAATAAATTACTATTGCTTATAAATTACCCAGTCTCTAGTATTTTGTTATAGCAACATGAACAGATGAAGACAATGCGTATGGCCACATTGGGATGTCTTGGTTCAATGATCCAACCAGTTCAAACCCGGACTCATCACTCCTCTTTGTGATGGATATTTCATGATTTTGCTCCTGAGGGAATGTACTGAGCAGCAAAGACGGCTCATGGCATATTGGCAGATCTGATCTAAATATAGGAGTGGCACTGCTGGTTTAGAGGTGGAAGTGGCAAGGTCTCTGTGAAGTTGTCAGAATCCCAGGTTTTGGCACCAAAGATGTCAGGGTGGGGGTCTGCCCTCGGTTCTTGTGCTCTTGGCTGACGAATGACCAGACACACCAAAGTGTCAAGTCTAGACTATTATCCTGGTCTCTGACTCCTTTCTTGGAAAAATCACCAGCAAGGCCAATATGATGGAGTAACCTCAGGCAGGGAGCAGTGTCACACGAGCAGCTCTTTATTGTAGAACAAAACAGGTCTGTCTCCACGCATGGAGAGAGACAGACAGACTCACTCACTGACCCACTCAATACTCCCTGACTTCTCAGATTGTTTCCTTTTATTAGCCCAGTCTGGGGGAGGGCTCTCGGGAGGTATAGGATGTTATCAAATGATCAACAGCTGTCCTCAAAATTCCATCTGCATATAATAGCTCCCTCTAAGAAAGTTCACCGGGGGGTGAACCACAATGCAGAATCAAGCTAATGGCATAATAATCACCCTTAGGTTACTCTAGGTCACTTTCTAAATGCTGTCATGCCTGGGCTGGGGAATTCCCAGATTGCTAAAGCATCCCCTCCTCCCCCAGGTGTAGCAGTTGTTCAGGATAGGATTAAGGGTGGGGCAGCACCAAAATGGAGTGCCCACCCTGATCCTTCTCCCCAGGTGGAGCAATTGTTCGAGACAGCTCCAGTGCAGGACACCCTTGTCCCAAGAATAGCCGGAGTTCCTAACTATCTACCTAACAAAGTCAGTACTTTTAACATGGTGAAGAATCAGTGGGACCTTGACTTACATTCATGAGTCACACGGATGGTTTCCCTGTGCATTTTTAAGATCTAGCGCTGGCAGCTGTGGTGGGTGGGGGAAAGGGCTGGGTGGCCATGGTGGATGGGGGTGGGTTTGGTTAACATTTACAATGTCCTAACCACATTGGGCTCATAATCCCACTGCCGTTCCTACCCCCTTCCCTCTTTTCCTCCTAAAGAAAAAGCTGCTAATGTAACCATCTTCTTGCAAACACAATATCTTTGCTTTGCTCATCCTACTGAGGGGGCCTCATAATGGTAAAAGGCCCCCAGAAATCACAAAGCTCCTGAGACAACAGGAAGCTCCAAGCGCTTTCTTCCTGAAGGGCCTAATAAACCACTAAGTGGCTCACCCTGGCCTCATCTCTGCAGCCTGTTTGTTGCACAGATGATGGGGAAGTTTTGATACTTGTGGCGACAGGTGGCAACTCACAGGCTAATGGTGGCTGGCTGGTATTTGGGCTCGAGGCTGTGCAGCATATCATGTTCTGTGACAATTAGCGGCTATGCTCTGCCCCAAATAGAGAACACCAGCCAAGGAAGTTTCTTCTGAGGCAGGAGTCGGCAAACTTTCTGTAAATGGCCATAAAGGAAATGTTTAGGCATTATGGGCCTTATGGTGTCTGTCACAGCTACTCGATCTGGCAGCTGTAGCCTCAGAGCAGCCACAGACACTGGGTAATCAAAGGGCTGTGGCTGAGTTCCAGCAGAACATTATTTACAAAAAGAGGCCGTGGACCATGTTTGGTCTGTTCAGAGTTACTGACACCTGTTCTAGGCCTCCATTAACTTCAGTATATTTTAGGGAGGAAGACGGGTATACCATATTTCCAGGTATCACCCCGCTGAGCTGTATTGTATAAAGAGTAGATAGCATAGCTGGCAGATGTTTACGTGGGAGGATAATATTTTTTTTTTCTTGTTTATCCTGTGACCCTCACCTTTTGAGAGAGTGAGAGTAAGTCATCCGTCCCCTTAGGTGGGATGGAGTACTACAACAGGAATAAATAACAGAGACACATTGCTAGTTTTTGTTTTCTTCTTCTTTTAAAGTTTAATTTTTTGGAACTTTTAATGACAGAAGTGATGGTCGCTCTGTCCTCAGATATGGTATCAGTGGTGGTGGCAGCTGAGAGAAAGAGCAACGTCGCCTCGTCGCCCTCTGGCCAGGGCAGTTTTGGGTGGAGAACTGAAATGTCAGAGAAGAGCTGCCGGCAGGTTTGTGCTTCCTGGAGGAAGAGGGGAGTCCACGAAGGTGCCTGTAAAGGCTGGGCTGGTGAGGATGAGGACGGAGATGGCCATGACTGGGAGGCTACAGAGAGCAAAGACAGCATGACGTGTGTCTGCTTCCGCCAGTTAGAGCCGAAGCGGAAGCATGCCATGACACACGGACCCCCGCATCCAGCAGAGGAACTGAGCTGTTTGTTAGCACTAAGACAAAGAACCCAGGATGGGACAATTCTACAAATATGTTTACTTAGCTATGTGCTAGGATTTATGTTTGCCTTATCATCACACAAAAATAAAATTTGGCATAGAAAATAATTATAAAAATAATACACTTGTTTTTAACGTGTATGTATATTGACATTCTTAGTTTTTGAGTTTCAAACTGAAATCTCATTTCTGGAAAAAAGGATTGTAGTCACTAGTGGAGGGTTCTTCTCCCCTTCTTCCCTCTTCCCAGTCTAAATAGACATGAGCCAAGGAGAAAGAGAAAAAAATCAGAGATAATGGGTATGTCAGCCCCTCACCTGTGAGTCATAGTCAGGATCAGGAAGCGAGGCTGTCACTTCTACAGCATGTCTAGTTATTTTCATTTTTGGGAAGCATGACTGCAGAGTGGAGGCTGTGGGGGTTTGTATCAGTCAGCTTACGCTAGGTTATGCTGTGCTAACAGCCAGCACTAAAACCTGATTGACACACGAGTTCCTCCTTCCTATGGCATGCACCCCCCAAAATCAGATACAGCTCTTGCCCACTGATCTTCACTCCGGGACTCAGGCCAAAGGAGCAGCCTCAGAGGGCAAAGGGAGCAAGCAGAGCCACAGCATGGATCTCAGGTGTCTCCTTGCAGGTGGCACACTTATATCTGCTCAGATTTCATTGGCCAAAGAAAGCCACATGACCATGTTTGTCAACGGTGGGGCAGAGGTGGATCTTCCCACAGGGAGGGCAGAGAATGCTTAGGAAAAAAATAATTATATTATTCTCTTTATACCCATTTGTGGCCACAAATTCTCATTTTGAATTGATTCATGCTCTGAAAGTCTCCAGGCAATAACTGTAAGTTGTTGATTTTCATCCTGCAAAGCCAGATAAAATTCTCAGAATCACAGAGAGCGAAGGTCAGTGACTCAGAAGACTTGGGTCTACATCCTGGTCGGAGGATGCAAAGCTCAGGCTCTCAAAGGTTTGTCCTCCAACCCCTTTGTGCACCAGGTACAAGCTGCCTCCCAGACACAGATGCCTCCATCTTCCCACTGGGATTGCCTCCAGCCTGGCTGCTTAAGTTAATCTCACTGTGACAAACAGGAACTCTTCAGAGGAGGACGGCCTAGAAAATAGCAGTACAGCTTTTTTTGGTGTGATTTGCTTATTTTATAAAATTAGTCAGCCATGTGCCTGTGTGTGTCACACCATAAGATGACAATTCACGAGAGAAAAATTGTCACTTTTCATAATTCAGAGGCTAGAATGATTGCACTGTTCCTCCAAAAGATGAATATTCCCAGCCATTATAGAAGCATGATGGCATTTGACAGATGCCCCAGAAACATCATGGAACCAAAGCGCCATTTGTCACTGCTGGCATTTAGATTGTCAGAGTCTGGGAGTTCTGTTGGACCTTAATATTTTGCTTCTGACTAGAAACAATGAAATGAAAAGTGCTGTGTTAAAAGAAGTATATGTAACCATAGAAAAATATAAGTTTCCTACTTTTTCAAAAGTCATCAAGGAAAACCCGCATGTGCATGTCAAGAAGGCTCTTCCTGCATGTGGGATGGTCCCAGTTTAGAGTTTGAGTCCTTAAGCTATTGAAAGTGCTATTCTTGGTGAGATCCCAGCTACTCTTGGGGTCAGATATGACACACTTTAGACTATTACCAACAATGAGCCCAGAAAAGACCCCTTTTAGGCAAAAGTTTGCTTTTGGGACCCAGGGTTAAAAAGAGGCCTAGAATACCCATGGAGATATTCAGAAAATGGTTTTGGAGGATGAGTGCAAGGAGGACAAGGAGGGAGCATGGTATCACAAAAAGGGACTTGGACTGAGATTCCAGAGAACTGGGCTCTAGAACTACTTTATCCATGTACTATTTCTGTGACCCTAAGAATTTCACCCTTCATTTCTTTATGTCGGAGGCAGAGGATATAAAAGTGTTTGAAAATTTGCAATAGGATATATGGAACTATGGGATCAGAATTATCCTCATTGTCCTGTAGGATCAGAGGAGAGTGTATGGATAGAGGAGGCTGGGTGTCTGGAACATCTGGTGATGGTCAGTGCAGCCACTAGCAAAAGGGTGAGGTTCATCAACATCTCCCTCACCATCATCACCGTCATCACATCATCACCACCACCACCATCATCACCATCACCATCATCATCACCATCATCACCATCATCACATCATCACCATCATCACCATCATCACATCATCACCATCACCACTGAAGCAGAGAAGGAGGGAAACATCAAAGCCTACTTTTCCCATAAATACCATTTGCACCCATAAACAATTTTAATTCCCCACCATCCACAAACAAGTGCCCAAAGATCAATCTTGAATCACAAACATATATATATATATATATATATATTATTTTTTTTTGCTCCACAGAATGTGGCCACCTTGTGGGGGGTTTTGTTTGTTTGGTTTTTAATACCTGCAACATTTTAAAACGGTGATATTTCCCATAAAAATCCTCACTTCTCTTAAAAATTGGAATATTGAGCCATGCTGGGCTCTTCCACTTGGCAACAATTGGCTACAACTGAGAGATCATTGCCTCCTTTAGAGAGCACAATCTTTCTAATTCACCACAATCCTCACCACACCCTATTGCCTAAGGACTGTCAGCTTAAATAGTTTATATTGCCTGATTTGTTCTTGTTGGTATATGGGCTTTCTGCCCCTACTTTTCAAAGTCATTTGATTTAAATTTTTCTAATTTGCCAATTTCTCCTTTGATGGCATCAGTGCTATAAATAAAAATAACATTTAAGATTTTAGTAAATTTTCAACACAGTCAGCCCACATACTTAAAGAATATAATTTTAATTGAATGGCATTCAAGATTCAAGTTTTCTGTTCCCTTCTGTGCCTCACAAAGGCAGAAATCTTTATTCCTATAAGCCAAATAAGCAATAAAACTTTGAAGATATAATAATGGTGTTGTAATAACTGGATCTCCATGTGGCAAATAAATGAAACTGCACAGAAGGATTGTTCTGCATTCTCAAAGTAGAAATGGGCTTTCTAGGTTAAATGCATAAATTCAATGATACAAGCAACATCAAAAGGCAAACGAAAAAATGGAGGGAAATTTACATCATAAATACAGAAATAAGACTATTTTCCATATATAAATATCTCCTCCAAATCAATAAGAAAAAAAATGCCAAAAACCCAATGAAACTGTTCCACAGTGATGATTCAAGTGGAGAACATATATGCTCTTCAGGACTGCATGTGTGCAGTTCAGACAGGCATTTGCATCCACGTACACACAGTGGGACTTGTCATGGCTTTCCTTGGGATCCATAGGTCTTTGCATAGGCTGACCGAGGATGGAGAAAATCAAGTTATTCTTCCTGTGAGTATGTTTGTGCCTTTGAACTCTTGGCTGTTCCATGTGGTCACTGATCTCACAGATGGAAATATATCATCCTGGGACCACTGAAAAATTTAGATGCCAGAGCTAGAATCTAGAATGAAAAGCTTCTGCCAAACTGTTGATTGTCTGTAATGTGCACCAGCTAACTTAGCTTGTCTCTTGGCTGAAAGCACTGGGGGGTCAGATACTATCAATACAATCTGCGCCCAGTGGGCAGAGGCTACCCACACAGTTAGAGCCAGGGAAGGTCACAGGGCTGGTATCAAAGACAAAGCCGATACTTGATGAAAAGCGTCAGGAAGCTGGAGTGGGCTTCAGGACACACATGCCCACTTGGTTCTCTTCTACAGTAGTTCATGCTCCTCAGCACTCAAATATAATTAGTCTCCCTTAAATGCATCAGGCTTTGCTTCACTGTGTCACTCTTTCACGTGACAGTTCCTCTGCCCATAACAGACATCTTCCCTTTTCTCCCAGCCTGACTCCAACTCATCCAATATTCAGGGGGCAGAGACTAATGGCTACTCCCAAGATATACACCCCCTACTTCTGTTAGCAGCAGAAGCCTAAAGCTCAACTGGGGACATGGGTATTCTGCTCAAGAATGTTTATTCTCACCCCCTTTGCAGTTGGGCATTTCCATGTGCCAAGTTATGGCCAATGGTGTCCAAGAGATAGCCATATGGGCAATACCTGGGTCTTGTCATTAGAGAGGAGCAGTGTATACTGGATGCTGTGGTGTGCCACTGAGATCTCCTCTTAGGGGCTAAAGTCTTTGTTTCCCTTGGCTGCTTGCTGGCAGCTAATAGCTGAGTTTCTCCCCAGGAATTACTCACCCACAGCTGCACACCCAGCCCATATCCAATGACTGCTCAACATAGAAGTACAAAGGCCTGACCTGCCTCCCCAGTTTGGGATATATCTGGATCAGCTTAGGTCTTTGCTACACCTTCAACTCTTCCCAGGAACCACCAGTGAACTTTCTACACTCAAATCCCTAACTTGGTGTCTGTCTCCAGGAAGCTCCATCGAAGCCAGGGAGTATCTTCCTTGTTCTTCTTCTGCACTTGCCTGAGCTGTAACAAGCAAGGTGAGCCATCTTTGATCACATGGAGACAGCAGAGATAGAAGGGTCCCATTGTCTCCAACGTCATAAAGCCACCTACCAACCGTGGGCCAGGTACGCAGGTTATGTGTGAGACAAGTAAAATTCAATTGTGGTTTAGTTTCTCTGGAGCTCCCTCATTACAACAGCCCAGGCTGAACTCATTGATTAAACTGACCTCAAAGATAACCTCAGTCCCTCGCTCACATGCATATACAAACTAAGGTATTCTTTGCAGGAATTTAATGACACTCGGGCACGTTCTGTCATTCTGGGTCATCAGTGGTATCATGTTTGCCTTCCTAAGCAAACGGTCAGCTCATTTTGGCCAAACTCCTGTTTGTTCAACTTCTATAACCTTGGCTCCTGCAAGTCCATAATCAGTGCTCCATAAATGTTTATGAATGAATGCATGACTTTCTCTAATCCAGGGCCCCCAATTCCTAAAAGCCTCCATCTAAATGCACTGTACCTAAGCAGAGATGTAAATTGATCAGTCTCTCTCAACTCCCTGTCACACTGAAGAAAAAAATCAATAAACATCAACAGCCAAACATTTGCTAAGGGTACTTTATGTGAATATATCTCATTTCCTTCTCATAACAATCCTGTGAGGTGGACATGCCTATTATCCCCATTTTCAAATGAGGAAACAGGCTTACATGGAAGGTAAATAAGACTAAGAGGCAGGGACTCAGATCTGCCTGACTGCAGAGCCCAAACGTATAATATTGGCTAAGATCTGACAAACTCATTCATTGTTCTATGATCATGCCACCTGTGACTCCTCCCAAGGCACAACACTGAGACCCACACAAGGATGTTCCCATGATGACGTTTCAGACCTGAGGGCCAATGTTTAAACAAAGAGCCCCTCTCTAATTACACCAGCCCGGACCTACCCTTGGGCACACTGTTGAAGGGAGAACTTCACCCACCATCGTCTTTCAGTATACACCCAACATTCACTCCCCATATATACTGACCTCTTTAATACTAATCTCATTTTAATACTAATCTCAGTGTAATTAATTCTAGACACCACAATAGATGAGGTTTGTGCTCACATCAGAGTCAAATGCAAGTCAAAATTTCGTGAGGACAGCTGTCCTCCAAATTGTGACTCAGGGATCCAAGCTGTTCCTTATGGAGCACACAGCTTCCAAGTTTGCAGTAGCAGTGGGAGAAGGACTTGGAGCAACTTGCAAAATTTTTTTTAAGGGCCAGGCCTGGAATGGATTATATTACTTCTGCCCACTTCTCATTGGAGAGGACTAGTCATGTGATCTCATCCAGATGGGGGCCGGAAAATATGGAGATGGACGTTTGGTGTCTCCATAATGAAACTGACAGAGAAATATGGGTCAAGGCACTTGGTCTCTGCCTCTTTATTTGTAAAGTTGGGGGTGGGGTAGTTTAATAGAGGATTCTTATTTGATAATATGCATCAAAGTGACACCGAGAGCTTTTTTCAAATCCAGTTTCCAGAATGCCACCCCAAAAGTACTGAGTAAAAATCACCAAGGATGGAACATTTGCATTTCTGATTTTAAAACCCTTCCCCACCCCTTCTCAGGTATAGTTGGGGTTGAGAACAACTGAGCTAGGTGATTTCTAAACCTTCTTCTATTTTTTATGTTCTTTAATTCTGTGATTTTCTTTTGTATCTGCAGGTAGAAAAACAGAGAGAGAGAGGGGATTTGTGCCCAGAGATACTTAAACAGCCACTGCTTTGCCACCAGGTTCCCAAAAGATTGGGGTGAGTCTTAGGACTCTGTGTTCCTTCCTAGCAGGACCTCACTGAGACTCCTACATCAGATTTCTCTAATGACCATTCTCTTGATTTCATTCTGTTTTTGATATTTTGCTTGATTCACCAAAGCTCTATCCAGTGTCCTGGTGCCAGCATGCTACTTGGAAAACCAGCTCCCCATCACACATAATCTTCTCTAGGACCCTAAATCCATCTGCCTCTTTTATCCCTTTGAACAGCTCCACCATTATCAATACACATTTACCCCTCTACATATAAAATACTGGAACATCAATAATGCTTTGTTCTATAAAACACAAGAAGTACTTTCACATCATGTCAAGGTTCATAAAACTTTACTTAAATTGATAGATAACTAGCATAAAATGATAAAGGCAGTGGTGCTGAATCAGAAGAAAATTGTGATTTTTATATTGACCTGAAACATCCTTCCTTTTCTTAAAGAAGTTGGCCTGTTCTCTTTGACATTTTCTTTCAAAAGTTAAACTATAGGAAATAAGTAAATGACCAAAAATGAAAACACAAAGAATGAGCGTCAGAAAGGGGAAGCATGGGCTAATTTACAGCTCTTTTGTAAGAAGACTTGTCTGGTCCCCGGGTTCTGGGAAGCCCTCTCTGAAACGTTGAACCTGAGGACTACGGGGTGAGGACACATTAGCAAGGAGAGTGACACGTGGGTGGGGGAGCATGCAGGTGATTTGCCTGTGTGCTCTCAGTCTTTTTCCTACCTTTGTGAGCTCCTCACACATCACAGAGCACCTGGAAACTACATCTCCCAGGTTTCCACGCCGCCGCTCCCTGTCGGGTTCTGCCAAAGATGGGTGGCAGTGGGGGGTTGGCAGGAAGAGGAAAGGAGGTTTTCACTTCCTGCTTCTCTTCCTGCTGCATCTACAATGGTGGCAACAGTGTCAGCAGCAACTACACCTCAGGTTAGGGTGGTCGAGAGGATGCCTCCACCGTGGATCCAGAACCCACGGCAGCAGCACGTTATAGCTGAGGAGGAATGGAGAAGGAATTAGGAATTTATTTTTTATGATGGTGTATTTGTTTCTCTGGGCTGCCTTAATAAAGTCCCACAGACTGGGTGGCTTAAAAAACAGAAATGCATTTTGTCTCCGTTCCGGAGGCTGGAACTCCAAGACCAAGGTGTCAGCAGGGTTGGTTCCCTCTGAGGCTGGGAGGGAGACTGTGTTCCAAGGCTCTCTCTGAGCTGCGGTAGCCTCAGGCATTCCCTGGCTTGTAGACGAGTTTCCCCCCCGCCCCCGGTTTTCACACCATCCTCTCTCTATGTATGTCTGTCTCTGTGTCCAAATTCCCCCTTTTTACAAGGACACCAGACATACTGGATTAGGGCACATCCTAATGTCCTCACCCTAGCTTGATCACCTCTCTAAAGACTCTATTTCCAATTAAGGTCACATTTACAGGTACAGGATGTTAGGATGTCAACATCTTTTTGGGGGGACACAATTCAACCCATTACGGATGGGAAGGAGGCTTAATCATGAATAAATACAAATGGGAAGAAGTCCACAGAGGAGAGGTCATAGACAGATGTGAGATAATAGGCAGCAACTAGTTTCTGAGGGTGGGATCCAAAGACTTGTGTCTGCAGGGAGGAGAGACACCATGGACCAGGAGGAATGGGGACATGACGGGCAGGACATTTGGGTTTGCAGTGCCTCCTACAGTTCTGTTTCTCTGTGAGGGGCAGGGAAGGGCATCTGCTGAGATTCTCATGGGAGAACTGCATGAAAATGACCCTAGGAGCTTTTTCAAAATTCAGGTTCCAGGATGTCACCCTGAACATACTTAATTAGAATCAGCAGGGGTGAAGACAGGGTGCCAGAGGTTTGTGTGCAGTGAGCAGACATGTGGGAGGGAAGACCTCAAGACGGTTCATCCCCGTCCCATCCTCGCCCTGGTAATAACAAGAAGTCACCTGGGCTCTGTTCAGGTGTTGCACGTGGCAGACGTGGAGCCCACCTCACAGGAACTACGTTTCCAAACAGGGATGATTTGTCTTTCCTCTGCCATTACAGACTCAACATCTATGCAAAATGTATTTCAAGCTAAGTCATAAGGCGGTTGGGTATTACTTGCAAGGTGGGCCTGCTGCCCCTGGCTTTGAGACTCTATACTCCTCCGTAATGCACCTGCTCTGTTAGGAACCCTTTTCTTCCAGAATATGTATAATGACAGTTCTCCCTATACCAAGGGACGCTCACCTTACAAGATGTGACACTTTCAATTTCAACTGGCAAAACCCAACCTAACCTTGCTTAACCCAGAAGCTAATTTGCTTGTTAGCTCAAATAACTGTGAAGTCCAGGTGATACCCAGCTCATAGTGGCTGGATCCAGATTTCACCCAATTATCACCAGGACATGGTGTCTTTCAATGTCTCAGTTCTAGAGATTGCTTTTGCTGTTCCATTCTCAAACGCCACTCAGTGGTGAGATGGCTCGCCTGCCTCGACCTCGCCTGTGGAGGCTCGCTCCCCTCCGGGATCCTCAGCAGGTCTTTGGTAGCTGCACCTGCTGCTCTGGGCTGCGGTGGCTTTCTGGTCTTAGCTCACTAGGGTGGCCAGTGCCCGTGATGTTCACAGACAGAGTTGTCAGGAATGGCAGAGCACCTACAGCTCAGGAGCAGGGAGAGAAACTGACTGCTGAAGCCACCAAAGAGACTTTTGTAACCTCAATCAAAATAAAAACAAGAAGCTAGAGGGGGCTCTTTGAAGCTCCCTGCGAGAAGCAGTTAGAGCATCAGGAAATCGTGTGGGACACGGAGCATTTGGTGAGTATTTTAGATCTCCATTCATTTTGCACAAAAAGAAAGGGTGGAAGATTTTAATGCCAGGACTTTAGCTGTACCAGTCGTGCTAAGGCATGCTTGCCTCCAAGCTGAGGGCCACAGTCACTCTCGAGGGCTCTCCTGGAACCACCAATCCGAGGCAGTCAGGGATCTGAGAGGATCGCTGTTGCCTTTGTGTCTCTTTTCTGCAGCCAGAGCAAAAGGCAGTGGCAGCAAAAGCGGTGGCCACACCCCACTGCCTCTGGGCTGGGGAGCGGGAGCTCCTCCCCACACCCCCTCAGAATTTTCCCTGGTCTTCGTCCACTCTACCACTTTGGCCTGTCACCCGAAGTAGCCCCCTCCCTGGTCTGTGTCTCTCTCACCTTCCTCAGGACGCTGGTGTTGACACAGAGCAGAGCCCTTATGCACGATTCTGGCCACTTCGAGCCGACTGTCCATGCTCCCTGCACCACCACCACTGTAGTCGCCACGGTTAACGCCCCACATGCTTCCCCTCATGGGATCTGCGAGGTGACCCCACCTCCAGCTCCAGAAATGTGCCACAATTGGCATAAGCCGGCAGTGTATTCATCTGCCCAGGAAGAGTTCGCATGTGAGTAAAACCCAAAAAACACAAAGTTAACAAAATTTTTACTAGATATGGGGGAAAGGGAGTTTCTTTTTTCTTTCTCCCCCACCCCAAGGGGGCTGTTGAAGTGATATCCTTTCTCCCTGTACTGAAACCTCCTCCTGGAAGTCTGGAGTCCCAAGAGCTGCTGGCAGTCACCTTGGGATTGTGGAGCCGGGGAGGGACCTTCCTGAGAAGGGGCCACCACTGAGGCAAGAGAGAAAGTGGATCCTGCCCTTGACATCTGAGCCCTGGACCCCACGTGCAGGCACTGATCCCATTCAGGAGGGCTCCACCTCGTGACCTAATCACCTCCCAGAGGCCCCACCTTCCATCACCTTG
Source organism: Daubentonia madagascariensis (assembly GCA_023783475.1). Lineage (NCBI taxonomy): Eukaryota > Metazoa > Chordata > Mammalia > Primates > Daubentoniidae > Daubentonia > Daubentonia madagascariensis. The sequence goes on from JAKFHU010001262.1 coordinate 22,319,673, forward strand.
GAAGTTAGGATTTCAGCATACAAATTGGGGAGGGGAACACAAACATTGAGACCATGGCACTGCTGTAAGCAGCAGGACTGGGTTCTGTCAGGTGTTCTCAGGAGCATACGGATGCCCGCCAGGATCGCACACGTGCAAGACAGGAAGTTAGAGCATCTCTGCTCCAGTGGTCCCCACACAGCTCGTGGGTGCAGGCAGGCTGAGCTCCACCGTGCAGGTGAGGCCCTGGGGTGGAATAAGGAAAGGCCCCTCAGGATGTGCAGAACGAGGCTGCCTGTGCACACACCTGCCCACCACAGTGGCAGCTGCAGCCAGCTGTGCCCAGGGGGAGGATGGGCACCCGTGGCACATGTGCCTCCTAGGCACACAGTGTGGGTTGCCTACCCGATACCCATCGTCCCACTCTCTTTCTTCCTGTCCGAGCCAGACAGATACCCAGATAGCATATCCAATTACTTATTCAAAATATTTTCTGCCCTCCGTGCCCTGACCTCACTGTTGGGGAGCTCACCTCTCCCACCACTGACATCAGCCGTGGTCGTGTGCCTTGATTGCTATTTGTTCAGCTGTAATGTGGACAGGAAGGGTGGCCCTGACACTCAGGTCACACAGGCTGGAGGAGGAGGGACTTGGAACCAAGTGAGGGATCACAAGAAAGGATCACAGGAGACAAGAGGACATCACAGGGCCACCCCCACCCAAGCCAGGGGAAGGGAGGGACAAGCGAGCCAGGCAGGAGGATGTGGCATTTCAGCCAAGAGCTGCCAGGGAGGGGGCCGTGGGTCCCGGGGGACCACCTGCCCAAAGCCACAAAAACAACTTTTTTTCAGAAGGGGACGAGGTCAATACAGCCTAAGGACAGAGTTTGGGAAGTTGGCAGCCCCGTTAGCTCTATCTTTTGAAGGGCTGAGGAAGTATGTTTTTTTCCACTCAAAGGGTCTGACAAAAATCAACCAACCTAATGATCACTTTTCTTAAAAAAAGTCAAAGGCACAAAGCTCTGGCTGTGAAGGCAAAGACACCTGGAGCTTTGGCATATCTCACATGGCAGGATAGAAGCGGAAACTGCCTTGTTCCTTTGCCCGGTTCCCCTGACACAGGGGCTGGGGGGTCAGTGGCCAGAGGGCAGGTGTAGGCTCTCCCTGGCCACCCCTAGGCAGAGTCCCACTGGCCACGGACCAGCACCGCTGAGTCCTGTTGAGCCGTCAGCACCAAACCTGGGCAGTAGCCCTGGGGCTGTTCATCCATATCCCATCCCAACGGACAGAAGGGAAGAAACAAAGACACAGCAAAACGCACCTTCTCTGGGGACACTTGAGGCTGACCGCCGAGCAGCCAGGCCAGGGTGCCAGTTTTAGAGACAGCTGGAAACTGAAAATCACACAGTGACACTGGTGAGTTGTTTCTAGAGAAGCTTTGGGCCTGAAAATGCTCTCGCACCGGTAAGAATCCAAGATAACTCGCTGTCAGACACGCAACCACGTAGCCTGGGCCACAAGTGCCCTCCTGGCAGCCACCACCTCCCCTCTGGGCTCAGAGACAGAGCTCTGGGAAACATGGCTGTAAAGGTGTCTTTGAGTACTTTCTTCATTCCACGCAGTTTGCCAAACCCTCTCAACAGACCATCATCTTAATCTTTGCAGCTATCTGGTGCCATGGACTCCTAGTACCAGGGTGGCCAGACCTCCCCATATGCCCAGGTGGGTCTGTCCTGTCGTCTCAGTGTAACCAACAGGAGGGGTCCCTTTGCCTCTTGGAAGTGCTCTGCTTTAGATAAATTATATGTCATCCTAATTATCCCTTTTTGAGGTACAAGATACAGCACCCTAGTTTTCCTTTAGGAAGCAGGGCCCCCCAAGCTAATGGCAGGACGTGGGTGCAGAAGTTCCCAGCTCCAGAAATGGGCACAGCACAAGCTGGGCCAGTTGGCATCTCTGTCCACTCCCGACTGCAGCCAACAGCAGGAAATGGGCCAAGAGAATCCAGAATCCAACAGATTCTGTCCACCTATAGGGAGTGTTGCCTCAAGCCATTAACCCCTGGCCTTTTCAGTATTGTGTGCCATTTAATCCACCGCCATATTTTTTCTAAACCAGTTTGACTGGGTTTCTGCATTTGAAACTACAGATTCAGAGATGGGCCTAAGGGTAAATACCCCACCCTCGAAGCACACACAAGGAGCCGCCCCGGGCATCACCCCCACGCAGCATCTGTGCTGGGGAGCACCTCCCAGGAACCAGAGTGCCGACACGCACACATCCCAGCTTTGCCTCTGGTGTCCATCCAGCCCCCACCCTGTGCCCACACACCCCTGCGGCCAGAGCGGGCTGCTGCCTGTTGGAATTATTTTGAAGGCTGGATGGAGCCCCAGACACCCTTTGGCAGAGAGCTGCAGTCTGGGAAGCTCCTCCCCGGGTCCCCCCTCTCTCTCTTGCACACCAGGTTTTAGATAACTTGGCAGCAGCATTTGACTCCCAAAGGCAGCCCAATCAGATCCCTTTCTTGGGGTAAGAATGCTTCATTTTCTCCCTTTTGTGGAGTGGAGATCGTCTCCTACACCCTCCCTCACGCGAAGCACATCATCAGAATTTAACTTCCTGCATCTGTGTGAGATAAATAGGGCTTTGCAGAAATGGGCTGCAAACCAATATCCATCTCCCTCCTCCGAGAAAGCTTAGGAGGCCAGCCAGCCAATAATTTTCTCTCTAAAGGAAAGGAGAGAAGAGCCTACAAGACAACTCATGGTTGACCTGCTGTAGTCCAGGCCAAGGCTGGGGACAACTGGCAGAAGGACAGTCACAGAAACAAATCAGCAGGTGACCCGGCAAGAGAAATCAAGGACCATTTTTTCTTCATGAACATCATTAAAAGAACTAGAACATTTCTATAAGTGTTGTATAATTACTCAATACACTCCCAATGCTATATAAAGGCCGTTCAGCATCATTTCCTTAAAAATATAACACACTTGAATTTTTTTTTGCTTGTTACATAAGATAATTTATTTTACAGGATTTAAACCATATCAACAAAGTATTGATCCAAGCTATGGAAGATACCGCCTCCAAACTATGCAAAATGGGTGCTGCTGGAATTATTGAAGAAGTACTGGTAACATTGTCAAATAATACAGAAGCATAAAAATAAAAAATTAAAGCTTCCCCCTCACTTCCTATACCCCACCCCCACCCCACACACACTCAAGGTAATTTCTGGATTTCTCAGAACTATTCTATTAGGAAAGCTGGCTCCCATTGTGTCAGGATCCCGGGTTTCGGCACCAAAGATGTCAGGGTGGGAGTCTGCCCTCGGTTCTTGGTGTGCTCTTGGTGGAAGAATGACCAGACTCACCAAAGTGCCAAGTCCAGGCTATTATCCTGGTCTCTGACTCATTGCTTGGAAAAAAGTCACCACCAAGGCCAATACGACGGAGTAACCTCAGGCAGGGAACAGTTTCACATGAGCAGCTCTTTATCATAGAATAAAACAGGTCTGTCTCCGAGAGTGGAGAGACAAAGGCCGACTCACTCACTGACCCACTCAATACTCTCTGACGTCTCAGATTGTTTCCTTTTATTGGCCCAGTCTAGGGGAGGGCTCTCGGGAGGTGTGGGATGTTATCAAATGATCGTCAGGTGTCCTCAAAATGCCATCTGTGTATATGAGCTCCACAATGCAGATTCAAGCCAATGGCATAATAATTACACTTAGGTTACTCTAGGTCACTTTCTAAATGCTGTCATGCCTGGGCTGGGGAACTCCCAGATTGATAACGTTTTCCCTCCTCCCCCAGGTGTAGCAGTTGTTCAGGATAGGATTAAGGGTGGGGCAGCACCAAAATGGAGTGCCCACCCTTATCCTTCTCCCCAGGTGGAGCAACTGCTCGAGACAGCATCAACGCAGGGAACTCTTGTCCCGAGTAGAGCCAGAAATCCTAACTATCTACCTAACATTTGCAGTAATCACATTACTGAAGGCAGAATACCCCTGCAGAGCTTCTGTGGCACAGGTGTGAGGAGGACGGAATTACAGAAGAGACATACAAAAGCGCTGGGTAGACACTGAGGCAGAGGTGGCTGCACGTCTAACAAAACCTGTCCCACCACTTCCATTGTGAGCACAACCCCCACTGGCATCTCGTTCTTACCAGTGAAATCGGCCGAGGTGTCTAGGAATTATCTGTCACTTCCTTACCTTCTCTTCTTTTGCCAACCCTGCCCTCCGAGGGCACCTGCTTGTGCTGCCAGAGTGAGTTAGAAAGGACGCTACTGTGAGGGGCAGCTTGTAAAATGCAGGGGCCTCCCTGTTACGGCAGCTGGTGCTTCCACAGCCGATGAAGGTGCTGCCTCTCGTCCCACAGTCGACACTGATGGAATTTGTGAATTTTATTCCATCAATCCCTAACAGGGCATGCACAGTGTAGTTCTGAAAATCCTAAACATCTACAAAAATCTCTCCATGCGTGTGTGTTTAAAATGATATATCCCGGTTCAAAATCATCTTCCAAGAGGCAAGAACAGTTTTGCAGAAGCAAGCAGTGTGGCAACGGCTCAGAGCCCGGGGTCCTCGGGCCTCAGTGTTCCTGGTGGGAACGTGGCAATATTCCTGCATCAGCCAGGGTGCTCCAGAGCGATAGGACCCAGAGGATACCCACAGGATAGGACCCACAGGACCCACAGGATACCCGTGGCGGGGGGGGGGGGGAGAGAAGAGATATGATAGATACATAGATAGATAGATAGATGGATATATAGACATAATTGATAGATGATAAATGGGTGGATAGATGGATAAACAGATAATGGATAAACGGAGACAAAGAAAGATTTTAAGGAATTGACTCTTGCTGGTGGGGGCTGACGGTCTGCAGGGCAGGATTCTTTCCTCTCCGGGCCTTCAGCTGACTGCTTGAGACCCACTCACGTTACCGAGGGTGGTCTCCTTCACTAAAAGTCAATTGATTGTGAATGTGAATCACATCTACAAAATGCCTTCACACCTAGACTGGTATCTGACCAACAACTGGGCACCACAGCCTCACCAAGTGGACACGTAAGATTAGCCACCACAATGCACCTCACAGCACTGCTCCTTAAGCTGGTTGCGGCGCAAGCTACACAGAAGTTAATAAGCAGAGCAATTCGACGTTTCCTCCAGTCTGGTTCAAGGGGGAGCAGCGCCAGACTGGGACGGCATTCACAGCCTAAGAAGTCCTCAGTGGAAACGCCAGGCTGCATCTGCTTTGGGTCAGGGGCTGGGTGGATATGGGGCCGTAAACAATCGTGTGAGCATCCCGGACTCTTGACAGAAGGTCCTCCCGCCTTTGGCTCTTCAGACCCTGAAATAAACCACTTGGGGCTGGGGCATGGGGATTGGGGGAGAGTAAATTAAGGAGAGAAGGGAGGAGAGGGTGTGTAGACAGACGAGGACACTTCAAGGTCAGGCCAAAGCCAAGGAGCTTAGGGGAGTGCTGGGGTGTGGCGGGGCACCTGCCTGGTGACGCAGTGGCTGAGCAGAGGCTGCAATGTGAGGTGATGCTGCCACCCCATGTCCTCCGAGGATATTGCTGTGGGAAGGTTTTCTGTGCTCAACAAGCTTGTCCAGCCATTCAGACCTTGGAGAGTGGCTCTCTGGGTGGTACAAAGACGCATCACAAACTGAAAATGTAAGAATTCAGTAACAACCCAAGACAGCAGTAAAGACACACAGTTCGCAGTGTTACCTCCATCCCGCACTAGGACGTCAGCTCCCTTTACTGAGCACACACTCACACGGTCCCAGCTCGTGGGAAGGACGTCATCTCACCAACCCTGCAGTCCTGTGAGGTGGGTCATGATGAACCCTCATTGCGGAGGACCAGAGTGAAGCTCAGAGATGCCCTGTAACGTGCCCTGGACCCCATATCCAAATCACCCATTTGTCACCGATTGCCCTTAACCTCCCTGCTGTCTCTTTGTTCGAGACCAGCGCTGTCCAACAGAAATATAATGCGAGCCATGTACACAATGTTAAATTTCCCAGGAGCCACATTTTGAAAAGAAACAGGTGGAATGAATCTTAATTGTATTTTTATTTAGCCCAGTGTATCCCCAATATGATCATGTCAACTTGTCTCAGGAGTGGCCAGGCCTGGGGTGGCCCAGGGAGCCCATGCCCCATCTAAGCAGGCAGCGTGAAGAGAAGGGCCCAGTTTTACAGGATCTTCTCATTTTTCTAAATGAATCTAGGAGGTCTTGAAGTTTTAAATATAATAAACTAATTCCAATTTTGCCCAAATCCTAGACAGACAAAACAAGCTGTTTTCATGTTGGTCTTGGTCTCTGGCCTACCCATTTACAGTCTGTCACTCAGTAAGATCCCTGGAAAGGAAGAAGAGCCATCTCCCACAGAGCCTCTGAGCGGTCTGCCCAAGTTCTAGAGGGAGACGTAACCTTGAATGAGGGTTGGCTTGCACAGTGTCGACACTTCCACGGTGCTTACTTGCGCCACTGATGATGATGATAGTAAGACATCGGTTCCCATGTTCTGGTCAATTGCAAAGTGTCTCTCCCACTCTGACCCTTTTCCAAAGCTGCCTCTGTCCATGAGTAATTCATTTAAAGGATTCAGAATAAGAGTAAGAAATGTAAATGCCTGCAGGGGCCAGGCAAGTGATGGAAAGTGATGAAGGAGCAAGACACAGTTCTCTGCACAAATCCCCTCCATCTGCATATGAAACACAGCAGAATAGATTCCTCTTCTGAGAAGAACTTTGCTATCTCCCACTTTTCTAACAACACCTGACTCTCTTCAACTGTATCTCTTTTTCTCATTTTTGACAGAGGCATGGATATAAAGAAATCTTTTTCTCTTCTAAGAAGAATAGTAGCAGAAGCACGATGATAAACCACTGACACTTGGCCTTGGTACCAGAGGGACAGTAGGGCATGGTGGGGACTGTGCCCCGAGAATGCAGTAGCTGAGACCCAGCTCCTCGGAAGAACGTGTACTCCAGGCTGCCAGAGCTTCCCCTTTTCCCAAAGAAGCTGGAAATGGATTTTAGTTCAAAATACCCCGATTTTCAAATCGTGGAGTGGAAAAAAAATTATTATTTTTTTGAGACCAGGTCTCCCTCTGTAACCTAACCTTGAACTCCTGGCCTTAAGCGATCCTCCTGCCTTGGCCTCCCAAAGTACTGGGATTACTTACAGGTGTGAGCCACCACACTCTGCCAAAAAAAATTTTTAAACCATATGAGCCAAGCAAAACACATCTGCAGTCTGGACCCTGGTTTGTGCAGGTTCTATGAGAATTAAGTGGGATGAAATACACAAAGTCTTAAAAATTCATAGCACTCTGGGAGGCCAAGGTGGGAGGATCGCTTGAGGTCAGGAATTCGGGACCAGCCTGAGCAAGAGTGAGACCCTGTCTTTACTAAAAATAGAAAAGTTAGCTTGGCATGGTGGCACCCGCCTGTAGTCCCAGCTACTAGGGAGGCTGAGGCGGAAGGATTGCTTGAGCCCAGGGGTTGGAGGTTGCAGTGAGCTGTGATGACACCATTGCACTCTAGTCCAGGTGACAGAGCAAGACTGTGTCTCAAAAAATAACTAATTAATTAGTTAATTAAAAAACAAATTCAAAAAGTGTGACTTTTCCACCAGTGCACTTTCAGGTATATTCAAATTCTATACAATGCCAGGTGTGATTCTCCGGATGATTCTACGAAGAACAAGAAAAGAAAGGCTTGGCGTTTCCTAATGTATGCAGTGCCAGACTGCAATGACAGGCTTTATGTTTCTCAGCGGAGGAGTTATGAGTCCTCTGACTCATCTGACAAATAACTCTGTTGAGACAGAAAGAAAAATATATATGAGCTGAGACATCAACGATGAACAAAACCACAACACGCTTTGTTTGCCTCCTCTTGGAGCTCATGGTGATGGTGGTGACAATGACAATGACAATGATAATAATAAAAATATGTTGAGGGATAAAGATGTACCAGACACTGTTCTAAATATTTTACCAGTGTAATATTAATAATTATAGAATACTTACTCTGTGCCAGACACAGTTCTATGTGTATTAATTCATTTAATTCTCACAGCTACCTTATAAGGCAGGTACTATTATTATTCCCATTTTAAAGATGAGAAAACTAAGGAACAGGGAAGTGAAGTAACATTCCTAAAATCACACAGCTAGTAAGTGGCAGAGCTGGGATCTGAGCCCAAGGACTCCTCCTCTGAGGCCCATGACACTGTCCCCAGGAAGTGTGCCCTAATGACCAAAGCCCTTCCTAGGCAAGAGTGTGGCTGATCAGAGCCACGACTGAAGGAGCCGGGGCGTCATGCCCAGGCGGTCCTAACGTGTCCCATCTTCCTAGTCCACTATGCTTTTTCTTCACAAGTTACATTTTCACTTTATTCTAGTCATTAGCCTAGAAGAATTTTCCCCACATTTCAGACACTGACGCTGGGAATGTAGCTAGACAATTCAGGAAGGATTTGGAGGTTCACAGAACTGACGTGATGCCAAAGGACCGAGGGGGCTTCAGAGTGCCAAACAGCAAGAACAGCGACTGCCTTGTACCTACAGCAACCTGTTTAGGGTACAGTGACCTATGCAAGGCTGCCCTCCCGGCCATTCCTCATGTCCCGTGTTACTCACTCAAGGTTCGAAGTGAGTGAGCATCCTCTGGCCTCACCCTCCTGGTTCTCCTGGGGAGAGGGAGGATCTGGCTCCTCTGATGGCCACAGTGGGAATTGGTCTGAGGAATGACCTGGCCACACGACTCTGCACAGTGGTGGAGCAGTCAGTTCCCAGAAGGAAACCAGGGGGCTGCTACAAAGAGGAAACTGAAGCTGACCAACCAAGAATTACAAATGTCCACATGGCCATCATATCAAAAAGCTTAGACAGATTTGTTCACAGCATTCCTGGTCCTGTATTAAGAACCGTGACTTAACTCTCCACATGCGATTATTATCAAGCCAGTGTCCAGGGTAGAGGGGGTGAGACCACCCTGCAAGGAGCCGAAGGCAGCCCAGCCCAGCTCAGCCTGGGCACCGGTGGTGAAAGACCAGGCTGCAGGGCCCAATGAACTTCTTTCAATTTAACCCTCTTCCAGACAAAAATACACTCTGAATTTTTAGCAAGAGCTAAGGCTTCTTGGCCTGTCTGAATGGCCACCCTACCGGCTGCAGACTTTCACAAGAAAGAAAGCTCTGCTCTCCAAAAAAAAAAAAAACTCGCTTGGTTTTTAAAGTATGTTTAATAGTCAGAAAACTGAAGTATGTTTAAAGATGATTCTATTCCATTAACACGTGCTGTCAAAAATGTATAATGAAATTTAATTAATAAAGCTTCGAAGGTTTACTTAAAGCATAATGTGAAAATTTGCTAGATGCACATGTAAACTAATAAAATTTATAAGATGAACTTGGAAAGTTAAGGGATAAATTGTTTTGTGTGTGTTTTTTTGTTTTTGTTTTTAATTTACAACTTAAAACATTCAAAAACTGCCTCAAGGACACCACTTAAGACCAGGTTTATGACATCGTTGTATATTCAATCCCCTGCGCATCTACTTCCTGAAAAACCAAAACCAGCTTCAGAAACATGCATGAGGCAGCAGTGTCGCAAGGCGATTTGAGGGAGAAACAAGAAGGCGATGTGTGTCCTACAGCAGAGCAACATTGTGACATCTCAGTTCTTCCTTCAGTGTCCCTCTCCTGTCCAACACCTTCTCCCAGCCTGATCGTTCGTTCTTAGTTATCTGTGGACACAATTCTTCCATACAAGCTTTAAGTGTATCCATTTCCTCGAACTGGGATTTCCTTTGGGATTCCATTGAATCCACAGATGAACTTGAGGAATGGCTTGTACCTTCTATCACACGCAAACCGCAGTGGCCGAGCAAGACACACTGCTTTTGCAAAAACAGAAAAGATTTCCGGCTACGATTTCAGTCCTTCCGGAGCAATACATCTTTGGAGGCTGAGCAGTTAGCCCAGTGCCTCGGGTATAATCGGTGCTGGATAAATATTTGTGGTATGAGGTAATTTAGTAGTCTGTGGCCCAGAGCCTAAACTCATCCAACAAGAAGTTGGGGTTTCAGATCAACTCATCTCGCCCTTTTATAACTTACTCTGGGCAGTTTGGCCTCTAGGTGTCATTGCGCAGCCTGAGACCTGAAAATACAGCCCTCATTAAATAAGCCATCTTAAAGAAAAATGAACGGGGAGTAATTTAGGGAGATTAAATGGGCTGGGCTGTGGGCTCCCTATCATGGCTTCTGCAGTGTTTCATCTCTGGAGCTGAGGAGAATGTCTAAGCTCAGAAATGCCACGACAATTCATCAGCCCTCAACCTTGACATGAAATGAAATAATGTCGTTAGCCGGTAAAATATAGGATTTTATTTTCCCTATATCTGTCAATCTGTTTTATGGTTGGTTCAGCCCTGCCATAAAATGTGAAAGAATTAGAATAACTGCTGGATTCACTGCTCCTTGAATACACTTTCTGAAATAATAGAACCTTGTGATGCGGACATTTGGAGCCAGGCAAGAACTTTTCTATGCAGATTGCACATTCCAAGAGCTTCTGAGTTCACGAGCTTGGCCAAGGTATGCTGCCTGTAGCAGGTCTACAAAGAAATTAACATGCAACCCATTAAGTGATACCTTCAAGTGACCGCATAAATAGAAGACAAGTTGTGCCAAAGTTGTCTACTTCAGGTCAGCTTAAACAAAGGAAGAAGTTACATACACCCACATTGAATAAGCTTAAAACACTGTTCTGAGCAAATGATGCCAGACTGAAAAAAGGGTACATACTATATGACTCCATGTATATAAAATTCTAGAAAGGTAAATCTGATCTATGATGACAGGAAACAGAATGGGGGTTGTCTAAAGTTGGGGATGGGGTGATGAATAGACATAGAACTTTGGGGTAATGGGAATGTTCTTCCACATCTTCATTGTTATGATGGTTACTGGAGTGTATACATTAATCAAAACTCAAGGAATTATTCCTAAAATAGGTGAGATTTATTGCTTGTGAATTATACATCAATAAAGTCTGTTTTAAAAAAAATCAGTAAGTCTGATTACGCACAGAATCTCAAGAGTCAAGTTGCCGCATAAGCAGTAAATAGTAGTGGATATACTTTGAAACCTTTTTTTTTTAAGTTCTGCATTTCCTTACTGGGTAGGGCTAAAAGTCAGCAAACACCAACAGTTTAGGTCAAAAGGCTTCAGGCACCAACCAGCAATGTATGGATACTTTAGTCTTAATGAAATTCAAACTATTTCCAATGACCCCAGTGTATTCTTCCTCTGAATCCCTAGGCAATGTTTGTACATATAAAAATCTCCTTAGCCTCTTGAGATGGCTTCGTTAGTCTTGGTAACAACTAACTGGTCACCCGGAAGTCAACATGAACTTCTGGGCAAGGAGTCAAGGATGCTGACCATTCATTTATTAGTTTGTTTTTCATTCATTACTTCCTGAGTGCCTAGAAGGCAGCTCTGTGTTCAGCAGTTTTATTACAGAAAATGAGTTCAGATCTGTTCTAAGCACTTTGCGTGGATTAATTTATCAAATGCTAGCTGTCTAATTGCCATGTGTAGAAAAAAATTGTGCTTCAGTGGAAAACTACTCTTCGTCTGGGAGGACACCCCTCTGGGCTATCTAATTATAGCCTTTTTTGATATAATGGCAGAGTTGAGTTGTTGGGACAGAGATTGTAAGTCCCACAAGGCCTAAATTATTTACTATCTGGCTCTAGACAGAAAGTTTGCCAACCCCTGATGTGCTCAGTACCTATTACTGTCAAGCTGTCACGGTTCAATGGCTGTTTCAGGTAGAAAGAGGATTTAATACAGGGAATTGGGTGTTTATAAGCACAGCAGCCATCAACCAAGACCTCCAGAAATAGCTCCCAGAACAATCCCACAGGACCAGCCCACTAGGAGAGTCCCTATCTCTGCCGTGTTCAGTAGCAGGGAAAGCCAGGACATGCTACAATCTAGGACTAGGAAGCCACTCCTGTGACCCTCATAACTGCCTCTGGACACTCATGAATTTAGCAACTGTGCACAGGCCTCAGGTGCAAAAAAAAATCCCATCCTCTCAGCAATGATGCTGCCAGTAGAAACAGCAGAAGCATCAGAAGGATGGCTTTTTCTCCCGGGTGCCGGATCTAAAGTATGTCCAGAATCCTAGCAGCAAGGAAGCCTGTGGTTCAGGACAGCACACTGGAGACCTCAGTGGGTATTCAGTGCTCATCCAAAATATTGACCACGATGCCAATGAATCAAAGTGTAAGCACATGAGCTCTGGTGAGAAGACAGCCAGATCAACACAGGAAGGCACATGCCCTTCCCTCATCTCCCCCAAAAAAGTCTCCAAAAAGGGCTCAGAGCCAAACATGAAAAATAACGGATCATATTGCCCACCCAGAGTGGTGTCAGCAGCACCAAATATTACAGCAAAGGGGCAAGTTTCACATACTTTTCATATTTTTCATAACAAAATCCACAAGTTATAGCCCACACAACCAACGAGAGGTGGGCATGAGGTTACATGGCTAACATTTTGAATTTAAATTTACTACCACCATAATGCATGGCTCACAAGCAACAAAATAAGTACTATAATAATATGTGTAAAATAAGATTAATGCCATAGGCTTTGAAAGAACAGAGTAATAGGAGCATATTTCAGTCCATCTCCGATCTGAACAACGAGGGACCTTCCCATGAGTGTCCCTGGATCCATGCACCTTAACACAGGTGCGTGGTCAAATGATTGGTGATGCTGCCCTCTCGTGGCAATCCTCGGAACAGGCACTTGGTGAGCAAATGCAGAGTTTTATCTTATTGGTAACAGGAACGTAGGTTATCAAAGGCGACAAATAGCTTTGATTTAATTCAAATTAATTTTCAAAAACTATTGGCCACAAGTTTCTAATCACTTGAGAGAATACAAAGCAGTTGATTCAGGCTTTTTGTCAGTTGACATAGGCTTTGAAAACACAAAGCCCTCTTTGGAAGGTTAGTAAATATTTGCATATCAGTTTAGGACCCAGACTTTTTCTGGGTCTTATTATCAAAAGTTACTTAAGATACAAAGAACTTTCTCCTTCTATAGACAGGTTTATTTTAATCATTCCACTGAAGCACCAACTTGTCACCTTGAGTCTCAATGCCATGATTTTGTCTGAGGCAAAAGGACAAATAGCATCCTAGACACATAAGTTTATGTGTTTTTAATGGTTGTTTTTTCCAGAACGTTAAAGTAGTTAAAACTATCGAAAAGATAAAAAGCAGATATATGAAAACTTATAGCATTATTTTAAGTATAAACATTTTATTTATACCAAAACATTTTATCATTTTACTTCACTTAGGTTAATTAGAAACTATTTAAGGTCATTGCTCGGTCACGAGGAAGTCAACCATGACCATGCTCTCCATTGAAAATGAGACAAGCAAAGAAGTGGATTTTGAAAATATTTTGATGAGTTTGTGTCCACGTCTTTCTTTCTGCCTCAGGCTCCAGTATGGCTCAGCTCCACATTGGACCTTATTCAAAATTTGGGCATTTTGTGCATCATGGATATCTTGCATTCATTTTAAATTTTGTCCCTGAGGTAAGTGCCTCACTCATTTCACCTGAGGTCACTGAAATTGGAAATCTTCTTATAGAAGATTGTGCTGCATAGAATGATTGTTATAGAAAACCGTACTTGGCCATTAAACGTGATAACATCCATTTTTCATAACAGATCAATTTTTTTCACCAACCTTGTGATCATTAACCTATGAGCTAGGACTTCATTGATCTAACACTACTAAAATTGACCAACCTAAAAACTATGTTGATATGGTTAGAATCAGGGACATAGCTAAGGGATTCTTCCTTGAAAACAACTTTATTTTCGAGGAAAAATTAGCAAAGGACTCTAAAAAAATGCTTTGAAAGACAATAAACCATCTGGGTTTTTCCATGACAGCAGCTTTATTACTACTACAACAACAAACAAACAAATAAACCAGAAAAAGGCCACACAGATGAAGAAAGATAGACTCAGTATTATTTTACTAACATTTGAGATTTAATCTTAATATAATCTGGCTTTAGCAGAATTCACTGAAACCAATGTGTTTCCTTTTAGCTGTGGGGTTTTATAACATTTTCTTAGTAGATTAACTAGCATACAAGATTTCCTACTAAATTATAGAGTACAATATATTCAATTTACAAAAAATGTTTCCTATTAATCCACTTTAACATGACCTTAAACTTATATACAGTAAAGATGAATTAATTTTTTCCCCCAAAATTTTTCTGCTCAACGTGGGATCTGATTGATTTTGCGGCCGTATCACGTTCATAAGAGGTGTGGGGTCACACAGACACTGCAGCCTTTTTGGCCCAAACCACACTCAGTTGAACTCCTTCAGGGTTGATTTTCTGAATCTGGGAGCCGAAATTTTCCATTATTTTTATTACATTTTTATCTCGCTAGTTCTGACCGGAAGCTCCTGAACTGTAAGTACATTATCTAAGTATCTGCTTTTCCTGAGTCATCTTAAATCTTATCAGCACCTCCAAGTCCCTGGTAAAATGGTTGAAAAGAAGATGACCAAGGCCAGATTTTGGTGTCCTCGCAGCAAAGACTGTCCTCCAGGTACATCTGAATCTAGCCCCAGAGCAGACAAGAGCTCACCTAAATCTATTGACTCAATTCATGTTCCTGGCTCATCCTAAATGCATTCTCTCACTTGTAAAATTCAGATACATAGGATGGAGGTATTCTCTGATCACGAAATTTATCTCCAAAAGGAAATGAAATTGGTTTCAAGTTTTGGACTTGCTCTCAGTAAATGTATGCTTGCTTTGTGTGAATATCATCTTCCTCTAGAGGGCTCATAAACCAGGTAATTACTCTTCCCTGTTAGTCAAGGATATTTCAGTGGCAAATGACAGAAACCATACAAAATGGGCTTAAGAAGCTTCAGGCACAGCTGGATCAAGGGGTTCAGAGATAGTCACCAGGACACAGTCTCTCAAGAGCTTTAGTTTCTGCTTCCACAGATGTTGGCTTCATTACTAAGTAGTGTCACCATATCTGGAATCCAGATAGCACCCACCATATCCAGGCTTCATTATATTAATATTAGCTATAATTCTAGTGGAAAAAGAGTTCTTATAAAAAGACGAGGAATAGAGTCCTCTTGGCCTGGGCACCCAGTTTGTATCAATGATCTGCTCCTGAATCAATCACTGTCACTGCACATGGCAATGCTCTAAATTGTCCAGGCCTGGGTCACATGCTGCCACTATACCTGAAAGGTGGGGGTCAGACCCACATAGACCAAGAGGGGCGCAGATTCCAGGAAGACAAAAACACAGATGTTCCCTCCATAATGCGTTCAGAACTGTGCCACTGCATGAGAGCAAGTGCTTCCATCTACAGATGTCTGATACCCACATCTTCTCCCTTTTGAAAACGTAGCTAATATTTGCTCACCTGCTGTCTTCTGGTACTGACCTTTTTCCTGATCGTCCCTCAAACATACATTGTCAGGCTTTTCTGTGAAGCCTGCACAGTTGCCGGCACTGCCAGCACCTCCCTCGGTCCAGTCCTAAATCTCTAAGTCACACGCCCTCTACATTTTCCATTTTGATGCCCCTCTGCAATTGTATTTATATATTAATGTATTATTTATATGCAAATGTATACATTGTAACTCATGTCCCCATAATGCTACTTTGTGAAACAGTTCCTGTTAAAAGAAACAGAGAAAGCGCTTAGGAAAGAAACTCATTTAAAATAACTTTTTTTCCTACTTTTACCCCTTTGGATGGCGATTTGAAAGGAAATCTGGGAGGACCCATCCCAATCCCTCCAGTGGGAATGGTTGTGAAACGCCTGGCTCATACTTCTTTTGTAGCATTTATTGAAATCTTCTTCACGTTAGAGTCATTTAGATGTGACACGTTGGTCGAGTTCCACCCACCTTCCATAGCCCAGGAGGCCCCTGGGAACAGCCTCTTCCCTGCTCCGGTTAAAGCCCGCTCAGCACCTAACTCGGCGGCTTTGCGCATTGCAGGCAGCACGTACCTCCTCCTCTGATGAATTAATTGGACGTCGTGTTGAATACCAACAGGGCCCGTGCTAACAATTCTCAGTTGCATCAGAGCACAGCTGCAAATCAATCATATCTTCCAGAATTTCCAGATTTTTTTTTTTAGTTGAAAAGACAGTAGAAGCGCCTGGTTGCTTCAAAAGTGTGGAAAGGCTGATTTTGTGTGTGGAAGATGCTCAGAGTTGAACTTCCCCAGTCAAGGGGAACACAAAGAGAAGACGCAAGAATCCCTCCACCCTGGCCAGAAAGGGAGGGTCAGCTCACAGCTGGACTACTCAGGCCCCGACTTGGTGAGTGGTCACTCTTCTGGCCTCAACATCACTGAGATGAATGCAGTATTCCCCCCTCAGCCACGGTTTCATTGACCCATGGTCAACCACAGTCCGAAAATATTAAACAGAAAATTCCACAAATAAAGAATTCTTCAGTTTTAAATTGTGCACCATTCTGAGTAGCATGATGAAATCTTGCACTGTCCCCTCATCCTGCCGGGATGTGAATCTCCCTTCATCCAGCATATCCACATTGTCTACACCACTCACCCCTTAGTCACTTAGTGGCCATCTGGGTTCTCAGATGGACTGTCGGGTATCTCAGGGCTTGAGCTCAAGGAACCCTTATTTGATTTCATAATGGCCCCAAAGCATAAGAGTAGTGATCCAGGCAATTTGGATACACCAAAGAGAAGCCATAAATTGCTTTTTTAAAGCAAACAGGTGAAAGTTTTCAACTTAATAAGGAAAGAAAAAAATTGTATGCTGTGGTTGCTAAGATCTATGGTAAGAATGAATCTTCCATCTATGAAATTGTGAAGAAGGAAAAAGAAATTCATGCCTAGGAAACACAGGGTTCAGTACCACCTGTGGTTTCAGGCACCCTCTGGGGCTTTTGGGCATGTCCCCCACAGATGAGGGGCCTACTGTGGCTCTGTTACCTCCTCCCGCATGAGACCTGGGCATCCTCAAGCCCTAAAACAAAGCATCAGACTCTGAGGACACACACATTGAGCACATGCCCCTAAATCAATCCTTATTTATAAAATTATCCGGTATTCTCGGAATAT
Organism: Daubentonia madagascariensis; assembly: GCA_023783475.1. Lineage (NCBI taxonomy): Eukaryota > Metazoa > Chordata > Mammalia > Primates > Daubentoniidae > Daubentonia > Daubentonia madagascariensis. The sequence goes on from JAKFHU010001262.1 coordinate 22,336,880, forward strand.
TCTCTATAAACAGTTTAAGCAACAGTCCCAATTTATCAGAGGAGGTGGGACCAAGTGTAGATATGAATTCTAAGAGATTCTTTGTAAGCAAAGAGAGAGATTTCTTCCCTGGAGACCCATATGATGAAAATCGGATGGGCCCTCGGCAGTGAAGCTGTGGCTCTGCTCCTGTAAGAAGCCACTTATGCTGTGAGCAGAACCCACCCAAACCGGCAGAGCTCCATGGGCCTCGATTTCCAAAGTGCACGCAAGTCCTTTCTGAAAGGAAGACTATGAAAGAGGCGGCAGAGCGAAGCCATGTTATTCAGCAGGTGTTGTCCCTGCTTGTTAGAGCCCCTTATGAGAGAGAAGTAAATGCTGAGCGTCGTGAGCGGGCGGGGGTCATGCCAGTGGCACCGTGAGGCAGACTCCACGTTAGGGAGACCCCGCTCACCCACCAAGAAGGCCAATTAATGGCTCGTTTCTTTCCCAGGCCCAGAGAGCGCATGTGGTTCCTGATGTTGACAGCGTCTTTGTCTAGCAGCTCAGCTGCAGTTGGGACTCCCAGGGCACCGGGGACTGCAGGGGGCTATTCGGGCACAGGACCCCCCTGAACCACCTCCTCCAGCCCCACTGATCAGAGAGATCAGACCAAGGCCACTGGGACATTCCCTGAGCAGGGGAGCTGCCCTGGGGTGCCACTCAAGCAGCTTTGATCCCCACCTTTAAAAAATTTGCACTAAAGGGCCTTGCTTTGGTTAAAACAGGTCCTGGGGTGGAGATTTGTTTTGTTTTGTGTTTTCGCTTTGCAGGACACAAGTTTTCCTGGCACTATTTCCCCTCACTCCAGTTGGTCAAACAAGCATCTCACCTAGTAAGCAAAAGAGCAATGTGTTCTCAAGGAACTGCCTGTTCAGAATAGAAAGCAAAAGTTCTCTGTTTTCTCTATATCAAAAATTGTCAGCTTCAATAATAAATCTGGAGGGAAATCATTCAGGATAAAGAAATGTTTTTCATATGAATCCGCAGGGGCAAAGACTGCTGGGAGGAAGGACAAAAAGTTGTAGCTCAGGGATTGATCATGGGTGCTTGTTAATTTCTCGTGATTTTTCTATAATGCTGTTAGGTGGAATATTTACTAAAAAATGTTTCCCAGAGACTTATTGAAATTTTAGATCCAAATTCCTAAATAAAGGAGGAGGAAAAATAGAATGATGATCTATAAAAGTATCATACTTCACACCCATCAGGCTAGCCATTTAAAAAAGAAAAGAGCAGGAAAGAACAAGTGTTGGTGAGGATGCGGAGAAACTGTAACTCTTGTGCATAGTTGGTGAGAATGTAAAATGGTACAGACACTGTAAAAAACAGTATGGCAGTTCCTCAAAAAATTAAATATAGAATTACCATAGATCCAGCAATTCCACTTCTGGGTATATACTCAAAAGAATTGAAAGCAGAGACTCAAACAGGTATTTGTACACCCATGTTCACAGCAGCATTGTTTCACAAGAGCCAAAAGATGAAAATGACCCAATATGTATTGACAGACGAATAGATAAAAAAAATATGCTATATATACACAACGAGATATTATTAAGCCTTAAAAATAAAGCCATTCTGGCACATGCTACCACATAGATGAACCTGGAGGACATTACGGCATTGAAATAAGTCAGACACAAGAGGACAAATACTACAGGATCCCACTTATATGAGGTCCCTAGAACACTCAGACTCATAGAGACAGAAAGTGGAACGGTGGGTGCCAGGGGCTGGGGAGTTAGGGTTTAATGGGGACAGGGTTTCAGTCTGGGAAAATTAAAAAGTTCTGCAGATGGATGATGGTGATGGTTGCACAACAATGTGAATATACTTAATGTCACTAAACTATACACTTAAAAATGGACAGTTAAGATGGTAAATTTTGAGAACGCATATTTTATCACAATAAAAAAAATGCTATTTGAAGAAAAAAAATTGTTGAGAACCAAGCTAATTTTGGAGAATTAATCATCAACTGGACCTGAACTCAATTCCGTATCAGGTATGTAAAGAAAGAATCTTCACACACACACACCCCCAGCCTAATACACATCATATACATTTTTTTCTTGTTGAGGTCAAAAAGAGGAAGCAGGTATATAAGAAAAGAAGACAGTGTTGAATGTATGAGCCCTACTTAGTGAGGATTTCTAAACCACAAAGTCAGGCAGCACAGCCTTTTGGGAAGGACAGAGTTAGAGCATGGGTTTTAAAAAGCCCCCAAGGGTCCCCTTTCATCAATGGATTATTGTCCCACAAATAGTTCCTCCCCCCGCCTCCCCTCGGGGTGGAGTATGTTTTATGCTTCTTGGTCCATTCCTTTGGTCTTGGTCATGTGACTTGCCTTCTCCAGTGGCACGTGGGCAGATGAGCTGCAAGCAGGCGCTCCTGACATGCTTACATGGTGTGGCTTGTGCTCTTGCATTCCTGCCGTCCACCATGAGAAGAAAGTACCCTGGCTCATCCCAGAATGAAGCACCAGGGAAGACCTGAACCCACAGCCCATAGCCCACAGCCTGGTGTCTAGCCCAGCCACACCCAGCTGAGATCAGCCAAACTCCCAATAACCTGCAGGCTCGGGAGCAAGAAAAATAATGTATGTCATAAACCCCTGAGGTTTGGTGGCCAGTTGTTACACAGCAAGAGCTGACTGATACATCTTTCATGGCACTTACGGCAAAATGCAAACTCTTCACAAAGCCCTGCTCTATGCGGGCCCTGCCTACCCCTCCAACTCACTATGCTATGACAACATCAGCCTTCTGCCTGTTGCTCCAGTCTCCAAATTCAATCCTGCTTCAGGACCTGTGCACTTGCGGTTTCGTCTTCCCAGGAAAGCTTTCCCCACCTCTCCCTGTGGCTAGTGTCCTATGATCCTCCAGGTGCCAGCTCATCCATCCCTCCTCCAAGAGCCCTTCCTGACTTCTCTGACTAATGGTGCACCCTGTGTTCCTCTCTGTCGCATGCCCTGTGTCGTGCCCCTCCCAGCACTCATCGGTGCCATTTTAAAATTCCTTCACACGTTTACTCTTTCTCATGTGTGTCCTCCCTCCAGACTAAGCATTACGAGGGCACAACACAAGTCTGTCCTGTTGCTGCCACTGCCTCCAGGGCCTGGCTCACAGCAGCTGCTCAATACATTTTTGTTGAAAGGGACCTTAGTTAATTTCCATCCCAAACATATAAAGGAGAGGAGATGGTTATTATACCCACAACTACACCTATCAAATTAACAAACAGCCTAGTAAACATGCTTTTTTAAGATCCAAAGAGAGAAGAATCAAAACAAAGAAAGCTACGATGAGGAGCAGAATGAAGTCTCCGTAAAAACCTACCCTGGGAGGTGGGTTGATGTGGGGCTCTGAGGGCAGACGGGAGCCTGAGCCCCTGGCCGGGCCCCCAGGTGTGTTTTCACATAAACTGGGACCCAGAAAGGGCTTCTCAGACCTCTTCAATCCTGCTAGAGAGCTTTGATCGTTTGGATCAGGCAAGAAAAACCTTTCTAGATGGGAACCAAAGAGACAAGTCAGCCTTCAAATTGGGCATCTCCCCATTCCTACCCCACCAGTGTGGAATAAAAGGAGAAAGTGTCCTCCCTTGGGAAGTAATCCAGATAATAACATACTGGCCTGATACCATTCCTTTCATCTCGGCATCTCAAAGCACTTAGAAATATTAATGATTTAACGAGTGCCCCCGGGATGAGAAGGCGTTCTAAGGCAGCCTGGGAAGGGGCTTACCGCGGTCCTTTGTAATGATAGCCCTGCTGGAAAGGTGTTATTAGACTGTTTCGCAGATTTGGGGGAGTGAGACACAGGCAAGGTTAATAACACTGCCACCTACTCTCTGCAATGCCGTCGGGCCGGTGGCATCGTGGGTGCTCCAGGCCAGGAGGGACTAGGGACAGCTGGGTCGTGGCCAAAGGGACTAGGGATGGCCGGGTCATGGCCAAATGAGGAAGGATCGAGGACTGAGAGGTCACGCGCAGACCAGCAGGGCAAAGGCACCGCACAAAAGACAACAACCTGATTTAAAAATGGGCAAAGGACTTGAATAGACATTTCCCCAAAGAAGATACACAAGTAGCCAATAAGCCCATGAAAAGATGCTCCACATCATTAAGTCATTAGGGAAATGCACATCCAAGCCACAATGAGATACCACCTCACACTCCCTGGGATGGCTATAATCAAAAAGACAGATAAGGACAAGTGTTTGGGAGGATCTGCAGACAGGGGACCCCTCTCCCCCAACCACATTACTGGTGGGAATGTACAATAGTGCAGCCACCCTGAAAAACAGGCTAATGGCTCCTCAAAAAGTTAAACGTAGAATTACCATACAACCCAGCAATTCTACTCCTAGGCATATACAGACATGAACTGAAAACAGGTACTCAAACAAATACAACGTATTCCTAGCAACACTACTCACAATAGTTGAAAGATGGATAATTGGGCACAAATATACTGTTTGATAGAAGAAATAAGACCTAGTGTTTGATAGATCAGGAAGGTGACTATAGTTTACAATAATCTATTGTACATTTCAAAATAGCTAGGAGGGAATAATTCAAATGTTTCCAATACAAAGGAAAGACAAATATTTAAGGTGATGGATATCCCCAGTACACTGATTTGATCTTTACAAATTATATGCATGTATTAAATGATCACATGTACCTCAAAGGTATGTACATCTATTATGCATCAACAAAAAAATTGTTCAAAAAAGATAGAAACAATGGATGAATGGATAAACAAAGTGTGATATATCCACGCTAGGGAAGATTATTCAGCCACAAAAAGGGGTGAAGTTCTGAAACATGCTATAAGATGAATGAAACTTGAAAACACGCCCACTGAAAGAAGCCAGACACAAAAGGCCACATATTGTATGATTTCCCTCATATGAAGCATGACATAAATCCGTAGTGACAGAAAGGAGATTCGTGGCTGTCGGGGTGGAGGGCAGGGAGGAAAGCAGAGTGATTGCTAATGGGTGCTGGGCTTCCTTTGGGGGTGATGGCAATGTTTTTAAACTAGATAGACGTGGTGGTTGCACAACACTGTGAGTGTACTAAATGCCACTGAATTGTTCACTTTAAAATGATTAATTGTATGTTCTGTGGATTTCAATTCAATTTTTTAAAATGCACTGAGCTTCTTTACAATAAAAGTTCAACAGCTAACATCTACTAAGCACTTACTACATGCCAGGCTCCATTATAAGCACTTTTCTTGGATTAGCTTACTTAATCCTCACATCAAACCTGCCAGATGGGTGCTACTAGTCTCACCCACAGATGAGAAAACTGGGGCACAGAAAGTTAATAAATTGCCTGAGTGTTCCACGTTAGTATGTGGCAGAGCCAGCACAGAGCCAGGTATCTACACATCTGGGGGCCCTACACCAGCAAGCTCTGTGCACTGGAAATTCATGGTGACCTCGTGATGCCTGCTCTCGGGCTGCTTACACTCTGAGGGCGGGCACGGACAAGGAACTAATTACCAAGATATGCAAGCCCCTGCAGGCTGTGGGAAGCCCTCCCACCTGTGGGGATACCAACCACAGTCCACGCTGGAACAACACTTGCTCACAGATGGCAACCTGCAGCCGGCTAAGGATTCAAGAGTGTGGCAAAAACAACTGGAAGCATTCCCTAAAAATTAACCGTCCCTAGTGGAATTTATCATAAATAGAATTGTATATTTTGTTATTCTTTGTAAATTGTGTACTACCCAATCTTTATATTAGTGAAATTTATTTTATATGTGTGTATATATGTACGTATGCAATAAATATGCATTTCATATACACATTTCCTGCCCCAGAGAACCTGCTATTAAACATTTTCCAGCAAGACTACAGGACCAAACCCCCTATCTCATGGAATTTTCATTCTCCTGTCAAACTCCAGGGTGAGCAACATAGGGACGATGGAAGAAATTCCTTCTAAGGGAGAGAACTATCTGGATGTAAGTCTGAAGAAGGAAGTCAGAGGAAAAAGCGTTTAGTGTCAGACCACCTGAGTCTGACTCTGCCTTTTACGCAACAACGCGAGCTGAGGCAATTTATTTGATCTCCCTAAGACTCAGCCTGCTCCTCTGTGTAGCAGGGCATAAGAATAATTACTTAGGGAGTTACCATGAAGATCAATAGTCGCTAAAATGTGATGGATAGACCTGGGGCCTGAGCTCAGCATTTCAGATGCGCCATCTCTGATTCCTCGCGACACCCTAGCAGCGGGCAGTCCCTTGTGAGCGCAGAAGCCAGGCAGAAGGAGGGGAGGCCAGTTTGCCTCCAGGGCACAGAGCTGCACACACGGATCTAGGCCCCGACACACGGGGTCCGCCCCCGGGCCCCGCTGAGCGCCTGTGACCACACCCAGCTCGGAAGCCGCACAGGGTCAACGCCCGATAAATTCTGCGACTGCCCTCCCTGGACTGCGCCTCTGGCCTCAGGAACCAGAAAGCCACAGCGGCGCGGAGAGACGTGGGTCGTCACCTCCCCCGCCGCGCGTGCCCGGTACAGCAGCCCGGGCAGCGCACCGCGCAGGGACGGGATTCTCCCATCAGGCCCCGCGCGCGCATCCCCGCGGCCGCGCGCCTGCAGGGCCCCCCGGCGCCACCAGGGGGCGGTGTCGGCGCGAGCTTCCCGGGCGCTGGGACCGCGCGTGGGCACTGGGGCAGTCCAAGTGGGGACCCGCGCGCCGCCCGCCCCGCGCCCGCCGTCCCGTCGTCGGCCCCGGTGCCGGCGCCCGCGCCCGGCTGAGGCCCTGCGCGTCTCTGGCTCTTCCGGGACGCGTTTGTCCCCTCTCTGGTCCCTTCCGCGGATCCTGCGGGCGCTCTGCAGCCCCGCGGGCCCCGCTCCCGGCTACCTGCTTCCCCGCCGTCGGGACAACCGGGTGAGCAGGGCGCCTGCCGGGGCCCACGCAGACACATGCGTGCACATGCGCACATACACAAAGGCACGCACGTGCACGCGTATGCACACACGCACACCCGTGGGGCAATATGCACGTGTGTGGACATATACACACAAACACATGCACATATTTACACACGCACATGCACATACATGTGCACATATACATGCTCACTCGTGTGCTAGCACACACAGACTTATACACACATACATTATACCCATACACACGTGGACACACAGAGGCATACACACATGCACATATATGCACATACACACATGCACGTGTGGCACATGCACACTTGGACACAAAGAGGCATCCAAATGCACACAAATACATATATACACACACATGCACACATGCACAAGTGCGTGCATGTGCCTCCTGAACGGTGGCTGGCCTCTAATGGGTGGGACAGATGTTTGCTGAGTGAGTGAAACTGCAGAAGATCACAGTGGGGGCCCCTCCCCTCCACAGAACCTCTGCACCTGCCGTGTCCTCTACAGGACACACCTGGCCTTCGTTGTGTCTTGTATGGTCCACTGACTGTTAAAAAATATTTATGAATTTCCAACATTTAAAAACTGAGAGATTTCATACACACTCACAAAATTTCTGTGACCTTGATCACGTAATCTGGCAAAATGACTGTTCACAATGCAGCGACTGCCCGAAGCTGAGTGGAGGCTGCTCCTCTGCATGGGTGAAGCTGCCCTTCCCAGTCCCAGCGCCTCATTCTGTCGTATTCATCAATCACCGTCCATGCTACTCGCTTGACACCTGCAGGCAATTGACTTTTCAGCCTCTGACTTGCACCTTGCTTCCTCTTCCAGGGGAACCCCAGGGTGGGACAACCCCCCCCACTTCCCGGTTCCCCCACATCTCTCGGGATTGGGGTTGTGAAGCTGCTTTTCTGCCCCCAGCAGCAGACTGGGAGCCCCTGGCGGGTCTGTGTGCTGCTCAGGGCTGTGGCCCAGCTCTAAGCACCACCAGTGTCTGGCACACAACAGGTACTCAAACGATGTGAGTGGAATTAGTGAATAATCACAGAAGGCTTCACCATGGAAATCTGAGCTGAGCTTTAACGCAGAGCTTGAATTTATGGGCTGAGAAGAGCATCAAAGACTCTGAGGCAGAAAGTCAGGGATACAAGGAGGAAGGTGGAAATTCAGGTTTGGGGCAAATGACAGCCTGATTTGGAGGCCTGGGCAGGTGCTGTGGGCCATGAGAGCAGAGAGGTTGTCCAGGCTTGTTGGAGGGTTGTGGGGAGCCGTGTCCAAGGAGGGTTCTGGGAGCAGAGCCTGGCATGGGTCCTGCCTCTGTCACTAGCTGGGCAGCCCTGGGCAAGTCACCCACTGCTGTGGACTGAGCTGTGTGTCCCCAGATTCTTATGTTTCAGCCCTGACCCCAGGACCCCAGAATGTGTCTGTGTTTGGAGACAGGACCTTTAAAGAGGTGGTTAGGGTGAAATGAAGCCATTCAGGTGGCCCCAATCCAACATGACTGGTGTCAGTGTAAGAAGAGGTGATTAGGGCACAGACACGCACAGAGGGATGACCATGTGAGGACACAGGGAGAAGACGGCGTCTGCAAGCCAAGGAGAGAGGCCTCAGGTGAAACCAACCCTGCCCCAAGGAGAGAGGCCTCAGGTGAAACCAACCCTGCCAACACCTTGATCTCAAACTTCTGGCCTCCAGGACTGTGAGAAAATAAATTTCTATTGTTTAAGCTACCTGGTCTATGGTACTAAAGATGAAGGAACTAGTCTTTGGGACAAAAAGGTCTAAAATCCTCTGAAGTCACAGATAATAAATTGACACCAGTGTCTCCCAGGAGTAGTGCTGCCAACAGAACCAGGTGGTTTGGTATCTGCTTTGCCCTGCTGTGGCCTGAAATGGGCCATACAAGCAGTGGAAATGTCTAAGGCCTGGTCCCCTCAAGGTGGTGTCAGGGTGACCTGGAGCCCAGGACAAGACTGACTGGGCAGGAGAGAGGAGCAGCCCCCAGCAACTTGTCAGGAACTGACGGCTGAGCTGTGCACGCAGGGACTGAGCACAAGTTTCCCCCCTCAGGATGACTCCGCACCTCCCAACTCCTCCTGCTCCCCCAAGAGGCTGGCTGAGAAGCTTCCAAGTGCTGCACACAAAGACAGGAAGTCCAAGATCCTTTTAATGAGTTTACTCAGCCTTTGGAATATCAAGTATTTGTTTTCCTAAGACTGGAAAGAAAGGGTCAACAGCCTGGCCCCCTCCTGGGCAGCCCAGCTGGTTTGTCCTCAATTTGTTTGGGCCTCTGAAGAGCTCACGTTTATCAAAGGCCTTTTCGCACCTGAGGCCCTGAATTACCCGCTGCCTGTAACACAGGGCTTTGGTAATCCGCTCAAATCCCCAGGCCAAACAGTGGCACCAAACAGATCTTCTCCAAAATCGCTTTGAACTTCAGTCCCAGGAGGCATTTTGACTTATGCAGGATGGTCTTTGAAGAGGAAGTTGCTCTCTGTCCTCTGTCCTCTGTCTGCGGTGGGACAGAGGGTGCACCCAGGCATGACTGAGGTGCAGATTCGCTCAGCCTGCCCTCTGCCAGCCCCCAGGGCTCCCTGTCTGCCTGGGCTGCCCATGGGGCCCCTTCAAAGGCTGCACTTCCCGGGGTTCCCAGACCCTGAGGCAGGAGCTGACCCAGACCACAGGCAATTGGCAAACGGACCTAGTTTATTGCTTTAAAGGTTTTTTTGGTAATGTTTTCTTCTGATATACTTTCAGAATTATAGAAAAGTTCCAAGAATGGTAGAGAATTCCTGGATGCCTTTCATTCAGACATCCCAAACAGGAACACCTTATTACATTTACTCCCTCTCTCTCTTTATACACATGCACAAACACTTGTGTAATTCTCCCTTAAGCTTTTTAAATTTTAACCTCTAATGATATCATTAAACCCATTTTCCTGGCATAAGTTGAAACCTTTCTAGGCAAGAATAACATCACATTGACCATAGCCCCTCCCCACTTAGTCCGCTCTGCCTGCCACCCTAAAGAACCCTCCCCTCTTCACCTCCACCTCCGGATGTGGGCCATGCACACTGCGCCATCACAGGGTGGGGTCCTAGCTGGAGTCACACAGCCCCATCCTCTGCAGCTTGCTGTCAGTTTGCCAACGTGTTTTTATACATCCTGCAACTTGTATCTTTCACTCAACAATTTATCTCAGAGATCTCACCAAACTGGTACGTAAAGTCTACATCATTCTTTTTTAGCTGGTGCCATTTAAAAAAATTTTTTTAACTCATCAGATTGGCAAAATTATTAAAGTTTGATATTATCAAGTATGAGGGAAGGTGTTAGGGAAACATTCTTATTGGTGGGAGCGTAAATTAGTAGAGCCACTTTAGGGCAGCGTAGCACACAGATTAAAATCCACAGAGCGCTCACCCAGAAATCCCCCTTCCCTGCATCTGAATGGAGGAACCCTCCGAGCTGGGCACAGGCACACAGAGGCACGTGGCAGAGGCTCATCCCCACCGGGGCTGCAGTGAAAGGTTGGAAGATGAAACACGCTTCGACAGGGGGATGACCAGGTTGATCTCTGCTGTCACAGGACACTATTCAGCCCTGGTTCTCACCTCAGGCCGCACATGAGATTACCATGGAAGTTTCTTTAAAAAAAGAAAAAACACGGATACCCAGGCCACATCCCCAAATTTTACTTTTTACTCATTTGGTATGGGGTGGGATTCAGGTATTAATATTTTTAAAATGTTCCCTGATAATTCTAATATTGAGCCAGGACAGAACCCCTGAAATGCCCCCGGCTGAAATGGCTCTAACCTGACCTCAGCATGTAGCTTCCCTATTGGCCTGAAGGTGGCGCAAGCGAGCAAGACTTTGGTTAAAAAAAAAGAAAAAAACCACTGGATCATTTAATTCCCCTTGCACTGGTCCTATTCTGGGTCTTGTTCTTTGGGTTCGGGAGGATTTTGCAGAGCTCCTTGATTTAGTCCAAATCCACACTGACCACAGACCAGTGCAGAGTCTCCTAATGGAGCTCCCACCCTAGGGAGCTCCCGTCCTTCCTTGAGCATGTTGTGCACTGCACAAGAATGCGTGTTGTTGAGCAGGTAACAGAGTGCCTGCTACCATCTTTGAATGTATCATTTCATTTATTCCATGTTAGAACCCTATGAGATAGGTCCTCGTATCCACCCCACTGGAAATAGGGACCCTGAAGCAGCAACGTGGTTACTCTAACTTACACAGCGAGCGAGTGCACAGCCATGACTAGAGGCTAGATGGCCTCTTAGATCCATAGTTCCCAAACAGCAACATCTGTCAGACACCATGCAAATTACTTCTATTAAATTATTTAGACCCGACTACTTCATAAATGAAACTGTTAGGTATTTCTTATCACCTAGGGCACCATGCAAATATTATTAAGATACTAAGGTCCTGGTGGACTGAGAAAGTTTGGGAATGTCTCTCTTAGATCTCACTGTTACACTGTGCTGTAAACTGGTGCCTCCTCCTACTGAAATACCTTTTTTGGCTCTTACTGCTGCAAGAATAAAGCCCCAGCTCCATATCCTGGCACTCAGTGCCCCAGCAAAGTGACAGCCCAGCATCCCACAGCTGAGATCCAGCTAAACGGACCACTGGACATCCCCCTCCATGCTCAGCCTCTGTTCCCTCCTCCTGGAACAATATTATGTCACCCTCTCGACTTGCCTTGAGCTCAGCTCAAAAGCTACCTTGGTTAAGTCATTTCCCAAGTACCTGCCTTTGGGCTCCAAGGTGATTTGCTTGTTCTTGGACCTGGCTTTTGAGGACCTGGAGGGCAGGTTGTGTATTTCCTATTAAAATGCAAGCTCCTGTGTTTGAGGCCCTAAAGTCGAGTTGAGCAGGTTGTACACTGAACAAGATGCATGACTGAGCAGAAAGAACGGATTGAAGCATTGAGTCTGTCTGTAGGGAAAACATCTTATGACAAATCACACAAAGGTACACCACAGCCTGGAGTAGCCATACCTATGTCGAATATCTTTGTCTTCACCATCACCACCACATGTTTGGGGGTCCCCAACAGCACAAGCCCTAATACCTATTCACTGAATAAAAAATAAAATCACATATAAGAGCCCTATTCTGTTGAGAAGCTTGCAGTCTTCAATAAAACTCAAGATTTTAATAATAGTAATGACTAAGTAACATTTATGGGTTAAGAATATAACTTGCTTCACAAAAATCCTTAAACCCGTAAGGAAAGTACTATTATTTTCATATCCATTTTTAAATTGAGGAAACAGGTTCAGAGAGGTTAAGTAAATTTCCAAAGACCACACAGCTCATAAATGGTGGAGTCATGAGAACATCCACTCGGGGCAGGCACTGTTTGCAGCATACCATGAATTTAGAGCCAATATTTGTGAGTTGGCAGCTGATTCCTCCTGACCCCTGAGTCATAGCGAAAGTGGTACCTTCTTCACCTGAACAGTTCTCCTGCTGGGCCAGTGCCACCAGGCCTTCCAGTGAGTGTGAGCGCCCAATTCCCTGTGTCCAATCCCTTCCTGCTTAAGATAGCTGGAGCGGTTTCCATTCCAGTAACTGAGTCCTGACTGATCTACTTCCTCTCTCACCCCCCAAATCTCAGTCTTGCTGACTGCTCCCCTGCTACCATGGCGTCCGCCCTACTTCAGGCCCGCATCACTCCTCCCTGGAAATCCCGCCACAGCTCTCTTTTGATCACCGAAGCTCCGGGCTTCCCAATCTCACAAACCCTGTCCCATCCCTCCCCTGGTTGGGTTCAAAAATACCAGGGAAGAGGACCCAATTCACAAAGACTTAAACCTATAAAAGGTCAACATTATCTCCAAACACGGATGGCCGACATGTGTTCATCACTCGTTGTTGGGCTTTGTCTTAAAGGCTTAACATGTGTTGTCCTAGGACCCTCCTGAGGGAGGAGCAAGCTCCACGCCCGCCTGTCCTGCGCAGTCTGAGTTTTGGCAAGGACCCCTGCTTGGATCTGGCGTGTATTTGGTACGAGGGGGGCCTGGGAGTCGAGACCGGGCAGTCTCAGAGCACGTCACAAGCCCTTTTGTCTGCTTCTGGAGAAAGGAAATTATTTCATATCATAATCCTCACACATCGAATGAGACAGAACCACCACGAACCTACACATGGAGCATGTATTAAGCACTATGGTATTTTCCGTTCAATTTTATTTTATTCTGTGCAATTCTGTTCCATGCCATCCTATGCTACTTGTCTTCTTTTATTTTATTCTGCTCTGTTCTGTGCTTCTCTGTCAGTCTTGTTCTAGTCCATTTCACCCCGTCCTGCCCTAGACAACTGCCTTACTAACATGTGTCATGTACCAGGATGCTCATGATTCTAGTCTAACTTCTTTATTCCCTCATCTTGTCTCTTCTGTTTTTTTCCTTCTCAACTAAGAGGCCAAGAGAATTAAGTCCAAATGTCCTCTGCCACCCACTGTATATAAATAACCAACTTTTATCCTACACATCCAGAAGGATACTAGTTATGCTCCATCCTTGTGAGAATTGAGAAATATTTGCTCAGACCATTTTCTGTGTTTTCTGGTTCCATAAGAAACTCTGATTTGGAGTTTAAAGTGATTTCACAACTGCTAATGGGCCCCTCACTCTACCTGCCTTCCCCCCTTTCTGTGAGGCGTATAATAAAGCCACGCCCAGGCAGGGCTGACATTTCAATACACCCCGGTTTTTCGAAACCCTGTTTTGGCGTTTGTTTGTTTGTTTAGTACACTAGGAGTTCCCCAGTTTGAGTTGGCCTCAGCCTCTCTCAACCTCCAAGATGCTCTTTCCCTGCCAGAACATACTTATACCTCTCTGTTTCTCCCAAAATAAAGCTCAGTATCCATATTTTGATGTCTAGGATCCTTGCCTAGGAGCGGTGTTGCCCCACCCAACCCCTTTTTGCTGTTCCCTGAGGATGCTGTCCCCTCGGCCCCGGCTTCCCCAGCCGGCCTTCCATGGCAGGGTCACTCCCAGGAAGAAGGGGCAGTGTTCCTCTGTCCTTCGGAAGCCGTTTAGCCATCATCTCTGGGCTGCAGGTGTGCCAGAGACTGCACTGGGCAGGGAGGGTGCCATGATGAGAAAAATGAGACCAGATCTCTGCAGTTGTGGGGCTCAGAGCCTCATTGAAGAATATTCATGATAGATAACACCTTTGTATGGTACTATGTGTCAGATATTGTTCATAGCACTTTACATATACGTGCTTACTGAATCCTCAAAGCAGTCCCATGAGGCAGGTGCCATTATTATTCCCATTTTGCACATGAGGACAGAGGTACAGAAAGGGTGAGTTACTTGTCCAAGGCCACACAGCTTTTGAATCGTCAAGCTGAGACCTGAACCCAGGCAGTCGCACTACAGAGCCCATGCTCTGAGACACTTAGTTAAAAACTGGAGTCTGCACACATGAGAAGAGGCACAGAGAACAGCCCTGTCGTATTCCATGGGAACTTGGCTTAGCCTTTGGGATTTCCTGTCTCCATACTCCTGCCCCCCGGTTGATTCTGTCTGTATGCCAATGACTCTAAATCTATTTCTTCAGGCTCACCTGTGCATCTGTCCCTCAGTATCCCCACTGAGATGTCTAAGAGGCTTATCAAACTTTTCAAGTCCCCAAACAAACTCACTGTCTTCCCCCAGGGCTCCTGCTGGAATAGGGATCAGAAAATGTCACCCACCCTCTGCTCAGAACCCATGCACATGCAAACAAACACAGGTGCAAGAGCGCTCACGGCTATGAAATTCACAATAGCCGGAAGGGGGACACTGCCTGGATGTGCACTGGTAAATGAGCACAACATGGCCCGTCCATGCAGTAGGGTATTAGCCATAAGGAGTCACACTGTGACACCTGCTACAACACAGATGAACCTCAGAAACATCAGGCTAAATGACAGAAGCCTGACACAAAGGCCCACATGGAATATGATTCCATTGGTATGAAACATCCAGAACAGGAAAATGCAGAGACAAAATGCAGAATGGTGGGGAGAGGGGAAATCAGGGAGAAACCGCTCAATGGTCATGAGGTTTCCCATTAAGGTGACGGAAATGTGTTGGAACTAGATAGAGGTGGTGCTTGCCCCACATTGCAAATATGCTAAATGCCAATGAATTATTCACTTTAAAATGGTTAATTTTATGTTACACGAATCTCGTCTCAAAAAATTATTTTTCAAGCCATTCAATGCCCTCCCCCACCATGGGTCTCAGGGAGAAGTTCAAGTTCTTACAATGCTCACAGGAGGCCAAGTGCTGAGGATGCGGCAGAGCCTAGCAGGGCCATGACGTCCCTCTGTTCACAGCTCTTGTGCAGCAAGACAGGGTAGTAATGACTAAGGTTGGCCCCAGGCTGCCTGTGCAGGCACCTTCCCACCTGCCTCCCTAATCACTGCATCCTCTCAACACTTCTGTTAGGCAGACACCATTATTGTCTCCATAGACAGATGTAGAAATCGAATCACAGAGAGGTTAGGTAACTGGCCCAGGGTCACACAGTTTGTAAGTGGCCCAGCTGGTATTAGAGCCCAGACAATCTGCTCCAAACCCATCCTCCCCAGCACAGGGCTCTCCTGGCCAGGTGGGCTTATAATAGACAGTAAATAAAAATACAGGACTTCCTATTAAATATGAATTTCAGATGAACAATAATATTTTAGTATAAGCACCTCCCATATAATATTTTGGACATACTTATACTAAAAGTTTTTTAATTGTTTATCTGGATTTCAAATTTACCTGGAAATCCTGTATTTTATCGGGCAATTCTATGGCTAGAGCCAGCCCTGGGCACAGGTAGAACCTCAGTAGATGCTGAGTGATATGAGGATAGGACATTTCTCCTGTTTATCTGACTCACTGTACTACCAAGAGTGCCAGTGTTGGGAGGGGACAGACAGCCATTGGCTGGGATGGCAGGATTGTGTTTCATGACCTAAGATGTGGTCAGTAAGGAAGGGGCAGGCTTCAGAAGGGAACTGCTGGTGTCCTGGAGCTGAACCTGGCGGGGACCCAGGGGCCCACCATCCTCTGGATTCTCCATTTATTATCCACCAGCCAGAGACCTGTCATTCCTCAGGCTGAGGGTGAGAATTAGGGCTGTTTTTGAGCCACACAGAACCGGAAGGAAGCACAGCTCTTTCCCTTGGTGCCCTCCTCCCCCACCTACCTGGCTCCTCTTGGCACGCGTCTGGCTCTTCCCTCACCAACGTCACCTGCCCGGCAACCCGTCTGCAGAGGCCATCGGGAATATTGGTGCAGCCTGCTGTGGCCAGGACACAGGGTGCGTTTCAGGGTGCATTTAGTAAATACGGAGTAACCTGAAGCACCAAAGGTCACCTAGAAGGAAAAACCATGCCTAGGCCCCATAGAAACTGACTGACTCCTCTTATAAACACAAAAAGGGGGCAGGTAGGTTAACTTTCTTCTCAGATACACTTAGAGTGAACTGTGACCCACCCCAAAGAATATTAATTAAATCCACAACTTTCCTTGAATGTTAGCCTGCGAGTAGGCTACGTGCAGGTCTTCTGGGGGAAAATGTCAGCACCAGTACCCAAACTTCAAACCCTCTGCCCTTGAATCTTGCTGTAAACCCCTGTGGCACTTGCATAATGGTGCTTCAGCTGTGCACAGAAAGCAATAATATTTTCTAGGAAATTCTGGGGAAGCTCCCAGCTTTGTTTCCGCTTCTGTCTGTCCTGCTGATAAAAGTTTTGGTGACGTGACTTTTTCATCTGGACAAACTCCAGATGAATGCTGCTGAGATGACATGTGCCAAGACAATTCAAAGACTATTTTAATAGAAATAAATAGAGGAACATTTCATTACCCTCCACCCTGGACTTCACATGAGTGACATTCGAGGATAAGCAAAGCACAGGGGTCCAGTGTGTTACAGATCTGGCTGGAAGAGAAAAGCATGTTGTTGAGTTGGATGTCTGCAGAAGTCAGCATTTCCTCCTCACCGTATGGCCGTAGAAAGTCGTTACTCTTGCAGTGGGTCAAATTGTGTCCTTACCCCCACCCTAAATTCATGTCTACCCAGAACCTGTAAACGTCAGCTCATTTGGAAATAATTTTGCTGATGCAATTAGTTAAGGATCTCTAGGTGAGATCACCTGAATTAGGGTGGGCCCTAAACCCAGTGAGGAGAGTCTTTGTAAGAGAAAGGGACAGGTTTGGATGCAGAAAGACTCAGGAGAAGCCACGTGAGGTCGGAGGCAGAGATTGGAGTGATGATGCCACAGCCAAGGGATGCCTGGGGCCAGGAGCTGGAAGAGGCAGGGAGAATCCTCCTCTGGGGCCTTTGCAGGGAGCACTATCCCGCCAGTACCTTGGTTTTGGGCTTCTAGCCTCCAGAGCAGCGAAAGAAAACATTTCTAGTGCTTTAAGCTACCCAGTGTGTGGTCACTTGCTGCAGCAGCTCTGGGAACACAGCACCTTCTCAATCCAACACCCAAGCATCTCCGCCACTGAGATGTTGGTCCTGGTAGCACCATCCAACCACCCACCTCCTGTTTGTCTTTTGCTCCTGTGTCTCCTTATACTTTTGCCTGCTTATTCTTCCAGAGAAAATCTAGAATCACTGTGTTCCCTGGGCAGGAGCACTGGGGAGAGACCAGGTCAACTTGTGACTCCACCACTTATGAGCTGCTTGGTCTTGGGCCACTGAATTCATTGCTCTGAGTCCCATTTTTCTCATGTGTACAATGGGCATAAAAATGGACCCCAACTCATGAGGTTGTCTGAAGGGTTGCACGAGTCTCTGTGGCCCTGAGCGGATGGATCATCCTGTACTCAGCAAGCGCTTGTGAGAAGCTCTGCAGGTGATGACAGTTGGCACCAACGGGGTGTTCTCCAAACCCAGCCCCCTCCCGTCTGCACACACAGCGCCAGGGGCAGTCTTGTTCCACGGTCTGCCTCCTCCTCATCCTCCAGCTGTCTGAGGAGGAGAAAACTGGTCCCAGCCCTATCCAGGAAGGGCTCTGAGCAGAGCAGGTGGGGGCTCCCAACCAGGTGCATCCCTGGACCCAGTGCCCTGGTCTCCCCAGCGGTGAGGCTGTCCCCACTGCACTCAGAAGGGCCCGGCTGATGCTGTCTCCCCCACCCCCTACCCACCAGCCTCCAGAGCCACTGCCAGCTGGGTGTGGTGGTTCCAAATGGCCGTCGGGACCTGCCCAGATTTTCAGGCAGAACCGGGCAGGCAGCAGGGACAGATAAGCATCTGTGTTTGCAGACAGACAAGCGGGAGGTTTGCTGCAGGCTGGCCCCTCCCTGCTGCTATTGCTGGGCCTGAGATGCTCAGAAGTGCTGCCAGAGTCCCAGAAAACCCAGCAGTGGGGTCCCTGGGGCATCTGGACCAGCTGCCTCCTGGCGCTCCACTTGCTTCTGGCCACCCTGGTGTCCAGCTCACACGGTGGGCAGAGGCCAGAGGTGTCTGTGCAGGAAACTCCAGGCGGGACAGGAGGGGACCCAGCAGCTCTCCTGGGTCTGGCACTGTAGACACCGTACTCTAGGGAGTTGGGAAATTCTCTGGTTCCCATTAGAAGGTTCCGGGCTGAGGCTCATGCAGCCAGGGAACCCACAAATGGGGCAGCCGCAGCGGACACAACTCCATAGTCATCTAGCCTACAGCCCTTGCTAAACCCAAATTTGAAGCTCTGCTGGATTTGGGGGCACTGCCTGGTGTGGTAGAGAAATGCCAGCCACAGGAAAGGGGGAGTTTCTGTTCCCCTGAGCATTGAGGAACGACGTTATCAGGGCTCGGAGTGAGGAGGTCAAATCTGAGGGTTATGGGGTACCCAAGCGAACGAGGAAGAACAATAATCATTATTGCCGTGGCTTGCCACATCGAGGGCCTACTGTGCATCCAGCACTCTTCCAAGTTTATCTTCATTTAATAATCTCGACAACTTTATGAGATAGGTAATATTCTTACCACTGCTTTACAGACGAGGAAACCGAGGCACTGGAAGGTGAAATTATGTGCCCCAGGTTACCGAAGGAGTGAATGGAGAGTGGACTTTGAAGTCAGGCAGTGTGTCTCCAGAGACCACATGCTGTAATCCTGCACTATGCAGATGTCCACGTGCCACAGCCCAGACACCACGGGGGCTGAAGTACTGACATGCCCCAGGCAGGCAGCTTCTTCATGAGCCAGAACAAGCAAGACACCTTTCGAGGGTTCGAGCTAAGTGTTCCCTGTCTGTCCTGTTCAAACCCAGAGAGGATCCCCCACCCCCATGCAGCCATGCCCTGTAGGACTGGTGCCCCCAGGCCCATCCCACCTGGCATGTCCTGCAGGAACCAACCTCGCCCCTCCTGACACTCCAGTGCCCTGAGGATGTCCCAGAGGAGGAGCCTGGGACCCTGGACTCTGCAAAGAGTACAGATGTGGAGAGATGAATCCTTTTTCCTTATAATAATATGGGCTGAATGGTTAAAATGTTAAAGAAATCAGGTATGGGTTCAATTCACTTTGTTTCAATCACCAAGTTATTGATCAAAATTAAAAAAATGTTTTGCACAAAATAAAATATAGTCAGGAGCTGCTTAACGACGGGTCACATTCTGAGAAATGCATTGTTTGGTGATTTCATCACTGTGTGAATGTCATAGAGTGCCCTTACACACACGTGGATGGAGTAGCTCACTGCACACCTGGGCTGTACAATATACTGTACTGAATGCTATAGGCAATTGTAACACACTGGTAAGTATTTGTGTATCTAAACATTTCTAAACAGAGAAAACATACAGTAAAATTACTGAATAAAGATATAGTAAAAGTGGTGCACTTGTATAGGACACTTACCAAGAATAGAGCCTGCAGGGCTGGAAGTTGCTCTGGGTGAGTCAGTCAGTGAGCGGTGAGTGCATGCGGCGGCCTAGGACGTTCCTGTGCACTACTGTAGACTTTATAAACACTGCACATTTAGGATGCACTAAATTTATAAAAAAAGAAAATAAAGTGCTTTGCAACATTACTACGCCTACAATGTCACTAGGTGATGGGAATTTTTCAGCTCCACTATAATCTCATGGGACCACTATTGTACGTGTGGTCTGTCATTGGCAGAGACATACATATGTGTTATTGTTGGGTGATGAGTCAGTTTTAATAAAAAAATAATGCATTGTTTCAATTTTAAAGAGAGTTTCAAAGGATTCCAAATGCACTGAGAACAAAATGCGGTCAGTTGTGTCACCAGGGAAGGCCTTAACGTACAGAAGCTTGGGCCAAGCAGGGGTCCTTTCTATTTCTTCACTGCCACAGTCAACAGGTGTTTGACAAATTCAGGGCCACAGAGCTTTACTGTGGGACTGGGTGTGAAATCTTTCAGACCGATAGCCGACTTTGGGAAATAGCTAACATTTATTGAGTGCTCACCAGGCACTGTTCTGAGGGCTTTACATACAGTTCCTCCTGTGGTCCCACCCGTGCCCTCCCCATGTGGAAACAGATGAAGAAACTGAAGGTCAGAGAAGCAAAGCAACATGCCCAAGGCCACACAGCAAGTAAACGTCAGAGCAAGGACCTGAACTCTGGCCTGTCTAACTCCAAAGTCTGTGCTCTCAGCCATGAACTGTGATGTCCTTACCGCCACATGCAACAGGAAACTGGCTACAAGAGAAAGAACGCCCAACTCCAAAAGGCGTGGGCAGGTGGCGTGGGCAGCTCACATCACAAGAAATCTGGAAATAGGCGGACTTGGGGTTGGTAACCTGGGTGGGTCCATGAGCACCTGGGGAGCCAGGTTCTTCCCATTTCCTCTCCACATCCTTAGCATGTTGGCCCTGACGTCAGATTTGTCCCCACAAGGTTGTGAGATGGCTGCAACACCTCTAAGTGTCATCACCTTGGCCAACAGCACCCAGAGGTCTGAGGGAGGATGTCCATCCTCTGGACCCTTTAAGAGCAGGGTTGTCCTGTCCCAGGAGAGCCCCTCCCCACCCAGACCCCTCCCCACCCAGACTTCTCCTCCTCAGTCAGAATTACATCACGTGCCATTCAGACCAATCACTGGCAAAGGGAACTGAGTTACCATCATTGACTTTACCAACTCAGTTCACTCCCAGCTGAGGCTGGGGCGGACCTGGCCTCCCTCAAACACAGGCTGGCCCACGTCAGAGCACGATTTGGATTCTGTTAGCCAGGAGGACTGAGATGCGAGGGCCTAGCAACCGTGTCTGCCCAATCACAAGTAGAATCAAAAACATGAGCTAATCTCAGCTGAAATCCAACCTCCCGGCTCCCTCATGCTGAACGTGGTTGCCACGGACGAGAAGGCAGGAAGAATGCAACTCCTCATCCGAGACACCCTCCCTTGCTCCACACACGAGCAAAGAGCTCCCACAGGCTAGCCACTCACTCCCTGGGTCAGGTGTCCAGTGATAGCAGAGTTATTACAAGCCTGGCCTTCAGGGGTTGACTCTGCCTGAGCAGCCCAGTCACATGGCTTCCTAACTCGTCTGCAAACCAGTAAAATTCGAGCTCCAGCACGTGAGCTATGGGAGCAGGTCTCAAACCCCAAACCCCACTTTTGTCACGAATATGCTTCACTCGGTGCCACCTGCATTGGCCGTCTCTTAGGCCAACTGGGGAAGAAAAGAATGCAAACTCTTGCCAGTTACATAGGAATTAATATCTGAGAAATTGGAAAAATATTGGTCTAACTAAGAAAAAAAGTCAGATTTCTCTGACCCTCCCTTTCCTGGTGGGATTCCATCATGTGGGCTGTGCTATTTATGTCACACACAGGGAGGATCTGAAAGGCAACAGGGAAAGCCAAGGTGGAGAGCAAGTTGTCTTTTGGGACCATTACAGCTGTTTGAATGTCATATGAGTAACCATCCGCAGTGAACAGTTAGCTGTCCTTTCTCCAGTTTTTCTCTTTATACTTGAGAATTATGTTTCACTCAAGCCATAAAGACATTTGGTCTAAGTCACAAGGTATTCTGATAAATGTAGAGCCCTGGTTTCTTTGCTTTAACTGTGGAATACCCACTGCAGGAAGCAGAACAAAGAAAAATAGGAAGGGGGTGGTCTGTGCATCGCTGTGGCTCCCCCAGGACCCCCGCCCGACAGCATGTGACTTGAGCAGGTGAGACAAACAAGCCCAGTTCCCAATCACAACATAATGTTCAGGGGCCACTAAGTCATAATTGTGGGATATGGGCATTATGAAAAAGGGAGCATGGGAGGAAAGTCTTTTCCAAAGGGCCGTTCGTATTATGTTAGCCCAGACTACAGCAACAGCCCCAGCCAGTGCTTGAAAGGCGTGGGGGCTGGTTTCTGATGAAGAAGAGGACCATGGTAATTTGGGGGGTTTTCTGATTTTTTTTTGGTCATGAGACCACTAACATGAGATCTACCCCCTTAACGCATTTTAGGTGCACAACATGTCATTGCGAACTATGAGGACCATGGTTATTTGGTTTTGTCCTAATCACTTTCTTTGTTACATGGCTAAATGATTTCTTTAAGAACTAAATTTGAATATAAAGAAAATCATGGGGTTGTTGACCTTTCTACAAGGAGAATGTGACGTCCTCAAGCCTCATTATAGTAATCCAAACTATGTCCCTTGCAGATCATAAACTGCAGGCAGCCGCTGGCATTCACAAGCACCCGACATTGGTGCACAACTGAAAAATGCAGCCAACTATCCGGATGCTTTGAAAAATGTGAATCTAACAAAGAGTCAACGTGGACTAAATGCTTATCCTAGCCCAGGCATGGTAAGCTCACTGAACCTTCCCAACCGCCCTGTGAACTAGACAATCTTGTTACCAGCACTTTACAGACATGGAAACTGAGGCAAAGTGGGTATAGCCCCTCAGCCAGGTGGTCCTGCTGTTCCATGACAGAACTGGGTTTCAGAGCTGAGTGGCCAAGCCCAGGCCCCGGCCAACACCTGCCCCACGGCCTCTGCCAACGTTCTCAGTGCTGTATTAAATGGTGAAATGGCTCAATTTTCAATCAGAATCAGAGTGTCACACAGCAAAAATAATGTAGGCATTTATCCAAAATATGGCTTAAGTAGTAGGTGACATTTCCAGGGAACTACTGGTACAGTTGGCATAAAAGGCCCCAAATTGAAGTCAGAAACTCTGAGTTCAAGCCTAGAATTGCAGTCACTGGCTTGTGCCTGGGAGAGCCACTTAAGCCCTCTGTGTCTTATTTTTCTTGTCTCTAACGTGAGCATGAGCCAATGCACGCCCTGGCAATCGCGGAACGCAGCCCGAGGATCAAGCGTGATCGTGCACACGAACATGCCGTGAAGGTCAGTCTAGCGCTCCAGTGCAGGCCACGACTCCGGCAAACGCTGTCCTGCTTTTAACAGGCAGCAGGCAGCAGGCAGCGGCCCCGTCCCAGATGCACACTTGTGAATGCAGTGGAAAGCAAGGCACAGACACTTCCACGTGACAGAACCAAACGCCCTCCACACACACCCTTCAAGAAGAGAATCTTAATTTGTTAAGCACATATTCCCACAGGATGGCAAATGTTGGGACATAGGGACGGGGATGACTTGGATTTTTTAAAAGTTAACTGAAAAATTATTGAATAAATATTATACTCAACAATTTACATTCCCCCAAGAACTCTTCCCGGCTTGCCAATCCACATCCACACCTCGGCACATGTCCACACACTTGTCATCACCATGTTCATCATGAACGGCAACCAGGCGCCTACATCTGAATTCAGGCATGTCTTGGCACACCTGAGAGAACTTCAGAGTCCAAAATGAGTTCATTTCCTTAAGGAGTTTTGGGAAAAACTTAAGTAACAAAGATGAGAGTTTTGCACCAGTGCCCCAGAAGTGTTGTGGAAAGCAACATGGTGTCCTTCCCAGGGTGGCCGTGGGACCTGCGTCTGAGTGCTGGAGTCTGGCTGCAGCGGGAGGAGGCATCCCAGGTGTGCTGCTGAGAGGCGAACAGCAGCCCCCCTCCAGCAGCCGGGGGGGCCTCAGGGCTCGTGCTTGGCAGCACTGTCCTGACAGGCACCAGCAGTGCTGCCCGACGGCGCAGAGGTCTGCATGGGCACGAAAACAATCACAATCTCTGTTACTTAGTATGTGCTGGGCACTGTGCTAGGAGCTTTCAATGTATTATTTTAAGCTATTTCTCACCACAACCTTAGAGATGCTATTATCCCCATTTTAGGGGCAACAGGCCCCAAAAAGAGCAGAGAAAAGGTGGTGGGCACAGCAAAGGGACAGGTGTCAAGGAGTCTCTATGGTGGGCATCTTGTGCTGGTTCTCGACTGCTAAGTAACAAATCACCCCCGAAAACGAGCAGCTTAGAACAACAAACATTTTTTGCTTGTTTCTGTGGGTCAGGAATTTGGGAGCAGCTGAGTTCAGGAGTGCTGGTTTAGGGTCTCTCAGGAGGTGGACATGGCTGGGCTGCTGTCATCTGAAGAGGAATGGGGATCTGTCTCCATGGTGGCACACCACCCATGGTGGGCATACAGCCCCTGGCCTCCCCCAGGGCGTGAGCTCCCCAGAGAGAGCAAGGAGGACCCCCACCTTCCACAACCTAGTCTTGGAAGTCACAAATCAGCCTTTCTGCCATCTCCCATTGCTTGGAAATGAGTCACTAAGTCTAGCCCATGCTCAAGGGCAAGGAATTAGTTTCTACCTCTTGAGTGGTGGAATGTCAAAGAATTTGCAGGCATGTTTGAAAACCACCAGAGGTCTTTTCAGGCAGTGGTTCTCCATGTTCCCTTGTCCCCCCAGGTGGGGCAGGGGCCTGTGGAGTCTCTCCTGAGTGCACAAGGGTGTGAATATCCCACGTGTTGATGTGTAGACACCAGGAGTGATCGTACGCTATGCTATGGTTTTTCCTCTTCCTTGTGCTTTGAGTGGTTTCTAATTATTTTGCTTGCCACCACGGCGCTGCAGTGAACACTTGGTCATGTGGAAACAAACCTCAGGATTAATTCAAGTGCTCAGAGGGTGCTCAAGACCGAGGAGGGCAATCCAATCACAATAGAACAAATATTCCTTAAGTCAGGGAATCTCAGGACAAAAATAGGTCACCAGCACTTGCTTTGCCCGAGGAGCCAAGGTGTCCCTCTTTAGCGTGTGAGTGAACAAGGGCACCATTGGAGACAGCTCCAAGGACCATTAACTCCCATTTCCTTGTTCGCGCCTCTGAAGGTGTGTCCACAACACATGCAGACCGACCACAGGAAGCTCCTAAGCCAAGCAGAATAGTTGCAGTTGGAAGGAGACTTCCAGAGCTTGTGTGTTCTGGAACAGGTGCTTAATGTAAGTCATGTACGTGTAAGTCATCCATTCTCCCCCTAAAGCTTCACCGTGCGCTTTGCATGAGTGATAAGAAGTAAGAATAGGTAATAAGAAATAAACAGCAAGCATGAGCACTGGGCCAGGAGCAACCTTATGGATCTGTGACAAAATGTCAGGGGGCAGGATGTGCCGTGGAGTGATGGTGCTGAGTACAGGGATAGAAAGTGCTGGAATGTGCTTCCCGTGGGATGGCCAAGGAAGGCCTCTGGCAGACCAGACATTTGAGCAGAGGCCTGGGGTGGGGGCAGAGGCAGCAGGACCTGCCCCAGGCCTTGGGGGAATTGCTCTAGCTCCAGGGTGGGGAATTGGGTTTGGGGCAGGAACGGAGCAGGGGACCACAGAGGGAGGGGTGCAGGGAAGGGGCAGGATTCTGGATCTATGCAGAGCAAGAGGCGATGGGAGTCACTGACAGATCCCAAAGGGAGGTGGGTGGCAAGCTCCGCTGGGGTTACCCAAGCCACAGATAGGAAGAGAGACTTCTAGAAGACAGAACTGAGATGTTTTGAGACTCTTAAGTTATGTGACAGGAACTGCCGTGTGCAGCATCTCACTCACTTCTCCTGTACCCCTGTAAGCTCGGCCCTGTCATACGCCCAATTCCCAGAGGAATCGGCTGAGGCTGCCCAAGGTCACAGAACAGGAGGCAGCAGGGCCCCAGCTCATGCGTCGGTCTCTCAGGGAACAATACCCAAATGTTTAAAAAAAAATTTAAAAGACACACTGTCATGCTACTAACTAACAAACTTTAACAAAATGAGACTAAAATTAACATAAGTAAAGCAAAATTCCTTCCACACACACTGTGGGGTAAATGCAGCATAAAGTCACATTTTTATCCTCTTGAAGTGGTTCCCACCGTAACCTTCAGCAGAGCAAAGGAAGAAAATTCGTGCAAAGCTTCCTAGGATGCCTCTGAGAACATCCTGTGTTTTCCCTCATCATACTTTGCATCCCCGGTAGGGTAGATCTGCTTTAAAAGTGCTTTATTGCTTTTGGCTCCTGATTATAAAAACAATATGCATTCATCCCAGAAATAATCACTAGTAACAGCTGGTATATTTCCTTCTAGTCTTTCTTCCCCACGCATGTGTAAGTGCTGGTTCGCACGTGTGTAACTGAAGACACACTATCGTGTGTGTCCAGCAAGAAGCACATCTTCAGGAAGGGAGACGTTGTCTCTGCAAACGCTGATGCGGTCCCAGGGCCCAGGCTGGTGCCAGACAAAGGCGGCCCCGGCAGCCCCGAGAATGGAAATCCTGCGCTCCTGCCCCAGCACCGCTCCCGACACACACAATATCCCTTTATCCTCTTTCACCAGAGAGATTGCGTCACTGTCCACTCACTCTTTCTTTGGTGGTTGTTATAGACTGTTTTTGAAACAGTGTCCAGACGTCCTGTAGACTGCTTGTTTTCTAAACACTTTTCATCCATTTGTCTCCCCCCAACCCTTTGACTAAAGGGGTCTGGATGACTATCACTCTTTATAAGCCCCCTGCCGGTGGGTTTATCTAATGTGATTAGATACGTGATTGATATGACGCAAAATAAAGACATATAGACAAAAGTGATATTGAGGATGATGATGGTGGTGACACAAATACCAATTTCAAACACAATTATACCCCGGAGCGGCATGCCATTTGCCTGAGGCCACACAGCTGGGAAGAGCCCAGTATGGAGTGCTGGTCTCTGGACTCCCAAGCCTGTGCTCCTCATCACTTATAAATACTGCCTCTGTGAGGTAAAGAGCAAAAGAGACAGATAAAGAAAAAAAGGGAGAGAAGAAAGACAGTGATGGAGTCACATAGGTGTAGAATGTCTCTTGGGGTAAGACAACCATGAAACACGTGAGATGCCGTCCATGCACAAAGCTGATGTCTCACACCAGGTAGTTACACCGTAAAATTAGGCAGAGGGTGAACAAATGCCAAATAAATGAGTTACTAAATGCCAAATGAATGTGTTACTAAAGTTACCAGGAGGAAGAGATCAGTACAGGAAGAATTCTTGGAGGATGTGTGAGTGAATCAAGCCTTGGGGTACAGAGAGGTCTTAGAACAAGACTAAAATCCTTTGATGTTCCTTCCATGGAGAGTGGACATCTTCATCCTCTGCCTTTGAACCTGGGCTGGCCTAGGACTTCCTCACCCCACACAGTACAGCAGGGGGCTGCCACATGACTTCTGAGTCTGGGTCCAAAAAAGCTGTGCAGCTCCCTCCACATTCACTGGAATGTTCCTGGTTGGAGTCCTTCACTGCCCCGTAAGACGCTCAGATACCCTGTGCCCACCTCATACTGGAGATGTCACATGTAGATGCTCTGATGACCTGTCCAAGCTGAGCCCAGCCTTCCCAAGCAAGGTTTCAGAGCAAGAATGTTTTACAATTCAGTAGCATATTAATAACCACCTGAGCAAAACACAATGCAAAAAGAAACATGACCATTTAAAAATCTATTTCTAAATTACTTTTTCTCACAATCAGAGTTGGGTTTAGATAGAAGGAAGAGAACGAATTATTAGACCTGAGTATTGTGACTTAATTACTAAGGAGTTTATTTTTCCTATGCTACAAGAGCTCTGGAGTCAGAACGACTTCAGCTGCTCAGAGAACCAGGCTGCTTCTCTCTCCTCACTCCGCTGTACTCATATGTAACTTTGTGCTTGTGAGTGCAAGAGGATTCAGCATTGCAGTCATGTTCCAGAAGGTGAAAGTCCAAGGTCAAGGCACAACCAGATCAGCCTACACCCCTTGGAAGGGTTTTCTCAGAAGCCCCACCCTGTAACAGCTGCTTCTATCTCATTGGCCAGGACTGGCTCACATGACCACTTTTAGCTGCAAGGGAGGCTGGTAACTGAGTACTTAGGCACATCGTGCCCCCAAACCAGTAACCAGGGTTTCTGCTGGGAGGAGGAAGAGGAGACAGCATCGTTGCCCTCCTCTGACATTGTTCTACTGGGTTATTCCATTAGAATTAAACTCCATGAAAGCAGGGATCTTGTGCTTCCTGCTCTACTTTGTAGTGAGTGAAATAGTGCCTGGGACATAGTAGGTACTCAATTAACATTCACTGCATTTTGGCAGGTGAGTCCACACTAGAGCTCCAGGCAGTCAGAACCCACAGGTCAGGAGGTTAAGAATAGTGATACCAGGCTAGAAGGAAGGGTGGGGCACCCTTAAGCTCCCAGCTCTGAAATGCCAAGAAAGTACAAATGCAGAAACAGCAAATATTCTTATGACTTGTGAGTCAGGAACAAACCCAGGTCACTGGTTGCAACAGATCTAGAGAAAAAAGCACATTGTGCTTCAGAAACTCATTTAAAGAAATTAGAGAAATAGTGGCAAAAAGACCTGAGGACCCGCCCCCACTCAGGGGTCTGCTTGGGGCAAGTGTCAGCTTCCTTCTCCCAGATAACCTTCCAAGCCGAGCTTGCAGAGTACTGCTGCTGAGAAGCAAGTCTTCGGAGGCTAATTGGTTTCACTCTCGGGAAAGTTATCCTGACATTCAGCCTAATGTCTCCTTTCCTTTCATCCCCTTGCTTGTAATGCTGCCTCCCTGGATGAGCATGAAGAGCGGGCCTCCCTTCTGGATGCTGATCCTGGTGGGCACATAACTCATCAATCTTCATCATCACCAGCCAAGCAGTTTAAGGCTTACGGTGTCGGACACCAACCTGCCCCAGAGCCTGTGAAACTTCACTGGTGGGTGGGAATAGGGAGGAGGCTGGGAAGCTACCAAAAGTCATTAAAAATAATGTGGTTCTAGGTCATAATTACACCCCAGCCATGTGGCATTCTTCCCAGCCTCGAAGAGCGCTACAGGCACTCCCCCTGATCCAGGAGGTGCAGAGTAAGAACCTGGAGGGTGGGACAGTGATGACAAAAGCTGAGGATGATGATGCAGCTCCGAACGTCAGGTTAGTGATCCTGTTCTGCACACACAAGGAGACCAAGTGAAGGAGAGAGAGAGACGGGAGGAGGGGTTCAGGTGGCATCTCCATGGAACACAACAGGACACAGACACGCATGGATGTGGCCATGATTTTCTGGCGTGTGCCCCACAAGAATCCCCAGCAGGGATCGCAAATGTCAGTGCCCCAGGGGCTGACCTGGTAACATAAACCATTGAATAAGGTGGTCGGGAGAGCAGGGGTGCCTGTCTACAGAGAGTGCCACCACCCACCCCTGCCAAGGGTCGCCATAAGGCAATAAGGGTGCACAGTAGCAGAATCTTCGATTTTTCAAGAAAAGTAGAAAGTCAAAAACATTTACTTGAAACTTCTTGGTTTATAAAGTTGGACAATTTTTAAAAATTCAAACATTGTGCAGATCAAACAAACATCCGAGGACAAATTTGGTTCACGTGCCGCCGGCAGGCAACCCCCAGGACATGCTCCCACACACCCAAGACCCATCTTAGTTTAGTAGAAATGTGCCCTGGTGATGCTTTCCTACTTCAAGGATGAAGTATTTTTTTGTTTTGTTTTGTTTTGTTTTGTTTTATTAGTTCAGGTTCAGATTGAACCTTATGTTTGTTTCCTACTGGTTTTACTTCAAAGTAAAATATCTCACAACTGCACAACACTTGTCCTTTCCTAAATGCTTTCATATCTTTCACCACAGTCTTCACAAAATTAGAGGTAAACTGGGTCATTATTGCCAAATAAAACCTAAGCAACTTTAATGACTTGCCTGATGCCTGATCAATGTAAGACCCATGTTTAAAACCAAGGATTGTGTTTATTCCTGAGGGTAGAATTCAATGACCTGCAAACTCCTTCCCAAGTCATTTGAAGACTTTTATAATTCTAGGTCCCTTCTATTCATCCACACCGTATCTCTGTTTTTATTATTTATTCTCACTAAATAGACAAAAAGCGTCCAGGGAGCACTTGAGCATGATACGCAGAGCTGTGGCTGGAATTCCCCAGCCTATTTTCTGTTGGCATGACACATGGCCAAGCTGGGCTGCTCTAGATTCCTCAGAATTCAGTTCCCCACATCAGTGACCATTCTTTGTTGCTTGTAGCAACATCTTTGTCTAATTAAAACAAAAAGACCATCTACTGGAGCTATGTAAGAGATTCCCCCATAACCAGCGGGAAGGCTGGCTGACCAGACTTGGGAAAGGAAGGCAGCTCCCAGGGACCTCTGTCGCGGGAAGAACTTGAGGGTTTTATCAGCTGGCACTGGGATTAATCTGCTTAAATCTTTTTTTTTTTTAAATCTGTCCTGGAAAAATGCCACTCAAATTCAAAAGTCTTGGGAGAAAAAGTCCAGTTGGCCATGTTTGGATCACATGGCCATGCCTTGGCCAGAAGAGGCGGCAACTGGATGCCGTGGCGGGGATTCCTTGCAAGATTGCTTTCCGAAATCCATTCTGCCCTCCTCCTTCCTGGGAGACACAGCCAGTCTGCATTTCCCAGCCTCCTTTGCAATCAGGTGCAAATCAGCTGTGTTCCTGGGCCCCAGCCAATAGAATGTGAACAAAAATGGTCCGACCTGGCCCAGGAAACACTCTTGCCCGAGCTCTTTGTGCCTTTCAGCTGACTGGAACAGTGGAGGCCCCAGGCTGATCTTGGAAGCAGGCGGCATATTAAAGACAGAGGAGACCCACTTAGCCTGGGTCCCCAAGTGATCACACGGAGCAGAGTGTCCCACTTTCCACTGTCCTGTACTGTTACACGAATGAGATGCAAACTTCACTGAGTCGAGCTATTGATTCTGTGGCCTATTTGTTATGGCAGCTTGACCAATTTCAAGCAATAAATGTTATTACCAAAATAGGGGTGGGCAGTTGCTTGGTGGCCAGAAAACAAGTGTCTGCTCTATTTACAGAGAAGAAATAAGAGTGAACCTTTAAATTCACTTGCATCAAAGTACGATCCTTCATGGTATTGAATGTGTTAGGAAGAAATTGGCCAATTTAGGGAATTAGAACACCTGGCTTCTCAGGTGCCATGTGTAGCAGGCCACTGTAACTTGGACAGGTAGATGACCCTAAAAGGCGTCAAATACAGCATCCTGCCTCCCCCACAGCTGGCCTATGAATTCTAGTAAGTCCTGATTAGCAGAGCTGTTATCACTGCTAAGCATTCTGATTTTCCTCTCCTCCTCTGGGCACATTATTTTGCCTAATCCAGTGATAACAGAAGCTAAAGGATTTACACACCTTTTCCCTTGCCCTTGAGGTTACTAAAAAAACACAACTCAGGAAACCTGGCCCCACTGGGGAGCTGACACTCTGACACAGAGACACAAGATCTTTTTGAAAACTTGTGGGAAAATCAGAAAGAGAAACGGCTGGCCCGTGCAAGCATTCCAAGCCCAAATACAATAATGAATTTTGCACACATCAGTGGGTTCTGACTCTGTTGCCAATTAAACCCTCTGTGGGGGGGATGCAGTCCACTTAATCTTCCCTGCCAAAGACACAATCCCCCCAAATTCCACAGGAATGAGGGTGGGGGTGGTGAAAACTGTGTTATGGAGACAACCCAAATTCTGCCCTCCTTTCCCAAAGTTTTCACAATTCTCTCTCAGTCTGCTTATCCCTGACTGCCCATCAGTAAGGAATGACCAGATAAATTAAGAGAAGTCTCTCCCTTACCTTTATTGTCAGAAGTAGGAGTCTGTGTATTTAAAGTGCCAGAAAATGAACAGTCCAGCTACCTAAGGGTAGGTGCTTTCGTCTTATACACTCAAAAGAAGCTTCTGGAATGAAGATGAAGGCAGTTGGGGAGTTCTATAGGTTGTGGTATGACATTTTGCCAATAAATGTCATTCAGAATCTAACGGAGGTTGAATTTTCTTTCTTTCTTCCTTTTTATAAGTAACACTAGACAAGGGATTATAAAGTCAAAATTATATTTAAAATAATGTTCTTTAAAAATCCAGCTTTCAAAAACAAAACAAAACAAAACAGTGGCCACAAGTTTAGTTCCTATGCTGGGCTAGAGGCAAACTGATATTGTGGGAAAGCCGCACTTTGGGACCAGGACACTCTGGCTCCATCCCCACCCTGCCCCGAGTGAAGCACTGGGCCGCAGAGCCTCATCCTTCTAGTCTGTAAAATAAAGACAACAATTCAAAGATTTTGTGAGGTTTCTGTCACGTAGTAGGAGCTTATTAACTGTACGTTGTCAGCACGACTATGAACAAGGGTATTTAAACAAAGCTCACACGGCATTTCCTACAAAGGCTTAGCTAACTCCTTTTGCTTTTAGAGAAATTTTTATAGTTGGCCTGGTAAAGTCTGGTAGAAACAAAGTAAATATTAAAACATATTTTTATTTATACATGCATAAGAATTTTCATAATTATTTTATTCGTTTCTCATTACCACCCTATGAGGATCGAGAACAAGTATCTTCTCTATTTTCTCCTTACAGAGGAGAAAATTGACTATATGTTACCTATATTATGCACATATGATTATGTATTATACATAATCAGTTTTCTCCTCTGTAAAATATGCTTGTATATATTATCCATGTGTATATATGTGTATGTGTATATATATGTGCAAATAAGTGTGCACAAGCGTATACATGTATGTGTGTACATCCAGAAAGTACCCAGCCATATAATTCCATTCTCGGTATAGCAACAATGGCTGGATTCTTTCCAGACAGCCCTCGTATGCGTGCGCATGCATGTATGTATACAACACACGCACACCCCAAGCTCAAGAAAACAACAGTCATTAGCGATCACCATTTATTGACTGAACAAATAATGCTTGAGCTGAAATGTAACAAATGAGTGGAACTGCCATGGAAGAGCTTTCTGAAACAGGCACCCAATGGCCGAAGACATAAACACTTGCATGCCCAAATTTAACACTCTGCACAACTCTGGTGACCACAAACAAAGGACAAGTTACAACAGGAGGAGAGTGCTTGCCATGTGTGTCACTGGCAAAGGATTAGTATCCAGAATGCCTATTGCGCTCCAGTGAACCACCAAGAGAAAGAAAAGCAGCCCAGAGTAAAATGGGAAAAGGCCACAAAAGGGCAAAACACAGAAGAGGAGGTGTAGATACCCAATCCGTGCATAAAGGGCTGTCGACACCCTAATCATCCACAACTAAAGTGAAACAACAGTGAGAACCCATTTCCCATCTCCAGTATTTGAGACTCTCTCAGGAAGATGGGATCTGGGAGGCTGACGCATTCCCAGACACAGTAAGGGTGCCCAGGAGGAGCTGGGCTGCCAGGGAATAAGACAAGTGTCCTTTCCAGACAGCAGGAAGTAAGGAGGTGCCACAGGGCAAGAGTGCCAGGATGCCAGCCCCCTGGAAGGATGACGAGTGTCCTTCCGTGGGACATCCAGGTGGAGGTGCGCAGCGGGACATCCGAGGAGACACACGCGGCCTTGGGGACCGTTAAGCGTGGGTGGTAGCCGAGTGTGGGTGTGGGTGAGATGGACCATGGGTAAGGGGCGCACAGACAGTGGTAGGAGAGCCAGGTGGGCCTGAGGATGAGGCGCTGCCCTCTCCCCACCCGCCAGAAGCAGAAGAAAGGCTGGGAGGCTCAGTAGCCCACCAGACCTAAGCCCAGAGTCTGCGGGGACCCCGGCTTTGCAGTGGGCTGGGGAGGGATAGGGGCCCAGGCCAAGGGGGACTCTGCCAGGGGTCTGGGTGTCCCTGAGAACAGCCCCAGGCTACCTGTGCCCGGCTTAGGACCACTTTCGGTTCAGCTGTGAGAGGAGGATGCCCTGGGATTTGACTGGAAGCCTCCCCCCGCCCCCCAGCCCTGCAGAGAAAGGACACACAGCAAACAGCCCTGCCCGGCGCAGAGGAGGAGGCCAGACCCCAGCCTCCCGGTAAAGGTGCGGGGAGCCGGGCGCCTTTTCCCTGTTCTCTGCTCTTCCTCGCTCACCCACATCTGTGGCTGGTGGGAAAAGCCGGGAAGGTTCTCCCGGCCCCGCCCCGCCCCGGCGCCCCAAACTTCCCAGTATGATTTTGCTGAAGGTTGAGAAAGCACTTCACTTCCTTCCTCCCCACGAAGGGCAGGCGCGTTTGCTGCGACCCCACTCCAAAGCCGCGTTGTGCACATGTCGACCGCTCCCTTTCAAAGGCCGGTTGCTTTATTTCATGTGCGTTTCCTGTGCTGCTCACATTTTCCTCCCTTTGTCTTTCATGTCCAAACTGCAGAGATTCGCGGGGACAGATTATGACTCTCTGCCGAGGTGAGATCAAAGCCTCTGTGAGAGGCCCGCTTGTCTTTTTCTGACAAAGCAAACTTCCCAACATCTGTTCTGGCCGGCTCCACTGGCAAGCTATCAGGGTGCTGCAGCAGTCAGGACGACTTCCCCAGGGGGATTCTCAGCCCCTGCCCTGGATCTAACAGTTTAGCTAAAGGGACTGAACTGAACGGCCCAGAGATCTGGAGTCTTCACACTTCAGCAACCAAAATACCTGCTACCTGGCCTTAATGCATTTACAGAGGAAAGAGAGCTTGCACTCTCACCAGCTACCAATTGTGTGTATATGTGTGTTTTTTTACTTTTTATTGAAAATTTATTAACTTTTTATTCTGTTAAGTGGACACGTGTCCTACTTGTACAGCCTGAAGAATTTTCGCACAGTGAACACACCTGAGTTACCAACACTCAGCTCAACACATGGAATATCACTAGTCCCTTGGAGGCCCTTTGTGGTCCCTCCTTGTTTGCTGAGTGTTTAAATCAAACATTCACTGATTTACAACTTTAGGGCTGTGGGGCGGCAATAAAAGCTTCCCTATTTTGTTATTTCAAAGAGTATTGAGTGCATCCCCAAGATTAGCTTCAGAATCCCTGGCAAGGAGTGTGTGTGTGTCTGCGTGTGTTTGAGGGAAAAAAGAGAGTTTTTCCTCGTTTTGTCTTAGAGTTAGGGATACTCAGACCTTGTAGAAAGGGGCTTGCTTTCTCAATCACAAACCAAGCCCCTGGTGTCCAACCAGCAGTAAATGCTATTGTTTTGACTTTTCCACCCTACAGTCCAATCACTATAGGAAGACAAGGAAACTCAAGCCTCCTGGTGCTTTATTTAGCACCTTGTCTTTCAACAGCTTTGTTTGCCTGTTAGCTTACTCACACCCACCTCCTACACCTTTGATCTGGGCAGTGGCTTCTGACCACACTGGGAAACAACAGAGCCCTAGAGTCGGGCTGTTAAGGGCCCAGGTCCCCCAGGGTGGGACATCCTTGCCCCCACCCAGAAGGAAAGCGCTTGCCTCTTAGCCCGGGGCTCTGACTCTCGCTGGGCCTGTAGACTGCAGATTGGAGCTTCCAAAACTGCTGCATGGAGCCAATGTCTACAAGGGAGACTCTTTAAATATTCTTCAGATTTTCCAGCAAGGCTCTGTAATGGCAAAAAGAATTTAGAATTTGGCTGAGAATTGACCCGGGCAGGTGACATTCCCCAGTGCCAGTTTTGTGACTCTCCGAGTACTTTACTGCATCCACTCTCCCAATAACCCTGCGAGAAAGGGGTGATAATCCCATTTATAGATGAGAAGAATCTTCTGGCTCAGAGAGGTGAAGGGACCTGGTTACAACTGCACAGCCGCAGATGGCCTGAGAAGCCCCCGGACGTCGCTAGTTCATCACAGCAATGCAAATTCGACCATCCTGAGGTAGCGGCCCTCACAGCAGCCACGGGGAACAGTCAATGTCCACCAGCTGCTGAATGGACACAACCTATGGTATGTTCGTAACATGGGACAGGTCTCAGAAGGAGAAAGGAATGAACTACTGGTTCACTCGAAAACACGAATGCATCTCAAAAACATTATGCTAAGAAAGCCAGACTCACAAGAACACATGCTGTATGAGTCTTTTTACATGCACTTCTAGGACAGGTGACAGAAATTGGAATGATGGCTGCCATCATGGGGTGGTGGTGCATGGACTGGCACAGAGCAAAATGGAGCTTTCTGGAATGGTGACAATGTTCCTCATCGGATAGGGTGTGGGTGACGTGAATGTATACATATTTCAAAACCCATTAAACTTCACACTTAAGATCTGCGTAGTTCACCTCAATAAAAATCATGCCTCACTAAAGTATGTCTCAACAAAAAAATATGAAACAAAAGGTTACACAGCAGGTGGGAGGTAAAGCCAGGATCCAAACTCAGGTTGGTCTGTCTGCCCCAAAACTCATAGTTTGTGGCCTTTTTTTGTTTTTCTTTAGCCTGTTGTGTTGAAACAAAATAGAGGACACAATGACTATCATTTCTCAAAGTATCTCTCACCAACGTTCTGAAACAAGCCACTGGCACGCATTCATTCACTCGCTCACTCATTCATTCCGGTTGGTGTTCACTGAGTGCCTGCTATGTGCCCAGCGGGTGCCAGGCACTTTGACTGTACGGCAGGAAACGTGGTCCGGATCCTCACTCCCATGGAGACGACATTCCGACAGGGACAACAGGCAACACACCAATAAGCAGGTAAGAGCAGCTGACACTAGCAGGTACCATGAGAAAGTGACCAAGGGCCGTGGCACAGAGCAGGGGTTCTCCAATGGAGTAATTGGCAAGGTGTGGAGACATTTTTGGCTCTCACACCTGGGGGTGGGGGTACTGGCATCTGGTGGGGAGAGGCCAAGATGCTGCTGAACATCTCGCAGTACGTGGCGCGGCCCCCCACGAGGAATCACCTGCCCCAGGTGTCAGCAGTGCAGAGGCCAAGACACTGTGTGAGTGTGAGCAGGGAAGGAGGGAGGTGGGAAAGGCTAGGTGGGCGTCAGGGGAGTCCTCTCTGAGGGGCTGACCTTTGAGCCAAGTCCTGCCCAGCAGAGACCTGGAGGAGGAACATTCCGGAAAGAGAGGCAGCAGCTACCTGCCTTAGGTAGGAGAGCTCTGGACTCCCATAAACAGAAAGGGGCACAACAGACATCAGCTTCCTCGCTCACTAGTGTTTTTACTTTGGACCAATTACAGACCGTTTCTCGAGCTCTCCTTTGTTCCCCAGTACAGTGGGTTGTACGAGTTTTTTCCTCATAGGGAGGATGTAAGAGTGAAGTGAAATAAACTGAGTGTAAAGCAATTTAGCACAGTGCCTGGTGTATAAGTAAATGCTACATAATGTTACTTACATCCAGAACACCTCCATGCCCGATGCTGTATGAAATGCAAATCTAGCATCAGAACCTTCACCTCCCTGGATGGATTCTGGAGCGGCCAGCCTAGGACTGACCCGCAGACGGCTGCTTCAGAACCACCGGGGTCATTCTATTAGGTCTGTCATAAAAGGGTTAACCTGCCACTGCCACGTGTCCAGGCATTTGTCGTATTGTTTTTTGTTGGGGGGTGGGGAAGCAGAAGACTAGACTTACTGAACATTTTTCTATTAGAATATGAGAATCTGCTCAAAAAGTCAGCTATCTCTGTTTGTTTCTGGATTGCCAGTTCCGGATCTCAAGTTGTCCTTTGTACTCACGATGAAAACACGTCCTTCCATTAAAGAGATGAGACAGAATGAAGACCTGTACTCTCCCGGGGTCCCTGGTCATGTGCAACAACAGCAATCTAGAAGGGGATCTAAGTGTGGGGAGAGGAACAGCAACTAGAGAGAGGACTGCAATAAAAGGCACCGTAATTTAAGCTGCCATTAATACTCATTATGAAGCCACTGATAAACTCCTCTGTAGTGGGAGACGGATGTCAATGTAGTTTTGTAATTTAAATGAGAACTTGGGCTCTCTCATCCAGGTCCTTGAAGGATTTTCCTTTGAAATAAGAGCCTCTTGTAATAACGGTTTCATTTATTTTATTGTTCCAACGTGTGTGCATGCGTGACAAGACCCAGAACAACGCCTGGTTATGACACCGGCCTTTGGGGGGAGGCAGAAAAATCGTCCCCAGGATTGTGAGACACAAGCTGGAAGGTCGACAGCCACCTCGATGAACAGTTTGAAATGCAGCCACTTTGCTGTGAAAGGCTGTGTTTTTAAAACATTTGGGGTTGTTTTGAGAACGAATACTTTCTCCGCTAAATGATAGACCTAAAATCTGACTGCACCTCACCTCCCCACTTCCTGGGCCGTCCACCCCCTGTGTTCACTGTCACCGTGCTGTCTGTGTACAGCTCAATTTACATGCCTCCTCCTCCATGCAGCCTTCCTTGAATCCTGCTGCAGCACCTGGATCACATCATTTGGTTATTGCCTGTCACAGCCCAGGGGCACTTCTGGCTCATAGACGTGTCTCTTTGGCTCACATGTTATTTTATTTTAACATGTACTATTTGCCAACATTTTCAAATTAGGGGATTTCATATTAAAAATCCAGATTTCCAGTTTCTCTTTTAAAATAGGGAAGATTTGGCAAGATCAGATCACATTTTATTGAAAAAAGTCCTGTATAGATCGTACTGTGCACCAGGCACTGTTTCAGCACTCAAGTTTGTGACCCTCTTAAGAACCCTACTATAAGAAAGTACTGTTAAAATCCCCGTTTCTGAGCTGGGGACATAAAGGCAGGAAGAGGGTCAATAACTGGTCCAAGTCCTCCCGGCTTGGGCATGAGCAGCAAAGCATAGATCCCAGGTGGCCTTCTCCAGAGCCCATGGTCTCAAATTCCCCGGGACTCTAAGCTGCCTCCTACAGGGCTCCATTCACCAGAATGTGAATATTCTCTGATCTCCTGTCTTCTCTAACAGTGAGATGGTACGAAAATGGTGCAGCCACTGTAGAAAACAGGACAGCAGTTCCTCAAAAATAAAATAAAAATAGAAGTGCCATATGATTCAGCACCCCACTCCTGGGTATACACCCCACGAGAATCGAAAGCAGGGACTTGAACAGGTATTTGCACACCAGTGTTCATAGCAGCAGGATTCCCAAGAGCCAGAGGCAACCCAGTGTCCATTAATAAGTATCCACAGACACACAAAACGTGGTCTATACGCACAGTGGAATATCATTGAACCCTAAAAAGGAAAGGAGTTCTGACACACGCTACAACACACATGAGCCTTGAGGACAGTTTGCCAAGTGAGAGGAGCCCAACACAAAAGGACAAATGCTGTAGGATCCCACTTGCGTGAGGTCCTATAGTGTCAGACTCATGGAGACAAAATAGGATGGTGGGTGCCAGGGGCTGGGGAGGGACAGGGGGAGTTGATGTTTAATGGGTTCAGAGTTTCAGTTTGGGAAGACAGGACAGTTCTTGAGATGAACAGTGGTGATGGTTGCACAACAATGGGAATGTGCTTAATGCCACTGAACTGTACACTTAAAAATGGTTAAAATGGTAAATTGTATGCAATGTATATTTTACCACAGTAAAATATTTTTTAAAGTGGGGCAGTAAAAATAGTGGTTCAAGGGGGGCCTATGTTATAATGAAAATGGAAGAGAAATATATATATATATACACACACACACACACACACTGTGGGCCTAATTGATTTGT
This sequence comes from Daubentonia madagascariensis, assembly GCA_023783475.1. Taxonomy (NCBI): domain Eukaryota; kingdom Metazoa; phylum Chordata; class Mammalia; order Primates; family Daubentoniidae; genus Daubentonia; species Daubentonia madagascariensis. Next base: position 22,376,612 of record JAKFHU010001262.1, read on the forward strand.
TTTCTTCTCGAAGTGTGTCAATATTGAATAGAAACACTCTGACCCCATTTCACTCCCTTTTGCTACTGGACCCTCCAGGCATTTGCAGGTCAGCCCCTTTCTTAGGGGACAGCATGAGAGCAGGTGTATAAGTGCACATGAGCCAGGGAAGGGACTACATGGGACAAAAACTGTAACCCTTGAAGATGAGTCTGGGATCCCAGCCTCCAGGACCAGGTGGGAGGAATCCCCATTCCTTCCAGACAGGGCAATCTGAGGCCAGGGCTGCCACAGGCAAATCCTGGGGCCATCAGGCGGGGCCACCTGATAAAACACACTATGCAACACATTTTAACCAGCGCTTCTGCCCTTGGAAAGGATTGTGGAAATTTGCGTAAGTGTTTTTGATTGTCGCAATGACTTGGGGGTGGCTGCTGGCCCTTGGGGGTAGAGGTGGGATTTTAGAGGTCTTCTCCAATGGATAATTATCTCCCACAAGGAGAAAAACCTGTTTATAATCAACCAAACCCCATTTTATTTACAAATACTTAGCATATTTGCACAATTTCAATATACATGAATTTTCCAGCATTGTAATTGCAACGTGAGTAGAGGGAAGCTTGCACTTTGGAGTTTTGTCAAGAATCAGCCACTATTTTGAAAAATATCATCATCCAATGCCCTATGATATTGGAGTTCCCGACACAATATACCTGTATCATGTGAGCTCATAGCTGTTGTATGCACAGTGATTTCAAATATGTATAGACTCAAAAGTACATATTTAGCCTTTACTTCAAAATGGCAAAGGCAGAGAGGAACTAATCAACTATTTTAGTTGAATTTTGTCCTACTTCCTTTACATACAAATTTATTCATTCTCAGCCAGCACCAGCTTCTGTTATTTCTAGTATGGTCTGGCTTGGGGGTCTACATATTGAAATGCATGCTTTTTCATGTTACTTTTATTTTTACTTTGTATTACAGTTATGACATTATATTGGTTTTTTAAATTACGTGTGTAAGTAGGTTATATTATCAACAAATCTTATTTCAAGATAGTAAACAGATTTACAATGTCTTTATTATAAATAGAGGGCCTTGGCTCTGGTAGGATTGGGAAGCCCGGGGTTCAAACCACTGGATGTCCACAGTGTATGGCTGCCACGGGGACCAGCCACAGCAGAGCAGGTGAGGATGCTGGGAAACTTATCTCCCCAAAAGGAGCCACTCAGGAGTTTGAGATTGAGGGGTGCAGCCGGCACTTTTATGCCAAGCATGTAGGAAATGAATGTCTCTTTAGCTATGTGGGATGGTAAGTCCTGTCAAACTATGATTTTCAAAAGTTGAGCACAGGACTCTCATTTAGATATAGAACGGACACATGTCAAACATTTTATTCAACTCATTAATTAATGACGTCACTGGTAAAATGGTAAAACTGCTTCCAAAAGCATTAGAGGATCTAGGATTTACATAGCCCTTTAAAAGAAGATTTAGAATATGATTCCTAGGGTAGATGCAAAAGCACTACGAAAAATAATAACCATTGGGATTTCCTTTCTTCTGGACAAAAATCATTTGCATCCCTTTCTGACACAAATTGACACATTTATGTGTAAACTCAGAGTGTATGTGCCCTTAATGAATAGTAAGTACCAAAATCACGCCCTGGTACATTCTCTTAGGAAATCAACATCCCCGCATGGGCTCTGTGGAACAGTGCACCAAAATCACATTTAAAGGACCTGGGTAGTCTCATGCCCACAAGGTCACATTCTGGATAATTTTCCTAATGGTTACTGTGGGGCTCTGGCTCTTCTGTTCAGTGTTTTTTCAGCCAGGGCAGAATCTCCACTCAACCAGACCCGGGTTTGAATCCCAGCTGCCCGACTTGCAAACTCTGCGGCCTTGGGTGAATTGTTCAACCCAAGCCTCGTGTTTCCTTATAAATAAAATGAAGGTAATAGTTGCAAGAATGTCATAGGGTTGTTGTGAACAGGAAATTCGATAATGCGTAAGAGATGCGTGACACAGTGCCTGACACTTACAAGCTCATCAAATCTCATCATTGTTAAAAGCCAGAGTGAGTGCAAATAATCAGTTACCTATCCTCTGCCTGCCCCTGCAAAATGCCCTTGCCCACCCCCATCAGGACGCTCCCCAGTCCTCTCTCGGTTCAGGGAAGTGCGCGCCAACCTTTCTGGGCCATGCCCTCCTAGCTGTACACCGTTTTAGGCACAGTCCCCCATGTATGAATAGTATTTGTAAATCATCTGGATATGCTACTATCAATCTCCGTATAAATTTGGTAAAGCTCAATATCCTACTTTTTTAAATAAAAGTAACTTAATAGAAATAGTAATAACTAAATAAATAGCAATAGTAACATTTTCTCCCCACATTCTAGTATTCCCTGGGGTATGGGAAACCATTTCTGAGCACTTTGGAAACCATTGCTTTAGGGGCGAAATGCCCCCTAAAACGTGAAGGAAAGCTCCGTGTTCCCATATCCAGCTCGGACCTTGACACCTCTGTCTGATGTTTGAGCTTCACAGAGGCTCAAGGAGGGAGAGAACACGTGCATGCACTCCACCCTGAACTGCAGCAGTGCCCTGCTTAATCCATCGCAGCTGGGCGGGGATCTAGGCGCACGCCACACCACTTACTCAGAACGTTGATAGCTTCTTTGTGGTTTTCTTTTCAGATGACCAAGTTTGAAAAGAGCCATTTCATTCGCTGGATAAAAACTGCTCACCAAGAACCTATAGATGTGCCAGGAGCTGTGCTAGGTGCTGGGGATTTGAGCTGGGGCATTAGAGAGATAGGGGAAGTCCAATCCTCATGTAGCATTGTGGTAATTTGGCAAATGAAGTGAGTATCTTGGCCCATCTCATCTCCAGATGGGGTGGGGGAGAAGCTTCTTCTGGAGGATCAAGGGCAGGATCCTGAGCTCTCACCTGGGAATCTCTTTAGGTTCAATTAAGAAGAGTTAAGAGCTGAACTTGTGCAGGGGAGGATGTGAAAAGCGTTTGTTTCTTGCGTTGGAATTAAGCGCCCTGCTGAGGTTCTGTGCATTCAATGACAGTGAAACATTAGGACATAGGACAGAGAAAATCACTGGGATAATCAGTCAGCACTTGATAAGAGCATTTCTGGAGTTCGGCTTGCCTGATGCACAGGCACATTTGCAATAGGGAATAATCTTGGGCATAAGAGCCCAAGCTCCAGGGACAACTACTGTGCCTTGGAAGTATCTGGTTCACCATTCTGCCCTCCTGCTGGCCACAGCAGGTGCTCAACAATGGAACAGGAAATGCCAAAGAAATGGTCAGGGCTTGGGTGTGGTTTCAGGTAGATGGGAAGAAGATGATTTGTTATTCCTTAAACCATTGGAAGTTATTTAATGAACATGAACTTCTAGTATTTCCAGGGTCTGGAGATTTGACAAATATCTGTATTTATGGTTCTTTTGAAAAACTGGCACATTATGCTGCCCTGGGTCAACCTTCCTACATGAGAGCAGTTTGTGGAGCCAGTTTGGCAGTGGTTGCCCTTTAGGCAACAGTCCTCACCACCCCAAATGCCAGCCACCCCTTTGTGTCACCTATCTGGACCTGGAAGCATTTGAGTTTGTAACCCCTGGCCTAAAAGATGAATTGGGAATCCTGTGAAATTGACAATGATGCCCAAAATAAGATGACTTCATTTTAATTAAGATCCACTTCACACTCAGGAAGGGTACAGCTCAGTTTGCTCTGGGATAATGACTTTTTGCAGAACTGACATCACTACAGGGTAGCCCCCGCAGTGTGCATGGGAACCGCCACCACACCAAAGTGTGGAGGGGGCCCTGGAACCCCAATCTGCCATCACTCACTGGTCCAGGAAATGACTTAGCGCTGCTGAGCAGAGCCTCATTATGCCTGCCCCAAAATGCCTGTCCCACCTCATGGGGGTGCTTGAGAGAGCCTAGACCTAAGGGGGTACTTGGTTCTGAAACAAAGGCTTCACTAAGCAAAGTTGTACACTTCAGCTGCACAATCAATTGTGGTTGATCATCACAGCTGAAAATAGGCCAAGAATCAGGGACCAGGACACACAGAAGCTACAAATGGAGCAGCAGGAGAGACAGATTTTGTGCCATCAGACCAAGAATGGCTTGGATGGTTCATGGCTTACATAGTAATTAAAGACTTCTTCAAGAGTTTCTGGTTGTCAGATTGAGTAAAAGTCTATTATTTGTTCTAATTGGCCCAGAACTTTGGCAGTGCCCACCTTGGACTTTACATGGGCTCTGATTGCCCCTGTTGGCATCTCATGAAATATCCATGTGTTTTTTGCACCTGGACTTGGCCAAGCCCTTCCCAAAGGCACTTGATTCAAGAAGGTCTGGAGTTTTCAGGCCCAAGGTAGAAGCATCTCAGGTGAAACCTGAGTTTCCATTTGCCTCCTTCTGGCTCTGTGGCCTCACACATAAAGGACAAGTAGAGTTTCCTGAGTGTGTCTCCCCATCTGTTGCAGGGGACGATTATATCTCAAGTGGGTACTATGAGTAGTAAGTGAGATGACAAGAAGTCAAGTGCCTGGCAGCGAGCCAGCGCCTGCTAATGCTCCAGGGATATTTGTTAGGGAGGAGAAAGCAAAGCCCAGTCTCCAAGTGTGGCAGTTCAAACGCCACCTCCAACATTCCTGAGCTGAGTGGCCTTGGTGTCTTATTAGGAGCTGCTGTGACAACGCACCACAGACTGACAGACGGGGCAGCCTAAAAACAACAGACATTTATCTCTCACAGTCCTGGAGGCTGGGAGCTCAAGATGAGAGTACAGACAGGTTGGGTTCTGGTGAGGTTGCTCTTCCAGGTTGCAGGCTGCCGACTCCTCCCTATGTCCTCACGTGGTAGAAAGGGCAAGGGAGCTCTCTGAGGTCCCTTTTATAATATAAGGGCACTAATCCCATTCACGAGGGCTCCCCCCTCCTGACCTAATCACCCAAAGGCCCCACCTCCTAGTACCATCACCTTGGTGGTTAGGGTTTCAACATTTGAATTTTGGGGAGACACAAACATTCAGCCCATAATACTCGGTCAGTTCACCAAACTTACCCTAATCTTTGTTTCCTAGTCTGTAAAATGGGCATAAAAGTAGCACCTGCTTCCTGGTGGGTGGTGGGAATGGAGGCAACATATTCAGAGTGACCAGCACAGAGTTTGCACTCCATGGTCAATGATTATTTCCTCTTCAAACAACAAAGAATCTGGAGGTCCCCAACATTCAATCTATGAGTGCAATGCTGCTTGGTGGTGACAGGCAGTAGGAACTGTGAAGGACGTAAATGATGGGAAGAAGGAAATAATGATGCTGGTTCCTGAGCACCTACTGTATGCCACCCTCATCAGGGTCCTCTGAAAGACAGCTGACCTTACGCCTCAGGGGAAGCTGGGCAGCAGAGAGGCCAGGTGGCCTAGGTAAGGGCTTCGGTCGAGTTAAGTGATAGAACCAGAATGCAAACCAGGTGCTAGGGACTGAATGTCTGCGTACTCCCCATTCATGTGGTGAAATCCTCACCTCCAAAGTGATGGTACCAGGAGGTGGGGCCTTTGGGAGGTGATCAGGTCATGAGGTTGGGGCCCTTGTGGATGTGATTAGTGCCCTTATAAAAGGGACCCTAGAGAGCTCCCTCACCCCTTCCACCATGTGAGGACACAGCGAGAAGCCGGCAGTCTGCAACCCAGAAAACAGCCCTCACGAGAACCCTGCCCTGCTAGCACTCTGATCTCCAACTCCCAGCCTCCAGGGCTATGAGAGACAAATTTCTGTGGCGTATCAGCCAGGCAGTCTGTGGTACTTTGTTACCGCAGCCAGAAAGGACTGACCAGGTATGTTGGCTCCAGGAGCTGCACTGTTAAAGAATATGTCAAAATAGAGAGTCCCAGAACAACCTGTGAAAACCGGAACCACGCCCTGTGGGGGAAGAAGTAGAAGTTATCATTGCGGTCTTTGGTAAAAGGAGACATCAGTGAAAGCCAGAAAATTTCAGAAAGACTTTCTAGAGAAGGTAGGCAGTGAGCTAAACCAGGACTGCGTTGTTCTGGGATTATCCATTGAGCTTCCCTCCTGGGAATCTACCTTGCTAGTCTGAATAACAGAACAGCCAGTCGCCCCAAACCTATTTCTGTGTGGGCACTACCCTTGCAATAGACAAGGGAGAAAAGTCAATTTCCTAAGGAAATGTTGGATATGAGAATAATTCCATTTAGGAGCAAATGGGAGCCATCCTCATCGTGCTAGAATTCCACTCCGAATATGGAGACCTTTCCCAATTGCCTTTAGGCAAAATAATCCAAGTTGAAGAAACTATTTGGATGCGTCCATCCCTTCTCTCTCTCCCCACCTCCAATCTGCTCCCTCAAACCACACGTTCTTAAAAACACCTTCCCAATCATTTCCAACTGCCTTGTGATCTATCCCCACCGGCCTTTATGATTTTTAGACATGCAACCAAACATCGTTCCCATGGCAACAGTCTGAAGAAAGTAAACTTTTAATTACACCACGTTGAAATGGAGAGCTCTGTGAGTCATATCAGGCGTTTTCTTTTAGTGCAAATACAGTTCCGGATTCCATGGGCAGTCTTGCTTTTTAAAAATCTCTAGATGTTCAAAGGAAGACGATCATCTTGCTTTATCTCTAAGTGCCTTAATGGAAAGTTTGCATCTAGCATGTTTCAAAGTCCCCCAAAGAGAAGCTTTCATATTCCAGAGCAAAGTGACTGAATTCCAAACTTTTATTAATAATGTAAAAGGCTCATGTGACATACAGAAGCGAGAAAAGAAATACAGGGAAATCAGAGGAGATTTTGCTTTATCAAAGAACAGCCAAAATAAAGGTTGGGCTTGATTCTGGGGAGGGGGAGGGGAAAGATGCCCACATGGAGGAAAAGGTCAGTGTCTTTTTCTCCACGCGAATGCTAGTTCCTACATGACTGGGAGACGAAGGACCACCAATTCCGTCCTGGGGAATGCCTAGGGGTTTTACAAAAGTACTGTGGGTATCAGTTTACAATCCAGCTCTGCAGATAACCCTCTGGGGGCAGAGCGGCTATCTAAATGTTTTCCTGCAATTCCAGGCAGGACCCTCAGTTTGTACCAGGAGGGAAAACTCATCATTTGCTTTTTAAATTCTTAAAGCTGCAAATTACTCACCTTAACACCAGGCTGCTCACTGAAACCTTCCAGATGCTGGGGCTGGCTTTCTCCAGATTCTTAGTTTGGTTATGGAAAATGTAGCATCTTTGATTTTTACCTTGTATTTTCCCATATAAGAGATCAGTTAACAGGTTAATTCAATAACTATATTAACTTACATCACTTTTCTCTTTTTCCCGAAGCTAATCTCTAATAATGTAAATTCTAGGTTTTTTTAAAGTCTTTGCAAATAAGAAGAAAAAAAAAGGAATATCAATTATTATGTTGTCTACATGGTTAGCCCACTTGCAGAAATTTAGGTAAAGGCATGATTTTGTTTGATTTTTTTTAACCGAATAAGTATAGCATCGCATTAATAAGAAATTCCTAAATTTAGCCACAGATTTCGTAAAGAATACGTATATAATTTCTATGGGTACTACAAATTCAGCCGGAGGAGGACCACTTCTGGAGCTCCCAAGTCTTTCATTCCCAGGTATTTCTTGTAAAGAAAGGGTAGGGAGCCCACTCAAATCTTCACCTTTACTTTTAACATTTTATTAAAGTGTAACATACAGAGAAGTGTGGAAATCATGAATGTGTTGCTCAAAGAATATTCTCAAAGTGAACACACCTGTGTAATCAAAGCCACCAGAAGAGGAGGTTACTTGCCAAGCACCTTTTAAATGTGTATGAATGCTGCCAGAATCACTCCTGAAGCCTTTTCACCAATTTAGCACACCCTCCTCCCCTGCCCCACCCAGAGTGAGAGAGCTCGTTTCCCCACACTTTCCCCAGACTGGCTGCAACTCTCAGTCTTGCCAACCCCAAGAGATCAAAAATGGCATGTCCATGTCATCTTACCCTGGACTTTTAAAATTAAGAGTGAAGCAAATTACAAGTGAAGATTCTTGTGTTTATTGACTTCTGTGATACACCTGTGTTGTTTTGTTATAATAGTCACACAAAAAAAACAAAACCAGCCTGTCTACCCATCAGGGTCTGTTTAAATAAATTATGGGAACCTACTAACCATCGGTGACATCAAAGTCACTTAGAAAGAATGAGGTACAGCAGGAAAGTGTCTCCCGGGTAGAGATTAAAGGAAGAAGGCAAGAAACGAAAAACATACAGTGTAGGGTCCAACCTTGGTTTTAAAAAAGAAAAGAAAAAAAAATGTGTAAGTGAATCACAGAATTCTGATAGAACATTCCAGAAATTGTTGGCAGTGGTAATCTCTGTCAAGGGATGCAGGAGAAGGGATGGGGGAATATTTTTACCTTTAAATTAAAAAAAAAATTATTAGGAATAATTTTAGATTTATGGAAAATTAGTAAAGATAGAGAGGCTGTGAACCTAAAAAAGTTTGTTAAATAAAAAAAACAGACAGGACAGCGAGTTCCTGTCTACCCCTGAGCCAATTTCATTTCCCCAAATGCCGTCTCATGTTACCGTGCAAATTTGTCAGAGCTGGAAAACCAACGTGGGCACATCGCTGTTACCCAACTTCAGACGTCACGGGATTTCCCGGGTTTTCCCACGGGGGTCTTCCTGTTCCGGGGGCCCACGCAGAGCTGCACCTCGCGGAGGCCGCGCTCCTCTGCCACCACTTCTTGGTCTTTTCCTTGTTTCTCACGACCTTTCATGACAGCGTGGAGGAGAGCTGGTCAGCAGTGTTGTAAAATATCCCTCAGTTTGGGTTTGTGTGATGTTTTTGCTCATGATTACACTGGGTTTGGGGGAAGAACACTAGAGGCGACATGCCCTGCTCTTCACGTCGTATGGAGTGCACGATGTGGACCTCGGCTGCCTGGTTCAGGTGGGGTCTGCCTGGGGCCTCCCCTTCAAGTCACCGCTTCTAGCTTCCCCTGTGCTATTCTTCAGAAGCGAGTCTGAGTCACCAAGTCCCACCGCCCTCAAGTTGGGGGGCAGGGAAGGGCTGGTGGAGCTCCACCTCCCTGAGGGGGACACTGCCTATTTTATGTGCCATTCCTCTTTTACCTGTAACCCCTTCTGTAGGGTTCACCTTTTCAACCCATGCACATCTTACATCTGTGATTTAAAAATATATCCCGAAACAAAACAAAAACAGAAACAAATGTAATGTCACTGAATAAAAATCAGGGGTAGGATTCCTTGGCCTTCAGCCAAAGGCAAAGCTTTCTGTTCTTCAGAAAACAAACCCTGTCCCCTTTCAGGGCCAGGGCAGGGGAGGCTAAGATATCTCCACGACTCTATTTTGATAAGCACGTGGGTGTCCCAGACTGCGGGCAGTTTCAGTTCTAAGCTCAGAGGGGAGCCGCCGGCTGCATTCCTGGGACTGGTGGGTGCAGCCACGTGGTCAGCGGGGCAGAGCAGGCCTTGTCAGAGCACAGAAGGAACCAGAGACTCATTAGCTGGGACCCCAGCTGAGACCTTTGCCCCACGGGTGACCTTGGAAAAGCCTCTCAGCTTCCATGGCCACTTCTGTGGTGGTCAAGTGAGGATTCCGAGTCCTGCCTGCCTGCGTGGAAAATACCTTTTGATGATTGATTAGCTAATGCTTGGAAACAGCTCCTGCACTAGAAGCCGGTTCCCCAGAAAGTGCTAAGCAGTGTTATTAAGGGATCAAACAGGAAGGCCTTTGTGTGTGATGCCAAGATGATTTTGTTAAATTTTGAAACTTGCTTTGATAAACTGCCTGGAGGTGCCATCTGTGACATGCTTAATGTTTTTTTTCCCCCACTTCCCTGAGCTTAGTGAATTATTTGTACACAATTTATTTTACTTTCATACGGCATTAAATTACTCTGAGACCTTGAAATATTTTACAGCCAATTCAAGGCATCTGGATGCTGTCAGGAGAGTTTTTGATGGATTTTGTCTTTAGGAGATGAAAAAGGGGGAGTTTTGTGAATGAGGGAGGGGGCACCCATTGCATGTAATAGTTGCTTTCAACTCTGTTTAACATGGGTGCTTTAAATTTTCAGCTGCAGCTGAAATGGTTTTTATAAAATAGACAAAGGAATTGAGGTACATTTAATCATCTCTGAATCTTAACCAGAAACATTTATTGAAACCTTTTACTATGGGAAATTTAAAATTTATACCCAGGGAGAGAGAAGAATACCATGAATCCCGGTACATCCATCACACAGCTTCAGTGATCACCAAATCAGGGCAAAACTCTGTGGTCTCTACTCTTTTCATTCCTTCAGTTCCACGGTTAGTGTGAAGTAAATTCCAGATATCATAGCATTTTATTTGTAAATAAAAACCTATTTTTTTAGTAGTACAAGAGTTGTGCCCATGACTATGACATTGGAAGAGCTGTTCTCTGTCCCTTTCAGGGCTCAGAACTGCTGTGAGTGTCTGTTAACTGTTCTGGTGGCCACCGAAGGTGTTAAAAGTCAGTCCCTCCAGGGTCTTCTGACAGGTGGGCAAAGCCCTGGGCATGCCCCCCTCACTCCTGGGGAAGCAGAAATGTTTTTCTTAAATCGTATGTCACATCGCAGAGTGGGGAGAAAAGTCACCAGTCCTACGTGCTATTCCACGCACCCTCCTCCTTTAACATCTACCTGCAAGCCTCCTTCGCTAACCTTCCCTCTCTTGGGGTTTCCCAAATCTCACAGCAGCACCTTGCCCCAGCGTTGCAGTTCTCATGCTTTTCTGCACATCTGAATCTGCTGTGCAGCTGGTTAATAATCTTGCCTGCTCTCATGTCACTGATGGACGTGTGCACTGGGACAACCTGCAGGGAGGGCAATGAGGTAGAAACTGTCAAAAATGCACATGCCCTTTGACCCTGAAATAGGAACTGGTCTCAGACTTGCCCATGTAGGAATGATATCCATCATGGTATTGTCATAGCAAAAGAGCTGGAAGCAACCTACTTGGCCAGCAACATAATAGCATGAACCAGAGTCCAATCACACAATGCGGTATGATGCAGGCATTAAAAAGAATAAGGAATATTCTCCAAAAAGAAAGAAGCAAGTGCAGAACTGTGGAAACAATGGTACTATCTGAGGATGAAAGATGGAATATATATGTATGTATTTATGTGTAGATATCGTAAATATGGATCCTGTGATGGTTAATTTCATGTGTCAACTTGACTGGGCTAAGGGATTCCTAGGTAGCTGGTTAAACATTATTTCTGGGTGTGTCTGTGAGGGTGCTTCTGGAAAAGATTAGCATTTGAATTGGTAGAATTGGTGAGATTGCTCTCACCAAAGTAGGCTGGCACTATCTGATCTCTTAAGAGCCTGAACAGAACAAAAAGGAAGAGGAAGAGTGAATTTGCTCCTGCAGCTTGAGCTGAGACATGCATAATCTCCTGCCCTCAGACACCAGCACTCCTGGTTCTCAGGACTGTGGACCTACACTGAGTCACACCACTGGATTTCCTGGTTCTCCTACTTGTAGAAGGACTTCTGACCTCCATAATCTTGTGAGCCAATTCCTATAATAAATAAATATATATCTCATATATATCTCCTATTGGTTCTGTTCCTCTGGAGAACTCTGACTAATGGAGATGCTTATATATCTACTTTCGTAAAGGAGACAAAATTTATTTACACACATAGATTATATATATGTATATTTTATAGACACATACTTGCATATACTTATATCCACTTGTATTTAAACGTATGCATGTGTGTGCCTAAAACATCTCTGTGAAAATACCCAAGCAAATGAACCACTGTCCACTTGCTTCTGGGGAGGGGAGCCCAGGGCTGTGGTCAGGAGTGGTAAGAGGAAGACTTACATTTTACTAAATATCTCTGGTACTGATAAATTCCCTTTTCAAAAAAATAAAGTAATTTGTTTAATTCCATTGCCTGGACCCCTCTCCAGACCTACTGAAGCAGCGTCTCCAAGCATGAAGCCAAGGCATCCATATTTTTTTTAACACACCTGCTCTTTCTTCTGAACCACTCCAGCATTGAGAACCTCTGCCTGTGGGCCCTGCACTTCTGATGCTGATTAACCTGCTTGTATGGTGGGTGCACCAAAAGGTCTTCGCAAGTGCATGTGCTTTTCTCCCCACCCACCTGAGCTTTGGAGGGCAAGGACTGATTTACATTTATGTGTGGAGATCGGAAAGTTTTGAATGCATTGGCTTCAGTACAGCAATGCTATAGTCTGACACTCAAATTGGACCATGTGTGGTAGATAAAAGGTGAATACAAATGTTTTGCTACTTCTCCCATTGAGAGGTGGAATTCAATTCCCTTTCCCTCGAATACGAGCTGGCCTTGGCGGTTTGAGTGGTCAATAGAATAAAGTATTAAATAGAAGGAATGCTCTGAGATTCTGAGATGACGTGTTCAGAAGCCTTGAAGCTTTTACTTGGGTCTCTTGGAATACTCACTCTGGGAGAAGCCAGCCACCATGGAATAAGTCGAGCTATTCTGAGACCACCATGCTGTGAGGAAGCCCAAGCAGCTCTGTGGAGAGGCTTATGTGGAAGGAGCAGAGACCTCCTGCCAGCAGCCCCAGTTGAGCTCCCAACCAACAGCCAAAACCAACTTGCCACCCACGTGAACCGTCTAGGGAGCGGATGCTCCAGGTGTGACCGAGCTGCCCCAGCCAATACTCCGTGGGGCCCAGATGAGCCACTGACCCCTGCCCCTCACCAAATTCCACCCAAACTGCAGATTCACAAGCAAAACACGCTAAGTTTTGGCGTAGTTTGTTACTCAGTAATAGATAACTGGAATATTCTATGTATCCAAGTGTTCTATTATGCCATTTGTATCAAAAGGTTCTCTTAGTTCTAATTGATGACTAATTGCTACCATTTTTGAGCATTTACCATATGCAAGGCTCCACACCAAGTACTTTCATTAAAACCTTTACAATAGGTATTATCTCCAAACGACAGATTTTACAGACAGAAAATGAATTCAGTGAACCCCACCAATACAGATGTCAATGCAGCCTCCCTTTTCTTGAAAGGGTCTCTTCAACCATATGGTTGCAGCAACGGGCTACCAACAGCCGTGTTCGAACCATGTGGACGAGCACCCATACAACAGCTGGTTGAACCAGGAACGAATCTTCTCCCTAAGGTGGACCAGAGAATCTTTCCCCTGGGAATCAGGAGGTGAAACTAGGAGGTCGTAGGTATCTGACTTGAAGAGAAAACTTGAAAGTAAGAGAGGTGTTCATGGCATTGTCATCGTGTGAACTGAGAACCAGTGAGAGTCAGGTCTGAACCGTGAGTGGAGAATGCAGCAAACACCTGCAGAGAAAAAGGAAGCAAGAACAACGCAGGCCCAAGGTCCAACTTGTCCCGAGGCCCAGCCATATCCATCTACTTGGGTTTCCATATTAAAAGTTCCCACAGCCAGGCACAGTGGCTCATGTCCATGATCCCAGCACTTTGGGAGGCAGAGGGGAGGTGGGAAGATCGCTTGAGCCCAGGAGTTTGAAAGCCGGCTGGGTAACATGGCAAAACTCTGTCTCTACAAAAGATTTTAAAAATTAGCCAGGCCTGGTGGTGCGCCCCTGTAGTCCCAGCTACTTGGGAGACCGAGGCAGGAGGATCCCTTGAGCCCAGGAGTTTGAGGCTACAGTGAGCTATGATCACACCACTGCACTCCAGCCTGGGGAACAGAGTGAGGCCATGTCTCAAAAAAAAAAACAAAACCAAAATCCCACTCTGTTTCTGCTGGCTCTGGCTGGTTTCAATTGATTTTAATGAAAATGAATATGGTGAATTTCCAAGAGGGCCATTTTCCCAAGGCTTGTCAGCCGAGCCAAGGTGGGAACCGGGTCCGTGCTTCTAACTCTGAGGTTGCTGTGGCAGGTTGGCAAACTGTTTTCTGCTCTTTCCACAGTTTAAACAAATATCAGCACAATTCAAGCATCCACAAGAACACTTGACTTTTCCTTTAGCACTACAAGTGGGAGCTCTCTCTCCATCCATCCAGCTAATTTTTGGGTAAATTTTAGAGGAGGTAGCAGGTTATCAGTACCCCCTCCCCTCAATACTCCAGTCTGCAATCTGCAGACCTCCTTTAATATTCTTCTATTACAGACACGTACAACACACATCCCCATTACTTGGCATTTGCAAACCTTGCTGGTTTGTCCAACCATGTGAGTGGTAGGAATTTATAACTAACAGAATTTCAGAGCATATGGACATCCTCTTCAAGGAGATGTGGCTACTGCACTAGACTCTATCTTTACCGTATTTTATCATAACAATTTAAAAACATATATTAAAGTTGAAAGATTTACACAGCAAATACCCAGTTACCCACTGTACCCATGGGTAACACATACCTGTATTCCCATTAACATTCTCCTAACTTGATTTATCACATATCCATCTACCCATCCCTCTATCCATCCATCAGCACATCTTATTTTTTAATATCGTTTCCAAATCAGTTACAGACATTAGCATCCTCTGCACTGCACACATCAGCAAGCACACCTTTCTTGGATTGTGTTCTGTAACAAAGGCACCCAATGTAGTCTCCACCATCCATTGCCACCAGCAATTAAAAAGGGGAAGGAAAAATCAATTTTGGAGCAGAAATTGAGAATAAACTGTAATGTTTATAAATCATAGCAGGTAAGATCAGTGACTGGATCGATTTCTCACTAGATTTCCTTCATATTCACTCTGTTCATGCACAATGAAATGAAAGGAACATAACATAGGTGTGCCTCTCTGCCAGTGCATGGAATTAAGTAGCAGATTTGATTTTTTTTAACTAACTTGTATTTCAGAAGCTCCACATTCTACAGGCAACCCACCAACTATACTGCACTCTTATCCTTTTCTCCCCCTAAGGAGCACTTTTATTAGTTACCAGATCTCTAATACAAAACACGTGCTGAAGAGAAAGGTCCTTTCCCCTTCCCCTGGCGTCTGATGTCTGCACCTACAGACTGACAGAGATTAATGGGCAGTGGACCACGTGTGTCTTTTCTCTGCTTCATGCTCTGTGAGTTTTATTTTTCTTAGCAGCTGTAAACTTTTGGAGATCAGACACAAGTAGCAGACCCTTGCAGGACTGAGTTTAAAGAGGATGGAGTAAGTAAAATGAAGAGTTATAAATATCATATGTAATCAATAAATGATTTAATTTGCTTGAAAAATATGGATAATAGTCATTAAGATTTATTGAGCACTTACTATGTGTCAAGCTCTACTCTGGCCACTTTGTGCATATAATCTTCTCTAACCCCATCAACAGTTCAGTGAGATGGACGCTGTCAGCTAGTCACTCTCTTCTTCAGGACATAAGGCCAACCGAGGAAGCTGAAATTAACTTAGAAATGGACAACTTTTCTGTTGGGTGCACAAAATCAAGTTTAGCACTTGTAGTAAAAATGAGCTCTTAGCGACGTTCCTAGCTTTGGAAAGAGAGATGGCATAATGTTCGCTGCACGCTTGCCACGTGCCTGGCACTGCACTCAGCACAGAGCTTTCTCTTCGTCTGCACTGACTTTCGGGAGACCCTGAAAGGGTCCTGTTATTTTCCCCATTTTACACAGGAGGAAAGTGAACTAGAAAGAAGGGGAATGGTATCTAAATCTCGCTACAGAGTGATGTTCTAAAAACAGGCTATTGGGCATATGCATTGATCCAGTTTCTACGTTGGACGAGGCCAGGAATTATGTCGTTCTGCTCCACCAACATGCACCTATTAAGGGCCTACCAAGCGCCAAGCGCCTCACTAGTGCTGGGCGAGCTCAGGAGCGTTCGCCCTTCTGTGAGCTCACCGGCATGCAGCACAGCTGGACGGATTGTGGCATATTCACCCCATCTGTTTCTGTTCTGGCCAACGGATGCACTCTGTACCTCCAGCCAACGTACGTAATTTATAGTTATCATTCTTTGATAATGTGTACGTTGCTCCTTGTCTCCAGATAGCATTTTTCACTCCCCTTTCTCTCTTGTCCCTAAATTAGTTGGTCCTGCCCCAGGCAGGGTCCCCGGGAGCAGAGCGTCATGCTGGGTATCTATCGGGGGTGCCCTTGGGGTCAATATCTGTGGCAGATTGTATTTGCCAGAAATAGCCACAGCAGTATCTCCATAAATGATCTTTAGGCAACTAACCCAATGATGCATAATCACTGTCGTCATCACAGCTAGTGTGCATTGAACTTGGAGCCAGGTCTGAATGAGCCTCCCCAGCACCATGTTTTCTTAGACAGGAGCTACTGTCAGACCCTGTCCAGGGCTCAGAGAATGTCAATTTCTGCAGGTCTGGCTGGAGGCAGGGAGAGGATTGGACCCGCTGGGCTGGAAGGTCCCTGAACAGGGCCTTGTGTTGTCGCTGCTCTGTACCCAGAGCCCAGCCTGGCCCCGGCATGTAGGAGGGGGTTGTGGACTGGATCAGTGTCCTATCCTGCGGGCCTCCTACACAAAGATCCCTGGAGACAAGCCGTTATTCAATGGAAAGTCCCCCCCAAAGAAGGAAGTTGTTATCTTATCGAATGCTTCTCAGGGGTTCGCCCTTCGTGTGGCCAGTGAGCTCAGCTCCGATGGGCTGTGGGTCCTAAGTCCAGGCTCCAGGACCACACGTCTGCACTGGTCCTGTGGACACAGCTGACTAGGTCAGACATCACATAAACACCACCGGCCACAGCCTGGTTATCACAGCCCTTCCGGAGGGCAGTGCCCTGGGACCACTGGCTCCCTCAAAGAGGCGGCCTGGGTGGCGGGAGCTGTCTCCCCACCCGCTGGCCCTGCCCAGCCTTTCTCAGGAGCCGTAGGGTGAGGCCGGAGTGATAAGCGTGTGCTTCAAGAAGAGGCAGTCCCAGAGAGGCCGCAGGAGCCCAGCTCGCCCCTGGCCGGCCACAGCTCAGGGCAGCCCTGGGCCGGAGGGGCCACTGCCCTGGGCTCCCCACGGCCACTGCTCCCCGCTCCTGGGCCCTCTGAGCTCTCAGGGTCAGCGAGGGAGGGGTGGGAGGGCTGGGGTCTGCGATGCCCCTGTAAGGCACAAGGGCCCATGGCATCTGTTAGAAGATGACACGCAGGCCACATGAGGTTTCAGAACTGTAGTGTATTTTACTTCTCTGCACTCAAAATGCATAAAGAATGAAATCATTTTGGCTGACCCAAAACATCAGGATTTCTGCGGAGAAACAATGGCACTTCTGCAGGAAAGTACGGTACCAACGTGGGATGCAATGACAATGATTGGCTACTTATAATGTGGAGATTTAATTGTTTGAGTGCCAAAGGTCCTCAATGTAATCGTGCTGTTCCCAAGACGACTGTGAGAGTCACTTCAGAAAGCAGCTGAGGGCAGGGGGCTGGAAGGTGGAGGCGCCCTTCCCCTGCAGGGGCGTGTCAGGCTGCGAGCACAGCCTCCTCCTTGGAGGTAAGGCCTCCTCCAGACTGAGGCTGGGGGTGTGGGGAAGGAAGAGGCTAAGGAGGAGGGTGGGGGCTCTGAACCCCTCCAACCAGCCAGCTTGGTCTCCATGACTACGGAGAATGTTCTAGAAGGGCTGGGGGAGGTGTTTTCCTTAGTGCAGAGAGCCTGGTAGGGGGCTGCCTGCATAGCACCAGGGGGAATTCCTAGGACCCCGGGCCACTGGGCCACTGCAAGGTTTGGGGTGGAGCTGGGGTCCTGCCCACCCCCCATCTTTGGAAACCTACGGGGGTCTGTTTCCTTGTTTTTTTTTTTCTTTATGAAAACTGCTGTTTTCCAGGCAGCTTCAATTAAAGCCAGGGTCTCTTACCTCTGTAGTTAGATTGTTTACATTGCAAAAACCTAATCCTCTTGTTAGGCTGATATTGTTTCTTGCGGGCTCCTTAATGAAAAGCATTTGCTTGGGATTATTCCTTCCTAGCAAATGAGATCCCCCAAGACAGTTGGACTCTGTAAGAACAGGCCTGGGCCTTGTGGGGAGCCCCGGGGACCTCCAAAGGGTAGGTCAGGCTCGAGCCACTCAGGTGTCGTCCTGGCCTGGGCATCCAGGGCAGCCCCCAAAATCCAAGGTGAGCACAGAAGGAGGCAGAGTCCCTGTTCTAACAGGCTGTTTTCATTTTGGTTTTGAGTCTGTGGTCCCCCCAAAAGATCCTAATCCCCAAAACCTGTGAATATGTCACCTTACATGGCAAAAGGGACTTTGCTGATGTGATTAAGTTAAGGACTTTGAGATAGGGAGATTACCCTGGATGATGTAATCACAAGGGTCCATTTCTATATAGGAGGCAGGTGGGAGGGTCGGAAGAGGAACCAAGAGGTCAGAGTGATTCCAGGAAGGGGTCTCGAGCCCAGGAATGCAGGTGGCCTCCAGAAATTACAAAAGGCAAAGAAACATTCTCCCACCTCCCACAGCCTTCAGAAGAAACACAGTCCTGCTGACACCTCAGTTGCAGCTCTGTCAAACTCATTTCAGATTTCTGGCCTCCGGAGCTGCAGGAGAATGAAGTTGTGCTGTTTTAAGCCACCACGTTGGTGGTTATTTGTCACAGCAGCCACTGGAGGCTGAGGCAGACAGAGCCCCTCTCCTGCCCTGACCGCAGCGCTGGGCAGCTCTGCATTTGGCGGGTCCTGGTCTCCTGTGAGGAGAGGCAGACGCTGTGTCTGGGCTCCACAGACGGGCTCCCTCTGTCCTGAGAGAAGATTCCTCTCCTCTGCTGCCTGGACACCCCGGTAAATCTGCCCCTGACTCACTTTCCCTTCCTCCCACTTAGCTTCTTCTAGACAGCCTGCCCTCTGGCAGAACTAATCAAGAAGATTACAGGGCAGGCTGGTGTGAGAGCAGCTCCCAGGGAGAAACCAGAGGAAAATCCCCTGGCCCTGTTTCCCCAAAGTTCCCTTTGATTTTTAAATTATTTTCAAAAGTTTCTTCATCACGAAATTTCCGGACACATCGTCCCTGGCGGCTCACACAACAAGTTTTGGCAAAAACCAAAGTCTCATTTCTCGCTGGGCTGGAGCAAATTAGAGCAATTGCCCCCGATTCACAAAGGAATAAACTCCCCCAGCACAATTAAGGAGTAGGTGCAGGGATGAAAGGAACCCCAGGCTGCTGACGAACTCTATTTCTCCTACAATTCGCAAGATGGAACTTGCCAACCAGTTGGCTTCGGGGGATCCGGGCTGGAGTTTGGAAATGTGGACAGGAGGCTCCCAGCGGAGGCTGGATGCGGCGCCCCAGGTCACCCCTCTTTGCATGGCTCTGGATCTTCCAGTCCATTGTGAGGAGGACCTCAGCTGCTGTCTCCCAGCCCACATAAGCACTTCACTGCCAGACGTGAGCGGGGGGCAAGATCCCAGCCGGCCCCAAGCCTCCGTCCCTTCATCTGCAAAGTGAGGATGCTAACGCCACCTGGCTTCAGGGTTACAGGCCAGTTAGAGGAGGTGTCTCTGGAAACACACGGTGCTTGGCACACAGTAGGTGCTTAATAATGGTTCCTTTCTTGGACAGTGCTTGTCTGCTCAGGGTTGCTTGCTGTTTGGTTGTGGTTGCTGTTTCTATGGCGTCTTATGGAGTCACAATAACACACCCCTCAACTCAGTGTAGGTTACGCAGGTGTCACGTTGCTCAGTGCCTGGTCCCCACTGTGGGGCCCCAGAAGGGAGTAGTGGGGTGTCATTGTGGTTGTAATGGTCTGCTTGCCATTGCAGGCTGTGTGTCTGAGATTGTGCCCCTTACACACACACACAGTTTCTCTCTCACACCCTCAGGCAATCACACACACTCATATCCATTCCCACGCTTAAACATGCACACACATGCTTACACACATGTCTACACACTACACCCATGCACGCACACACACGCTCACAGGCATCCTCACACGCATACGCACCCACACGAGTGTGCACACACTCATGCCACACCATGCAGGAGCCCCTGCAGGCCCTGTCTGGCCACTCTCTCCCCTCCGTGCAGACCAGCAGCCCCGCCTGCAGGAGGCCCCCAAGGAGGCTGAGGGCAAATTCCTCTGTTCTGTCCCCTGGCCAGGCCGGGCTCACTGCCCAGGGCCACCTGACTTCGTGACCTTGAGGCTGCCCATGGGCTGGGCCAGAGGCCACCATTCCCTCTGTAAGCACCTGGGCCGGAAAAGCCAGGAGCAGCTGTGCCCGGTCTTCCTGCCCAGCACAGTCAGGGTCACCTCCGATGCTGGGTAAAACATCACAGGGTGGCATAAGGCCAAACCCTAAATCAGAGCCCAATCTATTTGCAACCTCTTTTCATAAATGCAGTTCAACAGGGCACAAGATCCCTATTGGTGCCCTTAAAGCAGCTCCCCTGCGGCAGCCACTGCTGCGGCTCCAGTCTTGCAGGTATGTGCTAGCGGTGGGTATGTGGACCTGGCAGCCCCACC
Source organism: Daubentonia madagascariensis (assembly GCA_023783475.1). Taxonomy (NCBI): domain Eukaryota; kingdom Metazoa; phylum Chordata; class Mammalia; order Primates; family Daubentoniidae; genus Daubentonia; species Daubentonia madagascariensis. Next base: position 22,397,083 of record JAKFHU010001262.1, read on the forward strand.
CTGGATGAGCTGCAAGGGCATGAACTGGGTGAACCCTGGAGCCTGTGACAAGCCGGTCACTCCAGGGCAGGCCTGAATTCTGAAGCGGCTCCTGAGGCCAAGAGCTATTCCAAGGGTAGGGGGACTTCCAGGCTTCAGTGCATTGCAGATGCCTTTCTGGAGACTCCCTTCTTCTGCCCTCAGGTCCCAAGGTCTGTGGGGAGAGCGACACCTCTGTGTGAACCACATTCCCCTGGGCCCACAGCTCCCAAACCCAGAGCTGTTTCCAATCTCTCTCCTTAGAAGTGATCTCCGTGGAAACATCTCAAATGTCCATCAATAGCTGAATGGATTACAGAATTGTGGTACATCCAACAAGAGAATATTATCCAGCCTCAGAAAGGGAGGATGCACTGATCCGTGCTATGACATGGATGAACCTCAAAAGTGAGGACAGAAGCCAGACACAAAAGGCCACACAATGTATGATTTCATTTACATAAAATGCCCAGAACAGACACATCCACACAGACAGAAAGTGGATCCGTGGTGGCCAGGGGCTAAGGGACGAGGCCTGAGGGGTGACTGCCAAAAGGTAAAGGGTTTCCTTCCGAGGGTGATGGCAGTGTTAGGAAGTAGACAGAGGTAGTATTTGCACGGCATTGTGAACGTACAAAATGCCACTGAACTGTACTCTTTAGAATGGTTAACTTTATGTTACATGCATTTCAACTCAATTTAAAACAAAAACGTGACTAACAATATTAAAGACTAATTAGTATGGCAAAGGACTCGTTTAACCACAGGAAAGTCCGTTAATTTATGGGCCAAATGCTTATAAGTCAAGAGTTCCATCTGTAATGGAAACTTCATAAATAGCTGGGCCTTGAGTAGCCAGGGTTTTGCTTGGAACATTGGACCAGACTTCTTGGCCATCAACTTAGTGATGTGTTAAACACAAAGGGACAGAAATGTCTAAATCATAGTTTCATCTAAGTGGGGAAAATAAAGCCCCAAATTCATAAATGAATATATTAAGGCAAATCCCCTGGCTGTGTTTTTTCAGTGGGACATTGATGAAGGGCATTTAGTCTGCCCGATCACAGCAGAGGAGACTCTGGCTGCCCAAAATGGGGCAAAGGTGCCCCATGGACTGGATTGATCCAGAAGAATATCGATAATGGGGTGGTTTGATTTTCTCAACTGCAGCCAGACTGCATGCAAGATTCTCCTGGACAGAGTGTCTCCAGGCAGCTAGAACTTGTCTGGATGCTGGGAGAAAAATAGAGTACAATACTCATATGACCACAGTGGTAATAGGAACCACATTAACAATAATAACAACATCATCTACCAAGCACAGCCACAGGTGTCTTCTTCGGTAGTGGCTGGGACAACATTGGGCCACCCATTTAATTCTTCAGAGTCTCAGTTCCTGCATTTGCACAACAGGATAAATAATAGTGTCTACTTCATTATGGTGTCATAAGTATAAACTGAAAGTTCGACTACAGATATTCCATTTTTTAAACAAAACGTCCAACTCACATTTACTGGCAAATGTTAATGTCATCTTGCTCCTGTTCCGCATGGCCGATAGAAGAACCACACCTTATATTCAAATGGTACACGGTACTTCTGAACAGCTTCATCAGCATTTGGCAAATTGAAGACAAGTCAGTAGCCTCAAGCCAATAAGAAGTTTGCAAAGTTGTTGAGGAGGCCGGGCTTCTGTGTGTGAATTTAAGAGGATAATACAAAACAAATATAATGAAGTGCCCTAAGGAAAAATACTTTGTCTTAATTCCAGATTGGTCTTGAGAAGGCCGTTTCTAAATTACTCTCTGAGGCTGAATTAAAAACATCTCCTGAAGGGAGAGAAAGGAGGGACGGGGCCCAGGAGGCCTCCAGGAAGGCTTCAGACTCCGGGGAGGGCCACAAGACTGTGTGTTAGTCCGTTTGGGCCGCTATAACCAACTGCCATAAACTGGGTGGCTTATAAACATAGAAGTCTATTTCACACAGTTCTGGAGGCTGGAAATATAGGTAAAAGCTATATTTGGTGTCTGATGAGGGTCCCTTCCTTGGGGATGAAACCTTCTCTCTGTGTCCTCACATGGTGCAAGGGGCGATACAGCTCCAACGGCCCCTTTCACAAAGGCACTAATCCCAATCATGAGGGCCCCATACTCGTGGCCTAATCACCTCCCAAAGGCCTCACCTCCACACACCATCACACTGAGGGTGAAGATTTCAACATATGAATTTTGGGAGGACACAAACATTCAGACCATGGTGCTGTGCCCTCTGCAGACCTGGCTGAGGTCACAAAGTGCCCCCTGGGCAGAAGGACCCCAGGAAGAGAGCCCATCCAGCCTCAACCAGGATGGAATAATCAGCGCAGGTTGGACAAGAAAGACATGTCAGGAGAAGCAAAAAGTCATCCCCATCACTGAGATCATCACCACCATCATTGCTAACATTTTCAAGCCCTTGCTGGTTCCAGAGACAGTGCAAAGAGCTCCATGTGCATTATTTCATTTAATCCTCCCAACAGCCCTGGGATGTATGCTCCATAATTACCCCATTTGATAGATGAGGAAACTGAGGCTCAGGGAGGTTAACAATTTGCCCAAGGTCAAAGAGCTGGTGGGGGCTGGGGCTGAGATAGCCATTATAAGCACTGAACAATTAACATCTGTGCCAGGAAGCTGGGTTCTCTCCAGCACTCCTGATGAGGGCTATATTTCTGCTGGAGATAATTATTGGATGTGATTCTTTGGACTCTGGTGTGCAAACTCACTGGTTTTCACTAATTGTAAGACACACATTCTTTGTATTTTAACGTCTCTAAAATTGGGATGGTGTGTCACGTTTTAGTCTTAGATGATATAACATGATGAGATCAGTGGTGTCTTAGACACAGTGGAAAGCCAAGTTCCCAAGCCCAAGTTCCTAGAACTAATAGGTTTCCTTTTTACAGAAGACGTTCATTTTGTTGTTATTGCCACTAGAGTTTTTTTAAAAAAGCAACTTCTAGATTAAGAAAAAGTGTGTGTGTGTGTGTGCGCGCACGTGCGCATGCATTGGCTATTAATAAGCCACCCAGTTTATTATATATGTTATATATATACACACACACATATATTAAAAAACCTAGTGTTCAAATTATCTATTGATGTATAACAAATACAAAATTTAACAGCTTAAGAAAAAAATGTTATGTTATCTTGCAATTTTGTAGGTCTGGAATTCAGCAGAGCTCTGCTGGGTGGTTCTTCTGTTCTACTTGGCAGGGACAGGGCTTATGTGGAGGTATGCAGTTGTAGGAAGAGCTGCTCTGGAGGGTCTGGATAGCCTCACTCACACCTCGGCAGGGAGGGCTAGGAGGCTGGGCTTAGCTAGGACTGTGGACCAGCACTTCACATGTGGCCTGTCCAACATGCTGGCCTCAGGTAGAAGGACTTCCTCTGTGGTGGCTGAAAGCTCTCGAAGCTCTGGAAGACAAAGGCAGAGCTGCAAGGCCTGGATGGGCTAGCCTTGGAAGGCATGCAGCTTCACCTCCTGACTCTGCGCGGCAGAGCACTCCAGGAGGGTCCAGGTGCTGGAGGTTCCCACTCCAGGGATGAGTATGGCCACCTTCCCAACCCATCCTGGACTCACTCGACTGTCACTGGACACCTACTCTCTGGCAGGCACTGTCCTCGGTAACAATTAAACAAGGCACAGGAACAAGGTCGCATCCTCAAGGCAGTTAAGCTGCAGTGGAAGATGGGCAGAGAGATGGACAAATAGCAAGTGAAAACAACAGGATCACTTCAAGTAGTGGTAATCATTTTAAAGAAACAGGAAAAGCACAGTGGAGGATGGAAATGTTGGAGAGAATGAGGAGGAAGGTGTCCCAAGGAGGTGACATGTGCTGAGTGATCCGAATGCTGGGCAGGAAGTGATCGCAGGGTTCTCTGGGGAAGAGCATTTGGGCACAGGGAAGAGCACGTGCAAAGGCCTCAGGGTGGGACAGGTGGGTTTGGAGTCCCCTGGGGACGGAGGGCAGGCCTGTGCAGGGAAGGGGTGGGGCGAGCTGGGGCAGGGACTGGGGCAGAGGCTCAGGCGGTGGGGAGCCAGGCCAGGGAGTGTTGGGGGCCACGGCAAGTAGTGTGGGTTTTATGCCAAGTGCATCAGCGCCCATCCAAGTGCCTGCCCTGAGGCGCGAGTCACCAGGTGGTGAGTCACCTTTGGCTTGCGACCAGCTGGGCACATCCAGAGGACAGGTGGCTCTGCAAGCCCATCCTGCCCTTAGCAATGGGGACAGGGATGAGGTGAGGCTGCACCCGCCACCTCCTGGGCCTGCCCCACACCTCAGATGACTCCTGCTGGGCCTGTCTCGCCTGCCCACACTCGGGTCGGGGCCTCACACCCACACGGGCCTGTGCTTCCCACAGCAGGAAACCACACGCAGTGTGGAAGGGCAGCCTGGGCTCGGCCAACCTCAGGGAGGGGAAGGGCGAGTGGGATTTGAGTGAAGCCGGTAAGGAGAAAGCTCCACCCTAGAGGAGGCTCTGAAACTCAGCCTGGAAGGAATTCCACCGGCCTCTGTGTTGTGTGCATGTGGCTTTCATAAGAATCAGTGAAAAAAAGTGACTCTTGCTTTGGCTGTCAACAAAGAGCCCGGGGTTGCCCACAAGTACAGGGAAACCATTCAGTCAAAACATCACACCTTCAGTTGTGTGAGCTTTTGTACCAGCTGTTTCATCAAGTTTTCCTGATTTTTTTTTAACTTTTTTACAACCCCTTTAGCCCTCAATAAATAGTGCAGCAGGTGCATTATAACTGCCTTTATATTATAATTATAATACAAATGTAATTATAATTGTGTGACTGTGGTAGGTAGAATAACGCCACCCCCACCAAGACGCCCAGGTCCTAAATCCTGGGCCCCGGAACATGTCACCTTACATGGCAAAGGGGGCTTTGTGGATGTGAGTAGGGCTAAGGACCTTGAGATGGGAAGATTTTCCTGAATTATACAGGTGGACACAGTCTAACCACATAAGTACCTAAAATTGGAGAACTGTGCCCAGCTGTGGTCCCAAAGAGACACGATGCCAGAAGGATCGGACAGACGAGACGCCAGTGGCTCTGCTGGAGGGAGGGGCCGTACACCAAGGAACGTGGGCACCTCCCATAGCTGGAAAAGGGAAGGGAACGGATTCACCCCCACAACCTCCAGAAGGAACGCAGACTGAAGGCTTCTTGATTTCAGGACTTCTGACCTCCAGAACTGCAAGAAAATACATGTGTGTTGTTTTAAGCCACTACATTTATGATAATTTGTTAGGGCAGCCATAGACTCTAACCCAGCCATCTACCTTATTCTGTGGCAAGATGCACATTCTCTTGGACAGTACATTCCATCATTTTTGAGATAAGATAGTTTTAGCCAGGACTTTTTCCATTGCAAGTCCTTAAGGCCCAACTCAAATGTCTAAAAAAAAAAAAAAAAAAGGAACGCATAGACTTAAATGGAGAGTTAGGGGCCTGGGCAGGGCTAGATTCAAACGCCATCACCAAAACCACCCCCAGTCCTGCTCTCCTCCAGGAGACTCAGGCAGGCAGTCTCCCCACAACATCCCTAATTTAGGGTTCCCAGCTGACATCCTCTCTGCTTCAAGCCCAGTGGAAACCAAACCTTCTTCTCACCTGTGTGAACCGAACTTCTCAGCTTGATGCTCATTGGCCAGAACTAGGTCACATGCCTGTCCCTGAACCAATCACTGTGGCCACACAGACAGTGCCCTGACTGGCCAGGCTTGACTCACACGGCCATACCTGCAGACAGCGATGGGAAAGCGTTCCCTGGAGAGATTTAGGATCCTGTCACCTGGAGATGGGAGAAATGGACGCTGAGTGTCAAAACAGGTGTCTGCTCTCGGAAGCTGAGAAGCCGCTGGTCCTCCCCAAGGCCAGGGGAAGTCCACACTGGCCCTTTGGGAGGACATTGGGACACCGTTTGCAGAAATGGTCCTCCCAGGGCGCTCTGACCTGCCCCCACAGCCACTCCACCACGAGAGTGGGCGCGACACCGCCCTCGTTCCCACGGGAAAGTCCGCCTCCCGGGCCTGGCCCGGCACTTCACCCGGGGGTCTTTCTGTGCCCGGGTCTCCTACCAACAGTTTCCTCCCTGCAGCTGCCCTCTTGGAATCCCTCCGGACTGTTTTCTGTCCTGCTGGGACTGGGAACATTCACTCTTGTGTTTGTTTTCACAGAGTTTGCAAACTTGAGCCTTGGCCTTAAACCAGGGAAATAACCGGCTTTTTCCATCCGCCCACTGCCATCCCCAACCAGCCTGTGGAAGGGCCCTGGGAACGCCGGGGCTAGGACTTCAGGCCAGCTGGAGAGAAGGCCACGCCAGGCAGAGCTCCCAGCCAAGCGAGGCTTGTTCACCACCCTCAGCACCACCCGCACAGCCGGGTTCCATGACTGCCGCCCAAGCCAAGTCTCCTTCCCAGGAGTGGCGATTTACACTCCTCCTGCTACCCCCACACCATGTTCAGATGCTCAGAAATGGCTCCAAGGGTGGACATGCCCATGGCACTCAGAGCCCAGGGCCCACGCCCCTTCCTCCCCCATTTTCCACACAGGTCTCTGTGATACCACCCCTCTTCAAGGTCAGACACTACAGGACTGAAGGCCAAACATGTGCACGCAGGGGACGTCGGTCCTCCTGCGGAGCAACAGAAAGTGACTCACAGCTAATTCTGCTTAGGCTACACTAAATTGGCACAGCCAGGCTAAAATACTTTTGGCTAATTCATTTGGCGAAAGCATCAAAGCCCAAAGAGGATAGAGTCCAAGTTTCCTCCTCTTTTAAAAACAAAATAAAACAGAAACAAAAACAAATCCTGGCATGAGGAGAAGCAAAACTCTGATTATCTTTCATCTTCTGTGTTCACTAGAGTGGAGGTGCCAGTGGACATGACCTATGTCTGGTTCTGCTCACCGTTAATCCCCTGCACCTACCATAGTGTCTGGCACATAGTAGGTGCTCAAGAAACATTTGTTGGCTGAAGTTCCAGTCACTATTGCTGAATAGGAAAACAAAACACCCTAAACTTAATGGCATAAAACAACCAATGGATTTTACTCATGGGTTCTACAGGGCAAGAGTTTGGACAGGGCATGGTTGGGGTGGTTTTTCTCTGCTCTAGGGTGCCTGAAGCTTCAGCTTTGAAGACCCACAGCTGGGGCTGACTCAACGCCTGTTAGCTGGAATTGCCTGGAGGTGTCCACGCTCACACATCTGGTGGTCAATGCTGACTCTCGGTGGCTTAGGACCTCAGCTGGTTTGCTGACCACAACACCCACATGTGGCCTCTCCATGTGGTCTCTCCATATGAGCTAGCTTGGGCTCCCTCACAGTATGGTGGCAGTATTCCAGGACAAGTGTCTTCCAAAGATCCAGGAGGACGCTTTGTCACCATGTCACCAATAAGTATGACTAATCCTCAGAGGTCACATAGCATCGCTTATTCTATAGTCACAAGCCCATTCAAATTCAAGGGGGAAGGAATGTCGGCGTCCTCACCTCTTGATGGGAGAGTTGAGTCAGAGTCACATAGTTAGAGGCGCCTGTGGGATGGCAGTGGTGTTGCAACCAGTTTAAGACACACCATCTGCTGCAGGTGGTGGATGGATGAGACCCAGACCGGGTGTTAAACCAAAGCATCTTTGAGGTGACTTACTCAACCCTGTGAAGAGTTTCTTAAGTAGCCTTAAGCACAATGGGCATCACTAAAAGTGGACAGATAGACCTCAGCTTCAGAGTGGGATGAAAACAGCCCTTCAACCTGCATGACAGGATAGTGTCATGCTCAAAAGTGAAGCCAGCTCAATGTCAATGTCCTAATCATGATATTGTGTTATTGTTTTGCAAGATGTTAACATCAGGGAAACTGGGTAAAGGGTATGTGTGACCTCTGTATTACTTTTTATAAATCTGCAATTATCTCCATAAAGATTTCAATTAGAAAAACATGAAGCCAGGCTTCTGGCATTCAAATCTCGATTCTGTCACTAACCAGGCCCACAACTTAAACTCTCTGTGCCCCACTTTCTTTATCCGTAAAATGGGGCTAAGAATAACATCGACTTCATAAAGTTGTGTGGATTCAAAAAGCAAATGCACGTAAAGGATTAGGAGGAACATCTAGTGCTGACGTGGCAGCGTGGAATCTCACCAACTTCCTCGTGATTGGGCAAGATGCCTTTCCATGGAACCCACAGGCACTGAAGACAAAACACATGTTAGGAACAAGCAGAAGGAGAAAGCTGGTGACTGTCTTGGAAGAGTTACACCCCAGAGATGTCTGTCCACGCAGTCCACTGGAAAACTGCATGTTAGCCAAAGCACTCTGCTGCTGCAGGCATTGCCTGTGACACCAGTAGGAGGGGCCAGGCTGGAAGAAGATAGCAAGGGTTTAAAATATGTGGTCCTGTGGGGTCAGGACACAAGGGTCCCACGGGTCCCTTAGACCAACAGCCTACATGCTGAGCCCCCTCCCAGACACTGAAGGGTCTGTGCCTAGAAAATAGAACACATGAGTTGATGATTTGGAGGATCATGCTGTGTGCCAAGCTCTTTAACTCTGTGCTCATATTTAATATTTACAGCAACCTCTGAGACCGCTATTATGCCTTTCACTACTTGACGGATTAGTTCACAGAGCAGAGAGACCAAGTACTTTGCCTAAAGCCACACAGCTAGGAAGTGTAGCAAAACAAGGTTTGGAGCCAGCTGCCTGGCTCCTTCTCCTTCACCAGCTCACGCTGCCAGTGTCAGAGACGACCCTTCAGGCCTCAGCTGCACACCTGGCTCCCACCCGCCCCTCAGGAACCTTGGCGCTGACTTATGCGTTGGCATTTTTGCCTGTGTCTGTGATCACAGAGGAGCTGGTCACCCTGCCGGCTGCACCGATGGCTCAGAGCAGGCCCAGCCAGCCCTTGGGCATAACCCATGCTGTGGTTGGCAGCACAGAGTCCCTGGGCACTCCTGCCCAGAGCTCTATGGGGTCAACCGTGCTGACAGACAGCGCTATCCAAGGAGCCAGCAAGGGCCATCCCAGAGAGGGGAAAGAGGGGCTCTGCAGCCAGAACACAGGTACTTAAACTCTCAGCCCTCACCTCGGTTTCTTAGTCTGTAAAATGGGCATCATAGGGCTCTTTTGAGGATTAAACGGGGTGATACATGCAAAGAGCTTTGGGTTTCTTAGAGAGAAATCTAGACAAAGTTAGTAAAAGAATAGGAGTGACCCAAAATCATGAATGCCCATGGCACCTCCTTTTGGTACCCTCAGACGGATGCCATCATCCTGGGCTCTGTCTGTGCCCATACTGACAACTCTGCCCATCTATAAGAGGTGGGGGACATTCTAAAGCTTTTCAGATCTCCCAAACAAAAATGGAGCAGCGTGTTTGTTCTCGAATCCATCCCACATGCTCTCTGCCCTGTTGGGCACCGAATGGAACCACACTTCCCAGCTCCCTTGCTGTCTGGCTTCTAGATAGGTTCAAAAGAAGGAGACCCCAGCAGTAGGGTCTTGAGGCCGGAAGCAGGGAGAAGCTGGTGTCTCTGCCGTGCTCTGCTCCAACGGAGGTGGCTCGTCCTCTGGCTCTGCCTTCCCCGGGACAGCCCCTTCTCCTGCGCCCCGTTCTGTGCTCTCTGATGGTCCCAGCAAGTCTCCTCCCGTCACCCCTCCAGACCTAGGGAGGCGGCAGCTCCGTGCTCCTGAGAATCTCTGGGCTCTGGCCCAGGCTCTGCCTGCCATTTCTGCCTTCCATCATCTGCCTCCAATCTCCTGTGTTGAATACCTGTGTTCGAGAGTCCTTAGAGTGATTCCTGATATCTTCACTGGACTCCACCACTTGGAGGTAGCAGAAGTGTTTGGAATCCACAAATACCCCGAGTCCTGTGTGAGCGATGTCTCCTCTCCCAGGAAGTTGAGTAGTTAGTGAAAGGGACCCGAGATTATACTCTCAGGGTCGTTTCTATGGTTTGTAAAATGGACCCAGGCAGCTTCCTCCACTCTCTTATATCATTGACGCATGTGTTCAGCTGGACTCACTGGGAACCCACGACGTGTTGATGTGATGATATGGCGGGGTGAGGGGGAAAGAAGCTCAGTAATAGTTGACATGAAGAGCACACACGTGGGTGTGGCCCATTGGACCAGGGGCTAGGGCACGGATGGTGCTAAGTGTGGGACCCAGGCCAGCCTCGGGAGGCTGCAGGCATAGCAGACCAAGGGCCTCTTGGGAAGGGCTGGTCCCCGTGGAAGTGGCCAAAGAAGCAGGCGTGTGCCCGTTACTGAACATGGGTCCCTCAGAGCAGGACACAGGCAAGCTCAGGGGCTGGATTATTTATTCCGTTTGACACAAAAAACCGGCAGTGCTTTTAAAAAAAATCTGTTGAGGATGATGAGAGGTGGATTAATGGTCTCCCTGCAGATGTCCACACCCTAATCCCTGAAACCTGTGACGGTGTTGCCTTACGAGGTGAAAGGGACACACAAATGTCGCCAAGTTAAGGTCTTGAGATGCAGAGATCATCTCAGGCTTCCTGTGGGGCCATTGTCACCACCAGGCCCTCAGAAGAGGGAGGCTGGGAGCTCAGAGATGGGGAAGGAGATGAGGCCGTGGAGGCAGAGGTCGCAGGGAGGGAGGACCAGGGGCCAAGGGACGCGGGCGCCTCTAGGAGCCGGAGGGGGGACGCAAAGGGGTTCTCGCCTGGAGCCCCCCTTGGGAACGCAGCCCTGGTGACAGCTTGACTTTAGCTCCTTGACCCCGTGTTAGACTTCTGGCCTCCAGGACTGTAAGGTGAGTCACTGAGTTGTTTTAAGTCATTACATTGGTGGTGATTTGTCACAGCAGAAACAGGAAAGTCCTACAAGGATAATAATGCCTAACCTTTGTTGAGCCCTTCAGCTGGGTGCCAGCCGCTTTAAAAATGACCCCTTTGGTCTTTACAATTGCCCTCAGAAAGAGTATTGTTATGTTTTACTGAAGAGAAACTGAAATTTACTGAAGATGAGTAACTTGCCCAAAATCAGAGGAAAAGAAAACAGGAGGCCTGAGGGGGTGCCCTGTGCGCCAGCACTGCAGTAAGCCCGCTGCGCGCGCAAGTGCTCACAGAAAGCTTACGAGGTCGGGGCTGTCACCACCCTTCTCATGCTCACAGATGGGGAAACCAAGGCACAGCTTACCTCTGTGCAGCAGCTGGTCCGAGGTCCCGGTGTTAGGAAATGTCAGAGTTGGGATTTGATTTAGCGCCACAGTCTGTGCTCTGAGCCACCCCCTGCTGGACCCTGCGGGAAGGGGTGGGACTTAAAGCCGGGCGTTCACGGGAAGCCGAGACTGCGAGGGCCGTGGGCCACAGCACCCCTGACCCATCAAGCCCCTCCCACATGTCCACAGATACTCTTCGTAACGCACTGAATAGCATCCCCCCAAATTCCTACCTGTCTCAGAATGTGACCCCATTTGGGATCTTTGCAGGGGTCATTAAGGTAAGGGCCGAGAGGAGGTCGTACTGGATTCTAAGAAGAAGATAGGCCACAGACACACACAGAGAAGGTGACTGGAGACAGAGGCAGAGACCGTAGTGATGTCTACACGAAGCCGGACAGGGGCCTGGGACAGGTGTTCCCACAGAGGTTCCACAAGGACCCCACCTATCCACACCTGGATTGGGCACTTCCAGCCTGCAGGACTGTGACAGACTAAGTTTCTGTTACCTGAAGCTGTCCCGTCTGTGGTCATTTGTTCCAGTGACCTCCCACCCTTGTGGGGGTCACGGGACCCAGGCCAGGCCATTCAGAGCCCGGACCCCTGGACGGAGAGTTCTGGGATGAATCTGTGACCTGAATTGAGCAGTTACGTCAGGAAGCCTCAGGTCCCAGGACTTCTGCTGGGACTATTGAGAAAGCGGCGCCCTCCTTGTCTACAGTGATCTCGAAGCTCATCAAAGGCGCGTGTGCAGCAGCGGGAGTGAGGTTGCCACCAACAGCTGGGGAACAGGGCCAAGCGGCAGGAGATCCCTGCACCACCCCACCTGGAGCCCCACAGCTGGACTCAGGGACTAAACTCTTCTTTAGCTTTGGCGTAAGATAGGATTCTAGGGGGCTGTTTGTCATATGCAACACAGGAGTCCTCACGGGGATGGTAGGAGACGTGTGCCGCCCTGCTCTAACCTGAAGCATCAGTCTTCCCTCCGAGAGACTAGGCGGCATGTTTACTGCATCTTCTTCCTGCCATCGCCCCCGCCACCACCACCACCCAGAGGCAGGGGCCAAGGGAAAGAATCTAACCAGGCTCAGACATCGTTTTAGCCAATGTCCCTGAAGAGAGAGCGAAGACACAAATATCGTGTGGTGTTTTAAGGAGCAAGACACCAGCCCCCAAAATGTAGGCATGAGGCAGCTTCCGTTGAAAAACAAGATCGGGCCCTACAGCCCCACCTTTCCGAGTGGCCACAACTGGCTGGGATTCCATCGGGGCTGCTCCCTCGGAGGAGGCCTGGACCCTGCAGTGTGTCACAGACCTCACCACTCGCTCGTACTCTGTCTCTGAGAGCAGGGTCAGCAGGTATTTATCATCATACTTTTATTTTTTCTTTAAATTTCTCCTTATGATGGATATAAGAGGAAAGTGGTACCTTGCCTTTGTACCTATGCCACGGAGCAGAACCCCAGCTGGCTGTGCAGGGCCAGGTGTTTCTCATGTGGGGCTCATCCTTCCTCGTGTTCCCAGCTGGGCCCCTGGAGGCATTGGTGCCTGTGACCCCCCCCCCCACTCTAAATATTTCACTTTCCTATGTTCTTTGTCTAGTTTTCTAGTTTGACTAAGGAGACTATTTTTTTAAACCATGGAATAAAATATGGTTTGGTATCAGGGGTTTGCGTCTCCCCCTCCCCAAAAGATATGTGGAAGTTCTAAAACCCAGAACCTCATAATGTGACCTTATTTAAAATAAGGTCATTGCAGATGTAATCGGTTAAGATGAGGTCACCCGGGGGTAGCCTGGGCCCCATTTCAATATGGCAGGTGTCATCCTAAGAAGGGCAGAGACACAGAGACACCCAGGGAGGAGGCTGTGTGGAGACGGAGGCAGAGATTACAGGGATGCAGCCGCTAACCCAGGATTGCCACGGCCAGAAGAAAAACAGGGAGAGGCCACGAGGGATCCTCCCTAGAGCCTGGCCCTGCCGACACCCTGATTTTGTACTTCTAACCTCCAGAATTGTGCAAGAATAAATTTCTGTTGTTTTAAGCCACTCAGCTTGTGGTCCTTAGTTACGACAGCCCTAGGAAACTAATACATTTGGTGAATAAAGTTAGGCAGTTTTCTCCACTTGAACTGAAATGACTGCCAGCTCTGATAGGACAGTTCACAAACATCCGGAAACAAATACTGTCCAAACTGTGGTAAACAGCCATCTTTTATTTCAGTGAGAGCCCACGGGCCAGTTCTCGTAAGTTGGAAGCACTACATCTCTTGCTGGCACAAATCTACAAGCAGCTGCAAGCAAGCAGCTCCCCCGCAGCAGGACGCCCCAAGGCAGGTGCACGCACTGTCTCCACACCTTGCATATCATTGTGCAAAGTCAAACAGCTTGTGAAACAGGGAACAGCTGCACCCCAAGACAGCTCCCTGGGTGATAAGAACTGCATTTGACCTCTTGGTAGCACGAATAGCTGAATAACAACAATTAAACAAAATAGGACAGTCCCAGTGTTTGCAAAGGTGCATGTAAGCCTAAAAGAAATGCAGTGCATTTACTTTCTGAGCCTGGGTATACAGTGAGCCATTTCTAAATGTTTATTGGCACACCCACTACAAAAAAAATTTTAAAAAGCTTAAACTGGCCCGGTTGCCAGTCCTGGAGCATTTCAGAGGAATCAACTCAGCATGGTGTTTTTGGTGGATGATTCAAACACTTCAGGTCTCCGGCAAATAGTCATATGTAATACAGAATAAATGAACTCGTGCTTGGGCTAAGCTGCCGGCAGCTTCCTTGGGTGAAGGTTCTCTCGGAGGGCCAGGGGCCAACGTGCACGGGTTGGAGATGCACGTTTGGGACTGGGGTGATACCGAGGTGGAAAAGGAGTACCTGGCTTCCAGGTGTTTGAGAAGAAGGTGAGAATATGACAGAGGATTTGTCTGAAACCCCAGTGGTGAGGAGTTGCCTTGGCTTTGAGCCGTGCTTGGTTTGAGCATGAAGACGCAAAGTGAAAACAGAGAACAGGTAAAGAGAGAAGCTCGGATCCTCCTCATGGGTGACAGCACCTTCCAACATGACAGTACACCCCAGCCCTGGACAAGTGACACCTTTGGAAATCTTCCTGCCCCAGAGCTTAATTTCGGAATCCAGTGTGGCTATTAAAGAAGAAAACAAACAAGCAAACACACTCTCCATTTTATCTGGAGCACATCACCATGGCAATTTCATCCAAACAGACAAGGATCTAGGTGGATGGGGATCTTTACCCAAGCCCCCCACATTCTCTGATAGTCACACGCCCCTGAGAATTGATTTGGTTTATGGCTGCCTGAAGTGTGTGCCAAGCACTCTCTCTCTCTCTCGCTTTCTCTCTCTCATTTTCTTTCTCTCTGTCTTAAATGGCCAGAAATGTAGAATTTGCCCAACTGAAGGGTTCATTTGGAAGGCTGAGCGAGTTAAAGCGGATCCTGCAATGCACCCAGCCAGGCACAGGGCAGAGCTTCAGAAAGCAGCCCCCAGGCAGAGGGGACAGCGAGAGTGGGTGTTCTGCGGCAGCTTCTGGGGATCCCGCAGCACGTCCTGGATGTGTGTGTCATCTAAGCGAGGAGAAGGCACTGGACCAAGCACAGTCATCCTTGTCACCACTGTTACTAGAGGCACCCGGTGGGCCTGGACACAATGCTGGGTGCTTCCCGGGGGATACACACTGACTTGGTGTTCCAGCCGGGGTCCTCCAGAGAAACAAGAGAAACAGCCGGGGGAGAGAGCTATACATGGTGGTTTAGGTGCAGGTGTGAATACAGACATGGATAGACAGACACAGATGTGTTTATGTCAAGGCACTGGCTCCCATGATCGTGAAGGCTGGCAGGTCTGAAATCTGTAGGGCAGGTGGCGGGCTGGAAACTCAGGGGAGATCTCTACAAGGCAGAATTTCTTCTTCTTCAGGAAACCTCAGTTTTCCCTTGAGGCCTTCCATTGGCTGGGCGAAATCCACCCACAGGGTAACCTCCTTCACTGACCGTAGATGTCAACCACATCTACCAAATACCTTCACAGCAGCTCTGGGTGCTCTAAGCCTGGCCAAGTAGACACATAAAATCGACCATCACACTCCGGTTTCTCAGACAAGAAATTAGAGGCTCAGAGAGGTTGCCTCCTTTGCCTGGCGTCACAGAGCTAGTAAGCCATGAGCGGATTGTGCAGCCAGGTCTTTGGGTATCACCACCTGTGCTTCTAAACCTGTCAAGCACCTCAGCCTCCGTTGACCAAGCATTGGGAGGTGGGCACAAGGTGACCCCGACCATGAGAGGGACACAGGGAGGGAGCGTCCAACGTCACCACCACCAGGCACGTCCTGTAGGCAAGAGCTACGTCTTCCCTTCTGAGCAGTTTCTCCATGGATGGGGTACATAGTGTGGAAGGGGTGGACGGGGTGGATGGGGTGGGAGGGGTGGACGGGGTGGATGGGGTGGGAGGGGTGGACGGGGTGGGAGGGGGTGGATGGGGTGGATGGGGTGGAGGGTTGGAGGGGGTGGAGGGGGTGGGAGGGGTGGAGGGGGATAGGACCCTGGCACCTCAGCAGTACCCCAGCCCCTCCCTAGCTTCACAGACCACCCAGAAGGTTCTTCCAGCCCCTTCTCCTGAGCCCTTCCGCCATGCTTAACCCAGCCCAGGCTAACGGATATCTGCAGGAAGAGAAGTTTCCAGCAAAAGACCGTCTTGTAATCTTTGTAAGAGGGGCCCTGAAAACGCAGGCACATGACATTTCCTTCTCAAGATCAATGCAAGAAAGGAAGCATTTGCCCCTGCATTTTCCACAGACACCACCCCCCCGCTGCGTCCCAACAGGCTGTCATATTGTTTCCAGTTGTGTTTATGGCAAACTCAGGGCCATAACATGCCTCTGTCGTAAAAGATGGAAGGGGGCTTAGGAGACAGATCTCCATCCCAAGCCTTTTAGCAGCATTTTCCAGGTGCTAGATGTAAATGAAAAACACAAAGTGGCCAAAAGCAGAACCGTTTCTCCCCTTCGTGCCAAAGATTAAAAAGTGAAAAGCATTAGCTGAAGAAGGAAAGGAAAAGAGACAGTGTGCACAGCTCCCGAGGAAGTGGCCGTGGTGGAGGCCGTGGAATGTTGAAAACTCTCCCAACCTGCCCCGGCGGATGGAGGGAGCCTGTTCAGAAAAGCTGGCTGGCAGGTCATGGGTTGCAAAGAATATGACACAGGCCTGGCTTGGAATCTTCAAAAGGACAAGGAAATGCTCGTCAAAGCCACAGCCTGGGAGGGGGATACAGGCCATGGGGCTCTGGTTCATTTCTGGGCACCGCTTTGCTGTGTGCCCTTGGATGAGTGTCTCCACCTCTTATTCCACCTCGATTCACCTCTGGAAACTTGTCCATCCAGATGGGGAACTGGGGTGGCATGTGGTCCGCCCCCTCCCACATTCTGAGCCCAACCCGAAAACCAGATGAACAGCCAGCTCGCACTGTGAACCCAGAACTGAACTAGAACTAAGTTTGTTTTGTGCGTGCGACAAACCAGAAGCCAAAAGTCGACCAGGAATTCCTGTGGCCAGGAATCCCAATCACTGAGCATTTCTGGAAAATAAAACCAAAGACAGACTGCTTTTCTAAATGTTATATTACATTGGAGATAAAAAATGACATTGGGAAGGAAAAATAAATTGGAAATAATTGGAAAAATCTAAATGTTCAATAATAGGAAGATTCATTAAAAATTATAAAGTAGTGGAATGTTGACCAGTCATTACAATGATCTTTTTAAAGAATATTTCATGATAGGGAAAGCTCTTCATGACATCACAAGTGAAAAATAAAGTAGGTTATGAAAAGACATGTACAATAAGATCTACTTACAGAATTCCATGCAATCGTGGTTTACAACCTCTCAGAAAACAGACTGGGATGATATGCCCTGAACAGCAAGAGTACAGGGGTCTCTGGGTGAGAGCGTTCATGCAATTGTCATTTTAACCACTTTGCTTATATGTAGCTCATGTTTTATGCATTTTATATCATGAACGTGTATTAATTCTGTAAGTGATTTTTTGTGTGTTCATCAAGGCAGCATCGTAGAAGGAATTGCTAGGAAGGATCAATTCTATTAGATGCTTCAGAATCCCAGAGGGCTGCCATAGTTGGGTGCCAGTTTGGGGACAGACCTTCAATGACATCTGGCCACCTCCCGGAAGCACAGGAAACACCACCCTTGGCCTGGATTTGCACCAACATCATCAGAACCTCAGCGCATCCTGCGGCTCGGTGCCCATCAGGCGGGTGTGCCGAGGACGTGGTTGTTTCAGGCGTGGCAGAGGTGGAGGAGGCTCGATATGCGCTATTCCTAGGCACCAGTGGATCCTAGAGTGACAATGAGCGCCTAGTATTCCTGGTCCCAGAGGTCTACAAAGCCATTCAGTTCAGGGTGTCCCTGTTGAAGTCCCCGAGTTCCCATGTCAGTTCCTATCCTTCAGCAAGGTCACCAGCTTCCTCAGCTGCCTCAGCTGCCTCACTGCAAAGCATCCTTGTTCTTTTTTTAACCTACAACAGCTCAGAAGCCAAACTCCAACTGGTCTCTTAAAGGGGTTTTTCCTTACACTAAAAGCCAAGCAGACGACCAAGAACTTGGACTCTGGAGGTGGTAGGCACAGGCTGCTGCTGGCTCTGCCCTGCCCCTGTGACCTTGGGCAGGCTGCTGCCCTCTCTGGTCTCAGTTTCTGAGTTGTGAAATGGGGACAGTAATGACAGGATTGACCTCTGGGAGTGTTCGGGAGGGGTATGAGGTTACAGCACAAGGTGAGTGCTAGGTCAGATTGGTGCCGTCATAACTAAGATAATTTACCACTAGGACCAGCAGTGTTCTGCACACCCTGCCCATCTGTCTGTCCTCCACTGATTCCATAACTACCCAACCCCGGTCTAGGCTCCACTGAGAGCTGCAGACCACTCTGCCTCTCCCTGCTAAAAAAGAAAAAGAGAGACAGAGATACTGTGTGTCTTCAAAGAGGCAAAGTCTTCAGAAGTCCAAGTCAAAGGGAACAGAAACGTTCAGATCGCATTTGAGGACTTGACCCTGACAATGCGGACCACAGAAGTTCAGGGGAAGACGGGGTCAGGGTGGAGTCAGCCATGGCCGGTTCCTGAGGGAGGGCAGCGCTGGGAGCTCAGCAGTGAGCTTCTCATGGGTGGAGGCAGAATCTCCCCCGGACGGACTGTTAATTAAGTGCAGCCGCACTTGTGCACAGCCCCTCCACCCTGTTCTAGCATCCTCTGCTACTTTGCCACAGGTGGCTTCCGAGGACCTGGTCAGTGACCTATTTCACAAGCTGCTCTGGCAGAGCCCACCTGAGGCCCAGGAGTCCTGTCTTTGTGTTTCTGGCCGGCCCCGGGGGCCAGCAGAGCACTGTCCTGTGGGTCCTCGGGCCATGGCAGTGAGGCAGGAAGACCTCCACGGCCTGCCCAGGGACCTCCTGCCCTCCCTCCCTCTGTGCAAACTCCGCGGCTACTCTAACGTCCTCAACGGCTGGAATCAGCCCCTTCTTCCCCTGCTGCAGAGGGAAGTCCTCAGGTGGGAGGGATGTTTTGACTTAAAATGCCCAGGCCCCACAGGCTGGAAAGCACCCACCACGCACACACTGCCCACAGGGTCCTGGCAGCGCCCACAGGACGGCCCAGGCTTCAGCCAGGCAGTGCCCCCGAGAAGGGAGGGGTCTGTGCCCTCCAGCCTTGTCCCTAGATGGAACAGGAGCCAAGGGCAGGATGCACAGTCGGGACAGCCTGCCTGGGCCGGGAAGTTCAGTGCGGGGTCTCCCTCCCTTTCCCCCAGAGTTTCAATCTGGTTAGGGCTCCACTCCCTCTGGAAGTCGCTGAATGATTCTGGGGCGGGATAGTGACCCCTGTCCAGGCTCCTGGCCATGCTGGGAGACCTCGCTGATTAGTGGGGTCTCAAAGGAGAGGGGTGTTTGAAGTGGGGAGTATTAATTACTCCAATTTTGGTGAAGTGCCCGTGGTTGAGTGAGTTTGAGGCGTGCAAGCATGGAGATTTGGGGCTGGCCCTATTGTAGATTCTCAGGGAAGTCAGAAAACACCACAAATATAGAGAGTATCTGAGTCAGAGTCAGAAGCTAAAGCCAGCAACCTTCTCTTTCCTAACCTTGGCCAGCGGCACCTGAAGGGAAGATGCTGTCACAACTGAGAGGTTTGTAGGAGTCACTCAGGCCTGTCTGAATCCAGCCAGGCCAGCCCTCCTCGGAGCTGCTGCAAGCAGGCCTCTGTTTGTGTTGGCGGGTCCCGGCACATCGGTTTGCCAGAGTGACTCACCTTCGTTTAGCTCCGAGCGAGAACCAAAGGCAAAGTGCTGGTGAGAACCCTTTCCACAGGTCCTAACCCAGACATCTCATGGGGCTTCAGAAACAGTAATTAAGTTTCCCAACTCCTGTCCTGTACATATAATTATGCTCTTCACATGCAGGGAAACTGAGGCAAAGAGATCTTTACTTTCTTAGTTTTGCAATTGGGCCACTCAAATTCTCTTGCCTCATTGTCTAATCCAGAAGCAGGGGTTAGTTATCCTAGATGAACTGGGAAGTTTTCCACCTAGCCTGGCATCTGGATCAGACTTCACCCGCTCTTCACCCAGCAGCCTCATGGGCCACAGAAGTGATGCACTGGGCAGCAGCGAGGGGCAGGCGGAGCACCGAATCCTTGCAGAAGTCCTGTCTGGGGGCACAGTGGCTATTCACCTACAGCCAGATCTGTACCCAGGTCTTGAGATTTTCCTGAGAAGCTGAAAGCTTTGAATTTTATGTGAAATATGGTGATGCTTTAAAGTTCACTAAAAAATTCAAATTTCTTTAAAACACTGCGTGGTCTAAACAAAATGTATGTGGTGTGGATTTGGCCCTTAAGAGACAAGTATGGACCATTTGTCCAGATCAGCACAGTCCAGTAAAAATATGATGCGAACCACACATGTGATTTTAAATTTTCTAGAAGCTACTTTTGAAAAAAAGTAAAAAATATATATAAAAAATGAATTTTGATAACCTATTTTATTGAACCCAGTGATCCAAATTATTGTCATCTCAAGGTACAATGCATATAAAGACTATGGGTGGTTCTTCCCTGGTGCTCACCTCTGTCTGGACTGGCCTCACTTCCATCAAGGGGACAGCTGGGGGTCTCATCAGATCCCAGCACACTCTGCACCCAGTGCCGAAGCCAGAAACGCCGCTCACCAGGCCCAGATCTCACCCACTGGTGGAGAGCGCTGTCAAGTGTCCCTCGAACGCATGCTTTTGTTTTCTGCATCTTTATTTCCCTTCCTTTCTGAAGTCACTGCCTCCTGCCTTTGACTGACACTGTCTCTGTGGATGCCCCTCGGCCCCCCACCTTCTCCCCTCTCCTTCCTACAGCTGCCAGAACGATCTCTTGAAAACCCACATCTGATCTCGTCACACACACACTCGGGCACCTCGTGGGCCCCTCTCAACTCCCCACTCATGCTACTGAGCTTCAAGACACCACACCTTCTTCCTTGCTCAGCCTGGGGAACTCCTAACCACCTTTCAAACTCTCTGTTCAAATTTTGGCTCCTCTGGGAATTCTCCCAGATACCCTGTCCCACCCCATAAAGCAAGACGAATCATCCTCACCTTCATACTGCGGCCCCTGCCTTGGAACACTTGGCGTGCAGCCCTGGGCTTTTCCCATGTGTATTCTTTCTATGCCCACGAGTCAGGGTTATTTGAGCACCAGCCAGGCACTGCCATGGTGTGCCATCTCTGAGGTGCACATGAGTTGCACCCCTAGGGCTGTTTGGTGCAACATCCGTGTTAAGTGGTGGGGTGTTACAGATGTGTTCTTGCTCACAGAGTCCTCACAACAACCTTATGACATAGCTGCTATTGTTATTATTCCTATTTTACTGTTAAGGAAACCAAGATTCAGAGAGGTTATGCAATTTGTCCAAGGTCACACAGCTCCTAAGGGGCAGAGCCAAGATTCAAACCCAGGAAATCTGACCTAACCATTCCATTAGGCCACCTCTGAATTCCTGAATGGTGGCAGGGAGCACGACTTGTCAATACTCTAGCACCGTGACTGGCACCTGGCATGCACCGTGCTTACTGGGCAAATGCCTCAACTAAGAACAACTGCACAAAGGCATACCCTAAGCCTCGGTGGCCAGACCTTTGCCTGGTGGTCTCACCCTCGTTCTTCAGCTCTTCAGGACACGTCACCTCCTCAGAGACAAGCCCCGACCACTCCACCCAAGCAGCCCCACCCTCCCCGTCAGTCACTCACCATCCCAGCACCCTCTTTACCACCTCACAGCACACAGCAGTGTCTCAACTTATCCCCTGTTGTTTGCTGGTTTACCCCATGTCTCCCAGCTACAGTATCCATCCTATTGAGAACAGGTACCTTTACATCTCTGCAGTTCCTGACGTGGTGCCTGGCATGGAGAAGATGCTCAATGTACACCTGCTGAATAACAGAACGAACGAGTCTGTGGCTACTGCTCACACACTGCCTTCTTCACCAGTTACTGGCCTCTGCCAATCAGCCTGGACCAAGCTCTCAAGTCAGACAGCTGAGGGGTGGCATAAAGAGGCCACCACTATGTCACAGGCTTATGACAACAAAAGTGATGCAGAACTGAAAAATCTGCCCCATAGACAGAGGCAAATGGAATCATTTATCCCAGGGATGAAACCCCTACTCCAAAAGCCCACAAATATTTTCTATAAAGATCCAGGTAATAAATATTTCTGACTTTTGGGCCAGACGGTCTCTGTGGCCACTACTCAGCCCTGCCATTGTAGTGAGAAAGAAGCCATCCGCAGTGTGACGAATGGGTGTGGGGCTGTGTGCCAATAAAACTTTATTTACAAAAATAGGCATCACGTCGATCACAGGGCACAGTGGCTGACTCTTGCCTTCTCTGATGAAACAGCTTTCACATAAATAAAAGAACGGAGCAGACATCTGGCACAGTGCTTAAATACTATATTGAAATATAGGGCAGAGACGCTGTACACAAGGATGCGTTCATGAAGATTTTGCGTCTTTCAAACCTGCTGCATATTTCAAGGCTAATTTTTGCAAAGACATTCATATCAACTAGGAATTTTTCAGTATTTCTGTTGACTAGCTGTTGACCTGCAGCAGTGAGGTTAATGCAGTTTACTATTAACTTAGTCTGCCTGATCTAAAATTATCTGACTTTTTTTTTTTACTATTTTTAAAAATTGGGGTGTGTGCAGCATTTTTGCCAATTTTGTTGCAGTGAGTCTATTAATATTTGTTACATCACCCTGGTTCAAATTCCTATAATTTGAATTTACATAAAGGGCAGCCCCTTGGCATGTATTGATCTTGCTCTCTGCCCCCTACCCAGACCATATGCTTCCCAGGGGCAAAGTGTTCTCTTCTGGTTGTCCCTGTGTTTGGGCCCTATGCTTAGCACGTAACGGGCACCCAACACATGTATCCAACTCACCTGGACTGAGGATGTATTTTACCTCTAAGGTCGAGAAGGAATAAGCTTAAAGTACAGCAGTGGGGATTTCAGTGAGACATCAGACAGCCCTTTCTGATTATAAAGGACGTATAACTCTGCAATTTGCAGGTGATTCTGTGGTCTTTTTCTCTGGAAGTTTGTTTGTTTGTTTTATAATAGCTATTCATGTGGGATGGTGCAGACCTAGTCTTTCAGGAAGCAGAAGGAGGGAGCAGAGAATATTCCTGACATCCTTCCAAACCTAGGATCTAGGATCTGAAATATCCTCCTCTACAAATCATGGCATGTGCTTTTTTCCACGTACTGCACTGAGCACTTAAAATTCACGGTCACTGTGGCCTCATAGCTTAATAAACCACATCAAAAGAATTTTGCAATGATGCTTTTTCCTCCCTGAAACCTGAAGCCATACGTGCACCTGCTATTACATTGGTAATTAAGCCACTCCCTGAGCCCAGTGGATATACATTCAAGCTGCCAAAATATGATGAAACAGGTGCCTTCTTCAGTGGGCCCTTGCTGGCCTGACTCCTGTGTCCCCCCAAATGCCTTGTTCCAATTCCAGCAGATTCATCTGGAAGCTGGAGTGGGACGACCTGTGTGCAGTCACTGAGTAGCAGCCTCTGAAAGGCAGATAGTGGCTTTAGAACCTCACCCCTCTGGTTTCAAACACACCCATTCGGCAGCAATTGAAACAGCAAGCAGCTCACCAAATAGTGTGGTTACCAAAAGGATGGTTTCCTGGGGCCCTTGCTGGGGACAAAGCAGCCACAGCAATCAAAGTGCTGCCATCCTCAGTTTATTTCCTCGACAAGCCCTCGGAGGACTGAAGTCCTCTGAGTGACAAAGGATGAAGACCCTATGGATGCCTGTCCGACCACCATCACGCCTCCTCCCCCGCTGGCCACGGCCCAGCTCTGCTTAAATATCTGCCCTCCTTTCTGGGGCTCCAGGGGTGTGTCCTGGCTGGTCTAGGCGAGTCACAGTGGTCTTATTCCTCTTGCCACACATGCACATATTACGGATGTGAGGCAGTTCTGGCCAATGGGATGAAAGAGGAAGTCTGTCGTGGGATTTCTGGGAACAGTTCTCATTTATTAAAAAAAGAAAAATCATAGAGGCACAGGACATGTGATTTCTCTTTTTACCCACTGAACAGATACTGATCATGGGTGTGATGGCTGCAACACGGGCAGCAATCTGTAGGGCAAGAGGAAAGCTGGCCAGGACCAAGCCAACAGGCTGAACATGGCAGAGCAGAAAGAAGAAAAGAGTATCAATCCTCCGTGAAGTTTTGAGTTGCCAAATAAACCAACCCTGGAACTGTCCCAGCTGTAGACCCCTTCATTGCTGAAGGCATTTCCAGTCAAGTCTTCTGTTATTCGCAGCCTGAAGCATTCTAACACACGAGAAATGGTTCACAAGAACTGCTCAGATTCAGTGGCTTTGAAACAGTTCAGCAAAAAGCCATGAACTCATAGAGAAACACCTTTCCTAGGCAAAAAAGTAAAGCGGCACCAGCTCTCTCCCTCTCATGCCTCAAACCCAACTGCTTTAGCCAAAGGGGCAGAGGCAGGAAAGGCATGCAGCAAATGAAGCCCACATGCTTGAGCACTAGATATGGCTCTATTTGAATTCCTAGTGCTAACTTTTTATAAACAGGAGCAAACCCCAAAGCTCAGAAGACAGTGGTGATTTTGTGCTTGCCTAGCAACCAGTGGTCACCCTTCTCCTGGCCCACAATGCCCAAGTTTTCTTTTGGGGAACCACCCCTCCCCAATTCTTTTTTTGTTTTTGATTTTTTTTTTGAGACAGGGTCTCACTTTGTCACCCAGGCTGGAATGCAGTGGCACAATCACAGCTCACTGCAGCCTCGAACTCCTGGACTCAAGGGATCTGCCTGCCTCAGCCTCCCTAGTAACTACAGACGCGTGCCACCACACCTGGCTAATTTTTCCATTTTTTGTAGAGATGGGCTCTCCCTATGTTGCCCAGGCTGGTCTCAAACTCCCAGCCTCAAGTGATCCTCCCACCTGGACCTCCCAAAGTACTGGGATCACAGGCAGAAGCCACTGCACCCGGTCCCTCCCTAATTCTCAGTACAATTAGCACAGATAGGGCTAATTTCTTCCTGGATAATCAGGAAAACTTATCCCTCTGGAAATATTGAATAGTTCAGAATTAGGCATGAGACCCAACCGTGGTCCTTGCAGGCCAGTCTACAAAGGACAAAGCCAAGAAGACAATCCGGATGCAGAGCCAGGAGCACAGCTGGACCTGGGCTTTCCAATCCCATAAGCCAATGAATTTCTGTTTCTGTCTCTCTCTTTTTTCACAATCCAGTCTAGTTTGTTTTCTGTCCTACATATCCAAGAGTCTTAAGTGACAGAGTCCCCTGTGAGGGATGCCAATCCAGACCTGATCACCAATTGGGGAGTTAACTCAGCTTGCACACTTCTCAAAACCATGCATTAATACTGAAGTGCCTTATTATTTATTAACATAGCGGGCGGTGGCAGTTATGATGTTTTCCATAAAATTCCTTATTTCCTTCTGGTAACGGAGTCCCTCTTTCCTCTTAGGGAGTCGTGCCGTGCCGTGTAGATGAGGTTCTGTGTAGCTGAGGTTCTGTGTAGATGAGGTTCTATGTATCTCCCCCAACTCCTCCCAGAAACACCCACCCAAAGATGTTGAGACAAAGGCCTGTCCAGTCAGAACCGACCCAGCCAGGGCAACTGATTTAGGGGCAACTGCAAGACCAATGCTAAGCCATTCATACTGGTTTGTAGGATTTTTGCTGAAACCAATGGAAAAAGGGGTCTTTCTTATCCCTGAGTTCACCACTTAAACGGATGCTCTAAGATTGGTGTGGCTGGGGCCATCTTTGCCACGCTGGGGGAAGTTTTGAAGACAAGGACACCACACAGAGGAAAAATATGTGATGCTTGAACTCCTGGACCCAGCCTCTGCCTGCAGCTTCACCCTTTATACACCCAGATAGAGGAAACTTTTTTGGTTTAAGCCAATTTGAGTTGGATTTTTGTCACTTCCCGACAAGATCCCTAACTAATGCAATCAATAACAAATGCAATAATACTAACAAATACCAGCATTTATGGGTGCCCCCATGGCAGATGCTGTGATAAGCTTTTTTCATGAACGGTCTCTTAATAATCCACGGAAGACACACATAACATTTCACAGATAAGGAATAGATGCTGAGAAAGATTTAATAACATACCCAAGGCTGTCCACAAGGTAGACGCCAGCCTTTGTGTGAATTAGGAAAAAATGTCCCCTCTTTGCAGAGGCTCCGAGGGGCACATATTAATACCTTGGTGGAAAGGGATTTCAAGCTCTTTAGCAAATTACAGGAGGCAGCCCTTCCTCTAGACAGACACAGACCCACGCCAGGATGCATGGTTTAGGAATGGGGTCCCTGCTGGACTGCAGTCCCCTTACCCCACGGAGCTAGGTGCCTCTGTGCAGGTCACACTTGCACACCTGAGGGGGACCCAATTACCCCACTCATAAGCTGTGCAACCAAGCCTGGAAGCCCAGGCCACATGACCCCAAAGCCCCTTGAGGGCTGTATCAGTTAGAGTCCAACGGGAGAAACAGAACCTACAGTAGGATGCATACATGAAGAGAGGTATTGCAAGGAATTGGCTTATGTGGTTACGGGCGCTGGCTAGGCAGCTCTGAGGTCTGACAGTAAGCTGGCAACCCTCAGGCAGGAGGTGACGCTGCAGTCCACAGGCAGAACACCTTCTGGCTCCAGAAGTCCTCAGTTCTGCTCTCAAGACCTTTCCACTCACAGGGTGAGGTCTGCTCACATTACTGAGGACAATCTCCTGTACTTAAAGTCAGCTGATTGTAGGTGTTATAGGCTACAAAAGACCTTCCCAGCAGCACCTTGATGCAAACTTGGCTGATAACTACACCGCGCTGTGATGCCACTTTGAGGTTTCCCTCCAGGAATCTGCAGTCCCCATCTCCTGTCATGGGGTGACTGCCCAGGCTGGCCTGGCAGGGTCCTGGTTCACCCTCCCTGTCCTGGCAGAATTGGCAGCACCCTTTACGCTCTCAAGAATGCCCTGGTTTGGACCATAAGTTATGTGAGATGTGAATCATGCGTAAACCAAGCCCTGCCAGCACCACCCCACTTCATTCCAGCCATCGACCCCCATGTTCTTCCTCAAACATCCCAGGTGTTGCGGCACCTTGGGGCCCTGGCAGATACCCCTACTTGCGGGAGGCTCTCTGCCCGGAAGTCCACCCAGCCCCCTTCCCCCCACAGGTCTTTGCCCCTTCCCAGCAGTGCTTTCCTGACCATCCTATTTCCAACTGCAGCCCCCTTCCAGCCCTCCAGACCCCGCCAAGCCCTTCATCTGCCCTTCGAGTCGCTCATCTTCTAACACGCTCCACAGTGTACACATCACTCATGTGTGCCCTCCCCTCCTCCCAGCAGAACTGGAACTCCCGGAGGGTGGAGACGGCTGTCCGCAGTAGTCCTGCGTCATCGGTGGAGCTTAATCACTGTTTGGCAGAGAACGCACACCAGTGGAGCGTTTGTTAGCAGGGAGGGAGGGAAAAACACTTGTTCTGAGACTGACATCCTGGTGGAGGAGGAACAGAAAATAAACACATAAATAAATAAGGTAATCTAAGAGCAGAAAAAGTACAATGAACAAAATAACGCAGGGTACGGCTCCTCTAGGACAGTGGGGGTCTGCGTCAGTCCAGCAGGTGCTGCAACAGCGAGACGGCATCAGTCAGCAAAGCGCGGGGCCAGGGAGAGCCTCTTCCTCATCCTTTCTGCTCTGAAATCAGATGACGTTGTGTGTGTGTGTGTGCGTGTGTGTGTGTGAGGGAGAGAGAGAGAGAAAGAGACTGATCTACCAACAGATGGCCAGACATGTGTCAGAAGAAAGGAGAGCATCTTTATTCCTAAAGTTTTGTTTCTCAACTACAAGAGCAGTGACAGAAACCCCCCCAAAGCCTTACCTTATGAAAAAGGGTGAAATGCATTCAGGGTTAGCAAAACTATCTTCCCCATCTATTTTGAACCTTCGAGAGAAAGGTCTAAATTTTGCATTTAAATTGTCATTTGGGATGACGACAGCAGAGCAAACAACTATCTGCATGAGAGTTTCTTTTCCTGTTACAAAACATGAGGCTGAAACCTGAACTATCTCTCTGAAAGACAGCGAAAGATCATAATTGAGTTTCAGATCTATGCTGGGGGAGAAGGAAAAAAGTTCACGAATGCAGCGACAGGAGCCGTCCTGGAAGCGGGGCCTGCGGAGCTGAGGACGGCTCCAGCTTCTCTGACTCACCAGAGAACTCTCTGACAGGCAAGAGGCTGTCAGCTGCTTGTTTGTGGTTGAATTCAAGGAAGGGGGGACGCTACACAGGTCTAGCAGCTCTGCGGAAAAGAAAAAGACTTGTAAGTGATGCTATTAGTAAACCATCTTGCCTTCTAGCCAGAGAAGACAAATGAAGAATTTAACAAAGAAAAGTCAACTGACCAGAGTTTACAGACCAGTTAATCCCACACGGCTAACGTTATGTGCCAGACACGGTTCTAAGTGCTTGATATGAGTTACCTCACATAATCCCTACCCCAAACTTTATAAAGTAGTTGTTATTATCCTCATTTTACAGTAGAGGAAACAGGAAGAAGCTCAGAGAGGTTAAGTATCTTGCCAGGGGTCACACAGCTGAGGACAAGGGTGAACCCACACACATTAACACAGCCCAAATAGTGTTTCCTCCACTTCTTCCTCACCATTTGTGACTCTAAAGAATCCCAAACACAAGAAAGCAGAATGTCAAGATGATGAGAAAGTGGCACTTTCCAGGCCAGGAGGAATGGAAAAGGCCATAAAGCACGACCCGATCCTCCTGCTGACTGCTGACACGACACCAAAATGGGACCCCTCTCTGAAAGTCGCGGCGCCACTGCAAATATTTACTGCATGCAAGCACATGCGCTGTGGAGGCACCGGGGGCACAGCGGCCAGTGTTGGCTCTGCCCCTCGTTAGCCGGGTGGCCTTGGCTTGTGACTTAGACTCCCAAAGGCCCCGGTCCCTCATCTCTTAAATGGGAATCTTCTCCCGACCTGCTTCGTGGGTACTGTGAGGATTCTGTGAGCTGTTTCATATCAAAGGCTTAGAACAGCACACGCCAAATGCTCAATCGGCTTTGGCTCTCATTAGCTTGTTTATTATTTACGTTATGCAACTGTGAGCTTGTATCATTGTGCTCTGAACACTCTCCTGTCCCCAAACCCCTGCCCACAAATGTCATATTCCAGGGCCTCTCTCCACCGTGTTCTCACCTTCCGGTTATATCATATTTCAACAATCATAACAGCTACTGTTAACTGAGCACTTACTTCGTGCTTGGTACTGTTATCAACGCTTCCCATGCGTTACAGCATCATCCTCATTGTGCCCTGTGAGGTCCCATTTTGCAGATGAGAAAACTGGGGCAAAGAGAGCAGGAGTTGCTCGTCCTAGGCCACGTGGCTAGGGTGTGGAAGAGGGGCATTCAGACCCAGGCATCCGGGTCCAGTGTCTCCCCAGCTCACCCAGGGGTTTGGCTGAGTGGCCTCAGACTCAGAGCCTACCTGAGGTCAGGAGCAGGAATGTGGTTCTTCCTCGCTTCTTCTGAAGGCAGGGCCAGGCTCCTGGTGCCCCCGCTTTGCCCCTGGAGGGGTAGTTGCCCTGTTTAATCTTGTCTCCTCCCTCATCCATGCAGGGGCTGCAGGCCTGTGGTGGGCTGACCCCTTGGCTCCCATATGGTGGCCCGGCTCCTCAGGACACACGAAAAAAGGGTCCCCGAGTGCAGGAGGAAAGCCAAAGGGAAACAGATGCGAAGGTGAGTAATTAAATCAACACATCCCAGGCAGCTGAGAGAGGACAAGAAGCAAAGCGTTGATGGCAAAGAATGAAGTTTGAACTCAAAGAATGGGCATGCGTTTCCAATAAAGTGTCCACTGAAGCTGTCTGGAATATAGACACAAACCAAAATAAAACATACATACACACACACACACACACACATGCTCTTTTGTTTCATTTTTGCTGGAATTCTGTAATTTTCTTTTTTCATATATAATTCTTCAAAAAACAGCCCAGTACAGAATTACAGGTTTGAGCGCTTTTTACAGGGGCCAGCTCTGCCCCGGGTTAAGGGTCAATTTGTCTGTGTTTCAGAGCTGGTGTGCTAAGTCTTCCTATATTTTAAACAGATGACCTCCTTGACATTTGAAAGGACTCAGATAGAAGGCCGGCTTTGTCCTTTTAAAAATATACATATTATGATGTTTGTTGTTGTTGCAGTTGTTGCTGAGATGAAAAAGAAATCCTGTATCTTTAAACGAGGAGGAGCTGAATAACGAGGCTTGGGCAGCAAAAAGGCTAATACTCTGTGGAAGGGAAGGAGTTTAATCTAATTTAGTTGGAGGGCGTCTGTCTGCGGTGTTGTTTTTTGGAGTGTGGGAATAGAGAGAGAAGCCGCCCCTTGAATGGTCCCTCCTGCGCCAGAAGCAGTAGGGAGCCCATCCACGCCAGTGAGCCAAAGCCCAGCCTTGAAAGAGGGTTAAAGAACTGCTCTGATTTGCAATTCACACAGATGCACCCCAGGGAACCTTTGGTAACATTTCCAACCACATTTCAAGGGAAGTGGCCTTAAAGTAGCTGTCCTGAATTGTACTGGAGCAACATTGGACACCCCACTCACCCATTTTAGGATGTGGGTGCTTTTTTGTCTGTCTCTCCCCTCCCTCTCCCCCCCCCCCAACGTCTTACAACCAGTGTTTTTAGGTGTAATTAAAACTTTTGTGCCTGTTGAATTTGTTGCAACTTGCATTGCCTTTCTGGTGGTACAAACTGTTTTCTTTGCTGAGAATCCCTCCAGATGACTAAAGGTGTTTTCCATGGATAAAAAAATGTGGGGGGGCCAAGGGAGCAGGCCTACTTGGTTAGAAAATAGTATTTTCCTTGCATATTTTGTATATGATAAGTTTCTGCAGAAACTTAATACAAGATGAGGTCAGAGACAATAATGCTTACCCATGTCAGACTCCTGCATGCCAAGCAATTATTAGTACACAGAGCACTTTGCATTCTTACTTGAAGGCAGAATTGGAAAAGTCCCTGCCTAAATATAAATATTGATGACATTACACAGTGAAAGAAGAAACACAGGAACCGTTTCACTGGATCGTCAAACTAGTATGTGCCAAGAGATCACCCAAGCGGGAGCCACTCAACCACTTTCTATCTTAAAATTCACCAGCATGATCTTATTTCTTCATAAGCTTTGCTCATATTCCACAAGTTTGCTCTTGCAATTAGCTTGTAACGTGCTAAGCTTATGGTTTAATATCCTTTTATTGTGGAAAGTCTCAGCACTTTCTTTTAATCTTAAAGAGATTATTCAGGTTTTCTCTAATTCCATTTCAGAAAACCTCGCACAGTGCTCACAATCTCCGTTTACTATTACATAATAAGAAAAGATACAACTTTGATTTTTAGCAATATCTGTGTCAAAGTACTTTACACTCTGACTTTATGAGTTTAAATGGAATGAAACTGGGCCTGTCTTTCAATTCCCTTCCACTTCTGAAAATATTTAGAGCTTGTTCAAAACACTGCCTGATTCCTGAAATACTCCCTTTCAAAAACCTTATACTTTCCCTGGTGAACATTTGTAAGAAAGAACTTGAAGGCAGATAATGTTTAAGGATAGCTCTTGATATATACATATATATATATTTTTTTTTTAGGTGGTTGGGGTAAAAAATATTCCTTGTCTCTGCCTGTTATGTGAAATCATGTTTAATTATAAAGTTTCATTAAAAAACCTTTCCTCAAAATTTTAGAGGCCCAATAAGATTTCCATTAATTTAAACATATCACTATTCCCACGACAGCTCCAACGCTTTCTTTTTCCTTTTTCATCCATGGTTAAATATGTAAATAAAATGTCTAAAGTCATTCTTCAAAGAAGACAAAAGAAAAAAGAGCTGAGGGAAAGACAGCCATAAAATTCCTCCCAATTCTCCATAACATTTGCCAGAGGGGGGCCGGTCGCCAGCCAGGGCTGAGCAGCGGGAGACCGCTGCTCCTTAGAATCACACATCTCAAATCCCACACACAGGAAAAAAAAATAAAATAAAATATCTTTTCAGTTGGAGCCATCAAAAGAGGCTTTTCATTTATTAGTTACAAAGTAATCTTCCAGTTGCTGATTTCTCAGAACCCTCCTTTTTCTATAATAATGTCTATTTGTTGGTTTCCATCTCAGCTGGACAGAGCGAAGCACTTCTGCAGACATTTTTACTAAAAAAAAAACGAGAGAAGAAAGCAATCTGAAGTGGTTATAGCTAAAATAATGGGTCTGAACACGGCTGAATTAAAACAGCACATAAAAGATCAATTAGGAAGCACTTTCTCAAATAGCTCACCCCCAGCTCCTGGTGTTTGGCACTCTGTTACCCTTTCACTAAATATTTCCAATAGTTTCTGAGGGAGAAAAACAAAAAATGAAAAGAAGGAAAATGGTTCTTGCAAGAAAAATTCTAGAAAAGCTAAGTGATGTCTGCTGAATGTTTAACTTAAAGGTTTTGAAAATGTCACTAAAAAGATTAGTAAAAAAACCTATCTTTATAAAAATGGCAGTCTTTTTTGAAGCATGCGATTTTTCACTCGGGAAATAATGGCACAGTTGAAGGTGGTTGTTCTGACTGCATTGGCTTCCACCTCCTCTTCCACTTTCTCCGTCACCCCAACTTCCTCCAACAGCTCCCAGTAGGTGCCCAAGGACAGGCCAGGGGGATGGGTGCATGAACCTGCCTATTAATTCCGGGCAAGTCGCAGCCTCAGTTTCCTCCGTACAAATGTCTGATGAACGGATGAATGAGTGAGTCAGTATGAGAGACCGCCCAGGTTTCTTACAGATGTACGACTGTACGACTTGTTTCAATTAGAAGCCAACAGTCTCGAGGAAGTGCTCCACTGCTGCCACGGCCTGCAGAGAGCTTGTCCCGGGAGGGGAGGTGCCTGGCGGTCCCCTTCCCCTTCCTGGGCGCTTCCTAGAGAGAGCTGGCACCGTGCGCAGCGTCCCCCACTGCGGGGACCCATCCAGCTGCCCCCAGGCCCGGTGGAGCCCCAGAAGGCCCAACACAGATGTCCAGGGATGTGTTCACCTGGGGGCGGGCGTCCGAGGGCCGCTCCTCGCACCTCTCCTCCCGAAGGGGGGAAGGCCCCCAGTTGCCCCCTGGGGAGGCAGCGGGAGATCGAATACGTGACCCTTGGAGTTTCAGAAGAATTTAAAAAGACGCTGACCTCGAGGGCGTCTAGGAGGAGCAAGAGCCGGCTGCCTCCCAGGGGCGCTGTTCATGTAAGGGTTAACGCAGCCAGTAAGGGGGCACCCGGCATACCCTTGGGAACCGCGAGGCTTGGGGGTGGGAGCCCACCGCGCACTCCCCGTGCCGGGGGCTGGAAAGGGAATGGGGAGGAGGCGTCGTGTCCTAAGTGACCTTTTCATGGACTGGCCCAAATCCGAGGGAAGTGAGTTCAGAGGATGAGGCCAGGACGCTCCTTCTCCACTTTCTATGAAAACCGAGGGGCGCGCGCCTCCGCCTCCCGGCGCGAGCCGGGGTCGCCCGGCCAGAGCTGACGCAGCGCTCTCCCGCGCCCCACCCCTGCACCCCCAACTCCGCATCCTCCCGCGGGGCTGTAGCCAAGGAGGGGTGCTGGCCGGGTAAACCGCTCGCCAAATGACATAAATACCCGACGAGCGAATGACTTCCTACAGTAAATAAATCCAGCCGCCTGGAAGGAATGGCCAGCCCTGCCCGGTGCGAGGCCCCGCGACTCCGCGGTTTTGGAAGGGGCGGGGGGGGTCACCGCGATACAAGCGGAGCTGCACTTCCCGCGGGGAGGGGGGTGTTGAAAATCCCAGGAAGCTTCCTGCCCCTCCCCGCTCCCCGCCCTCTTAGAGGAGCCCTCGGAAGAGCAGCCCTAAAATCTGGACTCCCGGAGCCCCTCCCCCTCCCCTTAGCTTGTCTCTTTGAAATTTCAAAGAAAACCCCCTCCCGGAGCCCGGGGCTGCTAACTCCCCAGCCCCGGGAAGATGCCGGCAGGTTTACAAGCTAAGGGGCCACTTTATGGCCAAGGTCATAAAACGCAAATCCGACCTCTCTTTGAAAGCGCCCTCCGCCCGGGACCCACCATTAAAATAGCAGAAGATGCGCCCCCCAGCCCCCTGCCACGGACCACCCCCACCCCCTTCTCCGGCCAGTCCCCGAACTTCCCGTAACCTCAGCGTCCTTGGGGTGCGGGGGACAACCCCGGGGGTCCCCGGGAAAGGGGGCGCAGGCGGAGAAGGCAGCGAGAGGCAAAGTCGGAGGCCGGGCAGAGAGAGGGCGAAGAGACGCGGGCGGGACACCCCGGGAGGGCTACGGTGCGCTCAGCCCCGCACGCCGGGAGGGGAGTCCCGGGCGAGGCGGGCGGGACGCGGCGCTGCGCTCTCCGCTGGCCGGGCGGCGGGCAGGGGGCTCGGCCCCCGCGGGGCCCGGGAGCCGGTGGCTGGGCGGCGGGGCGGCGGGGCGGCGGGGTGGAGGCTGCCCGCGGCCGCTCGGCTTTCTCATGCAAAGCAGCGGCGGAGGCGGGGCGGGCGGCCCGGGGGCGGGGCCTGTCACCGCTCGGCTTTTTTCCCCCCCTCTGCCTTTTTGCGAGTCTTCTCATCCCGGGACGCAAACCTCGAAACAGCTGCCGGCTGGGCCCGGCCGAGGCCGGCGCAGGGAGGGAGGAGCCGCCGGGGCCGCGGGGCGCCGCGAGCTGGCCCAGCCACCGTGCGCCCGCGCCGCCGGCCCTCTCTGTGCGCGCCACCTGGGCGCTCCAAGAAGAGGCCAAAGTTTGCCGCGTCAGTGAGTTGAAGCCCGCGCCGGGCCGCTGCACCGAGAGCTCCGGGGGCTTCTCTCGCTTCCCGGTATTGTTTGCAAACTTTGCTCAGCTCCCCGGCGACCCCCAACTCAGCGGAGGCCGGGCGCGGAGAAAAGAGCCGGGGGCGCTGTGCGCAGCGCTCGCGCCAGGCTGGGCGGGCATGGGCGGGGGCCCGAGCAGGGGTGCACGGCCAGAGCCAGCAGCCCGTGCCCGGGAGCAGCGGCTCTGAGGGGCGCGGACCTCCCCGCGAGGGCACTCCAGACGCCACCATGCAGCGCCCGGGTCCCCGCCTGTGGCTGGTCCTGCAGGTGATGGGGTCCTGCGCCGCCATCAGCTCCATGGACATGGAACGTCCGGGAGACAGCAAGTGCCAGCCCATCGAGATCCCAATGTGCAAGGACATTGGCTACAACATGACCCGCATGCCCAACCTGATGGGCCACGAGAACCAGCGCGAGGCGGCCATCCAGCTGCACGAGTTCGCGCCGCTGGTGGAGTACGGCTGCCACGGCCACCTCCGCTTCTTCCTGTGCTCGCTGTACGCTCCCATGTGCACCGAGCAAGTCTCCACCCCCATCCCCGCCTGCCGGGTCATGTGCGAGCAGGCCCGGCTCAAGTGCTCGCCGATTATGGAGCAGTTCAACTTCAAGTGGCCCGACTCCCTGGACTGCAGCAAACTCCCCAACAAGAATGACCCCAACTACCTGTGCATGGAGGCGCCCAACAACGGCTCCGACGAGCCCACGCGGGGCTCGGGCATGTTCCCGCCTCTCTTCAGGCCTCAGCGGCCCCACAGCGCGCAGGATCACCAGCTGAAGGACGGCGGGCCTGGACGCAGCGGCTGCGACAACCCAGGCAAGTTCCACCACGTGGAGAAGAGCGCGTCGTGCGCGCCGCTCTGCACGCCCGGCGTGGATGTGTACTGGAGCCGCGACGACAAGCGCTTCGCGGTGGTCTGGCTGGCCATCTGGTCGGTGCTGTGCTTCTTCTCCAGCGCCTTCACCGTGCTCACTTTCCTCGTCGACCCGGCCCGCTTCAGGTACCCGGAGCGCCCCATCATCTTCCTCTCCATGTGCTACTGCGTCTACTCGGTGGGCTACATCATCCGCCTCTTTGCGGGCGCCGAGAGCATCGCCTGCGACCGGGACAGCGGGCAGCTCTACGTCATCCAGGAGGGGCTGGAGAGCACGGGCTGCACCCTCGTCTTCCTGGTCCTCTACTACTTCGGGATGGCCAGCTCGCTCTGGTGGGTGGTCCTCACGCTCACCTGGTTCCTGGCCGCCGGCAAGAAGTGGGGCCACGAGGCCATCGAAGCCAACAGCAGCTACTTCCACCTGGCAGCCTGGGCCATCCCGGCGGTGAAGACCATCCTCATCCTCGTGCTGCGCCGGGTGGCGGGCGACGAGCTCACCGGCGTCTGCTACGTGGGCAGCATGGACGTGAACGCCCTCACCGGCTTCGTGCTCATCCCGCTGGCCTGCTACCTCACCATCGGCACCTCCTTCCTCCTCTCGGGCTTCGTGGCGCTTTTCCACATCCGGAGGGTGATGAAAACAGGCGGGGAGAACACGGACAAGCTGGAGAAGCTCATGGTGAGGATCGGGGTGTTCTCGGTGCTCTACACCGTGCCGGCCACCTGTGTGATCGCCTGTTACTTCTACGAACGCCTCAACATGGATTATTGGAAAGTCCTGGCTACGCAGCACAAGTGCAAAATGAACAACCAGACGAAAACCCTGGACTGCCTAATGGCCGCCTCCATCCCCGCTGTGGAGATATTCATGGTGAAGATCTTCATGCTGCTGGTGGTGGGTATCACCAGCGGGGTGTGGATCTGGACTAGCAAAACTCTGCAGTCCTGGCAGAATGTCTGCAGCCGCAGGTTAAAGAAGAAGAGCCGGAGGAAACCGGCCAGTGTGATCACCAGCAGTGGGATTTACAAAAAAGCCCAGCACCCCCAAAAAACTCATCCCGGGAAGTATGAAATCCCCGCCCAGCCTCCCACCTGTGTGTGAATGGGCTTGGAGGGAAGGACACCAGATACCGGGTGGCAGGAGCTGAAACATGGTGCTTTTCATGGTTGGTTGGGTGTTTGGTTGCTTTTTTAAATAAAATGAAAAGAAAAAGAAATAAATTAGTGTTTACCCTGAAATTCAGGATGCTGTGATACACTGAAAGTAAAAATGTACTGGAAGGGTTTTGTTTTGTTTTGCTGTTTTTCCGCGAAGGGAAGCTCCTTGGTTCAGTAGCCTCTTGTGTAACCGATTTGTGGTAAAGTAGTTGGTTCAGCCCTCCAAAGAAAACTTTTGTTTAGAACCTTCCATAAATATACATCTGTGTATCTTTGAGTTGGCTTTGCTACTACCATTCGCAAACAAGAGGACAGATAACTTCTTTGCAAATTAAAGAGCCTCCAGGGGGTTAGCAAATGAGCCATGGGGGGGCCCTCAGGAAGGCTGCAGTGTGCACAGCAGCTTCTGCAGAGGGAGGGAAAGGGTGATCTGGGGGCGCATTACACACCAGTGGATTTGGAGTCACTTAAAATAGACTCCAGCCTCTAGTCTTCACAAATAGTCTTTCTCCAAGACAGAAACCCCCACTAAACCTAACATTTGTGAATTCAAACGATGTGCAATACATTTTTCCCCCTCTTTCCATGAAAATAAAAAGAGAAACAAGTATTTTTCTATACATAAAGACAACAAAAGAAATCTCCTAACAAAAGAACTAAGAGGCCCAGGCCTCAGAAACCCTTTAGTGTTACATTTTGTGGCTTTTTAATGGAAACCAAGCCAATGTTATACACGTTTGGACTGATTTGTGGAAAGGAGGGGAATAAGAGGAGAAGGATCTTTCAAAAGCACCCAAAGGGCTTATTGACTCTTTCCATTGTGAAACAAATGATTTCCATGACCAGATCCAGAAGCACTAGGTCGGCAAAGACAAACTCTAATGTACTCTCTTTTACAATGCCAGGAATGAGCGGTTTCTGTTTGTGTATATTTGTAATATATGATATTTTTCATGCTCCACTATTTTATTAAAAATAAAATATGTTCTTTAGTTTGCTGCTAGCCCCTTGTGTGTTGTGAGGTTGCCTTCTGTGTGTGTGGGGAGAATAGAGAAAACTTTCTCCCTCTGCTTTGTAAGGAAATTCTGGGTGTGCAACTCTAGCTGGAGATTATCTATATGAAATTGCAGACAGGTGGATTCTAAGGTTGGCAGAATAATTCCATCGTGGGTTTCAGAGGAATTACATGTGGGCAATGTGTGAAGTTGGAAATACTTTCTGTGACTCTTGGTAGGTAGACGTGGGGGCTTAGTTGTAGACACTTCATCAAGGAGAGACTTGGCTACTTCGTGTGGCTACACTCACGGGCCTGGATTAGCCTCTTCTAATATGTTTGGAGAATGGAGCCAACCGATTAAGAGAATTCAATCAGTAGTGTTCAGTTGATCTGCTGGGGTCAGACTGTACCCAGACAGACCTCTGTACATCAGCCCAAAGTGTGCTGGCTTTGCAGCAACTCTGGACCACAGGGACATGTTTACCAAACAGATTGTAGGTCTGGACAAGAGAACATATCTGCTAAGGGTGGTGAGTCATTAAGGAGAAGTCAAGCAGCTTTGGCCCTTCATAGTACTCAGTTCTGTCATGTTTACTGTTGGAGCTGAGTAGCTGTAACAACTGGAGCAGGCCCAGGTCCGCTGGTGAAAGGTACAGCTACACTCAGGTTCTAACCAGTAGGGCCAAGGGCACAGTCCATTCCTACTGCAATGGGGAACCCATGGAACAAGCCATGCTACCCAGGGGTCATGGTCTTGTCCAGTTCTAGCTTCAACAAGGAGCTCTTCAGAGCTCTGAGCACATATTAAGCACTTACTACAGATATTAAATAGACAGAGGCCTGGAGACAGCGCAGCCTATCTTCTGAAGAGGGTATTTAGGAACTAAGCCTGGAGAACATAAGACCACCCTCACATCAACACTAGGGTTGGGCACAGGCATAGGTTTGTTCTCCCCAGTTGCTTCACATGGCTGTGAATGCCAATAGCATGCAGGAGCAAGGAGATCGGGTGGTTTAATGTCAAGTTCTAGAAACTAAAATACCAGCTAGGTAGGTGAAGCACATTATTGTAAAATCCAGAATAGATTTCACTGCATTAAAAAAGGATGAAAAAAGATTTTTAAAATGCCCACAAATAAAAATCTATTTGTTGATTGTTCTCACCCAGCCCCCCAAAAAAACTATACAGAAATGTTTATGTATGTGTATATGCGTGTGTATAATGTGACTCTTTGGGAAAATAAAAGTAGCATGTTTGGAATGGAGCTTTTGAAAAGTCCAGAAAGGTAACATCGCCAGAGCGCTGCTATGAACATCAAGGCTGGACACAAGTCCAAAGACATTCAGTTCTAGAAGTCCTGGACTAATTAGCTACCTCTGATCCGCCGTATTCAGGTGTGGAGATGTTAAAATTTGGTCCTAAGGAAAGACAAGTTCAACAACGTACATAAGAGCCTTTGCTGTTGTTTAGCCCAGAATGTGTTTCAGTGTGCATCCCTTCCAGAAACGACTGATCTTGTTAACAAATGTCAAGGCACGTTAACATGGAGTTGGGCTGGGTGCAGGGGGGTGAGTTGAACAGTGTTCAGTGTAAGTACCAGCTGAAGGGCTTCTAAGCTCACTCTTCCAGATATCTCTCTCCCTCAGCTGAAATCTGACCCTAGGTCACATACAGGCAGTGACTTTTAAGAGAAGCATCAAGGCTGAAAAGTTAGAAAGCTGCAAAAAAATAAAATATAAAAGAAACCCTGACACCCCACAACTCCCTAGATTCTCTTTAGCTGGATGCAGGATTTCCAAAGGAACTGTTGTTTGCTTTAATTAGGAGAGATTTCTCAACATCATAGCCCCACGGCCTTAGTCTCTGGAAAGTGGCAACCTGTTTTGCATGGCAGGTCTGAGTGGTGAAGTCATAGTTAGAAGAAGCCCAAAGAAGGTGATTGTCCAAGGTCACCTTCAATCCACAGCCATTCACTCCTTCCTTGGTCCCTTCATCCAGCACTCATCCACTCACCAGCTTCTATGTGCCAGGGCTGGGGAAACAGAAACAGCCCCTGGGCTGTGTCTGTGAGCAGGTCACAGTGTGGTGAAGGAGACCCACGTAGCACATCTTGTACATATTTCAGTTATGTGTCAGGGGAGCAGTCCCAAAGTGGAAGCATTTCCACTGTGGCTCTAAATGCATGCAAAGCAGAAGATTCAACATGCATAATTTCATGGCAAGGTGAAGTTGTACAGTCACATAACAGCAGGAGTAGAAGTTATGAACAGGAAATAGGAAACTCCATGAGGACGTGGACTGGGTCTGGCTGGTGGCCCTTGTGAATGCCTGCACCTAATTGGACGTAGTAATAATAACTACAATAATAGCAGCAACAGTGATAACAGTAATGGTTGCAGCACAGCCTTGGGAGCCCTTGCTGTAGGCTGAGTGCTTTACTGGAATTACCCCATTGAATTATCACAACAACCTATTTAGGTAGGTGTCACACTTTACATATGAAGACCCTGACACACAGAGAGGCTAAGAAAATCCCCAGGGTCAGTCACACTGCAAGTGTAAGTCAGAGCCAGGATAGGAAACAGGCAGTCTGATGAGGGATTGGGACCACCAATTTAGCAAGCGATTATTGAATAAATAGTGAATGAATGATAGCTAAGCACTTCACACATATTCATTCAATCCTGTAGCAAACCTCGGCCATCCTATTCTCATTCCCATAGTACAGATGAGGAATTCGGAGCACAGAGAAGTCAAGTCGCTCACCCAAGGTCACACAGGCAGCCAGCAGAGAGCCCGGCATGTGAACCCTGGCTGCATGGCTCCGAATCCATACTTCTGAGCACCAGGCTTCCCCGCCTCTCTGGGTTCTCGGGACTTAATGTGGATTGAATCATTTCACCTTCACCGCAGCACTGCCATGCCTTTGCTCCAAGCAAAAGGTGCATGAGGTCACATGGCAAAAGGCAAAGGCCACTTTGCCAGTGTGGGAGAACGGAAGAGAGGAGGCCCTGGCCAACTGCATTTTCGCAGCAGGCGGGAGGTGAACTGAGGGGGTGGCAGTGTGGACGTGGGGGGTAGATCAGCAGGTGCTTAGGAGTTGGAACCTTGATTTGATTTAACACAGAGAGGGAGCAAGAAGGAGCGGTCAGAGAGGGCCACATCATGTCCGAGTTGGGTGGCATAGTAACATTCACCAAGACAGGAGAAAATAAACAGAAGATGACAGGAAAAGTGTGTTGGTGAGGAAGGGAAGATGAGTGTGGTGTAGGGGTATCTGACAGATTCTTCCAGGTGGAAACGGTGAGTATGCAGGCTGGGCCACAGATGCAGGGAAGGTCGTGGTCACAGCAGGTGTTTGAAACGGTCAGAGTTGGAGTGGTGTTGACATCAGGCGGTGGGTGGGTCTCTCCAGGGACAGAAGAGGGGCCAGGTAGACAAAGAGGAGGCTGCAGAGGGAGCCATGCCCAGGAGCCGCCCGTTAGCCACCTGGGCTCTGGTTTCTCCTGTTAACAATAAGAGGATTAATTGAAAGACAGGATGTAAATGGTCTCATCCAAAGTCAAAATACGTGCTCCAGACAGAAAAGGGTGAAAGCAGCCAGGGTCTTGCAGAGGAGAGTTAGAAGGGCGCTCTCCTCGCCCCACCTGCGCTGTGGTATTCAGCCTCTGTGTCTTTCACTTCACCCTGGGGCCACCCAAGCACAATTAAAATTAGTGCCATGGGCTGATAGCTTCAAATCTCCTACTAGCACCTTTGGGGAAGCTGCTTCAAGACAGAAAAACAGAAGAGAAAAATCAAGAAGTGTTCTTGAGGCAATAGATATTACCCCATGTTCTAGATTATCTTCTCGGAAGGAGGAGAAAGAAATACGGAAAAGAATGACAGATTAAGGTAAAAACCGGCATGTAACACGGAAAGGGTGCAGGGATATAACATGTTTTGGGGCTGAACTATGTCTTCTTCCACTATGCCCTGGTTTCCAGTTTGACTCAGCCCCGCTCAAGTCACTTTCCCTCGAGCAAGGTGCTGGAGCTCCCCTACCTCAGTTTCCTCATCCCTAAAGTGGGTGTGACCATGGTACCTACCTCATTGGGCCGTCACTCACTAACAGCTAATATGTAGTAAACAGTTATTACATGCCAGATTATTCCAAGCATTCTATATTTATTAATTCATCTATTCCTCACAACAGACCCAGGAGATATGGCATGAGATTAAATACAATCCTATGTGTAAATACTGTTTGGCATAGAGCAAATGCTCAATAAATGTGAGCTGTTTTTATGTTTATCATCCCTCCCCTAAGAAAGTTAAACCCAGCAAGCTAATGAGTACCAATCTTTAAAGAGAATGAGGGGTTTTTTCCTCCTTACAGAAACACTTTTTCCAATACCGTGCTCAGGTTCTACAGCATACCCACTGATCTTTCAAGTTTAAAAGGCAGGCACAGTTCCTCTACAGCAGTGAAAAATATTCTCTGTCTTTCTCTTTGAACACAATAACATCATAGCCAACTTCCCGGGAAATCAGACCTCATGCACGGACACCTCCAAACGCAAATGGATGAAGATGGCTGTAATATGGAAACGGAGGAAAGCGGTCAGACTTCAGGGAAGCTCGCGGAACACGCTCAGGCAACATAGTGTGGAGTGTTTTTAATGTTTTATTAAGAGTGTGAAGGCCAAGCTGGAGGGAGGAGGGAAGGAGGCGTTTGAAATCTGCAAAGAATCGGTTTCAGTTGCTGAGGTGAGCTGCTGTAATTGGGGACACTCGTAGGGACATGACTCTCTTGGATCTGACACGATGTCCACCGCCCAATCGGACTTCTCAAAAGTCAGTGTTTTGCTTTGTTATTATAAGACTTTTTGAATTTTTATATATAGATATATTTTGATACCAGGCTTCCCTCCAGGAGCCTTTGGTTTGCATGACAGGATTCATAGCCACAACCCTTGTAATACACCCACCTCCTTCCCAGGCACCGATGGCTTCACAGGGCTCTGTAGATGGGGTAGGAGGTTCTCACGTGGTCTCGTACAACAGATGTTCTCAAAGGGAGCACTTTGTGGCATTTTAGGGAATATTCGCACTTGAAGAAACAACCTGAAAACCTATCCTGACAATGTTTTTAAGTATTTTAGGCAGAACTACAAAGTTATCAACCCTGACAGACGATAAATCAGTGTCTGCTTTACAAAGTGGGTGATGGTGATTATGGGGTGCAGGTGCCGACTTTGATCAGCAGTGACAAGCTCACTGGGCTGGGCAGCCCTTTTCCCTCCCTGCCATCCCCGCCTCCAACCCCACCCCCAGGGCAGAGGCACCTGTTCACCTCCCGTGGTCTCCCAGGGCTATTTTTGCCTCTCATAAAACACATGGATTTTGTTGGCTTCGACTACAATTATTCATTTGCAAACTGCTTTTCTTCCTGCAGATCATCCAAAGCAGTCTTGCTGAAGGTGGGTCAATATCACCTAGGGTTTTTTGGATTCCAGGATCATAGCAGAAGGCTTACATTTGAATTAAACTCAGAAGCAGTTTAGGCCAAATGAAACTTTTTGTCCTCCAAGGGACTTCAAGTAACAGGAAAATAAATGCCAACCTGCTTTCCCACACAGGGCACAGAGTAAAGGGAACATGACTCCAACGTGCTGTCATGATGACACAGGTGGACAAAACAGAAGCAATTAGAATGATAGAAAAAGTCTGATTATAAACTTTGCCATTCTTCCACGGCAGTTATGATGGCAACCATTTGTTTACAATCAGCAAAACCCAACACTGCAGCAGTGTTCTGAGTATTGGGTAAACAGAGAGCATGAGAGAGAAAAACATCAGAGAGGAAAGAAGCATCATACAAAGTTGGAAATGTGGTATTTTGATTTCCTACCCACCTCTACCTTCCAAAGGCTTTATTCTTTCCAAGGCAAAATCGTCATACATGCCCCAGGGGATGAACCAAAAACAAAAACAAAACAAAACAAAAAACAAGTAAAATAATCCCACTGGATTGGGGTGTGCACGTTACTCAATCTGGTCAATGAGATGGGAGCCAAGTTCTGTCAGTGGGATAGAAGAATAGGGGTGGGAAGGTGGGCGTGAGGGAAGAATTGGGAAAGATCTTGCTTCATGATAAAAAGACAGATGGTGAGGAATCCTGTCCTTTTTCTGCACGGAATGTGGTGTGTGAGAGTCATAGGTGGAACTGTTGCAACCATTTTGTGACCATGAGGCAATGAGCCCAATGTCAAAGCCACAACTCTGAGACAGCAGGTGCAAAGCAAGAAAGAGCCAGCTTCTTGAGGACTTCCTTAAGCTCCTGCAGCACCAGGATTTTTGTTATTTGAGGCAATCAATTGCCTGTATGCCCTGACTGTCAGCAGGTTGGGTGTTCTGTGACCCCTAGGAAAATATATCTGGTAGAGTCAACTAGTCCGGTGCTTCCGAAACCTAAAATACAGGTCCTGATTCAGTAGACCTGGGTGAGACAAAGCTCTGCCTTTGTAATGAGCCCCCAGGTGATGCTGATGCCCTCGGTTCATCTGACCCCTTGGAGCAGAGAGGAACCAATGGGCCTCCCATCTAAAGTCGGAAACTCCTCCACACTCTTCCTCGCTGTCATTACACGGACTTATCAGGGTGTCCTATATTGGATTAGGTGTCAAAAAAGATATTTCTTATGTTGAGTTAAAATCTGCTTCCTTGTAACTGTTTCCTGTTAGCTCTAATACAGAGTCTCGAATAACAACTCTAATTCATTTTCTGGATGAAAACCCCTTATATATTTGAGGTTGAGTATTTATGTGCTGCCTGGATCTTTTTTGTTTCTTAAAAGTGTTGCCCAAATAACTTGGTTTCTTACGGATTGTCCTCAGAGTATGCTTACCTTGGTCTAAATTCTCATCAAGGAAGGGGGCACAAGGGGATATGACTCTCCAGAAACTGTCCAACAAGG
This sequence comes from Daubentonia madagascariensis, assembly GCA_023783475.1. Lineage (NCBI taxonomy): Eukaryota > Metazoa > Chordata > Mammalia > Primates > Daubentoniidae > Daubentonia > Daubentonia madagascariensis. The sequence continues at coordinate 22,441,871 of JAKFHU010001262.1, forward strand.
GTGCTAACAGTAGGCTCCCTGGATACCCCAGCAAACATTAAACACAATAGTGGGATGCTAAGGGCATTTTTATTAAAGCCAGGAACAAAACAAGGCTGTCTTCTATTACTGGACATTCCCCCAGACATGCCAAATACACCATGAAGTCACAGAAAAAGAGGAAAGAGAAGGTAAAACCATTGGAAACTGTCATTATTGGCAGCTGTTGGAATTGAAAAGAGAATTAGCTGAAAATGGAATTGACCAGCTTTTGATAAAGAGACCAGGACAAAACATATCTACAAATATCAGTAGCTTCCTTATACTCGAATATCAGCAGAAACCAGATGAAAATATAAACAAAATAAAAGATCACATTTGCAATACCTACAAGAAGCATAAACTACCTAGAAATTAGCTTAAGGGCTGTACAAGCCCTTTCGAAGACAGTGTTAAGATGTTACTGGAAAGAGCATAAATAATTGGTTCAAATAATTGGAAAATCGTATCATGTACCAGGTAAATATGTCAATTATCCCCAAGTTAATTCCTAAAAATAATGCAATTCTAACTTTAAATCTGTATTTTTGTGGAACTCCACAAAACAATATTAAATCCATCAAATTTGAGCAAATATTCAAGAAAGAAAAACTGTAACACAGATAAGAAAGGACATAATCTGTCAGACAGTGAAGTGCACTATAAATCTGCACTACCTAAGATGGCATAAGTCAAGTGTCAAAGTAGACAAATTAGTGGAACAAGATATAAAATCCAGAAAGAGTCCCAAGTGCCTTTGGAACTTTATTTGAAATAAATAAGAATGGATTATTCAATCAACAGTGTTGAGTTTTGTCTTAGATTTGGAGAAAGTTACTTTGGGTCTCTATCTTACATCTTTCATCAAAATATATTTTGGGTTGTTAAAACATTTAAATGTAAAAATAGTATCACCATTAGGGAAAAAAACATTACCTAAAATTTTCATTCAATAGAAAGAAAATGCTGGTAAATATTTTTTATAAACTATCAGGAAAAAGTCTTCTTAGCACGACATCAAAGGCAAAACCATTTTAAAAAATTATGATTTGGCTACATAAAAATGTAAAATTCCATAAGCAAAAATATCAATTAATTAAAAATAAAAAATGCAAAATCTCCGTAAACAAAATTAAAAGACCAAAGCTGTAGTTTCTTGTCTGGGTCTGTGAGGAGGCAAAATTCAAATGAGAACAAATACTGGTGACCCACCAACCCACAGAAAGACATTTAACCTCACTTATGGTAATCAAAGGGTGCATGTAGAAAAATATGATTGTTTTTCTCTAACAGATTGGTACTTTTTTTTTTTTAATGCTGATAATACCTCAATTTGGATCAGGCATGGAGAAACTGTAAAGCAGATCTCTCTTTCTGAGAGTGGTTGCAACGTGTGCCTAAAGCACTTTGCAGCGTATACGCCCTTTGACACAGCAATTCCATTTCCAAATACATGCTGTATTGAAAATTGGGAACAGCTTAAATGTTCACCAGTAAGTTGACTGTTCAAATCAATTATGGCAAAGTCTTAAAATAGAGTATCATGTCATCATTAAAGTAATTATGTAGAACCGTGTTATTAACACAGGGAAACGGCCACACCCAATTACTAAGGAGGCTGACATTCGGGCAGGACGGGCCAGGACAGCCCTTCAGGTTGCTTATGTTTGGCATGTTTTCTAATTGGTCCATGCCCCGTACCATATCAGCTGTTCAACATTTTGAATATAACCCCTGTTGTTAACCGAAGAAAGTGAGCCATGTAATGCAGGCTGTGTAGTACCATTCTATTTTTATAAAGTGTGTGTATATCCTTACAAAGACAAAAAATATTTACAGTGGTTATCTACATTTGGAAAGATTGTGGATAATCTTTACCTTCTTCATGAATACTTTCCTGGTTTCAATTTTTGGCAATAAACATGTATTATGTAGATAAATGATAGATAAACTGATGAATAAATGATAGGTAGATAGATAGATAGGTAAATATTGCCAAACTACAAAAAATGGGATAATCACCTACTTCATCCAAAATCAGGGGCTGCAGATTCCAATGCCTGCTCAGCCCAGGAAGACAATGAAGGGAGCAGTGAGTATGGGAACAGTGCTAAGAAGTCCTACAGGACTGCAGTCCCTGTGCCCACGTAGCACCCGTGTAAACCGCACCCGTTGCTGAATCCCAGATCACTGTTGCCATTGCAGATGCGGGCAACAGAAATTATGATTTTTTTCAAGATAAACCAGAAATCTTGATTTTGGGGATCAAATCCCAGGCTTTTAAATGTAGACAATTAATTAAATGTTGTAGAAACACTGTGCAAAGCAAACACATCATGTCTGTTGCCCTACTGATACAGGAAAGTGGACCCCCAAACTGGGGTCCGGCCTGAAGGCCAAGTGGGTTCTTGGCTTTGCGCAGGAAAGAATTCAAGAGCAAACTGACAGAGTAAGGCAAAAGCAAGTTTATTGAGGTAAGAAAAGAAGAAAATTGTTTATGTCTCAGAGCAACAAAGAGTAGCAGTTTGTGAGTTCCCGGGGTCTTATTTTATACCTTCTATTTCATTTTATGTTAAGCGGAAGGAGGATTATTCATAAGATTTCTGGGAAAGGGGTGGGGAGTTCCTAGAACCGAGGGTCCCTCCCCTTTTTAAACCATACAGGGTAACTTCTGGGAGTTGCCATGGTGTTTGTAAACTGCCATGCACTGGGGGAGTTTCTTTTAGGAGCTGATGCATTGTGAGTAGGGTCTGATCAGCACCAAGGGTGACCTGGGGCCGTTTGTCATGGCCATGCTGGTTCTACTGGTTTGGGCCAATTTCTCCACAGCCTCCTGTCTTATCAGAGACCTCGGTTAGGGTCTTAGGACTCCTTATTGAGCAGGGCCTGCCGGTTCCCTGTCTCATCACCATTTGCAACCCCTGCTTTAGACCTCAGACTTCTGTTAATGTGAGGAAGAATCACGTCAGCTTTTCCCTGGGTGCATCCTACTGCTGATTTAAACTGAGCTCTCTCCAGGGGCTCTGTTTCCACGAACTGTGTCTAGACCATGTTCCTTGTCATCCTGTTCTTAGAAGACTGCTTTCCACTCCCCAGAAGCAAAGACTGCATTTATCTCTGCTAAGTTTCCTCTTGTTATTTTCAACTTCATTCTTTTGGTTCCTAGTTGATTCTCTCCTATGCAGTGTGTTTAGTTCTGAGCTATTTTTACACCTAATTCTGTTATTCAACGTCTGTGTTACTCTTCCCAAGTCTCTTCCATCCAAAATGTGTAAGAGCATTCTAGGGCCTCTTGGCTTAGCAACTTAGTTTGTTCTCACATTATGGAGGGTGACCAGGTTTTTTAATAGTTGGAGTTTGTTGTTTGGAAACAGGTAACAAACAGATCACAAACAGCAGGAGGCAGCTTTGGAGTTCTGACGGCACGAGTGTAGCTTAAGTCAAAAGGAGCTGGGAAGATTTTCTACAGTGACATGTCCCCTGAATTTGAAGTTCTTTAAGACATAACGCAGAGCAGAAATTTCAGTATCCACTTATCCCAGAGAAAATGTTACAACGGTGTATCTCTCATGAGTGAGCATGTGCAGGTGGCCACCCTAGTATTCATCTGTACCTTTTCCTAGTTGGAGATCTGGTGTTTGGGGCATCTCCATGGGCTCTCTCCAGCCAGCTATCCCCTGAGGGGTGTGGGACCTACGCCAGCCCAATCAGCAGGAGTCTCAGGTGCCGGCTGGGCAGAGATACTCTTTCTTCCTCCGGGTGGTAGGGGATGTAGGATTGGAAGGGCCTGTGCTACTTTTGCTATTACAAGGACACCCGATCCAAGGACAAGGCCAACCCTTGGAGGGGAGCTATTCTCAGAGCCACGGTGACAACATGAACCTTGACTCAAACAGCTCCTGGATGAAATCTATCTTGGGCTGTTCAGTCCATAAACTACTTTTTAAAGACAGTACCGTAGGCTTTTCTCTTACTTGCATCTAACTGACATAGAAATATAATTGCCACAAAAGCAGCTTGCAGTGCTATGCCATAAACTAGCCAAGAGAGGGGAATGGATTCCCCCAGGGTATTCTGGTTCACTATTATTTTATAGCAAAGTATGTCACAACTTAGATGCTTAAAATAACCCTTTTATTTTGCTCATGATTTGGTGAGTCAGGAATTCTGGCAGGAATTGGCTGGGTCATTTGTCTCTGCCCAGCTTGGTGACGGCTGGGGAGGCTGGGGGATCCTCTTCTACTTTTCCCCTCATTCCCACATGTGGCCTCTTGGTGCCCCCTTGTTCATTCTCTCTCTCTCCTTCTCTCTCTCTCTCTCTCTCTGTCTCCCTCTCCCTCCCTCCAATCATGGTGTCCCCTCCCTTGGGGCCTCCTCACGTGGCTTGAGCTTCCTCAAGCCACGAGTCTCAGGGAGTCTCACAAGCATGGAGTCTCAGGGAAGTCGACCTCTTCCATGGCAGCTGGCTCTGCCCAGAGCGAGCCCCTTCTAAGAGACAGAAAGTGGAGGCTGCCCAAGCATCCCTTCCGCCACGTTCCCGTGTTCTTCTGGCAGAGCAGTCACGGAGGCCACCTACATCCAGGGGGAAGGAAGTCCGTCTCCAGCTCTCAAGCAGAAGAGTGGCAAGGCGCCCCATGGCCATCGTCACGGCCGGGACAGAGTGCCAGCTGAATCCACAAGAGGACAGAGCGGAAACAGCGGCCTTTCATCTCCTGCCCCGGATGCCCCCTCTTTTTGTTTTCTCATAAAATTGCAGCAGAAGTCGTCTCTAGGTAGAATAATTTACTCCTTCCTGCCAGAACTATCCTGCCTCTGTCTTTGGTGGCTGGTTTTTAACCAGAGGAACTTCTCCTTAAAAAAGGCTGCTTTGGAGCAATTTTGTCAAACTTGCTGACAGTTTTGGAGCCACTTGAAGACTCTGGATCTGGTCTCCACGTGGATGAGGGACACTTTTTGTGGGCTGAGTTTGTTTATTCCTGGAAAAACCTGGCTTCCTGTGTCTAAGGGGGGACAGGTTTAAAAGGCCTCATAAAAAAAAAGGCTCAAAGGCCCTTTAACATCAAATGGCTCTTACAGGGCAGCAGTTGATGAGTTAAGTGTAAAGGAATCAGAAACATAAGGATTAAATTTCCTTGCAGATACACAGAGGTTATAAATTAAGGGGAAGAATCACGTCAAAATATGTTTTGGCATGTAGCCAGAACTGAAAACACTTGAACGACGATTTTGAGATGGTGGATGTACCTTTGACTATCTCAATATCTCAGTACATCCTTCCTAGTTTTCGAGGTTTATTTATTTTCCAATAAATGGCAGAAGACTTGTAGATGGGTGGGGTGGAGGGTGGGGTTCTCATTTAAGTTACCAAGTTTTTAAAAATTTTCTTCCTGAGAGATGGCCCTGGATGGGGGACATTGCACATTCTTGTTTTGTGTTGGTTTTAATTGAGATTTCAAAGAAAGGATCAGAGCTTTTATAGCTTTTGGTATGTTTCTTATTTAGATTAAGGGTCCAGGAAGTATAAAGCTCATTAAGTTCAGTGCTCTATCAGAGAGTGACTGCCTGGCCTGTCTCTCACCTGTTGTCAAGAGATTTATGCTTCTGCAGCCTTTATGTTTGGTCACGAGTAGAGCAGATTCTCTCACTTGGTGTATAGACAAAGAAAAAGAAGTAGAAGCCACAATATTTAGGAAGTATACGAACATAAAAATAGAGATGTGGGAATTTCTGCTTAAGACGATATTCCTAGGGAAATGTTTAACCACCCAGGACTGCAAAGATATAAACACATTATTTTTTTTCTTTTAAGATTTTCATTTAGAAAAACTTTAAAAATCCTATAGTTTTCAAAAACAGGCACTGCAGTGCTGTCAAAAATGAAGTTTGTAAGCATGTACCTGTATGGCTCACTTACATAATCTCCTGAGTCACTTAAAAAGGATGGTGAGTTCTGGGCAGACTGAAGAGCAAGCCAGAACACTGCGGGGTCAGGAGGGGATGCCAGAGTTATTTATTTCCCATCCTTAAAAAATAAAATCGACAACAGGAATGTTTTCCTAGGCAACTCCACCTACTAATTATGTCGCAGCTCCACCTGAGCTCAGCAGAGATGAGAAAGACTGGTTGCCAGGACTGGAAACAGCACAAACCTGTCCACCCAGGATGGGCCAGCGAGGTGGTGCGGTGAGCTCACAGTTCCTGGAAATGCTTTTCAGCTCATGCACACAGGGGTGCCGGGCCAGGGTGAGACGGAGCACAGATGCAACTCGAAGGGCAGTAGAGTCCACTAAAGAGGCAGGAAATTATTTAGTATTGACTAGGTGCCTTTGTCCGTACTCAGTGCTATGGGCATGCAAGGAAGGGAAGGAGCCACAGATGGGCTGCGTGTCCACCGCCAGCTGTATTATCAGGACTGAGTAGGTCCCAGGGGGGCCTCTGTGTTCTCTCTCCACTCGCCCCAGCAGATCCCCTCTCCTCCCCTCTCTGCCTCTGGGAGGCTGGCCCTGTGCTGGCATTTCCCAGGGCCCCCGACTTCTGATTTGGGTCCAGTTAGGCCAATAGGAGGAACCAGCAGAGGAGGTCAGAGGGTGGGAGGAGGGAGAGCTTCCAGGGCACCTGTCCCTCCTGGCTGGCCTGGCTCCGGGGCATCCTTTTCCCTGCAGCCCCAGCTCCTACGTGGCCACGGTTCCTCCTCCAGGGCTGCAGCCCCTGCACCTTCCCATTGCTCTGCCCTCCCTGCGCCCGTCAGATCTCCTTGAGCGTCGGGGCAGCCCCATCCACTTTGGTTCTCTTAACTCTACCCGCACCTTAATCAAGAGTCCCTATTTTAAATTCTCTCCAGGTAAACACTCTGTCCTAGGCAGCTGGGACTGCTACAACAGTATACCACAGCCGGGTGACCTCAACCATAGACGTTCACTCCTCACAGTTCTGGAGGCTGGAAGTCCAGGATCAAGGTGCCGGAAGATTCAGTTCCTGCCCAGGGCCTGGTTCCTGTCCTGTGGGTAGTGCCTTCCCCTGTGACCTCCCATGACCTCTCTTCAGTGCGTGGCCGGAGAGAAGTCTCAGGCACCTCCTCTCTGGTGGGGGCACTGATCCCATCGTGGGGGCTCCACCCTCACCACCTCATCTAAACCTAATCAGCTCCCAAAGGCCCCACCTCGTGACACCATCACATGAGGGATTAAGGCATCAGCACAGAAAATTTGGGGCCACACAAACAGTCCATATACCCTCTGAGTGCCACCCGTTTCCTGCAGGAACCCTGACTGAGCACCTTCTCGTTTCATCTTCAGCTATTTAACTCATTTCCACAGATATTTATTGAATACCTACTGCTAGACATGGAGAAAAAACCCAAATCTTGGCATTACAAGTATATTCAGCTTATCAGGCATTTGATAAACATGATCTCCTCCCATGCCCACAGAAATATTGTGTTATCCCAGCGTGACAGAGGCGGAAAGGAGGGTGCAAGACAAAGAAGGAGGGCGCAGATGGCCATGGCCGCCAGCCAGTCGCACAGCAGTCGCGGCCTCCAACCCTTCCTCCCACGAAGCCTGAAGCTCAGAAGGCGCTGGGGAAATACGCAGACTTAACAAATAAATAAATAAGACAGCAATACCCAGAATCAGAGAGTGGCAAGAATTGGGGAATTCTCCCAGGGAGTCGAGAGAACAAGCAACAGGTACAGGCGAGTGAATGGATCCCACAACGTCCTCAGCGCTAAAAACTCGCTGCATCGGGCTGTTCACGCTTTTTGACCGGATTATTTCAAAGCCTCTGCCCTGGAGGTAGAGACAGTGCTTCTATCGGAGGGGCGGTGTTTCTCTTGATTTTTCACCCGTCAGGGGTGTCCACACCGCCCAGGAGAGCCTCCCTGGCAGTGTTCTCCCAGGCTCTGCGCCCAGAGGGAAGCCTGGTCATCTGGAACGTCTGTGTCGCTCACACTGAGAGCCGCACCCGTGACACGTCAGGCCCTGCGGGTACAGTTTATTAATCCCACAGGATTCCTCCCACTGCACGTTTGCTCCTCCACCCCCATCTCTAGGTTGATTTTTCTTTGAATAATTTATTAAGGTGAAATTCACACAACATAAAGTCAAGCATTTAAACGGTACAATTCAGTGACATTTAGAACATTCCCAATGTTGTGCAACCACTGCCTCTGCGTAGTTCCGACACATTCTCACCACTCTAAGGGAAACCCGGTACCCATCAATGAGTCACTCCCCAGCCCCTCCCCAGCCCCTGGGGACCACCAGTCTACTTTCTGTCTCCATGGAACGGCCTCTTCTGGACAGTTCGTATAAATGGAATCACACAGTACGTGGCCTTTCGTGTCTGGCTTCTTTCACTCAGCATCATATGTTTGAGGCTCACCCTTGTTGTAGCATGAATCAGTACTTCATTCCTTGTTATGACTGAATAATATTCGGTTGTTATAGATATACCACATTTTTTGGTATATACTTCTCTTGAGATGGACATTTGAATTGTTTTTACCTTTTGGCTATGGTGGCTAGTTTCGCATATGTGTATGTGTAGAAGTATTTGTTTGAACACCTGTTTTCAATTCTTTTGGGTATACACCTACAAGTGGAATTGCTGGCTTATGTGGTTACTTCTATGTTTAACTTTTTGAAGAACCCCTAAACTGTTTTCCATAGCAGCTGAACCATTTTCAATTCCTACCAGCAGTGTACAAAGGTTTAGGTTGATGTTTTTTAACAGCTTTTTTGAGTTACAATTCACATAGACTACATTCATCCATTTAAAGTGTACAATCTCATGGCTTTTGGTATATTTAAGGAGTTGTGCAACCATCACCACGATCAATCTTAGAACATTTGCAGTACCCCAGAAAGAAACCCCACGCCCTTTTAGGATCCACCCCTGTACCCCCTCCCCGAGCACTAGACAACCACTAATATACTTTATGTCTCTATAGACTTTTCTATTCTGGACATTTCATGTAAATCAAATTGTACAATATGTGGTCCTTCAAGACAGACTCCTTTCACTAAGATAATGTTTCACAGTTCATCCATGCAGATGAACCCTTCTTCCTTCTTTACGGCTAATAATGTTTCATCGTATGGACAGACCACATTTTATTTGTCCATTCACCTGCTGATGGACATTTGGGTTATTCCCACTTTTTGGCTATTGTGAATAATGCTGCTATGAGTTTTTATGTACATGTTTTTGTGTGGACATGTGTTTTTACTTCTCTTTAGGTTGATGTTTTAATTAATCCAGTTGGATGGTAGGTTTGTCTGATGTAGAAAATAGATTGTCCCATATAGAGATTTCCAGAGTGTTCCAAAGAGGTGGGAAATACTTCTTTTCCTTGGGGACAGATTGGCTATAATAGAAAATCATGCTTTTCCACCTCAGTTGGGCATCCTTTGCTTCTATGGGTCATTCTAGCCCCAGTTGATGGACAGTCCCAGTTACCCCCTGTGCCCCCCAAGTCTTGAGCCCCCAGCCCCCCATTCTCTAGAAGAGAGCTACACATGTCCCTAAAGAGCTTGAGACCACCTTACAGCCCCTCCTCCTCTGCATGCAGCTCCAGTGCTTCCCACCCTCTGTTCTGTCCTGCCTCAGACCTCAAACCACCTGTGCTCTTGTCTCAGGCAAACCCCTCAGTTCACGTTCTGCACCCAGTCCCTCCTGTGTTTGTCATGGCTTACTCTTTCTTTCCCCCAAAAACTTAATGAGTCAACCCGTTGCAGGAGGTTGAATCGTGTCTCCCAAAAGATATGTCCAAGTCCTCACCCTTGGTTCTGAGAGCGTCACCTTCCTTATTTGGTGATAGGGTCTTTGCAGATGTGATTAAGTTAAGGGTCTTGACATGTGGTCACTCCGGATTTAGGGTGGGCACTAAATCCATAACTGGTGTCCTTATAAGAGAAAGGAGGGGGAGATTGAGACACAGAGACACAGGGGAGAAGGAGGCAGAGGCTGGAATGATACAGTTGGAGCTCCCGGGAGCTGGGAGAGGCAAGAGGGACCCTGCCCTGGAGCCTTCGGAGGGTGCTAAGGCCTGTTGACACCTAGAACTGTGCAAGATCAAATTTCTGTTGTTTTAAGCCACCCCATTCATGGCGATTTGTTATGGTAGCCCCAGGAAACTAATACACCTCCCCTAAACATGTTCTTATAGAGTGGTTGGTAAGCGCACAGAATCTTGAGCCAGATAGGCTGAGTCCAAATCCTGCCTCCTGGCACCTGCCGGCTGTGTGACCTTGGGCAAGTTATTTAACATTAGCGTTAATCATCAGTAAAATGAGGACACCATGAGGACCCACCTCACAGGGCCCAAGAGGGCAAATAGGTCCCTAAACATAACTGTTCAGAACAGCACCTGCAGCACAGCGCTGAAGCCCTGCCCACGCTGTGAGTCCACTCCTGTGTTCTCAGTCCGTGACTTTGTCATCTGCTCATCTTTTCTTTTCTTTTCTTTTTTTTTTTAAATTTTCTTGGTTTAGCTTTTTTTAAAAAAACATCAGAATTTTATTAATTTATTTATCTTTTATTTCAAAATATTACAGGGGTGCAAACATTTAGGTTACATAAATTGCCTTTGCACCACCTGAGTCAGAGCCCCAGATAGTGTGCACTGCACCCCTTAGGTGTGGATTTACCCATCCCCTCCTCCTCCCCAGCTGCCGGGCACCAATGAATGTCACTTCCATATGTGCACATAGTGTTGATCAATTAGTACCGATTTGAAGGTGAGTACATGTGGTGCTTGTTTTTCCACTCTTGAGATACTTCACTTAGGAGAATGGGCTCCAGCTCCATCCAGGTTAATACAAGAGGTGTTCATTCACTGTTATTTTTTATGTCTGAGTAGTACTCCATGGTGTACGTATACATTTTATTAATCCACTCAAGTATTAACAGGCACTCGGGTTGTTTCCACATCTTTGCAATTGTGAATTGTGCTGCTAGAAACATTTGAGTGCAGATGTCTTTATTACGGAATATCATTTTTTCCTTTGGGTTTATGCCCAGTAGTGGATTCCTGCGTCAGTGCTCATCATCTAAATGCAAACCCTGGCACCATCTGTAACCCTCCTTCTCCTTTGGTGCGATATCCAAGGGCGAGGGGTCCAGTATTGGTCTGTGACAGCACTCTCCTCTGCTGCCTTCTCCACGCCCACTGCCCAGGATCTCGGCCCATTTCCAGATGCCTGGTCTGGACCACTGGGCAAGTGTCCAGTCGGTCTGGTGGTCAGTGGCTCTTCCACCCGTATTCCCGACCTGTGCAGCAGAGTCTGCACATTGAGGAATTTCCATGAAGTCGATGGGCGTGACCTTCTCTACGGCCCTGCTTCCCTGCCGGGGATGACCACGTTGTCACTGGTGATCTGAAGGGGATGTGGCACGGGGCAGGGACAGAGTGAGAGAACACTGCCTCCCCCCTCCTCGGGGCCGACAGGTGCCGTCCTGGGGGCTCAGAGACACCCCAGGGCACTGCGGCAGCAGTGAGGACGGCATTGGGCACCTCTCCCTGTTCCCCCCAAACGCCCAGATGGGCAAGTGTCTCTGAAGCTGGGTCAGCCGGTCGTAGAAACTTTCAGAGACGCGGGAGGCCAGCCGCAGCCAGGCGGCATCTGGGTGAAGGTGCACGGCCCCACTGCCACCACACAGATCTGCCTATGTCTATACCTCCCAGGGCTGCAGGTGCTTTGGGGAGGTGAGCGTGGACTCTTGTCACTCATCCAAACAAAACAGCCAACAGAGTCCTCTTGGCTTTGGGATTTAGGCTCTGAGATGCAGGGCGTGTGCAGCCACAAGCTGGCCTATGTTTGTCTCAGGCTCGGCACACACCGGCATCTTCCAGAGAAGGGCCCACCCACCGGCTCAGGCTCTCCCACCTCAGCTGTCTGCAGTCTGCATAGGAGGCGAGGGAGGGGCAGGAGACCCCAGCCTGCTGGAGGGTGGTCGATTAGCTGGTCCTCTCAGCACAGGCCACCTGCTGCTAGTGGGCTAAGGGGGCCCAAAGCTGGCAAGGACAGGTCGCTCCAGAGTCCCGAGTGATTTCTCCAAGGAAGCCACCTTGGCAGTGGCCTGCATCTCGGTGGGGCAGGGGGCAGATTCCAAAAGAAGCCGGGGGTGAAGCCATGTCTCTCCACCCCTCGCGCATCCCGAGTGCTGACTCAGCCGTTTAGGGGCAAATGGACAGAGACAACTGCACCTGGGTCTGTAATGAAATACGGACTTCAAAAGCTCAACAGTTGTTTTCTGGAACTTGGCAGCCTGACTCCAACGGCCCCTTCGCCCTTGGTCCAGGGTCTTTATTGCCAATGCCTGACGTGCTGGCCACAGAGCAAAGTCGAGGTGGACATTTGATCACCCCAAGTCCAGGAAGTCAGGGATAGTGACCTTGGGTCATTGTCATGATGTGTCTAAAAGTCCCTTTCTTACGTGGCGATTGGTACATGAACTGTTCAGGCTTCTCAGCACCTCGAGTTTTCCCACTGTGCCCAATGCCTCACCCAGCTGTGTTAGGTAGGTTCGTGGTAGCAAGCAACAGAAACTTCTTTCACAGCCAGCTTCAACAAAGGGGGGACCCAGGGACAAGGCAAACCAACCAGAGGCAGGAGGTCCAGAATTTGGAAACAGGAGCCCTACGGCAGGTACCATCTTCTCCCATGCTCTGCGGGGCTACAGTGAACATAATAATTTCCAGCTGTCCCTGATTCCCTGACCCACTTGCTCGAGAATCACAGATGAGTCTGTCCGACTGGCCAAGCCTACACTGGATGCCATCCCCAGGCTGAGCCGGGTGAGAAAAGAGAGGAAGCCTTTGTACTTCTGCAGTGGGAAGTGCTGTCTCCTTCCCAAGACAGGCGTGGCAGATGGGACCCCAAAGTCTAACCGATATTTCCTTAGGAAGAGTCAGAAAGATGATGCACAGCCTCTTCCCCCCAAAGCAACAAGGACCAACGATGTAATGATAACACCCAACAGCGTAGTAAGTCAGTATAGACTGGCCCTAATGATTGGCCCAGCTTTGTGACTCCAGGTTCCCCTGGAGAAGCCGAGGGATGATCCATGCATTTAGTAGGCGTCTCCCCCACCCTGCACACCTCCCCTGCCTGGGATGCATTCGGGGGTCTCTACAGAGGGCACCCCGAGTTCAAACAGCCAGAACAGGCAGCTGGCTGGAGCTTGGGTGCGGAGCTGGTTTTGTTGTCCAGATCTGGTAAGAGATTCTCCCTGGGAACCAGCACATTCCAGCTTTATACCAGACAACAGGCAAGACAGTCCCCTGGGGAAGGCGGCCCCCCAGCGTGTGGTGGGCCCTGCCAGCTCGGATTACAGCTGAGCAAAGGATTAAGCTGACGGCTTTGACCTTGATGCAGCCTTCACGAGTGCAGGAAGCCGGACACCGGAAACCTGACTCCAACTTCGGCCGGCGAGCAATTATACATACTTTGTGCGTGTTTCTATCCGGGGCTGTGTAAGTCACAGTAGAGATTTCCTCTCTGACGGGGGCCATGTCACCTAATAGGCCAATTAATGACATGCCTGGGATGCTGGGAAAGCAGGGACACCAAGAATTTATTTTTAAGAAATTGGTATTTCAGAAGGAGCATCAAAGAGAAGTCCACACGGCAAATGTTGGATGTTTGTTAGACTATATTATGCTTATTCTATACTTCAGAGTTGCTTTTGTTCTTAACTATTTGTGGGGGCAAGGGGGGGCTATTGTATGTTTTTCCATGTCAAAGATCTCTGAAAGTTTCTACCTAGCCTGTCTCACCAAGAGAAAGGCCAGTGAGACCCGATGCTGGGACACTTGCTACTGTAGCAATTTTTTTCTATTCTCCCTTTGTTAGGGCAAAATTTTAAATTATTATTATTATTTTTTATTTTTTATTTTTTTTGCCTTTCACTGCTGAACATACATTTGGATGAGCTTCCAAGGATGTTTGGTTTTTCTGCAGCCCATATACTCCACTGGTTTAGGCCTGTGGCTCTCAGAGTGTGATCACAGTGTCAGCATCACCTGGGACCTGATTAGACTTATGGGGCCTTGGCCCTACCCCAAACCTGCTGCCTCAGAACCCCCGGGGGTAGGGCCTCAATCTGCCTTAAGAAGCTCTCAGAGGATTCCGATGCATATTAAAGTTTGAGAACCATTGGTTTTGATTAGAATAAAGCAAGAAATCAGGCAGATATGCCCCAGAAGGACATTTTGGTGTTTATTCCCTCCCCAGGCACCTTCCACTTTCCCTGGGAGCTGAGCAGGTGGCCCCAGAAGGGGTGGGTGAGGAGTGAATCCCTGACACCCCAGCTTTAGTCTTCAACTAACTAGAGCTCTGTATAAACCTGAAAACCTGGCAACTCCTCTCTCCCTACAACCTGCTCCTTCCTTCTCCCGGAGGGAAAGACAAGAAAAGAAGACAGGGAAAGTAACAAAAATAAAAACCAACTAAACATAATTAAAAGATGGAAGGAATCCTTTGACAGAAGATTTTAAATGTCTTACACAGCAGGGTTTTTTTCCCTATAGAAAGCTACTACTTTATAAAAGTTTTTTAAGATTTTAAGTGTAAATAAAACAAAAGGAGGAAAAATCATGCAAAACTCCTTCACCCAGAGATAATCAACATCAACGTTTCCGTGTTTCTGCTTACTTTGTACGTAATTTTTAAAATGACGTCACGTATTTTATCCTCCTGAGTGAAATCTGTTCTCGTCTTTGATGATTTCCTTGGGAGGAATTCCCCTCAGTAGAACTCTAGGTTACGGGCTACGGACTTGTTTTTTTAAAAGGCAGACTTTTGATACATAAAAAGTCTTATCTGATTGCCCTCCAGAAAGGCTAAACTACTTTTCTGCCTTCTGCCAACAGCATGGGAGATTTTTGCAGAGAACATGAAATTCTTGGTGCTTGTAAATATTTTAATCAAAATTCTCATTAGGACACTTCAGTGCTATCATAATTATCTAAAAATTTTCCCATCATCCTTAGAATATATTCTTCTGAAAGTAAAGACACAGTTCTTCTACAGTAAAAACACAGCAGGCAGCGACAGCCAGGCGTGGACATGAGGCCCTGGCGTCCCCGGTGCTGCCCGGCACCGCCTTTCCTGGGCGCCTGCACTTCCCGCTTCCTCTGCACACGGGGAACGAGCCCAGTGCACCCCCTCCTCGGGCCTAGAAACCACACGCTCATCAGGATTTAAATAAGGGTCCCCCATAGCTAACCACTGTCTTCTAAACTTCATGCCCCAAAGATAAGAAATGAAAAATAGAGGTGTTTATGTTGGTGATTTTTTCCCCCTCATTGCAAAGGTAACATATGTTTGTACGGAAAGTTGCAACACAGAGAACACACCCATCACCTGATAACACTTCTAGATTTTTACTATGCCTGTCTACATACAATTATTGTTTTTACCAACACGGGATCATATTAACATTCTCTTTTATAATTTTTCCACTTGACGTCATAAATTGTGAACACTGTCCCATGCCAACTACTGAGCAACTACACCATTATTTTAAATGGCTTTGATTTATTCCCTCGTATGATTTCCAAACTTTATCAAATCAGTTTCTCACTAGTAGATGTTTAGGCTGTTTTCCCTTTTTTCCTCTAAATCTAAGGGTATTACTATACATGCAGCTGTTATGAGCTGGTGGAATTACTCCCAAGTGGAATTGCTGGGTCAAAGGGTAGGAACATTACTAATGCTTCTGAGGTGAGTTGTCACATGCCCTCCAGAAAGACGAATCCATTTGTACCATCACTCCCTACAACCTCTTAGACTTAAGACTTAACATTGGGTCTTCACTATTTTTTTTCATGTTTCCCGGTGTTAATGGCATCTCACTTTTATTTTAATTTGCAAGGCTTTGCTCAATAATGAGGGTGAACATCTTTTCATATGTTTATTAATATTAACATTTGCATTTCTACTTTTGAATCATCTGCTTGACTTTTGCCTATTTTTCTACTGAATTGTTTATCTTTTTTTATTGATTTATAAAAGCTTACTTATGTGTTAAGAACTCGACCTTTTCTACCCTACACACCATAAGTAACTATTTTCCTTCCTTTTATTTTGTTCAGGGTCTTTTTGATATAAAATATGTTTTATTTTTTATGTAGTTAAATCAATCGGTTATTTTTCCCACATTAGTTCTGCCTCCAGTGTCGTGAGTATAAAGTCCTCTACTGCCTGTATATTTTTCTGATATTTTAACAATTTTATTTTGTTTTATATTTAAAATATTTAAAAAAATTATTTTGGTATAATTTTGGGGTAGCTATAGGGAACATAATTTGAATTTTTTCCCAAATTGTTACTCTATTATTCCAAAATAATCTCAAGTAATTTGAAATGTTAATACATGTAAATATATATTCATACTTGGATTAGTTTCTGCATTTTCTACTCAATTCCAATAATTTTTTTTTTTACCACTGCAAGGATACTTTGCTTTAGCTTTGTGATAGCTACTGATTTTGGAAATTCAAGTCCCTTTTTTATTCATTCAACAGTTTTTATTTGGCATCTTCTGTGTGCTAAGCTCCACGCAAGAAGACTCTGGGGTAGAATGAGAGGAAGCAATCCCTCCTTCTTATTCTTCTTTTAAATATTTTTATTATCCCCATGCATGTATTTTTGAGGTTAAACTTAATACTTTGTCAGCTAATAATCTCATGGGACTTTTATATTAAAACACATAATATTTATTAATTAATTTGGATAATACTGAGAACTTTACTATATTTGGTCTTCCTAAAGAAAATGTAAATTCTATTCAGGTCTCTTTTTTTTTTTTTTGAGCCAGAGTCTCTCTCTGTCGCCCAGGCTGGAGTGCAGTGGTGCCATCATAGCTCACTGCAACCTCCAACTCCTGACCTCAAGCAATCCTCCCACCTCAGCCTCCCAGAATGCTAGGATTACAGGCGTAAGCCACCTCACCCAGCCTGAGAACCTCTTTTTTTAAATATTTAAAATATTTTAAAAATCATTTTGGTGTAATTTTACTGTAGTTATAGGAAGAGGCAGACCCAACAATTTGAACAGGCTTTATAGAAAACAAGAGTCTGAGGCATGTTGGCAGCTCAACCCTGCCGTGGTGTATCATATACACATCATATGATTCAGAAATAGAGCAAGACATTGTGGAGGCCCCAAATCACATTCACCCAGCCAACACGTGCTGGCTATTTTCACTCTCCTGGGAGTGAGCAGAGCTTTCCAGAGCCCTTCTTGCTTTTTCCTGTATTTCAGTGAGGACACAGGCAAAGGTGCTGTGAGAGACACAAAAGTATAATGACTGATGAACACCTAACTCTATTCCTTCTATGTGTAACAGCACACCTCTGTGCCACGAGTTCATTCGTGACCCAGGTTCCTACAGTGTTGTTGCTCTTCCATCCCCCAGAGCATTGCCTTCCTCCACCCAGTCATAGCTGGATGTAGAGCAGAGCAGATCCTCCTTCTGGGATGACGCCAGGTACCGCTCACATCAGTTCTGTGTCAGGGATGCAAAGGAGAATCTCCTGCTTGCAAGGGAGGTTGCCACTGTAGGTTCTAGCTACGTGTTCATCTTAAACCCAGGAGATTCTGTTACTATAAAGAAGAAGGGAAGGATAGATCCCAGGGAAATCTCTGACATATCCTGGGACCTTTTGTATTTCTAGTCATTCTACCTCACTTCATCCTTTTCACCCCAGTCCATGAGAGCTAGCCCTGGGGGCAGGCAAGATTTCAAGAACATGGGCATTTTGTCTTTGGAGAGACTACTTATTTACTTACCAATATTCCTCTTAAGATGACTTTCTTTATCAGGAGTAGGTAGAGAAGGCTGGCTGTTCAACAAAAATCTTCCAGAAGTCTCCTCATGGGCAAGAGGATTCCTGTTTGCTCTGGTTTGGTTGGACTTGTTTTGGTTTCCTTATTTGGTCTCTGGGACCTTTTACCTGATGTATCTAAAATGTCGATTCTGGTGCAGTCAACTTCTTGTAATGCCATTTTGAAAGCAAGATAAAGCGAAACCCAAAACAGTACAATACCAAGAAAAAAAAACACCAAAAAAACCCTACAGAGTCACATTTGAAATCCTTGAGTGTTCTGAGTTGGTTCACATCTTGATTTATTGTGTGGACTAACTAGTATTTCATTTCCAGGAGCTTCTTCAGAGTTGTGGCTTCCGGTGTCATGTCGAAATGAATAGGCAGGTGCACACAATGCGACCGGCTCCGGAGGGCTATTTTTGTCACAATAAATCCATGGGAGGCAGCAGTGCCTTCATCCTGACCCACTTCCTGTCTCCTGGCAGGTGCACTCGCAGCCAGAAGAGATGGTTGGGAAGGATTTTCTATTAGCATCCAGCTTGCCTTCCTTTCCTGCCCTCCCCGACTGTCCAGGAAGGAGGAACTGCCCAGTTGCATTTGCATTTTGGGTTATTAGACAGCCTTCCTGAAAGTAAGAAACAGGAAACACATTACCAATGTCCTTGGTACTTGAAAGTTGGGACAGCGCTGCCTGCTTCTGCAGACGTGCATCCCCTCACCTCTGGATGATGTTTCCCCATCTTACAGCCTTATCTTCAGTTTAGCTCCTTCAGTGAAACATTCATTTCAGTGAGTAAGATGCAGAATAATTGTGTGCCACGAGTTAAGGTGTTAGGAGAGAGGAGAGAGGGAAGAACCACATGAAAAGGAAGAGCATGGCTCAAGGCGTAGTGTAGTGCTGTCTCCTACGAACAGGCAGGCTTAGGTGATTTTTAGCGTGAAACCTATGCATGCGGCACAAAAACTAACGTTCTGATAGGAAACCCATTGTTTAGGAATTCAAGTAAAGGATCAAACCACAGAAAACACAAGAAGCCCAAAGATGTTCTGTAGCTCATGCCACTGTCTTTGAACAAAACTGTATGTGTCCTCTAAATATAGCTACTTTCACGAAATACTCCAAAGGGAGAACTCCGTAACTGATCTTGGTAAATGTGCTCCAGTTTCTTGAGGTAAGTTCTTCCAAATGCATATTGCCATTGTTCCGACTTTAATTCTCAGTGATAACTAGGAACCTCTCCTACCCCATTATTTCACCAGCTGTAAGATGGTGATCAGATGCCAGATCCTCAATATTAGTTACTCTCAAACTTTTTCAATCAATGAGCTACTTTAGCAGAATGAAAGACACCTCCCCACCTCATACCAAGATTTAAAAATAATAATAACTAGTGGGAAGGCTGATGCTTTTGATAAAATGTATACTTTATTAAATATCATAAATAAATGATTCCTGCCAGGACTGGAGGCATAGAAACTGTTGTAAAGACGATCTTGTCAAATGCGCTAACACAGCGAGATCGCCAGGGTAGATCCGCATTCCACCTGAAGGACTGGCACACTGCGCTCTGTGGCAGATGCCTTTAGTTGTCACATCAGAAATTATTAATCAGAGCCACACTCCACACAGCAGTGATTCCTGGGACCCGTCCTCCAGAAATAATTGCGTTATGTGCGCAAAGACGCAAGGACAAAGATGCTCACTGCACTGTTTTCTGTAATGGCAAAGAATTGAAAACAAACCAGATTTTCGCAAGGGGTTAGTGTGCTATTCTGTGTTGTGAAATAGTATGGGGCCATTAAGAAGAACAGCAAAAGGCTACACGAATGCTCGTGGAAAAGTCTCCAAGACACGTTTTAAGTGGCAGAAAGCAAACAGCAGAGCAGTACCTAAAGCATGACTGTATTTGTGCAAAAAAGACATATATGTTAATTTACCTGTATGAATAGTCAGAGTGGAAGAAATGGAAGGAATCTTATTAATGGTCACTTTGCAGGACAGGGAGTGGGAATAAATCCATGTGGGAGTGAGAGATGCAGGGAGGGGCTTTGTGCCTTCATCTCTGTATTTTCCTTTATTTTCTTTTATGTATCATTTTTGTAATATGAAAACTCAGTTTATAAATGAAGGGAAAACCAATAATCTTTTACCAAAAAAAAAAATCTTCTGAGGCAATAGAGGAAAATTGAACACAGACTGCGGATTATATGATATTGATGACTTATCGATGCTTTTTTGAATATGACAATGGTATTATGGTGTGTTTCAAAAAGTCTTCATCTGTCATAAATACATACTGAAGTATGGTACACATAAAATGATATGATGTATGGGTTTATAGATTTTATTTTTAGAGATTTTTTAGAGATGGGTTCTCACTGTGCTGCCCAGGCTGGCCTCAGATTCCTGGGTTCAAGCAATCCTCCTGCCTCAGTCTCCTGAGCAGCCGGGACTACAGGTGCCCAGCACCTAGCTTGGTTTTTAAAAGCTACGTATGTGCATATGTGAAAAATAAAATTTGCAATTATGAAATAAGTAATTTTTTAAGATGACCACATGACAAATGAAAATCTATAGTTTCATTATGGGAGGGACAGAAGTGCTAAAGCCTACAGGAGCCAGGCAGACGCTTGAGGACAGATGAGGTGTAAGATCTTAGGGAGCACGCAAGTCCGTGCTCGGCTCCCAGGGCCCTTCTCCACCCCAGAGCCAGCCCACTGGCTTCACCTGGGAGTGCTGGCCCGGTATGGCCAAAGCTTCTGAGCACTCTAAGGAACCTGGATGTCCAGGCACAGGCTCGGGCCGGGGGCGAGGGTGCTACAGAAGGTGAGAAGGAGCCGCTTTCGGGTGCCCCACGTGCACAGCCCCACAGGGAGCTGCTGCTCATATCGAGCCCTAGTCTTCCCACTCGCCTCCCCCTGCTGAGGCCTGCAGGGCATTTATTTCCTAATGTTTGAATGTTGACAACCAACAACTGTGTATGTGAGTGTGTGAGAGAGTGTGAGTTGTGTGCAGGTGAGTGTGTGTGTATGTGAGTGTGTAGCTAAGAAGATGTCGTGGGCGGAGACACTTTGGAAAGGTGGGAGGCCTTTTACCCTCAAGTTGTCTCGGTAAGAGTTTCCCACTGCGACACTTGAAAGCCCCGTAGACGTGTCTGAATTTATAATACGCTCTT
Organism: Daubentonia madagascariensis; assembly: GCA_023783475.1. Lineage (NCBI taxonomy): Eukaryota > Metazoa > Chordata > Mammalia > Primates > Daubentoniidae > Daubentonia > Daubentonia madagascariensis. The sequence continues at coordinate 22,462,901 of JAKFHU010001262.1, forward strand.
GAAGTATTCGTCCATAATCCTGGAGGGATTTTCAAAGCCGTGAAGAGGATGGATAACTTTTGGCTGGCTCAGGTATTGGGAAGGGCTTCTAGGAGGGCTGTCAGCTCAACAGTACTAAGCAGACTCTTAGCAAGAGGGCGTCACAGCATTCAGTTGGGGAATATTTGTCGTGTGCTAATCATCTATGAAGCACAGACCTGGAGAGAAAGAAATGGCCCAAGGTGTGTGAGGCTCAGTCCGTGATCTGAGTTTAAGGAGCATCAGATACCTCTTCCATTCACTCTGTATGTGCACTCTGTGTACAGGGACCTCTGGTGACATGGGTACCCAAGGGCTTCCCCTGGGGGTAGTGGGGAGGCAGGTGCACAGTTGCGACAGCAAGAACAGCCTCCTAGAGAGGCTGCTGTGTGCTAGCTCTGCTGGGAGCAGCTCACTTATGCCCCATCACATGGACAGATCATCACAGAGGAACAAGGTGCGTGAGTGGGGAAATATGAGTGCGGTACTGCGGGAACAGCAAAGAGGAATCCCTAATCCAGGGGGCTGAGGGTGGGTAGGCTGGAGCCAGGGAAGGCTGCTTAGTAGAGATGATGCTTGAGGTCAGAGGCCAAGGACGAAAGGTGTAGGTAGAGCCGGGAGCAACCTTGCTCCACAAACATTCATCCAAAGAGTTATGGAGCATCCACCATACGCCAGGCACAGTTCCAGACCTGGGGATAAAAGAGCAAGCACAGTCTGCCATCACAAAGCTTGCATTCCTGGGAAGCTGGCAGCAATAAACAAGATGGCATGTAAAGTATGTTAGTGGTAAGTGCCAAAACTACCAGGAAAGGGAACAGAAAAAGCAGAGTTGGGTGTTGTGCATTTAAACAGGAGCGCAAGGGAAGGTGTCACTGAGAAGGTGGGATTTGAGTCAAACCCTGCAAGAAGTGATGACATGACCCTTGGGCACATCAAGGAAGAGTGTTCCGGACACAGACCAGATGTGCTTATGTCCTGGGGCAGGGGCTCCCTGGCAAATTCCATGGAAGCAAGACCAGCATGGCCAGAGCAGAATGAATGTGAGGAAGAGAGACAGGGGTGGAGTCGTCACAGTGACGGGAAGCCCACCACGCTGAGGCTCGTGACCACTGACGGTCCTTTGAGTTTCCTGGGAGTGAGATGGAGCTTTGGAGGCTTTATGAGTGGAAGACAGACGTGACTTGACTGATGTTTTAACAGGGTCTCTCTGGCTGCGACGGGGGAACCAGATTTGAAGGGGCCACGGTGGCTGCAGAGAGACCAGCTAGGAGGCTACTGCAAAACCAGGTGAGAAAAGCGATGGATTAGCCCGAGATGTAGGTGGTGGGGAGGGTGAGAGGTGGTTGGAAGGTGACTTTTTGCGAGGGCAGAGCTGACAGGATTGGCTGGCCCGTTGGGCCTGGGATTTGGGGGTAGAGAGATACTGCAATGACCCCAGGGTTTCGGCTGTTCCAGCAGGAGGCTGGAATTGCCATTCACTGCAATGGGGGGAGCAAAAGAGGAATAGGTATGGGGGTGAGAACAGGAGCTGAAAGTTCATTCCAGGCAGACCAGGCAATAGGGCATATTCCTGGAAACCCCAAGGAAGGGCATGGGTGGATGAGACCAGAGATGCTTGAGAGGAAGCCGAGAAGGCCCTCCTGCAGCATCTGTGGACCCAGAGTTTGGGTTTTGTTGGGCAGGTGTGGCCAGGCACAGCTGTGAAGGCCTCGGGCATGTGCAGAGAGGATACTGTCTTTCATTCCATCTAAGACGTCATTTGTTGTGAGATCTGTCATTATTTCATATTCCTCTAAGACAGAAATTATGCTGACACTTGAATTATGGCAGGATACTGTTTTATCACTTAAGAGTCTGCATTTATGCATGTTGTATGCATATTAAAGGAGCTCTTTCAGACTTATTTAGACATAGAGATTGGTAGCATAGATCTCAGAGCATGCAGAAAAGGAAAACATACACAAAATTAATTGGTTCAGATGTTTGTAGACTTCCTCACATGCACAGCCTAAGTCCTCTGGCGTATTCTGGGAGTAGAATCATCACTGTTCAGGTTTGTTCACACACCTGGGAGCGGCACACGATTAAAAACAGCAGGAGATGCTGCCTTTTTGAGAAGGGTCCTCGATCGTCTCTGCTAGTGTTCTCAGACGCGGCCGTCTGAGACTCCATCTTTGACTCTGCAAGCGTGAGTCAAAGCTCATGAGTACTCAGTCTCTCTCTGTCAAGGCATCAACGAAGGCGAATATGTCACTACTGCTGCTGGACACGATCACTTGCAAGACACATCCTGATATCAGACATGTTAAATTGTGAAAAAATAAAGATTCATTTTAGAACCAGTGGCATATGAGTGAATTTGGGCCACTGTGCCAACACACCCTATGCTGGACAGAATTTGTACTTGGACATTGTGAGACTTTGTGAGAGGCCAAAACAACAGGAGGCTGGAGTTGGACTTACACGTTTTCGGGGTGAAATGAGTTCAGGTGGTGTCAGGACCCAGGTGTGCCCCCAGGTGAGGGTGAGTGGGGTGGCTGCAGGTCATGACCGTCAGAATTAAAGGGGGTCAATTGTCAAGCTGTAGCTGTTGGAGGGGAGCCTATGTGGATGTTTAAAACTCCTGGGATTATGGCAGGATCCAGGATGGGGAGCGCAGCAGTCTCCCGGGGCTGCTGTAAGAAAGGACAGCAAACTGGGTGGCTTAGAACACCTATGCATCTCTGTGTTTTCTTGTCTCTTTTTATAAGGACACCAGTCATATCGGATTTAGGGCCCACCCTAATCTCCCCCTCCTAACAGACTCACAGGTTCCATCAAGAGTTGCCAGCAACACCCGAAACCAGAGGACAGGCATTTATCTCAAAGTTGTGTTTGCACAGTAAGGTCATTGCTTTTGTGGAGCTGGACTGCCGGAGAGTACAAGGAGGCTGAATATAGGACTCCGATCCCAGCATCATAAAGGAACAGTAGAGAGAGAAAAAGCAAAACCAGGCAACCCACATAGGAAAGGTAATCACCGCTCCCCTTCCAATTTCATGAGCTATGTTGAGGCTTTGGGGTTTTATTTAATATTCTCTTCCTTAACCTGTTACAAGTCGATACATGAAACCACAGGGAAGTCTTTGAATCACCTGCACAACATTTTGCCCCTAACTTAATATAGTCTTGAGTTGAAAGAATGCACTTAAGAGGTTTTGTGCCCGGGGTTCCTTCCTTGGCTCCTGGCTCTCATTCCATAGCTGCACCCGAGCCTGTTCCCTCGAGCTGCAATTCACTTATCCAGGCGTCTGAAGGAGCCTCCACCTGCATATCCTGCAGGCAACGCAGTTCAACAAGTCTGGATCTGAGCCCCTCTCTGTCCTGTGCCCCCATCCTGGGGCAGGCACCCCTGTCTCCCCACGCACCTGGGCTGAGACCTCCCTCTTCTTAATCCTCCCCTATTGGAATCACCAACTCCCCACCCCAGACTGGGATAATTACCCTTTCTTGGTGCAGCTTGAATATTTATCAATTGTGGAATGACCACATATTATATTTATCCGCATATGTTTTCCCAGCCAGACTGTGAGCCACATGGGTGCAGAGTGAAAGACTGATCTCATCTCTTAGTCCACAGTCTCTCGCAGCACCTGATGGGAGATCTCCATAAGTATTTGTTGGATTATTATAGCTGAATGACTTGCAGATGCAAAAATAAGCATAAGGTGCAAAAAGGGTGTGTGGAGAGAGGTAGACAGAGAGGAAATTTATTTATAGCTTCTACTTGTTCACGAACACAGCCATGAACTATGGGCTCCAGGTCCAATAAAATATGAGCAGGACCATGCAAGAGGCCTCCTAGTGAGGAAGACAGATGACAGGCATGTGAACAAGTTCATAAAGGACACACTGATAGGCCAGGTGTGTGTGGGGCTCACACCTGTAATCCCAGCACTTTGGGAGGCTGAGATTAGAGGATCCCTTGAGGCCAGGAGTTTGAAACCAGCCTGGGCCATAGTGAGACTCCATCTCTACAAAACATTAAAAATTAGCTGGGCTTGGTGGTGTGCGCCTGTAGTCCCAGCTACTCGGGAGGCTGAGGCAGGAGGATCCCTTGGGCCCAGGAGCTATCATGAGGCCACTGCACTCTAGCCAGGGTGACAGAGCGAGACCTTGTCTCAAGAAAAAGAAAGAGAACACATTAACACACTCTGATACATGTTATAATGGCAGCACGCAGGGTACTGTGGCAGCAGGGTGACCTGCCCCATACAGAGTGATCGTGAAAGGCCTCCTGAGGAAGTAAGAGTTAACACAAGCATGAGAAAAGATGCCAAAAGAACATTCCAGAAAGAGGGACGGGCAGGCATGATGGCCGTGTGTCCGGAAGGGTGGGTGTGGGATCGGAGGCTGCCAGGAGCCTGGGGGGTGTCAGGCGCCATAGGAGGTGGGGTTGGGGATGTGGGGGGCCAGTCCCAGAGGAGCCCTGCAGGTGTGGGGGACAGGGGAGTTTATTCTCCGAAATGAGGATTTTAAGCAACTATTTGGAGAACAGAGTAGGAAATAGGGCTGAGGGCAGGAACAGGGAAACCATTCAGGAGGCTATAACTGCAGGGTCCAGACGGGAGAGAGTGGAAGCTTGGACGAGGTAGTGGTCATGGAGATTAAAGGCAAGGACAGCTGAGGCGCATGTCGCTCTATATGTGCTCAATTTGGGAGGACAATTCCAATTCTAAGCGGATATGCCAGGCAAACAGCAAGGTACAGGGGTCTGGAGCTCAGGTTTGGGCTGGGATGTAAATTTGGGACTGTTTAGCATATAAAGAATATACAAAGCCGTGGGAATGAACAATCTCCTCTACAGGACGGCGTCAGAGTCGGGGGAGATGAGAGACCAGGAATGACCCCAGGAACTCCTGCTCTGAGGCTGCAGCAAAGGAAGACACAGCCAGGTCTGTGGCGTGGCACAGGGCAGAGAAAGGAAGACCAGGAAATGGGAGGCAGGGAAACTGAGGCAGAAGAGCATCTCAAGAAGTAGGAAGTGCTCCGATTGTATGGAATGTTGCTGGACTTCTGAGTAAGATGATGATTCAAAAGTGATCATTGAACATACAGTTAGACAGAAGGAGTAAGTTCTTATGTTCCACAGCAGAGGAGGGTGACTACAGTTAGCAACAATGTAGTATATATTTCAAAATAGCGACTGCAGTTAGCAACGATGTAGCAAATATTTCAAAATAGCTAGGAGAGAGGACTTCACATGTTCCCAACACATAGAAATGATAGGCTCCCAAGGTGAGGGACACCCCAAATACCCTGACTTGATCATTGCACAGTCTATGTACGTAACAAAATATAGCATGTGTCCCGTAAATATGTACACATATTATGTACCAATAAGATAAAACAAGGAAAAAATGAAACAGTGATGGCTGGATTGGACGTACCGGTGTCCTGAGGAGAGCTGGCCGTGGAGGGGTGGGGAAGCCAAAGCGAGTGGACTGAGGCATGGACGGAGGAAAGGAAGGTTTGTCACTCTCTGGAGCATGCCAGTGTGCTGAAGAAAATGACCCAGTGGAGGAGAGATGGGGTTTGCAGGAAAACAAGAGGACAGCCGCAGAGCAGCCCTTTTGGTGCGGAGCAGAAGTTTCCGGGAAACAGGAGGGGGACCTGGCTCTCGACTGAATGTGGGAACATTCCCTCCATCCTCACAGCGAGAAACGAGATGTTCTCAGACCCTGGAAAGATCCCAGATTTGGTGGTGGGAAGCTGGGGAAGTCGAGGTGTCCACTTCTGCACGCACGTGTGAGAGCCAGTGCTGCAAGCACCATCCTTAGGGAACGCTGTGGGCAGTGTCTCGTCTCCAACACCGGTTACTGAAATTTTTACTCAACTCAGGGACCTCCTGGCATGTTCCAAAGACCCCAGTATGCATGACGCCGGCAAGGACATCTGTCTGCTCTCTGGACATGTTCAGTGATGGGTAGGCCATGGGGGCCAAGGCGCTCGCTGGAATCCAGAGAGAAGGGGGAACGTCGCATGCCAGGAAATCAAGCACGGCGTGGACGTCCAGTCCAGTGAGCTGGGCCTGTGGCAGGGACACAGGAAGAGGATTCCGGGGCAGAGTTTGCATGTGTGTGACGCCGCATCCACACTCCAAGCATCGGGCTGGCTGAAGGCTGCTGCGAACGACGGCTCCCATGGCCAGACCCCACAGACACTCATCCCAACTCCATGGACGTGCTCCAGTGGCTTCCCGCCTAAGGTAGAACACAACCCCTGCCATGGCCTGTGGGTCTCTGCGTGCCCTGGCCTGGGTGGTTAGGGTGACCCACTACCTGGTTTGCCTGCGACCGAGGGGTTTCCTGACCACGGGGCTTTCCGGGATAAAACCTGGACGGTCACCCTACCCGTGCCTGCCTCTCCCGCCTCATCTCCCATGACCACCCTCACGCTGTGTACACTCAGGCTTGGAAGCTTGGGCTTTCGGTGTGTTTCTGGAACATTCCAGCCTCCAGGCTCTCGCCTTTGCTCTGCCTTCTGTCCAGAACACTGCTGCCCCAGACCTTTGTGAGTGGGACGGCCTCATCCCTCTCGTCCACCCAGGCCTCAGTTCCAACGCACCCCGTGCCCCCCACCCACCCGTGGAGCCCCATCACAACAGTTGCCTCTATGGAAACGGCTCTATGTGGGTGTTCGTCTGTTTCCTTGTTTAATGTCCATGTACTCCTCCAGGAGGTAAGCTCTTTGACTGTTCATTCCCTGAGTGAAGTGAGTGAATCAGAAGTAGTTATTTTGGCTGGAGTTGAGGCCGGGAGCAGGAAATTGGGGAAGGAAGATTTCAGTAAACCCAAGCACACAAGCAGGTTTCCTCTGCCCTCCCTGCACACAGCGGCGCACCCACCACAGAGCATGTGAACCTAAGTTGGGGCTGTGCCTACGGGGGGTGGAAGGCATTTAAGTGCGTGCACCTCCCACGTGTTCCTTTAAACTCAGGAACTGTCAGTTTCCGGTTTAACCTTCCTAGATTCCAGTGCTGTTGCGTCTTCCCATCAGAAACTGGCTTTCTGTGATTCTATCCCTACTGTGTTTTCATCACTCCCCGTCCCTTTTCTGTTTTGCTACCTTCTGCGGGCAACCCCATCTCCCGGCTACTCCTTACGTGCTCTGAGGATTCCTGGGGCCACCTCAGCGTTGGATTTGCTTTTACTTCCTCCTCTTGGAGGAACTAAAACATAGAACAACTTGGGTTCTGTGTTGTTTCAACGGGGGCCTCAAGTAGCTCTCTGCTCAAGTTTTAAAATATCTATCAATACTTTTTTTCCCCTTTTAAATAGACTTTGTGGGTTTTTTTTGTTTAGAGCAGTTTTTGGTTCACAGCAAAATTAAGCAAAAAGTACAGAGAGTTCCCATATCGTCCCCACACACACACAGACTCCCCCACCATCAACATCCCACGTGCGGGGTCCGTTTATCACACTTGACGAACCTGCACTGACACATCATCATTGCCCAGAGTTCGGAGCTCACATTAGTGTTCACTCTTGCTGGTGGATGGACATTCTATGAGTTTTCACAAATGTATGATGACATGTATCCACCACTGTGGCATCACACAGAGATGTTGCACTGCCCTAAAAATCCTCTGTGCTCCACCTGTTCACCTCCCTCCAAGCTGATCATTTCACTGTGTGATTTCACAGTTCTACCTTCCCCAGAATATCCTGTGGTTGGAATCGTGCAAAATGTGTAGCCTTTGCAGACTGGCTGCTCCTGCTTAGTAAAATGCATTGAAGTTCCCTCCCTGTCTTTTTATGGATCAGGCCTTTTCAATTGTTTTTAACCCATATTGATTGTTTTCTTCTATGGCCCAGACAGCCGAGACAGCAGAAGGAAGAGGTGAAGGGACAGCCTTGGAGCTTTGGCGAGCACTTCGGAGTCTGAGCCTCCCAAAGAAAGTCTCAGGAACTTGGTCCCCACGCAGCCCTCTCTGCAGGAGGCCTCCCCCCTCCTCTGCTCACCCCCTACCACCCCCATCAAGTCCCATAAAAATATCAAACAAGAAAGTAAAATCTCTCCCTGTTTTTCAAAAGCAAAACTTTAACGAATGGTCTTTGATCCACAAATGTAATTAGCATTAGAATTGGAGATGGAACGGATATTTGTCTAAAAGCATTAATTTAAATCCTGGCCCAGTTTTTTTCCTTATCAGTGCTCTAATTCTAACAGTGCCTGTGGCAGAATCAGAAATCAGAAGGAAGAACAAGTGGGTGTTCATGCAGCAAGGATGCAAGGAAGGACGACGTTGAAAACGTTTGCAAAATCAAGACGAAGGGAGTGACTCAAGCAAATTTGTTCTGCATATCATAAACCCAAACTTGCCAGCACAATAGAGATTATGGGGCGTTTTCACCAACCATGGTTTATCTTCATCACTCCTGTTCAAGATCTCTGAAATGGAAGGAGGGTAGGATGCTAAGAACAGAAGCTTCAAGCCTTCGGCCACCAATGTTTTTTGCTCATAAGTTTCTTTCCCTGGAATTTTAGGAGTTGCTCTGATTCGTCGTGGAGGGCTTATAGGCAATTATTTTACAGCTGATGTAGAAGAGTTCAAATGACAGTTTACAGGATGAAAGATCCTTCATATTATTTAAAATGGAAGGGATGTTTAAATTTAATTCTAGTCATCCGCTGTATTAGTGAAGTTGAGCTGCTGTCAAAAAGTACCACAGACTGGGCAGCTTAGACAACAGAAATTTATTTTCTTCCAATTCTGGAGGCTGGAAGTCCAAGATCAAGGTGTTGGCAGGTCTGGTTCCTTCTGAGGCCACTCTCCTTGGTTAGTAGGTAGTCATCTCCCTGTTGTGTCCTCACGGGTCACCCCTCTGTGTGCACTTGCATCCTAGTCTCCTTGACTCATGAGGACACTGGTCCTATTGGATCAGGGCCAACCCTCATGGCCTCCTTTTAACTTAGTCACCTCGTTAAACACCCTATCTCCAGATACAGCCACATTCTGAGGTGCTTGGGGTTGAGACTCCCACATATGAACATTGGGGACACAATTCATTCCACCCACTCAGCAAAGCATCCAACAGGACCCAACTTCTTGTGCCACCAGCAGAAGAAGCCCTGTGGTCCTCTGCTGATTCTGATGTCCTTCTTCGTATAAACCCGACTCCATGCATCCGGGTGGGGAGATGCAGTCTCCACGGCCACCGAGAAGCCAGAAGCCCCAGGCCCCCTCAAATTAAGCCACCTAGTGGCGCCCATCTCCCATAACTGAGCCCTCCCTATCGGTTGAATCACGTAAATCAATGCCACATGTTTACACCTGTGCTCTCCCCTGCTCGGTAAAACCTACGGCAGAGTTTGCAATTCACCCTTTGTCAGCCTGACGTCTCTCTCCTTTGGCCGGAGGATTAATGGTTTTTAAAGGTTAATAACTTGTTGGTGTTTCCCGTCCCCCTGAAGGTGTTGTCATCTTCCATCTTTTTTCATTTCCTAAGGAGGAAAATAACTTCAGCGGAACAAAGGCTGGGCAACTGCACCAAAGGCAGCCCTCAGAACCCTATCAAAGCCGCGGCGGACTGGGAATAATTACTCGTTCTCAGCCGGGGGTGTCAGTAACACCATCTGAGCACGAGGATCACTCAATCCTTTCAAGGAGGAAAATTAAAAAGGGAACGCAGGGGAAATTCTGGGGCGAGGCTGGCGACACAAAGACAACCAGGACGGTGCGGCCGCCCTCCACTCAGCGGCTGCTGCTCAAAGGAGATGGCCGTGGCGCTTCTAAACGGTGTTTTAAGAAATCCTGACACGAGGAAGAAGAAAAACAAAACCTTTGTCTTTTCTGAAATTTGAAAAAAAAAAGTGGCTGATGAGGAAATTGTGGTGGTTAGTAGGACTGCCTTTTATTTAATCATTTATTAGGCTGCTCTTCAGAAAAGTTGGGTCTGATTCAATTTTTTATTTGAAAATATACATAAACTCATAGAAGAGGATGACTGGAAGCCGCCTCCCGAGGTCGGGCTGTCCAGCCCCCAGGCGGGGCGGCTCAACTGGAGCACGAGGGATGCAGCCCCCAGACCAAGCCGTGAGCAAAAGCAAATAATTGGCTTGTCAAATACCACTATTCCTTTAAATCTCTCCCTGAGCAGCTCCGCTCCCCAGAAGAGGATGAGATGGGAGCAAGAACCCTTGCATTAGAGATGAGAAACATTGCATTCGGGCAGGAAAGACGTTTAAGGGTAGGACAGTGTGTGTGCCCTCATGTGTGCACACATGTGAGCATGGGAGAGTTGCATGTGCATGTGTGTGTGTGTGTGCATGAGTGTGTGTATGAGTGTGTGCATGTGAGTGTGTATGAGAGTTGTGTGTGGGAGTATGTGCAAGTGTGTGCATGAGAGTGCGTGTGTGTGGGTGTGTATATGTGTGTGCATACATGTGCATGCACGTGTGTGTGCGTGTGTTGAGGAGGAAGGATAGGAGTCTCTCTCCCCACTTCCGTGATCACACCGGTCACTTCAACAGACGCTCCCTGGGAGCTGAGGGCAGAACCACAGGCCTTGGCTGCTGTGAACACGTGTCTGGTCTTCCTCAGGCAGAGGGCTGGACGTCTCTCCCTTTCCCTCAATGCACTTAGATCGTGACTTTATACAGCCCACGGAAATAAGCCCATCTGCCCATAGGCTCCCACTCTTTTGGAGATCAAAATGATTTGTGGGCTGGACAAAATGGCAGGAGAATTGGGATAAAAGTCAGGGACAGAACAGAGAAAATGGCGTGACGTATGTCCCAAGTCAGCTGGCTCTGCATTTGCTTCGGGGAAATAGTTGTCACCTCGCCACTTGCTAAAGGTGTTTCTCCTCACTGCCCTTTAAAGAAAGTGGAACAACAGACCGCCAGGATGATGTGAGAAGCTGGACAGCTCACAGTGTGGGCAGTCTTACCTCCACGCAGAGAGGGGGGAAGTGGTTCCACTTTCAGAAGCGACCTCGTCCTCGATTATGAGCATTTGTATGAACAGCACCCCTGGATATTCAGTGCTTGACTTTACACAACTGCCACCATGCCGAGCTTCTTCCTTCAAAGCTAAAAATGCGCCCATCATACAGCTATCTGATTCACCATAATAAAAAAGATAAAAATACTTACATATTTAATAATATATAAAGAATAACAAAAACATGGTCTTTGTTCTGATAGAGAAAACAGGTAAAGGGTAGTTTGATAACAAGTAGATCGAAGAATCTCTTTTCCTTTAACCAGATGCCCTTTACACACAACGAGACATGACCAAGTGATGCCTACAGTGAGGGGCCAGGCGGGCAGGATATGAGTGGGAACATCTCCTCTCAGCAGAAGCAGCTGGACGAGCCCCCACGGTCCTTCCTGGGTCTTGCTTTTTGCCTGTGGGAGTGACTAAACAGCAAGGTCCAGCAGGTGCCAGGTGATAATTCAGAAGTGGGGTTCCTGTTGAGGTCGTGACAAGGAACAAAGAACATGGGATTGCAGGCCTAAGGCCTGCAAGGGAGGAAGCCTTCATTCCTGGAATAAACAAGTAGACAGCATCCCTTCCCCCCCTGCCCCACACGCACGCAAACCCACTCCCCTCTGCTCGGAGTCTGCTTAGGTTTTATCTAATAAAAATAGTCCATGCATGGTGCGTATTCTATAAGACTGGTAGAACTGTATTCAAAATGAGTTGAGTACCAGGGGAGAAAGCGCTCTCCATTGTCAAAAAGAAATGGTTGGTAGGACTTTGATTTTTTTTCCCCCTTTAAAAAAAGCAGTAGGTACTTTCAAAGTCAGGAGAGGCAATTTTTTTTTTTTTTTAACACAAAGAAAGAAATAGCAACAGCAGGGTGTTGCCTTACTCTGTCTGTGCCCTTTAAAATTCCAGCTTCAGGATACGCTATTAATTTTCTCCTTTCTCTTCTGGCATGAGGTTTAGAAAAATACCCGTCCTGCTGTAAGTCTCTGGGTGACTTATTTTAAGACCTCTTGCCATTTGGGATGTGGGATGGGCAGGAATTCCTCCACCCACTGCCCCTGCCCGTGTGCTAAGCGCCCCGTTCCCACCCCAAGAGCAACTGGTGACCACATGGCCAAAGTCCTGCTGATTTTCCCCCAAAGCAAATGAAAACTGATAAGGTCTGTCTGCCTCTGCTGCCACATAATGCAGGGATGTGTCGCAGTGGTGACCCCAGGGCCAACAGTTATTCTTAGCAGGTCAAAGCACTGAATATCAATAGAGTGGTTCCTGAGCTCTGCAACGTACCCTCTGCCTGGAATGTAAACTTCTGTAACACACGCCTCACCTTTGCCCCAGCTGTCTTCATGGTTCCTCACTTCAAAGGATGCTCTTCACGTGGAAAACGCTTTATGGGGAAAAAAAATGGTCAGAGCTACACAATTATTTTAGAAACTCTGCATTGTATTTTAACGGAGGGCAGACGCCCTGGCTAAAGTCTGGAGGGCTTTCAAGATTAAGATCTGAATCCTGAGGTTTAGAAATATAAACGTCAGAAGTACAATCAACCCAACATACGGAGCCTATTCTTTGCTCCTTGAAATAGATTAAATTAAAGAATAAGTCGCGGTTTGACAACTCACCTCACCATTTTCAAACGAAGGTAACCAAGTCCCAGTGCTAACGAAGCCATTTTTTCTGAAAGTTGAATTACGCTGATGATTATTTCATAGCTCTTGGAGCCTTCAAACAACAGCTACTTTGAAATGTCAGCTGGGCCAGGCGAGAAGTCTGTTGACCTCTCTGTACCTAGATTTCGCCTCTGAGTTCCACATCTCGGTGCCTCCTTTGGCCAAGCACAATGTGCAGATGTCATGCATCGGCCTGGCAAGGAGGGACCCAGGAGACAGGAGCTCTGAGCACTGGCCAAGGTCCAGAGCACAGGGAAAGTGAACCTCGGGGAACGAAAGGGACAGAAATCACACAGCCAGTGGGCTCGGTCCTGGCATTGCTTCAAGCTCAAGTACATCATCACACCATTTGGGGAAATGTTAATGTGACAGGAAGGTAAAACAGAAGCTCACCCTACAAAAGGGGGTCCCACGACTCAAGAGACCCACTTGTCACCTAAAAGAAAAAAATCAAAGAGCAGCCTCTGGAGAGGCGTGTTTTGTCCATTCCTCTCGGCACAATAACCATTTCCACAAAAATGCTGCAGAAAGGAGTTTCCGTTTGAGAGAAGGGCTCTTTGTGAAGTGCTCCCCGTGGGCACTGACAATTTCGTGCGAGCGCAACCAATCATTCTCGGGTCACTGGACGGCTTACGGGCAGGTGCTTAACTTCCCTGTTTTAAAATTTCCATCTATGGGATGTAGGACTTGAAAAGGTGAACCTTGTCACCTGAATAAAATTGTTTAATCTTTTGAATTACACATGATATTGTTTAATCTTTTGGATTAAACCATGATGTTCAAGGTGAAGGACCCACCTGCCCTCACCTCCCGGTTACATCACTACTCTCTCGTGACTGGGGTTTGTCACATTGCTATTCCCTTCCATAGCTAAGTGTGCCGTGCTTTATTTAGCAGGAAGTTCTAAAAATGGAAAGTCCTCGAAGAGTGGTGATAGTGTTATGATGAATACTGTCGTTAGTGTTATTCCCTGCTGAACCCAGGAGTGCGGCTGAGCCTGTACAGGACACATAACCCTGGGCATGCAGGAAAGAAAGCTCCAGCGTCAAGTTCTTATTCCCCATCTCTTAGTCTTCTGACCCACGTTCTTGGTGTTTTCATGGTTTTTATCTTTTAGCCTTACTGTTTAAATTTTTATTTCAGAAAACTTAAATTTTCTAATTATTCCTTTTTGATAACAGCAACCTCAAACACTGTCCTGGAAGTCGTTGTTTGCCTGGATAATGCCTCCTCATCCTCTCCCCTAAAATATCCATTCCTCCAAGTGACCTTCCTTAACCCCTGAATTAAATGACACACCTCTGATATACTCTCTCAAAGAACTCATGGAACCATTTTTATTACCCTCTTTATAGTTACAGATTAAAAATAAATGACATTTATCCATCTCTCTCTAGAGAGGTACATGCCGTGTATATGTACACACACATATGCATATCTATCTGTATTTACATCTGTCTATCCATCTATCTTTAACCTTTTCCCACCCTGCCCCCCAAATTCCAGCTCTTGGGGAAAGTGGATGTATCTACTGTGGTCACCTTGGCATCCCCAGCACCCAGTAGAGACAACCAAGTGGTTGTCAATAATGTCTGTTTAATAAAGGAATGAATTTGAGGTGGTTTCTGACATTGGGTAGATCTAGCTTCAAATTCTGGTTCTAGTTGTGTGATGTTTAGCAGGTTATTAAGTGACTCCCTGAACCTCAGTTTTATCACTGGAAAAATCAGAATTGAGGAGTGCTACCCCATAGGTTTGTGAATTTGATGAGGATTCGATGAAATAGCACATGTGATGTCCATACCAACATGCCTGGACCACAATAGACATGCAGCAATGATAAGCATTATTATTATTAGCATTTTTACCACAGTTAGTCCAAATGTGGTGATTCCTGCAAAATAGACAGTCTCAGCCTACTTGGATCAGGAGGCAACATAAAGATTCAAGTGATCACAAAATATCTTCTCGTGGAAATACTCCAGCGCACACAGACGCAGAGGATTCATTGCTGAGCGCTAGGAAGGAGAAAAGTCAAAGAGAAGGTGCTGAGGTGGGCAATTAGGGAACAGGGCTGTGGACCTCACATGCCCGTGTGCTCGCGTCGGCGTCATCCGGGAGGCTCGTGAGGCCACAGCGTGCTGCGCCCTGCCTACAGAGCGTCTGATTCAGAAGGGTGGGCGGCGCTAAAAGGGGAATCTATCAATTAAAAAAGACTTAAAAGACATGTTAAAATGGATAAAACTGAACTACTGTGTCTACAGTTGCACATGTGAGTGACAAAGTTATAAAGGAATCCACCATTCGTAGCCCTGGAGGACAGGGCCATGATGGGGGCGGCTTCTGGGGGTGAGGAGCAGTGAAGGTCAGGGGCATGGCAGTGTTCTACTTCTTGCCCGGGATGGCAGCTACAAGAGTTTTGGTTACAATATTTCATTAGGTAATACATTCTCTTAAAGCAATTGCCTATGTCTGCACTATACTGTACATTACCTCATCTACAATAAAGAGTATGCAAATATATATTACAGAGAAGAAAATTCCATACAAGTAAACGCATTCAAATTTATTCCACAAACTTTAGAGCCATGCTTTTTTAAAAAGCCCGTGATTCCCTATTGTGTATCATTAGATGATGCCCTTGGAATGTGTTTAAAAATAGACAATTTTGCAAAAGAAGATGATGAAAAAGGAAATCTAAGCAATGTAGCATGAATAGAGCTATAACTTTTGAAGTGGTAAAAGGAAGGGATGTGTGTGCATGTGTGTGCATGCACATGTGCATGTGCATATACAGGTGTGTATGTGTGTGCGTGCGAGAGAGTACATGTGCATGTGTGTGCTGTGTGTCTGCATGTATGTACATGTGTTTGCATGTGTGTAAGAGTGTATATGTGCATTTATGTATGGTGTGTCTGTGTGTGTGAGTGCATCCGTGCATGTGTATGTCTGTGTGTGTGTATGCATGTGCGTAATAATTCCGGTTAAAGCCCACACAGGATGGGGAACAATTAAGTACTGTGCTGCATGTACTTGTAGTCTCAAGACAATTTATTTATTTAAGGTGTTTTGTCTTGATCAGAAGTGTTATCACATGAGCATATGTGATGAGCCCGGTTTCCTGGTGTACAGGGCAAGAGCTGTTAATATCAAACACAAATGTAAAATTTACATGGCTTCATGTACTAAAAGAAGAATGCTTTATTTGAATCAATATATAAACAGCTTTGGGAATAGAAGTATAACTAGAAACACAATCTGTGAATGTAAATAAATAAGAACAAATAAATGGTATGAGTATGAATTGGGGCATTTCCAATGCCGACTACGGGAACTTAGGCAGGTTGTGTCCCTCTTGTTGGCTGTAAAATAGGAAAATATAAATACCACCCGTGGAAGGTCTTTTTGAGGGTTAAATGAGATGATGCGTTTGGATGGACACCATACATGTTTCTGAAACACAAGATGAGCTGGAGGGAGAATAAATCACCTCCTGGGAGGCAGATCAGGGGCTGCACACAGTGTAGGTAGAGAAAGATTCAGATCCAAGAGGTTGCAGAGACAAGGCTGGATGTCCCGTTAGATAGGGTTAGGAACTGGCAGGGAGGATGACACCAGGAGAAGTGTCAGGCTCCGGTCGTGGGACAATAGTGAATTTAATTTTAAACTTGTCGTTACATCGGAGGTGCCTGAAGACTATCAGGCACTCGGTGCTCAGGAAGAGCCTCGGGAGACAGGTCTGGGGGCAGCACTGGAGTTGTGTTTCAGAGTGTGGTAGAAACGTTGGAACAGGTGTCGTCTCAGGAGTGCTTGTGGTCAGCAGGCTGACCGAGAAGAACTCAGGCCAACAATACCTGGGGACAGGAGGAAACAGAGCAGGAAGGAGCAGAAATCCAGGAAAGAAGAATTCCAAGAAGTGGATGGCCAACTGCGTCAAGAGCTCCCAGGAACTCGAATAGGAGGGAACTGAAGCAACACAGGGCATTTGATTGTGGAAGGTCCAAGGTGACCTTCCAAACATCAGTTTCATTACAGAACATTGGAGATTGGAGAGGCCAGGCTCGTCCTGAGTTGTGGGGTAGGCGGGGGAAAGACCTGACGGGTGGTAGCAGCTCCACCGGCCGGGGGGGGGGGGGGGGGGGGGGGGAGGGCGGGGAGGGCCAGTTCAGCATGGGGCAGGGGGGCTCGCCTGTCGTCAGGGGAGCAGGAAGGGAGTGAATATGAAAAGCACAGTGAGGGGGACAATTTGGGGGAAGGAAGAGGATTTTTTGTGTCTGCAAAGAAGAGATGGGTACCATGGTGGATTTGTTTATAACCAGAGGGTGGGGTAGTTGGGGTAGTTGGAAATTTGTACAAATTGAGGGCAGCCTCCAAGAAACAGGCAGAGAAATTTTGTCTTGTGAGTTCACCTGTAGAATGAGCCGTGTGCATTCCCGCTTAGAAGACGAGGATGGATATTATGGCCTGGGTGTTCCTTTCACCTCCAGATTTGGGGAAATGCCTTTTAAGAACTCTTTGGAGACAACAGGCTTAAAGAAAATGGGCAGGCACCCTAGGGGCGCTTGGTGCTTTATAGACATAACTACGAACTCTACTTCTGAAAATATGCCAACACTGAACTCAGGGAAAGGAAAAAGCGTTTGTTGACAGAACTGATTGTTAGACACTTTAATTTGGAAAATATTTTGGAGTAGGGATTTCCTTTCAGGTCCCCTAAGAGGTAATAGAGACAGATCTGAAACATCTTCCCCCATGTTCTGGAACAAGGCTAAAATGCTTTCATCATTAATTGGATTGTGGTTGGGTTGACAAAGAATGCACTGCAGTTTCTCTCCCCTGCCCCTCCTGTGTGTGTGTGAGCGCACATACTTCTTTCTCTCTTCTCTCTCTCTTTGGAAAGAGCATATGGCTCGACTTTATTATTCATTAAACATTTGCCTCATCCATTAACTTTGCCCATAAAACATTTTTAAGATTCTACAAGGAGAGGGACACACACATTTCCCCGCGGCCTCCCCGCCCACCCGGCCGTGTGTTTGCAGTTCGGGGGTCCCGGCTTCTTCTTGGTTAAGCCTGTGTGAGACGCTCTTTCCCCTTTAACCCTGTGCGTGCTTCCAGCCAGAAAAGGGTAAAGCATTCAACACGAATTCAACTCAGCTGCAGATTTCACTGTTTAACAGCTTCTGGGAAGACACTAAAAAGACTCAGTATTCCTCCAAAAGGAAGACAGGGTGAAAATTGAGTTAGGAGAAAGAAGGAGAAAGGGCTGCCAAGCCACAGAGAGGAGGAAGGTGAGGGCACCACTCCGTGGTTTCTCACAAAAAAACTCTTCACGGGTGGGCCCAATGCCAGGACACAAACACCTAGTGCACTCGAAATGGCACAGGGGAAGGGGGTTGTGGAAACACAGTCCTGAGGGGGGTGTACTTTTTCAGTTCTGGGCACCAAACAGAAATGCCCTGTGCAGACAGGTGACAGCCACCCATTGAAATATCCCATGAATCAAAGTCAGTCCCTGGATGGATGCCAAAGGGCATGTCTCCATTTTGCAAGTCTCGTTCATACCCAGATGGAAAGACTGTTAAGAACTCAGGATTCTCCTGTCTGTGCCTAAAGTCTGGCCACGTTTTGTATTTCATCTGCACTAAATCTTTCTCTCCATCCAGACTGTGTTCCAACAGTAGAAGCCATGGATTCTGACTTTTCTCTTTGACTCTGGCAGGAGCCCAGTTTGCTAGTGAAGGGGATTCTGGTCCCAGCCCGGCTGTCCGGTGACCCTGGCATGAAGCCAGGGCAGAAATGTGGGCCACAGTGGCTGGGGGGAGAAGTCCCTCCCACTCCCTGACCTGCTTTCTCCTCTTGGATGAGGAAACGGAAGGTTGGCTGCAAACACCAGGCCCATAGGACACACGGGGACTTGAGATGGGTCCCTGGGGCCCAGAGAACACCCAGCCCCTATTCCCAGAAGACTCATCCTGCCCGACGTACACTTTTAAGTGCTCCTGGTAATCAGGGATGATGGATACAACAGATTGTATTTCTTTAAATCAACAAATAATCAAAAGCTCCACCCTTGCCATGAGCTGCAGATGGTTGTTGCCTCTGCCGCAGTCTCCCCGGGCATCTGGAGAACATGCAACATTGTTCCCTTTTCCTTCTTGGTGCTCCAAGGACCAGCCAGTCCTTCCATCTGCGCCCGGCTCTCCCGCCTCTCCCCTCCCTCTGTTCTCCTCTCTCTCCTGACTCCTCCATCTTCCCCTGCTCCTCAGTCTTTCCGAGCAGGCTACAGACATGCCCATATCCAATCTCGAAAATATATATACACACCTCCTTGGACCCTTCCTCCCCTCTGGCTACTTCCCACGTTCTCCTTCCTTTCAGCAGAGCTCCTGGGAGGCATCGCCCAGACCAGCTGTCTCCAGGTTCCTGCTCTCTGTCCCCGGCACCCTCACACTCCAAGCCCACTGGACGTCCACGGGGAGGTGTCGAGGAGCCACCTGGACGGACAAGTCCGGGGAGTGGGCCAGAGGTTCAGGCTGACAGTGTCAACCCAGGAGTCATCATCAAAGAGGTGGCCATTAAAGTCATGAGCAGAGATGAACCTGCCCAGACGGCAGGTACAGATGGCAGACAGAAGGCTGGCCTGAGAGCCGGGTACTCTGATGGTCACCGTCCAGGGAAAGAGGAGGACCCTGCTGAGTACCCCGAGAGAGAGTGGCTGAGGAGGTGGAAGGAAAAGCAGAAGGTGGTTTCCTGCAAGCCAAGCAGAAATGATGTCTGAGGATGAGAACGTTCTTACCGGAATCGCAGACTGCTAAACCGTCCAGGAGGGTGATGACCGAGAGTTGGCACTGGGGTTGGCACTCAGGGGTCCCTGGGGACCTTGGTAAGGCAGTTGTGGTGGGGGATGGGGTGGGTGCAGATAGCCTGCAAGCAGCCCAGGGAAACCCGTTTCAGACTTTGTAAGAGAGTAAGTTTGTGTTGTTTTAATTACCATGAAGGTTGAGGTAATTTTTTACAGTAGCAACAGGAAACTAGTAAGTGACCCATGATGTCAATGTGCCATGAGTGAGGAGGATGGCTGACTGAGCCCTCTGCAGCTGGTTAGAGGAAATTTATAGATAGACAATCAGACAGATGATTGCTAGATATTAATAGATAGATGGATAGACAAATGGATAGGTAGATAGATGGATGGATAGATAGAAGGATAGATAGATGACAGATAGATAGATAATAGACAGATATAAAGACAGAGATATACGTACGGCATCTCTGCCTCTGCCTTTACTGGCTCCCCCACCTGACCACCCACACAGCAGCCACAGCAATCCCATAAATACCCCATCACTTCCTGTCAACCCTCTGCTCCGACCCTGCCCAACTCAGAGTTAAGGCCAAAGTGCTCACAGGTCTACAGGGCCCTCTGGGATCTCACCCCCGGCCTCATCTGCCACTACTCTCCTCCTTGCTGACTCTGCTCCAGTCCCCACACACCCCTCATAGCCCAGGCTTGCCCTACCCCAAGATCTCTGCACATTCTAGTTCTGCAGCCTGGAATGCTCTTCCCTCTGACCTCTGCCTGGCTTGTCCCCAACCTCCTTAAACTCTGCTCATGTGTCACCTTCCCCAGGAGGCCTCTTCTGGAGTTGCTGTCCAGAATCCCAGCCTGTAACCCTGGCACTCCCTGTTTTCCTTCATTGCTTTGTGTCGACATAGCCCCGATCGCCATGCAGCACACTGTGTCTGTTAACTATTGATTGTACCCATTGCTGCATCCATACACTAGAAAGGTAGCTCATAGAGGCAGGGATTTTGTGTGTCTTGTTCACGGTCATAATCTCAGTGCCTTGAACAGTGCCTGGCACATAGTATGTACACAGTAAATACTTGTTGAACAAATGAATGAAGTTATAATTTATAAGTGGGTTTATAAACACAGCAAGGCCATGATGATAGATTAGAAGAATCTTTTTTTAGGACAAAAGAAGAAAGAGATGATACATTCAATGGACTTTTGTGAGCTTAGCACCACAGTGTGCTGAAAACCCAAATAAAGAAGTGTCCTTATTCCTTTACATATGGTCCTCTTTTAATGTATGATCAAGAATTGTGTTATTTGGGGAAGCTGAAAAATTCAAGCACTTTGATAATGATCCATTCATTGACTTTTCAAGAAGAACTTTAGGTGGGATTTTGGCTGTGTTTGATGTACCTGATTAGAAAGCAAAGCCTAAATTTCTGTTTTAAAAGCCTAAATCTCTATCTGGGTGCTCACAAAAGTATATCCTGCAGACTTCAATGAGTTCATCCAAGGAGCAGGTTTTATATACATTCGGAAGGAAGCAATATTTGTAGGATTTTGAGAGCACAGGAGTTCAGTACTACTGGGTTCAATTCTAGGTGATATACATACCCACTCGAACATGCACCCCTTTATGTCTCAGAAGAGGACATAAGCCACGCTGCTTCCAGCTCCTGCTCCCACTTGTTGGCTAAATTAACTGTGGATTCAGCCATTTCCAATCTTGGGCATCTAAGAGAGTCTCACTTATCTCTAATACGGGAAGAGTGTTACCCATCCATCCGGCCAGGAGCATACATGTTTCACTGTGCAGTTCAGATCGATGCGGCCACATAGCAACAGCACCGTTCTCTCTCCCTTCTCTTGATGGTTTACTCTTCCTGGGCTGAGTGCCCTAGTCACCTACACAATTTCCTGGCACCCTCACACAGAGTAGATGCTTCATAAATACACATGAGGTTCTGTCAGGTCATTCCAATGACTGCCCCAAACACCAAATACAGGGAGAACCCAAATACAAGGAATTCTTCATAAATAATAATAATAACAGCAGCTATTATTTACCAGGTGCCTACTGTGTATCAGACACTTTATACACTGTCACCCATTAAATTCCCCTGGCAACATTAGGAGGTAATCCATAGATCAGGAACCCCAGAAGTGCCCCCAGCTGCTGAGTGGAAGAGCTATAATGTGAACCTAGACTCTGCCCCTGAGGCTTGGGCTCTAGCCACTGCCCCATACAAACACCACACTTGTGGAGGTCTTCTGTGGGTGTTATCCAAACTGGTCCTCACAGAGACACTGTGTGTGGGTATTTATTACTGTATCAGATCCCCAGACCTGCTGTAATAAAGTAACACAAACTTGGTAGCTTGAAAACAACAGACATTTATTTTCCTATAGTTATGGAGGCCAAAGTTCCAAAATCGAGGTGCCAGTGGTTTTTCTTGTTTTGTTTTGTTTTTGTTTTTTTGAGATTCTGAAGACAATCTGTTCCCTGTCTCTCTGCAGCTTCTGGAGTTTCCAGTAACCCTCAGCGTTCCTTGGCTTGGGGATGCATCACTCCAATCTCTGTCTCCTCCACATGGCGTTGTCCTGTGTGTGTCTCTTTGTGTCCAGATTTTTTTCTTTTCTTATAAGGACGCCAGTCACTGGATATGGGCCCACCTTAATCCATTATAAACTCATCTTAACTACATCTGCAAAGACGCTGTTTCCAAATAAGGTCACATTCTGAGCTTCCAGGTGGATGTGAACGTTCAACCCAGGACAATTGCTATCTCCGTTTTATAGATAAGGGGAATTTGGGGGCAGG
This sequence comes from Daubentonia madagascariensis, assembly GCA_023783475.1. NCBI lineage: Eukaryota > Metazoa > Chordata > Mammalia > Primates > Daubentoniidae > Daubentonia > Daubentonia madagascariensis. Next base: position 22,485,193 of record JAKFHU010001262.1, read on the forward strand.
GTGCTGGACTTTCACAAAGTCACTTTGAAACCACGGCATTCTAACTTACGGCCCAGTCTCCTTCCTTGCTGCTTCTCTCAAAGACAGTGACACTCTGAGGGGCTAGCAGTCTGCAAGAGCTCCATGGACAGGTGGATGTCGCCAACCAGAAACTCAAGCAATGCACTTGCAGCAACAAGCCAGCAGAGAAGCCTTCAAGAGAATCTCATATCCCCTCTTACGCAGAGTTAAACACCACTGCTTTACCCTCTGCTACTCCGTGTGCCATCACGCACATAAATACCTGTCCAGTGATGCTCTCCAACTCAAACGCAGACAGGAAGATGTTCTCAAATTACGGCATTCCTTGGGAGACTTTCATTTCGTAAGAAAATCTGTCCCATGGTCCAATCCCTAATTTCACAGGGTAATTCCATAGGGGCTATTTCTAGCATATCTCTTATCTTTATGGAAAAAAAGCAAGCAGGGTTCCTCTATCAGGGCCCACAGATGTTTGCTTTGAGGAACTTGAAAAAATGTAATCTGGAGTCCCTCAGATTCCGCAGTGGTCTCTAAGTCCTTCTGGGAATATCTTCCTGCTCCCAGGCACAGATTTGCATTCTTTGCCTTTATGAACAACTTTATAGCTCACTTCAAGACGGTGTTGCAAAATCTTCTTTCATCATGCACAGAATCCCCCAAAACTGAATGATGTTTAAGATCCCATGCGTATTGAGCTAGTAATATTGATAAGTATGATGATAACACTAATACACTAATAGCTCACCTTGATGGAATATTTACTATTTATCACAAACCATTCTTTTTTTTTAAATGTTTATTTTAAACTTTATCAAAAAAGCAAAGTAATATTATGTTATAATATAGGGCAATTGGCACATAAAGAAAAATATGATCATCATACATGAGTCTTATTCTGATTTTTTAAAATTTAGCACTATATCATATGCTTTTTCCTCACAATCATTATATTAGTGGCTCCAGGATGTGCCAAAAAATGTGCAGACATTCGTGCATGTGTTTCAAATTTAGTATATCTGAAATCTAGTAGTCTATTAATTTCTGAGCAGTTTAGTACAATATTTTTACATTTTTCTATTAATGAAAACACTTGGACTGTTTTCTTTATAGTTAGTATCTACTACTCTTTGTATACAAATGTCCTATATTAAAAGTGTTTGGGGTTTTCAGAAAAGTAAATGAAAGGTGCAATGTGCCACATTTTATTAACATTATTGTCCGTATTACTTTTAGACTGGAGGAAACTATCACTAGAGTGAACAGACAACCCACAGAATGGGAGAAAATATCACAAACCATTCTAAGAGCTTTATACATATTGTTTAAAGTAATTTTCAGACAACCCCTGTGGGTCAATTACTATTACTATTTCTAATCTACAGATGAGGAAAAAGTTCAGAAAATATAAGGAACATGCAAAAGTCATACAGCTTAAAAGTGCCAGAGCCATTAAGGTGAGATTTGGGTTTTTGTAATGCATAGTCACAATTAAAAGAATCTGGCAAAACCGCCATTGGGCAAACCTTACAATAATTATTGCTTAAGACAACAGTCATCAAGGGATGATAAAATTAACGAGCTAAAGTTTGATGAGAAACAGGATATTTGCATAGTTTGGAATTATCTCCCTATAAGATACTTATGACTTACAAAAGGAAAACTAGTCACTTTATAGTAGGGAAAGCTCATGGACCCCACCTTGGGGGGGGTGATACTTTTCATTTAACCTGCATTTGCCACATGCCTCAGAGGACACAAAGCTGAATAAAACACTAACCTTGACCCAAAATCATTTAGAATAACCATCAATCACCTCCACATTTCTTCTCATGTAAGGGATGTTTGCGACTCAGCCAACTTCTACGGCTTGTTGAAAAGATTAAAAGGCAGGTACTCCTGGGAATGGGGAGAGGCTGCACAACGAACATGTCATCCACCTGATTCCCACCAGGGACATGTCACAACCTGGAGAGATATCCAGGAAGGTTGTGTCTGTGCCAAACCCTTTTCCTGTGCAGAGATGAGCAAACAAAGCTCCTCCATCAAGCAGAGAACTCTCCCCTACCCCCCATAGGAGGATTTACACATTCATGAGTATGCAACATTTTCCTTACTGACAAAATGTAAAAGTGTGAATAATAGGGACTGTTATCTTATTCATTTCTTTGTCTTGCACTGCCCAGAATATTTGTATCCTAGAGAGACTCAATGAATACTTTTAAATGGGCCAATTAATAAAGTCATTGGAACTACCTTAATTTGAATATAAACTTCTTAATAATAACTCCTATTGTGGTAGTCATACAGTTGTCAGACATTTAGGATAAGAAAATGAGGAAGAAAAGTTGAGTCTAGGCAATGGATTTTTATTAAAAACAAATGTACAGAAAGAGGCTTCAGTATACTGAGTAATTAAGATAGAGCAAGATGTTTTCAAAAACACCAAAAGACAATTTTGGAGAACATTTAAATCATACTGTCAGGGTATTTCACTAGTAGAATTAAATTTTCATATTTCTAGTTTATATGACAATCCAATTTCTAATCCAGTTTTTTCTTACCTTCTGTCTTTGAATTACATCTTCATTTTTATATTGTAGCACTTTGCAACATGCATTCATAAACATCGACAAAACACTGATTCTTTTGTTTATTTAATAAATATTTACCAAACTCCCACTCTGTCCCTGGCCTCAGTTGGACACTAAGGGAAACATTAGTAAACAAGACAAATCTGCTCAGAGGAAGCTAAAAGTCAAGAGGCAGAAAAAGACATTGAAGACTTACAAATGTGGGCATCAGGCCATGAGGTAGGTACAGGCAATGCCAAGGTGACAGAAACTGGTCACTGCTCTCTGAGGTACTCAGAGGTTCCTCAGGGATAAAAATCTAGTGAGAATGATGATGATGATGATGGTGGTGATGATGGTGATGGTGATGATAATGGTGGTGATGATGGTGATGATGGTGATAATGGTGATGATGGTGATGGTGATGGTGATAATGGTGATTATGATGATGGTGGTGATGGTGATGATGGTGATTATGATGATGGTGGTGATGGTGATGGTGAGGGTGATGGCGATGATGGTGATGGTATTGATGGTGATGATATTGGTGGTGGTGGTGAGGATGATGATAGGAGAAGGAGGAACGAGAGAAAAGGAAAGAGGAGGAGGAGCAGGAAAGGAAGCCTCCCCCATCTGTCAGAGCAGGAAGAACATGAGCTTAAATGTCAGACAGACCTGGGTTCAGCCCTGTTTTTTCTCCTTACTGAGAAGGGTTTCTTTACACAAATTAGTTAATGTTTCTGGGCCTTAATTTTCTCATCTCCAAAGTAGAGATTTTAACACCTATTTTTCAAGGCTATTGATAAGGAATAAGCAGAGGGACTAATTATTTAAATTTTTTAAAACCAGCAAAGTGTTTTCAAAAAGGAAGTTTGATCAAAAGAGCATGTTGACATCTCCCTCTCCTTCTTGCTCTAAATCCCCAGAAACTACAGAAAAATATAATTATATATTTTTTAAAATCATAATATCTGTGAGAAACAAGAATGGTGCCATCAGTAGAAGAGAAAAATTCCAGAGACTCCTGTGAATGAGAAAGGAGTTGGGATCCGGTGAGTTGAGGCAGAGACTGGACTGGTGCCCAGAGCACCCCAGGACCTGATGGCTGTGCAGGATGGCAGATCAGAACACAGCCCCGGGAGCCCACGTGTGGGCGGGAGGCCATGGCTGAAGTGGGGCAGGCAACTGAATGTGTGCTCGGGCTCTTGTTTTGTTTGGTGGGGTGAAGCTATTGATCAATATTAAACATTAATAAAAATGTAAAATTGAGCACGATGATTAAAAATTTAAATTACCTCAAGAAAAATATAACCAATATGTGTAACTGCCAAAGCAGTTGTTTAAAAAAGTAAATGGAATAAGTAAAGCTTGCTTAGCTCAATTTTTAAAAAAGAAGAAAGCATGGAAAAGAAATAGAGTAAAATAAACAGAAATAAACCCAAGCATGTAAGGACATCATGATATAATAAATACTATTCAGTCAATTCCCCCTAAAAAAGGAAAGATACATTCAACTTGGGTACAAATAGAAACTCAGCTATATGATATTTACAAAAGGCACATTAATGATATAACAAGTTTAAAAATAAAGAGATATAGAAAAATGCAATATTAATATTAGACAAATGAATTCAAAAAGGCTAAAGAAGGATATTCAGATTACCAAGGGTAAAATTATTAAGAAACTGTGACAATCAGAAAGTCTTATGCCCAAAGAGTTATGGGCCAATCTGACATATGAATATAAATATAAATTTCCTAGACAAAAATATTAGCATATTGAGTTCAGTAGCACATTAAAAGGATAATATATCATGGCAAAGTTTAATTTGCCCCAGAAGTCTTTAAAATGATCAAAAAGAAGTAAAGGAAGGGATAGAAAACTATAAAAGAATAAGACACCTTAAAAAAGTGATTTGAAAAAGAAGCATATAGATATTCTAAGTTGAAAAAATATAGCATTTGGAATAAAACAGTTCATGGGCAGATTGAAGATTAGATCAGATACAGTTGAAGAAAGAATTATTGGACTGGAAGATAAAGCTGAGGGCATCCGCCACAAGGCACCACATGGAGAGGAGGAAAGGGAAATGAAGAGAAGTGGAACAGTAGGACCTGCCAGCATGTCTATGTGGATTGGGGCTCGGTCTGACATGACCCTTCCTTTTCTGTTTTGTTCCAGCCAGCACTGTGCAGCCTCAGAGGTTTCTATGTTCTCTTCCCACTGCCCAGACCTCTTATCTCCTGCGTCTTCATGGGAATCATTTCCATTCTGTGGGTGTCGGCTCAGATACCACTGAATACATTCAAGACATATCTGTTGTGTGTTGTGTTCCTACTTTGGCCCAGGCACTGAGGGTACAGATTAAGACAAAGTTTCCATTTTCCTGAAGCACACATTCAAGGCTTGGGGGAATGGGGGAACAGATCATAAATAGGATGCACATTAAGAAGCAAATTTTACTTTGTGATGAGTGTTACAAAGCAAATAAAACAGGATTTCTTCAGGGAGGCCTTTCTTGGCCATCCGCCCTGAAGCGGCCCTGTACTCTCTAACACATTAGCCAATTTATGACACTTATTGAACTTAATACATGATAATGTCCTCTCTCCAAGAGGAGAGACCTTATCTGCCTTGTTTATGACTGTATATCCCGTGCTGAAAACACAACATGTGTTGGACAAAGAAGATTTCAAATGAATAAATGACTTTTATTGGCTCTCAGATGCACGTGCTGACCTCACATGGCTAATCTGAAGCCCAAGAATCTCTTTACTTTCACCCACCTCCACCCCCCCTCCATGGCCAGAGGTGTGCTGGTAAGTGTTTAACAACCAGCTTTTCAGGTAAACAAAACCACCACCACCACAAAACAAACAAACTTGATTTGTAATGTTTGCCAATTTCCATGGCGTAAATACTCCCCATGGTCAATTTCAAGCTACCAAATGACTCACCAAACATTGGGAAGAAAGATGCTGTAGCTCTCCATTACATAGTATGTCCTCCGTACAGATAAACCAGGTGTAATTAACCTTAAGAGCACAGATCATAATGAAATATAGTAAAACTTGGAGCATTTTTTACCTTTGTTTTAACATACCTTATTTAAATGCAAATTTATATTTAATTTTTAATAACGCTATGTTTAACACCTGGTTCACAAAATTCCTGAAAATGTAACAATCAGCTCTCAGAAGCCTGTCTGAACTGACTCCAGAGCACCACTGCCTAATGCTGAGAATTACCAGAAATTTAAGTGGGTTGAAGAAAAGCCAGGTAGTTAACTCCCAAGTGGCTTAACATAAAGCAAGACGTTTCTTTACTCCCTGGCACATGAAGGCCAAAGACCAAAAGACATGTTCAAGTGCAAAGGAGGGGTATGGACGCAATTTGATTGTGCTAATGGTTCTCAATTGGAAAAACCTCGTTTTGTGAGAGAGGACCTTATTCTCACAGTGTCTGGGATAAATGTGCTCCGCACTCCAGAATCCCAGCTAATTCAGCTAATAGGAATGCAAACATTGATCTAAATTGAGGCCCCAGAACAGTCTCTTACATCTTCCTCGCCCCAGGGGGGATGAATGAGAAAGATTACTTGTGGATTATAATTGCTTAAAATAGGTTGTGATGTAAAAATCTAATCCCTTCTCCTCTTCAATAGTAAAGTTCTACAGACAGAGAAATTATGCTTAATGCCAGTGTATTGAAGGTAAAAAGAAAATTCCGTTCTCCCTTTGGGGGAAGAGAAAGGACATCTTTTTAGAGCTGTCAGAATTCACAAGCCATAATAAATTATTCTTTTTCATTACTGATTTATTAAGCAGGCTGCTTGGTGTAATGGCAGAAAATTTCTCTTTAATTTTCATAGCGTTAGACTACTGTGATTCCTGATCCGAAATCAACTTGAGTTATTAAAAGAAGGGAATGTATTTAATGTCATGCATCGGGGTTTATCTTCATTAAATTCTTCCAAGTACAGGGTTTAAGCATTTATGTAACCATTGTTTGTCTGGAAACAAGACAACAGCTGTGTTCTTGGGACAGTCTCCATTAGGTGTACACACCCCAAGACTCTTTGGTCTTAGAGTGATTGGCGGGTATGTCAGCCGTAAAATCTGAAGAGGGTGTAGCAATCTCAAGCTAAAGAATCATAGGACCCAAAGAATTCTCTACCACACATTTTCACTGGAATTAGAGTTTTTAAAACAGTAAATGACTGACCAAGACATTAGAATCACGGATGTGGCCAGAATTTGGGTAAACCCAAGATGTTTCAGAAAACTTCCAATAATATATATAAAATTGTAATTATGTGAACAATCTCTGTACCCATGGAGAAGCAAAACAGCTGCAGTCTGTTACCTTTTTCATATCACCTCTGCTGATGAGAGAGTCTTAAACTGAGTTACAGGATTTCTTCCTTCTATTCACAGATCTTGTAACTCACCAAGTTCTTACTATGCGATGGTTAAGACTAATTTTCAGCCCTACAGGAGGTTTTAAAATATTCTGGGGAAGACAACTATCTATGGAAGGTCCACATGAAATATGAGCTGTGCAATTCAGGTCTGGGAAAGGGCAGAGCCACCTATGACCCTCCCACCTGGGGGGTCTGGGTGGCCTCACCCGCCAGGTGGCATTGCAGCTGAGCCTTTGGGGGTCTTTTTGAATTTATCCAAATAGAAATTAGGAATAAATGCACGATCTCATTGCCTTTAATAATGAGATATCACTATATTTTATTGAATTAGTAGAACCAATGAGTAAATAGGTGCTACCCCAATCTAGGTAATATAATTTCCTGATTATTCTATTGGGACTTACATAGTAATTGATCTCTCTACATTTGCAGACACTGGCCAGGCACAAACTAATTGTATGATGATATCCAACTGAATGAGCTCAGGACTTTTGACTACATTCTAAATAGCTTCTTTGTGTATTCACATGGATATCCCCCTTTCCCTGATTTAGTCAACCAAACAGTCAAGACCATTTCTGGAATCCTCTGCTATTGAAACGTACTTTATTCATGGTATACGTTATTACTTCTAGGGCCACCATGCAGGCAAATGCCCCTCATTCCCCAGGGATAGAGGAAGATCCTCCCGCTCACTGCTGATCCCACTCGGCAGTGTGCTTGGCACAAGGGGGCACCCAACCAATGACCAGTGAGCAGGTGAGACTGACCAGGCACCACTTGCACGGTGCTTGCATTCCCATGGAAGGAGCTGGATCACCCACAGGTAAATGAATTCAGATGAAGAAGCGTGTTTAGAAGAAAATGAAATGGGGGTGCAGGGGTCAGCGCAGGGAGGTGGGGGAGGATGCTGCAGAGTGTGTGTGGGGGGCATCTCTGTAGGTGCACTTTAGTGAGGCTGGAAGACCAAAAGAACAAATCCTGTGGGGACATTGAGGAAGAGGTGAGGCCAGAACCAGCATGTGCACAGGGAAGGACGGAGGCCCATGCAGAGCCAGCGAGAGCTGGGCAGGAGCCAGGCCACGCAGCCTCATAGGCCCCCCGCAGGGAGTTTGGATTTTCTTCTAAGAGAATCGAGGGTCCACTGAGGGTTTTTTCTTTGTTTGTTTGGGTTTTTTTGGATTTTTGAGACAGAGTCTCACTCTGTCACCCTGGCTAGAGTGCAGTGGCATCATCGTAGCTCACTGCAAACTCTAACTCCTGGGCTCAAGTGATCCTCCTGCCTCAGCCTCCCAAGTAGCTGGGACTATAGGCATGTGCCACGATGCCCGGCTAATTTTTTTCTGTTTTTAGTAGAGACAGGGTCTCGCTCTTGCTCAGGCCGGTCTCAAACTCCTGACCTCAAGCAATCCTCCTGCCTTGGCCTCCCAGAGTGTTTACAGGTGTGAGCCATTGCACCCAGCCTCCATTGAGGGTTTTAAGCAAGAGAGTAGCGTGATCTTCATCTCAGAAGGGTCACGCTGGTGGCAGAGTAAGACAGGCCTGAAGGCAGGAAGGGAAGCAGGGAGGCCAGAGATGAGTGGGCTTGGATGGGGGTGAAGAGGATGGACAAGGATGGCAACGGCCACCCTTGGTATGTATTTTGGAGGTTGATGCGACGGGTCTTGCTGATTGGCTGAGTATGGGTGGGGAGGGCCGTGTGAGTGGGTATCAAGAATGACACCTACGATTTTGGCACCTACAGTTGGTGGATGGAGTTGCCTGCCATTTGGTGGCACGAGGAAGACGGGGAGGCAACCGGGTTTGGAGAATGGAGTGGGCCAGGGTGGGAGGACACCTCTTGCCTACTGAAGGATTCTTTTGTGTGTTGATGCTTTCCTGCCTCCCCCCCTGCACGATTCACCAGGCGTGTGATGCACGATGGCCTCCTGCTCAGCCCGGGGCCAGCCTCCCAAGAAGGTGCCAGAAAACACCACTCTGAATCTTCAACGAAAAAAGCCAAATCCCTGCCAAGGCATTCCAGCCTGTTCTCAAAGGAGGTCGGGTTTGTTTGAATAAAATCCAGTTCTCCTGGGCTGCCACCCACCTGCTTGTTCACCACAGAGCTCCTCCCTGGAAGACACCTGGATGTTTTGGACTTGGCATAGGTGACCCAGTTTGCAGATGGTGTCGAAGGAGTAGGAGCCGTATTCACAAAACCCACTGATCCAGAAAACCATTACAGGGAAGGATTTTCAATTTCAACGGCAGGGGTGGTGGGGGTGGAAATTAAAGGGGGGGAGAAAAGAGCAGAAACAAAAATAACAAGGCCATTAATCTTTCATTAAGTTAAAGGGATGAAAAGGAATCGCTTAAAGTATCATTCTTTCCTTGCACCACAAGCATGCTGCCCCCTGCTAACTTCAAAGGCTCGGAAGAGAAGTTGGTTAATATAGTTGGCACAGTATCAGGCTGTGGTTTACTTTTGCTTAAGTAGGATCTTTTTTTCCTTTTCAACAAAGAAAGCACAAGGGTCGGGCACTCATTGATAGGAGGCCCACGACGTAAAAGATGCCTTTGTGTTACGTGCAGAGGCCTTTAGAGACTGCTCTGCCAACACAGTGTTTGCAGACTGTTTGTCACAGACTCATACAACCACCACAAAAAAAAAAAAAAAAAAAAAAAAATCTGCCAGAAAGAGCGTAGAGAAAAGGATCATTGTTCTGTTCCCTCCCTGCTTCCCGCCTCTGTAGAGTCAGGCCTAGCCCCTGCCTCGGCATCTGGGCTCCTGGTAGCCTTAGAAAAGATGCAATTTGCAAGAAAGAAACCAAAATGTCCTGGTTTTCAGGCAGAGGGGAAAGAACCAAGAATCTCTCACCTGTTCGGGGGCAGGGGGCATAAACAGCTTTGTGCTTTGGGAGGCTGTTTTTCTTCAAGGTAGTGCTGTTTATGCTGAAAACAAAACTAATTGGTGGTGAGCGCAGGGCTTTGTGGTTAGGCACTGGCTCCGTGTAGGCAGCGTGAGGCAGGCTGCTCAAGTGCAGATGACCAGGGAGGAGGGAGAGCAAAGGGGGCGGTGTGTGCTGGGAGGGCCTGAGCTGGAAGCCCCCCGGAGGGCTTGTCTGAAGGCAGTGTTGGAAGGCTGTCCTCCATATCCTGCCATATTAGAAGGCTGTTTTTCAATGTCCTGTTTTTGGTTTGCTTTTAACAAAGAAGGCAAGGATTGGGAGAGGGAGACTAGCATCTGCCTTTTAAGAAACACATTACAAATTTGATTTTAATAGAGTCAGTGAGGTTGCTTGGCCTTGCTTGTTGGCTGCCATAACAAGTAAGGGTTAAGTCTGTCAGGCCCAGAGATAGGGTGACCAGTGGTCCCAGGGTTCCCAGACTGTCCCAGATACCACTGAGTTAACAGTCTCTGAAATCCATGACTTCTGCCTTTTTGCGAGCGTTGTCACCCAACCTAGTGAATATTTTGAGTCTGATTAAACCAGGTGAATCCTGGCTCAATCGTTGCCCCTTGTGAGTTGCTGGGCAAACTGCTCACAGTCTGAGAACCTGTTTCCACGTGGCAAATGGTTATAATAACTCTCTCCTGGGGCTATGGTGAGGACTAATTGGGACATAGGACAAGAAAGCATCTGGCATGTAGAAGGTGCTCCATAAATGCTCCATCACTGTTATCACAAACATCCACTGCATCTGCTGAACACACATCAGAAAGGCAGAAGGGAATAGTAGCTTTTCCAAGACATTTGCTTTAGAAAGAGGGATGTTATGGTTTCTTTAAGAAAAAACCGTAAATAGAGGCTTAAATAAATGTCTATAATAGTTTACCTCTGAGTAGAGAACCAACAGGGCACTTCGGAAAAGCAGAAATAAGTTAGGAGGACGGGGTGATGGTGCCAAGGCAGACCCCGTTTTAGCCTCCTAATCAGTCTATTTCCATCTTTGCACCCTTCAGTCTAACTCTCAATACAGCAATGAGATGTTCTTTTAAAAGGTAAGTCAAAGCAAGACACTCCTCTGTTCAAACCCTCCCAAGCCTTCCTGTGGTCATCAGAATAAGGGATTTTGAGTTGACAGTGGCCTCGCATTACCTCCTTGAAGTCATCTCCTTTCCTCCCCTTCCTCTGAGCAGCTCTGTCCCTCGAGCCCCCAGGCACTTGCCATTCCAAGGCTCTGCACGGACTGGCATCCACCTGGCACACACTCCCTCGGCTATCACCATGCCATCCTTTACCTCCCAGTGGTCAGTAAACATTTGACAAATGAATGGAAGTTTGTATTTGCTGGTAGTTGAAGCCTAGGCCATGCGACTTGCATTTTAAGAGTAAGGATAACAAATACTAAACCTTTTGAGAAGCAGTAAATATTTGCCAACAATCTCCTAGAAGGGGACAAGTGACTGTACCCCACATTTGAGGTGGAGGAGCTGGGTGTGCTCACACGTGGCCTGGAGCACGGAGCAGCCCGGGGGCTTTGGTCCCGATGACCCCAGCTGTTACCTGGGCACGTGCTCCCAGCTAGAGAGTCTTACTTCCTGCCTCTCACTTCAGCCTTGGCCAGGAAATGGCACGAGTTGGTGAAGCCAGTGGCCCAGTGATGGGTCCACCCCAGATTGCCTCTCTGTCCCATGTGGAGAGCAGGAAATGAGCATTTTTCTTGTCTCTTGTTTGAGCCAGTCTATGCTGTGCTCTCTTTGTCTCTACCCTGACCATGTTAATGCAGTGTTAGGGGAAGGGTAGGATAGGATGAACCTTTTGATTATTGGTTGAAGAAATATTGGGCTTTACCGAGAGGGAGGTAGTTGGATGGGAAAGTGAACATTTTCAATTAAACAATAGTGTTGAGAGACATCTTATCAAGCACACATATTTTTGGAGCAATAGAGAGACGGTTTGTGGTTTTATGTCAGCAAAAGACGAGAAGAGGCAATAAAGTGAAGTGTTTTTGAAAGATAGCCTTGTAAGAGTTTTAGCTCAAGCTTTCCTTGGCCTAATTTTCTCCTCTGGCCTAAAGTTTTGCATGAGAAAGGCCTTTGGAATGCAGAACAAAGGGAATGTATGCTTTTGTCCTGTGGATTTATCTGCTGACACATTTCTCCAATCACTCTATAGCCCGTGTTACTCACTTTAGATTTTTTTTTTCCTTTTTACAAATGTTAGGTCTGAAAATTGATTTAAAATTCTGGGTATCTTTATTTCCTGGTCCAGTCATGGTATTTTAGAAGATTATCTCCCCCGTGATCAAGAAAGTATTACTTTGAAACTGTCTCCTTGGAGAATTGACTTACACGGGAAGAACCGTTCGTTCTCACACCGACCTGACTGGGACATAGAAGTGACATTGCATTAAAGTAGCACCAGAGAGTAGGGGTGGCTTGGAAATCATGGAATCAAAGGAAAATGATCCAATATTTCAAACAAAATCATGTCTCATATATTTCTGCTCCATTATAATAGGGTAAGTTAGATCTAGTCTTACAGGGACTGCTATCTTAGATGTGGAACTCTCTAAGTGCTTAAAATGTCTTCTATTTTATTACATGTACAAAGGAACTCTTTAGCACAGTGACTGTGACATGGAAGTCATATCTCAATTTTCTTTGTCGACGAAAACCACTCGAACCTAGAAGGCTACACTGCTACTGAAGAATTTATCCTACCAGTATTCCCCACAGGTGAAAGGGCACTATACATTATACAGTTTTAAAAGGAACCTGTTCATTGACTAAAATGCCAAAATAGTCCACCTGTATTTTTTTAATTTATTTTTTATTGAGGTAAAATATACACATATAATTTACTATCTTTACCATTTTTAAGTATACAGTTCAGTAGTAGCAAATACATTTTTTTTTCCACCTGTCCTATATTAGTACTATAATTTTAAGATTTTTAGTACACACAAAATGTTTTTTGGGTAAAAATTGAGGCTGTGAACTATTTTCTTTTAAATTGAAAAGTGATTTGTAATTATAGATAGATTTGTTTCCCCTTTGTTAAGCTGTGAGTAAATTCACTTAGTTAATGGTTTTAAAAAACTAACTTTCTGGGATGTAATTACTTTTTAAATACTTGTCAATGAAGACACCATCATGAAGTCTCACTATGTGTTCCATAAAAACAAATCTAAAATGTAAAGCTAATGAACTGCAAAATCTTGCAACTCTAAGACCAAGTTAATAAGACATATGGCAAATTTATCCTTATAAAAGATTAGTTTTATGCCTAAACTGTTGAAGATTATGGCTTCTATTTATGAATCCATGAAGTCATGTGCAATAGCTAACAGTAGGCAAAGGCTGGTTGGCTAGAAAAAGACAGCACAGAATCTCAATTTTTTCATATTCTTTCAACAAATGCTTATTGAAAATCTACTATGTGCTAGACATAAAACTGTCTATGTTCTCATGAGATTAACAATCAAAGGGGACATACAAATGAATAAAGAGGCATAAGAGATAAGAAGGTCCTACATCAAATTCTTTTTATTGGGGAAAGCATGGGGTATCATGGGAGTGTAGCAAAGGTCATCTTATTGGGAGGTTGGGAAGATTTACCATAGAAATGACATCTAAACTGGTACCTGAGGAATGAATAGGAATTAGCCAGACAAAAAGTAAGAGTCACTTTAACTGCTTCAGACAGAGGAAACCACATGTGCAAAAGCAGGCACGCTAGTGAGAAGAGCAAGTTCCAGGGACTGAAAAAAAATCCATGTGATTGGAGTGAAGATTATGCGGGTCCTGTAGCAAAGACGACCTTAGAGAGAGAAGCAGGACAGACGGTGAAGAACTGAGGCAGTTCTGAGCCAGAGCAGGGGCAATGAGGGTGGAACACGTGGCTTGGCTCGAGAGGCATTTGGGTGAGAGAATAGATAGAACCGGACGCTTGGTCAGAGCGAGGGGCTGAGGGGAAGGTTGAAGGATGATGTGGAGGCTACTGGGTGGAGGGCTGCAGGGAGGCAACTCCACTGTGGACATGCTGCTCTGAGACATCTGCAGATAGCCAAGAGAAGGTGCACAGCTCTCAGCTGGACACATGGACTGAGAGCTCAGACACAGGAGTCCGAGGATTGAGTCGCCCCCAAATGGGTGGTGTCTGAGGCCATTGGAGGAGACCAGATGGTGTCATTGGCTAGAGTGAAAACAGAAGGGGACCCTTGGATACCTGTCATTTAAAGGGTGACAGAAGAAGAACTCTCAAAAGACACAAAGATGGGGACAGTGTAAAATAAGACAACAAGATGAAAATGCTGGACCATGGAGATAGACAACTGTTAGCAGATAGCTGAAGAAAAATAAGTCAGCAAAAGAAACTAGGAGTGAGTGGCCAGAGAGTGGGAAGAACACAAAGAGTGTGTGATGCCAGAAAAAACCTCGACCACAGGGCGCCTAAGAAAGGGGGGTGGTTCCTATACTACAGAGCAGGGGAAGAAGAGGGTCTGAGGCTAGCCCAGTGGGCTTAGTGACCAGGAGAGGGTGTTTGGGGAGGAAGCCAGAGGTTGAGCAACGGAAGCGAGTTGAGTCTACACAACTTCTCCAAGGAGTTAACTGTGAAGGGCTAGAACAGAGACGGTGCAGTGGCTGAAGGGAAACCATAGGGCAGGAGTGTCTTGTGTTACGATGGGAAGGACTATTCTAAAGATCCTTCAACTGATATCCGTGAGATTCCACGGGGCAAAGATATTTTAAAGGTACATTTAATATTCACTGCATTTTAGATATATGTTTACTTTACAGAGCCACACTTAATGAAGTTACACCTCTCTGGATGGAAACTAATCTTCTTTTTAATTCAGATTAAATTACTACCCAAAAAAAAACCTTATGCAAAAATATTTTGGGAATGAGGACATTAAATAAGCTCATCTTGGTCCCTGGGCATGGTTGCTGCTGTGTGTGTTTGTTGGTTTTTAAATTCATTTTGTTAGAACTGTGCGTTGTCTACTCCCTGTTAGAACCATGGAAAGCCAGTTTTGGAAGAAACCTTTAAAGCTAATCTTATCCAGCCTGTTCTTGCTTCTCCTTTATGTATCCCCAACAAGAGGTCATTCAATCTCTGCTTGAATAGCTCTGAGGACCAGGTGTTCATAACTTCAGAGGCAGTGTAGTCTAACTCGGAGAACTTCTGATTTCTGGAGCATTCTCCCTTATATGGAGTCCAAATTCGTTTCCCTATACTTTCTTCTGCTTGGGGGTGATGAATACAAATTTTGAAGTCAAACTTCCTGGGTTCAAATCCCTGCTCTGCCACTAACAAGTCACGTAACTTGGGCAAATTACCTGATCTCGGTGGCCTCAGTGTCTCCCACTGTACAATGGGGATGAATATCAGAGCCCACGTCATGGGGCTGTCACCAGGAGCAACCCCGGTGGGACATGCAGAGCGTCCCGACTACGTGCTCAATAAATATTAGCCATCATCTTATCCATCCTTTTCCACTCCATGGGTTCATACAGGGAAAAAACAAAACATAAAAAAAAAAAACAACAAAAGCAGGGAAATCGAATAGCCTTGATGTGTTCTAACCTTTCAAAAATTTCAAGGAAACTCTCGCGTGGCAAAACATCTACTCATGTTTTTCTCTTCTAAATATCATAAGTTCCTCCTCAGCTTCTCATCTGACAGGACTTTAAATTCCTTCACCCGCTTGCTTACACTCCTTTGAACATGGGTGTATTTATATCTCCTTAAACCCGATTTATTTATACCCTCCCCTTAGAAGTGTGGTGCCTGGAACAGGACTGAATACTGCAGAGTGGCATGTCCTGAGTGGAATAGACAGAGCTTGTCACTCCCATCTTCTTTGTGTTGAAGCTCCATGAAGGCTAAGACGCCAGAGCTCTTTAACTGCTGTCACGGTCACAGCACACTGCAGATGCATGCGGAACTCGGCGGGGAGCACAAAACAATCCTTCGGCCTTTGTATAAGGCTGCTTCTATCCACAGCAGAGCACCGATTCTGGAGATAAAATCCCTGGAGTCAAATCCCAGCTCTGTCTTACCAATCTCTTTATGCCTTAGTTTCCTCATGTATCAGATGGTATAATGATAACCACACCTACCTCGAGGAAGTAGTTCAGATTAAAAAGGTGTAAAATATAGGTAAATGCTTGGCATATAGTAAGCCCGAGACAAATGTTAGCTATCATTATTATTCTTATAGTATTTTTTATCCCAAGAGTAGGATGTTATGCATTTCTGTCATAATGCTTATTTTGAAAATACAAATTTGCTCCAGGGTGATTGACATAGTAGGGGACAATTTGAGCTCACCACAAAATTCCTGTTTGCTCATGGGCAATTTCATCTGTGATAAATGCTATGTGAATACAGAAAACAGTCCCCAGCTGAACCAAGCAGCAAAGAAATATACAAAACGCACACGTGTCCATGCCTCAGACATCCACTGACGATGTCAGTTCACTGAGTTTTATGAGCTGACCCACACACATCTGCTGACACACTTCCTTCTGATTTCCGATAATAGTTTTTCCACCACTTCATGATAACTCATGAGCTATGATCCTTCCAGGGCCCACTTCCACAAGCAAACTTCAGGGGCTTTCCCAGGTGAAGTGCCATATTCATTGTAGTATTTATGCAGCAATTTTTAAAAGCCGTACGGGTTCCTACTCTCTCTACCCAACCTAAAATTTGCCGACTGTACAAAACCATCATTGTGGTAACAAGTGGGTCTGGCTTTGGATCAGCTGTAGTGTTATTACAAGGATATAAAGTTGTACAACATATAACCTGGGAGCCAGCCTGGTGTCGTAAGAACAGCTGTGAACTGGGGCGGGGAAACTTGGCTCTGCCAGTAGCAGATGGGCCATCTTGGCAAGATGGTTCATTTCCGGGAAACACACTGATTCATCTCTAAAGCAAAGACATCAGACTAGGAAATTCCTTAAAGTGCCACCCAAAGTCCAAAGCCCCACATTTCTTAAGACGTCTTCTTAAGTAAAGATTTCAATAAGGGGAAAAAAGTCTCTTCTTCCTAAAGCAAAATTGGAAAATACCTTATTAAGTCAGTAACATGATATAAAATTCATTATTATCCTGAAACCACTTTATCCCACAGGAAATGCTTTTTTCATTTTTGTAAGTCTATTGTCCAGAATATAGCCTTTCCCTCTCAATGATTTATGGGTATTTAGTATTATGTTCCCATCAAATTCATGGATAACATGAAGCTTAGAAATGTCAAATGTTATGAATAATAGAATCAGAATCGAAATATTCTGAGAGTCTATGAAATTTAGCAGAGATAATTACAGTCTGTTCTGCTAGAATGCAACACATATATGCCTAAAAATCGCTGTGCTGTGCAAAATCATGCAATAAAAATCACATGGCTTATGAGAAAAATGAGGTCTTACAACACTCAAAAAGCATGTCAGTGACACATTTTTTAAAAATGATAGAAACCTAATAAAAATCACAGCATGTTTTACACATGTTCAGTGGTGCAGTTCGAAGTCAAACTTCCTGGGTTCAAATCCCTGCTCTCCAGCTAAGAAGTCATGTGACTTGGGCAAATCACCTGTTCTCAGGTGCTTCAATGTGTCCATCTGTATAAGGGGCCATTGCTGGGAGTAACCCAGGTGATACACGCACAGTATCCCCGGTTCAAGGCTGTTCTTACAACACCAGGCTGTCTCCCAGGTTCTAGGTTGTATAACTTTGTATCCTTGTAATAACACTACAGCTGATCCAAAGCCAGACCCACTTGCTAACACAATGATGGTTTGTACAGTAGGCAGCTTTTAAGAAGGGTAGAGAGAGTAGGAATGCTTACAGCTTTTTAAAAATTGATACATAATATTTATCACCGATTCTGGAGGTAAACTCCCTGGAGTCAAATCCATGTGCTATTTTGTGACATGTGATATTTTGTTACATACATAGAACTGTAATGATCAAGTCAGGGTATTGAGGGTGTCCATCACCATGAGTATTTATCATTTTTATGTGTTGTGAACCTTTCAAGTTCTCTCTTCTAGCTATTTTAAAATATATACAACACATTGTTGCTAACTATGCCATTGAACATTAGAATTTATTCCTTCTTTCTAACTGCATGTTTGTACCCATTAACCAGTAGGCAGCTTTTAAGCTGGGTAAAGAGAGAAGGAGTGGTTAACAGTTTTTTGGAAGCTGCCAGACACATGATGGTGTGTTCGTCAGATGGAAAACAAAACACAATGCTCTATTGGTGCTGCTGATAATGACAAAATAAAATCAGAAACACCTAAGTCACTCTATATAAACATACATTTTTGTTTTTACTGGAATAATTCTGATTAATTCTATACTTGGATCATCAGAGTCAAATAGTTAATTTGTATAAAAGAATAGAACATGTAAGGAGCCTCAGTCCAATATCTTGCCTTATTCATTCATGTACATGGTTTATTTGTTAATTAATTTAGTTCTCCACTTATTTATGTCAGTAAAAGCCCCTGGCTTGAATTGTCCATTCATTCGTTTGTTTGTGTGTTTGCATAGCATAGGTGATGCACACATAGCCACAGAATTTAAAAGTATAAAAGGGTACAAGAGAAAAATAAGTTACCTTTTCTCCCCTGTTCTTCCCTCCCCTAAGAGAGGAAATCACTTTTTATCAAATTAGAGTGTGTGTCTTTTTGCCAGATGGTCCATGTGTTCACAATCATGTGTGTGTCACACAAATGGTGATATAATATCTACACATTGTTCCAGTCACTCTCAACTGGGGATGATTTTGACTCCCAGGGACATTTGGCAAAGTCTGGAGGCATTTTTGGTTGTCACAATGGGAGGTGGGTGCTACAGGTGTCTCACAAGTAGAAAGCAGGGGTGCTGCTAAACACCCTGCATTGCGCAAGACAACTCCCCCACCACCAGCACAAAGAATTATCTGACCAAGAATGTCAACAGTGCTGAGGTTAAGAATATCTAGCTTTCAATTTTTTTTTACTTCTTAAGTTGTTTTGACTATCATTCCTCAAACTACTTAGACACAGATTTCCCTAGAGTATGAAGAGAAGAAAGTTTTAACGTTGTGGGCAAGTCTGAGCTCAGTTTTATTTCCTGGTATTCCAGCACCTGCCAGAGGGCATGGTGTGCAGAATCCACTCAGTTAGTATGCTTTGAATGCATAGGCAATTAGTTAGTTATTTAAAATAAAATGAAATGTACTGTGAGCTGTTCTTCTTTCTTCAAATCCAAACTCCCCAATTGTTCTGCAGCATAGATTAGAATTTGACCCAAATGCCACAGAGCAGGTACGGCTCTGGCTTTTTTTTTTTTTTTTTGGACCGAAAGAAAACAATGTAAATTCTGAAGGAAAATTTCCATTTGGAAACAAGTGTTGTAGAAATGAGCTGCCTAAAACAGGCCCCAGGTCCTTCACCTGTCCTCAGTTAAAAACAAGTTATTAAAATAAGCAAAAAGCTTTCCCAGGCTTTTAAACGATGAGGCCAGTCAGTTACCGTGAATAAAAAGCATTATAACACACATGACTGAGAGGGGAGAAGTGTTTCAACTCCATCAAAAGCCTTGAAAAGGATGAGACTCTTTGTATCTGTGCTTTCAGGACATTTTTCAGGGCTGATATTTATTTTAAATCAGAACGGCTCACAAAGCAAACCCCTTTACAAAATGCGTCACATGTCATGATCCTAGAGATGACCTCTACGATTCTAGGCTGGACGGGGATATCACTTTTATAGGAAAAAAAAATAGATCTCTTTAATCAGCTTTAAAAAAAAACATTGTGAACAGTCGCTTCTCTTATTTAAAAGTTTAACTTTACTTTCATCAATTTATAATCAGAGTTCCTCTGGTATGTTTGATTCCTGACAAACAAGGATAAAAGTCTTGTGCCCCCGTTGCTAATGAGATGATAAAACAGCAGGGATCAAGTTTTTAATTACTACAGGCGATGCACTGGAGAGGTAGCGATGATATTTTCTATTGCATGTCTAAGTTGTAACTTC
Organism: Daubentonia madagascariensis; assembly: GCA_023783475.1. Taxonomy (NCBI): domain Eukaryota; kingdom Metazoa; phylum Chordata; class Mammalia; order Primates; family Daubentoniidae; genus Daubentonia; species Daubentonia madagascariensis. Next base: position 22,505,178 of record JAKFHU010001262.1, read on the forward strand.
AGGCTTGTGACAGTCCTGCTGAGTTCTACTGCCTTTGATGATCACTCATATTTGTCTCCTGAGAACATACAAAAATTTCTGAGCTAGAGTCCTGGGGGGCTGGTGATTATTGGCGTAACCTGGCACAGGTTCCCCTCTTCCCCCATCACTGCTCAGTGAGGATCCAATTTCTTAATGCCTGCCCTTACCCCAAAAGGGAAATCGGACATCCAAAAAGTCTGTGAACTTTCCCACTGGATGACACCCGTTCTCACTCTGCCAGCATGGGCTTTCCATTAATAATAAAACACTTACTTGAATTGGGAGATTGCTAGCATTGACTTTTTCATCTCTTTTCAAAGTCATGCTTAAAAATTTTTTTTTAAAAACCTTATTTATAGACACATTTGTAGATAAACATTATATTTATCACTCTAAGCTATCTGAACTCGTTTCTAACAATATTCCCTTTGTTACTGTAGACAGTTGATAACTGAAATTTTTAGAGGTGCCATTATGTGTCAAATGTAAAGGTCAGGTGCCCTTACCCTGTTTGAAATGGAAACTGGGAGTGGATTCCATTAACTCTCATGTTCACAGAACATAAACACACACACACACACCCCCTCACTGCATGGCCAGAGCACTCAACAAATAAGATTTGCTCCAAAATCTATTTTTAGCTATAAAAATATGAGCACAGAATTAATCTGATTTGTGGATGATACCAACACAATCTGAATCCAACCACTGAACTCATCTGCCAACTAACCAACTCATCAACCAACTAACCAACTTATCCACTAACTACCCAATTCATCAGCCAACTAGCCAACAAACCACAATCTTTGAGCACTCAAGTAATTTCTAAATCATAAAGTCAGAACCAAGTGTCAGAATCACAAGAATTGACTGAGTCTACCAAGTGATTTAAATTTTTAAGATTTTGAACCATAGCCATAAAAATGCATTCTCAGCTACTACATTGGAGCAGCCCACAAATGAAAAGAGATTTACAAATAGCAATGGTCAATGAACCCTCTTTTGTCCACCCCCTCTCAGAATCTGCATTTACAATACCCACCAGGAATTTCTATTTTTATCAATTTATCTTTTACGGTATTTTAAAAAATCATATATGTGAAACATAAAGACCAGATTCTTGCAGTTTATTGTCTTCTTGGCAAAGGGCAGTTAAAATGGTTTAATTATGCAATTTGTACATAATACAGAATTTGCATCGCTTTTATTAGTCAGGATAGATGAATTGCTGTAACAAACAGTCTAGAACCTCGTTTTGTAGCAAAAACTCCAGAATAGTCCAGAAAGATGTTTACTTCTTTTTCATGGAAGTCCGTGTGGATTCGCCTGGTTGGGCAGTACTCCTCAAGGACCTGCTCCTTGAATCCGCACCTCCCCCTCTCCTTGGATGGCAGAGCGTCCCACTGGCCTCTCCACATCTTGCTGGCGACAGGGGCAGAGTCAGCTTGGAAGACCTCCTGGAAGCTTCTTCAGCTGGCCTGGAGGTGTCTGTCTCACTTTTCCCACATCCCGTTGCCAGAAGGGTAATAAGGCACCATTTAGATGCACTGGGGCCCAGGAAGAAAATGAATTGGTTTGGTAAACAACTTAGGTGACTTTTCTGCATCAATTATCGTAATACTTTTCCCACATAGAATGCTTTATAGTTCTTGAGGGTTTTATTAATATTATCTCATTTCATCCTCAGAGTCTTGAAAATTAGACAGAGACCATTATTTACAGATAAGGAAACTGAGGTTCAAATATATTAATTGCCTTTAGAGGTCAAAGAGCTACGAAGAGCTAGACCAAATGCTAGTTTTCTTATTTCTCTTCTTTGATTCCTGTTATACCACATGCTTGCCATGATTTGTGAAGTCTGCTATCACCCAAAGTCCATAGTTCACATTAAGGCTCACTCTTGGTGTTGTACACTCTATGAGTTTGGACAAATGTATAATAACATGTATCCACCATTATAAGATCATACAGATCATTTCACTGCCATAAAAACCCTCTGCGCTCTGCCTGTTCATTCTTCCCTCCCCGCCAAGCCCCTGGCAACGACTGAACATTTCACAGTCTCCATAGTTTTGCCTTCTCCAGAATGTCGTATAGTTGCAATCACACAGTACACAGTCTTTCAGATTGACTTCTTTCACTTAGTAATATGCATTTAAGTTTCTTCCATGTCTTTTCATGACTTGATAGCTCATTTCTTTTCAGCATGGAATATTATTCCACTGTTGTTTTAATTCACAATTCCCTAATGACATACGATGTGGAGCATCTTTTCATATGCTCACTTGCCATCGGTCTATCTTCTCTGGTGAAATGTCTACCAGATCTTTCTCCCATTTCTTAAATTGGGTTGTTCTTTTTTTTTAATTGTTGAATTTTGAGAGTTCTTTGTATATTTTGGGTAACATCCTTTATCAAATGTACCTTTTGCAAGTATTTTCTCCCAATCTGTGGCTTATCTTTTCATTCTCTTGACATTGTTTTTCACAGAGCAGAAGTTTTAAATTTTAACAAAGTCCAGCTTATCAATTCTTTCTTTCATGGGTCATAGCTTTGGTGTTGTATCTGGAGAGTCATCAGCAAGCCCAAGTTCATCTGGATTTTCTCCTATATTTTCTTCTAAGTGTTTTATAGTTTGCATTTTAAATTTAGGTCTATGATCCATTTTGAGTTAATTCTTGTGAGGGGTCTAAGGTAAATGTCTAGCATCTTTTTTTTTTTTGTATGTGTATGTCCAACTGTTCCAGCACCATTTGTTGAAAAGACTATCTTGCTTCATTGTATTGCCTTTGCTCCTTTGTTAAAAATCAGTTGACTATGTATATGTGGGTCTATTTCTGGGCACTCAATTCTGTTCCTTTGATCTATTTGTATATTCTTTCACCATCTTGATTACTGTAGCTCTGTAGTAAGTCTTGAAGTTGGATAGTGTCAGTCCTCTGACTTTTTTTCTCCTTCAATACTGATCATGTTGGCTATTCTGGGTCTTTGGTCTCTCCAGATAAAATTTAGAATGAGTTTGTTGATAGCCACAAAATAACTTACAGGAATTTTGATTGGGATTGCATGGGACGTATAGATGAAGTTGAGAAGCACTGACATCTTGGCACTTTTGAGTCTTCCTATCCATGAACATCATATATTTAGTTCTTTTTTGATATTTTACAACACAATTTTCAACAGCAAAGACAACCGCTGCGATATGTCTGAGTAGCACAGAGCTCAGTGGTTAGGAGTGAGTACAGTGATCCAGACTGGGTTCAAGTCCTTCCCCACCTCTTGGCCAGGTCATTAACCTCTCAGTGTGTCCATTTGCCCATTTATAAAGTGGGGCAAGAATCGTACCTCACTCATTGTGCAGGTTACATGGGGAAAACATATATGCCAGGCACATAGTAACTGTGCTTTTTTATTATTTCCTTTCAGCTTACTGAACTTCATCAATACATAATGAGTCACTTTACTGACAAAGTCAAAGCACCAAAACCAAGGGGCACATTGGTTCTCGGAAATCTAAGAAAATATGTGACGTTTACATTGTTACCATACTTACAGTTCAACAGAAGGGGGCACCCTCATTCTACCTCTAAAGGAAAACCAACACCAATCTTTTATAAGCATTTCATTCCTTTAGAGAAGTCAGCAATTACCAGAGTCAACTCAGGACATCAGGAAGAAAACAAGAGATAAAACTCCTCCTGCAGAGGAAGCGGACATGCACTTATTTTACTAGGTCCTCCATACTGTGGGCCAGGCTCTGTCCTAGTCACTGGGACCCAGGGGTTAAGAACACTCACTTTCCTGACCTCCCACTAAGGCAACACAAGGGAAGGAATTGGAAATACACTTACTTTTTCCTCTGAGAATTGAAGATCTCAGGCACACACATCTCCTAAAATGCAAGAAATCAACATGTGCAATTCGGATAAAGGATTACATCCTACACAGCCAGTGCCGAGAACCTGCGGCTGATCCCTTTCGTCTTTTCCTGCATTTCGTCCATACAGGGCTTGGTTTGGACAGGAGAAAATTCAGGGTCATGTTTCTGAACTTGCTGAATTTGAGGCATAGGAGAGAATCAGGTCTTTAGTGTTTTTATCTCTCCAACCCCCTCTCCACTCTGACCTTTAAAAGGGAGCATATGAGGCCCCCTCCCCCAGGGCAGTCTCAGCCCCTCCTCAGTGGGAGGCAGACGATGCTGTAACATGGGGCTTGAGTATATAACCGTCTGTTATATGCCCAGGACCCCATTACTTAAGAAAAATAAAAAATATATCCATTTTCATGAAAGATAAGCTACAAACTTGAATATACGGATGAGCCTCTTAGTATATTAAAAAATCACTATACCTGGCTACTTCGTAAATTCCTTCTACAATCTCTAGGGCAGTGGGAGGAATCGTGAAGTCAGTTGCCCAAGTAGGGACCAGAAATCCAACCCCAAACCCAACGTCTCAATCACTCTGCTCTCCAACGCCACGTCCCTAGCAGTTTGCCAACTTAGCTTCTTCATGGTTTGTTGTCTGTCTTTATAGGACTGTATAAAGCTATGGCCTGGGTTCAGTGAGCAATTCTACCATCCCAAATGTTAGAGGCAACTGGTTACCATTTTAGGCAGAAGCATCAGCCATCAGAGACAAGGCTTCTCTTTGGAAGTTCGTAAAATTGCAGTTTAGTCCAAGTAGAGCAGGAAATGTACAAGACACACCCAGCGTCATGAATGGCAACGGTGGCCATGGTGGCGGTGCATGTTCAGCAGATCTGTCTTCCCTCTAAGGAAAGGTCACCTGGAAAAAAGAAACAATTAGATGCAATAAGCCCTATCTTACATATCAGGAAAACCTTTGAAGCTAAGGGATTTGTTTTAGCTGTGAAAATTAAAATACTGAAGACTTGACCAAAGGATATTGAGTAATTTTCTTTCCCGAAAATTTTTAGGAGTCACTGGATGATGGTGAAGAAAGAATAGACTGGAATATGAGAGATGTCTGGAATCAAGTCTGCTCATTCATGGGGCAAATGTGGGCTGATTGTGTGGTCACCCCCAATGCCAGGCCCTCCTCTCTGAAATGGGGATGTGACACAGTCACAAAGGTCTGTCGTCGGGAACAGAGGTGCTATAGCTAGAAATCTTGGCACCTCGTAGTTGCTTAATAAATGGCATCCATGATGATTCCCACTTAATACCAAGAGAAATGCCTAGCTCCCTTTTGTTACTGCATCTTTCATGCACTAAAGAAAAGGAGGAGGCCAATATGTATTAAACAGGAAGGATCAGATGAAAAACACACAAAGCTGTGACTCAGCAGGGACTGGGCACAGAAGACTCTTGTCAGTGACATTGAGAACATAAGATGCTGGTTTGCAAGTCCCCAGATGGAACAACTCCCCTGGCTACATGCACTGGGTGTTAGAAAGATGGGGCCAGACACACCTGCACCCCCAGGAAAAGATCTGTAGGACAAATCATTACACAAGAAAACAAGCCACAGACAGGAGCTCTATCTGGACGTGGTTACACATGTCCAAGCACATTGATGGAAAAAGGTGCACAGGTAGAATACCCACAGAGCGCTAACAGCTGTTACCTCTGGGAAGAAAACCCTGCTGTGGACACGGAAGGGAGAGAAGAGGAAAGTGAGGATGGGCTTCCAGTTTTTACACCCCACACAGTGTTCAAGTTTTTTATAGTGAGCATTAATTCCCATATTGCCTACATAATGGTTTTAAATGTTCACAACAATTTCTAAAAATTAAAATTTTGGAATATGGCATGATAAAAATAGTACAGAGCAAAATTAAGGGGAAGGTATATGTGCTAGAGTATGCCACTATTAGAATAACTTTTTAAAGGACATATATACAGACAGACAGACAGACATATCTTCTTATATGAACAAAAATAATCTTTGGAAGGAGACTGAGAAACTGACGAGAATAGCACTCCCTAAGCAAGGGGACTGGGAAGTTACTGCTCTGGGGTGACATTGTTGCTTACTTTTTACTTGGTACCTTTTGAATTTGCTCTCTTGTGCATGAATTATCTATTTAAAGACAATTACTTAAATGTTAAAATAAAGAATAGAAAGAAAAAATTCAGATGCCCAAGTAATAAATTAATATATGTAAAACAAAAATAAGACCAAACCTGAAGCATCCCAAGGAAGGTTAAATTCCCTTTGACCATTACTAATTTTTTTAGATTAGTTTTAGGTGAAGTCCGGATAAAGAGGCAAAGAAAATAGATGATTCTTAAAAAGCCTCCACAAGCCTAAGAGGTTCTAAAATTTTTCATTATAAGGCCCAGGACAAATTGGATAGCCCAGTTTCCAAATTCAGAGAGGAAATAGAGTCATTCTAAAAGTATCCAATCAATAAAAGTCAGCAGATATTTATCGAGAACCTATTACAGCCAACACATTGAACTAGGCTTTTATTTGCTCATTTTCTATGGAGAAAGATATAAAACTAATTTTTTTTTTTAAATAGAAAGAAACATTTCAAGTAACAACAACAAAAACACAAATAGCCTGCACGATTTGGGAAACCATTTGAGAGGCTTAGGACACACTTTTTGCCTGCAAAGAGACAATAAATAATTGAGCCATTGCTGTGCACTTGTGATTTCTAAACATGTTTAAACGTTGGCGTCTTTTACTAGTGAAAAGTGCTGTTGTTGGCCTGATGGTCTTGGGTTCCTCTTCTTAGGGACTCACAGATTGAGCTCTTTCATTTCCTTCCCACCACGCAGGAAATGAGTAAAAGTCACACTGCAGTTTTGGTAAGAATTGACATGAATCCATTCATTTACTTAATGAACGAGTGGATGAATTGAATGGCTAACATTTCAACAGTCTGAAAAACAAACAAACAAACAGACATTACTTACAAGTGAATTTGCTTTGTGCCAACTGTCAAAAAGAAAATATGGAAAAACCATCTCCTACAAAGAGGAAGAAAAGGGTTAAGTTGTTGACAAATAAAATCTTGGGTTTCCTTACAGATATGGTCTGTGGTTTGTAAGACATCAACACATTCTGAATGGCAGGTTGTTTAACAAATTCAAAAAAAATTAAATTATCTAGTTAGCAAAAGGTCTGGTGCACAGACGCCAGCCATTTACCCCAGGGCTGGGAGATGAAAGCACTTTGACTCGCCATTTGTGGGGCGTTAGCACATTAGTACTATCTCTCGGTGCCCACAGAGATTCACACACTGCGGTACTCTGGAGAGAGTGCGGAGCATGTGACTTTCCCCCTGCTATGTTAAAAATGCATCCCTATTTTTTCAAGCATGCTTCGATTAAAAGAGGGCACATCTGTTTTAAGTCCCCTTTTATGAAAATTACTGAGCTTCCTCGGCGTGCTTATCTTTTAATTTCAAAATTCTTTGTAGCAATAACTTGAGATAATAACCAACCATATTTCTGGCCCCTTTAAAAAAATAAAGGGAGGGGGAGGGAAAGAGAAAGAATGATCGAGCCCTTTGAGAGCTTTGAACTCCCTTTTCTAATCCTCCCCCTTTGGGCCGGGTGGAAAGGGTCCCCTTCATTTGCGTTTAGACCGGCTGCGCCAGGGAAGACTGAGCTGGCCTGGCCTCCCAGCCGCTCCACAACTAACTATTCATCAACTCCCCCGGCAGGGGGGAGCCGCTTCTCACTGCCACTGCTTGGCGGCAAAGTGTCCACGCATCCCTTTTTAAGTCTATTTATTCCCCCACCTTCAAACTCTTTTGCAAAGTTTCTCACCCCCTTCCTCCCTCTGGAGCGGTTCCTTGAATGCACAAGACACTAGATCACTTTTTAATGCCCCCAGCATGTTTGTTTCGAATAGCCCAGAACAGGCAGGGTTGTATTTACCATCTGCCTTTCTGCTTTTAAAATGCTGTTGAAGGCTCAGGTTGTTCCCAGAAGCAATCAGGGTATTGAGCAAATAGTAAAAACTTGAGATTTCTCCTCCATCCAGACCCCTTGCAACAATTCTTTTCCTTACCTCCTCCAAGTGTTGATTAAATGAGAGATTCACTTGTAAGGTGGGAAAGAGAACATGTACTAAGTGTCCAGAAACTATACGATTTGTTAGTGGGCCACAGAAGGGCTGAGAATCACGTAGGCAATGTTCTGTGGCTGACACACCACCTGGCTTCAGTTGCATGACTTTCAGCAAAAGGCGCAGTTAAATTCTGTTTTCCTCCCCAGAAAATGAGGATAATGATATTTTCAACAGTCTTTAGAATGATCTGAAGAAAGGGATTCCTGATGGCCAAGACGTTTTACGGTGTACTGTGTTTAGAGGCTAAAGATGACACGAGAGGAAACACGGGATAATTGTCTACCCACTTGCAGAGCCCAAATACTTCCATCCTGAAAACACCCGATCCCCTTGCAATGTTTGTGTCTACACCATTGACTTGGAAATTCCCTGAGTAGATAACCGCACAAGGCAGGAGATGATAATCCAATTTCGAGAAATCCTATGGGGTTTGATTTTTCCCTCCTACTGTAAAATGCCAGGGTCTTTCTGCCTGTATCTTGGTCTGGGGTCAGAAATGGAAGTGAAATGTAAAAGTATTAGTTCTCCTTTAGTTAGCAGCTCTGATCATCAGTGTTTGAATGGGACCGGGGGTGACAGGTGGCTTTCAGTCACGGCATACATTCTCCCTTACCACAGAATATAAGATGTTGGCTTTATTTACTATTTTAAAAACAAACTGAATCAAAAAATCTTGCTCACAGCCAGGCACGGTGGCTCATGCCTGTAATCCTAACACTATGGAAGGCTGAGGCAGGAAGATTGCTTTAGTCTAGGAGTTTAAGACCGGCCTGAGCAAGACGAGACCCCATCTCTACTAAAAATAGAAAAAATTTTTGGTGCACACACCTGTAGTCCCAGCTGCTCAGGAGGCTGAGGCAGGAGGATCGCTTGAGCCCAGGAGTTGGAGGCTGCAGTAAGCTATGATGATGCCACTGCACTCCAGCCTGAGTGACAGAGCAAGACCCTGTCTCAAAGAAAAAAAAAAATCTTCCTCATCATCAACAGATATTTATTGGGCACCTACTACATGCAAGAGGCCTCCCAGGCTAGGCACTCAAAAGCAACGCCAGGCAACAGAGGGATGTTCTCTGGAGCCAAACCTGGAGAGAGGTCTACAAAAAGAAAAAGTGTGCACCTAATTCAGAATATTCATTGATAAACCTCAAAGCTTTGCAGGAGTATTTGTTCAGAAATTAACGAACAATGTTATTCTTGGTGCTGGGAATATAACGATACACAAGACAAGCAAAGTTTTTGACATCACGGAGGCTACATACTAGCATGGGAGGAGACAGAGGACAGAAAATAAACCTGCAAACAAACACAAAAATAATTTCAGAGAGTGACAGGAGCTATGAAGAAAGCAGAGCAGAGTGATGGGCTGGGAGGGGGGCGCTGCCACCACCTCTGGGAAGGTGCCTCAGAAGCCAGGGCCTGGAGGAAAGGGGCCCTGGTGAGAAAGGCTAGGGCTGGGGACGGGCTGAGGGCTGGAAGGAGAGGTGGGGCTACACTGTCTAGGGTGGAGTTTCACATGTGTGATGTGCACATGGGTCAGAAGGCAGACTCTGGTTCAGCAGGTGCATGCATGTGTGAGCAGGTGAGAGTCTGCATCTCCAGCAAGGTGCTGTGAGGCTGCTCTTCCAGCCACACTTAGAGTAGCAGGGGCTGGAGCCTTGGCTCTCAAACCTGGACTCACTCAAATCACTTGGAGAGTTTTTACCAATCACAGATGCTGAGGCCCCATTCCGGGTGGTTCTAATGTGCATCAAAGGCCGGGAACTACTGATTTAGCATCTTGGCCACAGCAAGTGATAAGGGTCATATTGTCTCTGCCCGTGGAAGGGGTTAAGAGCCACCAATTGGCTTTCAGAGGCGGCTTTGGAGGGTAGAGCAGGGCTTGAGCTAGACCTTGGTACCTGTCAAGTTCAAAGAGATGGGCGTTCAAAGAGATCCATTTGAGATGGAAAAAAGGCATGCACCAGGCTTCTCAAACTCAGGACTATTCACATTTTGGACCCTACTTCTTTGCTGTGGGGGCTGTCCTGTACTGTAGGATGCTATCATCAACCCTGGTCTCTACCCACTAGATGCCAGTAGAAGTCTCCCAAGTTGTGACAACCAGTAATATCTCCAGACATTGCCACCTGTCCCCTGGGAGGAAATGCTGACCCCAGCTGAGAACTGCTGGCATAAACAAAGATGAAGTACCTGGAAGGTCAAAGATGCATGCATTCTGTGGTTAATATTCACTCAATATTTGTGGTTAACTATTCTGGACTCTAGTGAGTTTTGGGGAAAGTCCCCCTCTCTGAAGCCAAAGGAACACATACTTGGGGCACAAGCAAAAGCATATGTTTTGTGAAAAGAAGAAAATCTGATACTGAAAAAAGAAAAAAAGCACCCAAGTAGACATCATGGGAAGAATCAGAATTCTATTAATCTTCCTTACATTTATTTTATGGCTTAACATTTCCTTATTTAAAAGGATGGGCTACTGCTTTGTGCAATAACATGGATAAATCCAGTAGACACAAAACAGTGCATAGTATTCGATTCCATTTATGTGATGTTGGAGAGCAGACAAAACAAATCTAGAGCTTTAGGAGTCAGATTTGAGATTCCCCTTGTGAGGTGGGTGGTATTGACTAGGAGGGGGCTCCCGAGCACCTGCTGGGTGCTGGAAACATTCTCTATCTGGAACTGGGTGATGGTTACATGAACGTGTGCAGATGTAAGAAGTCATTAAGTTGAACACTTGAGATCTGTGAATTTGATGAATGTTATATGTACCTAAAAGAGGCCCCTTTGTACAGAGCTTAGAGGTTCTAAAGCTATGTCCATGTCTGACCCAGGGCATACCGGGCTTGTTTCTGGCTAGGTGATAAGATCTGTATTGTATTATTGTAAGCTGGGTACAAATCTTGGTCAAGGAGACTTATGAGGAAAAGGCAAGAGTCAAGACAGGGAGCAGCATCCTATCCCTGAGGGGCTGGACTTCTGCTGCTGGGAGAGTAAAACAGTCTTCCAGCGGCCGCGGTAACTTGCCCCTTTATGCTATTTAGACAGACCTGATGGAGATGTAACATCAAATCAAATCCCCTCCCAAAGAGGGAACCTTGGGCAGCCCAAATTAGGCCCCTGGCAGAAAAAATTAAGATCAAATTGATGGATGAATGGAGGGATGGATAGGCAGATTGAGGATAAAGCAGAAAGAGCAGGATGCTAATTGTATAATCTTTGGTGTGGATACTGTGTCCTCCCTACAATTCTTTGCATTTCTGTGTTTGAAAGTTCTTATAATAAAATGTTGGGAGGGAAATCTTTCTGTTTCTGCTGAGCTAAAACATGGTGAGAGCTTATATAGTAGGGCAAATTTCATTTTAAAGCTCTTTAAGTTATTGTTTTTAACCATTGTCACCTGTTATCACCTCGTGCATAACAAGGTTATTGTTCGGGAATGTCATCTAAGATAAAATACCCAAATATGTTTCTGGAAGCAAATTTTTTAAAATGGTGAGATGATTTCTCAAGAAAAGACTTTTTATATCTACTTTTAGACAATATATAGAATTCTTTTAAATTCAGATGTTTAGAAAAATTTCCCAGCATTCCTTTCTAAAGAGTGCCCAATTAAGGATGGGATGAATGACTTTTTCTTTCCTTGCACAACTTTGTTATAAATAGCCAGCTGGGAACACGAGCTCTGTGCTCTAGCTGCTGGGAGCGTGTGAGGTCATTGCGGGGAGCAAATAGAGTCACTGGCTGCCCTCAGGTGCCGGGGAGCCCTGTCCTCCTGGGAGAGGGATTTAACAAAGGAATATATTTCAAAGTAGACACTGTGTTTTCCATCCCTTTTCTGAAGTGTTTTCAAACACACTTGGAGCTAAAAATTCTTAGAAGTAAGAAAAGAAGGCATATATCAGACAACCCCTGAAACAGCCGACAACCTGGAGAGAAAAGATAGGGTCAGTTTGGAGATGCTTGAATCCCAAGTATGCTCTCACCCTGGGAGGGCTTGATTTATTTTTGCCCCACCCACTGGGTCTCAACTTTGAAACGCTCAGTGCAAAAGATTTGGACTAATGCCCTACTTGCATGCATCCTCTCCTAAAATGTGACACGTCTGATTTCAATCTTATCCCAAACCAGTGTGCAGCATCTTTGTTATATTAATAAAAGGATGTTGCCTCTGCTTAAACTCAAATACCTCTAAGGTTGCTGTGAAGGTAAACATAAAGCAATACAAGACAGCACTGTTTCTTTCTGTGTGTGTGTGTGTGTGTGTGCGTGATTTGTAAAGCAGTACACGCATCTCTATCAAAAGGAATCAAATCACACATTTTTAAGGTAAAAAGTGCAATTTCCCTCTGACCTTTTCTCAAGTTTGTCTCTCTCCTGGAGGTAACAGTTTGGTGTGAATGCTTTAGAGTAGGTATTAAGAGAAATTAGTTAAGCTGAATTTTGTGCACATGAATATGAGTATTTTGAAAGAACTGTTCGTAAAGCTAGTGTAATAGACAGCATTTAAATTAGGTTTTGGGATGAAAATACCAAATTTTACTATATTCTTTAAGAAGTCCAAGATAACTCCACCCAAATAACACTGAATATACATTCTTCTCATCAGCTCATGGAACTTTCTCTAAAATTGACCACATCCTAGGCCACAAAACAGATCTAAACAAATTCAAAAAAATAGAAATCATACCATGTATCTTTTCAGACCACAGTGGAATAAAATTAGAAATCAATTCCAACAGAAACTCACATCTTCCTCCAAAAACTTGGAAACTAAACAATCTATTGCTGAAAGATTATTGGGTCAAGGAGGAGATTCAAATTGAAATCAAAAAGATTCTTCGAACTAAACGATAATGGGAACACAAGTTATCAAAATCTGTGGGATACAGCAAAAGCAGTCCTGAGAGGAAAACTTATCGCCCTAAATTCCCAAATCCAAAAGACAGAAAAGTCACAAATCAGTAAACTAACGAATCATCTTAAGGAAATGGAAAAGGAAGAGCAAAGCAATCCTAAAGCCAGCAGAAGAAAAGAAATAACCAAAATCAGAGCAGAATTAAATGAAATCGAGAACAAAAGAACAATACAGAAGATCAATGAAACGAAAAGTTGGTTCTTTGAAAAGATAAACAAAATAGACAGGCCACTTGCCAGGTTGACCAGAAGCAGAAAGGAAAGGACTCTAATAAGCTCAATTAGAAATGAAAAAGGAGAAGTCACAACTGATACCATGGAAATACAAAACATCATCTTCGAATACTACAGAAATCTCTATGCCCACAAACACGAAAACGTGGAGGAAATGGACAAATTCTTAGAAACACACTACCTCCCTAGGCTCAACCAGGAAGAAACTGAATTTCTAAACAGACCAATATCAAGCACCGAAATTGAAGCAGTAATTAAAAATCTACCCACAAAAAAAAGTCCCGGACCAGATGGGTTCACACCTGAATTCTACCAAGCCTACAAAGAAGAACTGGTGCCTATACTGCAGAAATTATTTGAAAATATCCAGAAGGATGGAATCCTCCCAAACTCATTCTACGAAGCCAATATCACCTTGATACCAAAGCCAGGAAAAGACACAACAAAAAAAGAAAACTACAGACCAATATCCCTTATGAATATAGATGCAAAAATTCTCAATAAAATCCTTGCAAACCGAATTCAAATGTACATCAAAAAAATAATCCATCATGATCAGGTGGGCTTTATTCCCGAGATGCAGGGATGGTTCAACATATGCAAATCTATAAATGTAATTCACCATATAAATAAAAGCAAGAACAAAGATTATATGATCCTTTCAATAGATGCAGAAAAGGCTTTTGACAAAATCCAGCATCCTTTTATGATAAGAACTCTTAACAATATAGGCATAGATGGCTCATTCCTAGAAACTATTAAAGCCATATACGATAAACCCACAGCCAATATCATACTGAATGGGGAAAAATTGAAGGCATTCCCCCTTAAAACTGGCACCAGACAAGGGTGCCCACTATCTCCACTTCTTTTCAACATAGTGCTGGAAGTCCTGGCCACAGCAATTAGACAAGACAGAGGAATCAGGGGCGTCCACATAGGGGCAGAAGAGGTCAAACTTTCACTATTCGCAGATGATATGATATTATACATAGAAAACCCCAAAGATTCAACCAAGAGATTACTGGAATTGATAAATGAATTCAGCAAAGTCTCAGGATACAAAATTAATACACACAAATCCATAGCCTTCATATATGCTAATAACAATCAAGCCGAGAAACAAATTAAAGATGCAATACCTTTTGCAATAGCAACAGAGAAAATTAAATATTTAGGAACATATCTAACTAAGGAGGTCAAAGACCTATATAGAGAGAATTATGAAACACTGAGAAAAGAAATTGCAGAGGATGTAAATAGATGGAAAGCCCTACCATGCTCTTGGATAGGCAGAGTCAACATAGTAAAAATGGCTTTGCTACCTAAATTAATTTACAGAATCAATGCAATCCCTATCAAAATACCAACATCATTTTTTCCCGATCTAGAAAAAATAATTCTACGCTTCGTGTGGAACCAGAGAAGACCCCATTTAGCCAAAGCAATCTTAAGCAAAAAGAACAAATTGGGAGGCATCTGTCTACCAGACTTCAAACTATACTACAAGGCTATAGTAACCAAAACTGCACGGTATTGGCACAAGAACAGACACGTAGACCAATGGAACAGGACTGAGAACCCAAATATAAAACCAACCTCATACAGTCACCTGATCTTTGACAAATTCCAGAAAAACGTACACTGGGGAAAAGATTCCCTATTCAACAAATGGTGCTGGGAAAACTGGATGGCCATATGTAGAAGACTGAAAGTGGACCCACACCTCTCACCTCTCACAAAAATCAATTCACAATGGATAACAGATCTAAACCTAAGACATGAAACCATAAGAATTCTCAAAGAAAACGTTGGAAAAACTCTTATGGACATTGGCCTAGCAAAGAATTTATGAAGAAGACCCCCAAAGCAATCACAGCAGCAACAAAAATAAATACATGGGACCTGATCAAATTGAAAAGCTTCTGCACAGCCAAGGAAACTATCACTAGAGTGAACAGACAACCTACAGAATGGGAGAAAATATTTGCATGCTACACCTCTGATAAAGGGCTGATAACCAGAATCTATACAGAACTTAGGAAAATCAACAAGAAAAAATCAAACAACCCTATTAAAAAATGGACAAAGGACATGAACAGAAACTTTTCCAAAGAAGACAGAATAATGGCCAGCAAACATATAAAAAAGTGCTCAACTTCTCTAATCATCAGGGAAATGCAAATCAAAACCACAATGAGATATCACTTAACTCCAGTGAGATTGGCTCATATCAAAAAATCCCCAAATAACAAATGTTGGCGGGGATGTGGACAGATAGGAACACTCATACACTGCTGGTGGGACTGCAAATTAGTACAACCTCTATGGAAAAGAATATGGAGATACCTCAAAGAATTAAAAGTAGAATTACCATTTGACCCAGCAATCCCACTACTGGGTATTTATCCAAAAGAAAAAAAGACATTTTATAATAAAGACATCTGCTCTCGAATGTTCATAGCAGCACAATTCACAATTGCAAAGTTGTGGAAACAACCAAGGTGCCCATCAATACACGAGTGGATTAATAAAATGTGGTATATGTATACCATGGAGTATTACTCAGCAATAAGGAACAACAGTGAATTAACACATCTGGTATTATCCTGGTTGGAGCTAGAACCCATTCTTCGAAGCAAAGTGTCACAGAATTGGAAAAACAAGCACCACTGGTACTCACCATCAAACTGGTACTAACTGATGAACACATACATCACACAGGGCAATAACATTCATCTGAGGGCGGGCGGGCGGGATGGGGGTGGAAGGGATGGGAAAAACTCTCACTGAATGGATGTGGGGAGCACAGTTTGGGAGACGACCACGATTGTGGCTCTGACACGGGCAGAACAGGGGCAATGTGTATGGCCAAAGTGTTGTACCCCCATGATATTCTGAAATTAAAAAAATAAATTAAAAAAAAAAAAAGAAGTCCAAAATAACATTAATGCTTATTTGTGATATTACTAATATTATCAAGCCAAAGAAATAACCTAAAATATTGAGACTTAAAAATTTCTGAATTTTTAAGTAATGTTTACAGCTGCTAAGGTAAGGAAAATGTTTATAGCTGCCAAGGGAAGGAATTTTTTTTTGCAACAACATAGTCTAAAATTTATATATTGAAAAGACAAAGAATATTCCTCCAGTGTTAAACTTTTTGCATAAACAAGGTGAAACTTGTAGGGCTGGTATAACTTGTTGGTGATTAGGATTTCCCAGAGCGCCATGGCCCCACATGGCTGCCTATTTCCCTAGAATAATTGCAGCAGAGACTTGTGCCAGACTTATGTATTACCTGAATGTCCACCAAGTATCAGAGGCATCTACCCTAGAATGTTACCCATATGAGCTAAGATATTATTTCTGGAGGATCCTTGTTAGAAAACGCAGATGTTTGTGTAAGCGGCCGTAGCATACAAAGTCATTATCACCCACCATCCCTTCTGCTGTCCAGGAGAAAATCAAAATAATAGTTTTGATTCTTAGACAGTGTTTGGATGAGGTTGGAGGACAAGGTGAGGAAGAACAAACTAGAATGGGCTGCTATGCACCCATGTGTATTTTTTGTTTAATCTATCTAGTTCTATATGTATCTTTCTATATTTTCCTCCTAGTCGACTATAGCTAACATTACACAGCATATATTACATGGCAGTGTTTTACATAGACAGTTCCTCAGCCCCTATCCAAACTCCTTAGGACCAGATGTGTTTTGAAATTTGGGCAGCGTCCTGTAATAACACAGTAATATTTCCACAGCGAAATTATGTGTGCTCAGACTGTGTAATATTAAGAAAACATAAATGTCTCACTTCTTGTTGCAAAATACAGGGTTTCCAGAGCTTTTTGGATTTAGGCAGAGAAAGGATCATGCACTTGGATTAACTCATTTAACTCTTGGAACAAGAGATAGATACTATTATTATGAGATAGATGTTATTTCTATTTTATGGATGAGGAAACTGAGGCACTGAAAGGCTGAGTTATTTGCCTGGATGACAGGTGGATTTGGGCTTTGCACCTGGACACAACTTGGCCACGATACTAACTGCCTCTCTAAGGAGCCATTTGTGTGAGCGTTGGATTATAGTCAACTGTGCTGTTTTTGCCAAGCTGCTACATACACTCAGGCACAGATGAATGTAAATGTATATATGGTATGAAAATAGTATAAGGAAAAGTTTGATGACGAAATGACATACTATAGGTTCAGCAGCTCTGGCCCAAATTTGTATAAACATCACTTAATTTATCCTTTGACTTCAAAAGTACATTCATGACAGTTTCGCTGTAGATGAGTATGGGCATACCTAGAGAGAGCACCATAGCTACGTAACAAAAATATTTTTGTGATACACACACACACACTATACATGTATACATTCTTGAAAGAGAATGCCTCAGTCAAAATTCGGCCCTAACATGAGGCCGTGTGTTTTTGAGCCATCTGGACAATATCTCTATGCCTCAGTTTCCACATCTGTAAGATAAGAGCAGTAAGTAAAACCCAGAGAGTTATTACACAAATTTAATAGCTTTCTCTCCATGGGCTTCAGGTCTGCACATCAGCCACTTTAGAGGGTCCACTGCAGAGATATGCCTGGCTTCCTGGGAGTTTGCCTTCCCCCTGTTTCTTCAACCCTCAAAGCAGGAATGGTGGGAATAGAAAGGGAAATGTCTTGTCCAGGTGCCGGTGGCCCTTCCCCACACTGGCCACCAGCAGGCAGCCCTGTGCCCCTTCTGTGGGGCACTTTGTTTCTCTCTGCATTTCTCTCTGGAGGGAAGGGCTCGAGGGGCTCAGGAAGCGCACACCTCAAAGGGCATGTGAGGAAATGTCTTCAACATTCCCGAGGCCTCATCGTGAATCCTGAACCACTCATCTCATGGGAAGAGTGTTCACCTGAGCAAATAAGGCCTGACCTGTGTAATTCAGGCCATTCCCACCAGATGGCTAAAAACACTGTCACCCAGTTAAGACAGATTGTGCCACATGAACCTGGAGCGAGTCCTCCCTGGAAACAGTTTGTCACTGTCATTCTAAATTGGGATGAATGGGTCATTCAAATGCTGCTGTTATTACTGCTAGGACTAATACATTGAACCCAAATTAATCATTTGGAATAATGAAAAATGACATATTGCTCAGCTAACTTTTCTTTACCAGAAGCTATTAGAAAGCTTGTTTCTAACAGTTTTCCAACCAGCAGGAAGCTTCCACTGTTCAGCAAACACTGTGACTCCTCTGGGCTCCTGTGTCAGTCAGGATGGTCTAGGTTATCCAGCAGTAACAAATAAGCCCCAATGTCAGTGGCTTACAAGAGCAAATGATATGTCTTATTTGTGTTGTGAGTCCACTGAGAGTTGGCTGCGACCATGCTGGGACCTGACGGGGCAGCCCTCATCTGGATTGTGGGGGCGTCTCGCAGGCAGAGGGGAAGAGAGAAAACTCAGGGAAACCTGCGCTGGTTTTAAAGCTTCCTGCCAGAAGCTTCACCAGCCTCTTTCACTTACACTTCATTGACCAAAGCAGGTCATGTGGCTGCTCTGCCTCCCAGAGGAGGAGGAAGTACACCCTGCCACATGCGAGAGGAAGGGGAGTGAGAATATTTAGTAAAGGCTGCTGATAATTGCATAATCACCCTGCTCTCTACCCCATCTCAGCTCTGAGGAATCTCCTTCGTGATGCAGCAGAGCCCACCTCCCTGGAGGTGCCAAAAATGGCAAATACATTCATCCCCACTCTCTCTCAAAGCTGCTTGCAGGCAGGTGACCCAGGCTGTGACAATCACAAGCATGCACATGAGATTCTGAATCTGCTGCTAGTGGTGTAGGGAAAGAGAGGTTGCACAGACCCACCCTGATGGAGAGAGCGGTGGAGAGCAGTGGATGCTGCTCTGCTGGTGACGCCACCAGGACAGGCTGCAGTGTCTATTCCTGCTAATGGGACCTGCCTCATGCTCCTCCATGTGTAGCCTCAAAGCTTCTTGTCCTAGAAATTCTATTTGCTGTCCAATATCTTTTATTTTAAATTGTGGTAAAATATACATAGCATAATATTTGCCATCTTAGCACGTTAGAGGCATTAAGTACGTTCCACATTGTTGTACAACCACCACCACCATCCTGAGACTCTTTTCCTCTTGCAAAACTGAAACGCTGTATCCATTAAACAATAGCTCTCCCTTCTCCCTTCCCCTAGCCCTTGGCAGCCACCATTCTACTTTCTGTCTCTATAGATTGGCTAACACCCTTTTTCTGTTTAAATTAGCCACACAGGCTTACTGTTGCTTGCAATTAAGAACCTTGACTGACTTGACTGGAGGTGTTTAGAGGGCAGGGTTACACCTCTGTCCTACTTGTATTTTCACTGCCTAGTAGATCACTATTCGGCTGAACTGTTCAAATGATTAAAAGCCCATCATTTAAAATGAGGCTGCTCAAATAGGACACTGAATAACTCACTTCAATACTGAAGACATATCTTTAGGTTCTGTCTATAGGATTAAAAGGAAAAATCCTTTTTTTTTTTAATCAAGAAAGGCAAAGTAAAAAATAAGAATTCAGTTTTCTGAAGTGATGATACATGAGAGAATTTATGCCCTTGTGATGTATTAGTGCTTTTAAGGGACTTCAAAATGAATCTATCCTGCAGAATAATCAAGAATGTGGGTATGAACAGCTGGCATATTGCCTCATCCCAACTACTGCTGTCAGATTCCACACTCGCTCCACAACTAATTGAATCTGCAGGGAAATATCATTTGCTCCGAGATGCATTCTGTTGTACAGAGGTTAGGTCATCCAAGAGAATCAATCTAACAGCTAAGGAAAAAAATGGAAGGAAAATTGAAGATGTCATTCCATAGAAATCACTAAGGGAAAAGGAACGTACTCTGGACTGAACTGTGTCCCCTCAGAATTCACATGCCGAAGCCCCAGCCCCCAATGTGGTGGTGTCAGGAAATGGGGCCTTTGGTAAGCCATTAGGTTTAGATGAGGTCATGAGGGTGGGGTCCCTGTGATAGAATTAGTGCCCTTAGCAGAAGAGACAGCAGAGAGCTAGCTCTTCCTTTCCTCCTCACGTGAGGACACGGCCAGAAGGCTGCCATCTGCAAGCCAGGAGGAGAGCCCTCGCCAGTACCTGACTGTGCAGGCACCTGACCGTGGCCTTGCCAACCTCCAGAACTGTGAGAAATAAATTGCCATTTTTTAAGCTTGCCAGTCTGTGGTATGCAGGGAGCGCACATGTCTGTGTACGGAGAGTGGGGACATATTTTATGAAAAAAAATAAGAACAAGAAGGGAAAAAGAATGATGGAGGGGTGTTACTGTAGGCTGGGTAATTAGGAGGCCACTTGGCAGGGCTACCTCTTGAGCAGTGTATTAATCTAGGTCCAGTCACTTTGACAGAGGCCACAGCAGGTATTTCAGCAGAGGGGATTTAACACAGGAAATGGGTGACACAGGCGCTGCTGGGCTGACGCAAGCCAGAAGGGAACATGAAAGGACCCAGCCATAGTACCTGCAAAGGCTGCTGCAGCTCTAGGGCTGTGGCACCAGGGGAAGGAAGTGTGAGTGTCAGGCCCAGAAGCCCCGAGTGGCTCTTGGAGCCACGACTTAGGTCTCTGAAGAGGGGGTGCCATCCAGCTGGTGCAGGAAGCTCGAAGAGAGACCCTGCTGCTGTTCTACCTGAGTGATAAAGGAGGTTGGGGCTGGAGCCAGCGGCTGCCGAGGGGGTGAGGTGTCCGTGGCTGGACACAGTGCCGCTGCTGCCAGCTGACTGTGGCAGGGAGAGCAAGCAAAGAGGGAGGAGCAAGGCCCGTTTTGCTCCTGGCAGTTTCTCTCTAGCACTGAGCCCCTCCCCTTTCTTGGCAGAACCCAACACCTTCGGTTGGCAAAGGAGAATGGCGCTCTGCAGAGGTCTAGCCCAGCAAGGCCGAGCACAGCACAGGAGGGCGGGTTGGAGCTGAGAGAACACAGGTCAATGACCAGCACAAGCCAAGATCCAGAGCAAGTGAGAGAATGAGCTCCGCTGATACCTGGGGGACAAATATTTCAGACACAAAGGAAAGTGCAGGCAAAAACCTGAGGTGAGCTTCTGCGTGGTACATTCAAGGAACATGGCTGATGTGGAATGGACAGGAAGAGTAATAACTGTTTCTCTACTTAGCTGATAGCTCATGTTTGCCTGATATAAATAGCCAGATTTCATTTTATATTCCCCAAGTAAACAAATTGAGCCTTGTCCTGCTAGTGTCTGACACTCCAGAGTTGTTCTTAATCTGGCATTAAGCTACTACTAATCATCTACCTTCTATGCTCCTCCTGAAGCTGCCTTAACATTTTTTCAAAAGGTCGTAGAGATCGACAGTGTCACAAATGTTCAGTTTCTTACTTTAGCTCTTGTCTGGGATTTTCTTTCTTCTTCCTGCCTGGAACAGAGGCCACTCTGCAGGTGCAGCAGCCATCTCATAGCCATGAGGTCCCCGTGGATACAAAAGCCGACAGCCGTGAAAGAGGGAAGGAGCCTCTAAGATACGGTTTGGATGTGTGGCCCCTCCAAATCTCAGGTTGAAATTCGATCTCCAGTGTTGGAGGTGGGGCCTGGCAGGAGGTGTTCAGGTCATGGGGGGTGGATCCCTCAGGAATGGCTTTGTGCCCTCCTGAGATAAGCAGTGAGTTCTCACTTTATCAGCTCACCCGAGAGCTGAGAGCTGGTTGCTTAAAGGAGCCTGGCACCACCTCCTCTCTTGCTCCCTCTCCCGCCATGTGACTCGCCTGCTTCCCCTTCCCCTTCCTCCTTGATTGGAAGCTCCCTGAAGCCCTCACCAGGAGCAGATGCTGGTGCAATGCTTCTTGTACAGCCTGCAGAACCATGAGCCACATAAACCTCTTTTCTTTATAAGTTACCCAGCTTTAGGCATTCCTTTATAGCAATGAGAAATGGATTAATACATTCACGCACCCATAAAATAATGAGTTACTGCATCAGCCTGGCTTTCCCATCCCTTGACTTCTAGTTATGTGAGCAAAACAAACCCCTGCTTGGTAAAGCCATTGCTGTCGGGTTGTTGTTCCATGGAGACAAATACAATGCCTCGCAGACACATAAAATGTTTGCCTGCAGGGCTCGGTTTTGGACAGTGATTTGTTTTCTAGTACCATTTTAAAAAATTTTTTTTAGAAAAAAAATAAAATTGTAGACATTTTTAACATAAACCTGAAGTTAGAATTGACTGTGCTTTTTCTGAAGAGAATCCACAGTTCTTTTGTTTAGTAATTTTAATATCAGCAGTTTCCCAGACTTGATACTGAGATGGTGCTGATTAAAAGAAACACTCCATGCTCAGGAATCTACTCACAAATGAATTTTATGCAGGAGATATATTGGGGAAAAATCACAAGACTCAACAATCGGTAGATGGTATTTTTCTTCTCCCAGAACAGAGAGCTCCACCCAAGCCAGTGAATCACCTTAAGGTGGCCCACAGTCAAGTGCATCTTAAAGGCAATGTCCTAAATAAGTCAGAGATGACAGGAACATGATATGGCAAACACTACTAGTTCATAATGACATTCAAGAATGAGATGGCCTAAATAAATGTAAAGTCAAATTTCAAAATGACCAGATAGGATATCTATTATTCCATTGAAACTTGAATGTATTTATTGGGGATGAGGTGCAAGCCTCTTGAAAAGTATTATTAATTTTCTGAGGAGAAAGACACAGTTGCTCAGGGAAATGGTGGTTATGTTCCTAGACAGTGTAATTTATTTAATGCAACATATTGGACAGTGTGACTTAGGGGTTAAGAGAAGGTGCATTCTGGAGCCAGATCATCTGGTTTAAATCCTGACTGCACTATCGACAACAGGATCACCTCAAGCAAATGGTATAACCTCTGTACCTCAGTACCTTCGTTTGTGAAATGGAGACCATAACGTATCTATCTCTTGGAAACAGGAAAAGTAAATGAGCTATACTTAAAATAACTGCTTGTATCAACTGTATATCTTCAAATCTTACATGCCATCAATTTTAAGATCCAACATTAATTATGTATCACTACTAATTATGTTGGCAGTTTTAAGACAGAATCCCAAGTATTTTGACATTCTTCTGCATAAGAAGTGGGGATTAGCGGAATAAAAAGGCTTCTAGATCAGAAAGGAAGAAGCATGGAAAAGGAAGATGACATGATCTTATAAATAAAAGATCCTAAGGTATCCACAAAAAAAAAAACCTATTAGAGTTCATAAATGAGTTCAGCAAGTTTACAGGATAAAATATCAATATATTAACTCAAATTTCTACACACTAGCAATGAATGATCCAAAAATAGAATTTAAAAAATTACATTTAGGATAACATCAAAAGGAATTAAATACTTATTAATAGCAATAAATTTAACAGAAGGACAAGATGGGTGCACTGAAAACTACAAAACACCATTAAAGACCTGGATAAATGGAAAGATATCCCACGTTCATAGTTTGGAAGGTTTAATATTATTAAGATGGCAATACTCCCCAAACTGATTGACAGGTTCAAGGTAACCTCTATCAAAATCACAGCTGTCTTCTTTGCAGAAATTAATAAGATTATCCTAAAACTCATTTGGAATTGTAAGGAATCCAGAATAGTCCAAACAATCCTTAAAAAGAAGAACCATGTTGGAGGACTAAAACTTTCCAAATTCAAAACTTGGTACACTGCTACAGTAATCAGTACAACAGTGTACTAGCATAAGGATAGACGTATAGATCAATGGAATAGAATTGAGAGTCCAGGAATAAACCCTTACATTTATGGTCCATTGATTTTTAACAAGGGTGCCAAGACAACTCACTGGGGAAAAGAATAGTCTTTTCAAAGAATGGTACTAGGGAAACTGCATATACACATGGATAAAGTTAGATTTCTACCTCACAACACATACAAAATTTAACTCAGAATGGATCATAGACCTAAATGTAAGTGCTAAAACTGTGAAACTCTTAGAAGAAAATATAAGGGTAAATCTTCATGACTTTGGATTGGCAGTGGATTCTTAGATATTACACCAAAAGCATAATCAACAAAAGAAAATAATAGATAAATTGAACAACATCAAAATTAAAAACACTTGTGCTTCAAAGGAAGCCAACAACAAGGTGAAAAGACAACTCACACAGTGAGAAAAGTTTTTACCAATCACATTTCTGATAAGGGACTTGGGTCTCAAACATATAAAGAACACCTGTGACTCAATAATAAAGGGATAAATAACCCAATTAAGAAATGGCCACAGGATCTCAGTAGACATTTCTCCAAAGAAGATATAAAAATGACAAATAAGCTCATGACAAGATGCTCAAGGTCATTAATCATTATGAAAATGCAGGTCGATATCAGAAGGAGACACCACTTGACACCCACTAGAACGCCTACATTCAAAAACACTGATGATAAATGTGGGCAGGCTTGTAGAGAAATTGTAATCCTCATACATTCTGGCAGAATTATAGACTGGTGCAGCCACTTTGGAAAATAGTTTGTCAGTTCCTCAAAAATTTAAATGTAGAATTACCATAAGACTCAGCAATTTTACTTCTAGGTACATATACCCAAGAAAATTGAGGACGTATGTTTACACAAAAACTTGTACATGAATGTGTTTAGCAGCATTATTTGTAATAGCTAAAATGTGGAAACTACCCAAATGTCCATCAACTGATCAATAGATAAACAATATGTGATATATGCATACAATGGAATGTTATTTAGCCATAAGAAAGAGTAGAGCACTAACACATACTACAACCTGGATGAACCTTGGAAACATTACGCAGAGTGAAAGAAGCAGCATACAAAAGGCCACATGTTGTATGATTCCATTTACATAAAATGTCTATAATATGCAAATCTGTAGACCCAGAAAGTAGATTAGTAGTTTTCGGGGGCTGAAGGGAAGGGCAGGGAGGGGTTACTAACGGGTGTGGGGTTTCTTTTGGGGGATGATAAAAAAAAGAGTATTGGACTAGATAGTGGTGATGGTTGCACAATTTTGTAAATATACTAAAAGGTACTGAATTTTATACTTTAAAAGGGCGAATTTATGGCATGTGAATTATAAATCAATTAAAAAAAAAGGCAGGAATCCATGACTTGATACTGGGTTCTATGACTGCTTGAGCGATAGGATATGGAAAGGACACTGCGCCAATTTCCACTTCCTGTCTCCGGGGATGCTGGCTCTTACGTCCTGGCCACCATGCTGTGAGGAAGGTAAGGCAGACTTTGCAGAGGCCCTTGTGGAAAACCACCAAGGCCACCAGCTCTCAGCACCAGCCCAGCTCCTGCCAAGCCAGGAGCAAACCCTTCGAGCCCAGGCAAGTGGCCCCCACTGACACCACATGGAACAGAGGTGAGCTGTCCCTCTGAGCCCAAATGGAAGATTTGTGAGCAACAGAAGTGATTGTTATTTTAAGCTAGTAAAATTTGGGGTTGGTTAGGTTTGCAATAGCAACTGAAACCCACTAAGGAAGAAAAGTCCCTGCCAAATAAAGTATGACACAATGTCTTAATGATAATCTCATGTGACACATGAGACATCCACCCCGTTCCCTCTCAGCTGTGAATTCTCTTTCATCTCTTCAGAGAGACTTGGAAATCCCTTTTGCCATTAGTTGCACTGCTTGGCATATAGGAGCTAATCCTTCTGCTTGTATCTCAGCTTCATCTATTTGTGGGTGTCTTCTTTTCTTGGATTCCCTAAAGCACTTGGATGTTGCTTTGGAAGAAAAATGTGGAATTGGAGTCATTCCTCTTAAGACAAATATTTGTCGTTGTGATAGCCTACCGAGGCCTGCTTTTCAAAACCAAACCATAGTGTAGTTTTTTCGATAACATTTTGATGAGGACTAAACTCAACACATGTGGTGCTGACAGCTACATAAGTCACTGATGAACAGCTGTGTCCACGTGTGAGCCTGGGAAGACGATGGTGACAGCCATGCCACTGAGGCTGCCTGCCTGACGGCAATGCAAACACACCATCGCGAGCAAAGCTAATGTTGATTTCAGAGATGAAAAATGTGAGTCTTAGAATCAGTGAAATATGGCCTGGGTACTTAAGAAAGGAAGTAACTGTTGTTGCTCTTGTTATTTTACCTCCACTGAAGGCAGTTATGTGGCTATTTCATGGCTGAATTTGAGATATACTTGAAACACAAAAACTAGGACTGAGTTTTAAAAATCTAACCATTAGCCTGTTAGTTTTGTGGTTTTCTTTTTTTGTTTAGAGACAGGGTCTTACTCTGTCACCCAGGCTGGAGTGCAGTGGCATCATCATAGCTCACTGTAGCCTTGAACTTCTGGGCTCAAGCGATCCTCCTGCCTCAGCCTGCCAAGTAGCTGGGACTACAGGTGCACACCCCCATGCCTGGCTAATTTTTCTATTTTTTGTAGAGATGGGGTCTTGCTATGTTGCCCAGGCTGATCTCGAACTCCTGGCCTCAGCCTATTAGTTTTTAATTAGGAAGTACACCCCAAAAATTGGGCATAGGGGAAGCTGGTATTTACTTAGCATTATTAAAATAATGCCATCGTGGTTAAAACTGTCCTCTAAAATTATCAAATAAGTAAAGCAAACATTTCAGCTGGTTACATGGCTATGGTGGAAGTGGAAATTTGGTTTTCAAGATCTATTTTGCTGTTCAAACAGAACAGGTCATTCTCATTTAAGTCCCATGAGCTCTGTGACTTATCTCTTGTTCACTTCTTTCCTCTCCTGTGTTCTCAGGGAGCTACATCCACTCGGTGACCAGCCCTGAGGCTGTGGGATCTTTGAGATCCCGGCTGTCTCTGTGTGCCCTCCTTTGCCCGTTCTGCACGGCCCGCCCGTCCTCTGCACGTGCTCCCTCCATGTATCACACCCTCCTCGTGGCTCGGGTGGCCGTTCTCACCATCACCCAGGCCCGCTGTGCTGTGTTTGGGCCACCTGGGGACGCGCGGGGTTCCTGCAGGGCCGCCCCTCCCTGCACACTGTGGCCACTGTGTCCTTTCATCCCTGCACCTGTCCACCCCCCACCCCGTGTCCCCGCGCACTCATCCTTCAAATTGGCACTTTCCAAACATTTCTGACCACAGTCTGCAGTTAGAAAAGCATTTTACACCATAATCCTGCGTGTGTGTAACTGAAACAAAAGTTTCCTAAAGTAATATGATGTCTGTGCGACGCAGTCTGATATTTCCTATTCTCTTCTTCATTTTTGTAAAAAGTGCTGGTTGCACCCCATGAAATTAATTCCCTGACTCCCCCTTACCTGCTTCCACAGATTCAGCTTGGCTTTGGGCATGGGATGGTTTCTGGGACGGTTTCTGATTATGTGTGTTGTCATATCACAGATGTCAGTGCTCCCCACTAGATGACAGGCTATGTCAAGGCAGAAACAGTGTCTACTTTTTTCCATTTCTCCAGAAAGACCCCAGGTAAATCCCTCCTGGAGCCTCCTGCTCTTTTTGTGAGCCGATTTTTCCCGTTTTGGGGGCCAGGGTCATCCAGGCTGAGACTGTGCCCTACACACCAGGGGCCGAGGTCTGTGCCTGCATTGGTAGGCCTGAGCTGCCACCCTGGATGGAGGAGAACGTGTGCCTATGACATCCTCACGACACCTCAGCCCGCGCAGAGCCCTGGGGAGTTGCTCTGTCTTCCCAATCCACCTGTGCGCCAAGTGCTGCCTTTCTAGGTCCAGGATGCTGCACCACAAAAGAGCCTCATTGGCAGCTCACAGGGAACCACCGGAGACCCTGGTGCCCTGCAGTGTCCAGGTCCTGGCTACCCAGAAAAACAGCAGTCAGGCCTGAGCCTCCTGCCCAGGGTGGCAGGCCTGGAGATGCCATGTGGCCCAGCAGTTACTGCGTACCAGGCACAGAGAAAACATCCCAGGGTCGCATAATCACAGCGTGGTGAACACCATGCTAGGAACAAGGAACAAATGGCAGACAGCAAGACAAGACTTCAGGCACGGGACACCGACCGTGGAAACCAGTGAGGCAAGAGAGGTTTCTGAAGAACATGGGATGGTGGTCCAAGTCCCTGGATCCCTGCCTGGCCGAGGGCAGCAGCCTCCCCACCGGCCTCCTGCCTGGCCCCTGCCCCACAGTGAGCCTCCCCAGCGCCGCAGCCATCCAAGTTCTCTCTCTGGGTGTCAGAGCCGAGATCCCCACCAAGCCTGCCAGGTCTCACTTCCCCTCTGGCAGCAGCACCTCCTGCCCCCTGGTCGATGCAGCCCAGATGAAGCCTCCTTGTGGTTTCTGGACGCACAGATACCCCAGCCTGGGGGCCTGTGCAGTCACCCTCCCCCACCCAGCTTCCCCTTCCCTGCAGCCAGAGTCCTTCAGACCTTGCCGGTTTGTGACTTCCTCAGTGAGACCCCCCTGGACTACACTGTCTGAAGTCACAACACCTCCTTCCCTGCTCTCTCTCTCTCTTTATTTTTCTCTACTGCAGTGTGAACTCCACGGGAGCAGAGCTGCTCGTCTGCTGTGTTCATTGACGTGTGGACATTGCCCAGAAGGGCTCGAGCACTCAGTGAGCACTGGCTAAATGAACACACACAGGACTGAGCCGAGCCAGGCTTTGAAGGATAATGCAAGTGTTATGGGTTGAATTGCGTCCCCCTGTAAAAGTCCTAACCCTCCATACCTGTGCATGTGGCCTTTGGAGATAGGGTCTTTTGCAGATGATTGTATTAGGATAAGGCCAATAAAGTGGACCCTAATCCAATATGACTGACATCCCTGTAAAAAGAGAAAATTTGGACTCGGGACAGATATGTACAGCACAAAGACACAGGAGAGTGCCGGAGGCTACCAGGAGCTTCAGGAGATGCCTGGGGCAGATTCTCCCTCACTGCCTCAGAAGGAACCAACCCTGCTGACACCTTGATTTCAGACGTTTGGCATCCAGAAAAGCAAGAGAATGTATTCCTCTTGTTTCAGCCACCCAGTATATGGTACTTTGTTATGATGGCCCCAGGGAACAAAAACAGGAGGACGTCACATTTGTAGTTGCTAAGGGAAGTAGAGAAAGCCACACATGCCAAGTTGTGCCAGCAACAAAGACATATGATCAATGTAAATGTCTTATTTAGTGCCTGGGACTGAAACTCCAGCATTGTGTTTTCTGGCTGTGCAGTCAGCCATACCTCCGCCAGCCACTGGGCCTTCTGGCCATTTGCAACGTGAGGGTGCATCCTTTATCCTCGCAGATGTGGAGCCAGAAAACTGTGGAGTCAGGAGACCATGATGTTCTGGGCTCTGGCCCATTCTAATCCCACAGGGTGGTGGGCATAAGGTACCTCAGAGGAGACAAGCTAAGTAGACCATGCCGGTTTTACGGCTTTATGTGAGAATTTTTTGCACACTGTTAGAAACTGCCCTGGAGAACAGACAAAGTCAGACTCTCAGGACCTTGAAGGAAAACAGGACAAGTTTTTACTGGATGTCATCACTATCTTTCAGTGGGAGGTGGGTCAGTCGAGGTAAAGAAGCAAGGGCCACGATGTACGTGCAAAGCTGGCCTCAGGTGAATCTGCCTCAGCTGTAGATGTGACAGCAAGGGGCAGCAGCTCTGCAGCTCTGGAAACAAGGGGGTGGGGGACAGACCTCGCCAGTAGAGGGCAGAGGAACATTCCAGGCACAAGGAGCAGCTTGTGCAAAGGTGCTGAGGCTGGAAGGAGCAAGGTGAATGCAATGAGCTGGGAGAAGGCAGGTGAGGCTGAACTAGAGAGAGGAAGAGCAAGGTGTCACGTGAGGTTGAAGAGGTATTGTGTCAGTCACAGTACATTTCAGGGGAAACAAACCTCTTCAGTTATTTTATGCAGGAGGGAGTTGAATACGGGGGCTTAGGTGCTCACGAAATCACTGGAATGGCTGAACAAGTGGGCTGTTTGCTGGGCCTCTTAGTTATCCCTGGAACAGAAAAGAGCTGCCCACTGTGACAGCTGTCACCTCTGGGGCCACCATGGGAATAAGCTGGCATGGAGAATCTGCAGCCACTGCCACTGGGACAACAGCCTCACACCCCCGAGGAAGCTGGAGTGTGGGCACTGGCACGCCACAGCAGAGGACCATATACCCATTCCTGTGCTGCACAGCAAACAATCTCAGGGGCACCAGGACCCCAGCAGCAGGGGAGTGCTGTGGAATGCCGTGGTTAGCTCTCTAATCTACACAACCAGGAAACAGGGGCGGGAGGAAGACTGAATTAATTAATCCACAATAGCCAGGATGGGTAGGTGTGAGCCCCACCACACAAGGTGTGATAAGCACTATTGACAGAGTTTCATGTTTGTCCTAAAAGTAACAGGGGGCCATTGGAGGGCCTTGGGGAGGAGGGAGTTCTGGGGAGTGTGAGGTGGAGGGGGGGTAGCCAAGAGGATGCAGATACGATTTCAGTAGGCCCAGGATGGTGTTAGAAAGGGGGAGTGTGGCTGGATTTGAAAGATATGTAGGAGGTTCATAAATAGGACTGGCTATAGGGACGAGAGTGAATGTGTGGCAAGCTGAATTGGAGACACCTTTGCATCATCCAGAAGGAGACGTCAACTACACTGACAGGTCTGGACTGGAGACATAAATCTGCAAGTTATCTACATATGGGTGTTAAACAAAGCCCGGTGGGTGGCAGAGATGGGAGACGGTAGAACGAGGTGGTCTAGGGCCAGGCCTTGAAGAACCCAAATTGAATGGCCCCAGAGAGAAGGGTGGGCTTGCGAAGGAGACCGAGAGAGGGGGCGGGGGGATAAGAGTGCGGAGCGTCTGAGAGGGCATGCCCAGGGGGTAGGATCCTGCGGGCAGGTCACATACAGCTTCCTCTCCCTGAGTAGAGGTGTTACGGTACCCACTTTGTCACGTTGCTGTGGGAAGGAAACGAAATGCATTTCACATACAGTGTCGGCATAGTCCTGGGCACATATCAGACGGCTAGACGTGGAGGTCGTTCTGTGACAGGAGGGTTCCCCAGGGCTGGTGTGGCTCTGCATCCCCGTTTGTTCAAACGGTCCTGCCTAGCACCTGCTGCCCTGTGTAATTGTGAATAATACCCTCTTTCATTCTCAAGGGGTCCCGGTTTGTGCTACAAATTATATGAGCACCCAACCCCTGGCATGGACCATTAGTGCAGGGTCCACTTAGGACACATAACGTAGCGAAGGGAGAGTGGAAAGCACAAATCCTTTTACTGAAGAAGTAAAGCCCCATCTGCAAGATGAACTGCAAAATGGTCAGAGATATAAACCCAAATGGAGGGGCCCATGTAGAGCCTGCTTTGGGCACAAGGGATTTTGAAGTATCAAAGTCGGGGCTCCCCAGGCGAGACATTTCGTGTTATTCATGCAACCAGTAAACTTGATTGCTACGTAAAACCCAATGTCAAGGTTTTGGAAATATATGAAATTATTTTAGCCTAAAACCACCCACA
This sequence comes from Daubentonia madagascariensis, assembly GCA_023783475.1. Taxonomy (NCBI): domain Eukaryota; kingdom Metazoa; phylum Chordata; class Mammalia; order Primates; family Daubentoniidae; genus Daubentonia; species Daubentonia madagascariensis. Next base: position 22,536,873 of record JAKFHU010001262.1, read on the forward strand.
GATATTTTTACATGTTAAATACCCTTGTAAACTAAACTCCAGTGTGAAATGCAGCTTTAAATATTGTAGCCTTGAAGAAAAAAAAAATCCTATCATGGAGATTTCTCATAAATGAGTCATACATTTATGGAGCATGCAGAGTTTTTATTTTTAATTTATATTCTTTTGATAAATAGCTATCTATGGTGACAAATATTGTACAGAGCCCCAGAGATCAAGTCCTTATTATATGATGTGATGTTATAGATCATATTACACTGATTGATTAATTCTTAACCAGAAGTATTAAAAAAGATTTACAGTATGTGAGCAGCATAAAATTTTTTAAAAAGAGCCTTTGATGTTTACAAACAAAAATACTTTATTTCATTGCGGAAAGATGGAAAAAAGTTAGGATGCTAGGATATATAGAAAATAAAGACCAGTGTGCCATTATTATTCATTTAAAAGGAATTTATTGTGTTTCTATAAATATAACATGAAGAAATTTTACCACAGTGCAAAAAAAAAAGAGACCTCTCTCCCCTGCTGAGGAAGTCCCTCAGTAAAATAAACACAAGTGACCCAACTTAGAAGATTATCAATTGTGTAGTAAGTGACAGTAATATGAGTTGATTCTCATGGGAAACTCCAAGACCTCCAAATGATTTTATTAAAATACATATTTTTTTTACAAAGATCTTGGCAAGACCACAAAAAAATAAATTATTTTCAAGGGGCTGGAATTTTTTTAAAAAACTTATTGAGCTATAACTCACGTACAATAAAAATGACCCTTTTAAAGTTTACAATTCAGTGGTTTTTAGTATGTTCACATAATTGTACAAGCATCCCCCAAATCTGATTTTAAAATCATTTTCATCACTACAAAAAGAAACAGTATATCCATAAGTAGCTACTGTCATTCCCTCTCCCCAGGTATGGGCATAACCCGTTAACCTATTTCTGTCTGTATGGATTTGCCTATTTGCAACATTTTGTATAAATGGAACCATATAATATGTGGTCTTTTGTGGCTGGCTTCTTTCACTCAGAAGTGTTTTCAAGGTTCACCTGTGTTGTAGCAATGTAAGTACTTCATTCCTTTTTTATGTGGAATAATAATCCATTTTATGGATATACCACATTTTGTTTATTCATTTGTCCATTGATGAGCACTGGGGTTGTTTCCACTTTTGGACTATTATGAACATTTGTGTACAAGTTTTTAAGTGGACATATGCCTCTAATTCTATACGGGAATGTATAAAGGTTCCAATTTTTCCACATCCTTACTAGTACTTGCTATTGTCTGTCTTTTTTTATCATAGTCATCCTAGTGGGCGTGAAGTAATACTCATTGTGATTTGGATGTGCATTTTCATGACTCATAATGTTGAGAATCCTTTTATGTGCTGACTGGCCTTTTATATGTCTTCTATAAGAACAGTCTATTCAGACTCTTTGCCTGTTTTCAAGACTTTTTTTTTTTTATTAATGAGTTGTAAGAGTACTTTACATATTCTGGATACAAGTCCTTTATCAGATATATGATTTACAAATACATTCTTCCATTCTGCACATTGGCTTTTCACTTTCTTTATGGTATATTTTGAGACACAAATATTCCTTAAATTTTTGATGAAATCCAATTTATCTATTTTTTTCTTTATCCCTCATGATTTTGGTGTCCTATTTAAGAAAAAATTGCCTGATCCTAGGTCATGAAGATTTACTCCTATGGTTTCTTCTGTGAGTTTTATAGTTTTGGCTCTTAATTTTGGGACTTTGTTCCATTTGGTGTTAATTTTTGTATCATATGGTGTGAGGTAAGGGTCCAGCTACATTCTTTTGCATGTGGAAGTCCGGTTGTCCCTCACCGCTTATTGAAAAGACTGCTCTTTCCCCTCATTGAATTGTCTTGGTGCCCTTCTGGAAAGTTAATTGACCATAAATGTGAGAGTTTATAACCTGGGCTCTCAATTCATCCCATTGAGCTATATGTATATCCATGCCAATACCTCACTGTTTTGATTGCTGTAGCTTTGTAGTAAGTTTTGAAATTGGGAAATGTGAGCCCTCCAACTCTGCTGTTTTTTTACAAGGTTATTTTGGCTGTTCTGGGTCCCTTGCATCCTGCCCTAAAAGTCTCTCCTCTAGTACCCTTCCTTGTAGTGCTGGCATCCATGCCCCGAGCTTCCTTGTCTCTACCTAGTTCAAGTGCTTATTTTCCCATTCTTTTTTCCAATTCTGTGAGCTTTTAGGACTTATAGGTCCTTTTTCTGTAAGTTGGCCAGAATTAGTTTCTGTTGCTTGCAACCAATGTACATGAGGCAATACAGTGTCCTTTTTCACACAGAAGAAGGCCATGGGGGTTACTTTCCATTAACACCCTTCTGGTCCTCACTTCAGGGACCTACTCTGTGCCCTGGGAGGGTGACCCCCACAGCTTCTGTATGAGTTCCTAGGGCTGCTGTAACAAATGAACACAAACTGGGTGGCTTAAGACAACAGAAATTTATTCTCTCACTGTTCTGGAGGCCAAAAGTCTGAAATCCAGGAGCCAAAAGGGCCGTGCTCCTTCTGATGGCTCTGGGGAGGACACTTTCTTGTCTCTTCCAGCTTCTGGTGGCTTCTGGTGTTCCTTGGCATCCCTTGCCTGGTGGCCGCATCGCTCAATCTTTGTTCCATCTCCCGAGGGCCTTTCTCTGTGTGCCTCTGTGTCTTCTCCTCTCCTTATGAGGTCATCAGTCATTGGATATAGGGCCCACCCACCCTTGGATTTCATCTCAAGATCCTTAACTAATTACACCTCTAAAGACTCTACTTCCAAACAAGGTCATTCTGAGATTGTGTGTTGTCATGAATTTGGGGGAGACGCTCCTCAATCTACTTTGGGTGGCGTCACTCAGGCTCCCTCGCTGACGGGTCTAGAGTCAGGTTCAGGCAATGAGAGGCACCAGCTAGAAGCCAGAGAGATGGGGAGAGACAGGCCAGGGCATTTATCCCACCCCCTCCCAACATGGCACCCAGGGCGTGGCCGTGGCTGTGTCCCTGCCCCTCCGTAGCCCCTGCCCACGGAGCCCACGTCCAAGGCTCCAGCCCTTGGTGGGCTCCGGTGAGTCCACTTCCTCCTCTGGCCCCCCAGGCCTTACTGTGGCCTGGCCCTGAGTGACTCAGTCTCTCTTGTTGTTTCCCTTAACCTTTCCCACCTTTGGTGGGAGTTAAAATATCTTCCATTGAACCATCTGAATGAGATTCTTTTTCCTGCTAGGACCATAATTGATGCAGAGATTATTATTTACGTATTTGGCTCAGTACAAGCGATAAAGGTGATCCTTCCTGGGATAAGTGACTTTTTCATTTTATCTACAAAATAGGAAAAAGGGAAGATGCTGGGCTCAGCTGAGCACTCCAGTAATACTTCTAAATTAAAATTAACTTTAACAAAGCAGGAGTCATAAAGGACAGATGTCCTAGTGAAGTCTGCTAGTGCTTGCACTCTGTTCCTGAGCTGTCCTAATTCTCCTGGGTCTCTTCTCACCTATAAACTGTCTTCCCTGCCATTCCTTTTGGTTTTGTTAGCAAGCACTGCTGGTGTCCTATTTGATAACATTCCACTGAGATACCAATCCTGCAAACTGTCCCATTTGCCGTCACTTTCTGCTACGCTCATTGGGATTGGAAAAGGAAGAGTCCTGTGTCCTGGCCATGAGGTCTGCTGCTAGAGACAGGGGCACACCCGTTTGTGAGAGACTCAGTCTTTCCTGAAGGAAGAGGGTCTTCTGTTTATAACCCCCCATGGAAGTTAGGCGAGAGTTAGCCTCATCTAGCAGACGGAGTGATGCCATCTTTCCCAGAAAAGTCACTGCAGAAAGACACAGCCAAACACAAGCACCTCTAGAAAGGAGCCCCGTTCCTTATATGCTGACAATTTGATACTGGCCATTCAGTTCTCTTAAAATAACTGGATATCTTTATCCAATAATTGCATGTAATTCATATATCTGTGGTTTGCTCTTACATGCTATTGTTTTTTCATTTAAAATATACTGTAAGCACTTTTGCAAGCCATTAAGGATTCTTTTGTGACTTTATTGGTAACTGCTGTACAAATTTTCATTCAATGCCTTTTATTCTTATTTTGCCAAGCGTCTATTATTGGGAATTTAATTTATTAGCAGCTTTTCGATATTATAAATGGTGCTGTAATAAATATTCTTGTTTTTAAGTGTTAGAGCTCATTTTTGACCATTTCCTTATGCCACGTTCTTCCTATGTCAAAGGTTTGCATATTTTGAAGAACTTTGGTAGATATTGCCACAATACACCCCAGAAAGACTGTGCTCATCTGGATTATCACTAACAGGCTATTTTTTTAAAAAAGACTTTGTAATATGATGAGCATAATGTGAAATTCCTTTGGTTTTGCATGTCTTTGACTACTACTGAGCTTTACTGTGTTTTCAAAAAAAATATTACTAGCCATTTATGTGACTAGCTATTCTTCACTCGTTTGTCCATTGGGCACATTAGCTATACTTTATTGCTTATAAGAATTCTTTATATAGTCAACATTTTAAACCTTTATCGAAAATATTTTTCCTAGTTTTGTCCTTTGCATTTTAAGGTTGCTTTTGAAATCCTTTAATTTTATGGAAAAGTTTAAATGTTTTTGTGGTCATGTGTGTCAATTATTTCCTTAACATCTTTTAAGGGGGTCTGCCTTTTTCATCTTTATCCTTGGAAACACATTCTTTACCATAGAAACACATATGTATCCATGTAGTATGATGGTCTAGTATTCCCATGTTTATATATTTTTTCTACTTATTTAAACCACCTAAAATGTATTTAGAAAAAGTTATAAATTAGGGATTTAAATGAATTATGTTCTAAATGATTATCTAGTTGTTAAAATAACTTGTCAAAACAAGTTATTAAATAATTCACCCTGTGTCTCCAATTTGGAATGTTATCTTTATTCTTATTTGGTCTCATCCTTGACTTTGTGATCTGTCTGTTCATACCCTACCAGTCCCCTCTATTTTAAGTACTATATATACACACACATATATTTTATTTTGATTTTTGAATGTATTTTATTAAAGTATAATTTGAATATTATATAAACTTTGTGGTATAAATACTTCCTTGTTATTCTTTTTTCAAAACACACCTGTTGTATTGGTCTGGGTACATCTAGGAGACAGAAACTGTACAGTAATCTAAACAAGGAAAGTCTAATGTAAAGAATCATTTAATGATGATAAAAGATTAACTATAAAATATAGAGTACCCTAGGACTGAGAGAGAAAAAACAAGGAAGGGCAAACTGGAGGGACCCTCCCCAGGCTGAGCTCAGGCCTTGTTGGAGAAGGTGTCCTTATGGTCCATGGATGGGGAGAAGTTCCCTGGTATGCTCAGGCCGGAGGGTCTCCCAGAGGATGACAGAAAGAAGCCCTTTCTAGGGCACAGGTGAGCCACGGCCGGTGACCAGGTAATGGCATGCAGGGAGAGAGAGGTGCCAGTGCAGGCAGGAGCCTGGAGCATGCAGTGTCCATGTCCAAGGCTAGGCCGGGGTTCAAGGTCACTGAGGAGCCATGTTTGCTGGGTGCACAGCTGAGGCAGGGCACCCCCAATGCCTGGTCACCCATGCTGGCACGTTTATTCTTCTGTATGTAGGTTAGAATCATTTTTATCTAGTTCCAAAAGTCATACTATTGGAATTGAATTAACTATTTTTATTATTTTGGAGAAAATGATGCCTTTGCAATACTCAGTATTCTTGCCCAGGAATATGTATTTCTCTCCATTTATTTTTGCAGTCATCAGCTAAGTTTTAGGGTTTCTTTTTATGTATTCTGTTTATTTATTTTAGTCTACTCCTTTTTGTTATTTATACCTTTTATTTCTATTTCTGGTCTTCTTGCATTAGCTAGAAGATTATCAAATATGAGTAATGATATTTAAAATGCTTGGTTCTGATTCTTATGGGTAGGTTTCTACTTTTTACTTTTAGGGACAACGTTGACTATTAGTTTAATGTGAATGTTCATTCTCATGTTAAGCCTGTGTCTTTCCATTCCCAGCTTTCTTTATGTTTAATCAAATGTTTCCACAGCGTTTATCAAGCTGATCATGTGGCTTCCTTCTTTAGCTGATTCATGTGAGAAATTATATTAATCAGTTTCTAAATGATGAACTATCCTTGCATTACCAAAATAAAACTTAATTGGCCATGCTGCATTATCTTTTCAGCATAGTACTGAATTTGATTTTCTAGTATTTTGTTTAGGATTTAGAGATCTTTAATTGTAAAAGAGAATAATCTCTATTTTCTTTCTTGAACGGTTAGGTTTTGGAATGAGGATTAGGCTGGCTTTGTAAAACAAACCGGGCAGGATTCCATCTTTCTCTAAGTGCATAAACTCTGTGGGTTTCCACGTCCTTGCGATTTGAGCTCTATACCATCTTTCCCATCTCTACCTCTCCCCGGTCCCTCTGCCGCCCTCGTGTCTGTCCCTGTGTCAGATTCCCAACCGGTGCCCCAGCCTGCAGTCTCTACCCCTGCAAAACCCACAGCAGGTGCATGACTCAAACCTGCCATCTGGCCCCAGACCTGTGTCCTCCATCACTGTCCTATGCTAGTTTCCTTAGTGCTCCATAGTGGACTCCAACTGACTAAGGACAAATTTTAGCCCAATCACTTGGTGCATGACCAAGGCAAGTCACATAACCTGTCTGTGCCTGTTTCCTGATCTGTAAGAGAATAACCCCCTTCTTTTAGTTTCCTGGGGCTGTTGTACCAAAGTATCACAAACTCAGCAGCTTAAACAATAGAAACATTTTGCCTCACAGTTCTGGAGGACAGAAGTCTGAGGTCAAGGTGCTGGCAGAGTTGGTTTCTTCTAAGGGCTGTGAGACACAATCTGTTCCACGCTCGCCTCCGGGCTTCTGGTGGTTTGCTGGCAATCTTTGATGTTCCCTGGCTTGTAGAAGCATCACCCTACCTCTGTTTCCATCTTCACGTTCTCCATCCTGTGTGCATGTCTGTGCCCAAATTTTCCCCCTTTTATAAGGATACCAGTCACGATGGATGAGGGTCTCATCCTAATGACCTTAACTAATTACATCTGCAAAGACCCTATTTCCAAATAAGGTCACATTCTGAGTTACTGGGATTAGGACTTCAACATATGAGTTCGGAGGGGACACAATTCAATCCATAACAGCCCTTACTAGGGTTGCGAGGATGAAGTGAGTTAATATGTATAAATCACTTAGAATAGTGCCTGGTATATAGGAAGTGCTCAGAAATGCCAGCTGGTGTTGTTTTTGTTGTCATTCAAGGACTATGCTAACTGTCACATACTTCAAGAAGCATCTCTGCTCGCCCAAGTCAGAGAGACACCCTCTCCTACTACTCTCTAGTCGCACTTTGCTTCTGACTTTAGTAGAGAAGTGAACACATTTGGCCTTTTATTACAGTTTTTGTGTTACTTACTCTTCACAATCCATAACTAAAACACCACCCGCTACCCTTTAGAACTTAACCCCCCACACACACCCTCAGCAAGCACAACGTGCTTGGCCTTCCCCACAGCGCCCTCAGGTTTCCTGGCCCCAGAGGAGCTGGGCTGAGGGAATGTGCTCCGTGGGTACCCTCAGCACTTTCCATCCTTCTGCGTTTGGGAAACCTTTGCTCCTTCAGGTCCACAGGAGCCCAGGGCTTCCCTGCTGCTGCCATGGATGCCCATCATCCCTCGAAGGTGCCCCCTCCCCTGCTTACACCTCTCAGGAGTCCCCTGGCTGAGTCCTCCCGACACCCACTTTTGAGTGAGCGACTGCATCCTGCCCGGGGCCTGTGTTGTATTCCCGAGAGCATGAGACGTGATTGCTTGTCCAGCCTTCTCCCCTCTGGAGCACAGCGTGGGTGGAGGCACAAACTAGCACTTACTTGTGAGAATGCAGTATAGGCACAGTGGTGGGGGCTTTATCTGCAATCACTTTAACACACACAGAAGGCAAGCATTATCAGCTCCATCTCACACGGGAGGAAGTTTGTGGTGTCTGAGGGTCTCAACAATTGCCCAGTTTATAGATATTTTACCTGCTGTTTGCCCTTCCTAGTATGTTCTCCCCATACCTCTCAGTCCCTACACACACACACACCTCCCACCAGAGCACCCATCCAATGGGTGTCTAATCATTTAAAAACCTCTCTCAAATATGCCCTTCTCAGCGAAGGCTTTCCTGACTTCCTCTGCGGTACCTGCATACCTTGCCCATGTTTCCTTTCCAATACTCGTAGTGGGGTCACTTATTCTCTGACTTCCAGACTAGGCTGCAAGCTTTAAGGCAAGGATGAACATCTAGTCTCTTTCGCTTCCCCAAGCTCTCTGCCCATCCCCAACACACGACACTTGGCACACAAGATACTGAGATTTGAGTGGGCACGTCTGACTCCAAAACAGGTACTGCTGCTATTCCTTGAAAACAAGAGAATGTGTGTGGTTTGTGCTACAGTTAGGATTAATACCCAATCCTGGAAAGCCGTATTGCTGTGGGGGCCGCAGACAGTCCGTGAGCTCTTTGTTACTCGTTGGAGAGAGATACGCATAGAAATTAGGAGTGGGCATCGTAGCAATTTGATGGTGTTGTTTATTGACTCTGATTTTTTAAATTGAGCTTGAGTTTTGTATATCTTTGTGTTTTCTCATTTCACTTTTTTCCCCTAGAAATTTATTTTTATTGTATTTTTAAAAGCAGCAGTCTATAGCATATTGGAAGTAAACAACAACGACAACAAAGCGGGTCCTCCCCTCTGGCAGTTGGGGAAGCACAGCTTCAAAGCAACTTTGCGTTCCTTCTGTCCAGAAACTGAAGAGTTCTACACATCATTTTTGAGATAATGTTAAGACCAGCAAATAGTCTGTGAATCCTAAAGATGGTGAGAGAGGACTGTGCTCACACCAGGTGTGCATTGTGAGTCGGGTACTTCACATACGAAGGATCATTTAAGGTACCCAATATTCCCAGCAACAAATGGAGGCTTAGAAAGTTGAGCAAACCACACAAGGGCTCAGATCTGGCAAGGAGCAAAGACAGAATTCAAATGCAACACCCTCAACCATCTTACTCAAGCACAATTAGACAGATTCCTAGTCTGGTCACAATAAACTCACAGGTGCCCTATTTTTTTAAAAATTTGGGCACCGTTTCAGATTTTAAATAAGAGGCATCAGGAATTGAACCATTCCAAGAGTCTATAACCAAAGCTTCAGAACTATGGTAGCTAGAAATAGCAACCTTTCAAACCTTATTGTAGGATACTAGTCATCTTTTTATTTTTTGAAAAAAATGACAAAATGTAGCTCAACGATCCAGTATTTCAGAGGCTCAGATTCATCCTGAGCAGCAAGACAATATTTTCTCAAACCCAAGCCTGTCTGTGGATTAAAGGCAAGCATTTCAAAAATTATTCTGTAGCTTAAGAAAACATACTTCAACAATTACTGTTTCCTTTTCTGTGTAACCAAATTCACTGTACATTACAACTTTAAAGCTGAGATCTAAGGTTTAGATCAACTCTTTAATCCTGGCTGTGGCTTCGGGTACTTCCTGCTCTTTATGAGAAGGGCTCTAGGCCTGCAGCTGCCTGTGAACAACAGCAAAAAAAAAAAAAAAAAGTTAAAAAGAACTTAGCTGACTGGGAACAAAGTTCTGCAGCATTACAGAGGTTAAGCTATGGCATTTTTAAACCTGACACTTGAAGAATACATGACTTAACGACACAACTCAACCTTTGTGCTCTTCAGAGGGTTTTATGTCAAATAAAATAAGTTAGGAGAGAAGTGGCATGTAATACCCTTCGTGTCAACCATTTTAACTTAAAAAAAATGTATTCCATACCAGGAACACCTAACTCTGTTTTCCTAAACTGAATCCACTTTTATCTTAATTTGGTATACAACTGTCCAGGTTTACCCACCTTTGTTCATTCATGGGTCATCTATATCACCTTAATTTTACTCTGCAAGAGATAGGTTAAAATAAGATGATACATTCAGGGAAGGAAGTCGAGCAAAGATTGCTAACACTGAAATGGTGCTTCATTATTCCGCGCGGAATCCTCATGAAACACGGATTCATGCCTGTGCACTGGAGTGGTGGCTCCACAATGTACCAGACGTTGAGCAAGCGACTTCATCTCTTTGGGCCGTCAACAATACCATCTGTAAACCAGTCACAAGACTATCTAGCCTGCAGGGTGATTGTGAGAACGAAGTCAGATGATACCTATCAAGTGCCTTGCAACACCTAGCGCTCAGATTCTACTTATTAAATCGTGTTGTACAGACCACTGCTCAGTACATCAATATGCTGCTACTAACTTTATTGTCACTAAGGTAAAAAGTTACCTTAGAAGCTCCTTAGAGGAGAGAAAGACTTACATAGTCTTACCCCCTTAAAAAAAAAGAAAATGCCCTGGTTCCAGGTATGTAAGTCAAAATCTATGTTAGGGATAAAGGAGAGATCAGTTTCAACTGCATCAGCTGAATGAAACGGGAAGTTCAAGTTCAAAGATGTCATGAGAATTTCCCTTGTCTTTTCCTTTATTCTCCTCCCATTTTTGTACCATTTGCTTTCACCAGAAATGTCTGTTTCTTTTTCATTTTTTTTTCTTTCTTACTGAGTGCATTCTTCTCCAGAAAAATGTCTGTTTCTTGCTCAAGATCTTTCAGAACATTTTTAACACAACATCGGAGACACTGCCAGCCATCTCCCAATAAAAATCAAGGGAATGACAGGCTTATGGTTGCCCATCCATAACTCCTGACACCCTGATGCAACCCTGGCCCTGTTACATATTCCTGCTTTTCTTAAGTAAGACCAGGCTGTGTCAAAGCCCTGCCTGACTCAGCAGCATGTAAAGATGCTGCAACCCCAAGTTACCATTAACCCTATCCCGGGAGGCCTGGGGATGTCATCCACTCCTCTGCCTCCAGCTAGAGGTAGGTCTGAGTCTTCCCACCTTGGAAATCATAGAAAGATGAAGTGTTCGGATGCTTTCAAATGTCCGTTCCTATGTATTTGAACTAACTCCTGCTGGTAAAGTTGAATAAATCAGAAACTTGCTCAAGTCTGCTAGTGCAAATGTAGCTTAAAATAGCAACAGAAAGGCTGAGTTTTTCTTGCATTCTCTCTTTTCCTGTACATTCTTTCTTTACAAGTTCACAGAGGCTCCATCTCCCCAAGTGCTGCTGACAGCACGCACTAGCAGCTGTCTACGAGAGCAATTCTGGTCTCCCCTGGCATCTCATTCCTGTTTATACTTGTACGTGAAATGTGCCTTTGGAAAATTCCCTGATTTCTTTTGTCCTGTTTTCTTTGTTCTGTTTCCATTTACAGATGAGATGTAAGGGAAACAACTTATTGCAACAATGGGAGATGGCAGGAAAGGGAATCAAACTATGCACGCATGTGCGCACACACGCACACACACACCCCCAAAAAACAGAACATCGCAGGCAAAGAAGAAAGCAAACGGCAAAGCCAAACCTTACCAAATTACCACTGACCACTGCTTTTATGTAGGATCTGGTATGGTGAAATACAGATTTTTTGCGGGAAAATTGTATACAGAATAGAATGTCACCGGCTTTTCTGGAACGTCACCAGGTGTAGCTAAATACCAGTACCTAACACTGCCCTCAGGGCACTGACTACAGGTCCCTTTGGAGCAGCTGGGGGCCATGAGCAGACCTGTGTTCATGTCACACAGGCAGCATTGGGGCTCAGAGATGGATGGCTTGGGATCAAAGTCGCCCCAAATGAGCATAAAGTTGAAGTAAAAAGGGCTTCTTGGTAGGCACAGAGGCAGCCCCACTCCCCCCAAATCCACAGCCACCCCCAGTCCCCTCAAGGAACCTCTGGAGCTGTCACTGCTCTGGTGCTACGACAAATGAAACACCTAAGGAGAACAGCATCAACAGACATTTGTTTTAACTGGTAGCATTTAATGAAGTGGGGAGAGGCCAGGACAAGACAACCTTGAACAATTTCAAACTAAAAATAATCCATATCTGTAAATATAACATTGGGGGTGGGGGAGGGCATTTGGCGTCCTTCATATTTCGTGAAAGTGACTCCGCTGTTTACAGGTTTGGTTTTGATTAGACTTCCTATCCCAGCTCCTCTCTCCCCACCCCATCGCAGGGAATTTAAATAACATTGTAAAAAGGCTTTGATGATCCTTCTGTTTATCTTCCTGACAAAGCTGAGCTCAGATGATTCTCAAATCATATTTCTGTAGCTTTAACCCCCTGACCCACAGGAGAGCTCGGCAGTCTACTATGTAATAAAATTCCCCACTGCCGGGAAAATGCCCAGGGCAAGTCCAGTGCTATCAGGAGAGCGTGCCTTGCATAACTGTGCCCATTTTGATGAAATATTCATCTATATTGATAGTGGAGCAATAAAAATTATGGCTGAAAAGTTCTGTACCCTCTTCAGGAGCTCGGGCTCGACATGGTCAATATCACTCTTTCAAAGGGTCAAAGGGTCACGGAGGTCTTGATTTGGTGAAGTGGGTTCCTGCCCTTCAGTGAAACCTAAAACACAGTTGAAACCTCTGATCCGCTGAGGCTGCCATTAATAGCTTATGTGGCCTGATTTTTTTTTCTAAGGAAATAAGCTGTTGTTCTTTTTAAAATCATTTAAAAAAGGAATGTATAGCCACAAAAACTCAAATGATACAAAAATGCATAAAGTAGAAAACAAAAATGACTAATACTGCCACCATGCAGAGTATCTATCCTTCCAGATCTATGGATTCATGTGCAGTGTGCACGCATGCACACACACACACACACACACAGGGTATAGCTCTAAATATGTGGAGGAAGAGAAAAAGATACAAGAGAGAAAAAGGAGAAAAGTTGAGAAAAAGGCAGGAGAGAGGCGGGGAAGAGAAGGGAGACAGATCCTAAAAATAAGTCATATAATACAAGCTAGTTTGGAACTAGATTTCAGCAATTACAATGAATTGTGCACTCGTTTTTGATGCCAGTAAATATAGATCTATGCATATTTTTGTAATGACCACATAGATGACTACTGTACATGCCATAATTTTTTCCAATATTCTCCTACGAATGGACAATTCTGTTGTTTTCACATAGCCTAATTTAAGGACATTTGTTCTTTATAAAATTCAGTTGGAGGTTGACTCAGACACAGTTATCCTTAGAGTGAATTAATAAAAGTCAAATTTAAACAGTCTTATTAGTTATGTAATTCTCAACTGTTATCAAGGTAGTTTTTAGGAATGTATCTCCTTAATGTAATATATCAAATCTCCTTGAGGAACAAAAAGGATTGGCAGAGCAAAGAAATAAGCCTAATCCAAATGAGAAGAATAATTAAGAGAATGAGGCTACATTTGGGAAACATTCCAAGATCCTAAATGTAAATGTTAGGTGTGGTAAAATTAGATATCTATCTATAAAATTAATGCATTTTACATATGTTAATAATTTCAATTTTCAAACAATTATGTGTCTTCTTCATTATGTTATCACACACATCAAAAGTTTTTTGTTTTTTTTTTTTAATTGTACCAAACCAAAAACCCAGCCATTTGTCTTGGGAAGCAAAGAGTACACACCAGCAACATTAATTACTTTATGTGAATCTACAAATATCATTCTGTTATATTAATAGACTCAAACAGAACATAACACTCATCAACTATTAAATTGAAAATTGTGTCAACATAGTTGCAGTGTATTGATTCACCCTACGTGTAAATGTATGTGTGTTTTTTTTAGTAGATAAATACAAACACATGTGCAGACTCTTTGGGCTTAATCATTTAGCAATTAAGAACATGCACTGGGGCTCAGAAGAGACCCAGACTCAAAATCTGATGATCAGTAAATATGTGCCCTCGGACAAGTTACTTAAACCCTGCTAGTCTGTTTCTTCACGTGGGAAGTAGGGATGATGGCAGCACTTACCTCCCGGGAGTGTGGGGAGGACGAAAGGAATAAGGTTCTTAAACTGCTCAGCATGGTGCGTGATGCTCAGATGCCCGGCAAATATTCAACACACACCGGATATCATGATGATGACAGCAGTGATGAAAACAAGAAAGGTGTCTTTTAAGCTGAAGCAAATGATGATAAATGCTGGACACGGACAGGCAACTTATAGCTGTCCAATGCAGTCATTGCATTTGAGGGGGAACGGGAGGCAGGAACAGTGTTCCAGGGAGGGGGAATAGCATGTGCGACAGTCCAGAGGCAAGAGAGCACTCAGTGGGAAAAGGAGCTGAGTCAAGTTCACCACTGCTGAGGAGATGGTGGGGAAAGGTGAGGGAGGTGAGCAGCGGGCAGGACAGCTGAGCCTCAGCTGCTGCGAGGAGGCCATGGAAGGGTTTTCAGGTGAGCAGTGGCAGGACCCCATGTAGATGACCTATGTCAGCTGGAATAAATGGCACACCAGTCTCTTGGGTGGAAAAATGAAAATTCATGAAGATATCAATTTTTAACATATGGGTTTCTTACATGGCCAATTATAGTAAGACTTTTTCTGGAGCTTAATGGTGGTGTAGCAGCATTAAAAGTCACAGCTGTCCTTTAATGAGTGTTTAAGGTATACCAGACACGGGGCTCAGGATTTCTTTACACTTTATCCCATTTTATCTCCATAACAACCCTTATGTTCTGTTACCATCTCCATTTTCTTATAACAGCTTTATCGAGACATCATACAATTTACCCATAAAGGGTACAATTTAAGGTGTAAAATATAATGGTTTTTAGTATATTCACAGTTGTGTAATCACCACCACAATTTTAGAACATTTTCATCACCCTAGAAAAGAACCAAGTACACCTTGACCATCACTCCCTATTTCATCTCAACCTGCCTAGCCCTGGAAAAATCACTCATCTAGTTCCTGTTCCTATAGACTTGCCTATTCTGGACATTTCATATAATTGGAGTTGTATAATATGTGGTCCTTTGTGAGTGGCTTCCTCCACTTAGATCATGTTTTCAAGGTTCATCCATGATGGAGCGTATAATAGTACTTCCTTCCTTGTATTATTTTATTGTATGAATCCACCACATCTGGTTATCCATACATCAGTTGATGTATGTTTGGGTTATTTCCACTTTTGGGGTATCATAAATAATGCTGTTATGAATATTCATGTAAACATTTTTATATGTCTTGATTTGATTACTATAGCTTTGTAGTAAATTTTGGAATTGGAAATTATGAGCCTGCCAACTTTGTTCTACTTTTGCACAATTATTTTGGCTGTTCTGGATCTCTTGCACTTTCGTATAAATTTTAGAATCAGCTTGTCAATTTCTGCAAAGAAGCCACCTAGTATTTTAATAGGGATTATATTAAATCTGTAGGTTAATTTATTTCCATCTTAACTATATTAAGTCTTCTGATTCATGAACATTGAATATACTTCCATTTCTTTAGGTCTTCCTTCATTTCTTTCAACAGTATTTTGTCATCTTTAGACTATAAGTTTTGTGCTTCATTTTGTAAATTTTTTTCTAATTTTTTTTTCTTTTTGATGGTATTATAAGTAGAATTGTTTTATGATTTCATATTTGGCTTATTCATTGCTAGTGTACAGAAATAAAACTAATTTTTGTATATAGATATTGTATCATGTAACTATGTTGAAATTGTTTCTAGTTCTAATAGTTTTTTACTGTACTCCTTAGGATTTTCTATATATAAGATTACATCATCTGCAAGTAGAAATAGTTTTACTCCTGTCTTTTCAATGTGGATGGCTTTTGTTTGATTTTCTTGCCTAATCAGCCTGACTAGAACCTCTAGTACACAGGTGAGTAGAAATGGTGAGAGCAGACATCCTTGTCTTGTTCCTGATCTTAGGAGGAAAGCATTCCGTCTCTCATAATTAAGTATGACACTAGCTGTGGATTTTTTACAGGTTCCCTTCATCAGATTGAAGAAGTTCCCTTCCATTGCCAGTTTCTTGAGTGCTTGTTTTTTTTGTCATGAAAGGATTGTATTTTGTCAAATACTTTTTCTGCATATGTTAAGATGACCATGTGGTTTTGGTCCTTAATCTACTGATACTACCGTGTATGATATTAATTGATTTGTAGATGTTAAATCAACTTTGCATTCCCTGGATAAATCCCATGTGGTCATGGCATATAATCTTCTTTATATGTTGCTGGATTCAGTTTGCTAATATTTTGTTGAGGATTTTTGCTCTTTTATTCATAAGGAATATTGGTCTGTAATTTTCTTTCATTGTGACATCTTTGACTGATTTTGCTATCAGGGTAATACTGGCCTCTTAAACAAAACTTGAGAAATGTTCCTTCCTCTTCTTTTTTTTTTCCTTGTGGGAAATAATGTTGTGCAAACCATTCTCATTATGTTAACAATGGCTGGATACTTTCCGGATAGACCCCGTGTAAAGCTAATAAACAGTCCTGTCTTATGCCAATGTCAAACTCAGGTATGTTTAAATCCAGTATCTGTAGCCGCCTTAACCACTTGATTGAACAATTCTATGTTTTAACTAGAAGGAACAACAATGTAAAACACTATCCTGAAAAGAAAAGTAAAACAAGTGGTTAAAAGTTCTATCAGATATTATTAAAATAAAACACTTTATAAAACAATGGTAATTAAAACAGTACAGCACTGACACAAAGCTAGATACACAGTTTATTATAAGAAAATCAATAACGTGGAAATGCACACACAATATATTAATATGTGACTGACGTGCTTGTTGTAGATATTGTCCATGGCCCAACCAACATCTGACATCCTCTTCCTCCCTCCTAACAGAACCTGACTTTACTCAAGAGTGTATCTATTCCCCATCCAGCCGTGGACCTGAGGCTGACCCTCCCTGACCTTAGGGATATGTCACTCCCTTGCTGGTGATTGGCTCACGCGATGACATGTCAAATGTTTCTGGCCAGTGAGACGTGAGAGTTTGCTACTGTTATCTGAACCAGTGGGGGTAAGACCGTTCAACCACTGTTGTCTCAAGACTTCCTTTAACCTTCATCCTGGAATTTCTTTTAACTATTATCCTACATGGAACTTTCTCTTTCTTGGCTTATTCTTGTATTAATTTGGTGAAATGCATCCTGCAGTGACTTCCTGAGAAAGGGACGTAAGTGATGAATCCCTTGCATATTTCAAAATGTCTTTATTCCACTCCACACCTGGTTGATGAAGGGTTGATGGGGCGTGTTCGGTGGAAATCATCTCCCTCAGGATGTTGAGGAAGTCCTCCCGGACTGCCAGCTCTCGGTCTGTACTCGAAGAAGCTGGTGTCGTTTGCAATTGGCAGTAATTGCCCTGTGACCTGTTTTTTGACATGCAGCCTTCTTTTTCTCCCTGATGTTGCTGTCTTTTGTATCTTACTGACTACTTGAGAGGTTTAACATCTTATTGGGCATTTTCTTATGCTCTTTTCTGAAATGTCTATTCCTATCCTTTTAGCTCTTCCATTGGATTGCAAGAGCTCTTCATATATTACAGACATGAACCCTTCATCTGTCATCTGTGTTGCAGATATTTGCCTCAAAATATTTTCTTTCATCTACTTTATTTATGGTACCCTCTGCCATGCAAAAATTTTATGTTTTTTAAATATTTTCATATTTTCTTTTATACTTTCAAGGTTTCCTAAATTACCAAAACCTCCTTAATCCTTAGGTTGCCATGGATGGCCTCTTAGCTTTTATTCAAATGTTTGTACCATTTATTCTTTACATGTCTTTAATCCACCAAAAATTTGATGTATATGATAGAAGCTAGAAATACAATGTGATTTTCCTCCAGATACTGTGTTAGTTGTACAGTCATTGATCAAAAAAATCTGTCTTGTTTCCACTGAATTGAAAAAATCACCTTTACTATATCAAAATCTCATTTATGCTGAGATCTATTTCTTATCTCCCTGTTTTCTCCACTGGTCTGTTTGGCTATTCCAATGTCAATACCATACTGTTTTGAATCTAGTGTTCATATGTGGTAAGAAAAATAGTGCCTTGTCAGCATTTTCCTTTTCTATAAGTATTGGAATTTATTTTTCCATATAAATATTAAGATAATTCTAAAAATCTCTCCAATACAAAATTTAATTGAAATAGCTTTTAATGTGTAAGTTAATTTAGAGGAAATAACATTTTAGAGAGCTGTCTTCCCTGCCAAGAACTTGGTATCTCCTTCCATTGGTTCAGATCTTGTCTTGAACCCTTCAATGGGATTTTAGAGTTCTGTGCATAGGTGCTATACTAGCATTATCTTGCTAAATGATAATACCCAGAGCTAGACAGGATGCAGTGAAAGTGCTACATTCACTTGGTTAGTGGCAAAGTGAATTAGCTCAACTCTTATTGAAAAGCAATTTTACAATGTACAAAGGGCCATAAAAATGAACATTTCCCTGGGAGGGAACACCATACTTCAGGGAATTTATCCTCAAGATATTTCCAAAAGAAAGAAAAAGCTGCACGTGGAGCATAGCATTGTTTATAATGTTGAAAATTTAGAATCAATATGAAAATCCAATCAAAAGGAGACAGTTTTTCAACCTAGGCTAAATCCACTTAATAGCATAAGTCATTAAAATGGTAATTTGAAAGT
Source organism: Daubentonia madagascariensis (assembly GCA_023783475.1). Taxonomy (NCBI): domain Eukaryota; kingdom Metazoa; phylum Chordata; class Mammalia; order Primates; family Daubentoniidae; genus Daubentonia; species Daubentonia madagascariensis. The sequence goes on from JAKFHU010001262.1 coordinate 22,555,540, forward strand.
TGTATAACAATTGTTATACTATAAGAGGAAAGGTGGGATATAAAATTGTATGCATAAATTAAACTGAAAATATATGAAAATATAGGGAAAATCACAGACTAGAATACACAAAAATGTTACCCGTATTATCATTTTTTGAGATGATAGATGACCTTTTTCTCCCATTTCTTAAACTTTTTATAGCGTCCTTATTTATTTTAACTATTTTTAAAAACATAAAGTGTTACTAATAAGGATTAAATTGAAAGGCAACTGGTTTGATTTTTGAAAAAATAATTTTGGAATGTTTCCTCTAAAAAGCAAATTGGCTAATTTTAAATATATATGGCAACAAGGATAAACTGCTAATGATGAATTTACAAATAGAGATCAACTTAAACAGAGAAAAGTATTAATAATTCACGATTGACGGTTTATATGCAACACAATATGCTATTTGTTTGAGAACAGTTTTTCTCTTAAGTAGGTTAAATCTGTCTCTGCAATCTTGTTCTGGGGATTGATTTGCATCTGAAACCCTCCTTGAAGTACAAAGATAAACTTCAGCCCAATTAAGATTGCATTATCCTGTGTTCTCATTAACAAAATTTAACATGGTAAAATCCTCCCATGCACCATCACTCCATCACTTACCACATGAATCAGGTTTTGTGTTCATTGAAATAAATAAAGCCAAAGTGACTGACACTTTCTCTACCCATGACTCAGGTTTTCAGAACCCCAATCTTGGCTTCACACGTAAGAGTTATTGCTCATCTACTGTGTGCTGGGAATAGTTTTAGGCATTTTATGTGTCTCATCTCATTTAATTTTCGGATGAGCCTATGAAGTTGGAACTATCGGTTCTAATATAGTGATAAGAAACTCGGTGTCAGAGAGCTATGACTTGCTCAGGGTCACATATCCAAAGGCGTGTATTCAATCATTTATTCACTCAACAAACAGTAAATGAGCCATTATTTCGTATGAGGTACCAACAGTGGTGGTGGCAAGTGGTGAGGGCTAGGGAGGACTTTAGTCACCCTCCATAATCTACCATCCCCCACGCAAGCCAACCCAAATGTCTTAGTAACAGCAGTGTACTTGCTGTGTACATGAGCTTCCCAGACAAGCCCCCCAGACCCCCTGCCACATCATTACCTTCCCCACTCCCACCCCTCCTCAACAGAAATGTTGAAGGTGTCACCAGGATGCTTATGCTCCAAGAACACCTGGTGTGGTCCAGTCTAGCCCACAGCCAGGGTCTAGCACCAGGGATTCAGTAGGTTCCGTGACATCCCGGTAATGTGTGGACAACTGAGCGCATGTTCATGGACTCTGGTCCTAAAAGTGGGGCCTGCAGTGTCTATGTTTCCAAGGGCTAAGAATGACTGATCTCACAGACTCAATCCAAGTTTTATATCATGTTGTAGTCAGATTTTGTTCACCACATTGTACATATAGTCTCCAAGTTCCATTTTCAGTGTAATTCTCTGTGACACTTCGGATCCCTTACCATGTGCGGTGCTGCCTCATGTCAAACAGCTCCGTATAATTTATAGCAAACAAAACTGCAGGTATTTTACTTTTGCTCTTTGTATTCAGAGAATTGAAGTGAAGATGGAAGGAATTTCAAAGGCATCATATAATATGTAGGATTATTAACATCAGCCATTCTACTCTGCTAACGTTAGACCACAATTGAAAGATTCATTTACCAGTTGAAATCAGAGTACTATGACTAACTAGGGCAAAATGAATTTCTACCATACAGTTTATTATGTATGTGATTTCAGTATTGCCGTTTGGGACAATATGAACCTTATTTTGTATATTTTTCAAAGTACTCTCTCATGTGTATCCTCTGCAGCTAAATACAAATTTGTGATAATTTCATTCTACTTGGATAATACCTTAATCACTGATTTAGGGTATTTGTTACTTTCAAAGTACTCTTCATGTGTACCTCTGCGACTATAACTAAAATTTCTATAATCTTCTTAACATTGGATTAAAACATACTAAAAAACTGGATTTAAGGTTTGTCTGCTACTCCAACAATTATTCTAAGGATACCAAGACAGGTTGCGTATTTGTCCAAACTGAAATGTGTCCCTAACTGAACTCTGAATTTCCTTTGTGTTTCAAAACACATTACTGTGAAAACATAACTTGGTAGTGTTTCTCAAAGTTTGATCTTGACCTATTGACATCGGAATCAACTGGAGAGCCTTCTAAAAATAGAGATGCCTGCTTCTGTGGACTCTGGTCCAGGTGTTGGGGATTGGGTCTAAGCATCCCCACATTTAATAAGTTCCCAGGCAGTTCTGATCCGCATCCTGAGCTGGGAACAACTGCATCTTTAGTCAGGGTGCCTTGTTCTGCAATAACAGAAAGCCCTGGTTTAATTGGAATAACCAAATAAAGAAAATTTATCTCACATATTATAATTTTGTTCATGGTCACAGGAGGGCTACAGCAGCTCTGGGCGTCAATCGCATGCTTCAAAGTCCAAAGGCAGGAAGAGACCATCTCTTCGTTATACCCTGTCTTTTCCTTTCTTTTCCCCTCTATAATGACCCCAGACAACATCCTCTCCTGTGTCTTTGGCCTGGATTGTTTCACATGCTGAGGTCTAAAAGACACCATGCACTGGCCAAGGTTTTGGGGCTGCCACAGTTAGTTTAGACTAATTTAAAACAAATCCTGGGTCACTGGGGGAGGGGGTGGACACCGAACAAAACGCTGGGTTCTGAGAGCAGAGAAGGCAGTGAACAAATGTTGGAAGTGGTGGGTATCCCAATTACCCTGATTTGATCCCCACACATTGCATATGTGTATCAAATATTACAGGTACCCTCAAAATGTGTACAACTATGATATACCAATTTTAAAAAGGAAGGTATTTGGCCTTGGGTGTCTCAGGTACCAGGAAATTGTGTTCAGTCTAATTTAAGGGGAATGGCCAGTAATTATTAACATTCCAAAACAAATCACCACAACAAAACACAGTACAAAACAAAAAAACCCACAGCTATTAGGGGGAAAAAAGTTCAGTGAGAAGTATGCAATATTTGAGGGAGAAATAAACACACGTGTTTAAGAATTAAGAATGCCAAAGGCAAGTGACTTCACCCTCGGCCTGACTTCGAAAGGCCCACAACAGTAGAAATGGGCGAAGTATGTTTACAGCACCAAGGCATTAAGTAAAGCTGAACTCTGTTAGATATGTTCATTTATTCAAGAAACATTTCCTGAGTTCCTCTGGTGCCGGGAAGCATGACACAAAGTTGAGTAAGACCAGGATTCTGTCCCCAGTGAGCTTTCAAAATAATGAAGGAAATGGGTAAGTATGTGTATATTTACAACTATAGCATGGTGAGTGCTATTGTAAGTACACATAAAGGATGCCAAGTATAGCCACAGAGAGCAGAGTCCCTATCAACAGGGCCGCTCGTCCATGAGAGGAAAAATTAGGGAAAGAAAAATTCTTGGAGGTATGCCCTGTGAGCAGAATTTTGAAGTTCTTTGTGGCAGGGGCCTGGAGGCAAGATCTGAGAAGAGCTTTGGAAAGGAGCAAGGCCAGATAAGCAGGTCGAGTGCGGGCTGAGCCACGCCACAGAACCTGCACCTGACCTCGCAGCCCAGTCATCTCCAAACGGTTCTGATCTTGCACCCAGAACAGTTAAAATTTGAACATGTGTACCCAATATATTTATATATATTTATAATATACCACTACTTACATTTACAATATACCACAGTATTAGGAACATGATAAAATATACTCCCAATTAAAGATTAAAAAGAAAATAAGGATGAGATAAATAGTTTAAACATTTTTATTTTAGTGAGAACTTTTTTTCACAAAAATAATTAGTGAAAATTATTTTTCAGGGTGACCATTTCACATCTGAATAAATTCAGCATTTAGTTCTACCAAAAGCTTGTACAAGGGGTAGAAAGAAGTACAGGTGTCAGCTCTGACCATTTCCTGTGGTCTGCTTATGTTTGCATTTTTCATATTTTTACCCCCACCCATGATTTCTTTCCAAGCCACTTTTTCATTTTGTGAAGGTTGCTGTGGAGATAGTTGGCTTATGTAATCCGAGCTGCTACCTACAGGCCCCACGTAAGCAGCAGCAATCAGGACAGGCTGACCTTGGGTGAGGCAGGGGGGCGGGGGGGGCATCTCCAACCCCTCTGTGGGGTGGGGCTCTCAGCCTCCCCTCTGGATACCTCAGTCACTCATGAGATGCAGGAACCAAGGGAGGGCACCAGTGTCACCTGCATCTTAAATATTATTAAAGCTTCATTTCTTGTCTTATTTTCTGAAGAAACTAGTTATAAGGAGTGTTTCCTGTGTCTCCTGCAGTTGCCTCATACGTCCTGCTTTAGCGACCATGGCCAAAGCCATTGGGAAGAGCACTGGTCAGGTGGGAACAACTGCTGTTAGAATATATGCATATGAGCTCAGGAGCTAAACACCAGCAAGAGGCAGACTTCAGGGCCATGAAGCTAAAGAGGATATTTGACATCGAGGTGATAAGTGAGCCATCCCATGAGAGCAGGGAGGGTGTTAAATTTAACTCCTTGGCTCAATGGTTCTCCCAATAGGGAGAATTGGAATCAAGTGGAATCCATGCCATTGGCTGCTCACAGATGGCTGGGCCCACCCCCAGAGGTCCAGATCTGGCAGGTCAGGGCAGGGACCCAAGAAGTTGCCTTTCCAACAGGTCCAAGGCAATGCTGATTCAGGGGCCACACTTTGAGAACCTTTTCCTTGGTGCATCAGCATTTGGGGACCAGGAAGAAGATGGAAACCCCAGGGAGCACGCAAAGAAGGACTGGCCAGAGCTGGAAGAAACCCCAGGCCAGAAGGCAAGAAGGACGCGTTGGGGTGGGTGGAGGAGCTGCACCACTGTATGGTACAGGGAACATGGGGGAGGGGGTGCGAAAGGGAGCCCCTAGATTTGGAAACAAAGAGGTGTCTGGGATCCCTGAGGGTCTCTGAGAGAATCCAAACCAGACAGTGGGAGGGCAGGAAGTGGATGGGAAGTGGGGAGGGACTTATTTTTGCTTTATTTTGTTTTTCTTTGTTTTATTCCCAGTTGTTTTTATTATGGCAAAAGACACAAAACATAAAATTTACCATTTTAATCATTTTTAAGTGCACAGTGCAGCGGGATTAACACACTGGTAACATTATGATGTTGCACAGCTGTCACCACCATCCACTTCTGGAACTCTTCCATCTCGCAAAACTGAGACTGCCGCCATTGAACACTAACTGTGACCCCCCCACCCCGCCCCAGCCCCTGGCAACCTCCATTCTGCTTTCTGTCTCTATGACTTTGACAACTAAGTACCTCACGCAAAGGGGATTCCACTGGACTTGTCCTTTTGTGATTGACTTATTTCACTTAGCATAATGTCCTCAAGGTTCACCCACTTTGTAACACGAACCAGCGTTTCCTTCCTTTTGAAGGCTGAATAATATTCCACTGTAAGAATAGACCACATTTTGCTTGTCCATTCATCTGTTGGTGGACACGTGGGTTGCCTCCACAAATTAGCTATCTTTAATAATGCTGCTAGGAATGTGGGTGTACAAATAGCTCTGCGAGAGCCTTGTTTTTCTTTGTTTTTTCAGATGAGGACAGCTGGACAATGTCGACAGGCCGAGAAGAAGCCCCAGTGGACAGAAGAGTTGAGGATAAGAGAAGCGGATGTGTGCGAGACAGAAATCTTTGAGGAAGCAAGAAGGGGAAATCGGAGCAGAGACAGAGGGACCCAGAGTGACACGGTGGGAGGGGACATGGTGTGGGCAGCTCATGATAAAGCCTCAGCTTTCTCAGGAGTGACGCCAGGGTCGGGGGCTTGGGGACTGTGAGGTCAGGAATGGCCTTGAGGGGTGTGGGAGATGGAATTAGCCAGGTGACAGAGGAGAGGAAGACAGCCACAGACCGTGCTGCCCCTGGCAACACCCTGCGGCATGGGACAGGCCACCAGGATGCCTTTGAGTACCCAAGGTCAGGGCCAGGGATGGCAGAAAGGCTTCATGCAGAGATGTCAGAGTATGTGTTGGGGGGAGAAGTGGGGAAGGAAGCAATTGCCCCAGGGTCTGGCTGGCTTGGAGCAGAGGGGAGGGCTGCAGATTGAAGTCATTCATGCATTCTTCCTGCCACAGATACTCTTAGAAAGCTTGTTACCTGCAGATCCCTGGGCTCTACCTCCAGGAGATCCTGATTCAGCAGGTCTGGATGGGGCCTGGGAATCTGCATTTCTACCAGACTTCCAGGAGAGGCTGGTGCTGCTGGTCTACAGGGCACACTTGGAGAAGTGCTGGTCTAGCTCACCACGCTCATTGCCAGTGTGTGGGAAAGACTTCAGGGAGCTCAGCGTAACCGAACAGAGCCCAGGTGCATGCTCCTCTGACCCTCCACCACCCTGCCCACCCCAAACACCCCACTTGCAGAGGCTAGACTGTGGGATTCAGAATTCAATCCACGTTTTGTACTTAGAGAACAGATGAACTCCTAGCCTCACCGACTACTGCTTCCCTGTGGATGAATATTCCTGGATAAACCACTGGGTGTGCTGTCTTTGGGGTACACATGCACATTGCCATTCTGTTCCTCTAGTTAAAGCAGGTATCTAAAGGGCAGGTGAGAGGCTGGGTAGTTCTTGAATTCAGCTGCACCAGAATGACAAGATAAATAGGAAGGGAGAAGGAAGTTGTTTTGAAAAATTACATTTAAGGCATTCGTAGGAATTGCCTTAGTTTTTCTTTTCCCCCCAACTCTATCTATCGCTTTACAAAGAAAATCTGGATCATGGATTTAAAGGGGTTTTGAGATCTTTGAATGAAAGGAACTAGGTCAAAGCTTGCTGTGATCATGTGGTTCTCTGCTTTATAAACTTCAGAAGCTGATTGGTTACAGCTGCGGTCCCCAATCCCCAGGCTGCAGACCGGTACCAGTCCGTGGCCTGTCAGGAACCGGGCCGCCCAACAGGAGGGGAGTGGCGGCGAGCAAGCAAAGCTTCATCTGTATTTACAGCCACTCCCCATCGCTGGCATCACCGCCTGAGCACCGGCTGCTGTCAGATCAGCATGGCGTTAGATTCCCATAGGAGGGCGAGCCCTGCTGTAAGCTGCGCCACCACCAGTCTACCCAGACCAGGCCATCAGCTCCACCTGGCCGGACTCTGGAAGTTCTCTGTTCTCTGTGTTTCTTTCATCCTATCTCCTGGTGCTGGAACTGTCCTCAGGACAACACTCAGAAACTCTGTGGCCTTGGGCTAAAAATGAGCCTGGAATGTTCAAGCTCCCGCTTCTCTTTAAAAATGTTACAGCCATCCATCAATGGATGGATGGATAAACAAAATGTGGCACATCCAGATGACAGAATATGATTCAGCCATAAAAAGGAAAGAGGCACTGACACATGCTACAATGTAGATGAACCTTGAAAACATGGTGCTGAGTGAAAGAAGCCAGACACAAAAAGCCACAGATTGTATGATTCCGTGTATGTGAAATGCCCAGAATAGGTAAATCCATAGAGATAGAAAGCAGATTAGTGGTTTCCAGGGTACCAGGGTGGGGAAGCGGGGGGTGGGATGCGGGAAGGGGAGTGACTGCTAATGGGGACTGGGGTTTTATTCTGGGGTGATGAAAATGTTTTGGAACTAGATAGAGGTAGGGGTTTCACAACATTGTGAATGCACTAAATATCACTGAACTGTTCACTGTAAAATGGTTAATATTATGTGAATTTCACCTCAATTAAAAAAGCAAATAACCAACCCATGAAATAACATTAGACCCAGCAGATCTGAGACCTCATTCCCTCGTGGGAAGAGCTGGCTGGCTAGGATGGAGGAGTCACCGGCCCCTACAAGTGCCAAGTCCATGCTCCTGTCTGCCACAGTCTCTGCTTCCCTTCTTGGGTCATCAGAGGACAGAGACTGCATTTTATTCACAACACCTAAGAGGGTGGGCATAGCAGTCTGGATACCTGTGTTTTATTGCTAGTCAACTTCTAGAACCTGGTCTGTCCCTCCAGCGGCATCACTTGCTACTCCCCTGCACGTGCTCGTGCCTGGCGTTCTTGAAGTGCTGGATTACTTGCAGTTCTTTAAACACCCCACACCAGCTTGGACCCCTGTGCTTGGCCCGTGCTTACCCTCTTGGTCTCTGCAAACCTATTTACCTTTCAGGACTTCAGCATCATCTTGTCATGGTGCATCTCCCAACCAACCCTCCCTCAGAGCACCCACAGGATTTCTGGCACTCTGCTCACTTTCTGTGATGTATTCACTGGCCGCCCCCCACAGAGGCACCTCCTGGAAGGAGAATCTGTATCTATTCATTTTCTGATTTCTGGAGTCAGGCACAGAATCGTACCCAATAATTGATACCAGTAGTGTCCTGGTTGTGCTGTTGATATAGAAACTTTTAAAAGTCATGATTTTTCCTCGAATTTCTCTCTGTATCTTTTCTTTTTAATTTTTAGGTGAGCTCTGTGAGACATGATGTTTGCACCATCAGAATTAGGGATTTTGCCTACATCTTGCTGTGTCACAACTTCTTATGTCTTTAGAAACCAACCACTTCATACATCACACACCAAGGCACTCTGGTGAGATATTTCACACGAGAACCATATCTTTAGCAGTTACAAGGAGTTTAGGCATATAGAGAAAATAAACACAGAGAGAAAAGTGTCATGTGTACCTTCTGATGTCCATTCATGATATTTTTCCTCCCCTGAGCTGAGGCTGTAAAGATCTATTTCTTGTTTTATGGCTCCATCTGCTGGCAAGATCTAGGAACATCTTTCTCTCCAACATCTTAAATCTTTCCTGGAGAAGTTAATGTTCATGCTGTATTCCAAAATGTGCTTTTTAGTTTTTAAAAAGTGAAAACCTTTGTGAAGCCATTTTTTCCCAAATGACTCCTCACTTCAAGTGTCTTGTCTTTTCTCATAAATTCAGGATAACAGACCTCGCCTGAATTTCTCAGACTTTTCTGAACATAAGAATAACTTGGTGTCACTTGTTAAAAGAAAATCCCTTTCTCCCATCCCAAACCTACTGAATCAGGATTATCTGGGATTCTGTATTTTTCAGAGGTTCCTCCAGTAGAGTTTTACACTCAAGCTAGTGCAAGAAACACTGAAATCTAGCCTGTTCCTTTTATTGCCCAGATGAGATTATAGGACTTGGGGTTGTGGTTTGGGGAGACTTCAGCCCTCTCAAGCCCTCCACCTCCAAGTATACATTCTTAAGTATCAACAAAAACCAATATGGGCTTTTATTAAAAAGTCCAAAAACAATAGATGCTCATATGGATGCAGAGAGAAAGGAACATTTATACACTGTTGCTGGGACTGCAAATTAGTGCAACCTCTATGGAAAACAGTATGGAGATGCCTCAAAGAACTAAAAGTAGACCTACCATTTGATCCAGCTATCACACTACTCGGTATTTACCCAAAGGAAAAGAAGTCATTTTATCAAAGAGATGCCTGCACTCGAATGTTTATTGCAGCACAATTCACAATTGCGAAGATGTGGAATCAACCCAAGTGTCCATCTATTCATGAGTGAATTAACAAAATGTGGTAAATGTATACCATGAAGTACTACTGAGCCATGAGGAAGGATGAATTAATGCCTTTTGCAACAATTTGGATGGAACTGGAGACCATTATCCTAAGTGAAGTATCTAAAGAATGGAAAAACAAACACCACATATACTCATTATTAAATTGGTACTAACTGATGAGCACACATGTGCACAGAAAGAAGTAAATCTCCATGGACATCAAGTGGGGGGGTGGTGGGGAAGAAAGGATGGGCAAAAACCTACTTAATGGGTACAATGATCACTATCTGGGTGACGGGCACACTTATAACCCTGACTCAAGCATTACAAAAGCGATCCACGTAACCTAAAACATTTGTACTCCCATAATATTTTGAAATTTAAAAAAATGTTTGCTGTATAAATGCAGCTTTAAAACAAGTCTATAGAGATGACAGTATTTCTGCTACCCTCTACACTCCTTTATAGTTCTGGAACATAACTAGTCAGGTAATTAATTAGTGAGCATCAGTCCCACTTCGCAGCTTGACAAATAATCCTGTTCCACTGTACAATATTTCCATTTGTTGCACTGGTGCTGGTTTTGCCTCGATGAGGAAATCAATCCCTATTGAGGGAATCTAGCTCGCCTGGACTGGACCGGCTGCATCCTCACCTGCAGCTCCTCAGAGAGGAGCAAGGGCCCCACCTGCCGAGCCTGCGCAGTCGGACTCTCCAGGGCGGCGGCGGCGTCGCCCGCAGGCGCTCCTGAGGCAGGTAGGGTTGAGAATCACTGCCCTGCACGTTGGCATGCTTGCACCCATGCACGATTCATTGCTGGGGTTTTGTGTACACAGCCGCTGGGCACCCTGGCCTTGGAATGCAGTTTTTTTTCTTTAGGGGCAAAATTCGAATCCCATGTCTCTGATGAGTGAAGTAGCTTTGGTTTTAAGGGCCAGCCCCAATGGAGCCTACTCTCTCCCAGTAGGGCGCTTGATGCCCACCTGGCCACAATTCAAAGCTCATCGAGGGCCTGCTACGTGCACCGCCCTGTTCCACGAGCTGGGAGGGAACCAGCCCAGGCCGACCCAGGGTGGGCCCGCGGGCGGTCACCTCCGGGAGTGACAGGAGCGCCTACCGGGCGGGCTGGGGTGGGCTGCGGTGGGCGGGGCCCAGAGGGGTGGGCGGGGCGAAGAGTGCTCGTCTTGTCCTGTCCCCGTCCCGTGGAAAACCGCCTTCCGCGCGGCAGCCAATCAGGGCGCAGCGCGCGCCCGCCGTTAGCTCGGTGTCACGTGCGCAGAGAGAATGCGCCTCACTCCTTGGAGACGGTGTCCGTCCACCCAGAAAAAGAGGGCCAGACGCCCCGGCGCGCGCGTCGCCGTCGCTCTGGAGGGGAGAGCAGCGCTGCCGGCGAGGTAGGCGAGCGGAGCGCGCTGCGCGAGGGTGCGGGCGGACACGCGGGGGCGTGCGTGCGTGCGCGGAGGGATCGTCGCAGGAGCCGTTGGGGCTGTTGGCGGCGAGGCTGAGGTGCGAGGGCGACGCGGCGGGAGGGGCCGAGGGGCTGAGGTGCGGAGGTGGCGGGGCTGAGGGCGGCAGGGTCGGGGTAGGCGGGGCCGAGGTGCGGGGCTGAGGGCGGTAAGGCCGGGGTAGGTGGGGCCGAGGTGCGGGCCGGGGGTGGCGGGCGCGGCTCCTTGGCTGTGCGTGGCGAGCGAGGCGGGCGGGCAGCCGCGGCGGGAGGGGAGGGTCGCAGCGCGGGCGGCGCTGACGCGGGCATCGGTGCGCAGCCGGTCCTGTGTGGGATGGGGTTGGTGCTTGTGCGTTTGCTTTTCTGGGTGGCGAGGCGAGCAGCGGGAAACGTGCGGTTGTCGCATGTCTGAACGCCCGATCAGCGGCGTCTCCCGCGCGACGTGTTGGACGGACGTGGCTCGGCTCACGCGACTTCTGACCGCTGTGGCTGTTGGAAGCGCAAGTTTGCTTTCTTAGGTGACAGCGATTACGCGGGCTGTGACCCGGCCGAGGGTACTTGTGAAATTGGGAGCAGGCGGGGCCGCCTGGGGGCGGGTGAGGACCGGCCCCGACGCGGCGGGCTGCGAGCAGGGCCCCCGTTTGCAGTTGCACGAGTGCTGCAAGCGTCCGGGCGGAGGCGCGCTTTGAGCACGGTGCCACCGCCAGGAGGGAAACGTTCCCCGCCGCGGGTGGCGCCCGGCTTCCCGCTGCTTCGCGTTCCGGGCGCGGTGGGCAGCGCGGCCGCGGGAGCTGCGGGGCGGGGTGAGGGGCAAGGTCGCCCGTGGCGCGGGGACCGGCGTGGCACAGCGGCAGGCAAGGCTCCGAGGGGCGGGCGCCGGCGGGAGAGGCAGGTGGGCTGCTGTTGCGCGCAGGCGCGCCGTGGTGTGGGGCGGACCGCGGATGGGCGCAGGTGGGGTTTGCCAGAGGCTCGAGCAGAGGCTCCAGGTTTGATCTCGCGTGTCGCGAGCAAGAGACCTCCAAGCACATGTGCCCGTCTGCCCAATAAGTGAAGTGCGTGTGTATGACCACCGTCGTGACACGCATAAAATAAATGCAGAGCAGTTTAAAACGAGGTTGAGATTAGTTGTAACATGCTGGCGCCTCAGCAGATTGTCTTGTGTAACCTGCTTTGGAAATCGCTGATTTAGAGTCAGATTGTAAAGGGTCTTACATGGTGAGTATTTGCTTTTAGCCCTGTACACCGCAATAGGAAATAGTCAAAGAGGTCCTTAAAACTGGAGACTGTCGTTAGATTTGTCTTTTTAGGAAGATCATTATGGAGCAAAGAATTTAAGAAGCTATTAAAACTCAAAAAAGATGACAGCCTGCCTTAGAGCAGAGTGATGGCAAGTGTAAATGATGTCACAACCTGCCCCCATAGAACCCTCAGTGGTCTCCCATGCATTGCACACCTAATCCGAGCCCTGCCTTTGTCCACAAGACCCTGCGCAGTCTGACGGCTGCCCACATCAGAGTCCCTCAGCTGTCCTCGTTCCTTGCGCTTCAGTCACACTGGGCATCTCTCAGCACTGTGTCGGTTCCAAGCTCCCAGCACTTAGGCCCGGGTTGTTACATCTTGTCTGGAAGACTGGTACCACCTACCTTCCAGTTCCTAATTCTTCTACGTCTCCGTTTAAATCTTATTAGAGGCAGGCCTCTTTAGTATGTAACTTAGTTCTTGCTTTCTTTTTGGTAAGAACATTCTGCTTGTTTCCATCGTTATACTTTTTAAAATTTGTAGTTATAATTTTATTTGCCCTTTCTATTAGGGCTAATGTTTGTTGAGTGCTCACTAGGTGCCAGGTACTTTTTAAGCACTCTCTGTGCATTTGCTTGTCGTAATTGACCTGCGCAGTAGGTTATTCTAACCATTTTACAAATGTAGACAGGAGTCACAGGTTATGTGGTTTGCTCAAAGTTACTTGTCTGAAATGTGAAGGAATTGGGTTCAGGCAGCTGAGCTCTGAGGCCTCTACCCTGAACGATCTGATGATACTGCTTTCTACTCCATGGTGGGGTGAGTGGGTGTTATGCCTTATGGCTTAATGCCGATGCTGGCCAACAGTAGACACTTGGAGAAATGGAGGAAATTGTAGTAGATGTAGAAGCAATAAAGGAGTAGTTTAGATAAAGATCAATGACTCCGTCATTTTTCTTTCAAGACAAAGTAGATGGTGATGCCCTTCACCAAGAATGAAATTATGGGACATGAATGATGAGGTAGAAGAGATATTATTTGGTGTGTTCAGTTTAAGCTGCACATGGAACTGTGGGAAGATCCAGGAGGACACTATATGTATGTAGAAGGATTATCTAAAGGGTTTGGTGGGAAACTTGCCACAAGTGCCCTGTTTTATGGTAAATTTTATATATATATATACACACACATATATATGTACATACAGACACACACACACATCTGTAAATGTGTTAAATCTCCAAATGGGAAAGAATGAACAAGTCACCAGCATCTTAATTCTATTAGTACTGTTTTCCTCCTATGTCTGTTTATAATAAATTAATTGAAAACCTAAATCTTATATTAAAATAAGTTTTCCCCTTTAGCCCTAGTGCAGTGCTCAGTCCACAGTAAGCACTTAAGTTTGTAGAGTATGGGAATGGTTGCTTTAAACTGTGTCAAGAAAGATTAGAAAGATATATAATTGCCTAGAAGTTTATTTTAGAATCTCAACTAAGTAACTTTAAATGTAACATTGTATAAATGGTCAAATGTGATTGTATACATTGAGTATTGTTTTCATGATTATTTCCTCTGTAGGAAAAAAAAATGACAGGGCGAGCCAGAGCAAGAGCAAGAGGAAGGGCCCGGGGTCAGGACACAGTGCAACACGTGGGTGCCACTGCTGTGAGTGCTTTACCACTTCTAACTGTGGAAAATGTCTTTGAACCTTTATCAGCCTAGGCTGTTGAAAATAAATTAAAAACATTTTACGAAGGAGACCGGAAGTGAGCAAGGGAGATCATGTTCTATTTCCTGAGGATGTTAGAAGTGGATTCTTGACTTTATTTGGTGACTCTTGTTTCAGAGAAATTTCTTTTTAAAAATATTTGATTACTAACTTAGATAGGTGTTGGTTGAATGTGACCTCTTGACATAAAAGGAACGCTACTCTTTATTTGCGTGTAACTACAGAGTCAGCAACCTGGTTATGTTCAGCCTAGACCTCAGCAGCCACCGGCAGAAGGGGAGCTAGTTGGCCGTGGACGACAGAGAGGAGGAACAGTAGGAGCAACAGCCAAGTCACAAGGTGAAGAGAGAGTAAAAAGAGTTTGTGCATGTTGGTAGTATTAAACATGGATTAGTAAGTGGACAGACCCTTTCTAGGAGGGGTCCCATAGAATAACTTTAAAGAATAACATGATCTCTCTTAACTGTGCAGCCGGCTATGGGTGGAGTGCCACAAGATTTCTTTTCTCTCTGAAAATGAAAAAGAGCCTGGATATGATGGGGCCCCACATTAGCTATTACATATGCCATTTTTAGAACTTTTTTCTTGATATCTTTAGTGATTTCATCAAAAGCTGGACCAACTTTAACAACTTTGACTTATGAAATACATTTTCACATGTGTTGGTTAACCCTGTCTCTCAGCTGCAAAAACTGAGGACAAAGTTGTGACATTGGTGGTATCAGAACATCAGTTCTGATTCCAAAAATTGTGCTTTTTCACTGAATTGTTACAAAAATGAATTATTTGGATTCTTGATCTAAGAGTCTCCTGTAGTTACTAAGTTTGGTTTTTATATAGGAAAAAACATATAAAGAAACAGACCCACATACACTGGGTCGGGGGAATTGATTTAATAAAGTTGGCATTTGAACTCTGGGGTGGGTGTGAGAAATAGGCTGTTCAATAGATAGTGTTGGGACAAATGACTATTTAGAAAGCAAAGGTAGTTCACTTTATTCCTTATGTTAAGTTCCATGTACTTCAAATATTTAACTATAATTAATGAAATTCATAAGCATTAGGAAAAAACATGGATGAATGGTAAGATGACCTTGAAGTGTAGTATAAATCAGACTATGACAAATACTGTCAGTGTCAAAAGACATACAATAGCATGAAAACTTACTGAAATGGCAGAAAAGCAACTTCCTCTGATATTCAGACCACTCTCATAAATCCATGATATTAACTATCTGGTGGGCAAGTGAACAAAGGAAATGAAAAGACAGTGCACTGAAAGATACAAAGGCTAATGGAAACATTAAACCTCTTGATTAAAGAAATGTAAATTAAACTGGAACATTTTTTATCTGCTTCTCCATTGTTGTGTTTTTGGCTTATGTTCGTAATTATAGAACTGGCACTTGTGCTCCTGATGGCATTGTATAATTGTACTGACATTTGGATGGCATTTTATGATGTATAGCAACTGTAACGGTACTCTCTTAGCAGTTAGACTCCTGGAATGTGTCCAACAGACACTGGAGATAAGTACAACACGATTGTGTAAGGGTATTAACTAAAATGCTTAATACCAAAAAAACTGGAAACATCTAACCAGTAAGAGTCAGATAAAACTATTGTACTCTAACAGTAGAGTACCATTGGCCATTTTCAAGAATGTAGGAACCTGCCTCAGATATGCCAAATGAAAACAAGTTGTAAAACAGCATTATCTTTGTGTTTTTAATAACTACATGTATATTTGTTTTCTGTATTTATAGAAAATTCTAAAAGTTCTTTTGAAACTTTGGTTTATTGTTTACCTGTGTTCAATATATACAGCAAAACTATTGAATTAAACGTGGCACAAATATATGTGCTGAAGTTGTTTAAGAAACATTTTCTTGTAATGCAGCCTTAAAATGCACATACAATTGTGGGAAATACTTTAATATATTAAACATGTTGTGCATCAGTCTTTACTAAGAATGACTTTTTTTGAAACAGTTACTCATGATCTTAAATTTAATTCTATGAAACTCAATTCCCTATTTGTAAAACAGTATCTACCTTTAGAAGGAAAGATTATTGTGAGGATTAAATAACATGGAATAACCAACGAAGGCCTTATTTTGTCATCTTTCGCTGGTCTTGTGGGGATTATATCTGAGGAATTGCTTGTCACGGTAAATGTTCAAGTACCCACTATATTTTAGAAGTTTATATGACAAGTTTAACAAATTTATTGTTAATGAGACATTGTTTGAACGCTGATTTTCATTCTGTAAAGGGTGTTGATACATTGACAGGTTCTTAAATAGCACAGTGGCGAGGTCTGATTTGTATTTGGAGTAAAATCACTCTGGCAGCTGCATGTAAGGCAGAATTAGTGAGGTTGCCAAGCTTAACCATTCTGAAATCTGTCCTCTTTATAGAACAACAGTTAGTCATGCTTTGGCTAAATGTAGTAATAGCAGTACTATATGTAGAAAGGGGAACAGATTTCATCATTGTTTATATTCAGAAACTGACAATTGGTTTTTGGCATCCAGAACTGAATTTTTTAAAAGACAAATTAAAATTTTTCAGGGAAAAATTCCAAACAAGCTTTTATGACCCCTTATTGTCATCAAGTTGGACTCAGTAAGTATGACTTGTATACCCAGTGCCACTGATACTTTAATCTGGACGTCTCTGGGATGAAAAGCTCGCTGAGGGAAACAAATATGAACAGTTACATATCTAGAGAATTTTTAATAGAGACCCTGCAAATCATGAGGTGCAGGAACTAACATAGCAGCACCTATTAAAGTGCTCTGTAAGTGATATTTAAAACTTACTACATGCCTATGAAGTTTATTAACCTCAATTTTTCAGGTGAAACTGAAGCTCACATTAAGTAACTTGTTTCCAAAATATATCAGGAACTGAAATATTTTGTTTAAGCCACTGTTATATCTCAAATGAGGCAGTTCTGGGTTAGTTCTGGTGTTTGTGATCAGAGGAGAAGTGGACTGTTTGATCTTTTTGTTCTTTTGTCCTGAGTCTATGACTTCCATCATTAAGACTTATGCTTGGTTCAGAATGGCTGGCTGAGCCGCTCCTGCCACTGTATCCAGGTTTCAGGCACCACCGGCTGGGGGACAGGGAGCACAGAAGGCACTAGGCAGCTATTGGCTCTCCTAAGGAGTTTTCCCAAAAATATCATCCTATAATTTCTGCATAAGTCTCTTAGGCCATCCTTAGCTGCAGGGAGGGTGGAAATGTTAGTCTATTTATGTATGTTACTCCCAAAATAAAATTGTTTTTAAAGAAGAATGAGAGATTGTTTATTAGGTAGTCAACCGATAGTCTCTTCTATACAAGATAACACACCTGTTAATTGACAGCTAGAATTTTAACACTTGACTGCAAAGCCTATATTCATTCTTTGGCCCATATCATACTGTTGATCTGAGATACTTAACTGTATGTGTTCTGAAAATTGAATGACTTAGTAATTTAGATTCTTGTAACCACAGCTTTTGGAACTAAGCATGAATTGATTAATATAATCAGTACCTTATTACCTATCCCAGTATGAGATGTGTATCATGGTGGTGGGAGGGGTATGCACAGGTGCTTGCATCCATTCTTCTGATTCTCAAAGGAGTTAAATAGTGAGGAAGTTACATTATAGACAGGTTTTCTAATCAAGGTTATAGATTTAAACCCTTAAATTACCAATTTCTGGAGCTATAATTGCATCATGACAGATTGTGGAAAATACTGACATTGAGGCCCCTAGGTTATCACACTTATGGAAAAATAATTTCTTGGTCAACAAACACATGCTGCTGAGTTCTTGCATCACAGTCTAGTCGTCCTGATCTTTTAAAGATGTCTGTCTCTTGAAAGAGAGTAACTATTTGCCTAGGGTAGTGCCAAGAAAGATTTTATGAATGAAGTTATAACTAGGAAACCATTCTCCTGTTTGGCCGCAGATACCTCAGACATTTTGATAGGATTGCTATGCATTATCTTTTATAGCTCAATATTCTTTGGGCTACATATAGTAGCACTGTGGGAATTAATATTGTTATTTATGTTTTGTATTGCCAAGGTATATAATTTTCTTTCCTTTTTTTTTTTTTGTTTAAGAACTCCAGATATCTGCTGGATTTCAGGAGTTATCATTAGCAGAGAGAGGAGGACGTCGTAGAGATTTTCATGATCTTGGTGTGAATACAAGACAGAACCTCGACCATGTTAAAGAATCAAAAACAGGTAGGTTAATTAAGGAATACAGTTTCATGAGATTACAAGTACACAGAACTGTGAATTGAGGCACTTTATTCTACATGTTTGTTTGTATGATGCATTACTAGGAAGAAAAAACACATTTAGTCAAGGACCCTGCATGGCTTTTCCATTTTCGTCTCTCTTTTGGCTTTGATGAAATTGGTTGTAGTTGTTTTGTTTTGTTTTTTAAAAAGACAGGGTGTTGCTCTGTCGCACAGGCTAGAGTGCAGTGGTGTGATCACAGCTCATGGAAACCTCCAACTCCTGGGCTCAGGCAATCCTCCTGCCTCAGCCTCTCAAGTAGCTGGGCCTACAGGTGCCTGCCACCACACCTGGCTAATTTTTATTTTTTTGTAGAGAAGGGGGTCTCGCTATGTTGCCCAGGCTGGTCTTGAACTCCTGGGCTCAAGTGATCCTCCCACCTTGGCTTCCCAAAGTGCTGGGATTACAGGTGTGAGCACCTGGCCTATAGGTGTCTTCAACTGCATATTTTGAAATGTCTCATTAAATATTCTATAGATCATTTTTCTGTTAAAACTCTTTGCCATGAAGAGATTTGGTTGGTTTTGTTGTCAATTACTTAGTCTAAGGAGGACTTATTTCTATATGCATGATTCTTTAGGAATTCACCTAAATAAATAGGCTAGTGGTCCCCAAAGTCAGATGTCTGAGAACTTTCATATTGTCTCCTGCACTTAGCTTTGTGTTTACAGAACTATGTCTCCCTTGTCATGGTAGGAAAGATTTCAAGGCAGAATAAACTTGATACTTTGTTAATTGATTGTGACTTACTTTTCAGGTTCTTCAGGCATTATAGTAAGGTTAAGCACTAACCATTTCCGATTGACATCGCGTCCCCAGTGGGCCTTATATCAGTATCACATTGACTATAACCCACTGATGGAAGCCAGAAGACTCCGTTCAGCTCTTCTTTTTCAACACGAAGATCTAATTGGAAGGTGTCATGCTTTTGATGGAACAATATTATTTTTACCTAAAAGACTACAGCACAAGGTTATTTCAAATGTCTGGATGGGGAGAGGCAGATGGGGGATTTCCACTTCAAAGCAGAACTACCACAATATGGGGTAGTTCAGATGGCTTTTAGAGAGACCCCAGGGGTCTTCTGTCAGATATGACTTGTCATAAACCCAAAGGGTACTTTGGCATTATTTTATCATTCTGAAATCAATTTGAGTAACTTAATGATTACAATTGAATCATAATACAGACACTTAGCCACTCTTTTCTCATAGCCGTTTTTCAAAAATTCCATTTAAAAATTTATGTGCTTTTCATTGTTGCTTTATTAAACAGGCATGATATGACTGGGCTTAGTTTTCCTTTAAGAATTAAAAGTTTGGTTTTCCACCTCTCTGGCTTTAGGTTACTGAAGTTTTTAGTCAGACCCGAAATGGAGAGCACGTGAGGATAACGATCACTTTAACAAATGAACTTCCACCCACGTCACCAACTTGTTTGCAGTTCTATAATATTATTTTCAGGAGGTATGTTAGTGTTTTATTTTTTCCAACATTTTATTAAAAAAATTTAAAACAAAAGTTGAAAGAACTGAAGGTTTAATCACCTATATGCTTTATTACTTAGATTCTGCAACGTTTGGTTTCTGTGTATTGTAATAATCATTTAAGGTGTGGTTTACTGATGTAAAATTCATTTATTTGCTTTAAGCAAGTATTCTGTCTTTAACTTCCCTATTTGTGTTGACACCAGATCTTTCAAATAACTACTTGCGCTTGTGTTAAGAACACACACGTCCTTAGGAACTTATTGCTGACTATATATTCCTTCCCCCACAGTGGGTACTTGATCAGGAAGAGGGGCAGGGTTATGGCTGTTCGGGTTACTTGTCCCACCACAGAAGACATACTGCATGCTTGATCATTCGAGTTCAATGTATATACCACGTTTTCCAAATCCTAAATCAAGACACATGCTCTGCAGAGAATTTTTTTAGTGGGGGGATGAGAAACAGTCTGGATGAGGCAGAAATTTGCATGAAAATTGTGAGGTATAATACTTGGGTTTGTAATTTACCTTCTTAAGTTGGTTATAAGGTAACTGGCAGTGATTATAGGACAATTCATTTTGATAGATACTTGTTTTATATTAATGTAATTGGTAAGATTTATTTTTCTCTAAATGAGAGATTGGCAAAACTTATCTTTGCAAAGGGCCAGATAGTAAACATCTTAGGCTTTGAGAGCCGTGTCGTCTCAGTTGCAGCTGTTCAGCTCTGCTGCTGTAGTATGAAAACAGCCATAGATGATATGTGAATGTGCAGTCCTGGCTGTGTTCCAATAAAACTACTGATGGACACTGAAATTTGAATTTCATATAAATCATGTATCATGAAATAATCTTTTGATTTTTTTCTAACCTTTAAGAAATTTGAAAACCATTGTTAGCTCATAGGCCATAAAAAAACCAGCAGGTAAGCTGGATTTGGCTTAGTTTGCCAACCCCTACTCTAAACAACATGCCATTCTGATCTCAGTATTAGAGATACTTATCAGTATTCACTTTTCTAACTATACTGACCTTTCAATTTCTAGGCTTTTGAAAATCATGAATTTGCAACAAATTGGACGGAATTATTATAACCCAAGTGACCCAATTGATATTCCAAATCATAGGTTTGTATGAAGTGAAAAGTTTCATATTCCTTAGGCTTAATCATAAACTTTGGAAATGACACTCCAATTTGAAATGATAAATTTGCTACTGTGACTGTTAATAATACACATCACATTACATGAACATTTAACTTGGCTTGAATAATAATGAGACATCCCAGAATACTTGGATTTTAAAAAATTACATAATCTTTCTGTCACTGGGGAAACATATAGTTGTCCAATGCTAAGTTTTTATTTTGCTCTTAGGTGATAAAATTCATCAGTTAATGTGGTATATCAAGATTGCAGCCTAAGTGGTTTAGGTTTATTATAGTAATTTTAGGTGCTTTCAATTAGATTGGAAACTTTTTCAAGTCTTAGGCCAGTGTAGCAAATAGTTTAATGAAGTTAGTGTATTTATATAAAGTGAAACTTATAATGTTGAAGGTCTTGAAAAGACAAATCTTTATCTGGAACCAGATAAAATCTAGAAATAAGTAAATTAACTCATTAAAAAACTTTAGACCCAGTTAATAGATGTAAAAAGACACAAATATGTGCAAAACACGTTTGGATATTTATAGAGGTTACTTCATGACTTCCATTTTATTCGACAGGTTGGTGATTTGGCCTGGCTTCACTACTTCTATTCTTCAGTATGAAAACAACATCATGCTTTGCACTGATGTTAGTCATAAAGTCCTTCGAAGTGAGACTGTTCTAGATTTCATGTTCAACTTTTATCATCAAACTGAAGAACATAAATTTCAAGAACAAGTTTCTAAAGAACTAATAGGTTTAATTGTTCTTACCAAGTAAGACTGCTTTTTTAAAATGCAAAATAATCTTTTTGCAAGTCTTAAAATAATTGTGGCTTTCAAGCCTACAATGTTAGAAAATAGGGTTTAAAGTTGAGTGGTGGGAATAACACGGAAAAGGGGGAGGGATATTTGTCACCTTTCCCAAGATCAAAGTTTTGGGAACATAACTCCTCTGGAAAGACAAATATCTAATGATTGTTATCCTTTCTAATTATTTTCTGATGGTAATTTAGTCATTTCTCCCATCCATCTGGCATAGTCTGTAAGAAATCCTTTTCCCTTTCTCTTTCCATAACATTGTATATAGCCAGGTGATTTTAAATTTCAGAGACTACATGCTGTCTGGTCTCTTTCTAATATTAGCTCTCCACATTTCCATCAAATGCAGTCAAATTTCAATCATTCCACAGGTATAACAATAAAACGTACAGAGTAGATGACATTGACTGGGACCAGAACCCAAAGAGCACCTTTAAGAAAGCTGACGGCTCTGAAGTCAGCTTCTTAGAGTACTACAGGAAGGTAAGACATGAGTGCTGATTTTGTCTTTTTCATCTGAAGTATTTAGATCTTAGAAGAAATCTGAAATATCCTCAGATTTTTCTAACATTTGTTACACATTGGAACAAATTGTTTTTAAAGCTGCACATAAGTGTGTTTATTAGAGCAGTCACAGCATAATTCATTTTAACTCATTTTCAAATTATTAAAATGCCTCCTTTCATTTGGGACAGTTCATATAATGAGAAGTGCCCTTTCCTGGTTCCCTTTTTCCAGTAGAATGAAAGCTTACCTTTGAATTGAAGCATCTGGAGGACAAGTAGGTCCAATTACAGTTGGAAATATGAGTTAACAGCTTACCATGTGTCTCTCATTCTATAATCAACATTTTACTTATCTTCACCTGGGGGGGCGGTTTGAACCCTCCGTGTCAGGTGTGCTAAATCTGCCTATGGGTTAACTTTTGATTTACATATTGGCAAAATTCAGACAGGCTTGTTTAGTTCACATAGGCTAGATCAGTTTATTGGGTGATCATCAAACATAGTCTTATAAAGATTCTAGTTTTGGGGACAGTAATCACCAAATTGAAAAGATCCCCAGAGGCAAATAGCAAGAAAGAACAACTACTAACTAGAAGAAAATAAACTGTTTATATAGGAATGCATACTAACATTGTTTTAGTATTCAGAGATGAGCAGATCTGGCCCCTAAATCCTCAGGGATTTAGAAGGTCACGTTCTCAGAAGGTCACATTCCATCCAATATGCTCTGTTAAAAGCACAGGAAAATTATTTCTAGAAAACGATATCAACTAATTAGTAAAACTTGTCTCTGAAGTACTAAAACTCATCACTTATTTTCTACTTTTAGTAGAATATTTCCTGTTTCTAAAAATCTGGATAAATGAGCTATTGCACATTTGTATTTTGTGTGGAAAGTATGCATCTTACTAGTAGCCTTTATGCTGCTCTTCAACTCTGCCAAAACTGAAAGGATCAGAGATCGCTACAGAGGGGAGGGATTCTATGACAAGTTGCGTGAGGGGCTGATCTTATTCCTGGTGAAATGAAAACAGGCCGGGGTCATCTCAGCTTGACTTTCCTACCAGTTTTCAACTTCTTTACTCCTTGAGGACTCCAACCATGCATACCCTAGATGCTTCTGGGTGTCAGAGGTCACTATGAGAAATGAGTTGTGGTTTATTTTTCTGTGTTTAATTTTAATAGTCAATATTGGGGATGGGAGGAGTTGGTATACATCAGCAGCAAATCTAAAGGAAACATCAGTTGAAAATGGTGATTTAAACCTGAAGCAAGGTCAGGGAAAATCCTCCCCTCCCCTGACTAGTACTGAACATCACCTGCCAGCCCATTCTTCTGTAAGTAGCTTTCCATGTGTTAGCATACTTACAAGCTCTGCCCCAGGACCCTGCTACTGTATATTTAGTCCCTAGGTGATCTCCAGTCTTGGCTGTGCCCAGGCTTTAGTCCAGACATGTCTAAGCTCAACTACCTGGTGGTTCTAAGTATTTGAATATGTCAAAGTTATCCTTACATATTGCCAGCATTGAAGGGCTTATATTCCCCCAACCTGGCCCCATTCAGTGCTCTTGATCAATGCAGGCAAAAAAACTTCCACAAAGGTAGAGATTTTGTAGTTTATATACAAACCCAACCCCACCCCCCACCTAAGTAGGCACTCAGGTATTTGAATAAACAAATAAATGATGGATAATTCAAACCTCAGACCTCCATGGCTTCTCCCTTGCCTTCTGTAACTCATTGTTTGTCAAATACTAGCATTCTACCTTGTTATCTGAAATACTTTCATTTTTCTCCTTTTCTAAGTGACTATCATCTTCCTTCTGGGCCTCGTTTTTCTAATTCATTCAACTAGTCTCTTAGTATTCATTTATTCTGCTTTCTGGTCCATTTTCAAACTCGTACACATCTGATGTTATTCTCCTTCTACCCATAGGAATTAGGTGACTTCCCACTCATTGCTCCTGTGTCTGGTTAAGTATGTTGGTCTTTATCCAAGGAGACCCTGAATGAAGCAGCCCCTGCTGCTGCTTTATCCTCGTGGCTTGTCCCCAACTCTGACCTTCCTACTAGCCACAGGGCTTTTTCCCATGCCGTCATCCCTGCCGGACACACTCTGCATGCTTGAATCTTACCCTTATGGTTCAGATCTCAGCTCAGGTTCCTTCTTTAGGAAAGACTCTGTCACAACCGGGGATAATCAGATGTCTTTAGTAGAAATACGTAATGGAAAGGGGATTGGGTTGAGATTTATAAAACAAGGCATTCCTAGGACTTCCTAGCAGAAATACAGTTTTAGTGGTAAGTGGTGGTTCAGGATCGAAGATGATATCTAGAAAACATTTGGCAGGAGAGAAGGGCCTTGGAAGGGAAGATCACAGTCAATTGGTTTTAAAAAGAAAAGGTTTAACAATAATGTTAAACAGAAATGAGAGTGCTGTTTTTTAGATGTAGAGGAAAATGTTAAAAAGAATTGACAGGCTTTTTGTTTAGGCCCTAAGAGTATAGAAAGGAAGGATCCCCAAGTTCTGTGTCAGGAACTGTACACTTAAGGCCTTTGGGTGAAAGAGGGTGAGAGTAGGAACACTTCTGAAATCACTGCCACACTTCTGCCACCGGTGTTCCCAAGTAAATGATGTGATGGGGGAGGGGGACTGTTACCAGACCCCCGATAAAGAAAATAGTATGATAAAATAAGTAGTATGAAGCGCAGAGGTCAGATATGAATGTTCTACTTGAAATTCTCTTTTTTGAAATAAGAAAATTAACTTTTTTTTCCTGAATGGGAAGGAAGTCGAGGACAGGGTAGAATTTGTAGTTTCTTAACTCACAAGGGTTGTAATAGGTGGCCAGGACCTTATCATGTAATAGGAACAAGAAATAGGCAGGTACCCCTTAGTCCATTGAGGAGAGACTGAGACAAAAGAAATGGCCATGGTGATGCTTCTCTGGAATGCTCAGTGGAGATGTGTGATTTTATTAAATAAAAAGCCACATCCAAATCAATGTTAAAAAGATCTGCTGTCAGCAAGATACAGGAGAAGATAGGGAAGAGGATCTTTAAGACACAGGGCAGAAGCTCTAGTGAGGATAACTCATTTTTGAAATGTGTCATGGTTCTAGAATTGCAGAGCCGAGCTGGAGGCCAGAGAGTTCATCTTGTGAGGATGTTGAGTCACCACTGTCATGTTTTGTCACTTTACTGGGCAGTGATTCCATATGGGGAATCTTAATACTGCTTATTTGAAATTTGGCTTCTTGAAAATACAAAGATTTTGTAAGAATTTTCCTGATTAAAAACATTCTGAACATAGAAGCCTTTTACCTTCCCCTATTTATGCCTATCATGAGACTGCTTTTGTTAGTAAGTTCTCACAACATGTGGTTTTAGAGGAATTATGCTGTGGTGAAGACTCAGAGTTTACACAGGTGGCTATTTCTAAACCAAAACATCAAAAAATGAAGCTAATAGAACTGTGACTAAAAGTCAAGACTCAGAACCTTACTGTCCTTAACCATCTAAGCTTTCAGGAAAAAAGATGAGATACTCAGAGCATATAAATCACAACATGTTTTAGGAAGATTAAAAAATGCATTTTGTAAACTTTACTTGGGAGCTGTTACCGGCCTTGCTATTGGCATCAATTCCTTATTTTAAAAAAAAAAACCCAAAACCTTTTTTGCCCACTGAGATATGTTACTCAAGGCATTTGGTATGAACAGTGACGCTTTCCTCTTGTGAGCAGCAATATAACCAAGAGATCACCGACTTGAAGCAGCCAGTCTTGGTCAGCCAGCCCAAGAGGAGGAGGGGCCCTGGGGGCACATTGCCAGGGCCTGCAATGCTCATTCCTGAGCTCTGCTACCTTACAGGTACTGTTGAATTTTGTTTACTTGGAGGGAAACCAGTAGATTATTTACCCGTTCTTTTCTAGAAGTCCTTCAACATTCCTTGACTGCCCCCTTCTCAAGCCCACCTCCAAGAGCCCTTTTATTAAAGCTGCCTCATCTCCTTGGAGTTCTCTTCTTTCATGCATCACCACCCTGCACTCCAAATATTACCTAGACCTGATCATTATTTCTTTAACTATATTCCTTTATGTATTTTATTTAAAGGTCTAACTGATAAAATGCGTAATGATTTTAATGTGATGAAAGACTTAGCTGTTCACACAAGACTAACTCCAGAACAAAGGCAACGTGAAGTAGGAAGACTCATTGATTATATTCATAAGTAAGTCATCTATTTCACGAGGGCATAATTTCAGTTTTTTGTTTAGTATTTTATGTGGGTTTTGGGGGGGTGGCTTCTGGGGAGTGACAGAAAGTAACTTTTTCCTTTTGTATTTGCAGTATTTGGGGTGGGCTTGTTCTTCATGTTTCTAAGTGAGGCTACCCCACTCTTTTTCAGGAAGTAATAAAGTTAAACTTTGTAGCCTGTGGCCTTTCTAATTCTTCTATCAGGAAAAGGTAACAGACCAGAAAAGTGAAATGTTTTTGGATAAACCTACTTTCTGTCTTTGTTATATCAAGGGGTTTACTTCGAGGGGGAGATAGTTTGGGCATCAGAATTCTAAATTAAAGAATGTCACGAGGGAAGCGTAGAGGTGATGAGAGAAAAACAGACTGTACTCCTGTGTTTCCTAGTGTTCTCACTAAGGTCTCAATCCTGAGAGAAACATTGAAATTTACTGTAAGTTGGAGTGGATCTCTATTGGCATATATTTATTGTTTTTGCTGTGTTTCTTTTAAGTTTAGTGACATGTAAATACGTTAAATTTACAGAGATGATAATGTTCAAAGAGAGCTTCGAGACTGGGGTTTGAGCTTTGACTCCAACTTACTGTCCTTCTCAGGAAGAATTTTGCAAGCAGAAAAGATTCACCAAGGTGGAAAAACAGTAAGGCCATATTTAAAGTTGTCAATCAAGTGAGATTTGGGTCAGATCACAATAAAGCAAGTAGGAATAACCTGCTTATGTGCCAGAAAGGTTCTTTCCTCACCTTTCTCTTCCCCCTTCCACTTCCACTCTGTGCCAACTCATGAGAGCAGCCCAGGACTTCAGAAATGGGTATGCTCAAGGAGGGGAAAATGGAGAAGCAGTAGAGAATATGGAGCTGGTAACTTGATCCTCAAAATAATTTGTAGGACGTAGCTAAAAGGTGGCTTAATGTTTTTTCAATAACTTGAGTTTACTTAAGGTCTAGAAGAATTCTAACTATCTGATTGGGTTGATATTTTGCCACTAAAATAATCTTTTACATGAAAAACTCCCGATTTGATTGGCTTCATTTTTGCCTGGACCATTTGTAGAGATAATATATTGAATATTATGATGCCTTTTATATTTAATCTTCAGAAAAGGAAAAGCAAGTATTCTAAATTTTTTATGTAATTGAAGCACTGTAAGTGCCAAAATTTAAAAAATAATCTATAGAAAACCTTCCTGCCTTCTAAATGTTCTGTGAATAACAATTAATGTAACTTAATATTTTGATTGTGATTGTTTTTATTATCCCCTGTGGAAATAATAAAAATATGTGTATATGAAAAATGTATCAGGAGTCAGGGAAGCAGCCAGGACTTGCAGAAGATACTGGGTTTCTCCTCTGATGACTGGCACAGGGTGCTGTGCTTTGAGTTTGTGTTCACTTTCTGCCTTGCTGTCATATGTTTTTGAAGCTTGCTTTTGGCATCTAACACCTTACTCAAGTTGCTTAACTTTCAGAGCCTTATTTTTTATATCTTCATCATGAAGAAAATAACAGCTATTACAAGATTTTAGAAAAGATTAAGGAGAATGCAACTAAAGCACTTATGAAAGTACCTGGTACAAGTAAGCACTCAAGTAGTAGCTGTCAATGTAGTTTAGATACAATTGCCATCATCCTTTGGATACATTTTTGTATCTTTTTCTCCCACTGAAGACATTTTTATTTGTCACTCTAATTCAAATGTATCAGTAGTAGTACACTAAGTTTCAAAATATGCCATGATAGAATTATTGAAGACTTTTTGGTTTGATTACTGTGAACTTACAACGGAATTTACAGTGTCTCTGAACTTTCTTCTAGTTTGATTACAATCCACAATTTGCAGATTGGTCAAAAGAAACAAGAGGTGCACCATTAATTAGTGTTAAGCCACTGGATAACTGGCTATTGATCTATACTCGAAGAAATTATGAAGCAGCCAATTCATTGATACAAAATCTGTTTAAAGTTACACCAGCTATGGGCATACAAATGAAAAAAGCAATAATGTAAGTTTATCAAGTCATTTCTACTCTGAAAATTGATTACTAGTGATTTGGAGGGTGTGGGAACTCAAAAATGATAGAACTGTTTAAAACAGTAACTAGATTACCTTAGTTTAAACATTTGATATGGTTCCTCATAATGCTAATAAACAGAATTATATTTTAATAACTAAGAATGGGTGGGAGAAAAGATCAAATAGGACTAATTCTTAAACATATGTGCTTAAACTATTGCCATTGTTTGTGTTAGACAGAGCCTTTTGCCTAAACTGCTATTCTTAGTGTTTGATTTTATACAGAAATGTTCCATATGCTATAATAGGAAAATGTTTATGCATGGTACATTTTTCATTACTTTTCCTGAATGTTGGATTACATACTTCCATTCTAGGATCGAAGTGGATGATAGAACTGAAGCCTACTTAAGAGTCTTACAGCAAAAGGTGACGTCAGATACCCAGATAGTAAGTAGCTAATTGACACATAGGCAGTTTTCAGTGAATGAGCTGTTTTAAAAGGGCATTTGTAAATCTTGGAATTTTGAGTTCATTTTCCAAATGTTATAATTAGGTTCCCAAACTAGCCACAAAATATATTTTGTTTACATAAAGTAGCTAAACTAATGCTAGCTTTAGTTGTGTGCCTAGGAGCTTGTTACTGCCCTCTGCAAAAGGCAAGGGAGGGCCAGAGAAAAACAAAGCCATCTTCAATTTACACAGAATCAGAGGCTTTAATTATTCTAGAAAGTTTGGAAAAAACAGAAAGGCATAGAAGTAAAAAACAGCTGTTAGTTGTTCAACACACATAGAAATATAATTGTATAATTAAGTGGAAACTTCCCAGGCAGTCTGGTGTAAGATCTGTCTCAGTGAGTGGGCTCGCCCTGGTAAACATGAAACTCAGACGTTTGTAAACTTCAGTGTGCGTCCAAATCACCTGGAGGGTTTGAAAATAGAGATGGAACACTCTCCTAAACTCTTTCACCTTTTATCTTGTCTTTGAGCATGCTATTGTGTGTGTTTTGCCTGTCCATCCAGGTGAGGGAGGGATGGCTCAGAGAGGGTAAGGAGTCTCATTGTGTAGTGTGTGCTTACGGGAGGTGCAGAGGGTTGGGGACTGGAGATGAGGGCTCCACCTAAGGTGGATGATTTTTATCTGTGATCTGAAATTTTAGGTATTTCGGTCCAGTTTTTGGGGTTTTTTTTTGTTTGTTTTAATCTGTAGCATAGTCATTAGAAGTGTAAACTCTGAAGTCAAATCCCTGGGTCCACCTCCTGGCTCAGCCATTTGCGTGGGCTTGGGCAAGTGCTTCTGGCATTATTTCCTTATCTGGAAACAGTTGGTGGTGATAATAGCAATCACAGTGTACCCTAATGACACTTCTGCAGTGAAATGGCATGGTCACACCTGGCACCTCCTCATGGCCCAGTAGCTCCTCACAGTCAGTCTGAATTAACGCTTCATTTTTCTCCAATCCCAGTAAATGTTTTGAATTGTCATTAAAAGGAAAATCATCCCACTCTTCTCAAACTAGTTTTTGAGGCTGTCAGGTACTTCTTGACTTAACTATTTGTCCAGCTTTATATTAATTCTTAGTTGGAAATGTTGGTCGCTCTAGATTACCATGCTCAAGTGCAGGGGCATCTGCCTTGTTCGTGTGTATCCCTAGCAGTAAGAGTGCCTTTCATGCTCTAGGCACTAACACGTCTGTGTGAGGACAGCCGGGACTTACTCAGAGCTGGAATGACTTGGGCCTTCTCATGTTGCTTTCCTGCCCATCCCCTCTCTCATGTGCACACCCCAGACACTTTTCTAAATCTTACCTATGTGTTTTCTAGCAAAGCCGGAAATTTTAGAAATTTCCAAATTATATCTCTTCTCCAATACTCCTTTCACCCCTGAAATTTTATCAAGATTGGTATAGTATTGTTTTTTCTTTAATTTGCATCTAGAATGTAGCCTCTATAAACATGAGAGATGGTGCCTTAGTCTTTTCAAGTCCACACACCTAGCATAGTGTAGCAAAATGGAGTCATAGACTCAGTGTCAGGAAACTTAGGAGTTGTCCAAATCTTAATCACATTCAGTACAGGATCTTCTTTGCACTCAGTCTTTGCCCAAGAACTTCAAGTTACGGCCTCAGGACTTCCTGAGTGGAAGGGTCCATGGTGGAAGAAAGTGGAAGGACAGAAAGGCTTAGAAATTTACAGAGGCGGGACCACAGCTGAATCTAAGCCTTTTCTCTACATTCTACTCCTCCCCTGTCCCTTCCCATAACCATTCCCTACCCTTCCCTTTGGTGTTCCCTGCTGTTGCTAGCCCCTGGGTGTGGGGGGAGGGGTGTCTTGCAAGTCATCCTTTTGTTCAAGTCTCCTCAGCTTGTCTAGTTTGAATATTCCACCTGTTTTCTTGGGCCCCTACCTGATAAAATCTCCAAGACAAGTACTTCAGCTTTCCTCATTCTTATCAGAGTTGGACTTCCAGAAGAGGTCTAGCTGGTTGATTATCTTTACTATTACTTTTGTCAGTTTTGTAAGCTGGAACTGTAGTGGCTGACACATAGTGGTTCAGTAAATTCCTATTGCTTTTTATATCTGTAGCATAAAATGGCCACAAATCTGCTGAGGGAGCATGTAAGCTGCAAATGATAGAATGACAGTATGAGATTAAAACTTAAATGGTAAGGAAAAGTTACCTCTGATTATGATATTAAGTACAGTAGGAAGGGGAAAATGACTTGATCTGCATGTGAATAATAATTAGTTTAGCTATTTTACTGATCATTATTATTAGGCATTTATATCTTTGCTTTTAAAAACTAATTGAAAGTATATTTCTAGTTTATACAGAAACATGAAAACAGCAACAAGATGTGGGAAATTGAGTGTTAGAAGGAATTTCTTCTGCCCCCTTGAGTTTTCACCTTTAGCTCCTGGGAGGCCACATGGTAATGAGTTGGCAAAGACAAATCTAATGACAAACAACATATCTGTGTTGCTTTGGAAATGAATTGGCTTCATCTAATCTATTTGTTTTGTTAGCCCTTCATCTCATACTTAGATACCACAGGCAGATAACTATTATGTTGTCTGGAATAATGGAGGCACCCACGGTGGGAAATGATTTTGTTGAGGGCTATAGAATAGAAGAAAGATAAGAACCTGGGAATATAAATTGGCACTGAGTTGAAAGCTGGATTCAACTCCAAAAACTTAAACTTAGATTCTAGAATTTGGGCAAGAGTATATATCTATATCAGGCACTCTATTTTGTCCCCAAAGTTCTCCATGGACTTCCTAGGAAAGTTTACAGTTTGATCAGATTCTCAAGCCAGAGCTTTAAAAGTTATGCTCCTAACTGAGTCATAAATTAAAACTGTGGAAAATCTTGTATTTGTCCACCTGTCAATGATCACTAACTTGTGTTGCCCTGTTCCCTATCTCTAAATTACTCCAAGCTGGTCACATAAATTATATTTAACTAAGTTCTGCCATTTAAATGGTATTCAGTTTCAGGTGACATAGTTTATTTAACATTATTTCTTTCCTTTGTGAGCATTTGTCATTTGGTTGAATATATCTAGAAGTTGTTACTGTCACACCAATTAGCTATATGGCAGAAATGAATAGTAAAATAAATGACTCTGCTTGGCATTCATACCTCACAGGTGGGTCTGGTTTCCTGTCCTTTCCCTTGAATTTAACCATTAGTTCCCTAATTCTTTGTAATGAGGGCATTTTGTTTGCTTTTAGGTTGTCTGTCTGTTGTCGAGTAATCGGAAGGACAAATATGATGCTATTAAAAAATACTTATGTACAGATTGCCCTACCCCAAGTCAGTGTGTGGTGGCCCGAACCTTAGGCAAACAACAAACAGTCATGGCCATTGCTACAAAGATTGCCCTGCAGATGAATTGCAAGATGGGAGGAGAGCTTTGGAGGGTTGACATGCCTGTGAGTTTTAATTAACTGGTAGATACACTTTTAAAATTGATACTTAAGAAAGTAGATTTATTATACTTCTTAAATGTTGCTAGTACTCTGTTGTATCTAAAATTACATATTTGTTATTAAAGCTGAAACTAGCGATGATAGTCGGCATTGATTGCTACCATGACACCACAGCTGGACGGAGGTCAATTGCAGGATTTGTTGCCAGCATCAATGAAGGAATGACCCGGTGAGTGACACTGGGTGGCTGTGGGTGATGGGGCACAAAGGCAAGAGAGCACAAGAAGCTGGGGCTGGCATTGGCAGGCAGGAGGTACAGGAGTGGGGATCATTCTTTACTTTTATCCTGCTGGTTTCTCCATTATACCCACCAAAAAACTTAGAAAAGTAATTATTACCTACCCTACCCCTTCATTGGCCTTAATTCTTGGTATTCAAACTGCATTTCAGGTTATTTTTTAAATATTGTATTAGAGGGTACATCTCATTAAATGTGACCATCTCTAAAAACTTCTTTGTTTAATAATTTTTATTGGCCACTGAAATATAGTTTCAAGTTTTCATGTAGAAAAGCCACTTCAGTTTACCCGGTCACTTGTATTTCAACACAGTAAAATTATTTTTCAGTGATTTTCTTGGAACTAAGGGAATTGCTAAGAATAGGAATGAGTGAAAATTGAAAGGTATATTAGCTAGCACTACTAATGGGTATGTTTCAAAGTCTTTTAGAAGAGTGAAATACATGTTGAATAGTTTCTCAAGAGCATGCCAGTGAGTGTACTTCTATGTGTATTTAGGTATAAACCTAGGCAGCACCTCTGGGTATTATGGTTTACATTTTATTTTCTCTCCTGCAGATGGAATCATGGTATTGATTTCTAATAAAAGAAAACTTAGTTTGTGATGTTGATAAAGGGATGCAGCGAGAGCTGTTGTGTCTTGTTACTTCTATTTATTTAAGGTTTCATAAAGTATTTAGAGATGTTAGCAGATGTCTTTAAAGGAAGTTACAAAGATGACTAATTGCTAAGAGTGAAATAAATATATAATAATTCAGAAAGGAAAAACTTGTACACAATTGTATTATCACCCTAGTTGTGTTTTTCTCTGAATAGCTGGTTCTCACGATGCGTGTTTCAGGACAGAGGACAAGAGCTAGTGGATGGGCTCAAGGTCTGCTTGCAAGGTTAGTCTCCTGAAGCTTTTCCATTCTGGTCTCTAAACTGGGGTCTTCAAGAAATTATCCTAAGAGCTATGTTACTGAAAAACATGCCCAGAAATTGGGAAAAACACACCATTTGTGTTGTAAGTATGAATTCATTTAAAACTTTTCTGGCTTTCTTTCAGCTGCTCTGAGGGCTTGGAATAGCTGCAATGAATACATGCCTAGTCGAATTATTGTGTATCGGGATGGTGTAGGAGATGGTCAGCTTAAAACACTGGTTAACTACGAAGTACCACAGTTTTTGGATTGCCTAAAATCTGTTGGTAGGGGTTACAAGTAAGCATGCAAATTGTAAAGCATTTTCTCTTTATAAAGTTACACCTTTTTATCTTTCAAATTAGTGTCACAAGATAAAAAGGTAAGTGGGAACCTAACTTGATGGGTACAGTAGGGCTTTTGAGGTAATGGAAGGGGCAGGGGAATGTTTTCGTTGGGGATTTTTCATAAGGGAGAGGCTGGGTGGACAGCTAGGGCAGTGCCATGCCTCTAAGGAGTGGGACATTAAGACACCATTATCAGTCGTCTGCCTGCCTTCTTTCTCACCTGGACCCGTGGAGTGCAGGTATATGATGATTCCATGCACACATAGGTATCCACAGAATTGGTTATTGGAATAAATATTCCAAATAGTCTTAACTTACTGAATACTTGTTTCACTTCCTCATGGACTTGACTCATAACATACTTCATCAGTAAGGTGATTGGCAAGCATCTGGTCTTATAGGAGGAGACGGTTTTACTTTCTCCTTTTAGATCATGTGGACAGCCGAGCACAGTGCTGTCTATATCCGAATGCTGTACTTGCTCTCCTTTGAAACCCGTAGTGGCTTTTGCCTTCCTCTGCTCTCCTATAGACATGACTGTCAGTGCCAGTGGACAGTAAAATGCATGCCATCTCCAGACAGCTGTTCTAATAAGTACATTTTTTAACTTTTCTATTTCTCTTTATCAGATCTGTAAGCCATTTGAGATCAGGGACTGTTGTAGTAAGGGCTAAGTGCATAATAGATTAAAGATTTGCAGATTTGATTTTTAAGATTATTTTGAAAATCTTGGAAGCTTGTTTGTGTGTGTTTGCACATGCATATTTAAACACTGATTATTCTTGCAAGGCCTTTTCAGTCAGCATTTTGTATCATTGTAGAGATGAAGGACTTTAAAAGCTGTTGGCCATACCTGGGGCTTGGTCTGATCTTACATGGTGCATGGTGGGATTAGCATCAAGAGCTTATTTCTTATTTCTAGCTAACCAACTGGAGGATGCTTCCAAGTCATCTCTGGCCAAATCCTAAAAGACCCTCTCCAATAACTTTACCCTAGACATTTTTTAAATGAGGTTTTATGCCATTAAATTCTCAGAGCAAGTCAGGGGTGTTTTAATCTTTTTTGAAATAGTTGTGTTTCAGATTAGAAGGCTAAACGTATTTTAATGTTTTGAAAAGGAAGGTTAATATTCTTTTCTATCCCATTAAAACTCTTAATCCTTGTATTTTTCTCAAATAATGGTATTTTTTGGTTTTGAGGTTTCTGTGAGCCTTATTTTGTGTTTTTTTCTCTTAGATTTTCCGTCAGCATGGGGAGGTAAGGAGTGGTGGCAGGGAGCAGAGAAAGGTCTGAGATGGACTGCTGCTTTCTTAGTCTTTTTTCCTGTCATTTACTACTTTAGCACTCAGCACTTTCTAGTATTAGTTGCCTTTTTCTCATGCCCAGAGTGAAGGAAATTTTCAAAAAGTGAAGAATAGAGGTAATAGTGCCAGTTCATCTTATTACCTTGAGCTGAAGTGGACTACCGGGAGTATATACTGTTGGCCTTGCTGGGGGCTGCATTTCTGGTTCTCTGGGTCCTTTGGGTTGATTCCCAGAAGGACTGGCAGAGATGGCTCCTGAAAAGGAGATTCTATCCCCAGTGAGTGAGTCCCTATGAACAGTCATCCTCAGTGTGCAGTATTGAGCCTGGTGCAGCTGGTGGGGTGCACCTGCTGGCTCCTTTAGCTAATAGGAATACACTGTTGCAGGGAAGGGGAACCTAAATTGATTACTTGGACTAACATATAACTATTGCATGAAGCTGACTTCACATTGTGAGTTGTGCTGTTGTTTGGTGGCAGTACAGATTCGTGGTCAAGAGCAACATGTCTTAATATCAGAGTTGGGTTGATCCTATATTTGCCTTCATTTGTGGAATAGGGGAGATCAACCAAGGTGTTAAAATGAATAAATGAAAATGTGTGTAATGCACTATGTCCAATAAGCGCCCAATAAATGGTAGATAGTTCTTCCTGAAAAAAACTTCAAGTTGTATATAAAAGTAAAAAACCTGAGAATTATTCCTCACTTAAGAAACGCAAAGCTTGGATTAAATATTTGTAGTTGTCCTTAGAAGCACAATGTGTGCTTTTAAATTGAAATGTTGATTTTAACCTTTTATAGAGATGCATCACGGATCATCTGATTTAGAATGCTTGATATGAGAACAAATCAGAAAGTCACTTCAGCATATTTGTGACTTGTCTTTCTGTTACCACATTTGCTAAATTGTTTCTTATGATGTTACAGGATTAAAATTATCCACCTTACACCTTTCTGTTCCTGAAACTGATACATATTTTAGATGCTGTCGTTAAACCCTAAATAGTAATCACTTTCCAACAAGTACCACAACCATAGGCCTAATCTGACCCTTATAAGTGGCAAAGGTGTTTGAAACTGAGGGCTGTAAGATGTGTTTTTCAACACATCTGCTAAGGCTTTGTCATGGCAGTAGCTGGGCAGGAATAGATCTGCATGAGTAGAGGATATTTCTAAAAATGTCCTCTGTTAATTTAAGTAAATCACTTTCCTATCCCCTCTATATTTGGTTACTACTACCATGAAGGAGCTGAATTAGGTTTATCATTGAACAGAAGTTCCTATTTTGGGTCTTTTGACCGTCTCCAGGCAGTATACTCTGAACTATCTACCCTGCTTAATCTTCGCTGAAAAACATCAGCAAAATTACGGAGTCAAACATTACTAGGTCCCTACTCTGTGTAGAAACCTCTGCTTCCCAGTGTTTGGAATCAAGTATGTCTGTGCTCTTAAGCAACTAATGCTGTAGTTGCAGAAATGGAGGCGCTGATACTTGTGACATTATCAAGTGCTTACTCCCTGCTGGTGCTATTCTGAATGCCTTACCTGTGCTAATTCACAGATTCCTAAATGGACTGTGTGTGTACAGGCGTGACTGTCTGAAAGGGACTTGGAATGAGCCTTGAAGAGGAGGGAAGGAAAGGGTGTGGAAGCTGCTCAAGCAGACCACATGCGGCGGGTTCCAGGGCTGCCCTGGGAGGCTGAGGAGGGATGGGGCTGCTCTGGGGTCTACACAGAATGTCCTTTGACACTCCAGTGAAATATTAACCATAAAAATCAAGTTATTCCTCCTGAAAAGGTGTGTTCGTATTTTATATATAAATATATATATGTCCCCTGACATTGTATACTGGTCATTTTGAAAAGCACTGGATTAAACTTTGAGATTACGCAAATCAATTTACCTTTCAAAGAATTTAGAGTTAAAATTGTGTTTTCTACACTACTATGGAAATGCTGAAACTGCCCACTGAAGAGTGTTTTAAATTGTGAATTTTGAAAACATGCTAGGTTTAACGTTTTGGCATTATTAACATTTTGGCATTTAACATTATGATAGGTATGTAATATATTTGGTCTGTGGATCAACCGTCTGCATGACCTTATATCACAGGGCACATTGTGCCATTTGGTTTTCTTCCCACTGTTTCTGCCTGGTCCTTACTCCTGTTGAGAGGAAGATTCTGATCATTCCTCCACAACTTGGATGAATGATATGCCCGAAGAGAGATGTTCCTTTTTAAACGGGGTATATGAACGTCTGAATGATTGAGTGCTCTGAAAATATGACTGACTAAACGTAGTTACTTTCGTCATCATCTTTAAGCCCAAGACTAACGGTAATTGTGGTGAAGAAACGGGTGAATGCCAGATTTTTTGCTCAGTCTGGAGGAAGACTTCAGAATCCACTTCCTGGAACAGTTATTGACGTAGAGGTTACCAGACCAGAATGGTAAGTTCTGTATGATCAGATGACTATTGTTTTCTCTTTTTTTGTTTTGTTTTGTTTTTATTTTGTTTTCAGCATGGCCTCTATACTTTTACTAATTTTAATATGTTTACTTATTAGTTCTTATATTTCTTATAAATACTAAATTCTTCAGCTAATTTGATCTAACATTATTACCAAAGCCCGTGAATTCTTAGTATCTGAAACTGTGAACAGAGGTTTCTGAGTGCAGTTTTTCTTTGGGGGAAGAGGATTATTTTCTATGGTATTAACTACTACACATTGAGAGGTTAAGAACTGCCTCTGTAGATTGCTTTTATGTTTTTTACATATAGAACCTCATCCACAGATTGTTGTTTTCTAGTAAAAATTTTTAGATCTGTAATGCACTTAGTTATCCAAAGGTCAAAAGTTCCATCTGAGACATAGTTGCAGATGAGAAGAGTGGCTTCTGAGCAAGCAAAACTTTTGTATGTAACCTGGAGCTACACTCTGCAGTGAGAAAATGAGAGAGCCAACTAGAACTTACAGGGGCACTGGATGGGCATGAGGTCATGGTCTTAGTAGCACACAAGGGTTTAGTAGTAAACTCATGAAACTTGGTTCATTTTTAGTGAGTTCCTCAAAAACCCTTTTGTGTGGGGAGGTGTGCAGTGAGCTGTGTTCATGATGGCAACTCATCGGACAGTCTGTTAATGCCCACCTCATGAGAGTGAATAGGTAGGATGATTTCTGTTTTTATATGTTCTAGAACCTTGTGAGGAAGGCAGCTTAAATCAGGATAAAGTGTCAGACTAGGTACAAAGTTTATATATGGAGCACTTTTCCCATCTGAACCTTGGGTAAATGAGGCATTACTATACTAAATTTATGTGGACAGATGACAATAAAATACAGATCTTAGTTTTATCTAGTGAGCTCTGTTATCTGAAAGTGGATAGAAATGTTTATTTTGAAATACATTGTCTTGGGTTTCTGTCTTTGTCTTAGGCAGATGTTAGTTACGGCATTGGTTCAGAAGGATTCCTAACCTATTAGGGGAAAATTGGCTAGGAAGACAAAACAAGGCTAAGGTAGTAGCATAGCCGTTCATTTCTCCAGGATTCTTTTTAACCATTCAGAATGACTCCTGATGCTTTCTGACATCACCACTACTACGAACACCAAGGTCCAGAGGTAACATTGACCTGGAGGCAATAACTGCCTTAAACAAATTGGGTAAAATCCAAGTTGAATTATAAAATATGAAAAAGTACTTTGTACTAGATGCTGTTTAAAACTTAACAGCTGCTGATGCTATTCAAACACTTGGAGAAATCCACATTTAATGAATACCAAAGTCATTTTTAATTACCAGCACTTTGCATGATATGTGCTTAAATTGGGAATTTGAGTTTGGATTCTAGCTCTGCTGTGATTTCTCCATTCTTTTTGGACAAGTCATTTAACATTTCTGATTCCCTCATTCTTCTACAAAATAACTGTAGAGTCTGTTGATCAATTCTGATTTTCTAATTTTGCTAGTTTTGATGGTTATAATAAATTACAGAGTTAATTTCGTTGTATCTTTATCAGGTCAAATTACAATATCTCTGGATTGATGTTTTATTCATACTAAGAAAATATCTAATGTTACATTCTTTCATGTATGTACTACAATCGGCCCTTGGTATCTGTGGGTTTCCCAACCGTGGAGTCAACCAATATTCAAAAATATTTGGAAGAAAATTGCATCTGTACTAAACATGTACAGACTTTTTTCTTGTTACTGTTCCTTAAACAATACAGTAAAACAACTATTTACATAGAATTTACATTGTATTAGGTATTATAAGTAATCTAGAGATGATTTAATGGATATGGGAGGATGTGTGTAGATTGTATGTGAACACTACACCACTATACATCAGGGACTAGAGCATCCTGGATTTGGGTATCCACAGGGGTCCTGGAGCCACTCGCCTGGCAGTACTGAGGGATGACTGTACTTGGTTTTTGTTCTTCCTTTTAGTCCTATACTTGTTCTACTTAAATTCTTTCATGTTCCTTTCCTTTTAAAGATTAATCCTTAATGATTAAAATTAGTTAATTATATTATTGTTGAATAACAAAGGGAACAGCAAGAGGGGAAAAGGTTCTGTGGTAAAAGCATATTTGGAGAAAAATGGTCCCTGAAACTAGACTCATTCATTTCCCCACGATTACTATTTCAAAAGTCTCTGTGATGGCTCAGTCACATCCCTCAGGTGTGGAGGTAGAAACAAGAACTAGCCACGTGTGCTGCAGTAATTAGCAGCCATATCAAATGTTTGGTTCTGCTCTGAGGCATCATGACAAATATTTGAAGTCTAAACAATAGGTTTTATTACAAACATCTTTTACACATAAGCAGTCCCAAATGGTTCATGAATAACATGTTCTGGACTTCAAGAAGCACATTATGTCTTGAGAAGAGATTGGGTTACAGCAGTGCACGAGATCTTTTCACTGTAAGAAACTTGAATCATCTTAATTTTAGCTTTAAAAAGATAAGGCTTACATTCATGTGTTTTCTGTAATTTGAGGTATGATTTTTTCATCGTGAGCCAGGCTGTGAGAAGTGGTAGTGTTTCTCCCACACATTATAACGTCATCTATGACAGCAGCGGCCTGAAGCCAGACCATATACAGCGGTTGACTTACAAGCTATGTCATGTCTATTATAACTGGCCAGTAAGTATTTTTATTTGTTGATGTTTATTCACATCAATGAGATTCACTTTTCAAAATGAAATTGCTATGGTTTAAAAGGCTTTTTAGAATTAGTAACTGAGATTTACAATTTAAAGAAGCTAAATTTAGAGTAATAGAACCTTTTTTTCCTTCCACCAAAGGGTGTCATTCGTGTTCCTGCTCCTTGCCAGTATGCCCACAAACTGGCTTTCCTTGTTGGCCAGAGTATTCACAGAGAACCAAATCTGTCACTGTCAAATCGTCTTTACTACCTCTAACCTGCAGAAGAAGACAAGATGTAGCTGTTTTTTCTTTTCAAAATTATAACTTTGGGATTTTTGTAAGCTTTTATTTTTTTAACTGTTATCTTTCTAGATGAAACTTGGGAATTAGGAGATCTAAGAGTTTTATTTCTAACATTGCTATTCACTGGCATTCTTATAGGTAAAAATGAAGATTTTTATATTTTATCTTATTTGTTTCTCATAAGTATGTTGTGAGGATTTTTTGTTGGTTTTGAAAAAATGTGGAAAAGTACTTTGTGTTATAAACAGGCTCTCAAAGTATTTGAAAAGTGGGGCTTTCTTGAAAGTACTTTCAGGAGTGAGCAAGTCCTACTTACGAACCTATATTAACTTTATTTTTTAAATATTTATTTTGAATTTAAAGGAGAGAAGGCATAAAGTAGGATGCTCACTACAATGGTAGATAGGGTTTTATTTGGGTATTTGATATCTCATATTTTAAAGATAAAAGCTACCAATAACCTATACATAAGATATAGGGAAAAATATGCTTATTTTTATTTCTTTTTGGGGGCTAGATGGTATGGGGGTAAAAAAAAAAGATAGTTGAAAAGTTTTAAATTTCTGTTCAAAGAAACATTTTAAGACTCTTTAACAAAAGAGGCCAGTATTAAAGCTCTATATTAACATTACTATTTATTTTGTTTTGCCACTAGGACATCATTCTATTTGTTATAAAATAAAATTGAAGTGATTGTCACCTTACTTGAATAACAGTGTAGTTTTTGTTTTTACTGAAAGTATGTGCATTTTCTTTCCATTTAATTTTTAAAACCCCTGGATTGTACACACAAAAGGATATGATTCCATTTATGAAAGCTAAATTAGTGTTACTTATGAACTTTAATGTCAGAGTAAAATTCTGTTAGGAAATGCTGCTACCTGCAATATTTATAGTATGAGAATGGGTATCCATACTCATTTCCTTGTAAGGAAATGCAGACCAAGAAGTCTGTTATTGTGAAGTTGGTAATTGTAGCTATTTACATCTACGTATTTATAGTAATTTTCAGGAACTTTTGC
This sequence comes from Daubentonia madagascariensis, assembly GCA_023783475.1. Taxonomy (NCBI): domain Eukaryota; kingdom Metazoa; phylum Chordata; class Mammalia; order Primates; family Daubentoniidae; genus Daubentonia; species Daubentonia madagascariensis. Next base: position 22,597,370 of record JAKFHU010001262.1, read on the forward strand.
AAAAAGCAGGCTTGAAAATTAATGAATTATTGTAAGTCATGAGAATGCCTTTAAACATTGCTTACAAATGTAATGAATGTAAGCATTGATTGTGATACAGAGCCCCTGGGACTGTGATTTAAACTAATGTGGCTCAATAAAGTTAGTTGTCTTACATTATTGTACTCGGTCTCATTGTATAAATACCTTTAGGATTTAGCCTTATTAACATACTATGAACGAAAACCATTTTACTTTCCTTTTAGTTCTTTGAGCTAATAACTGTTAACATTGTTCTGGGCTAGTAGCCCAGCTTCCTTAACCTATTCAACTTACAAACATTAGAAGAAAAGAAACACAGGAGAATATGACCTTTCAGAAGAATGCCAAAGACAAATATTTCAATGATAAAAGTTGCTCAAGGTTGCCACAGCTTTAAGGAGTATAAGGAAATCTAATCATACAACTGAAAAGATTAATTTGAGGTATTAGTTTTTATTTATGGATTTTTATGGCCAGTCAGTAACTTAAGTAATCAAAATCTCATTCTTAGCAGGTTTTAAGCTCTACCTTAAAGGGCTTTAATGTCTTTTGAATCATGAAAAATTCACAAATGTGATAACTCTGGGAAAGTTGCAGTTGTCCAGAGACCCTTAATATATCAATAAAGACTTAGTTGCCAGGGACAGAAAACCTACTCAGATTATTTTAAGCCAAAAGAGGTATTGATTGGCTTTCTCATCATACTAGGTAGTGCTTCCCAAATTTAATCTGTTAAGCAACCCCTGGTTTGTTTTGTAGTAACACACTGCTGGGTTCCAAGCCAGACCGAGGAATCAGGCTCTTAGGGGAGAGGCCAGGTGAACAGTCTATTAAACACATCCTAGGTGATTTGTAAGGGGATTTTGGCAAATGCTAGTTGAGAAGGTATATAAGGTCTAATATCTGTCCCGGTTCTTCTCTGCTTTGGTTTTAATCAGATAGACTTCCTGTGTGTGGTGACAAAGATGGTTACCACAAAATCCAGGTTTATGTCTCAGCCTCTCCCCTATGAAAAGAACGCCCCTTCCACAATAGGTGTAGTGAAACCTATGCTGTCTATGCATCTTGAACCTGAGGGATGCACTGCTCTGATAGGTTGGGCCTGACTCAGGTGTGCAACATACCTTGGAGTATTGAGTGAGATGATGAGGCTCTTCTGGAGTTGGTAAAGGGATGGCTCCCCAAAGGACATTTGTGTGCTACAACCAGAAGACAGAATGGACAGGTAAACACAGTGGGTGTCTGCTAAACTTGTTAAAGGTGAGTCAACTTATGGAAAAAGTGACAATTCCACTTGTCCCTGGAAAGACAAGTACAAGAGCATCATAAAGGAATTCATTGCAGCACTTGCAAAGAACAAGGCAAAAACTGAGTGAAATCCAGGTTTCTTCCTTAAAATGGGAAGTATGCACACCTGAATTTGACTTCTGAAAACTTTAGTGTTAAACATACTGACCTCAGGCGCTCCCTGCAGTTCCAGAGGGAACCATTGAGTTTGGTGGGGTGGTTCTGCAGAAGTGCATCACTGTAGGAAATCTATCTACTTTTTTCTGGATATACAGGATTTTTTCCTTAAAGTCCAAAAATGTACCACTCATTGAAGTTTTTATGTTAATATTTAGTAATTTTACATGTGTTCCCTAGAGCTGAAAGGAATTTTGTGCGAGTACTCTCCTTCTGAAACTACTGTTTACAAATGGTGACATCTCTGGTTCTCTCCTCAAACAGTCTGTTTTAAATAGCAGTTTCATTCTGATGCTATATGAATCTTCAGATATTTTATGTATTTTTAATTAAAAGTTTGTGTAATTGATGTTGTCATTATTCAGATACAAGGTTTAGTTCTGTTCATATTATTCCAACCCAGTTATTTTAAAAATTTATTTCCTAAAAAAAAAAATGGAGAAATTGTACAATTTTCAAGCAATCTCAAGTCAGTAGGGAGTTTGTGCACTTGTAGTAAGATGACTTTTCTCTCTAGGCCACAATTCACAGGAGGCTATAGTGCCCCCGCTGAGCTGTGTTGTCAGAAGTCAGGTGGGCACCCCAGAAGTCTGCTTCGATAAGCCCCAGCCCTGCTTCCCTCACCTGTCAGAGCCTGCATACTTACATGCCTGGGGACCATTAGGACCAGTGTCATGCCCCTCATCACTTTTGTTCTAATTTCTGGCTAAAATGCACCATTTAAGTTTGATTTTTTTTTTTTTGCCTACTTGCCTGTGCTTGTGGAAATGAACATGGCTGGAGAAGAACAACCATGTTTAACTGTTAGATTTTAATTCATGATCACAATCAGGCCTTTATTGCCTCTCTGCAGTCATAATGTACATCTAGCCATTTGTTCCATGGCACTCATACATGTTCTTCATACCTTCTCCCCTCTCCTTAAACCTCCAGCACCACGTGCATCCTCATTCTCAGCTGCTTTCTATTTCACGGAAGACACAGGCAAAACTTCACAGGCTCTCCCTGAGCCCAGCAGCCTGCGTTTGGCCACTCCTGCTCCTCTGCCTTGCATGGTAGTGGAGCTGTCTGTGCTCCTGGCTAGAGCAGACCCCACCCACCCATGCACAAGACACTCATTTTTTAAGAACATTGTTTTGGTTGTTTTCCTGCATCTGTTTGTTTTTTCTTTTCCTTATTCATTCCAAGCAGCCTACAAACATGGTGGTATTTTTTTCTGTGTTAAAAAAGTTTTTTGGGCCCCACTGCCCCTCAACTACTGTTCCATTTCTCTCTTCTTAAAGCAAAACTCCTGTGTTGTCTAGACTTCATTCCTCCCTATCCTTGTTACCAGAAAAACTGTGTTCTTTCCCTGCTTTATAGAGGCCACAAAGAAAGATTGGTCCAATTGGTAAGGCATTCAGGTTTTAATTCAGTGGCCAAAAAATGGAGAAAGGGAGCTTATGCTCTAAAGTCACCTTCTCCCTGAGCAAAAGGAGATGTGGGAGTTTTAAAGAGTTAGATACAGGATGGAGGAGGTGTGTTAAGCATGTACGGGGTGGAGTTTCACCCCGTCATCTGCAAGTAAAGTCTGTTTTACTTTTTCCTTTCCAAACTGTATGACTTTTCTTTCCTTATTTCCTCTAACCCCTGGCATCTACTGTCTCCACAGTTTTGCCTTTTCCAGAATGTCATATAATTGGAATCTTAAGTATGTAGCCTTTTTCAGGTTGGCTTCTCTCACTTAGTAATATGTATTTAAGGTTCCTCCATGTCTTTTTGTGGCTTGGTTGCTTTCTTTTTAGCACTGAATAATATTCTATTACCTGGACATACCAGTTTATTTATCCATTCACCTACTGAAGGATATCTTGGTTGCTTCCAAGTTTGGGTAATTAATGAATACAACTACTATGAACATCTGTGTGCAGGTTTTTGTGTAGACATACATTTTCAGCTCCTTTGGATAAATACCAAGGAGTGCAGTGTCATATGGTAAGAGTGTGTTTAGTTTTGTAAGAAACTGCCAAGCTATCTTCCAGAGTTGCACCATTTTGCATCTCCATCAGCAGTGAGGGAGAGTTCCTATTGCTGCATGTCTTTTCATTGCTTACTTGCCATCTGTATATCTTCTTTGGTGAGGTATCTGTTAAGGTCTTTGGCCCATTTTTTAATTGGGTTATTTTCTCGTTGTTGAGTTTTAAGAGTTCCTTGTATATTTTGGACAACGGCCCTTTATCAGATATGTCTTTTGCAAACATGTTGAATTTTCTTTTAAAAAAAAATAGGCTAGGTGGCACTGGGTATGGCAGCAATTGACAGTGGAATGGAGGTATCTGAAGTTTGGGTGAAACTGCTTTAAAGAATTTAAATTTGTTAGCAAGGCTTACTGGGCTCTTCCTGATCTGGATCAACCTGTATTTCCAATTGTCACTTTCCCATATGGATCTGGGGTCCCAACCACACTAATCCACTTGCATCTCTCCCAAGATATTTGTGGTGCCAGCCGTCTCCTGGGCTGCCTCCTGGATGGGGTCTGCCTTGACCTGCCCACGGCCCTGTCCTCCTCCCTGCTACTCCAACTTACACCTGCCTCTGCAAGCCAGCTCTGGCCTCTTCCTGACCAGACCAAGCTGTTCAGGGGCTGGGGCTGTGGTGACCCCAGCTGTGCCCGTGACAGTTCCTGACTAGAGTGGGCCACAGCCACACAGAGTGAGTCATCACTACAGCCCCATCTCTACACTTTCACACTGCTAAGTTGAAAAGTAAAACAATTTTGAGTAGTAACTTAGGCTTGTTAGGAGTCTTCAGTAAATGATTTACAGAGCCAGGTGTCTTCCTAACTTCTGCAGTACTAGGGTAACCAGCTTCAGTGTCTGTCTCTCCTCTCCCCCAGCTTTGTTCTCCACCCTCAGAGGTTTATATCACTTAATTGTTGTTATATTAGGCAAAAACTGAGTCCAATTTTTCCCTTAAGTTCTACATGGTTTAAGTCAAATAATACTGTAGAAAGGCCAAGTTTAATATGCTTTTATTTTTTAAACCAATTTTAGTAGTACAGATTTTTTGAAAGCTGAAGTAGTAAAGGAGTGTGTACATAGTTGGCTGGGTAAATTATTTGCTTAAGTACATTTTAAGAACTTTATTTCACAAGTTAGGCAAAAATGAAATTCTCTTTTCCATGATGACTTAACAAGATAGAGAGCAGGCTTTATCAGTTCCAGACTGTGTAGCTTTTGTGTATCAAGGCTTTACTATTGCTCAACGTGAAAACTTCTTAATCTAATTAAGCCATGGTAAGTCTACCAGTTTTTATTGAACAGAAGGTATGTAAATAGATTTGCTATTCCTCTTGTACGGCTTGAGTTCCACCAGAAGCACAGGCCAAGGGGAGCGTACCTCCTTCAGGGGCACATTCATATGACTAGAGCCTGCTGGCAATATCCAGGTAGACTACAAAGTGAGGGGAAATTCCCTACTGAGAACCAGGATCAGCATCAGTTAACTGGGAATTCCAGCAGCAAACCAAAGCCCCCCCTCAGATTTCCTAGGGATTCAATATCTGCATCTTTGTTGTAGAACTTGCAGTTGCTATGATCTGCTATCAGTTATAAGAAAACGAAAGTAAAATGTCTCTGCCTTCCCTCAAATGTGACAGTGGAGCTTCTTGCAGAGAATTCCAGGCTGTGCAGTCAGGGATCCTCCCCAGATTTTTTAGTGGTAGTGCAGCCCAAACTGTCCACACCTCCCGTCCTAAATCAGGGTGCCTCTTTAATGCACACAACCAAGACAAAAATACAGATGCACCAAACACTAAACATACAACCATTGGCTGGTTCTTGGGAACCTATTTTCAGGAGGTTTTAGAAATTTACGTAGTTTTTGTTGAAATATTGAGCCTGTGGTAAGGCTTATTTACTTTAATACAGGAAAGTGGACCCCAAAACTAGGGTCCGGCCTGAAGGCCAAATGGGTTCTTGGCTTTGCACAGAAAAAGAATTCAAGAGCAAGCCGACAGAGTAAGGCAAAAACAAGTTTATTGAGGTAAGAAAAGAAGAAAATTGTTTATCTCTCAGAGCAAAAGAGAGTAGCACTTTGTGAGTTTCTGGGGTCTTATTTACTTCTATTCATTTTATGTTAAGTGGAGGGAGGATTATTCATGAGATTTCTGGGAAAGGGTGAGGAGTTTCCGGAACCGAGGGTCCCTCCCCTTTTTAAACCATACAGGGTAACTTCTGGGAGTTGTCGTGGTGTTTGTAAACTGCCATGCACTGGGGGGAGTTTCTTTTAGGAGCTGATGCATTGTGACCTGGGTCTGATGAGCACCAAGGGTGGCCTGGAGCCGTTTGTCATGGCCATGCTGGTTCCAGCTGGTTTGGGCCAGTTTCTCCACAGCCTCCTGTCAGAGACCTTGGTTCGGGCCTTATGACTCCTTATTGAACAGGGCCTGCTGGCTCCCTGTCTCATGCTTATCATAGAAGTTATGTTTCACTGTAGCAATTTCTGGAAATACAAATGCAAAATGAAACAAAATCCATAATCTCACTATGCAGAAACAGCATTCTTCTGACCCCCTTTTTAAAAATTCTATAGATGTTGTATACCTTTGTGTTTACTGAAATTTAATCATACTATTTCATAACTTGCTTTTTCATATAAAATTATCATGATCATCTTTCAAATGTCATTAACTGTCTCCCTTTTTAAGGAGTGCATAGTCTTCCAAACTACAGATATTCCACAGTCTATTGAAAACTCCTCCACTGCTAGAAATTTAGGCTCCTGATTTTTATTTTTACTTTTACAAATGTATCTTTGGTGAACATTATTCAGCTTAATGACTGACTGTGTAATCCAGTGGGTACTCACATAAATGAACAAGATGGTAACCCTCAAATGGATGTGTGGGATGTATGTTCACTACTGTCCTTTTAGTACTTTGATTTGCTGCAATGACCTTTTCCATTGTGTTCAGGAAAACTCATTTGGGGAAAGAATAAGTAGATACATTTTATATTTGTAGTTAACGAAATCTGGTTCAATTTTTTAGTTTGTCTGGGTTTTAAGGGAAGCTGGGCACTAACCATCTCTAACTGACTCCTGCTCTAGTGGGTTGGAGTCACCAGGACAGCCCTGAACATAAGCCAGGTAGGGATGGTGGATGTCAGCACACAGACTTCTACCTGCACGGACAAGGATGCCCAGCTGGAGATGGCACAATATTACATCTGCCCATAAAACAGCAATAAAATGTTAAATAACATAGTTGAAAGCCATAACTGCCTTTGAGGGTCAGGAAGTCAAAAATAGAGACATTGTTAATAACCATACAAAGCAATTCCTGGGATGACTGGTGTGTTTCCAGAGGAGCTGCAAGGATGCTTTGTAGTTTTAAACAAGCTTGACCACTGAAGGACAGATATTGAAACTATTACATGTTTTTGCCTTTTAAAATAAGCATTGGCCATGAAAAGCCAACAGAGTCTGGTCCATCTTTGTCCTCTAATGCATCCTAACATATTACTTTCCCAAGAGGAGATACTAAATGGATGACTTTTTAAAAATAGAAAGTCTGGCAGATGGTGATTCTGCAGTTATTTATTCTTTGTTTTATTATTTCCATTTTCTGGTTTCCATATGTGAAATATTTTAAAGAAGGGAAACATATTTTAGAGGAAATTCACCAAGACAGTGTACATAACATCTCTTTTTTGGTAAAATTGCACTTTCTCTCCCTCTTCCATGCTCAATGTAATACACTCTTGTGATTTTTATCTGGTAGGGATTGTCAGTTTTTGCTTTTTATGAACGAACTGTTAGTTTCTCTTTTCCATAGGTGATGCAAGTGTGTAATTAGTTGGCTTGGTGATGAGAAAGGATGACAATTACTTTAAAACATTTCTGCCTACTTTACCAGCTTGTCTCCAGTTCTGCAAACACATTTTCAGAAGGTTTGTTAAAGTTTTTAACTTGATGGAATTTAAAGTATTTTGTGGAATTCAAAGTTGTCTTTTAAAGTACTTTCTTCATTGTCGAAACATTACCATGAGCTGCTATTAAGGTTATAATTTCTTAAAATTCTTATGTGGGTTGTTTTAGACTTTGTTCCAGTTCTTTTGCTATGCTTCTGTAGTTCATCAAATGTCTGATTTTAATTTCCTTTTTAAAATAGTTAACTATTTAACTGTGAAACAAGACACCCACTCAAATATATTTTTGACTTGATATAAGAAGTGCTTTAACATATGATACAGCTTAACTTGTTTTTCTGAATATGCATATATTTGAATGGCTTATAAATGAGTTACTGACTGAGAAGTTCTTGGTTCAACACTTCAGGGCAGTACATTCACATTTAGAGTCATAAAAACTACTATTATTTCAAGTTTCTAGATCAGTTTGAAGAGTGTCCTGAGATTTTAAGCCAAAAAAGGCATTTTGTTTGTAATTTAATACTTGCATTTAAATCCCTGTGACTCAGGACTTTCTTGATACAGTGATACCCAAAACGAAATACAAAAACTGGGTAATGAGGCTATTGAAAAATTTTTCTGCTCTCTTCCCCCCATTTTAAATTTGTGCTTATCAAGAGGCATATTCTTTTTACCAAATGACTGAAATGATATTTACGTTATAAATCTGACCTTAAAAATATTTCTACCAATTCTTCACTTCCCGGTCTCATTAGATACCTGTTTCTCAAATGGAGTCTTTTGCACCTCTGTGCTAGGTATTCTGAATCTTCTCAGGTCGATCCAAGGACCTAAACCACTGCTGTCAGTGCTGCTCACACCTTGGTTTGGGAACGCTGCGGTTTGACTCCAGCTCACATTCTGGCCCTCCTGTTGAGATGTCATGGGAGAAGGCTAGACAGAGCCGAATGGGTGTGCAGTTTGTTTCTTTTTTTTCTTTCCTCTTTTAAATACTCAGATGCTCAGGGCTGGAACAATCATGGTCCCTGGTTCACGAGAATATATCATTGACCCCTGCGTATCTTTTATTTTATTTTATTTTTTAATAATAATCACTCTTGAACCCATCTCCCAATCCTAGAACTACACTGGCAATGGCATCCATCTACCTGTGTGCACCACCCTCCTGTCCTTGGCCTCACTGCTCCCACAGTGGACACTGTTGAGGCGATGTTCCCTCTCCTGTTGAAAATTAGTTTTAGAAAATGTGTGTGTCAATACTAATTACTGCTTATTTTTGGTTGGTTTTGAACTTAAAAAGGGTATCATGCTGTCAGTTTTTCAGTTAATGTTATATTGCTGAGATTTATCCATGTTGTTACACATATCTGTAATTACCTTTTTATTGCTCTGAAGTAATTACCTTTTTATTGCTCTGTGGGAATATAATACAATTTGTTTTTCCATCTTTCTGTAGATGAGCATTTGAGTTGCTTCCAGGTATTTGCCACTCCAGACAGTATTATTATGAACATTCTTGTATATGTCTTGTTTTATATGTGCAAGCGTTTCTCTTTGATATATGTTTGGGAATAGAATTGCTGGGATGTGGAGTTTGTAAATATTGACCTTAGAAAGTAATGCCAACCTGTTTTACAGAGTGCTTATACCAATTTATACGTAGCCAGCAATGTATGAGAGACCATCTTGATCTGTGTGCTTTTCAGACATAAGCCATTTGAATAGTCATAAAGTGGGATTTTATTGTAGTCCTGGTTTGCATTTCTCTACTTACTAATGAAGTTGGGAATCTGTGTTTATTGGCCATACATATTTCCTCTTCTGTGAAATATAATTCAAGTCTTTGTTTTCCTCTCTGTCTTGGGCTGTTTGTTCTTATTTTTATATAGGAGCCATTTCTATATTCTTGATACTCATCTTTTTTCTGTTGCATGTGTTACAAATACCTCCTCCCACTTTGGGCTTGGCTTGTCATTTGATGAATAGAAATTCTCAGTTTTAATATTGTATGTCCAAACATGCCAGTTTTTCTTTTACAGGCAGTGTGTTTTGTGTTTTAAAAATGTCAGAGATGTTCATCTATATTTTCTACTAAAAGTTTAAAACTTTACTTTAACTGTTTAAATAATTAATTCCTAAAGAGTTGATTTTTGTGTATGGTCTAAAATAGGGATACACTTCCACATTTTCCCACAAGGATAGTCATTTTCCACCTCCTTTTCTTTAAGAGTGTCGTCTTTTCCACTGAGCGGTCATTTGACCTCACCCAGACAGCAAAGCCCCATAAATGTGCAGGCTCCTCTGTCAGTGGTCAGTTGATCTATCCCAGTATCAGCATCGTGTTGTTTTAATTACTGTACTTACCTAATTCCTGATATCTGGTAAGTTTCTCTCCATTTTGATTTCATAAGAATTTTAGAATTTATTTGTGACAGTCATGAAAACTTTAAGATTTTATTAAATTGCGTGGAATCTATAGAAATATGAAGGGAGAATAGACATCTTTATGATTTTATGTCTTACCATTTTCCAAATGTCTTATCCCATTTAATTGAGTTTTTAAAATGTCTTTCATTATAAAGTTTCATAATTTTCTGTGTACTGGTATTGTACTTTGTTTGATTTATTCCTAAGTGCCTTAGAGTTTTGTTACCATTGTAAACGTTTTTCTTTTAAAGGTTATATTTTCTAATTTTTTACAAGAATATAGAAATGTAATTGAGTTTTTAACATATTAATTTTATGTCTAGCCACTTTACCACACTTTCACTTCTAATGATTTACCTGTATTGTTTTGTGTTTTCTATATAGGCAATTGTATCCTCAGCAGGCAGTGATAATTCTGTATTCCTCATTCCAATCCTTACACTTTCACTTTATTTTTCTTTTCTTATCTCACTGGTTAGGATCTCTAGTATAATGCCAAATAAAAGAGGTAAGAGTGGACATCTTGCTTTAATTGTACTTTTCAAATGAATACTACTAACTTTTCCCCATTTAAGATTATGTCTATCATAGGATTTTTATAAATACCTTTTTACTGGTTAACACTGTTTCCTTCTATTCGTAGCTTTCTAGGAGTTTTTACAAGGAATTTGTGTTGAATTTTATTAAATAATGTTCTGTATTTATTGAGATGATCATAAGGTTTTTATCTTTTCCTAGGTATCCTTTTCTGCTAACGTAGTGCCTGTTAGTTTAAGGTTTCTAAGATGAAACCATTCTTGCATTCCTGAGATAAACTAACTTGGTTAGTTTTTCTTTTATATGCCATTGGCTTTTGTTAACATCTATATCCATGATGAAATGGGCCTATAATTTTCCATTTCTTTACTATCTCTGTTTGGTTTTGTATCCAGGTATGCACATCTTTTAAAATGAGTTGGAAAGTATTGTCTTTTTATTTTCTGGAAGGATTTATGTAAGCCTGGGATGATTTCTTCCTTGAGTTTTTGGTAGGATTCTTTCGTTAAACTATCTGGGCCTGAAGTTTTCCTTGTGGAAAAAATTTTAACTATTGCTTTGGTTTCTTTCATACTTATCATTTTTAAGCCTTGCTTTTTTTATGAATCAGCTTTGTTATTTTCTGCTTTTTCCAGGAATTTGTCTGTTTCTTCTGGATTTTCTAATTTATTAACAGAATTGATAATATTTCATCTTTTTAAAATCTGCTGTATTTAGTATGTCTTCTTTTTCATTTAAAGCATTATCAATCCAGCCTGGGTAACATAGCAAGACCCCATCTCTACAAAAAAATAAAAAAATTAGCCAGATGTGGTGGTGTGCACAGTAGTCACTGCTACTTGGGAAATTGTGCCAGGAGGATCAGTTGAGCCCAGGACTTTGAGGTTGCCGTGAGCTATGATGCCGCCACTGTACTCTAGCCCGGGTGACAGAGTGAGACCCTGTCTCAAAAATAAATAAATAACGTATTATTAATATCTTTTGTTGTGATCAGTCTTTCCAGGTATGTCAGCATTTTTTAGTCTTAGTTCAAAGTTAATTCATATAGCTAGCTTCTGTCTTTTAGTGTTGTCTTCTCTTTCATTGGTTTCTGCTCCTTATTACATCTTTCCTTTAGTTTCTAAAATTTCTTTCTACCTAATAAGTTGGACACCAACGTCATTAATTCATCTTTTCTAATATAAATATTTAAAGTTTTAAATTTCCCCTGAAGCATTGCTTTCCCTGCATCCTGAAAGCTTGTCATGTTTTCATTGTAATTCAGCTCTAAATATATATATATTTTTTTAAAATTTCAGTTGGATTTATTATTTTTGACCCACTAGTTATTTAGAAATGTGTTTTTGAAATTTCTAAGTTAATGGGAAGTTTGTTTAACTTCCACTTAGTATCCAGGGTTAATTTACCATATTGTCAGGAATCAGAGTTCATAATCTGAACCCAAACTTAAAAAAAAAAAATAGTAACCAAGCTTGGTTGTGATTTTGTGATGTGTTGAAAAGTCTAGTTAGTACTTTGATTTGTATTTTAGTTTTATAACAAGTATTACTCTGTTACTCAGCTTTATATCCTTAGTATTGCAGGTAGATAGATATTTAATCTTCTTTAATGTCCTGATTTGTAGGCTTCGAAATGTAATAAATTTGAAAATAGTGTTGGGAGACAGTTGTCATCTCTCTCTCTCTCAGATTTCTGCATGTCTGTGAGCAGAGGCACCGACTACCTTTGTTCCAGATGATCTTTTTAAGGATGTTTATACAGCAGGCAGCCCTGGTAGACAGAGATGGTGTCTACGGGCAGGATCCTCACGGTCCAGGGTAATAAAGATAACGTCTTCCTTCAGGGCAAAGGTCAGACAAGGTTACTGCCCATTATAGAAGATTTGGGGTCCCTCAGCACAGGTTTCCCTGCTGTCACACCCTGTGTGGAGGCACCACCTGGTCCTGCTCACTCTGTCCCTTTGGAATTGGAGCTTGGGCAACTGCTAAGTCTTGGGTTCTCAGGAAGGGAAGACCCTTCCTTCTGACCGGTGGCCCCCGCTTCATGGAGCAGAGTGTAGGTTATGTAGACGTGGGGCCTCCGTCTCAGTCCTTTTCCCTTTCAGTGAGTGGAGATTATTCCCAAAATATGACATAAATTCAGTGGTCTTTACAGTATTTTATTGGAAAATTGGAGGCAGCTGTTTTGGTGATGACTTGCCAAACGCTGTCAAAACTAGAATTGTTGTTGAACCCTTTCTTCCCTCTGTCCTCTTCTCCTCCTCCTCCATCCCCAGCTGAAGGCTTTAAAGCAAGAGGATAGAGAGACAGAGGCTTCATCATTTTTCATTTTTATATTTATTTATATGTGTGTTTCTTCTGATCAGTCTGGTAAGTACATGGAAATGCACTGTGAAGTGCTGAATGGCAGCTGAACGGGGGCCTTGCAGCACTTCCCCAGCCGTTGTAGTTAAAGGCCAAGGAAGCAGTGGGTCTGAGCAGACACCAGACAGTGGGGGGCTGAGCACAGCGCCAGCGGGACGGCATGGAGATCCTTCCACCTTAGCGGAGAAAACTGCTCATGGTGTGGTGTGTGGCTAGTAGAGCCTTTTCTCCCCTGGTTGCTGTGCATCAACTTCATGTGTCAGTTATCTTTGTATTTAGTGTGTTAATGAATAGCTATTATTCAGTTTTATTTAGACCTCTACTGGATGTTTTTGTTAATATGCCACTTTTCGCTATCATAATTAATGTGATAAATGTCTTAATCTTTAAATCTTTGCCTACATCTTGTTAAGTTGGATTCCTAGAAATGAGACTCAGTTAAAGCAGCAGCCCCCAACATTTTTGGCACCAGGGACTGGTGTCGTGGATTTTTCTGATTTTTCCACGGATGGTGGGGGGCTCATGGAGCTCAGGCAGTGAATGAGAGCAATGGGGAGCAGCTGTAAATACAGATGAAGCTTTGAAGCTTTGCGCCATGTGGCCCAGTTCCTGTTTCATGGAAGCCACAGCAACTGGCCGGGGATCGGGGACTGCTGAGTTAAATTTTGTGAATACTTTTAAGGCTGCCCAAAGCAACGTGGCCAAGTGTGTAAGAAACATTGTTGCAACAGGCAGTCCCACCAAGGCAGGATTTTACATCCTCACCAGTAGCAAGTGTTTTCACGTTTGGATTTGTGGTAACTTAGTAGCCGAGAAATGTTGCATTATTAGTTTGTAATACAAGTGAAGTTGAATGTTTTGTGTTTGCCAATGTATTTTACAGATTCATTATTGATGTCTTTTGGGTGAGGCTTTAAAGGTACAGAAAAGGTACCTCCTACGTGCCTCAGTGGAAAGCCTCTACTTTGGATTTTTCAAAACTATTTATAAATAGCTCATTCTCCTCTATGGAATACTTTACATGTAGTGTTGGATTTATTTTGCATTCTCGTATTAATTTCACTTTGACACTTGATTCATCTTCCTTTTTAGATATTTTGGTTATTGTTGTTGTAGCATAAGCTACATAGCCTTGTTTCATGACCCCGGGGCATATTTCTGTATTGTGAGTGGGGCTGTAAGAAGTGTCAACAGCAGACTGACCTGTTACAACGTTCCTGAGGGCACCCGGGGTCTGAGCAGACTGCAGCGTGCAGCTGGCAAGCTAAGGCGTGTGACTGGCCAGTATGTGTGCGTGTGTGTTTCCTTGCCCACATGAAAGTGTACTTAACATAAAATGAATTTTTTTAAATTAAAAATTTTTAGAAGTGTATCTTCTTTTTTAAAATGTTGATAAGGCTTTAAATGTACTTGACAAATAGTTTTTTCCTTTCTTCTTCCAGAAGCTTCCATTGAATTCTAGTCATGCCTGCAAACAAGCTTTGCTTATTTATCAGAACTTTCCCCAATGCCAGACCTTCTTTACCTCAGGGCCGCAGGACAAAGTACAGAAGTTTCTGGAAAGTTGGGGCTTTTTGTACTTTTTTTTTTTTTTTTGAGTGCAACTTTAGATAATTTTCAAGATTAAGAAATACAGTGTAGCTCCCTGGGCAGAACACAGAAGAGGAGATTTGAGTTCTCCTTTAAGCAAATAATACAAAACACTATTTGGAAAGTGTTATGAATAGACTAGAAAAATTTTAAATGAATGAGAAGTAGCTGCAAAACAAAATTTGGGGGAAGTTTTCCGTTTTGAATTTAGGTAGGAAAGTAACAAGAGAAAATAAAATCAAATAAGAATTTAAGTCTAGTTGTTGGTTGTTCAGTGAAAATCATGTCTCAAAGTCAGCATCAGCATGGGAGGTCACTCTGAGGAGGAAGCACTGCCTGTTGTCTTTCGGGGCAGGAGGGGCACCAGTGGATAGCAGCGCAGGGAGGCGTTGGCTGTGGTGCTGCACCCTGACTTCTCCAGAGTGGGGAGGAGAAGTGCTGAAGCCCATGCACCAGAAGAAAATATGGGTTTGTTCTTGAATGAGTACTTTGTACATTTGGGCTTAACTTTGACTATTAGACTAGTCCCTTAAGACAGAAAGTTATGTTCACACTGGTAGTGGAGAGGAGGCTCCTTACTTGTCTTGGTACAATGGTAGCCACAAGACAAAACTGATGGCTCCTGTCATCACCTAAAAAGGGAGATGGCCTCTGCTACCTGGGAAAGGGTTGTGCTGGGAGCAACTCAATTGACTTAAGCACTCTCCTGGCTGCAGGACAGGTGCTGCAGTTTCAGAAAACTTGTGCGTATCTGTAAAACTGGAAGAGAAAATAGTCCACCTTGCTATTACTTTGGGTCTGCCTACATTTTCATATTTTGGGGAATTTGTAAATATTTTCAGAAGATTTAGGGAAACAGTCCTGGATACTTTTGCTGATTTTTGTTTGTTTTGGAGAAATTGTCATCAATTCTTCAAACACAACTTTTTCTGTAAGTGCAGCAGGTTGAAAAAATAATTCAACATGAATGACATTATGGTAGCAATTATAATTATTGTACTTGTATATAATTCCGTAAAGTTATGCATTTGAACTACATTGTTTTCATCTTGCCATAAGCATGTTGGTTTTACCTCTTTAAACAAATTTAAATTTTTTGAGAATTTTAAAATAAGGCTTTTAGGAAAATTCTATATATTTGGGAAGCTGTATTTTATTGTATTAAGTCAGTGTAGCTCTTTATTAATTTCAGTTGAATTCTAAAGTTGCCAAAGGGAAATGTTAACAAATTTGGTTTGAATTCACCCTGGAAGTCTTTATTGTACATGAGTATTTCTCACACACAAGAAACACTGACAATGCTAATTACCTTTTGTTTGCCACTGAGCAGTGTTACTAATAGTACAAGAGTGTCACAGCATTTTGCAAATGACTCCCAAAACACAGTCAAAATTATTTTTGGGAAAAAATATTCCCAGAAATGGTAAGGTTATAGAGAGGAATTCAGTTGTCCTGCTATGATAAAAAGTGTTCAAGACAAAGATACAGAATGAACGGTATTGTATAAAATAACAAATTTTATTTCTAGAAAATATTTTACACTAACTGTACACATGCACACACCCACACAGAGCTTAACCACACATTGAGTAACTTCCTTTTAATAAATCTACCACATATTATTATATTACAATTTATAATATAGTTTTTGAAGACACAATGGGGAAAGCTTTGTCATTCATTTATAAACCATCCATAAATTACAAAAGAAAGGCAGTCTGAAAAGTATGTATAAAGAGTAAAAACAATTTACAAGTGGACAAGAATTACAAAATAGTAACCATCAAATACATCTGTCAGCAACTCTGTAAGTCTTTTGTTCAAATGCCAATAATAAAGATGGGTATGGAATCATTTTGAACAGATTTAAATTTAAGATGTTTCTGGTGTGGCTTATATATTATGTGGATTACTTTATGTGTGTGTGCTGTTCATTGTTGAGTATTTGGATATGGCATTTTGACAAATAATGAAAGTAACAAATCCATATGCCACAAAATATAACACTAAAAGCAATGAAGAAGATTATCACCTTTCTAGCAGGTTGGAGTACTGGTACTTTACCAAAGTCACTTTCTCTCCTTTTCTGAATGATTGAATAAGTAAACATTTTCTGTGTGTTGCCTGGCTTGCTTTGAAAGACTAGAACCAGTATCTTAAAATGCACAGCCTGTACAACTTGATTTCGAGCCACTGTGTCAGTGAGGATGAAGACCACTGAATGCACAACACATACAAAGTATACACTGTATTTTTTTATTAGACAGTACAAATCATTGTGCATTTATAAGGCAGAACATCAAGGCAAATTAAACTAGGAATTTCAAGACCAGAGTTAAAGTGAAAGTTATGCATTATGAGGCAAGCATTTTGAAAAGGGAGAAAGGTTGAAAATCATTCCTTTAAGGGTAGATGACAAATGCACAAAGACTGGAATTACAGGTAGGGAGTGAGCTACAAATAGCTATTTGCCCCCCCTGTTTGTTAATAAGACATCCCCTCCCTCCTCCCAAGTCAGACCTTGGACAAAAAGAGCAGATTGTCAACGGTGACTGAGAGAGAGCAACAGCTCCTCTTTGTCCTTGCGGTTGGTTTAAAGTGGATGGAAGTGCAATAGTGCATTTCTCTACTGGTGTCAGGGGAGAAGATTGTTTTTTTAGGAAGTACTTGAGTCATGAAAGCCCTAGTTTGGAATTAAAGAAAATTACATAGATTTGGAAGTTGTCCATAAGCACATGAATCATTTCACTGCACCCAGCTTTTTCAGCAGTTTCTTGCCTTTGGAAAGCAGCCCCTTTTTCTTTTTCGAGGACATTTCCCTGCCTCTCCCAGGACTACCAGAACCCATAGATGACGGAGGTGACCCCGAATGGAGATGGACTGTGGGGGATGGAGCTCTCCTTGCTGTCCCTGAACCCTCAGGAGGAACCTAGTAGGTACATTGTGACAGTTTATTGAGTGCGTGAGCGCCAGCAACAGCAATTCACTTGGTAACATCGTACTGTCCCGATTCCCACCAGGAAAGAGAAAGAGGGTGGTTCATTCCTTCTTTCAATTCTATAGTATGCCATGAGAAGCAGACACCCTCCCCCAACACATGGTGGAGAGAAAGCTTCGAGCCATAAATGTTTGGTCTTCAGTTTCTTTGTCTTGGGGGAGGGGGTGGCCATTGATTTGGCAAAACAAAGGTAAGAATTTACTTTATAAATTAAGACCAAAAGCAAGGTTGGAAAAAAGTTATCTTAAACTAGGTTGATAGTAAAGTTGGCCGAGTACCCCATCAGTAATCTTAAAAGCAAAAGTTCTTAAAGGGAATTTTGCTGTATTTGAAAACTATTTGGTTATATAAAATCCTGCTATTGTTAAAGTGCATTCTTGGGTTAGTATATTATAGGAATATTGGAGATGGCACACTGGTTGAAAGAAAAAAAAAACTAAAATGAACCTTAATTATAATCAAAGAAAGCTTAAAGGCCCTTATTGGATACATTTGTTATTTCCAAATCATTGAACGTGAATTTTCCTCAATATATAGCACATGGTAATATTTCAGTATACTTTAAGTGCTTCAAAGGGGTAGAATTTTCTTGTAGTATGTTGTGTGACGACTTTACCTCATTTTTGCAGTGGAATACACGCCTGAGCTTATATCGTCACTCCTGTAGTCCCCCTACCTCTGCAGAGCAAACCACCTGCTAATGTGAATGTTCATTACTCAGCAGGCAACTGATACAAGCCAAGGGGCTTCAAGCTTGCTTGGATTTAAAATCAAGGTCTAATTCTAATGGAAAACACCTAGGAAAGCATCCCAAAGTACACCTGAAGATACCAGCTGTTCCTTCTAATGCAATCATTTGAGCTGCATGTTTCATAAAACTTAGTATTGCATTGGTATACCAACAAATCAGTCTTTCACCAACTTCTGCATGTTTAGAATGGTTGTGCTTTGAGGAGGAGCATAGCTCTCTCGTAAGGTGGAGGCATGGCCACATAAGGAAAACACGTTCTGGCAGTTCAAACCACCATCCAGAGTGTTCAGAGCCAACACTAGATCATCTTTGTTCATTACTCATCTGCTTGATCTTAAATTATTTTCTTTTAAGTAAAACTTCCTATAGTAAACATATTTGTTAGGTTGTGCTTTTTCCAAGAGTGGCTAACAATGCAATATGCAGCTTTAATTATGAGTAGACATTGGAATACTCTCTATGTAAACAAACAATTAGCTTCTTAAGAAATATGTTCCCAATGTTGGCCTTTCAAATATTCTTAATGTAAATAGTAGGAAATTATTTTTAAAGATGATTTGTTTCACTATAAATTCAGTTGCTTTACGACTGAGACCAAGTAACATCCTAATACTTTAGGTCCAATAATTTTTTGAGACATATTTCTTTTTTTAACTCCACAGTAAAGCCTTAAGTCTACCACATTGGTCCATTTAAGGTAGCTTAAGTTGGTATCTTTATAGGTAACTTCAGTTGCTCACTTACGTGAAGGCTACATTGCCTGATTAAGGTGTGAAATGAACACTCTTCTTCTGTTTCCAAGCAGATGAGCAAAGAAATAAAAATATATATATATAAAAATATAATATATAAAAACTCGCAGTGATGAAATAAAATAAAAATGAGATACTAAACATGAATGTAATCTAATAGTTAAATATGCTTGGGAAGCTCTGATCTTTGTTAAGAGGACTAAAATCCTAACAGAGGGCAAATAAGCACTCTTGCCCACTGAATCTGAAGAGCTATCCCCTTTTCACTCTTAGACTAAAATGTGCATCTAAAATGTAGGGTGGGAGGTTCCTTTGTGAGTAAAGGCAGATTAGAGTTGAAAGGGTTATTTTTTAGTGAAACAAATAAGATTTAGAATTAAGAATTGTTAGGCACAACCCCCATGGAAGGGCAGAGAAAAAAATCAGGGTATATGCTTTTCGGCCCAAGATATAAAAATGTCAGTGCAAAGACTGTATTAGAGCACATAAGGCAGAGCAGGATGGAAGTTAAAAAGGCTAAGTCGGTCTGCTTACCCTTTTTGCCTTGGAACGCACGGGTGCTTCTTGGGAGTAGTGGGAAGGAACATCAGAAAGGTAGACTTCCACATCGTCAGGCACTTCTTCCAGGAAGTTTGAAGGTACAAGGCCTTTCTGCCCATTCAGCTCCCCCTAAAAACACAGGGGTGAGTCAGAAGAACTATTTTTCCAGAAACCCACATACTGCTTTAGCTAAAGGAATACAGCTCAAAGTAAAGATGCATGGTGCGTTTATTCGGGTTGAAAAGAGGTGGGATTGGAAGGGACTCCAGATCAGTGTTTTCAGACTATCCTGATCATGAGAATGACCTCAGCAATGTGAAGGTCCCGGGCCCTCTCCCGGGGTCTTGATTTCGCCTGTCTGGGGAGGAGCTAAGGAGCGTAGGTGGTTCTTAAGATCAGGCTCCTGTAGGAAACACTCAGCTAGTGGTTCTCAGGCCTAGCCGATCTGAGTCCCTTCAGGGCTTTAAAAACATCTCTCAGTAGGGGAGAGGTTTGTCAGTGGGTACAAAGTTACAGTTAGGAGGAGTAAGTTCTGGTGTGCTATTGTACAGTAGGATGACTACATTTAACAATAATGTGTATTTCAAAATAGGCAGAAGAGAGGATTTTGAATGTTCTCACCACAAAGAAATATAAATATATGAGGTGATGGGTATGCTAATTAGCCTGATTCGATCATTACACAATGGATGTATTGAAACATCACATTGTACCCCACAAATATGTACAATTGTGTGTCAATTAAAAACAAAACTTTTAAAAAATAAAAAATAAATAAATAAATAAATTTTAAAAATATCCCTCAGGCATACCATTCCAGACCAGTTACATCTGTCTTCAGGGGGTGGGGAACAGGTGACCCTAATGTGCTGGCAAGTTGGAGAGCTCCTGACCTTTTCACTGATATGTTTTTCTTCCCTCTTAAGCATGAATACATTCTCACTGTAAACATTCAAACAATGTGGGGAAAATGAAAGTGTCTGTTGACACCTCCCCAAAGGTTACTGCTCCAGGTGGATATACATCCTTCCAGACCTTTCTACTCATTTACATATCTGTGCCTGTGCACAGTTAGGGTCAAGAGCCATAAGTCCAATTGCCTGCTGGTCATCTGTACCGAGGAGCTCACAAGCCCAAAGCCCCCCATGCTAACCTGCCCCCAAACAGCATGGGATTCTGTTTCTCTGTTTACGAGGTCTAGGGAGTGACAACATAAAAGGTCAGTCTACTACATCAAAAATAACTTCTGTGCATGAAAGGACACAGTGAACAGAGTGATAAGGCAACCTACGGAATTGGAGGACATTTACAAATACATCTGTTAAGGGGATGATGTCCAGAGTATATAAAGAACTTCTACAACTCAACAACAAAAAGGACAAAATCCAATTTGAAAATAGACATTTCTCCAAAAGAAATTCAAAGGGCCAATAAGCACATGAAAATATGCTCAACATCACTAATCATTAGGGAAATGCAAATCAAAACCACATGATACCACCTCATACCATTAGGTTGGCTACTGTCAAGAAAAACCAAAAACCAAAACAGAAAATCACAAGTCTTGGTGAAGATGTGAAGAAATTGGAACCTTGTGCACTGCCAGAGGGAATGTAAAATGGTGCAACTGCTTTTTAAAACAGTATGGCAGTTCCTCAAAAAATTTAACAGAATTACCATATGATCCAACAATTCCACTTCTGAATATATACCCCAAAGAATTAAAGACAGTGTCTCAAAGAGCTATCAGTACACCTATGTTCATAGTTGCATTATTTGCAATAGTCAAAAGGTAGAAGAAACCCAGGTGTTGACTGATGGACGAATAAAACACACTGTTCACATACAATGAAACAGTATTCAGCCTTAAAAAGGAAAAAACATTCTGACACACCCTACAAGATGGATGAAGCTTGAGGACATTATGCTAAGTGAAGTAAGTCAATCACAAAAGGACAAATACTGTGGGATCCCATTACATGAAGTCCCTAGAGTATCAGATTCAGAAAGAGAGAGAAAGTAGAATGGGGGTTTCCAGGGTCTGGGGAAGGGAATATGGGGAGTTAGTGTTTAATGGGTTCAGAGTTTCACTTTCGCAAGATAAAAGAGTTCTGGAGATGGACAGTAGTGACGGTTGCACAACGGGAACATACGTAACACTACTGAACTGTACACTTAAAAATGGTTCAGATGGTAAATTTAATGTTAATTAGATTTTGCCACAAACGTAAAAAATTAATGGGAAAAACAGGCAGCCCTATGTACCTTCCATGTCTTCCTGTCCAACAATCTTGCCCAGCAGACACACGCTGCCCTGCCCACGCAGCCCCACCCACTCTACCACCCTGCCCCACCCAAGTATCCCACCCCCTGCCCCACCCACTCTCCTGCTTTGACCTTGAAGATACCCTGATTTACCCTTGACTGCCCAGTGTCTCTCCCAGGCTCTCTTATTAGCTCATCTTTCTCTGCAGGTGTACTTGAAGACTTTTCCAGGTCATCTGTGCTTTTAACTGTGCATGTGCCTCTGGAGATGTCTTCCTCTCAAGGGTTTCAAATACTCTATATAGGAAGACACTCAAATTCATGTCCAGTCCAGTCCTCCTCTCAGTAGGTCCAACACAGCCAGATTTCCCCTCCAGCCTTGGAAAAGACCATTTCTTTGGGTGAGCACCAGATGGAGTATTTGGCTTGTATTTGGGGACTGTGTTCTATGCACACCCACAGCTTTATGCACAAATCTCCGCTGGTATCATGTTCACACCACAGAGGCCTGTGCAAACTGACCTAGGCTGAGTCCTGCGGCTCCAGGTCAGGTCAGCCCCTGCTCTGGCTCACAGAGTAGAACGTGAGTGGACTGCCTGCACTGGTTACACGCTCTCTCTGGTTCTTTGGGCCTGGCATGCAGTCTTATTAAAGCACCAGTCAGAAGGGCACAAGTACCACATCACTGCCTCCTCATACCTGCTGCCTCCCCTGCTGTGTGCCACCACTCAGGTGTAGTGACAGGAATCCGCTCAGGGTCTGTGGCACAACTGCTTCAGCATGAATCACATTCCAGTGAGAGGCTTGGATGTCCTATTCATACCCCTCAAGCTTGAGTTTCTAAACCACATTTTCTGTTCAATGGTGTCCTGATCCCTGTGTTCCCAAGTGTACCTATCACCTTGGTCAGAATCTGGGGCTCCTCCTGGAGGACATGCTTTCTCCCCAAATGACAATCCCAGCTTTGGGTAAGGTCATACTGCATCTGCCTCTTGCCTGGCTTCTCTGGCACTGTCTCAGTTCAGGCTGTTTCCCTGCCTGGGCTGTTCCATAGCTTGTTACCTGGCCCCCTCGACCCACTCCCACCTCCTTCAAAATCTACCTTTAAAACCCTGCAAACTAGTACAACCTCTACAGAAAGCAGCATGGAGATACCTTAAAGAACTAAAACTAGAACTACCATTTGATCCAGCAATCCCACTACTGGGTATTTACCCAAAGGAAAAAAAGACATTCTATAAAAAAGACATCTGCTCTCGAATGTTCATAGCAGCACAATTCACAATTGCAAAGATGTGGAAACAACCCAAGTGCCCATCAATACATGAGCGGATTAATAAAATGTGGTATATGCATACCATGGAGTACTACTCAGCAATAAAAAAAAATGGTGAACTAATACCTCTTGTATTAACCTAGATGGAACTGGAACCCATTCTAAGTGAAGTATCACACGAATGGAAAAACAAGCACATGTACTCACCATTAAATTGGAACTAATCAATTAACACTTATGTGCCCATATGGAAGTGACATTCATCAGGGATCGGGCAGGTGGGGGGAGGGGATGGGTAAATTCACACCTAACATGTACAATGCACACTACCTGGGGGATGGGCACACTTACAACTTTGACTCAAACGGTACAAAAGCAATTTACATAACGAAAACGTTTGTACCCCATAATATTCTGAAATTTAAAAAAATAAATTTTTTTTTTAAAAAGTTAGATTGGGAAAAAAAAAAGTAGATTGAAGGATTTCCTCAAAGGACCAGGGCATTGTTCTAGGGACTTCTGGAGTGGTGACTAGTTCTGTGGCACAGACAATACCCTTAATATGTCTAATCTACTTCACCATCTGGAAGGACAGCCTAGAGGAAAACATTACAGAGCTGATCACTGGTGCCTCAGAGCTATCAGTAGCAGGAAAGTCCACCAGCCCTCAGAGCTGAAAAGGAGTCTTGGCCAAGGGACTCAAGGGAGTCGGTTCTGCTGCCAGCCCTATAAGGCTCTATGAGCTACAGGAACATTTTACAAAGTCCTCTGAATTCTTTTTGCATTACTTTTGTAATTGCCAAAGCAACTTTCTAATTAAAATTAATGTCATCCAATAACAACAACAACAAAACCCTTTACAAAGTAACTTTGTCGGAAAGAAAACTCTATCTTGACACTTTCCTCCCTACAAGCCCTTCATAATCTGATCTCTGCTTCTCTCCTGAGCCTCCTTCCCTACCGTTTCTATGTTTAAGGCCAAATATTAACCAGCTGGAGACCTAATATTCAAGCAGAACTGAAAATTAGGCTGAAAGGGGAATCTGCTCTATCCCCTCTTCCTCTGTGCCCCAGTCTTGATTCCAATGCCACTTCATGGCTCTCTTTTGACATATGAGGTATATGATTTAAGATTTTGGGTATAGAGATGCTGGGCCATGCAAGGACAGCATGAGGTTTAAAATATTATGGGGTGTTGGAAGTCTTGAAGGATCAGAGGCACTGACTTAGGGAGGGTGATGTGGATGACAGAAGAGCAAGGGGAGGAAGGCCGGGCAGAGTGGCGGGTGGGGCCTTGCTGCCCGCTCACACGTGCCCTTCAAAACGGGCGTGGGGAGGCTGAGAAGAGAAGGGAGGATCCTACCATATTGGGACCCATCAAATATTTGAACGTTAGCTCTCCTGAGATGCTTAAGACTAGCCATGTCACAGAACAAGAGTTTCCAGAAGTCTAAGATGTTTGGTATCAAATTAGGTGTCCCCCATTATTGTTGATCAAATAAGAAATAATAAAGGCAAACAGACTGGACTGGGCAGTCCACCCAGGGAAATTGACAAACAAGATAATACTACAACTATTTGGAGGAGAGAGAAAAAGCAGCATACCTTTAATATTAATTTAGATCTGACTCCTACTATAAGGCAAAGACTTAGGCAAGACTATTCAAGAAAATAAAGAAGATAAACTTAGGAATAGAAACATGCAGATAACAAGTTAGAAAAATATTTTAAAATTTTGAGAAAATACTGTGCCAATTCTGATTATACATTTGACAATCTAAATGAAAGGCATGTTTTTCTAAATATATATGTTTTTAAAAATTGACTCAATAAGAAGATATCCATTTAAGCAAATGAAAACTTTTGTGCAACTACGTCCTAAAAAGATACTGAACCTAAAAGATTTTTAGGCAGATTCTAATAACCTTCAAACAACAGTAATTCTATATTATTTAATCTGTTCCAGAGCATAAAAGAGATTGGAAGAGTCTTAGTTTATTCAGTAATTCTAGCATAATCCTGATACCAAAAGGCACGACAAAGATGTTCCAAAGAATACAGACCAATATTATTTCTAGAATATAATATATTAATAACTTCTGAATAAAATGGTCACAAATCAAATCCGGTGCTTTAAAAAATAATTATATATGATAGCCAGTAATTTACTGATGAAAAATAAGCTTAGCAAACTAAAACAGGATACTTTCTTAAACTATAAAGACCATTTGTCTTTATTGATAATCTAACCTGTGTATAATAGTATAAAATATTAGTGATATTCTTACTAAAATACAGGACAAGTCACAGATTCCCCCATCACTGTTACTCAGGATTGTTCTAAATGATGCAGTACGACAATAAAAAGAGATGACAATTATAAATATTGGTGAAGAAGAGACAAAATAGTCATGATTTGGGGAACCCAAGGTAATCAATTGATAATAAATATAAATAAATGCATTCAAAAAATGATTTGTGGGGACACACACATTTCCAACATATTTTCTAAAGAACCATTGGAATATATACCAGGGGAAAAAAATCATTCACAATAGCAATAAGATCTATAAAATTCCCGAGATGAACTTACAATATATAAATGATGTTTAAGAATAAATCTATGAATCTTTTCTGACAGATGAAAGGGAAAACTTTAAAAAAGGAGACACATGCCATTTATCAGAATTGAAAGACAGTATTATAAGATGTCAATTTCCCCCCAATTTAATCTAAAAACTAAATGCACCTCTAGACAAAAAATTATGGGTTTGCTATGGGGGTGGGACTCTGTACAAAATGATTCCTCCTGAATATCAAAATGCATTATAAAAATACAGTAATTGAGACAGCATAGAGTAGTATTAAAGTTTATGAATACTTTAAGCATAAATAGGAATTTAATATATATAATAAAGATAATAGGGTGCAGTGGCTCACGCCTGCAATCCCAGCACTTCGGGAGGTCGAGGCAGGAGGATCACTTGAGCTCAAGAGTTCAAGACCAGCCTGAGCAAGAGAGAGACCCCGTCTCTATGAAAAATAGAAAAATTAGCCGGGCGTGATGGCTCATGCCTGTAGTCCCAGCTACTTGGGAGGCTGAGGCAGGAAGATGCTCGAGCCCAGGAGTTTGAGGCTGCAGTGAGCTATGATGACGCCACTGCACTCTGGCTGGGGCAACAGGGTGAAACCCTGTCTCAAACAATAATTTTTTAAAAAAGATAATATTTTTTAAAAGTAGGTAAAGTGCAGATCATTTAATAAATGGTATTGAGAAACTAGTTCTCCTAATTACGAAAAAAAGTTAGCCACTTGAAATTTACATATGAAAAATGAAACTATAAAATTAATGAAACAAAGCACAGTGCTTATTCCTATCACCTTGATGGACTTTTTAAGGATGACCAACCCCCAAGGGCAGAAGAATTTGACCACGTACAAACTTAAAATTTTTCCCTAAAAAAAAAAATAATAATAAGTAAATAAAAATACAAATAATGAAAAGTTAAAAAGTAGAGGATGATCTAGACGAAATATTTGCACAAATGTGACAAAGTATAAATATCCTAAGTACAGCAATCTTAAAAATCAGAAACCAAGCAGAGAAGAGCGCCTGGAAATTCCACACGTGCCTGAGATTGTAAAATCTGTTTGACTCAAAGAGAAATCTGCCGTGCCAGGACTTAGTAGTTTCTCGGCCACTTTGATAAAAAACAAAGTGGGGGAAGGTGGAAACACTGAGGCAAGGTGGGCTGCCACTGGGCTGTCCACTGCGTGGGGTCCGCAGGGGCCAGCCACGTCCTAAATGGCCCTGGGGGCTTCTGGCCAGGGAAGATGTCCCAGCTGCAGAAACACTAAAATGACCCCCACTGCATTCTCTCCCTTCTTGTTCCAGGGAATATTAGAGATATGCTCCATAGGAACGGTAAAGGAAGGAGGGCGGCCCGAAGGGTGGACTGCTAACAGCTTGAACTCTTGGATGGAAGGTAAGGGAAAAGTTTTAAAATCTGTGGGGTTTTCTTGCTTGCTTGTTTGTATTTCTTACTTTTCCTGTAAGAAAATTTATTTCTTACCGATGCAATAAAAAATCTAGAAAATTAAATTGTTTTGTAAAGGTGTGGATGGCAGCAATTTTTAAATGTAAGAATATGAACGCATTTATTTTCTTTATAGCTTACATACATTGAAATACCGTTATTAGCAAAGAAAGAACAATGAAGATCACCTTACAGGCTTTCTCTGTTATATATAACTTACGGAAGAGAGACCAGCAAATTAGGCAAACTTTTCAGCAAACCACATAAAGTTAACATTAAGAGAACAGACAAGCAAAGAAAAAAAGAACACAAAGCGAGTGAAATGCTACCTCTTGATGTTTCAAAAACTTACATAATAAAATCCATCTTCATCAATTTCACCAAAAACAGTAATAATATCTCCCGTGCAAAATGTGAGTTCAGCCTGTAGAAATGGAACATAAAGTTAATAGTATTTTCCTACACAAAGTAGTTGTTTTAAAAACTTAATGGACATTGGTGACTCAGAACAGGGAGGGTGGAAGGGGATGCAGGATGAAAAATTACCTATTAGGTACAATGTGCACCATTCAGGTGATGGGTATATTAGAAGCCTAGACTTCTCTGCTGTGCAATTCAGCCATGTAACAAAAAAACCACTTGTGGTTTATTTTTAAATCTATTTAAATTTTAAAAAATTTTAATTTAAAAAAACAAGTTTATTGTGATCTTACTGTTTGAGAAATGTTGGTATTAATCTACTCTTTCAGTCAAATAAAGAAGAAAGGTACAAAGCTCTATTCATAGTCTTCTAGAAAGTAAGTGCAAATCCAGATAATGTCAACCTGAAAGAAAAATGCTGCGGTGCTTTGATTTTTGGCCAAGATTCAAGATTATTACCATTTTCTATTGGTAATACATTTTTACAACTAGTGAAAGAGTTAACTTTAAAAACCTGGAACATCAGAGAAAAGGACCATTACATAAGTATCCTTTCACTGAGTATTTAAAAAGTCTACTCAATTTTTAATTGTCTGTTTATTAAGTGTCTACTCTGTGCCAGGCACCAGCCTCGGGGCAGGTTCATGGTGTTAAATGAGACTCCCTGTCCTCAGGAATCAGACTGTCCAAGCACGTTGCAGTCCATGGTTACACAATGCGACATGGAAACATAGGTCTAGTAGAGCATACCTTCTTAAAAAGTCATTTTATTTCTAGACAAATGAGAAAATAAAGTCCGTGAGTATCTGAGCAAGTTAGCTCCACAGAGGGAAGACCTCATCTTTCATTTCTGAAGACAAATGACTTCAGCCTTCGTAAAGCCAGGGAGCCCAGGCTGGACCAGGCGAGGTGCACCTAGCACATCAATGCTGTCCTCTCTGCTTTTCTTTTAGGGTCAGGGGGCCTCATCACTTTGCTTTTCTTCACTGACCACCTACGATGGGTTCTGCTTCTCTCCTAGAGATGAACCTATGGTGCCATCCCCATTAGATGTGGGTCACAAGTTGCTCTTTCTGTAGCAGTATGGGAAAATCTGGGCCCTGGGGAACAAGATGCCTCCTGTCCTCTTAGCCGTGTCCACACTGGCCGTTTGTTGGCTTGGTAGCCCTTCCCACAGATGGCTCACAGAGAAGGGAAGGGAAGGTTAAGGGCACATGGTTTCAGCGTGGCATTCATAAGCAGCTCTGCCAGTGTAGGTACAGGGTGTGGTTTGGGACAGGAGGGAGGAATACTGGGCTGGTACCTCGACATCCACATTGGGCGAGCTTTCTCGTGGGTCGTAGTCATAAAGAGCCACCACTCTTCTTGTCGACACTGTGTGATGCCTGCCACTCCTTCTGCTTCTCTCTGTGTAAGTCACAAGGGGGAGAAGAAAGCCATCATAGAGTTATTCCAAAATTAGCAGTATCCCCCTTCCACCGCCACACTGGGCCAACGTGATGGAGACCTACCATTGTCTAAAAGCCCCACGCTCCTGGGCGCTATCCTCAGAAAATGTTTCTGCCTTGGGCCAGTGGTCTTGGACCCCATATTCTTATACTTTTGCTCTAGTACACCTCCGCCTTTACAGAAACAAGAATACGTCCTTTCTCCAGTGCATCCACTAACCAGAGAGACTCAGATACTCGGAGGATTCTCTCAAGCAGGGACTTGGACAGTTTGGGCCCACATGGGCTGTGGCTGGGAGAGGCCAAGCAGGCAGGCTGAAGGTTGTGGCTTGTGCTGGGCAAGTCCTGCAGACACAGTCTTGTCCATGTAACTGTGATAATGCAACAACGCCGAGTCACCCTCCCCCAGTGCAGAGGCAGAGCCAAGCCACTTTCAACAGAAGAACACAGAAGGGGCCACCTGCTCTACCCATTTCAGTGGCTTCTTTCACAGTTTTCTCCATGTTCACTGTGGCTTTCACAACTGTCACGGAAAAGATGCCACTTAGAGGTTCACTGCACTGTCACCGTCTGGCCCTGCCTGTGCCGCAGATGGTGCCACGGCATCATCACAGCATACTCGGAAGCACAGAGGGCCGCAGAGGAACTGCCCCAGGCACTGGCAAGCCTGAGAGCTCCACGCAGACAACACGTGGAAACTCTTGGGGAACGTGAGCTATTTAGTGTGCGCGAGAGGATGAGCGAAGCACCCTGGGATCTGGCCCAAACCATGGAGGCCACGTCAAATCGAAGTTGCTTGGGTTGTGAAGAACATTCTTCCTGGAGAAAGGTGGCACTTATGTGTTTCTTCTAAACATAGCCCCTTCTTGCTTACATTTGATTTGGGGGATCCAAACATACAAATGAAAGGCAAATGTTTTAAAGGCAACTAAAGTTAGTTATGTGGCCTTTCAGTGCTTTTGAACAGGTGTAGGGTCCAGTTGTGTGCACATGCAAAGCTCCAGAGAGGATTCCACCACTGGGTTCTGGTTAAGAACCACTGCTTTAGTTTAGAGGAAGCAAGCACACCCCCATAGGACCTGAAATGTATGTTTCCTTGAAACAAAACGAAGTGCAGCATTATTTCAGAGGTTAAATGTAATGCTTCTAAGCGTTGTTAATGTGACACGGAATATTACATGTATGAATTGCAAAGGATGGCATACCAACTTACATGTACTTCTTATTGAGGGAGAACTTACACCTAATAAAATTCTCTCTTGCTAGTGTACAGTTCTGTAAGGTGTGACAGACACATACGGTCCTGTGGCCCCACAACAGTCAAGACAGACAGCAGTCACGGTCCTTTGCAGTCACTCCAGCCGTGGGTAACCTCTCATCTGTTTTTTGTCCCATACTCTTGCCCTTTCCAGCATATCATTTAAATGGAATCACACAGAATGTGGCTTTGTGAGACTGGCTTCCTCATCTGAGTGAGGCACATGAGGTTCGTCCGTGCTGCCGCAGGTGTCAGCAGTGTGCTGTTTCTGCTGTGGAGTGGCACCCACCGTATGGATGCAGTGCAGTTCTCACATCCATTCGCCAGCGGAAAGCACTTGAGTTGCTTGCAGGTTTTAGTGATTGTTAGTCAAACCACTGTAAACATTCATATATAGCTCTTTTGTGTGAACATAAGTTTCCATTTCTCATGGGTAAGTGCATAGAAGCGGAATTGTTGGGTCGCACTGTAAGTGTATGTTCAACTTTACGAGAAACTGCCAAACTGTTTTGCAAAGCGGTTGTACCATTTTACACCCCACCAGCAGCACAGGAGCGATCCAGTTCATACACTTTCCTGCCCAGACTTGGTATGGCCAATAGTTTTAATTTTAGCCATTCTGGTGGGTGTGTATTGGTTTCACCTGGTGGTTTTAATTTGTGTTTCACTAATGACGTTAAGCATGTTTTCACACACTTATTTGCCATCCTCGTATCTTCTTTGGTGAAAGGTCTCTTCACATCTTTTGTCCACACATTGGGGGTGGGGCTGTTTTCTCATTGATGAGTTTTGACAGTTCTTTGTGTATTCTGAAGAAGCCTAACATTGGCTGTTTTCTTTTATGCGTCATGTTTCAATGTGCTATCAGAGAAATCTTTGCCTAATTGTCACAAAGTTTTACGCCTGTGTTTTCTTCCAGAAGTTTTATAGTCTTAATTTTTATACTTAGGACAATGCTCCATTTTGATTAAATTTTTTTAATATGGACAGAGTATGGCTTGAGATTCATTTTTTTTTCTTTTTTGACCTGTCAGGAGATAATTGAGATTCATTTTTGATATGTGGATATTCAGTAATTCTTTCAACCAAGTGTTGAGAAGACTGTCTCCTTTCTTCATTGAACTGCCTTTCCGCCTTTGTCAAAAATCTGTTGGCTCTGTATGTGTTGGTCTGTGTCTGGGCGTGATTCTAACCAAGTGATCTATGTTTCTGTCTTTTCCCCGATACCGAACCGCCTTGACTAGTGTCCCTTTGTGGTAGGCTCAAAGTCACATCACGAGAGTCCTCCAATTCTGTTCCTTTAGAAAACTGTTTATTTGGTTATTCTCTAGTCCCTTTGCCTTTCCATATAAACTTTAGCATTGGCTTATCAATTCTACACAAATCCCTGCACAGATTTTGATTGTGGTTTTGTTGAATCTATAGGTGAGTTTAGGGGCATCTGACATAATGACAACATTAAGTCCATGAACATGATCTCCCTCCATTTACTTAGGTATTGATTTCTCTCATTAGTGTTCTGTGGCTTTCAGCACACGGATCCCGCACATATTGTTGCAATTAACACTATTTCATGTTTTGTTGTGTTATGGTAAATAGCACCACTTTTAAAATTTCCAATTTCAAAATTTCTGCTGCTAATATATGCAAATACAGTTGATGACTTTGGTACGTTGACCTTGAGACGCTCACTTCTAGGAGCTTCTAGTTCTAGGAGTATTTTTTGTTCTTTGAGATTCTTTGAGATTTTCTAAGTAGATTTTCGTGTCATCTGTGAATAGAAAAGGTTTTACTTCTTCCTTTCCCATATGTATACTGAGTATTCCTTTCTGTCACTGTTGTGCACTGTTGTTGACCTCCAGTGTGATGCTGAAAAGGAGTGGAGAGGGCCGATGCCCTTGCCTATGCCCTGTCATAGGAGGACAGTACTCAGCCTTCACCACTAGGGATGGTCATTTCCTGGTAATGCAGGGGCAAGTAGGTATCTAGGCTTAGTTCCCTTGACTAGCCACATTTAGAAAAATAGAATGGAATAAAAAGACATTTAATCTAATTGATAACATAAATCAAGTTACTGTTCCTTAACAGAAAGTCTTTTAGCCTTTCTCGTCTGTGATGTGCAGAGCCTGTTCTCTCTTAGAAACAGTCAGAGTTGACGTTAGGGAAGCAGATAAGGGGTCAGAGACCTTCAATCTCATGGATTTAAGGGGGCAATATATTCATGTTAAACCCCAACTACTAGATGTGGATTTTATCTTGACACAAGTTCATTAATGCCAAAAAATTTTGAAATGTTTTATTTGATTTAGTGATAATCCTTAAAATGATGTATATTCTCTGAACTGTTGAATTTTGTCTTAGAAATCTGATTTAGAAGTTAATCTAATGTTTTGAAATATTAAACCTTAAATATAATATGAATGACATAGAACTGATCTTTCTCTCTATAGCTAGTTAGAAAAAGTAGAGACCCTTTTAACGAGTAGATTTTCCTTGTACTTGGGAAAAAAATTAAGATCGTAAATATCATGTTGCTTAAAACTCACTGAAAAGTTTTTCTGTTTTCTCACTGGTGCTTGCAGACTGGTTCTTAGTGTCTATCCAAATTAAAGGGTAAAGAGTTTTTGTGCCTTTTAGATAAGCAAAATTCACCTGCAGAATGAAAGGCATACCACCACCCCATCACCCTTTGAAATTTATTACACATAGGCTGATATTCAAAGCATATCACCAAAAAGCAGTTAATCATTTGTTTTCTAGATGTGATAGATTTTTAGCAAGCAAGGCTGTACTTCATTTTTCATTAGAAGATGATCTGTGTTTTCATAAATATTTAGGTGTATATATGTCCCTAAATGCAGGCCTATTGCAACCCTGGTTTGTAGAGTGGGTTTGCCTAAGAAAAATCAGTGGTTAATTTTCACATGACTTTAGCATATTTAGACAGTGCAAATTGGAGTCTCCTCAGTGTGGGCTCCTGCTCTGAGCTTGCAGGTGTTTTGTGCTATGAAATGCATCGGCCAAGGCTGAGCAGGGGTGTCCTCTTACCTATCTTCTCCACAGGTGTATTCAGAGGGAGAAAGCCCTGTCTAAGAAGCTGATCCATCATCTCCTCGTCGTCTGCTTGGATTTCAGAGACCATGTTGCAAGGAATAAGGCCAAGACGGGCACAGGTTTCCCCTCGGTAGAATCCATCAGCATCTTTATCACCATAAACCTAGAGCCATGGGGAAAAAATCAAAACATATTACGATGTTGGTTCAGAAATACATCAGTCCTACTTATAGTAGAATCATGCACAGCCAGAAATATCCTCAGATCACCTATGTAAATCGCCCACCGGCCTGCTGTAGACGTGGACGTGTGATCCTTGCTCTGTGATGCCAGGGTTTGGGCAACTTGCTGAGCTTCCCATCAGGCGGGCATCTGCTCGGATGACTGCGTGTGTTTGAACTCGTGGGGTTAAAGGTACACATGACGAGAACACAACCTGTGTAGAAGGGCCTTGTTGGCCGTACACAGTGGTGTGTGAAATTTCTGTCCGCCTGAAATGGGCTCCTCCGTAATAAGACAGAGCCGCGTGCCAGGCACTCTGACCACCTTCAAATGCTAGTTGTCTGGACCTACTCTGAAGTAGCAAACTTAGGGTTCAAGGCCCCCTTTTCTCCTCTCCAGGGAGCAGCACGCTTTCTGTCATTTCCCTTCAAACTCAAACTCCCTTCAAACTTCAAACTCATATGGCTCCTCCTCCTCTCAATAGGCTGGGTATTAAAGGGGATGGGAAACAGCCTGCCCCCTGGTTGTGTCAAGGGTCTAAGGTGTGGTGGCCCCAGCCTCTGGCTACTGAACACTCGCTCCCTCCCCTCTTCCTTCTTTTCCTTCTTGCCTGCCTGCAGTTTAGGTCTTGTGCATTGAAAAGTCTTTTAAAATTCAGAGCCTGTAGTATTTTCCTCAACAACACAGGACCTAATAGGACCTACAGTCCACAGGACATATTTAGGCGTGTCTGTGTGCACATGTGCTCATGTGTGCACACCACCCTATAAGACAAACGGGGTGAAGGCACTGCCCCTTCCCACGGATGAGCAGACAGCAGGGAGGTGACTCCGGTGGGGTAGAGGCTCTGGCCAGCATGGATGGCACCTGCTGAGCTGGTGCCTGAGCTGGCCCCTGCTGTCAGGCTCTGCCCTGCTGAGCCCAGACCCCCTGGGCACTAGCACTGCATCCCCTTCACACCCACCTTGATGATCTGTCCTTCTTTGAAGGGAAGCTCTTCCTCAGCGGCATCTGGGTTCGGGGACATGGTAAGCGGGTCATAGTCAAAGAGAGCCACAAAGATGCGGGCCTGGAGCTCCTCGGTGCCAGGGTCGGTTTCTGACTCTTCGTAGAAGTCTGGGGAGAGGCGGTCTTGCCCCGTGTATTCGTCTGGGAGCATGTGGGGTGAAGACAGTGGCAGGTGAGTCCTCCCACTACATTAAATTTGTGGCTTAACATGTGGGCAGAAGGAGATCAGGAGCCCCCGACCAGGATGGAGTAGAGAAGCGAGTAACTGTTACAAAGCACGGCCACACCTGGGCCCAGCCACACGTGGGAAGAACCCACAGGCAGGGGCCATCTCCACCAGCTAGGGTGGGCCGGGTGCAGGTGGGACCCCACAGGACAGCGCCCCTCGGGCCCTTCCCAGGCACCCATGCGCTCTGCAAAGTAGAGAGCTGAGCATACTCCGTGTGCAAAATGTATCTGTATGTCAGTCAAAGTCCAGGAGTGGTGGCCAAGCTGTTCACTTAGCTCTAAATACTTAACTGGCAACAAAGGCATTCTTTACTGCAGTAATTAGTGATTTCCTGGCAGAATTGGGTTTCAACTCTGCCTACCATCCCACTTCTAAAAACAATTCTTTTTGAAATCCTAATATATGTGCATATATATCACTAGATAGCATTAGATATATATGTGTATATGTGTGTGTGTGTATGTGTATATATATATATAGAGAGAGAGAGAGAGACAAACAACTGACAGGTAATACTGTTCTGATCTCACGAGAGGTCTCAGAACACCAGCAGGGACGCAAATGAGAAAAACAGTCAGCAGCAGAGAAGATGGGGCTGGGAAAAGCAGCCCAGCCTAGACTTCTGTCACCAGCACAAGGAACATGGGCATGGGATGAGAGGACACAGGTGTGCAGAAAGGACAGGACAGGTGGTAGAGAAAGAACCAAGCAGATGGCTTCTTTCACCAGAAAAAAAAAAAAAAAATTAGTTTAAAAATAAAAAGCATTTTAGCTGCAGGAAAGGTTGATTTTGAAAATGCAGTAAATTGTTTACATTATTGAAATTCAGGATCTTGTTAGAATGCCTAGATAACCTAAAAATTCAGTAATTTAACTTCTGCTAGGGAATCAAACATTTCCACAGCAGGTGTCATTAATTTCCTCACACCAGTTTGATTTTGTGGATGCTCAATGAAAAGACCTGAAGACTCTTTTCTAGTTTCAAATGTTTTCTAAACTAAATACAGTGAGCATCGGGAGCAAAGCCCTTCTGCCATCTGCGACCATCTAGCCTACGCAGCCGTGAAAGCCCTTCTCCCCACGCGGCGCCCGCAGCCACGTGAGCAGGATGCTTGTTTCCGATTCGGTGGGATATCTCTTGGAGATTTGCAGAAGGAACTGAGTACCAATGTGAATGTGACCTAGAGAATGCGGCTCCAGCTGTGGAAAAACGTCAGCGGAACACAGCTTCTGGCCACAGCATTTCCCCAGCGGGTTCTCAGCGCTTCTCCAGCTGAGTTTGTGCGGCAAGACTGTGGCGTCAAAGTGTACAAAGGGGTCAGGTGCTACGGTGAGAGCCTACAGAGAGAGTGGGTACCATCAAGATCCTCCTTGTAAAACCTCTTCAGTCCCTCCTGTGGTCTACCGAGGAGCACGTTTTCTCAGTAGTTGGCTTATGTTCAAGGACCATGATATGTGAAAAAGTGTACTTTTATGTCTTTAAGCCCCAAATCTCATGGACCATGACAAGTGGCCACACAGAGGAGGCATTTAGACACAGAGACCAAAGGGGACCCCTAAGGCCAGCATCCCATGCAGAGGAGCAGAAGTGCCCATATTGCGATTTTGTCTCCTGCGTGTTTTTCGGGGAGGTGTGAGTGAGGGGGGAGATGAGTCTTGTCGTTGAAGGTATGTGAATAACATTATGAGTGTGAGGTGACCCCACTGGATGTTCTTCCAGAGAGGGTGCTCGATGTCTCCTGAGCACCTGCCTGTAGTGGGGAGAGCCCAGGGCATGTGGGGACATGCTTGTGGGAACCTGGCCTCACCAGGGACTGCAGTGAGCAGCTGGGGGCTTGTCCCTCTTGGTGGCAGGCTGGGTTGAAGGGAGCACTTACCTGCACTGGGGCCCCCGGGAGGGGTGGGCACTGCCCCGCCCTGCTGTGGAAGTGTCCTGGCCCCAGGGGTTGGGGGGGGTCTTTGCTGGGTGGAGGAGGAAGGGGCTGCATACCGTGCGGGAGGGCAGGGAGGTCAGGGCTCCTGACTCGCCGCCTGGGTCGGCTCCCAGGTCCACCGGTGCTGCGAGAACAAGCACCGTCTTCTACAGGTGGAATGTATCCCTCACTACCTGACCGAGACCAACCGCCTTCACTGCTACTGTCCACTGTAATTTCTACGGAGAGAAAGGGAATCATCTATTAAACATATTTTATAGCTTTTCAGTTTTTTCCTTGTAGGGAAACCCAAGGAAAAGATTTCTCCTTTTTTTTAAGGGCCAGCCTTTGTTGACATAGTTACTTTTAATTTTTCCTCTCTGGACACAAAAGGAAATGTGCTGTCCTTCCTCACTCTGTAAGCTCAGTAGCCAAAATAATGAAAAACGATGTCTATCAATGTTCAGAGGCCCACCTTATCCTAATTATATGATTTAGGACTTATTAGATGTGGCACTATATAACTTATTTTTTAAATCATGAAGGGCTTTGTGGTTTTTTCCCCCTTGAAATTTGGAAACCGAGAGAATATTAAAAGTTACAGTATTTTTGTTTAATTGTGGAACCATTGCTTATTAAAATACACCTAGGAAGTCTGGTTTACAGACTTGATTTCCTCTGAAAAAAAAAGTGATGCTTTTGGAATATAGCCAATTTCTAAAATATTATTTTACCATATTTTCACAAGAAAAATAGAACTAAGTAAATGAGAACAAGAGGAAAACACTGTCTGTGGAAACATCACTGGCCATTCGTTCCCGGGGGCCATTCGCCTTACACGTCTCCTTAAGGTAGGTGATAAACACATTTCACTTGGTTTTCTTCTGAAAATATAATAGGTACTAAGGTATATATATGTACATATGTGTATGTT
This sequence comes from Daubentonia madagascariensis, assembly GCA_023783475.1. Lineage (NCBI taxonomy): Eukaryota > Metazoa > Chordata > Mammalia > Primates > Daubentoniidae > Daubentonia > Daubentonia madagascariensis. The sequence continues at coordinate 22,634,789 of JAKFHU010001262.1, forward strand.
TAAAGTGTTTGATTTTAGTTATTTTTTATGTGTATTTCTGGGTTGCCGCATAAGTCTGTATAATTTAAGAAAATCTATCATGGATTTATTACTTAACACTTTTTTGAGTTACGTTATTAAAGAGGCTTTTTCTTTGTTAAGGTGTCAACACAGAATTACGCTTTTCAAACAATTTAACAAGTGTCTTACTAAAATTAAGACATGTATGCAGTGTTTCAAATTTTTCACCTTAAGAAAAATCCAACTAAAGGGTTGTCTAAGACTTTCTGAAGATGAAGCTCACCCTGGCAAGACTGCAAGCACAGGGATTTTTTTCCTTTGCTTTCTTGTTCAAGTGGGGATTTGTTGCAGCACACGATTTTCAGTTCTCAGCCTAGGAATCGGAATGGAAGACCCACCAAGCCTCTTCCAAAGGACACCTTTTCTTACTGCCCACAACATTGACTTCTCACGGCTTGAACCTCAACAGTTCATTCAATGAGCAATGCACTTGTAGTCTTCACTCACTAAAATTACAATCAAATGAAGACTTGAAACAAGCTTCGACAGCAGAAGAAAAACATAGAGCCTTGAAGAGGAAGGCTAGCCTTTCAAATGACCAGGCTCCAATGGGTCATTTGATTTGAGAGCCAAGAGAACCTATTTAAGCTTTGTAGCTGTTACAGAAGGAATTATACGCAAAATAAATGAAGATTTGAGAGATGGTACACTAAGTTTAGAACACTCCAGAGGAATTTAGGCTCAGCATATATGTAACTGCTAGTTGATCTGTAATAAGTGAAATCAATGTTTTCCAAGTCTGTGCATATTTTGTTATTTTTCAGTTAACTGAAAATACTGTGTTTTATAAGGATCTTTAACATTCTATGAAATTTTTATTGATAAAAACAAAAATATTCTAGGCTGGGCACAGTGGCTCATGCCTATAATCCTAACACTTTGGGAAGCCAAGGCTGGAGGAAGACTTGAGGCCAGGAGTTCTAGACCAGTCTGGGCAATATAGTGAGACCCCCATCTCTACAAAAAATAAAAAAATTAGCCAGGTGTTGTGGCATGTGCCTGTAGTCCCAGCTACTCTGGAGGCTGAGGGAGGAGGATCACTTAAGCCCAGGAGTTCAAGGCTGCGGTGAGCTATGATCGCTCCACTGTACTCCAGCCTGGGTGACAGAGCAAGACCCGGTCTCAATCAAGCAATCAATCAATCAATCAATAACAAATACATTTTAAACACTGTAAAGATGGAAACTTCTTTTTCCTATTGTTTGAATTTTATAAGAAAAAAAAAGTCTGAACAGACAATTTTAGAGGATAAAGTCTTTCTTCATTTTGAGTTGGTGGGAAAGATAACCAATTGTCTTTTAAATTTCAACAATTTGAATGTGATTAGAGTCCACTTTTCGGCGGCCTAGACTACCTGGACATTGTTTTCCTTTAGCCCTGTAATGCCAAATCTGGATGCTTTGTTTTCATCTCTTTCTAGTAACAGTTTTCATTGCTTTGTTTTGTGTGTGTGTGTGTGTGTGTGTTTTCACAAAAGGCTAGTTCATTTGTGTTGACTACCAGCTTCCATTATCTAGTGATAATACTTTTTGGAATTGTTGTTGCCATGATGCATTCCAATAATTGGAGTATTCCCATCCTACCTTCAGCCACATACCCCCTCTGAGTGGATCGATTAGGATAGCTAAAATGATAGCTTTCAGCATGGCTGGCTGAATTCCAAAAAGTAGTTAAGAGAATGGAAACAGAATGCCAGGTGATGACTTAGGAGTGGAAAGGTGACCAGATGGATAAGGGGGGCATGGTTCAGGGACACATTTGGCTGCTGGCATTTCCTGTGGCTCTTGGCTCCAGCTGCCAATGTGTCGTACCCGTGCAGACCACTCTCGGTTACTCAGGGCCTACTTGCCTTGGGCTTTGGCCCTGAGCATTTCAGTAAAGCCCAGCCAGGGCAAGCAGATGGCACAAGGCCACCCCATTGGCACTTACTCTGTGAAGCTCGCCAGTGAAAAATCGGCAGGGAGAATATTGACATAAAAAGCCAATGATATATTTTGAGAATACTTACTATAGGTTTTATTTATCTTGCTGTACTGTTCCTACCTTCTTTTTGCCATAAATAACCGAGAGTTTTCTATATTTAGCTGAAAATGTTACTGCTAAAAAATGATTTTCAAATGTTTAGATGGAGGACTAAGCAGCCACGTGCTCTGCGGTGGAAAGAGAGAGAGAGAGGCATCGACGGGGGCCACTAACCGATGGATGGGACAGGCATCGGCCGGGACCTCTGAGGACCAGTGCTGCCGCGGGGAAACCTCCGGCCCACGTGATCCACCCTATCTGCCCGTCCTGCAGACACTGGGTTTCCTAAGATCTAAAGACAAAACAACAAAGTCGTAAGTCTTGCCAGCCTTTGGAACGAAAGAATTCGGTTAGCCAAATCAAGTTAATTGAGAAGCAGAAGCTCTAAAGGCAACTAAACTTAGCTTTTAACTGAAAGGTTAGCTGAATGACCTGGAAGAGAACAAAGCTGTCTGTCACCCAGCACCCCATTCTCTATGTCAGAGTCACAGTTTGATACGCAGTGGGGTGGGGGCAAAAAATAACTCCTTGGGAGGTACCTTTTTGTTGCTGCTACTGCTGCTGAAGCCAAACACCTTGGACCAAAATGACAATGGTTTTAACACAACTCATCTCACTGTGGGCACCTCTGATCACTTTCACCCCTGCCTAGTTTCCACATGTCCTGCCCCACTCCCCAGCAGCTGTCACAAAAGTGGGATAAATGCTGCAATTCCAAATGTCCTGCCTGGATAAAAGTTGCACGAGAGGTTTCCAAAAACTCAAAGATGGAAGTTTCTCTATTTTATCAGCTTTGAAACTCATGCACACATCTTAGCCCTAACCTGAAGATGCTGATGATATTCTAGGGCTCACTTGGATGGGTCTCCTCTCTGGGTAAGCTCACCTCTAACTTAGACTTAAGGTTAGAATTGGTTAAAGAGCATTAAAGCTAAACCTCCAGCTCACTAATAAGTCAACTGAGTGAGGAAGTTCTCAGGAACACAGGAGTGAGCGGCGGGCAGGGCGTCCCCATGCCTGGGGGTGCTGGCTTCAGGGCGGGGTGCGGGCTGCGGTTGGCTGGGGGGTGAATCCTGGGGTGTGGGTCAGCGCCTCTCAGGGACCCATCACAGAGCGCGTGGGCTCAGACCTGAGGCCTGGCACCACGTGGATGGCTCACCTGTGTTTTCAATGGAAAGGTCAGCATGACAGGAGCAAATGTTCTGGAAAGAGGACACAATGCAGAGATGAAGCAAGCCTTGAATGAATCCCTACTCTCGAAACCAACTAACAGAAGGGCAGGTGGGGTGGGGCCTGTCTGCAGCTGTAGGTAAAGGCTGACCATGGAAAATTCATTTTGGAAACTGTCAATGCAGAAAAGAAACTGGGGGGAAAAAAACCAAAACACCTTGGAGACGATATGTGAAAATAGATTTCTTCAATAATCGATCTCCATTTTTTTTCAGTTATGGATAAAGGCAAAAAAACAAGAAAAAAAAAACTTCAGAAATACTAATAGTTATATATAGGTCCCTAAGGATCAAAAAATATACGTTGTCAAACTTTTAGATAATCGTGGTTCAGCTAACCCTTAATTAAAATTTAGATTCAGTTGTCCTTTAATTAAAGCAGCCACAATCATTATTGATTCTGGTGGGGCAGGGAATCATTACTCTAAAGCAAAGTAAAGGAATCTTCAGCATGGTCAGAAGATTGGGAAGCAAATGGGACTTAAATCAAAAACGCAGGGAAAACGAAAGAGCCAGCGAGAGATTTCCCAGAGATGGACACCGAAAAAACCAAAAACCAAAAATGAAAGAATGAAGACGACTGGTTTGGCAAGTGGATGTGAAAGGCGGTTACTCACACACGCGGGCTCGTGCACTGGCAGACGTTTGGCGGCAGCGCCTGCTGTGGGCAAGTTATGCTTTCCTCCAGAACCCCGAAAATTTCGCGCTCCGCGCCGTCCCAGCGTCTGCTGGGGCGAGCTCTGGGCCGGCGGTGTAGCCGAGGCGCTGGTCCTCATGTCCAAAAGCCCTCGATGCTGCTCTGCCGGGTCAGCGTGCGCCGCCGGGCCAGCAAGGGCCGCGGGCTCCCGGCGCAGGGGCTGCGCCCGGGGCTGCACGCGGCCGTGGCGCTGCCGAGGCCGGGCCGCAGCTCCTCCTCGCTGCCGCAGTCCGGGCCATTGTCCGGGCTCCTGGCGGCCGAGCGGCCGAGCCGGCAGCCCCCGTCCTCGGGGAGGGCGTCCTCCGCGTGCGGCGCGGCCCCGGGGCCCCCGTGCCTGGCCGGGAGCCGGGAGCCCCGCGGGGCCTCGTGCCCCCTGCGCAGCCGGGCGCGCCTGGGCTCTCCGGGCCGCGGCGCCCGGGCCCTGGGGGCCGCCCCCAGGCCCTGCTTGTGCAGCAGCTCGCAGCACTCGGCCTCCTCCTCCGCTACTTCAGGGATACTGAAAAGCCTCTTCCTGTGCTGGGGCTGCTGCTCCGAGAAAGCGCCTTCAGAGGTCCTATGCTCGGAGCACTCCTTGGGGGATGGCGTGTCGGGGCAGGTGCGGGGAGGGCAGGGCGTGACCACACATGAAGTGGGCGCGGGGGAGAAAACACACACAGAGTTAGTGTCCGAGGCGATGGGGGCGCAGAGCATGCGTCCAGGGGCCAGCGGCATGCTCCGGCGGGGGTGCGGCAGAGAGGGTGCAGCTGGGCGTGCAGCAAGCTGGGGCGGGCTGCGGGAGCGGGTGACCCCTTGTGAGGTGCGCTTGCCCCACTGCCCGCTGCTGTGTCCTCAGAACCCCGAGGCAGCTGCCATCGGATGCCAAATGACGGGCGCCGGCTCTCCAGCGAGCCCGGCCCGTTCCCGTCTGTCCCACTCAGCCGTGTTTTGTTCCTTGCACTCAGCACCCTCTCAAATCTTTCTTGTTCTGCTGACATATCACCTTTCTCCCTGTCTCAAATACAAGCTGTGTGACACCAGGCACCTTGTCACTAGCACCCCAGAATTTACACCCACACCTGTCGTGCTGGTCGGTATGGGCCAAGGCCTGAGGTCTGCCCGTCTGTCCTCTGCACCCTGCATGTGGAGGCCCCCGAGGAGCGGATATCCAAGCCATCTCCGTCTCCAGCACCTGGCACAGAGCTGGTCATGCCTGGGAGCTCCTTAATAAACTTGTGGAACTTAGGCTGTTCTCTCTGCCTGTTTCCACAGGTATCACACTATCTGCCAGGAACAGCCCTCAAACTCACCCTCCACCCGAAAAATGTGTTCTCAAGCTGAATGACACTCCTAACTGGCCTCTCCTTGGGGGACCGTGGCTGACTCTCCAGGCCTAGTGCCTGAGCCTCGCCTCCCTGCTGGGCAGAGGTGAACCACCTGTGCGTACAGACTGGCCACCTGCCGTCCCTACTGGGGCTGTGTGGGATTTACCTGGTGTGGGGTCTGCCATGGCCTGGACCTGGCTGGCGTCTCTCCTTTGCTAAGACCATATTCTGGGGTGTACAGTCTGGAGAATGTCAACCAGTATCAGCCGAAGAAGGACACCGAAAAAGAACCATCCTAGAGTACAGGGTAGTAACCCCGGTGCTCTCCAGGGCAGGCAGGGACCAACATGTGACCCTTCCCAGCAGGAGACTTGGCTCAGCTGCAGCCAGTCGCTGCCAGGTGGGAATGTGAGCCCAGCCAGATCTCTAAGCTGCCTCTTGGAACTTCTCAAGAGAATCCAGAAATCCTGACCAGCCTGTAAAATCTCCTGATTTGTAAGAACACTATGTGGGAGGGGGAAGTGAGCTTCCTGGCTATCCCTGCCACCCCCCTGCCCCTGTGCCCCTGTGCTGCTGTTTCTAAGAGGTAGAAATTGGGGGGGAGGGTCTTTGCCTGCAGGGGTGGGGCTTAGCCCTATGGCCTTATAACCAACGTGCTTGCCCTCTGGGCCTCCTCCCAAGGAAAGAAAGTGACTTTTCATTTCTTTGCTAAACTGTTCTCAAGAAGCATCACCCCAGGATCTTCCTACATCAAAAGGAGAAGCAGCACAGCAAGTTGGAAGAACAGGTGTACCCCTCACCTAGCCCAACTCATGACCACTTCCAGGTAGCGCCTGGTTCTGGGGCACAGCGTGGGGAGTTGTGGGAGGGGGGTCAGACCGGACCACTCAGGAAAGGCCAGTGTGAATCCTGTTCAATGGTGTCACCCTGGGAGCTGGAGAGGCAGGGGGCGGCTCCCAGGAATTGCACACAAGCTGCAACCATGCAAGATTTGCATAGGGATCTGGCATGTTCTTTGGTGACAAGACATCCCCAAGGCCCTGCCAGCGGCCTTTGCTGGGAGAACATAGGTCAGTCTGTCTATGCAAGTAGGCACTGAGTGGGCAGGCCAGATTTGGATGTGCCTTCTGTCCACCATTCAAAGTGCACAGCTCAGTGTTGCTAGAGAAATGTGGCGCTGGAGGCTTCATCCCAGCAGGAGTTTCCTCCCCAAGGCCTCTTTCATTTTGAAAACCCATAAAGGTCCTACTAGTGGCCTGGCCCTGTGTCTGTCTCCCCCACTAGACTGGAAATGGCTGGAGGGCGGGGGCTGCCCCTGAGCCTAGCGCAGGGCCTGGTGCCCAGAGGTGGTCAGCCCCTGTTGCTCTGTGGAACACATAAAGGCACGAGCTAGAACACTGCCCGTCAGCAGCAGCAGCAAGGAAAGAGGGTCGCCACATCGAGGGGAAACCCAACCTGCCAGGCTTAGGGTGGCCTCAAGCTCAGTATTTATGAAGGTAACCTCCCTGGGGAGGGGGAGGTTGGGGTGCTGGGGCCTAGTGGGAGGTGGTCTGAGCAGGGCATTGGACCCACCAGCCTGCCTGTGAGGGGCTCGTGTGATTGGACCCCGGGACAACCCACCCAGACCTCCTCTGACCTCACTGTGCTTGACCCGTGCCTACCCACTAGGCAGGGCCACCTCAACACCTTCCTCTTAAGGAATCTTGCGCAGCTCCCCGGCCCCACACTTTCCCTGTCTCAGTTCTGACTCAGAGGCTGCTTCTCTCCAGGATGAGACCCAAGGCTGGGGTGGAATTGTCTTCTATTCCTCCCACTTCAACTCCTGGCACAGTGCCAGGTCCCCTAGAAGGCACCATGTGGATTCCCCCAAACTGGGAGGCACACGTAATTCCTGAATGCAGATTCAATAGTGAGAAAGAAGCGAATCCAAATCCAGGGGCTTCTGGCTGCCAGGCAAGGCCCCTCTGGCTCTGGGACTATGTGGAGGGCCCCGTGTCCCCTCCCCTCGGCCACTGACCTTGAGGGCATTGTGGGATGTGCCACTGGGCCGCCTCCGCCCCCCATCTTCCAGCTGCATTTCAGAATAGAGTTCCTCCTCGTCTTCCTCCATGATGTCGGAGAGGTCAGACCCCCGGCTGCTCTCAGTGTGGTACTCGTCTCCATGGCAACAGTGGGGCTGGGGCCAAGAAGAGGGGATACTGATGGAATGGCATCCAGAGGCTCCTGAAACTATCTTTGCTTGGCCCTGTCCCCTCTTTGCAGCTCTCAGGGCCCAAGGCCTAGAGAAGTGTACAGTCTGTGTGTGTGTGCTGCTCATCCTAGGGGTGAGGAAAATGAGGACAGAGGAAGTACTCACCCAAGCCACACCATGAGTTGGGATGGCAGAGATGGAGCTGACGCAGAAGTTCCTGCGTTCTGCCATCCAACTCCAGCAGGCACAGAAACGCTTGGGCTCTGGACAAGACAGAACACCTGCTGGGGCTCATGAGACACGTGGGCAAAACATTCTGTCTCCTGAGCTTCTCCAATGTACTGGCTGGACAGAGGGTCAAGCCAGAAGTTGCAACTCAGATGACAGTAGGGATTGCACACTGTATGTGAACATTGGTGGGGCTAGGGGTGGTACAGTGGGTGTATGTGCACCACAAAAAGGCACTTCAGATTTCAGAAAGCACCAGGCCATCTACAAGGCACTTGCAGACTCAGCCTGGTCTGGGCAGGAGGTGGGAGCCCCTGTGCAGGCTGTGTGGTCCCCAACACCAGATGAAGGAAGGACATGAGGAGGAGGCTGGGGCAGCACAAAAGGTTTGACAAACTGTGTCTTTTAAGATTAAGAGGATACTTGTTAACATTGCCAACTTTGAGATCCTGGCAGCGCTGGTAGACTTGCAGTGATGGTGACACTTCAGTTCAGCAGCCGTTTCACTTGCAAATGAAGAACTCGATAACTCGAGTGTTTAAAGCAAAATAAGTAAAGTTCCAACAACTCAAACTACACACTCTGACGAGCTCAGATTTATGGATGTGATACATCCATAAAGATATTCTGGTTTGCTACATGGTGTTAAGAACAGTTTATTTTGCTGGTGGGCAGCAAGACAAATGAATTTAATAGCATTCTGTGACATATTTATTAAAAATACCCAGGTCTCACAGCGGAATAAAATTAGATATCAATTCCAACAGAAACTCACATCTTCCTCCAAAAACTTGGAAACTAAACAATCTATTGATGAATGATTATTGGGTCAAAGAGGAGATTCAAAATGAAATCAAAAGATTCTTCGAACTAAACGATAATGGGGACACAAGTTATCAAAATCTGTGGGATACAGCAAAAGCAGTCCTGAGAGGAAAACTTATCGCCCTAAATTCCCACATCCAAAAGACAGAAAAGTCACAAATCAGTAAACTAATGAATCATCTTAAGGAAATGGAAAAGGAAGAGCAAAGCAATCCTAAAACCAGCAGAAGAAAAGAAATAACCAAAATTAGAGCAGAATTAAATGAAATCGAGAACAAAAGAACAATACAGAAGATCAATGAAACGAAAAGCTGGTTCTTTGAAAAGATAGACAAAATAGACAGGCCACTTGCCAGGTTGACCAGAAGCAGAAAGGAAAGGACTCTAATAAGCTCAATTAGAAATGAGAGAGGAGAAGTCACAACTGATACCATGGAAATACAAAACATCATCTTTGAATACTACAAAAATCTCTATGCCCACAAACACGAAAACGTGGAGGAAATGGACAAATTCTTAGAAACCCACTACCTCCCTAGGCTCAACCAGGAAGAAACTGAATTTCTAAACAGACCAATATCAAGCACTGAAATTGAAGCAGTAATTAAAAATCTACCCACAAAAAAAAGTCCCGGACCAGATGGGTTCACACCTGAATTCTACCAAGCCTACAAAGAAGAACTGGTGCCTATACTGCAGAAATTATTTGAAAATATCCAGAAGGATGGAATCCTCCCAAACTCATTCTACGAAGCCAATATTACCTTGATACCAAAGCCAGGAAAGGACACAACCAAAAAAGAAAACTACAGACCAATATCCCTTATGAATATAGATGCAAAAATTCTCAATAAAATCCTTGCAAACCGAATTCAAATGTACATCAAAAAAATAATCCATCATGATCAGGTGGGCTTCATTCCCGAGACGCAGGGATGGTTCAACATACGCAAATCTATAAATGTAATTCACCATATAAATAAAAGCAAGAACAAAGATTATATGATCCTTTCAATAGATGCAGAAAAGGCTTTTGACAAAATCCAACACCCTTTTATGATAAGAACTCTTAACAATATAGGCATAGATGGCTCATTCCTAGAAACTATTAAAGCCATATATGATAAACCCACAGCCAATATCATACTGAATGGGGAAAAATTGAAGGCATTCCCCCTTAAAACTGGCACCAGACAAGGGTGTCCACTATCTCCACTTCTTTTCAACATAGTGCTGGAAGTCCTGGCCACAGCAATTAGACAAGACAGAGGAATCAGGGGCATCCAGATAGGGGCAGAAGAGGTCAAACTTTCACTATTCGCAGACGATATGATATTATACATAGAAAACCCCAAGGATTCAACCAAGAGATTACTGGAATTGATAAATGAATTCAGCAAAGTCTCAGGATACAAAATTAATACACACAAATCCATAGCCTTCATATATGCTAATAACAATCAAGCTGAGAAACAAATTAAAGATGCTATACCTTTTGCAATAGCAACAAAGAAAATTAAATATTTAGGAATATATCTAACTAAGGAGGTCAAAGACCTATATAGAGAGAATTATGAAACACTGAGAAAGGAAATTGCAGAGGATGTAAATAGATGGAAAGCCTTACCATGCTCTTGGATAGGCAGAGTCAACATAGTAAAAATGGCTTTGCTACCTAAATTAATTTACAGAATCAATGCAATCCCTATCAAAATACCAACATCATTTTTTGCCAATCTAGAAAAAATAATTCTACGCTTCGTGTGGAACCAGAGAAGACCCCGTCTAGCCAAAGCAATCTTAAGCAAAAAGAACAAATTGGGAGGCATCTGTCTACCAGACTTCAAACTATACTACAAGGCTATAGTAACCAAAACTGCACGGTATTGGCACAAGAACAGACACGTAGACCAATGGAACAGGACTGAGAACCCAAATATAAAACCAACCTCATACAGTCACCCGATCTTTGACAAATTCCAGAAAAACGTACACTGGGGAAAAGATTCCCTATTCAACAAATGGTGCTGGGAAAATTGGATGGCCACATGTAGAAGACTGAAAGTGGACCCACACCTCTCACCTCTCACAAAAATCAATTCACAATGGATAACAGATCTAAACCTAAGACATGAAACCATAAGAATTCTCGAAGAAAACGTTGGAAAAACTCTTATGGACATTGGCCTAGGCAAAGAATTTATGAAGAAGACCCCCAAAGCAATCACAGCAGCAACAAAAATAAATACATGGGACCTGATCAAATTGAAAAGCTTCTGCACAGCCAAGGAAACTATCACTAGAGTGAACAGACAACCTACAGAATGGGAGAAAATATTTGCATGCTACATCTCTGATAAAGGGCTTATAACCAGAATCTATACAGAACTTAGGAAAATCAACAAGAAAAAATCAAACAACCCTATTAAAAAATGGGCAAAGGACATGAACAAAAACTTTTCCAAAGAAGACAGAATGATGGCCAGCAAACATAAAAAAGTGCTCAACTTCTCTAATCATCAGGGAAATGCAAATCAAAACCACAATGAGATATCACTTAACTCCAGTGAGATTGGCTCATATCAAAAAATCCCCAAATAACAAATGTTGGCAGGGATGTGGACAGGTAGGAACACTCATACACTGCTGGTGGGACTGCAAATTAGTACAACCTCTATGGAAAAGAATATGGAGATACCTCAAAGAATTAAAAGTAGAATTACCATTTGACCCAGCAATCCCACTACTGGGTATTTATCCAAAAGAAAAAAAGACATTTTATAATAAAGACATCTGCTCTCGAATGTTCATAGCAGCACAATTCACAATTGCAAAGTTGTGGAAACAACCCAGGTGCCCATCAATACACGAGTGGATCAATAAAATGTGGTATATGTATACCATGGAGTATTACTCAGCAATAAGGAACAACAGTGAATTAACACATCTGGTATTATCCTGGTTGGAGCTAGAACCCATTCTTCGAAGCGAAGTGTCACAGGATTGGAAAAACAAGCACCACTGGTACTCACCATCAAACTGGTACTAACTGATGAACACCTACATCACACAGGGCAATAACATTCATCTGAGGGCGGGCGGGCGGGATGGGGGTGGAAGGGATGGGAAAAACTCTCACTGAATGGATGTGGGGAGCACAGTTTGGGAGACGACCACGATTGTGGCTCTGACACGGGCAGAACAGGGGCAATGTGTATGGCCAAAGTGTTGTACCCCCAAGATATTCTGAAATTTAAAAAATAAATTAAAAAAAAATAAAAAAAATAAAAAAATAAAAAAATAAAAAAAAATAAAAAATAAAAAATAAAAATACCCAGGTCTCAATGACTAACCTACATAAAGATGTGTAAGCACTTCAAGTCACAGTGAGTTGGTGGCCTGCTGAGGAGGAGAGTGCAGGAGCGCTGCAGGCAAAGTGAGTGTTCCTCTGCACTGTGCCCGCAAGAGGGCGGACAGGAACTGTCTCAGTGGAGCAGTCTGCAACATCAGCATCTGAGTTGCTCCAGACCTAATTCTTTCAATCAGGCACCAAGTAGAAGACATAAAAGTGAACTGATTTTAAACAAAGATCAGACTGGTTTTAATGCAGTTTTCCCAAGGCATACAGGGAGGAAGTCCCCTACGTAAGAACACAGTCTCAGCTTACTCAAATCCAATGATGACTTAGGGATAAACTTGTGGGATGGAAGGAGGAGTCTATTGTTTGCCAGATACTTTAGGTCAGTTTTCTCCTTAGAAGAGTCCGATAGACCCTGAGCCCAAGCACTCCCACTGCCTCTGCCAACACAGAACACAGCCTTGGAAATGCCACCTAGTATGTGCTGTTTCCTTGGGGGATATAAGGCCTTGCCTTTCAGTCCTCAGTTGAGAATGCTGGCACGTGGACACCCTTTCCTGGGATTGGGGAAGGCACCTGAGGATATGTACTGAGCTAGCAGCCAGCAGGCTTGTGGTTATAAAGTTCACTTATAAAGGAGCTGAGGTAAAGCTCCCTCCCATGAGACAGCATTTTAAACATCACTACAACAAACTTCAGTCTTGTCGCCCAGCAAACCACCTTTTCCCTGGCCAAAATAAAAATCCCAAATTAAATTCCCCACTTAAAAGCCTCTTTTCTTTTCTTAGATCTAACAATGCTACAAATTTTAGTTACAAGAGAAACAAGTTCTGGGACCTAATGTTCTGCATGGGTGGTGATGGATGTGCTGATTAATTTGATTGGGACAATGTACATCATGCTGCACACCTTGAACACAGATGCTCTTTATCAATAAAATGCTTTAAAATAAAAATTGACAGATAACTAAATACGTTACTTATTAGTATATTGAACATCTCTTGTGGGTTTACCACGACAGTACATTTGGAATGTTAGGAGAATTAAGGTAATAGCAAACCTCTGCCTCCCTCCTTTCATGCATTAATTCAACAAATATTTGAGCAGCTCCTATGTGTGACATGCTAGGGATACAGCAGTCAGCTGAAAGGTGAGGCCTCTGCCCACAAGGAATGTTGGGCTTGCTGAGCTGATGAGATAAAACTAGTAATGGGGGCTGGCGGGGAGGAGGTGCTCAGAGAAGGCTTCCTGGACTACCCCGATGGCAGTCATTCCTCTGCGACCTTCATGATTTGTCACCCAGCCCAATACCACCTATATGATTTAAACACACACACACACACACACACACACACATCTTTTGAACTCACTCATTATTTAATTACATTATTTTTAAAGAGACTATCTCAACTGTAAATGGAAAACAAGTATCACTTGCCATAAAAATTAATACAACATAAAACAATGCTACTACGGTATAACTAGAGAGTGAGACTTGTTCGCTCTTTGTTAAACAGAGAAACAAAACAAGTACTAACGAAATGCTAGTCACATACTAGACCAAAGTGAGGCTTCCTCCGTTTTCTTATCAGAACAACTGAAGAGCTGAAGAGAACTTCCTGGCTATGTTTCTACACTCATTTATAAAAATCCTCTCTTGTAGCAGGTGTGGTCATTTGGAGCTAGGCGTCCAGTACAGTAGCCACTAGCCATGTGTGACTGTTTAAATTTAAACCAGTTAAACTAATCAGCATTTAAACTAACCTACAGCCGATTTTACAGAAGTAAAAATTCCACACCTGGGTTGCACTTGCCATGTTCCAGGGGCTCCATGACCACCTGTGGCTGTGGCTGCTATGTGACAGCTGATCTCAAAAACCAACAGTGACTGGGTCCCACCCCCAGAGAACTAGTGCTCTAGCTGCTTCTCTAGGTTTGACCTGAGCAGAATGTCAGAGAATGTAATGACCAACTCTCAGGTAGGCAGAGAATTCAGGGTACATTGGAAAATGCACAGAAACAGGTATTCTACAGACCCAGGTTTTAATCTAATTCCAGCTCTGTCATAAAACCAGCTGTGTAATCTTGAACAAAAACCCTCCACTCTGTGGACCTCAGTTTCCCTGTATATACAAAACAAAAGCTTATACTTACTGAGAACTTACTATGTGCCAGTTGTGTTTTATGTGCTATATAATACACACTAGCCTTATCGAGTCTGTGTTACAGTGGCAGACATTGTTGGAGCCACATCTGTTATGGACTGATTTGTGTCCCCCAGAAGTCAGATGTTGAAACCCTAACCGCCAATATGACCTTATTTGGAGTTAGGGTGTTTAAAGAGGTGATCAAGATGAAATCAGATCATAAGGGTGGGGCCCTGACCGTTTGACTGTTTTCCTTAAGAGGAAAGGATACCAGGGATGTGCACAGAGAAAAGGCCACGAGTGGTCACAGGACGAAGTAAAGAACAGGGGCTTCAGGACAGAACCACCCTGCTGGCACCTTGATCTTGGACTTCCAGCCTCTAGTACTGTGAGAAAAAGATTCTGTCGTTTAAGCCACCCAGTCTGTGCTACTTTGTTATGGCAGCCCTAGCTGACCAATACAACAGTTAAGAGAAAATCTAACTTTTCCCCCCCGTATTACCAGAACCCTAATTTTGTCGGTGCATCTGGGTGCCCAGCGCCAAGGGCATGAATCATCACTGATGAGGCATTCACAGGACTCCTCTTCCCATCTGGGTAGTGGCACGTGACCTCAGTCTGCTCGGTGAGATGTAGTGGGAAGTCTGATTGGATGGGAGTCTGACTTTACCCCTCCCTCCCTTCTTTCTTGGGGTGCTGTCATGTGAGGTATGATTATTGGGGCAATGGCAGCCACTTTGTGACCATGAGAGAAAGGCCAAGAGAATGGAAGAGACAGAACCCAGACCCCAACACAAATGAGCAGCTGAGTCAACCCTGCAGCCTCCTGCTGCAGACTCCTGTGCCGTGGGGTAATGAGATAGCTTTATTCTCTCAGTCATGATTAGTTGGGCATTCTGTTTCTTGTGCTAAAATTAATGCAAATAGAATGATTTTAATCTTACAGAGGAAGACCCTTGTGACTGGAGGAGCTGGGTGGCTTGCTGACATGTGGTGCTGTGACCAGCAGGGACAGAGCCAGGAGGTGAGTCCAGGTGTGTGGGATCCCAACCCCCTCTTGTTGGGTTGTCAGGCTGCCCTGCTATAGAAGTAGGTCTGGAGGGTACTGGGTGATCTGACATCCTAAGATTTTAGGACTCTCCAGGCCCTTGGCTATTCCAATCCCTCCTGCTGTCCAATTTCAGTGCTTCACACCATTCAAGGGCATTTCTGTTGAATGTGCAACGGATAACCCCCAGATTGGCTGAATGTGTTATTTATGAGCTAGCTCTGGTGTTTTGCTGCTCAGAGGGGAGAGTGCCGACTGTTTAATTCTGAATCCCCCATGATGCCTAGCACAGAGATGTCCAAAAAACATCCCTCCAATTAATGGAAGTGAATACACACATGGTAGGTTTTGCCTAAATGGAGAACAGGTGGTTACTGTAGACTACCCTGACCTGACCCATAAAGCTGGCCCCATGGCCAGATACCAGCAGGGGGGAGTGGGGGAGGGTGGAAGCCTCACATTTAGACTTTTGAAATTGTCCCCAAATGAGGTTATTCATACAGGCATTGTTAAGCCTAAACTTTAAAAATCGAGTATGATTGTCATGACCCAGATTGACATCTCTCCACCTCTCTCGTGCACCCAAGGGTGGTGGGGGAAGGTCCCTGTGCCTCTTGATCTCCACAGGGCCTGTCCCAAGCCACTGCCCACCAGGAGTGGGTGGCATGGGCTGACTGGCACTCACCTGCTTGCCGAGCTCAGACCCTTTCAGGAAGTCGTCCACGGAGGCCCCCCTCCTCTTGATGTCGGGGGAGTCGTAGCCATCCTCCTCGTCCGAGGGGGCATACTGTCCCATGCTGCTCCTTTCTAGGAAGATGCTCCTTTTCTCTAACTTGGAAAGAGAAGGGAGACACAGGGCTGAGGGGGAGCTCTCAGGAGGGGCCCGAAGAGCTGCCAGAGACTCCTCAGTCACACTGGCCCCACTGCTGGGCATGGCCCTCAAGCCTGGCCACGTGCCCACTCCCTGCCCCAGGGTGCCAGTTCCCCATGTTGTCTGGGCATCGGGACGCCAGGCGCCCTGCACTTACCAGAATCATGTTTACCTTTGCTTAAAGCAATGCATGGATACAAATGAAAATCTTACCACCCTCCATTGGTCCCCTTTGCCTGGCTTTTAATTTTATCAATTAACATTTTCTGGAAACTCAAAAGTGTTTGCTTCCTCTCTGGCCCTCTGGGGACAGCACTAGGCTGTCCTGCCCCTGGGGCCTCCTTGAGGGCCTGGTGGGGAGGAGTGATGACCACACCCAAAAGGGCAGCAGGGCCATGCCTCTGCCACCCCCTCCCTGCATGGGGCTCCCCCAAAGCACCAACTCCCGAGGTCAGGGCCTGGGGCTCCTGCCAGTGAGCCAATCAGAGCCATGATGGATGTGCACATTCTGAAGGATATCCTTTAGTCAAACGTCACAAATTGATGTATGTGTGTGTGTGTTTTAAGTATTAGTGGCCAATGTTGAACAAATTAGGAGATTTCACAGAAAGTCTCAATTTCTGGTTTTTCAAGAAGCACTGACGCACTGCCTGGGCAGGTGCACCCGGGAGGCCAGGGCTGGGGGCTGATGGAAGCCCCCACTCAGCCACTGTTCTCCCTCCATCCTCCCAGGCGCCACCTGTGCTGCTAGGCTCTGTCCCCTCGGGTGTGTGCTCAGAGGCAGCTGGTGGGAGGAGGGTGTCACAGCACCAGCACAGTCATTTCCAGGGTCACCGTCCTGGTGAGACCCCACGGGCTGACCAGGGGTGCTGAGGGCCCTGGCCAGGGACTGTGCCACTGCCTCTGAGGTGGGTATTTGGGCTCTCCATAATGAGAGACATGGGGGGCTTGTCCAGGCAGGGAAGGGCACACAGTCTGGCTCAGGTCCAGATCCTACTCCCTGAGTCCTGGGTAGGAAGCATCACTTTATAGGAAATTTCTTAAAATTTCATATCCCATTGCACATGTCAGATTGAATACGGCCCTACCACAATCCAAATACTCCCTCTACTTGACCCAGAAAATTTCTAGTAATAGACATGCAAATATGTACATATGTATGTGTATATTAATATCTGTATGCACTTGTATATATAGAAAT
The DNA here is from genome assembly GCA_023783475.1 of Daubentonia madagascariensis. Classification (NCBI taxonomy): domain Eukaryota; kingdom Metazoa; phylum Chordata; class Mammalia; order Primates; family Daubentoniidae; genus Daubentonia; species Daubentonia madagascariensis. Next base: position 22,651,967 of record JAKFHU010001262.1, read on the forward strand.
ACATATGTGTAAGTATGCATACAGATATGTATATCTACATATGTATATATGTAGATGTACACACAAGCCAGGACTCTGGAGTGAGGGAAACCTGGTACCCAGTTCAGGAAGATGGGTCCCTGGCTGACATCCAGTGGGTCACTTTCAGATCCCATGGCACAGACCAAAGCCCCTGTCCTGGGTTTGTCTCAGCCCACCTTCTGAGCCAGGCAGGCCCTGGCATTTCCTTAGCTATCTGGCTACACATTTGCAAATGAAAACAATTCAGTGCACCCAGGACCAGGAACAAGATATGGTCCAAGGTGAAAGTCCAGGGTAGGCTCAGCCTCTGCCCCGCAAGCCCGCAGGGCAGCTCTGGGTGCATGTTTGGGGGCCTGTCTCCTGCACAGGCTCCTACTAAAGGGCCAAGAGGTGCTCCAAGAGCAGAGGCGCCATCAAGGGGGGAGACCCAGCTTACCCTGCTGCTCTCGGCCACTCTCTGTGCAGCTTCCCGTGCCATGGCCTTGGCGACTGAGGTGGACACTGGGGCCCCCTGCGGCTGCGGCAGGATCCTGCTGGGTGAGGGCGACCTCCTCCCCGAGCCCGGCAGCCCCGGCGGCTCCAGCGTGTGCCCGTGCGCAGGGGTGGGAGTGCGGCCCTGCTCCCAGGACTCGTCCCCCCTGGCATGGGGACCCAAGTGTTCATCTTTGGTATCGGGGGCTCCGACACTGGCTAGTGGCTTTGGTGCCGGAGCAGTCCTCGGGTGGGGGGGTGGGCACACCAGGAGGCTGGGGGGAATGGCAGTGACGCCGGAGTCCACCGACTCGCCCTGCGTGGAGAAGGTGCGCACGGTCACAGCCTTGGCCTCCAGGCTCCGCAGCCGCACGAGCTCCACCGCCGTGCTGTCCGCCGTCGGGAAGATGACTTCGGCCACCTGCACACAGAGAGCACCTGCTCACAGCCTGCCGGCGCCGTCCTGGGCGCGGTCGGGCAGCCCCCAAGCCAGGCCCCGTGGTCACTCTCCCAGGGCAGCCGCGCCGCACAGCGTGGGAAGCCCGAGGGTGTGGGGGGCGGGGCGGACCGACCGGCTGTTGGGGTTTCGGTGCGGCCGGTTCCGCAGGCCCGTTTATGTCCCATCTTCTGAACCCACTCAAAATAGCTGACGGAGCCACAGAGGAGTCTGAAAACGGGCCAGAGGGAAGGAAGCGGCTGGCCAGAGGCTGACGTGGGCTCCGGGGGCTGCGGCCTCTCCTGCAGGGGCAGGGCCTGCCCGGGGGGCTTCCCGCACGGTGGGGTGCAGAGGGCAGAGCCAGGAGCCCGCAGGAGGTAGCCCGGGCAGCCAGAGACCGCGCAGGGCAGGGCGCACTGAGGCTGTTCTCAGCCATCCCTGCTCCAAGGGGAGGCCGGTGGGGACCAGAGGCGAGAAGCTTTCTCAAGCCTTCCCCGAGGGTGACGCTTCTGCTTCATGACAGGCAGGGCTGGGGGGCTGGCGCGTGGGTCCCCTCCACTGGGCACCAGGGACACTCCTGTTTCTTGGCATCAAGGCCCAGTCGCCTGTTCAAACCCTGCAGTGTTTCCAAGGAGGGACTCACCTTTGGCCATAGTAACATCTGGCCAAGAATCAGTTTGTTGAAATTAATAAGCCAGTCATTGCTGGAGGAGGCTCTGATATTGTGGGACTCAAGAGAGGTGAATTTTTAAATACTGGGTGGAGGAAAACAAACAAACAAAAATACCAGGAGCTGGACAGGAAATCAGTGAGGGAGGAAGATAGAGAAAATGCTGGAAACGAGGAAGGGGCCCAAAACGGGTGGGGCACCCCTAGCACACAGATGTGTCCTGGCTGGGGGTGGAGGTGGGGCTTGATAAAGGCTGGTGGAGGCTGGGGTTTCAGGATGCTCCAGTGATCACCCCTAAGAGGGGGTCATCCCTCTCCCCTGAGCACACATCGGTCCAGTCCCTGCTGTGTTAGAGCCTAGACAACCCCTCAGCCCTGCCCCCACCAAGACTCACCCTCTGCCCTTTTGCATACACGCCGTAGCCGGTGACATTGGCTCCATTGGACAACCCCGTGGGAGTCAGCGCAGGTGGTTTCCAGGAGACCTGGATGGTGGCTGGGGTGGCCCCAGCTTGGATGGTGACATCCTGTGGGGGGGCTGGAGGACCTGGGAGGGGACAGAAGGGAACCAACGTTTTCAGGGCACGGCCTTGGCAGGTGGGCTGTTACTGTGCTCTGCCTGACTCACCTGGAAATGAGACCGGAAAAGTCTCCAGGGAGAGAGAGGGGAGGACACGAAGTGTGGAGGGCAAACCAGAGACGCAGTGGGAGAAGCCATCAGCTACCAGGATGCACGGCTGCACTTTATTTTTTTAACTCAGCATTTATTCATCCTTTTCTGGGAAATGCGAGTCTAAATTGTCTCTGCAGAACCATCTCCTCACCTGTTCTCAGCCTGTGTGATTGGACAGAGCTATCTCAGCCCAGGAGACACAGGCTGGGGAGGGGCCAGTGAGATGCCAGCGTTTGGCAAATGAAAGTGATCCCTGCCCCCCTCCCCTCCTCTTCTCCCCCAGAGAACCAAGCCTGAACCTCACAACCTCACATCACCCATCTTACCACCCCATGAAATTGAGCTAAACTGAAAGATGGAGAGAGACCAGGCTCTGATGAGGCTGTTTGACCTGAGACTCCAGCTCTGCTCACATACTTTTCAGTCGCACAGCTGGTATGTTTCCTTTTGCACCTAAGCCAGTCTGAACTGTGCTCACTGATGTCCCAAAAGGAGTCTTGAGCAGCTAATCCAGGCAACAGGCAAGCAGAGGTCATGTCACGAGGCACTGCAGGTAGCACCTGGTGCCCTTGGGTTGGCTGACCCTCTAACACCCAAGGGTGGCTCCCTTTTCTCCAGGTCTGGATAAAACTCCCCAAATCTTCCTGTTTGAAAGTACAGATCACTTTACTTTGGAAGGAATGTATTAGTAACTTTGAGGAGGGCTATGAGCTTCAAGTACTCTGAGACCTCGCTAAAGTCCCCAAGGTGATGAATTTCTAGACTGGAAAGCAATGGCTATTGAAAATTTTCTATGTACCTCACATTCTTCTCCTCCCTGTAAATGCTTTATATCACATGATCTTCACAGCAGTCCTGTGATTTTAGCACATCGTCATTTTGCAAATAAGGAAACAGGTTCAGGGAAATCAGTCCACTATTAAGCACTGGAAATACTGGAATCAGGATTCAGCCCAACACCTGCCTGTAGCCCATTTGTAAAGACAGATATGACTCTACTCTTAATAATATGCTGTGATAAAGGTCTTTAAAACATCTTCATAACCTGGATCACAGTTAAATTCTACCTGAGCAGCTTATTTTGACATGACATTTTACCTAAGAAAGGTGTATCTAGTGTCAGACTCAAAGACCAAAAGTCCTTCCTGCTCAGAGTCCTCCACTCACTCATTTGCTCAGCACAACTTGGCTGTTGCCGTATGCTAGGCCTTTTGCTTTATAACCAAGACAGCCAGTTGCATCTTCCTAGAAATGTACACAAATCAGAGGCAGGATGTACATGGATAAGAATTCGGACTCTGTAGACTGATGAAACTGGGTTTAAATCCCAGCTCTACCAATCACTGGTATATGACCTTGGACAACTTCCTAACCTTCCTTTCAATTACCTTATCTGTAAAGTGGACATACTATAGTACCTATATGGCAATGACTGTTATATGTTCACCAAAACATCATCATCATTATTATTTGATTCCAGGTCAGACAGCACACTAGGTTTCCACACTTCCCTTGCAGTTAGATGTGGTCACATGACTGATTTCTGGCCAAGGGAATGTGGGTAGAAATGATGAGCACCATGTCTTGCCAGACCATCAATAGCCCCCCACAAATAAATCTCCATCCTATTCCCCCCTCTGGTTGGCTGGAATGGAGATGACCCCTAGGGCAACCTTGGGTGCCACATACAAGAAATGACAAGGCCACAAGATGGACATGTCTGGGTCCCTGACACACCACTGGAAGAGAGAAACCCAGTCAGGAATATTGGATTGTGACATGAGTGAGCAAAGAACTTATCATGTCAAGCCACTGAGCAATCAGGGTTTCTAACATTTATCATAATCAATATAATCAGCCTCACAAAGTTGTGGAATTAAGTTAATATATACGTAAAGTGAGCACAGTAGTGCACTGGCTTGTAGTAAGTGCTGTATATATGCTAGCTACTGTTATTATTTGCTTTACTTGGTCACCAAGGACATGGGACCCTTCATCACTTCATACTCCCAGAGAAGACCCCGTCATCCCATCCTCCAAATCAGAATGGGGAGGCCTTTCTGGAAGGAATAATCCTTTTTGTGGAAACCATTCATTTTGGTGGTTGCTGCGGGTTGGATGTATCTAACCAGACTATGGGGTTTTACCGAGGATGAGTCTGTTCTCTGTCTCTGGGGGCAACCAGCTCCTGCAGAACACTGTCAACTTCATGAACTTTATGTACAGTCTGTCTCCCTCCCATGTGATTCCATAGTGGGCCCTCTGCATGGGAGAGATCACTGTGGCTTGCATCCACTCAGAGATGAGTCATTGGCAGGGCCCTGGAGACACAACAGGATACTGCACCCCCTAATTTCTTCAATATTGATTCCTTGTGGCTCAGCAGTATTCACAAGATGAAAAGAACCAGTGGTTCATGTCAGAACCAGCTCCATCTCATCTACTTGTGAAAAATACCCAACAATGAGATAAGCAGCACATGCCTCATGGTAGAAAGAAGAACCTCAATTCATTTCAAAAAGTCTGCAGCATACTCAGTGTGCCTTGCCTTATGCTAGGGGCATAGAGAGATAGTTGAGACTACATGATCTGAGCCTTGAGAGGAGAGAAACACATTAGGTGAATTTCCATTTAACCAGCCTTTTCCCTGAAGGCACTTCCCAGTTAACTTGTACAAGGGGCAGAGCCTAAACAGAAAGTATAGAGTTAGAAGTCTGCATTCAGGGATAACTGAACATATCGAAATTTAAGCAAAAAATTCTAAAAAAAATAAGGAGAGACACATGAGAGGTATCCCTAAAATCTGTGTACCCACTCCCCTCAAATTATTAGGTAATTCCTAAATTGTACATGTGCAAGGCAGGCAAGATTCCAAACAACGTAAAGGAAAGCTAGAAAGTTAAAGAATTGAGCATAGATTTCAGAATCTTCTCAGTGCTAGGAAGAAAAGTGGAATTCAAGTCCTGCCAAATTAGAGGAGCTTAAACTTTCCATTGGAACCCCAGAAGGGCCAAGCCTTACATATCAGGATCATGTTTCAGGACTAAGGGCAAAAATGAAATATATTCACCCAAATAAAGTTAAAACAAGCACTCACAGGATCTAGATATGTCACAAGTAATTTAATTGTCTGATAGATTGAAACCACAGCCTCCCCAGCGTATAAACTACCATGTCCAATACACAATGAAAATCAATAGACAGGCAAACAAATAAGAAAATGTGATACACAATCAATAGAAAAAACAGCCAGTAGAAGGATGCCCATAGATGACCCATATGTTGGAATTAGCAAAGTCTTTAAAATAATTATTACAAATGGGTTAAAGAATATACAGGAAAAAATGGATATGATGGGTGAAGATATGGGAAATGCAAATAGTGATAAGAAAACTAAAAAAGAACCAAATGAAAAACCTATAACAGAAAAATATAATAGCCAATATTTAAACAACTTCATTTTATGGTCTTAGCAGATTGGACACTTGAAAGAATCAGTAACCTTGAAGACAGATTAATGGAAATTATCCTAACTGAAACACAATTAAAAAATAATACTAATCCATGTTCATAGATTTGTAGGACAACAACAATCTGATTTATGTATAATTGGAGTCTCAGAGGGAGAAGATAGAATAAAGCAGAAAAATTATGTGGAGATATAACGTTTGAAATTTGAAAAAAACTGCCACCCTGAGATATGGAAATCTCAGTAATTTTCAAAAAGGATAAATAAAGTAAAAGCAATGGCACATTAGAATCAAACTACCAAACACCAAAGAGAAAAACCTCAAAAGCAGTCAGAAGAAAACAACAGAAATGACAGCTGATGCACTACAGAAACAATGAAGGACAACAGAAAATGGAACACTGAAAGAAAAATAGTCTAGAATTCTAATCCAGAGAAAATATTTTTAAACAAAGGTGAAATAATGAGTTATTTTAGGTAAACAAAATCATACTTCAAGAAATTCTAAAGGAAATTCTTCAGGGCTAAAAGGAAATGATCCCAGTTGGAAATATGGACCTACAAAAAGGCGGAAAAAGGGGTGGTGAAAATTGTAAATTTGTTGGGAAACATCAAAGACTATTTTCTCAAATTTTTCAAAGGCAAATAAGTATTTAAATAAAAATAATAACAATGTATTAAGGGGCTATAAAATATGTAAAAGTAAAATATACAAAAACAATAGCAAAAACAAAGGAGCACACATGGCATTATAATGCTATACTATTTTTCCATTGTAAATAAGTTGGCATATTTAAGGTAATTTGTAATAAGCTAGTATGCATATTGTACTCCCTACAGCAGTCTCTGAAACAATAATACAATGTATTATCTCCCCCCAAAAAAGTCAATAGAGGAAAGACAATGTAATCTAAAAAATCCTCAGTCCACCCAAAAGAAGTCAGGAAAAGATGAACAAACAAAAATAAAGCACAGAGAGGACAAGTGAAAATTAAAGAACAAGATGTCAGACTAAACCAAGTCATGTCAATAATCATACTAAGAGAAAGGGACTAAACATTCCAATTAAAAGGCAGAGATTGTCAGACTATTATAACAGCAAGACCCAACTATAGACTATTTACAAGAGACACACTAAAGTATGAAGATACAAAGAATTTGAAAGTGAAGGTTAGAAAAAGATAAATATAAATACTGCGCATAAGAAAGCTGGTGACCACGTGAATATCAGACAAAGTAGACTTCAAGACAAGGAATAACACCAGAGATAAAGACAGACATTTCATTATGAGAAACAGGTTAATTCTTTAGGACTATCTTACAATTTTAAATGTATATGCAATTAATAATGGAGCTTGAAAATATATGAAGCGAAAACTAAAGAGAAAAATAGACAAATAGTAACTCTCAATAATTGATAGAACAAGTAAATAAAACCCAATAAGCATATGGAAGATTTGAAGAGCTCTATTAAATAACTTGACCTAATTAACATTTATATAACACCACCCCAGACCTGCAGAACACACATTCTTTTCAAGTACATCTGGAATATTCACCAAAGCAGACCATATACAGGGCCATAAAGCAAGTCTCAATACATTTCAAATGACAGAACTCATATAGGGTAAGTTGTCTGATCACAAAAGAATTAAATTAGGTACCAACAATAGTATCATATATTTTTTAACCCTCAAATATTTATTATAGAAATTAAGCAACCTATTTGTAAATAAAATAAAAAAATACCCTATGTGGGAAATTAGAAACTATTTTAAACTGAATGATAATGGAAGACAATATATCATATATTGTGGGCTGCAGGTAAAGCAGTGCCTAAAAGAAAACTTATTAGTTTAAATATTTATATTAGAAGGACAGCTAGAGTAGAAGAGTATGTTGAACCCAAAATAAATAGAGAAAAGAAAATAATGAGTGGAAATCAATAAGATACAAAATTATAAAAAATTAAAAACTCAACCAAGCCAAAAGATCTTTGAAAATATTAAAATAATAAACACAAGTCTGATCGAGAAAGAATAAAACATAACTTACTAATAAGAATTCAAGAGGAAACATAACTATAAATCTAAAGACATTTAAAAAATATTAATACTGTGAATAATTTTATAAGAATAAATCAGATAATTTAGATGAAATGGAGAAATTCCTTGAAAAAACACACTTGCCAAAACGGACAAATGAGGAAATAGAAAATCTGAATAACCCTGTATCTATTAAGTAAACTAAACTTGTAATTTAAAATGTTTCCACAAAGAAAACTCCAGGTTCTCTAGATGGCTTCGCTGGTAGAGTCTATCAAACATTAAAGAGATAAATAACACTGATGTGGCTAAACTCTTTTCAGGTATTAGCAGATGACAGAACACCCAGTTCACTTTATGAGTGCAGCACAGCCCTGACACCAAAACCCAAGAAATTGTTAGGAACTAAAATTAGAGACGAATATTCTTCATGAACATAGATATAAGAATCCTTAACAAAATATTAGCAAATCTAATCCAGCAATATATATGAACATAGAATACGTCAGGATTAAGTGGCTTCAATCCCAGACATGCAAGGTTGGTTTAAAATTTCAAAAGTAACGTAATTCACCATGTTAATCGAATAAAGAATATTTATGTCTTGACAGATGGAGAAAAAGTACTTGGCAAAAATTTCATCCACTCTTGATAAAAACTCCCAGCAAGCAGGGAATAAAAAGGAAGTTCCTTAATCTAATAAAGGGCATTCATGAAAACTCTACAAGTAATATCACAGTTAATGGTGAAATAGTAAACAATTCCTCCATACCCTTTACTCACAATAGCTGGAAACTGGAAACAAGTCAATTGTACATCAGTAGAAGAAAACATAAAGCAACTGTGTGAAATTCAGTAATGAAAATACAGAACTCTCTATTGCTAGAGACAGCATGGATGCTGCTGTATGTTTCTGAGTGTGTCTGTGAGGGTGTTTCTGGAAGAGATTTGCACTTGAATTGGTGCACTCAGAGACGCAGACAGCCCTCCCCAAGGTGAATGAATCTCCTCTTGTCTCTGTGACTCTGGGGAGCCCTGAGACAAGACAAAACTATGCACCAGTGCTCCCCAGGCACAGCGTGTGCACCCTGGTGATACGCAAGGTCACTTGGGGGGAAACATGAGATGTGGTTTGAGCATCAATTCTGGAAAATGCTGGCCTACACCCAATTGTCCCAGCCACACCCTCTGCCCTGACACCGGCATGTCCCTCTAGTTTACTTCCCATCCTGGAGACCTTATGGGACCTGTCCTCCATGCTAAGGACCTTCCCCTGTACCCAACTGCTCCCCATCTCAGAGTCAGCTTCTCTGGGAGCCTTTTCTACTGTCCCCAAGGATGTGCTCTTCCCCTCTTCTGCGAATCCCGGTGGAGTCCCTGCGTGTGGTGTTTCTCATCACCTCACCCTTGGCACTGACTGGAAGGCTCCAAGGTCAGCAGCAATGAACAGAGGGGCCTCCCTATCCCAGCACTCATGCCTGGTGTCCCAGCAGTCATGAGGGGAAGCGAAAGTCACCATGTAACATGTGTGAACTGGCCCTTGAGATGTTAGTTCCCATTCAGACAAGCTTTCCTCCTCAGAGCAGAGCCTGCCCCACATCCTGCCTGCCCCACACCACTGCTTCATAGGTCACACTCCAGGGGGTGGATCTTGCAGATCTGGAGAGGGCAAGGACACAGAATAAGCCATTGCTTATTGAGGCACCAATCTTGCATTAGATGAATTTATGAGGAGATTTTATGCAGTTGGTAAAAATGCTGGAGGAAACAACTGAATTGTTTGTAAAATGACTGACAAATGAGTCTGGGGCAGGGCTGAATTAATTAATTAAACACAGAAGAGAAACCTACCAAGAAGAGTGTGGGACAGGCACTTCCAAAGAGAATTATGTGACTATCACATGACTAAGAAGGGTCTTAGAGGAGACAAACTGTGCCCTGGAATATTGTCGTGGAAACCACCTCTGCTCTGCAAAGGCTGCTCTTCCCTGGGGTGTTCAGGCCTCAGCCCCTGCTCGGAAAGGCTGCGTGTCTGTGCCCCAGCAAAGATCAGCTCGAGAGACATTTCTGGAGGGGAGGTGGCAGCTGCCCATTCACCCGACAGCACCAGGATCATGATCACTAGAGAATGGGAAGACGTGGCAGGTTCCACGTCTTACCCCATCCCTGTACTGCTTCCCCAGGAAAGGGAGGGGAGCACAGATTCTCCCTGGTCAAGGCTGAGAAAGCAGAGGTGGGCACCGAAGTTCTCATTGTCGGTGTACCCAGGACCCCAGGTTGCTTCTGTAATGGGGCTTCCTCTCTTTTACACAATCCATCTATGTATGCTTAGGATAAATTAGAAAGAACGAGAAAGAAGAAACAATTCTGGGAGGAGCCCGGGTACCTCCATCCACTCTTCCACTCCACGAGCACGTGCCTGGGGGAGGACTTGTCTGTCCCCTGGGACGGACTCATTCTCCTCTATCTTTTACAGGATGATAAAAGTGCTAAAAGAAATACTGTTAACCACACAGTGCCTAAGTATAACTCCAGGACTCTCGCTCAAGCACACCCACGCACACTGTCCCAGGTGCTTCCCGGGTGCTCTAAGGCTGTGGTCCCCAACCCCCGGGCCATGGACCGGTACCAGTCTGTGGCCTGTTAGGAACCGGGCCGCACAGCAGGAAGTGAGCAGTGGGCAAGCGAGCAAAGCCTCGTCTGTATTTGCAGCCGCTCCCCATCACTCATGTCACCGCCTGAGCTCCGCCTCTTGTCAGATCAGCGGCGGCATTAGATTCTGCATTATGGTGAGTTGTATAATTATTTCATTGTACGTTACAATGTAGTAATAATAGAGATAAAGTGCACAATGAGTGTAATGCGCTTGAATCATCCCGAAACCATCCCCTACCCCACCCCATGGAAAAACTGTCTTCCATGAAACCGGTCCCTGGTGCCAAAATGGTTGGGGACCGCTGCTCTAAGGGATTCTCAATGGCAGTGTGGACTGCCTGTGGGTCCCCTCTGTTTGTCCCCACCCTAACCTCCCCATGTGCAGGGCGACGTCCTGGTGTCCTCTCCCTCAGGGGGCCCCATGGAAGGACATGGGCTCACCTGCGGGCAACGTGGAGAACTCCACGAAGGCCTCCTTCTTCTCTCTTTGCTCCAGGGGGAGCTGCCACGGCATCTGGTGGGGCTTGGCCAGGACCCTCACCTTGTAGGCCATGTTGGGCCTGAGATTGGAGAACTGGTACTGGTACCTCGCAGCCTTGACGATGTCAAACTCCTCCTCGTTGAGGAAGATGACATGGCTGTAGTTGCTGTTGGTGGGCAACCAAGAGAGCTGGGCCGAGATCTGCGTGACGTTGTCCACCCGCAGTTGGGAGGGTGCCACCACCACGTCCTTGCCCACCAGCAGCGTGCACCGCAGCTCGTCTGAGCTGCCCCTGCTCGTGACGCACTGCACGGAGATGCGGTAGGTGCGGGCAGCCGTGTCCAGCTTCTCGATGAGGGCCTTGGTCCTGCTCCCCAGTGTAAGGCTCACCCGCATCTCCTTGTCCACCAGCACGTTGTAGCTGCTCACGGTTCCCCACCCCGGTGGCACCGCCGGGGGCTCCCAGCCCACAATGACACTTTTGGCGAGTTGTTTGATGAGGGTGATTTTCCTAGGGTAAGGCACGATGTCTTCTCCAATGTCATCAATGTTCAGGTCCAGCGTCCCCGCACCGTTGTCCGTGATGCCCGAGTCTATGTGAGTGGGCGAGTGCAGGTCCAGAATGTTCTCCCCCTCCAAGCCGATGCCGGAATGGTTGATGAAGTTCTGGTCCTGTTCACTCCCCAGCGTGCCTGCCAACCGTGACTCATTGTCCTGGACAAAATCCACAAAGTTGGAGGGCACCAAGCCCCTCTGCCCATCCAGGAGTTCTCCTGTTGGGTACAAGGACAGAGTTTACACCCAGGCATCATGGTGGGGGCCCTGCCCCCTGCAGCACACTCCCCACTGCTCCCTGATCCTTAGCGATTCCTCAGCTTATCATAGGAATCTACTCAAACGTCACACCTCCATACCCATGATCTAAAATAACCTCCTCCACCTCCCTCCATCACTCAGTTTGGTTTTCTCCATAAGCTCATGCAATCTGAAACCATCTTATTCATTTGTCTGTGTACATATGTTGACTACCCCTTCCCAGCTAGGGTAACACTCCACAAGGGCAAGGACCTCAAGACTATGGGATGCCCAGCCCTACGGTGACACCTGGCACACAGTAGATGCTCAGTAAATATGTGTTGGAAGGATGAACAAACAAGTCAAATCTGTGCCTTTTGGAGGTTAAGAAAATAAACCTCTTACTATTAGTTTTGATTGAGCCACCCTAAGAATAGGAATTAAAAGGTGATCTCCCCTCGCAAAGGACTATGTACGCCTTAGTTAATCCACAGTGTGTTCATCTGATGTGAAACAAAACTACCAGTCTGGTGTTGAACCACCTGTAAATTGAATGGCAACAAGAAAAAAATATATATTATCATCATCTGGCCAAGTGCTGTGGCTCACACCTGTAATCTTAGTGTTTTGGGAGGCCGAGGCAAGAGGATCACTTTGAGGCCAGGATTTCAAGACCAGCCTGAGCAACATACTGAGACCCCATCTCTACAAAAAAATAGAAAAATTAGCCAGGTGTGGTGGTGCCTGCCTGTAGTCCCAGCTACTCGGGAGGCTGAGGCATGAGAATTGCTTGAGCCCAGGAGTTTGAGGTTGCTGTGAGCTGTGATGATGCCACTGCACTCTAGCTGGGGTGGCAGAGCAAGACCCTGTCTCAAAAAAAAAAAAAAAAGTATCAAACTAGCTCTTGTGGCTATGGATGCTCACAGTGGGGACCTCTTTTTATTTCGTGGAACAGTCTAACTTCTATGTGCTCTTTTTATTAGTAAGGTTCAAAGCCTGCTAACAGTAGAGGCCCAGAAAACTGAGAAGTATTCAGAGGAGCTTTGAAGATCAGGCAGTTTGGACAATCTTCCAGTGCCAGAAAGGACTATGTCCCCCAATTCATCACAAGGCACCCACAGAGAGAGGCTGATTGGAGACCAAGTGAGCTTGAGAGGCTAGGCAATGCTGCACATTGGCTTCTTCTCCCAGCAGACCCCCCGCCTCAGGGGAACCTGTAACATGGCCCAGGGGAGGACATGGTGACCATTTAAATAGTCCTGGATTCCAACAGAATAAACAGGAAGGACTCAGATTCTGTTCCAAACCTCTACCTAGTGGCTGGGTCTTGAGGTTGCCCTGAAGACACTCTATGAAAACGTCCTCATCTTGACACAGGGGGAGATGGTGATGAAGGTGATGAAGGTGATGAAGGTGATGGTGATGATGGTGATGATGGTGGTGATGGTGGTGATGATGGTGATGGTAAAGATGACAGTGATGATGGTGGTGAAGGTGGTGACAATGATGATGATGGTGATGGTGATGATGAAGGTGATGATAATGATGATGCTGGTGATGAAGATGGTGATAATGGTGATGGTGATGATAAAGATGACAGTGATGATGGTGAGGAAGGTGATGAAGATGGTGATGACAGTGACAGCTAACATTTACTGTGCAATTACTACGTGCCAGACCCTATTCTAAGCACTTCCTATCTATTACCTCACTTATCCTTACAGACACGCTCTGAGGTGGGTACTATTGCCATCTCCATTCTATAGCAGAGGAAACTGAGGCACAGAGAGGTGAAGTAAGCTTCTCACTGTCACACAGACAATGAAACCCTGAGTTTTGCAACTTGCCTTTCATCAGGGCTCTGGAGAATTTACATGGGCACAATGCATGGTGTGAAAGTTCCAGAGACTTCAACCAGGGTTTTCTGGTGGCTGCCTTATGCACATGTTTCTACACTGATGTGCAAATCAGTGGTGAGAATGTGAATTTGTGTTAAGAATTCAAACTGCTTTGCCACCAGCGGTGGTGAGATTTCTTGGTTCTGTATGACTGGTAAACTAATGGTGAGTGACTCAGCTCACCTGCCAGGCTTCTCCTCATGAATGTCTCTAGAGGCAACCGAATTGCATCCCAAGTAAACACCCAGTATAAGAGCCAGGTGCTTCAATCAGCTCCAAGAAGATACCATGAGGTCATGAAAGAGAAACCCACTAGCTTAACAAGAAATATTCCTTCTGCTCAGGGAAAATAGGAATAAACCAACACCCTTCTATTTGTACAGGGCAGTTGAAAAGTTTAGGGAATTAATGAATCAAATCCTTTAGAATGTTGGTTTACAGAGTGGCAGATGCTGTCACATGCTCATCCTTAAGCTAAGAATGTGACAACAGGTGAGGCCTTTCAGCTGGGGAGTTTGTGTTTCCAAAGTTCACATTGTGAGAGGGGACCCTGAGAGAGTGATGAGGGAGGACATGGGGCCCGACCCCCTAAGTTAACAGCAAAGCCTAGCAGCAATGGGACTGCCCTGTAGGTGCCAGAAGCCACTCTTGTGTGAGGTCATCTGGAGTGGAACTCAGTCCTGCTGGAGAGGATGCTGACTGGGAGACCTGAGGATGCTGGGGCTGTCAGATGAGAGCAGGAGAGACCCCTTTGGAAGCAGAGGGTCCACCAGCCCCACGTGTCTGCAAATAGCTGCCAGAAAGCTCTGCAGAGATTAACTTTATAAAACACTCACCATATGTCAGAGGTCTGCTTGGAGCTAAACATTGGAAACCCTGCTCAGCTTTCTTGCCAGTCATCTAAAAGGGGGAACCTGGGGACACTGGAGAGTGGATGGGTCAGAGCAAAGGACTGGGAACCTGGCACGTCTGTCGGGGCCCTGGGACGAGTTGGTCTGGGGGGTGGACCGGACCTGCCTACGTCAGCCACAACCACGCCCCAGCAGAGACCTTCATAGAACCCGTCCTCGTCCATGTCTCCGTAGACGTAGAGGTATTTCCCCGCCGTAAGAGGCAGCTCAGCTTCTGGGTTTTCATTTGGCCCATCGAAGGGGTTGTAACTAGAGGAAGAAACACAAAGCCCAATAGAGACCCTGCTTGCAGATTGCCAGGTGGGCTTGCAGAATGCCGGGTGGGCACACTGCTTCTCTCCCGATACTAAGAACTCACAAATCCTCACAACAGTTTGGGGCTAATGAGTTCTTTCCACACTGAATATGCAGGCTATTGCTGGCTCAATGACACAGATTTAAAGTAAAAATATAATTCTGAACCCAAGTTATACATTCAGAATCCTTTGTATCAGATGACATATTTATGATTCTGACACTTTGGTCACACTTGTCTCTTCTACCACAACTATATGTTTCCAAATTAATAAGCAAATATAAAAAACATGAACCCTATTACCTTTTAACATATATAATTTAGCAACAGTGGAATTATATGATGTATACTATTCAGTAATCTGCTTATTTTTCACTTTGCAATACAGCACACTATACTTCCACCTTGTGAAACATTCTATCATATCATTTTTTGTGGATGTATAGTATTCCACTGAACAGGTTAACATACTTTTTTAACCAATTTCCTAATGTTGGGTATAATGTTGTTGTTTCTTCTAGCTCTGGGCTATTATAGTCAGTGCTGCATCAAATGCCCTTATAAACATATCTTTGCACACTTCCATGATTTCTTCCTAATGATAAATCCTAGGAATTATATTTGTCACACACACGCACATTTTTAAGGTCTTGGGTTAGTACTGTCAAAATATTCTGAAAAACAGATTCACAATTTTACCCTCCCCCGCCCCGCCCCCGGAGTGTAACAGTATCTGTATTCTCAAGTCCTCAACATACTGTGATTGACATTTTTAGAAGTCATGTCCAACTTGGAAAATTAAATACAGGAAAAAAATTTGGATGAATTCGGGATTTTCTAAATAAAAGGCTAAATAATTTAAAATAACAGTAAAGGCCTCAATTAAAAAAAATAAAAATAACATTCCTGATAGTTGGAGAAGCCAGAAACTGTAACATTATAATAATGTTAGAATAATGATTCACACATCAATAGCGCGAGGCAGTTTACCAACACTTCTGTGTGCATGTGTTATTTGACGGCCATTAAATCCTAGGAAAACAGAGAAGATAGTATTCCCAATTTTAACAGCCAAGCGAAGTAAGAGAAGGTGCGGAAAATCACAGGCTTATGAAGTGGTGGAGGGCTCCTGGATCGAGGCCTCCTGCTCCCCATCCTGTGCAACTTTAACCACATCGAGTCACTCGGGTCCGTCATCACCAGAGTCCAGAGGTCTATGAACATCATCTGACCATCTGGCCACGTACACTAAGTCAGCACAGGTGACAATCTGTGAGGAATGGACTCAGAGAAGCCTAGAATGCAAAGCTCAGGGGTGGGATGAGAGGGGCAAGAGTTCCTGGAAGAGGGAACAGCATGTGCAAAGGCCCAGAGACAGGGAGCAGGGTCCTCTTGGGGGAGCTGAGAAGACAAAGGTGCAGGTCTGCCGGGCCAGACTGGTTTGATCTGATCCCAAGAGTCCGAAGGTATCATGAAAGGGCCACTGTGCCTTGCACATGGCCGCTCCGCTGGACCAGGCATGGGATGGGAAGGGAGGGGGCATGGCTCACCTGGGCCCAGCTTGGCCAGCTCAGAGGATGCCAGCCTGGCCGTCGCCCCAGGGTACGGGTGTTGAGGGCTCCGTCTGAACAGTTGTGCCAGGGCCTTCTCCACACAGAGCAGGGAAGAGCCTCCACCCCAGGCCCTGCCAGCCATGGCCTTGTGTGGCCAGCATGCAGTCCCCTCCCAGCACTGTGACGCTGTCCCCGGGACGGTGAGAGAAAAGAGCATGTGGTGTGTGAGGCCCACCCAGGTGCAGCTGGCACGCAAATCCATGGGACCGGCTTTCCAACCCGGGAGCCCACAGCCCAGCAGCCACCAAATGCTTCTCTGATCTGAACGTCAGAAATTGGTGAGACTGCAGCAAGTGGTCCACTGACCAGCAGTATGGTTATCAGAAACACAATGGCTAGTAGCAGCTCTCGCTGGAGACACCAGAAGGTATTCAAGGAATATGGATTGGCTACAAGTAAGAGGCATTCCTGCCCTGCATGGCCAAAGATTAAGGATCTAGTGACAGAGGCATCTGCACCTTTGGCTACAGCTCCTGAACTTGGCTCTTAAACAGCTGTGTGTGCAGACCGTGGCGGGGGGACCCTGGCTGTGGTATCTGCCTCTGAAATGTCATGTTTGCCCGGCACTGGAGTATCTGCAGGGAGGAAAGCTGGGTCCTCACGGAGTATGAAGAACAGGAGGTGCGAGCTGCTTTCTGCCTGCCTGCTCCTGGCCGGTTAATTCACAGGTGTCTGTCCACATAGCAGGGTTTGGTCTGAGGCCTGCTTTCATCGCAGTCAGGTAGTGAGGCCCTGGGGTGGGGGGGCTAGCCTGCACCCATCCCCACCTTCCGCCATCCCCCCAGGTGGTCTAAGAGTTGTGAGTGACAAAACCGGCTCACGTCACTCCTCAGTGAGCGTGACCACCGAAGGCCCCTGCAAGGACAGATCGGCTGAGCGGCTGTAATCGCAGCAAGATGCAGCCTGGAGTGCCAGGCAGCGAGTAGGGACACCAGAGGCACTGATGGGCGGCCCTGGACAGCAGTCACCCCTGGCGACTTCCAGTTTGCTGCCTGTTTCGGGTTGAATTGTGTCCTCCCCAAAGGACATGTTCATGCTCTAACCCCTGTGCCTGTGAATATGACCTTACTTTGAAATAGGGTCTTTGCAAATATAATGGAGTTAGAATAAAGTCATGCTGGAGTGGGGGGCTCTAATCCAGGGACGGGTGTCCTTGTAGGAAGAGGGGAAAACACACAGACACAAGCAAGGAAGAGACAGTGTGAGGGTGGAGGCAGAGATGGGAGGGATGCCGCTGCAAGCCCAGGAGCATATGGGGCTCCTAGAAACCGGAAGAGGCAAGGAAGGACCCTTTGCTGGAGTCTTCAGAGGTCACGGCCCTGCTAACATCTTGATCTCAGACTTCCGGCCTCCAGAGCTGCGAGAGGATGCATCTCTGCTGTTTTAAGCCACCCAGTATGAGATAAGCTACCACCGCAGCCCTGGGAAGCTAACACACTACCACAGTCTGTGCACCAGAATCTCATCCTCCAGGGCCTGGCTGCAACACCAGCTCCTCCGCTCGGCTCACGGGGCATTTCCAGACCTGTCCCCTCATCTGCTCCAAAGTGTCCATGCTCACGGGCACTGGGCAGGTGCAGAGAGGGGCGGCGCCCTTACCTGTAGCGGGCAACACACAGGTGGACCTTCCCCGAGTATCTCTGCTTTGAGGTATTGGAGTTCCGTTCATTCTCCATCTAGGGAAGACATGAACGAATGTTCAGGTTATTGAAGCTGGAGGGGTCACATCTCATGCCTGCAACACACAGGAAAGTACTGGTACAGGCTCCCTGGGCTTTGGGGGGAATGGCCTCAGACTGTGGAGCCCCTGAAATGTCCCCACACCCCCGTCTGTGTAATGAGCCCTCAGTGTGGACCCCTTACTCACATGGAAGGACACTGTAGAGAACCCAGTCCCCAAACACCAAGAGTAAGACTTGAGGTGAAGGCCTCTCCCACCCTAATTTAAGGCATGAGATGGGGATGGTGTCAGGCCCCATAGCACACACTCAGCTTGCAGTGCTCTGCCCGCCAGGGGCTTGGCCCAGGAAGGAGACCACCCGCGTATCTGGCAGTGCCCAGCACTCAGGAAGGCTGCAGGGGGATGTGGTGTGACAGGCTTGTCCCCCAGGCCACCACCCTCTCTCCCCACTGCCTCGGGGTTTTCAGTGTGGGGACTCTGCCCACGGGTGACTCCTGCAGTGATCTCCAGGGGGATGTGGGGCTGGGCGATAGCATGCATGCCCCCTGCCCTCACGATTCTGCTCTGTCCCTCCCTGCAACACACCCTCCACAGGGAAGCTGGAGACGTCTTTTTAAACAGAAATTAGACCATGCCACTCTCGCCTTCAACCTTCCGGTGGCTTCCCACTGGACTTGGACAAGAATCCGAGTGTGTCCTCTGGCCCACGGCCTTGGCCCATCCCCCGCCCGCTCACCTCCTAGCTCCCATCCAGACACATCTTCCGGGCCCTTCTCATCAACAGAGCAGCACCCACGGCCCAGTGGCCCTTCAGAGGGACCCTCCTGCACCTGCACAGGCTGCTCCCCAGCTTGTCCCTGGGCCACCTGGCCTTGCTGCGCTAGCTTCACATTCAACATGATTTGGTTTCTACATGTTGACTTGCTGGTCTGCCCCTCAACCCTGCTGGGACACCATCTCCACGAGAACAGGGACCTCCCCTGTATGGTCACAGTGGGGTCCCCTCGCCCTGGCATTAATGACTGGCTCAGGAAGTGAACGGGAGTGAAGGAGGGGGTCGGGGAAGGAAGAGCGGCACAGGTCCACCAGCGTCCACACCAGACATACACAGGGTGGCCCCCGCCCGGACAGGACTCACGTCTGACTCAAATCTGCATCTTGGGCTACTGGATCTCGACAGAAAGGTGGGCTTGGCGGACAGAGGCTCTGGCTTGTCACCGGGGAGTGGGAGGGGCCGGATATATTCGCCAATCGCAGAGCCACTTCCAATAGCGCTCCCCTGACCTGGCCACAAACATTGAAACAAGTTGGAAAAGAGGTAAGAATGCGTTGGTCATTCGCCTTCCCTGGTCTTCTCCCTCTTTGGCGATAGCCTTCGATTTTCACTTTGGGGTCCCCCAGCTCCTTCTCTTAATCTACGTAGGCCGCCCTGACCCCACCCTGGCTCTGGCAGGTCCACCCTGGCTGTGATGCTGTTTGGTGGCAGGTGACAAGGGAGGGTCCACTCAGAGGGAATTTAACGGGATTCATAGGCAAAGAGGCTCCTCCTTTTCTTGGCTGCGGAGCTTGGAGGTGCCGCTGGAGGAGGAAGGTGCACGTGAGAACACACCTGCTCGTGAGCAGAGCCCCGAGATGCACGGAGAGAACCGGGTCCCCGAACCCAGCTGGACCTGATGCCACCTACTGGCTCCTTCATCCACTCTAGACGACAGACAAGTTCCTTTCTGCTCACACCAGTTTAGGTTGGCTTTGCTGCCACTTATGACCAAAAGAGTCCTAACTGGCCAAAAGGCCAGGTTTGTGGCTCAAAATACTTTCGGCAAGAGACGTGCAAGGGCTGAAGTAGTTCTCTTCCCATCCCATCCTCAGGGGGCCTACGGGGGCTGCCGGCTCCGCCTGCTCGCGTGAAGTGAGAACTGAGCGCTTAGCCTGATGCTGGCCTGGATTGCAGATTAAATGCAGGCATTTTATTAATATTAATACTTAGGATCCAGACGTGGAACACTGGCTACGATTCCCCTTCCCCAGAGTCCTCTGCCACCCGGGGCACAGAGCATGCTCTTCCTAGGCCTTCCTCATCTCTCTCCACAGCCGTCCCACCACGAGGACTGCCTTGCTGAGGAACATGAGTCACCAAGGCCAAATTGGGAAATAAAACCAGTTTGAAACAGTGTGAGCAGTGCTCCAATGCAGGCTGCCCCAGGGCACCTGTCGCACGCCCACAACTCCGGGGGATTAAGTGAACAGCAAGACAGCACCACTGTGAGGGGAACTGGTGCTGAAGCTGCACAAACGCAGGGTCCCCTGCAAGAATGTCTGATCGAGGAGGTTCAGGGCTTTGTTTTGTTCACTGCCACGGACCCCTAATGCCTGTAATGGTGTTTGCTGTGCAGCAGGTGCTAAAGGTTTATCAGACGAGTCAACTCCCAGAAGCGTCAGAATGCCAGCCCAGGGCCTGCCACAGGGCCCTTTAGTGCCTCAGACTAGTAACACTGCTGCCCGGCCCCTCAGCAACATGGAACGTGTCCCCTGCCACATGGCTCCTGTGGACCAATGAGCTGTGAGAGGAAGTGATATGTCCCACTTTGGGGCCAGAGCCATGTTTCCTCCCCACACAATGGCACAGGGAACATTCCAGAGAGAGGAGATCCCCACTCCAGTATTCCTGAGTGACGGTGACATGGAGCCCATTCCCCAGCCTGAGAGGGACCTGTGCTGTCGTGAGCCCCTGAGATGTGGGGCTGTTTGTCACTGAGGCAGAACATCACCCATCCTGACTGATGGTGCTGCTCCAGTGAGTAGCGCGGGATGGCACAGCTGATAAAGGTGAGACGCTGGAGAGTCATCTCAGCACATGTAACGTACACAAATCCAAGTCTCTAGAGGAAAATAGTTTGATCAGCATGGCCAATTTTTACCCATTGTCATCCTTGATGAGTGAACATTAGAATGGAAACAAAAGGCTGCAGCCGGTGCCTCTGCGTAGGGCTGGTTCCCGTATGCCCCTCGTCATGTGAGTGTTGCACTCATGACTCTACGCTTCAAAATAGGTATTTCCTAAAAAATATAGCTACTGATTCCAAATCCATTACTTTATCTGGTGTTTCACCAAAAAAAACCCTCAGCTGCCATACCAGAAGAAAGGCTGGCCGTGCCGTGGGATGGTGTAGGGACACGCTAGGCCACCGGTACCTCCCTAGGAGATTTCCAGGGATAATTTTGCTTATATGCAATTTTTGCCCCGCACACTGACTTTGGAATCTCACCCTCATGTCAGATGTGACCCCTGTACGGAATGTGAGTCCCGACAGCGGCTCACGCTCAACCTTTTGTGGCCCACCCGCCCCAGGCAGGAGGAGTGAGTGAGCAACACATCTGCCCAGGATGCCTTCTTGGACCTCTTGGCCAGCCCGGCATTCTTCCACCACCCTCGCTGCAGAGAGGAAGATCTGCGACGGACAAACGGATAAAGAAAATATCTATATACATGGTGGAATATTACTCAGCTGTAGAAAAGGACATCCTGCCATTTGCACAACATGGACAGACCTGGAGGACACTAGGCTGAGTGGGTGAGCAGGCTCACGACCACAGGGACATCAGGGGCTCACCTACATATGCAGTCTAAGAAAGTCAAACTCACAGAAACAGAGGAGCAGGTGGTCACCAGGGCTCAGGGCAGGGGATGGGGAGATGCCATTCAAAGGGCACAGAGCTTCAGTTATACCAGATGAGTAAGTTCAGGGATCTAGCACACAACAATGTGACTATCGTTAACGATCCCATATTATATACTTGACGTTTGCTAAGAGGGTAGATCTTCAATGTTCTCACCCCAAAAAAGATAAGGTAACAATGTGAGGAGATGGATATACTAATAAGCCTGTCAGTGGTGATCAATTCACAATGTATACATATATCAAATCATCAAGTTGCACACCTTAAATATATTTTTAATTGTCAACTACACCTCAAAGTTGGAAAAAATGTACAAAAATAAACACAGAGAAGGGGAAAAAAGGAAGGAAAAAAAAAAAAGAAGCCTTAAGCAGCAGCCCATAACAGGAGCCTTTGCCATATGCAGGAAGAATGTCCAGGGAGATTTTGGATGTGCAGGGGCAGCTCTCTGCAATGTTGGTCCCACACAGGCACGAGCAACACCACACAGTGAGGAAAACGCAGGAATGCACCAGGTGAGATGGGTCGTGCCAGTGGGGCCCATGGTGGGGTGAGGTGACAGTTTATTCAATGAGCTGGGTTAATTAGGAAGATGTATCTCCTACACGGTTATTAAACAGAAGTTGTGGTACAAACCTCTTCCGCTACCAGGATCTGGCCCTGGCTTAGCAAAGGCACATACCACTTTGGGTTTTTGTTTTTATTCAGTGTCTGTTTTCCATCATTATTAATCAGACCCCTCTTCCCAGATCCATCTCTGCACAACCCACTCGGGTAAACCACTGCTCCCGTCTCCACCGACGGGAGCTGCTCACGAACATCACACATTCTTCTGCTGTGCGGAGACGGGCTCGCCTAGCAGGCCGGGGCTGCTATATTTAGAAGGGCTGCTTGCAAGGTTGGGCCTTGCCTGGTGTCTGGAACCCAGCTTCTAAAATGTTCCCTACACTGGTAGGAAATGCCCCGACTGATGAAGCCACTTGCTGGGCCTAGACTAGACAAGCCACTCGGCTTATGCAGAACACCGCTCTCCTGGGAGTCTGGAGTTTGGGCATGTACAGCGCCCATGACCGGACCCCCGGCACCGGGTCTCTAAGGGACCTCCCCAAGCAGCAACACTGCACTTCTCACTGCACAGAGGGAGAGGTGCAGGAGTCTGCACGTGCATTTTTGTTCTCTTCTAGGAAGAACCCAAACTGTCTCACCCCTCCACCTTGCAGGTTTCCCAGCTCAAACACCATTTCCTGGCAGCTCTGCCCTGACGTTCCTAAAATACCCCAAGTCCTTCTCTGCCTCATCACTCTGTCTGCAGGCATCTGTCTGCACGCAGGCCACCTAGTCATTTATCTCCTGTCCCCACCCCCTGACAGGAGGCTCCACACGGGGCCCTGAGTGTGTGGGCGCAGTGTGTGCTTGGTCAGCGTGTGGAGGACACTTCGATCGTCCCCCTCGTCTTGTTTTTCACGGCCATGGGCTCCACCTATCATCCCCGCTGATGTGTGCACTGGGGGGAAGGACGTGGGAAGAGCAGAGAGGTGGGGAGGATGTCACTAGGATTTGAGCAGCATCCCCCTATTTTAATAATAAAAAGCACCAAAAAGCATATATCATATATTCTGATAAGGACTAGGAGAAATTTGGAAATTCTCTTTTGTGGAATTCCACAGTGGGTTCTAACACTCATGTCTTCTAAATTTTAAAGAAATCAACTTTTTAAACAGGTGGGCAGGCGTGGTCGTGAAACCCGTTTAACCCTGGTGCATCCTGGTTAACCTTCAGTGAGGATGTGGCACCTCCAGTGGCGTCTGATTAAATGACACCTGTGACCGTTTTGCCTGTGACCAGGACAAAAGTCCCCCCCCCCCAGACAAATTTAAACCATGCTGTTCTTCCTCTTCTCCTAAACAAAAACCTTAAAATTCATCACTGCCTTTGTTGGAACAGAAGTTCCAAGTACATCCTGGTGTCATCCACGGTTGCAGAGATGAGAAGGAAAAACCACAAAAGCAGAGGAACGAGCATTGCAGAGCGCTGGGGGGACCCGGCCAATAAATCCTCGCACAGCAGTTGCCAGTGCAGCCTCTACAGCCAGACTCCTGGGTTCAAATCCTGACTCAATCCTTTATCCACTGCATGACCCCACACATGTGCCTTGGTTTTCCCCATCTGCAAAATGGGCCTAAAATGCTGTCTTCCAGATTACATTTGTTGATAGCAGCAAAGCGCTAAGAACAGGGTGTCTGGGGTGCCCATGTGATCTAACCCTAAGGACTGTTGTGACAGGTCCTTGTGCCCTGTGCCAGGTGTGGGCACAGCCTCATGGATGGTCCACAGCCTTCCCCCCACCAACAGCCAAGGCAGAGGGAGGCCCAGGTGCTTACCTTTGCTGATGGATGTGGCTAGTCCGTTCATGAACTGAGGGAAAGGCTTGCTGGGGGCCGTGGGGACATCCAGCGAGGCCACCGTGCTGCTGCCCAGCAGGTCAATCTTGCCAGCGTGCTGCCGGAACTTCTCCAGGTCCCGAGATAGCAGGTTGAACTGCTCACTCTGGGTCCGGCATTTCTCTTCCAGCTCCCGAACCTTGGACTGTATGATAGAGGCAGGATGGGTGAGCAGTGGCATTGGTGGCGGGATGTGTGTGTGCACATGTTTGTGTTGTGTGCCTATGTGTGTGTGCCTGCCTGTGAGAGAGTGCTGGATGTGCATGTGTGTGCATGTGCACATGTGTGTAAGTGTGCTGTGTGCACATGTGTGCATTTGCATGTGAGAGCATGTTGTGTGTGTGCACGTGTGTGAGAGCATGTGCACGTGCCTGTGTGTTATATGTGCAGTGGGGGACTGCCTCCCACCTCCACAGGAGATCAGTGTCTGATAAACCCAGCTTCCCACGCAGCCTGGCTGTTGGCCAATGTGAGAAACCACAGGTGCCAAGAAATCCTGCAAACACACAGCTCCCAGCCAACTGTGGATTGTTCTGGGCTCTGTGCGCAACCCGGGCACTTTGTGGTTGGCACGCTTTGCCAGAGCTGTTTGAAATTTGGAGTGTGAGGCAGTGACACAGCCCAGGCTCGGGGGAACAGCTCAGTTGCTAACCCACTGATGCATTTTTTCTCCTCCTGAGCACCTGCCCCCCAGTACTGCAGAACCGGAAAGAACACCATTTTAAGCAATAAAAGGGAATTTCTACCTGCTGGATTTTGTTAGCAACATCACTGCACTTGCCGACAACACAAAGACATCTCAGGAGCCCTAGGGAAGGGCAGGTGCTTCCCTCAGGGACACAGGTAGGACAGGGTAGCCCAGCAAAGCTCCCTCCTCAGGGCAGGATGGCCCAGGCTAAATTAAGGCTGGTCTGGGGACAGCGGTGATCTCTGCGGGCTTCCTCTCAGGCCAGGTGTGTGTGAGCAAAGCCACTCTCTACCCTGCCCTGGGTACTCGAGGTCTGTGAGGCCCTGTCTCCTGTCATGGAGGTGCACACAGAGGAGGGTGTGTGGAGGGCCCACTCTCCTCCTCACCTGCATGCCCCCCTTCACACGCTGACCACTGGAGGTTGCAGTGGCTCCCTGACTGTCTGTTTCTTGTCTGTCTCCACGACTGGATGGTAAGCTCTAAGGTTTACTTCCCGGTTCACTGTACGTTTTCAACGCTTAGCACAGAACCAGGCACACGGCAGGTGCTTGATAAGTGTTTGCCGAATCAGTGAGAAGAGGGGAGCCCTGAGGAGCAATGTCATGTCCCGGTGGCAGCTGCTCACCTGGGGCTCAGGGCTCACTCGGGTGCATGCGAGGCCTTGCTTAGGGTGGCTGGGAAAACCCCATTTACAGCATTACTGATTTTGTATGTTGTCGGGCTTCCCCGGGGAAATGCCGGCTCCAGGAGAGCAGGCCTCATCTGCTTCCTTCTGCTGCATCCCCGGCACCTAGAACACACCTTGGTACCAAGTCAGCGCTCAACAGATGTGGGTGTGGTAAAGGCATGCAGGGATGCAGGACGGCTCGGCCACGGCGGAGCCCACCCCAGCCCAAGTGCAGTGCTCAGTGAGGGACGCGCCCCTGCCCTCCCCTCCCCTCCCCCACCCCTCCACAGGCATTAGGCTTCTCAGCTCCCTGGTCCAGAATGAAGTGCTATTTATGTCTGAGATCACGGGTTTCTAAAAATAAACCTTACAAATACCAAGCCTATAATTAATTTCTTTGGTTCATTAAGAAAACAATCAGCAGTATTCTTTTAAAAAGCTGAATGGGCTTGGCCAAGCCAGCTGTGTCCACTGAGGAAGGCACAGACCTGAAAATCTGTGCCCTGGGCTCAGAGACATATGGACAGTGTCCAGAGGGACCCTCCAGCCCAGGGACAGCTTGGGCCCCAGGAGCGGGGTCCACACACGCAACGGCGACCTCAGCTTCTTCATGGCTGAAGGCTCTGGCTCTGCCCATTCAGCCCTGAGAAAGAGCCACAGCCCTGTTGTGACACTGAAGTCACTCCCGTCCTGAGGCCCGGGGATGCCCCAGGGTCCAGCCACTCCCTCATCCCTGAGGGTGTCTTCCTGCAGGGTCAGTGGTCAGGCTGCCCGGAGAAAGCCCGTCCCTGTGGGTGAGTGAGGTCAGCTCTCCGGGGTGGGCAGATGCCAGAGTGACTGCAAACCACGGGCCAGGTGTGGGCGTCCATGAGGCCGGCGGGGGTGAGGCTGCAGGAAGTTAGTGGAGTACGGCACCAGGGTAGCTGCGTCCTGGCCAGGGTGTGTCTACCGCTCAGCACCAGTCTGGACCCACCATGGGCAGAGCTCCAGCTTTTCCAGAGAAGCAGGGAATCTTCGTTTCATGGTAAAATCTCAAATTGTACACATTGGTTGGCAAGTGTTTCAAAGGCTAATAAACAGTCCGGGCTGACCAGGCCATGTCTAGAGGCAGCTGTGGGCTGTGGCTGCCGTGTTATGCTCCTGCTTGGCCTGAAAGTGTGGGGGGCAGTCCCGCATCAGCAAGCTGGGTGTGGGGGCCAGGCTGCAACCGTGGCTTCGTGCCCTGTTGACACCTCCAGCCATACCTGCATCATCCACAATGCAGGATAATCCCTCACTTGGCCCTGGGCAGGGGGCACCAGGATCTCTAATTTGCAGTCCTCCAGGAGGGCCGATGTACTTCCTGGAGGGGTGAACTTCCTCTCTGGGGCAATGCGTTGCCAAAACCGGGAACCCCAGCCAAGGAGGTGAGTGCAGCATCAGGAAGGCTCAGGCCCACACCCAGAGGCAGCTGCCCCGGGACGTGCTGCCATCTGCATCTCCGCTGGCGCCGAGGCGTGCTAATTAGCGTGGCCAACATTTGGGGGAAAAAAGTAAAATTACAGACTTTTTCCCAAGCACGAGGAATGGGAGAAATAGGCATTCGTTGGTGAAATACATGAGGGTATTCAAGACACATCGATGGGCTCAAATATCTCAGCGCTGCCCACCTTTGAACAAATCGGGCGTGGACCAGCAAGGCCCTTCGCCTGTGGCCTTGGGGATGGTGCCCATGGCTGAGTGGCTAAGTGGTCCTGTGTGTAGACACCGATTCTGAGGACTCCGGTTGTCTGGGGCCCTGTGCAGGTACGTGTTTGTGGGCGTGCCCCACAGTGCCGAACTTCACGAGGCTTACAGCCCAGACTCGGGATGTGCCCTTTTGTCCCTGCCTGTCAACCAGTATTCATTTAACAAACGCCTGTCTGCATGGGAGGGTCTGGAGTAAGACTTGCTTTCACTACAACAACCTCTAGTGGAGTTGCAGGAGAGCAGCAAATCCTCTCCCCATCTCAAATTCCTACCAGTAAGAATCCCAGAGTTACGCCCGAGCACACCTAACTCTTGTGCGCCTTTCTTTTCAACTCCTTGCCTGAACACGGTCCCCTGGCCCTGCTGCAGCTGGCAAAGGCGTGGGCTCCTGGTGCCGGGCCCAGGCAGCTGGGGCTAAGTGCCTCCAACTGCCTGTGACTCACCAGCAGGACCTGCTTCCAAATGATGCGGGAAGAAAACAGCATCCCCACTGTCCTGCCCCAGGCTGGTGTATTTGGACATCAATATTTATTT
This sequence comes from Daubentonia madagascariensis, assembly GCA_023783475.1. Taxonomy (NCBI): domain Eukaryota; kingdom Metazoa; phylum Chordata; class Mammalia; order Primates; family Daubentoniidae; genus Daubentonia; species Daubentonia madagascariensis. The sequence continues at coordinate 22,679,816 of JAKFHU010001262.1, forward strand.
CAAGATTGAGAGCAGTGTCATGTCCCGGCTTGGGAGTGAGGCATGAACACACCCGAGTGCGAGCCCCAGTCGCCTGTGCCCAGCCCTGTCTCTGCGGCTCTTTCCCTACCACTGCCCCCCAGGGCTGGCCACCTGCGGGCACGGGGGTGTGGAGGGCACTGCTCAGAAGCGACTGCATCCTGACCGTGGTGGGGACAGATGGCACAGTCATCAGGCAAACAAACTATAATTGGAACAAACAGTAGAGGCTTGCAAATGTGGATGTGGGTATTTACAAAGAGAGGAAAACACACCCAAAGCCATGACTGCTAGCATCCCCACGTCCCTCCAGTGGCATCTCCCTCCTGACTTTCCCAGCTTCATAAAGAGGAGGTAGTGAGGTGGGCACCATGCCCTACAATCAGTGTCCAACAGGACAGTTTGGGGAGAAAAGGGGACACTATGGCTAATCACTCTAGAACCATAGGCAAAACCGAGGAACCTTCCAGGCTCCCCGAGTCACCTACTTAGGCGCAATTTGGAATCAAATTGTTCTGTGTGCTGTCTTTGTATGGATCCATTTATCATTTGCTGAAACCTACTATGTGCCAGGCATTGTCCCCAACCATCAGAGAGACCCCTCGGGTAAGCCAGCGTGAGCCACAAGGGACTCACGGCCACGCACCGGGCAGGCGGCTGGACAAACTCAGGTCTGTCTGCCCAGGGCCCACCCTGCATCAACTTGGGTTCAGATCTCAGGCCTTCCACCCCCTCACTTACGAGACCCGGGGGCAGCAAGTCACGTGACCTCAGGGAACTCAGTTTCTCCATCTGTAGGATGGGGGTGAAGCGTGCCCTCCGGGACCCAGACACGAAGATCTTTCATCCTCTGTGGCCAAAGACTCCACATGCCAGGGGTCCAGCTAATTAGCAACGTCATCCGGGGACTCCCGCTCACGTCTCTCGGTTGACTGAAACCCTGCCGCGGGCCGAGTGCCATGGTGAGCATGCGCGTCTGCACTCGTGCAAGCGTGTCAGCGTTCCCTGCCTCTCACCAGCAGGGTTCTCGAGGTGCTCAGTACCTTTTGAATGACGATTCCCATTTAAGGATGATTTTCACGGGCAGCTTGACACTAGTCCCTGCTCCGGGCACTTGCCTGTAACTATAATATGAGCAGAAAAACCATGTAGACTCAGCTGAATGGGCTCCGAATGTGGAATCTTGAAAGTAATTGCTCTGAATTCTAGAATCTTTACGACGAAATTTGGTATTTAAGTGTGACACGGTAGTCACCAGGGTGACAATGTGGTGAGTGAAGATTCACACTTAATGACTGTTGTGCATTCTATCATATAATCAGTGTGGACGCAGCCCCGTGGAAAAACAAGTGTCTTGCACGCTTGCTCCGGTAATGTGTTTAACGGGTCATCCACGTGAAGCACAGTGAATTCCAAGCCGGTGGGTCTGGGTCATCGAGTTTTCTTGTTTCTGTACAGATGTGTCTGCTGTTCAGTGTTGTGGACTCCTGAGTGGCTGCGCTGCCTGCGGACCCTAGCTTTGGCCCTCCGGGTGTCAATCGAGGCAGGGAAGGGAGGCATTGGGCAGGTAAAAACAGAGTCAGATTCAGTCCCAGGTGGCTGAACTCCCGAATATGGGATCTGACACAGTTCCCCTGTCCCCAGCCCACTTCACCTCCCAGCAAGGCACTCGGGGACACGGCATTGCTAAGGCCATTCACAGGGAGGGGCGGCTCCGTGTTTCCTCAGACAGCCCACGCCCACACACTTCCTGGGTGGAAAAGGTCGCTAAGAGATTTAGGGTGCAAAACGTTGGTTACGTGTAAATCTTCTTTATGTGTTCACTTCTCAGACTTTCAACTTGGTTCATGTTCTGTCACCTTTTAGTATCAAAGCTGCATAGTCATTTTGGTCAGAATCACATCCTAGAATTCAGATGTGGCAGGAGCAATGCCATGGGCCACCCCATGTGGCTTCGTTCCCTGGGCCCAGGGAGTCTGCGTTCCCCAGCTTCCCTCACAGGGAAGTTGGGCCAAGTCCCTAGCTCCAGACAATGGCCCTAAGCAGAGGCGACTCTGGTCTGTCTGCAGCTGAGGCACAGAATAGCCGTGTGAGCCCTCCAGTCCATGGGGACCAGGCAGCCACTTGTTCCTGACGGCATAGCCACCAGAGACAGGGAGCATGGGTCCGTGTCGCCCCTGGGAGGGGAGGTGCCCTGGACTCTGCCGGCGAGAGAACAACCTTTACGTGTTAAGCTTGAGACTGTGGTGGTTACTACACCCCAACCCCGTCTCGCCTTCCTCACACACCTGAGCCCAACTCACGCCTTCACTCACCCCCCACACGCATCTGCTGTGTGATTAGCAGGCATCTCAACAAGAGCCAGGTGGGGCTGACATCTCCCTTAGGCCAAGCAGGCCCAGGGCCTGGGGCCGCCATTCGTTTAGGGACACACGGAAGTGTTTTCATTTTAATCTCCTTTAAAATCAGAATAAAAATGTGATATAAAAAGAAGGAACACACCATAATGATTCTCATCTAGATTATATTCATCTTTATTCCCATGCAGATGTAAAATATAATTCTCAGTACTTTTTTATGGAGGTAAGGGACCCCCTACAGGCACAGGTGCCTAGAGCCCACTGTGGCCCTGACAAAGACTCTTGCGGGGAGGTGGCCCCACGTGTGCCTGGGGAAACAAGCACCCTGTCCACCCTCCTAAGTCCCCCAAATGAGACCCAGGGTGACAGGAAGCTGCTCATGTAAAGAACATTCCTCTGAGGCCGAGATGAGCAAGGGCTGATGCTGCCGGCGGGGGGCACTTTGCTCCAGGAGGAGACGACCAAGGTGCTGCAGAGAGATGAAGCCAACTCCTCCAAGACTGCCCTGAAGAATCCGCCACGAACCAACTGACAGGCGCATGCAAAGCACACAGCACTGGCGCACGCTCATCACGGGCGAGCTCCCCGTCCGAGAAGCCCAACCCCACATGGCTTAACTGGATGCTACTGACAAGCACTATGGCCCCAGCGGCAGTTCTTCCCTACACTGGAGAGAACGTTCCCAGGCCCGCGGGGCCTGGCTCTGGCGCTTAGGAACTGTGCATCCTTGGGCAAGTGGCTCAGTGTCTCCGTGCCGTGGCTGCCTAAATGAGGAGGAGGTGGAGGATAACAACTTCGTCGGTAGTTTCAAGGATTAAATCCGATGGCACTTGTCAAATGTCACGTGCAGAATGACTCCGTGACTCGCATTCCCACCCACTACGGCTGTGTCCAGGGAAAGGGCAGGCAGGTCCAGGCTGCACAGCTGGTACCCTGACTTTCAGTTCGACCTTGACCTCTGGTACAGTGTCAGGCAGGACGGCTGTCACTGCACCTGCAGGGAGGGTGCAGCTCTGAAGGGAGGGGAAGCCATGCCCTGGAGCTGCAGTTGAGGGCTTGGACCCTGGAGCCAAATTTCTGGGGTCGAGTCAGATTCCGCCCCTTACTGCCCAAGAAGCCCTGGGCAGGTCATTTAACCTGACTGGCCTTAGCGTCCCCTGAGTTGCGGTGAAGATGGAGTGATACGTGTGTCGTCTCTTAGACGCACTCTTAGGACAGTGCCTGGCACAGAGCACATGCTCAATACATGTTGCTGCTATTATTTTTCTCTTGCTTCTTTGTTTTGGCATGACTTTCTGTAAGAGCCAAAGAAATTACTTAACTAACAGTATCTGGAATCTCCCTGCTCTTAGCCTCTTAGGTTTATAAAAAGAGCTCTCTGTCTTGACAGGCAAGTTCTTGAAAACCTCTGTTCTATTCTTAGTTAACTCCTGACACATAACTTTGCTAAACCTCAAAACTAGCCCAGAGGATTCCTTGGATACTGGGACTCTTCTCCATGGGACGTGACCGGGGATAAAGACACCTCCCCTTCCCCCACCCCAAATATCCCGGCCACTCGTTCATCAAAAAACAGGGCTTAGAAATGTCAGTAGAACTGGATTTGTATATGTGGGTATGTTGAGGGTTTTTTATTTAACATGTGTTCTCAGGTAAATCTTATCTAGTAACTATATTACATCTAGCTGGGCAAGAAAGTGAGTTGTTCTACTCAGTAGAATATTCTGTCTAAAGAAAGTCACCAGTGTCCCATCTAGGATGCACCGAATGATCCAAGGACATTAACACTTAGAAAGGAAAACTACACCACACACAGCAGATTGTTCTTTGACGGCTGAGTGGGCAGGATTTTACACCCGTGGTCTCTCGGTCCACACCCCTGGTGTAAGGTATTAAATGGTTATTACGGTGACAAGCCACAAATCAGCGAAGACCGCCCAGGGAATGCACTCCTGAAAATATTTTCTCCTTCCCAGTTACTGGCCTCACAGACTGTATCTAAAGAATGCTTCTCAAATTCAGTGGCATCACCAGCACCTGCAGGGCTAGTTAAAACAGATTTCTGGGTCCCACCTCGAGTTTCTGATTCAGCAGGTCTGAGAGATTGGGAACCTCAGAGGTTTAGAAAACTTTCAAAGCCCTGTTCTGAGGGACAGCTCAGCTTCTCCTCGACCCCAGAGGTAGTAAGAAGGGCTGTTGTCTGTTAAAAGAAGGAACAAAGGCAGCCTGTTGGAAGGAGCTTGCTGTTTGCCCATGGCAGACGCAGAACAGAAAGGGGCACCGCGCAGGTGTAACACTCAGGTGTGAGGCTTGAATTCTGATGACCAAATAACCAAATTCTGGGCTGTCAGCTGGTTTCTCTCACGCCCACGTGGCTGGCCCAAGGGCAGAGTCAGTTCTAACCATTCCTCTTCCCTGTGGTCATCTGAATCCACAGGCCTGGCCTCCCAGCCTGAAAGTTACAGCCTTGGAGAAAACGGGGAGCCACGTGCCTGGGCCTGCTCAACACTGCAGAGAACACTCTGTATGCAGATGCCAGATTAAGGCAAGTCCCCTCTTGTGGGGCTCCTGAAAGCAGCTCCTCAGCCCCCAGGTTAAGGAACCTCGACCCACCCCCCGCCACACACACACACTGCATTAGAGAGCTTTGGTTCAGGTCAGCACCTCAAGGTGCCCCGTCCAGGAAGAAAAGGCAAATTGAGCAGGCCCAGGGACTTGTGGCTGCGTCCATGCACGGGGAAGCATCACCAAGCACGCTGAGACAGGGAACACATAACTCTCTAGAATACCTGCATGCTGTCCAAGGTGTTCTGGACGTAGAGCAAAGCAAGACACAATTACAGAAAAATGTTGTAAATAAAAGAAGACACAATTCTCAGCACATCCACACTGCCTTTTCCATTTTTCAAACCAAAGCACGTTGCATTGGGACCATCACCACGTTTCAAAGCATGCGCCACAACAGCACGGGCAATAGACCACAGCCGGACTGTGGTGTTGCAGCAGCTCAGAAGGCAGATTGAAACAACACGGATGACCAAGTCAACAGCCTTGGGGCAACTGGGGAAAAGGATCCACCTTTCCAGCCACGAGATTAAGCAAATTAAGGTGCAGTGGACAATTCAGGCCAGGGGAATCAAATTATGTTCCAGGGAGCTATATGGCCATTTGGAGGTCTGTCTCCATTCTCGCAGGTTATATATTTTTCTGTTTGCTATTCATCACACTCATCCCTCCAGATAGTCATTAACTAATGGACACTTGCAAAAAATCAATTTTAATATATATGATGATAATGATGAAACCTTTTCCTGCGGGAGGAATAGATTTTAAAAGGCGATGTAAGAGATGCATATATTCTAAGTGGTTGCTGTTCCCCTGGGGACAAGGAATAGGGCCGTCCTAAAGAGAGCAACCCCATCCTTTCTCTGGAGACCTAACCCGGGAGGAGGCCACACTGGGGCCAGTCCACTCCTGCTCGACCAGCTCCTTAAGGGGTCGTGATCAGCATGGCCTTTGTCCTCAGCAGGTGGAGGGCTGGAGGCTCACTGCAGCCAACCCACTGTGCATGACGGATGTGGATAACAAAGGCCTCAGGTGACCCCAAGAGCTCTGTCCCTATCTGCCTGTCCACTCACTCCCAAGGAGGCTGGCATCAGACCAAGAGCCAGGGACAGGAGCGGTCACTCCTGACACACCACCCACGCCAGTGAGATGTGGCGCCGGCTCCCTTCCAAGCCACTGTGGGTAGCACAGGAAGGCTACTCACACCATGTTTGTGGGATGGTGCCCGTGGAAGTGCCTCCGATGGCACTGGCTGCTCTGAATCCTAGGCCTTCCTTTCTCTCATTCTGGAAATGCCTCCCAGGACCAGTGTCACACCCCAAAAATGCACCCCTGCAGCAGTTTCTCAGAGGACAGGACGTCCACAGGATGGTCCATCTGCCGCTTCTCCCAGGGGAACTGAGTCCTTGCTTCCCAGCCCAGGGGAGCCATCGAGGAGCACAGACCACATCCGAGACACACAGTTCTGACCCCGGCTGTGGCTTGGTTTCCTCACGTACAAACACGGAAATCGTCACGGTGCCCATCGTACTGGTTGCTTGTGATGACGACAGGAGACGATGCATGAACAACATCTAGCAGCTGGTGTGCAGTGGGCACCTACACACTATCTGTCATTTCTAGTGGGCGTGAATGTAATTCTCCCCAACCTCACCCGCCCCCGAAAGAGAGCAGGGGTCACTCTTACCTCTAGCAGCTGCACAGCACCTTCATGTTCTTTCTTAGCTTCAACCTGAGCCTTTTTCATGGTAAAAAAAGGAAAATTATTAAAGGGAGAAAAAGAAGAGAATCAGAGTGATTTCTGAATTATCAGGGCTGGGTCAGTTATTTTTATTCTCCTAGTAAGCCCCTAAATTCTAAGGGTCTAAATCAGTTTCCATTTTTTTGTCTCCTTTGGGCTGGATGGAATGGATTTGGGTTGGGTTTGATGCTCATTGTGAAAACTGAAATCGCGTCCTAACCTGACAGAGAACGGGCAGACTCGTGGGATTTGGCCGGGCCACACAGGCGGGTGTGGGGTCCCAAGTCTACTCCTGAGAACGCAGAGCAGCAGGGTAATCTTTGCCACGCCCCTGGGCGGCACCTTCATCCCTCAAATGTCCTTAACTGCTTGGGAAACAGAACATAATCCTGCAAATCTGACCCCCAAGTGAAGTAGCTCCTGGTTTCCTGAGACCTCACTGGGCCCCGGAGCAGGTGCTGGTGAGGGGTCCTGGGCATGTCACAGGCTCTCAGCACCTCCAGCCTGCAGCAGGGGCCACCCTCTTCAAAGCACCAGAGCAAAACCACGTGCCCCACAGAGTAAGACATTTTAAAAGTTTCACTAAAGAGATTTCTCAGGATGGCTGCAGCCTGGGCCAAAGGGCAAATTCATACAAAACTGAAATGCACATGATTATTCCCTGTCCTCACAGACCCAGAAGTTCTAGCATCATGATGGCAGCAAATATCTATTGTCTTCTCTCCTGGGAGGACCCCAGGACTTGCTGGGATCTGCCCCTCCCCTGTACTGAGCAGGGGCCCAGACTCTCAGTGAGTAGTGACTGCGGGGCACGTGGCCTTTGCCTGGGAACAGTGGGGGACAGGGGCACCCCTATCCTGTCGGACTTGGCCCAAGAGTAGTTGAGGCTGGAGTGGCCCTCACGGTGGCAAGACAGCTGCTGCAGCTCCATCCTGCACCACAGTAAGACAGTAGACAGTACTGCGAGGCCTTGGACTCAACTGTGTCCAGCTGGTTTGGGCCCTGGATCCAGCCATATTTGAAGTCAAAATTTCAGTTATGTGTACAAATAAAATTTTCTTTTTGGATTTTCTCTGACTTGAAGCCGAGAGTGCCAATGAACACAAGTATCAACTGCTGAAGAATGTGATGCTTCCCATTTTAAAGTTGGAGAAACTGAGGTTCAGCAGGAGTCTGAGGTTGTACCACAAGACAGAAAAGAGAAGGTGTCTCTGGCTCCAGCCTGCACCACATTGCCATGTAGTGTATCCATCAAAGTGGCTTCAGTGGTCTCACAAATATTACTAATGAAACAGGAAAACACCAATCTTTAAGGAGGATTATTTCCTGATGCTACGGTGCACCTGCCTCTTAAAATACTGAGCGCTAATAAAGAATCCACATATGACACTAAGGCTCACATTCAGAATTCTCAGTTTCTGGAGAAATATTTTCTCTAGGTACCTAGAAAATTATTAGTGATATGCCACTCAGTATCAAAATAAGCAAGTGAACATTATCTTAACAGCTTCTACTTCTTGCTCACAAAATTCCATGAGCTGGAAAGAAGGAAGAGCTTGGCTTCCCCAGCACCGACTAAAAATGAAAAGTAGTCTGAGATTTCTATAGAGTTCATTCATATGCATTTCATTCTCACATGTTCCAGTGAGGTTTCTAAGAGCTGGGCAAGTGACTAGGACACAGCACATTAATTACACCATTCTTGAATTCTGCTCAATCATCGAATGCTTCAAATCATTCCTTTCAAAGTGAACACAGCAAGAGCAACCATAAATAACAAAATAGAAAAAAAGACAAACAGGCAGAGAAATATAGGGATTATACAAATAATGCCACCATTGAGTCAGTCGAATCAAAGATAGTTTTCAACTGGCAGGATTAAAAAACAACAAAAAACTCCATAGCAGGCTGTTAAAACTCAGCCGAGCTGGCAGCAACAACTGTTTCCGGCTTCGGATGAAAATCAGGAGTTCGTTTTTGCAGGCTACTTGCAAGCTGGGCCATTTGGGCAATCAGAATAGATTGTTAAAATTAACAGTTAAAATTGGCAGTGCTGAGTTCTTACAAAATCTAAGCAACAGCTTAAGCGAGGCTCATTTCAGGAGCCACTGCCAATTTGCAGGAAAGTGTGACCTTCGTTTAGACGAGACCTCCTGCAGAACAGGGAAACTTGAGAGGAACCGTAGCTCTCACAGATGCCCACACTCCTCCTGACGCCAGAAGAAGTGACTGTCATCCAAGGGGTCAAACATCCGGGAGGGTGGGTCACTCTAGCGCAGCAGCTGTGTCCCGGGAGGCGTTCACAGAGGGGACAGCAGGTCTCCTACTGCCCAAGTCCTGGACACGACACTCAGAACCACCCAAGCACCATGGTTAGGATGGAGTAGAGCGAGGGTCAGCGACTGGTGTTATTTAAGGTTGTCTCCACAGAAAAGTGGATGAGAGCGTGGAACCGTGTTGAGGGCTGCAAGGACTGTAGAACCAGGGTCTTTGGTCTGGCAGTCAGCAGAGCTGAGGATGCTAATGAACACACGCCAATACTCCAGGAGCATCCAAGACTGAGGCGGACACCACCCGGAATCAATGCAGAGGGTCAGTCTATGACCTCACCCACCCACCCCAGCCATCCACACACAATAACTGAGGCCAACACGTCCGAGGGAAACACTTGAAGTCCAGTCAAAGCATTAATTATGCATTGCATGGTGAATTCAGCTTCTCTTAGCATCACACATTTCAGTTGTAGCCTTACAACTGAAAGCAATCATTTTACAAATGAGAAGAATTCTAAACCACAGTAAAATGGTCAGGTCTGCAGGTGAATTTTAAATATGGAGAAGCCCTTTAGTTCACACCATTGGATTATCATAACTGATACTCATTATAAGACAAGGACACAACCTGCATAAGAAACCGAAAGTCTAAAGCAACAGAGCGCCCGGGACTATAGGATCCCCATCTCCCTGTCACCACAAAGGAATCCCCAAGTACTGTAAAGTGTGGCAAAATGCCCCCGTATTCCAAAGAAAACCCACTCCTGGCTTACTTCCACATACTGCACATCAAGAAAAAGAACATTACGGGATCCTGGAAGCAGAGGATCAGACAAAGCACAGAGAGGTATGGAGGGAATTCCCAGACCCCAACTCTGCACCCAGCCTCGGGAGCAGCTGCAGGAGGAGTCTCCAAGGGGACAGTGCAACTCCAATTCCCTCCCAGACTCAGGCCTTCTCGAGAGAAATTCCACAGCTCCCGCAGGGCCCTCAGGAATACAGGAGCGATGGGCACACAGAGAACCAGGCAAACAAACAAAGACAATTAACTCCAAGGAAAGGAAAAAGCCGTACAAAAAAGGAAATGCTGCCACCCGCAGAGCCCGGGGAATTCGGTGGGAAGAGCGGGTGCTGGTGAGGGCAGAGGGTTTCAGTTTGGGATGTGATGTTTCAGGTCGTCCAAGTTGCCATGTCAGGCGGTGTCTGGCTAACAGAATTGTGGCTTAGACGCAGCGGCTGACTTGCACTCTAAGTTCAGGAGCTGTCACGCACAAGTGGTGCTGAAACCCGGGACGAGCCGAAGTCGCCGAGATGGCGAGTGTGGACTGAGAAGGGACGTGGCTGAGGACTGAGTCTTGGGGTTGCTTGCCTACGATGTGTAGAGGGGTCTGCATGGGAGGAAAACCAGAAGGGGGTGGTGTCTTGAGAGCCGACGACTAAAGCGGGCCCCTGGGTTGAAGAAAATGAACACAGAGAACCAACCCCCCGGCATGAAGCCCACGCGGGTGACATTAGCGGGTGCCACGTGATGAGGGTGAGCATCCCATTAGAGTGGGCTCCAGAAAGAGCTGGGGCTGTGGACAGAACGGGGGGCTCCCTGGGTAGCCCCACGGTGCTGACTCATCGGAACCACATTTGGACCTGGGATAGTCCTAAGATGACTGGTGACTTTTATCCTGGTAGGGGGACAAGGGCCAGTCTTTGGCTGATCCCTGGCCCTAGAGCAGAGCCATTACTCCTCGGTGGGTCACGCGCTCCTGCTCTATGGCTACAGTTCCAGAGTCAAACCCTGTCCCCTCGCTGCCTGCATCCTGACGCCCTGCCTCGTTCCTCCTTCTGGCACACGCTGGGCCAGCTCCCAGTGAGCACTCGAGCCTTTGCGGTTCCCCGCTCCCCGCACGCTCTCACCCCAGCTCCCGGCGCGGTGGGCGTCCCATACTCACTTAAATCTCGCCCTTAACTAAAGTCGCGGCCCCGTCAACCTCCCACTTCGTACTATTTACTTCCTCCGCGGCCCTTGTTGTAATGCAGACTTTTCGGTCTTGCTTAGTTACCTTTCCTCCAGGAGGGCAGAGCCCAGGCTCACTCGCTGCCGTGTGCCCATTTTCCAGAACGACGCTGAGTGGCTGACTCAGAGGGGCAGACAGCCGGTGCTTGCTGAGTGAGCGAGTGAGGGACCCGGCCAGCAAGTGTAGCCTGACGGACAGCAAAGGGAAAGACGAACTCTGGAGAGAATCCGCAAACCTCCTTCCACTCGGGATTCAACCTTCCTCTTCTAACACTTTTCTAAAAAGCCAGAGCTTCTAAGAAATTACAAAGCTGACACATCCCTATTTCATCTACTTTCTCTTCCTCTGCTCCCCTCACTCATGGAGCAGCAATGTGTCCAAAATAGAGACGATGATGAACAGGCAGGAGAAACGAGCAAGGGAAATAATACCCAAGAGGTATCAGGGGAGCCGAATGATAGGGTCGGTTCCAGTTTGTTTTCCTCGGCATCAAACGCTTAGTAAATATAACTCCAGGCTCTTGGAGAACGCTCTGCGAGAGGACACGTCCTGTCGCCCTCACTAGACAATATTTATATTTCTGCAGACTTATTATCTGGCCCAGACAGTCCCAGCCTGGGGACATGGCTTCCGGAGTTGCAGGGAGTGAGCGCAGGTACCATCCAGGCACATCCCGGCCACGAGGAAGGTCCTTTAGGCTCGACAGAAGATAAGAGTAACATTTCTGCCTGCGTCCCAGCAATACCCTTCGCGGATAACATCTAATGAAATATTGCTTCTCAGGGCGCCTGCCAACTTATTATGACAGGCAATAAGGGCTGTGACAGTCCCATCAGCGCTGGCTTAATGAAATCTATCTTTAACATGATCTCACACTAAATGATGAGAGAAAACAGCAGCAGGAGTTGTCTAACCTGTTGCGACAAGCTCTGCCAATGAACTCCGGAGGACAAAAACCACTCTGATGGATTCTTATCACCAACTGGGTCAGGCAAGCAATCATGTGTCTGTATTTTGAGATCCAAGACCTGGAGAGGCTGTCAGACAGGTCGAAGGGCCACAGCCAGCAGAGGGGTTGCCTGACGTCCACCCCAGCCGGTGCCAGGTGAGGGCTGCAGACCAGCGGGGAGGAGTGGCAGGGCCGGGGGTACGCACTGGACTTTGGGAAGAAACCGGAGAACCGGTCACAGGTCTCCGTGTTCTGACTCTCACTGCGGGCGCCCAAGCCCCTTAGCGCTTAGCCTTCCTGCCATTGAGCGAGAGACAGCGGGACACGGCTGAGGACTGAAGTGGGGGTGGAGTTGACCTTCCCGGCCCCCAGCGCCGTGCAGATGCCCTGCAGGTGCCGTGCAGGTGCACACTGAACCTCTCGGTCCTTCTGCTGTGGCCTCTTCTCTCTCGATTCCTCCCCCTTTGCCACTTCTTTCTTTCTCCTCACTGTCTCCCTTTTCATTTGGCAACAGGATCATGCTGTAAATATTGCTCAGCAATTCGATTTGCTTGCTTAATACACCACGTCAATAGCCTCGAGGGAGCAGACATAAACCACAATGACTCCCTTTACTGACACCACACTGGTCTATGGTGTGGATGTACCACGATGGACACAGCCATCGCCCCTGGACAGCATCAGTTTAATCTAGTTCCCCACCCCCTTCTCCCATGTAGCATTACTGCAAATAATAATAATAATAATAATAATAATAGTCCATTTGAACTTGTTCCTGTGTTTCCTGCAGGGCATAGTCTCAGGATGGGGGTTGGAGGGTCAGCATCTATATGCATTTTTAATTTTAATTGATGCTGCATATTACTTCCCCCCAAAGCTGAAGCAATTCACACCTCGGCTAGCAATCTGTGGGAGTGTCCTTTTCCCCACAATCGCACCAGCTTTGGATGTTAGAGCTTTCTGCTTGTTTTTGCATTACCGAATGTGAATACTCGAAACTTTAGAAAACCCAGAGCACACAGGGAAGCAAAAACGACCGAGTCTTTCTGTGCAAGGAAAGAGCGGGAGAGGCCCTCCAGCCAGGGAGCCAGGCCGAGGGTGGGCTGCCCCTCCACCCTCAGACCCCCCGCCTGCCTCTCCTGCGTGCCCAATGTCCCCCGCGCCCCAGACCGCCACACTCACCTTCTGCAGAAGGTCGATTTCCTGCTGCTTGGCGCTGAGGACAGCCAGGGCCTGCTCATGCTCCGCTTCCAGCTGTTGCCGCCGTTCCGCGGCCTCTCGCATGTGCTGCAGGGACAGGGAGAGTCCGGCTGAGCATGGCCACAGTGCCTGGGGCGTGCATCTGCACCAGAGCGCAGCCCGGCTCCACCTGGCCCTGGGGCCTGCCTAGTCCTGCCTTTCCTAGGGCAGCAGAGCCAATGGGGGACCCTGGTGCCAACGAGCCTTCTACGTCCTGTTGCTCCTTCTCACACCGCGGAGAGCTCGAGGCCCTCCTGCAACAGTGAATCTTCTCTTGTTCCTTGCTTTGAAAAAGTTAATCTCTCTCTTCATTTTTGCTCGGGTCTTCTGCAATAACCACTGAGGTTTACTGATCTTTCCCTATGTGCATGGCACCATGCCAAGCTTTTTACCTGCACTGAAGCCATGTAATCCTCGTAATAACCATAGGAAGAAGGTACTGTAAATGGCCCCATGCTACAGAGGGGAAACTGAGGCACAGAGAAGTCATCTGTGCCCACTTCACAGCTGGTAAGTGGACGTCTGTCAGGAATTCAAACCCGGAGTCCTTGATGGAGCTGACGAATCTCAGGTTCTGGTCCCGAGTGCTGGCTCTGGGGACCCGAGCACTCAGCCCCCTGAGTCCATATGCTCCTTCATTTACCCCTCTGGAAAGGTCCCAGGGAGGCCCCTGTCAGCCTGTTTCCTGGAGCAGAACGAAGGGGCCACGTTCCCGGCCCCATCCTCTTGCCTACTTGCCCCCTGAGCACCCATAGCCTTTGCCTCACCTGCAACAGGTCCCCAACCACCAGGAGTCACTGTCAGGACAACCGACAGTGAGGATCAGAGGCCACCGGCCCTACAAGGCTGTTAACAGTGATCCACTGCAAACCCTGGCACCAAGGCACGAGGAAACACACGAGAAACGGCAGTGACCTGGACTGATGTTCACACCAGGAACAGCACAGGAAACGTTTTACGGCGCCCCACATGCCGCGCCAGAGGGCTTAGGCAACCAGGTGCAAAATGTTTGAACTTCATTGTCATTGCCTTTTAATATTTTTTATATTATTAAATGTATGTAAAAGGTGACTTTGTGGTCAACATTTTAAAATTTGGCTCTTTTATATAAAAGTCCAGATTCCTTCAAAAATGGGAAGATTGAGCCACACGTCCCACCTGGAAACCACCAAGGGAAGCGAGTGGGAGCTGTTTCCTCCGACTGCCGCCGCCCCTGGACCTGCCCCCACGTCACCTACATCCGAAGGGCGCAAAGATGACCCACGTCATAAAACAAGGAGGTACCTCGGCACAGCGGGGCATGGGGGACCCAACATACCTTCCTCTGGGCTTGAACTGGTTGGTGATTTATTTTTATTGATTTATTATTTTACAATTCTATTGATGTGTAGTCTTTTATTTACTTTTAGCTGGTTTGGGAGTCTTAAAGGATCACAGCCTTCACAAGTCTCATCAGGAGGTGGGACACACATGTCCACGAGAAAGTCAATGACTTTGCTTCCTGGGGTGCTGCCAATTCACACTTGAGCCAGAAAGAAGACCCTGAACAGAAGCGAGAGGGCAAAGGGGGCGGAGGGACCTGGCTGCGGAGGGGGCCACGGCCCTATGAGAGGAGGGCAGAGAGGAATAACATATTCCCTCACCATCTTCCCAAAGGCCACCCCACCCACGCCACCTAAAGATCCTTTCTTCTGGGAAATACCTTGGAGCTGAACCATTTTTACTGAGGATGGGGAAGGTCTCTGTTTTTCATTGTTTGAGGTGCTGCAGTTTGTGTGTTATTTAAGGAGCTAAGTCTTCCTCTGTCCTGTGTTCCAGGCCTGGTGACATCCTGCACTGAGTTCACCTCTACCGTCTCCTGAAGAGGCTCCCGGTTGCCTCGGAAGCTGCATTTACCCTGCACCTTGGCAGGCAAGTGGTGGTTTAGCTATTGCTATGGAAACTTTCGCAAGAACCCCCCCATAAAACATAGGCATCTTGGTCAATTACCATAACCTGTTCCTGCCGGGACTGAAGGGGTGGTCCACCTCTGTGTGTGGGCAGGATGGGTGGGGAGATGGCACTCGGGCATCCTCGTGTCCACTCCCACTCAGGGCTCGACCAGATCTGACCCTGCCAGGAAGGAGGCTGGCCATGGGCCAGGCAGCCTTCCCAAGATCCGGCAACATGGCTCTTCTGGTTCCACCAAGCTGTGTTTACCAGTTTGGGTCTAGCAATTTCTCTCTTTATGACAACTCGACTCCCCTACACCCACTGCCAGCTCACTGTGGCTGTATGAACCAGCAGCACATCTCACAAGGCATTTTTAGGAGGACAGGGACATGCCACTGAGACAAACAAACCAACAGAGGCCCTGGAGAGGCCCTGCAAGTTCCTCCCCAAGCCCCAGCTCACTGACTCAGAGCTGTGATGCCGGGACTGTTCTCTGGTGTCAGGTTTCTTCGTGGTGCCCAGAGCTCATTAAAACTGCTCATCCTGACAGACGTTCACGGGATTGCTCTGAGGCAGGTGGAGCCCTTGCGGAGACCTTCCAGTTCCAGCGAGCGACGTTTCCGTTCCATCTGCTCATTCATTTTTGTCTTCTATATAGTTATCCATTTGACCGACATTTATTGAGCACCTACAAGGTTCCAAGCAGCCGGGCACAGTGAACAACGAGACTCTGCCTTCGGACCTGAACATTCCAACCGCGGGAGCAGGTAGTCAAGGCCTGGCACGTGCATGGGGCGTGTCAGAGCGTAGTGACAAATGTTAGACTGAAGCACTAAAGTTGATATTCAACCATTTTGACGTGTCAGGATGGCTCTTTCATGTAACCTCACACTAGGTTCCCCCTAACACGGTGATGAAATTGCCACCTCATACTGTGACGAGACCGCGCTCACTCTGTTATTCATTCATTCAACAAATACTTACCAGCTGATTATTTGTGCCAGTCACCATGCCAGGTTCTGAAGGCAACAACACAAAACAAAAACAAAATCAAAACAAACAAAACCAGTTCTCTTGGAGCTAAGATCTGGAGGGGGGAGACATGAACACATTAAATAATATTAATATGTAGTGCGACAGGTGGTCCTAAGTGCTATGGACAAACACAAAGCACAGGAGGAGGGCAGGGAGTGGTGTCAGAGGTTGGCATATTAGGGAAGGTGGCCCGGGAAGGCCACCAAGACAGCGGCACTGGAGCAGGGACCTGAAACAGGAGGTGGAGGTTCCACATGGCCGTGGGTGGACAGGTCCCCCGGGTGGGGAGCAGTGTGGTGCTGGGAGGCCTCCTGTCCTCGCCTAGATGTGCCCCTGAGCCACAGCACTGACAGGGGCTGTGAAGGCTTCACCAGCTCCTGCGAAGCCTCCAGAACTTCCCCCAGACACTGGCTCATGGGCGTGGATGATGTCCCATGGGAAGGAAAGACGGTGGGGGAGGAAGTCTTTATTCTCCATCCCTTCGAGGGGCAACGTCTTTCCCAAGTACGCCAGCTGACCTTCGCCTAGGTCTCCTTGGCCGGAAGGGGCCAGATGCCCCCCAGGCCAGCCTCTGACCACCAGCAGCCCAAGGCATCTCATGATGCAGAGGAGGCCCCTGTCACCTCTCAGCTCAGAGCATCAAGACTGACAGCCAGTGTGTTCCCAACCACTGCCCCATTTCTGGGTCGAGACAACTTATAAACAGCCACCTTCATCCTGAAACACTGTGAGGGCCAGAGAAGCAGTTTCAGACCCCCAAGCAGCCAACCTGGTTTGGATGAGCGATTATGCAGCTGTTTAATTACACTATGGTTCTAGCTAATTTTCGTGCTTCTATTTATTTTGGAAGTGGGCACTGCCAAAGGCAGCCTGTGTAATCTTAATTTAGCTTTGGGAAGGAAGTTATTAGTGAAAGGAGGAAACCATTTTCCTTACAAGGACTCATTAGAAGCATTAACCAAATACAGAAATAGTTCCAGGCGTGGTGCTGCAGGCTTCGGAGTCACTAGAGGATAAAGGAGTGACAGGCACTTGGTGGGCTTCTCGCTCAGAGGCGCAGGGGGAGGAGGGTTTATAGACCCAATGGACAGAAACAACCAGGATGAAAATAGCTTTTAAGTTTCTCAGGCTAATGAGTCAAGTCAATATGAAGTAGTCATCAGAAAGGCATAAATTCCACCCCTTGAAAAATATGTGTGAGGCTGGGAGAACAAGTTTTGCTGGGGACTTTTGTTGGCTTCCACGTCCATCTCCCCAAATCTTACCTGTCTCGCCAAAGCCCACATCCCCCTCCGGCCACTGCCCATGGATCTGCTTCTGCCCTCAGCAAAGCTTCATAAAAGGGCCGATTCCACCCACTGTCTCCATGGCCTCACTTCCCAGTCACTCCTCAAGCTTTTGCAACCTGGCTTCCCTCCTGTCGCTCAACTGAAATTCTCCTGCTAAGGGGGCCGAGGAGCTCCCTGTTACTCAAGCCAGTGGCCACCGCTTGGCCCCATGGGACCAAATCTCTCAGCAGCACCTGACACAAGGGGCCCCTCCTCCTTGACGCACCCTGGACTCTGGCCCTGTAGACCAAGCTTGCTGGTTTTCCCTCCTCTGACCTCTGCTGTCCGATCTCTAAATCCTGGAGCGGCCATTCTGTGGTTATGCTCTTTTCTTGGGTGATCTTGTCTGGCGCCATGGTTTTAAGCGCCATGTATTTCCAAATTAAATCTTTACCCCTGCTCCCACACCCAGCTGCCCACGCATCATCCCCACATGGACGTATGGGAGGAAGCTCAAATTTAGCCAGTCTGAAATCGAGTTCTTGATTTTCTTTCTCAGACTAGTTCCTTCTCCAGGCTACCCCATCTCAGCAAATAACACCACTGTGCCCTTAGCCCCCCAGCCAGAGAGCTAAGGGTCCTCCTTGATCCCCCTTCCTGCCTTGTTCAACATCCAAATCTTTAAAAAAATCCTCCATTTCTTCCTGTGCCCACTGCCGCCACTCCCAGGTGAGCCGCCAGCCCTCTCTGAGACCAGAGCCAGACTGCTCAGGTGCTCTTCCCGCCCCAAACAGCTGCCCCAGAGCAGCCTGCTCCAAACCCAGAAGTGCCCTCCGTGGCCCATTCTCCTCCGAGGGCGCTGCAGCTGCCTACCATACTGAGAACAAAATCCAAACTCTTGGCGACAGCTGACCAGCTCCTTTGGGATCAGGCCACTTCTGTAACCCCATCTCTCACCTCTGCCCCTTCTGTAACCCAATATCTCACCTCTGCCCCTTCTGCACCAGGCTTCAGCCACACCGGCCTCTGCTCAGTTCCACGACCACACAACCCAGGTCATCCCCACCTCCAGGTCTTAGCACGTGCCACTCCCACTGCCTGAAACCGTATCATCACGTGGCCCTTCACACTGTGTGTCCTTATCAGAGATTATTCTGTTTGTTTATATCTTAATTCTATGTCATCCTCCCTCCCTTATCTGTGAGAACCATGAGATTAGAGAATGTGTGTCCCTGTCTGCTGGCGCACCCCAGGGCCCAGATGGTCTCTGGCACGCAGTGACATATAACAAATGACAGCCCAGATGCGGCCCCATCCAGAACCTCCTCCCCACGCCCCAGCCCACACTGCCCTGCCCTCCCTCCTCTCTGTCATCACCGCCTCATGCACCCTTCTGCATCAACACTGTAGCTGCTTATGACTTCCACGAGTCGTCACGATTCTGTCCCTTCCTGGGAGCACAAAGGGCCCAAGGATTCTCCCAAGAGTCTGAAATCCTCTGGCCTTTACCCAACAACAGAATCACCAAATTCCTAACACTTGGCTTCCACGTCCCTCCAAATGTTGTCCAAGGGCACATGCCGTATTCCGTGGGAAAATTTCACATCTGAAAATACTGGGGATTATGCACCACGGCAAATTTGCCTGTCTGAAATGCTCTGCCTGTGGCAGGATTTATTTTTAAAGCGGTGGTATTTATAGCCGGATGTCGACATTAACGCCCGTGCTTAAGTAGCCTACAAATGTCAAGGTGCCACTTCCCAAGGAAAGCTCGGATGTGACATGAAATGAATGAACGTGGAGCAAATTGAATTATCTCCTCAGCGTTAGATCAAAGGTGGATTTGTCCTCTGCTTTGCAGCCTGCCTTGCCTGAGCAAAGAAATTAAGGAAGAAGCAATTTCCCTTAACAGGTGTTAATGGCAACACTTTGAATGTCATATTAGTGGGATCTGCTATGCACAGTAGAAATAATGAAGCATTTCCGTGCACACGATTTCTTTTTACCCAGCACCTGGTGAAGAGAACACAAGCTCTTACTGAATCCATGTCTTCAAAAAATCCAGAAAGGGGAGGCGTTTAAAGCTGCTTGTTTTTTGTGGCGTGTGACTCCCTGCCCCAGCCGCAGAAGTCAGGATCTCTCGCAATGAGAACGAACATGAGAAAGAGTCCTGCGAATTCTGAAAGTATTTTAGTTTCTCAAACTGGAATCAATTAGGGAGTTAGGAGTCCCTTAAAAGAATCTCGGAGATGTCCTCATTCCTGGTTTGTCTTTCATCCTCAAGCCTGTTCCTTCTCATCTACAAACACAGGAGCGGTGGCATCCACTCTGCACGCTCAGTCGGGTTATTTTTCTCAAGCATGATTTCCATCACCACACCCCTGGGGTCCCCGACTGTTGTGGATGGGGTACCGCGGGCCAGACCCGCGCTCAAATGCCATTCCCAACACTGACAAGCTGTGTGCTCGGGGCGAGTTGTGTACCTCTCTGAACCTGTTTCCTCATTTGTCAAGTGGCAGGAAAGAACACCACATTTCCAAGGTTGTTGCAAGGACCAGATGAAATATTAGATTCAAAGTGACCTGCACAGTAATTATGTTTCATGTAAATATCGATACATTTGCATTCACCTGTGCCTTCTTATTATTCGGCTTCTGCTTGTTTCCTTCCATTTTCATTATTCTGTTTCCCCTTTCCTGGCTTCTTTTGGATTATTTGAATGTTTTTTAGTATTCCATTTTAATGTCTCCACGAAGTGCTACTCTACACACTTTTATGTAACTCTTACTGATTGCTCCAGGGATCTCAACATACATCTTGAAATTTAAATAATCTATTCAGAATTGAAATTTGCCACTCCAAGTGGAATGTAGAAAGTGGCAGTTTCCTTACATATTACATCTACGTAATTGAAAACCCCATCTGACAGTGCGATGAGTTTTCTTTGAACTGTCACACATATATCTAAGCATCCAAAAGGAGGAAAGAAGCCATTTATA
The DNA here is from genome assembly GCA_023783475.1 of Daubentonia madagascariensis. Lineage (NCBI taxonomy): Eukaryota > Metazoa > Chordata > Mammalia > Primates > Daubentoniidae > Daubentonia > Daubentonia madagascariensis. The sequence continues at coordinate 22,700,204 of JAKFHU010001262.1, forward strand.
GCCTCTTACATTTACCCAGCTATTCGGCTGTTCTGCTTCTGTCATCCACCCAGTTTTACTGAGCACCAGCTGTGTGCCAGCGCCCTAGGCAGGTGTTGGAGACACAATGTAGACTCAAGCTGAGTGGCCCTTCCTGTGTGGAGCATAGGTTCCAGCGGGAAAGAGAAGCATTGACCAAATGAGGGGACAGAAACAACAAGCTTGTGGCAGACAGTTAGACCGAGGCTTGCGAGGATGACGGAGCCCTCCGTGCTACACTCCACGTGCCACAACTGAGCGCTCACCAGGTACCGCTGTGCCAGGTGCAGGGGACAGGACGGTGCAGAGACAGACCCTGCCCTAGCCCTCAGGGAGCCCAAGTCCACATCCCAGGAACTGGGCAGAGTCAGACGTCACCATCCCTCCTACAGGTGCAGCCCCTCCCACCTCTGCCTCCTTCCTACACATGGTCACATAATAAAACGAAGGAAAGTGCAAAGTGGGATTCAGGTTATCCAAGGAGGCCTCGGGAACTGTATACTCAAGTCCAGGGTGCTGGTTCATCCAGGAAATGTCCTGCCCCTGCCGTCCATGGGCACTTGGCCGTCCGTGTGAAAGGGGGTGTGTTTCTTTCCTAGGGCTGCCAGAACAAAGTGCCATGAATTGGCACTTCTGCTTAAGACAACAGAAATGTGTCCCCTCATGGTTCTGTGGGACAGAAGTTGGAAATCCAGGTGTCAGCAGGGCTGGCTCCTCCTGGAGGCTCGGAGGGAGAAACCCTCCCGCGCCTCCCTGGCGTCTGGTGTGGCTGTGGTCCTTGGCGATCCTTGGCTTGTGGACACCTCACTCCAATCCCCTTCTCTGCCATCACCGGCCTTCTCCCTGTGTCTCTGTGTCTCTTCTCCTCTTCGTATTAGGATGACAGTCATTGGGATTAAAGCCTGCCCTACTCTAGTATGACCTCATCTTAACTTGATGACAACTGCAAAGACCCTATTTCCAAATAAGGTCACACTCACAGGTACTGAGGGTTAGGACTTCAGCATATCATTTTGGGGGACACGGCTGACTCCCTAGCAGTGGGGCTGCCTCATTTGCTCCAGTTCTGTCCTTTCTCTCACCTCTGGCCACTCCCCCAGACCCCAGCCTCAGCCATGGTGGACACACAGCACAGGGCCCCTCCTTAGTGCTGTCTTTCTGTCCCCTCTTGACTCCATGAGATTTCCCCAGAGACCCTGCAAAGCCAAACCCTTGTCATCATGCAGGTCTCAGCTAAAATGTAGCCTCCGCTGACAGTGTGTGCAGAGGCCCCTCTCCCTCCACACCACCCTGCTTCATCACTGTCTTTATCAGTCTCTAAAATTCTTACCTATTTGCTAGATTACCTGGTTTTATCTGCACCACCCCTACCCCCCATAGAAGGTAAGTTTAGTAAAAACAGCAATAAGCTTTGCCTTGTTCATCATTCTATTCCAAGCATGTGGCAGAGCACCTGGCTCAGAGCAGGTGCTCAGGAATTATTTGGGAATAAAGGAAAGCATGTGTCCAGGGATAAGTCCCATTTCATCACCAGCCCACACCCCCTTAAATAAGAACCAGCCTGATCCTGTTTCCTCATTTTATCATCCACCCACGAGCCGAATCCAGAGGCTGCTCCTCCTCCTTCTCCCACGTCCTGGACGTCCAATCCGGGCCATCCTCAACCATCCATCCAAACATCCCCCCCAAGCTGCCCTACCCCCTGTCCTTTCCACTGCTGACGTCCGAGGATACTCGAACTCTCTCGGATCCTATCGACAGCTTCTGGGTGGATCTCCCAACTCTGCCCCGGCTCCCTCCGACCTTTCCTCTAAGCAACAGCCTCTGCAAACACAAAGCCAGGCATGTTATATCCAGCTCGAAACCTGAGCCTGGCTGCCCACTGCTCCAAGCACGAGGGCATGATGGTCTGGCCCCCACGGGCCCCTCGGCTGCCCTCCCCAGGGTTCCTCTCCAGGCGAGTCAAGACTTTCAGCACTGAGCTCTCCCTCCTGGGTGGTTCACATGTTAAATACGAAGGGATATTTCCAGACCCCAGAAAGACTGCATCAGTTTGCCTTCCAGTGGTGTGTGTGTGAGCATATCTGTTCCCCACCCCTCGCTGCCCCTTGTCACCCCTCCCAGATGTTCCCTGACCTGAGGGAGGGGAGCCGTATCTCACTGCCATGTTAATGTGCATTTTCCTGACTGTTAGTGAGGCTGAGCACCTTATACTCTTAGAAGCTCAGATTTCTGAGGGGCTGGTTGGGCCCGGAGCACCCAGCAGAGAACAAGGAACTGGCAGCCCTGACACACAAAGAAAATGCAGTGGAGGGTGGGAGGTCACAGGCTCAGAAAGCACCGTGTCCCCTCCTGACACTGGGTGCAGAACAAGACATGTGCACATCCCAAAGCACCAGCAAATGAATGAATTGCCAGTGCCTCTTACCACACCCTCTCCCCACAGAGATGGAAATGACACCGAAGCTTCCAAAGCAATAAATTTCCTGTTTCTTGCCAGTGTCTGAAAGTCTAGATAATGCCACCGACTGTTTTGATCAGGCCCATCAAGGGTTTTGCTGGGGATCAAGCCCTAAGCCTTCCCCTCACATCCCAGAGAACCCGAGGGTTTTGTTGGGGTTGGAATATTGGGGCCTAGAACATGAGCTTCAAAACATTAATTAAACCTGCAAATGACAGCAGGCAGGTTTGGATTCACAGGTATGGGATGAATCTAGGCGCACGGGTAGGAGGGTGATGGAGCAGGATATTGAGAAAGGCATTGATTAGTCGTCCCTTTGAGTGTTACTTATCAGTCCCAGGGAATTAGCTACTCATCAGCACAAAATAAATCCTAGAATATCTGCGTGTAAATTGACCGATCTGTTAATTACGAGAACAAAATATTGTTCGAATACTTTTTATTTTTTCTTTGACATATAATGTGTTAAGTTTAATTAACCAAAAATGTTTTTATACACCTGGGTCAAATTTCTAGAATTTGCACCATGTGCTACGGCATTCGGGTCATAGAAGAGAGACTTCTGAAGATTCACTCATCAGTCTGTGACCAGCGTTGCCCGTCAGTGGTTGGACAGAGAATACTTGGGACTCTTTGAAGGAAAGTAACAGGATGGTCCTAATCAAGTCATGATTTATTTTTAATTAGATAAAAGTCAATATCACAATGCTTCACTCCACAGTCTTACTGGAGATGTCCAAATACTTAGGCAGTTTAGGGTCTCTTGGTGGGTCAGTAGGGAAGGGAGGGAACAAACACTGGCCAAGTGTCTCTCTCCAGGAGCCTGGAGGTAATGGGGTGTGGATTTTGGGGATAGTGGAGCTCGGGAGGTATTATTTCCCTTCGGTTCATTCTCCAAAAATGGCAGCTTCCTCAACAATTTTTTTGAAGATAATGTATTGGCATGACAGCAATATGATGAATAGCTATTAAAATATTAATAGTTGTTTCAATACATGCAAATGCCACCATGGTGGGGGCATTGGAAAATGTGTGCATTTTTGGAGGTTGCAATAATTAGACACTGCCACTGTGGTTTAGAGGGTGCAGACCAAGGATGCTAAACAATTTGCAGAGTGCAGGACAGTCTCGTGGACACAGAAGTGTCCCACCCAAAATGCCAACAGAGCCCTGCTGAGGCACAGGGATTACGCCCCATCTATCCAGTGCACAAGACAAGCTTCCACTTTTAGGAGACCAGCACATGGCACACAGTGGTGCTTCATGGAAAGGGCACATCCCTGTCACCCCATGCCCTAGTCTATGTCCTGCTCCCAGCAGCCCTGGCACTGGGCAGAGCCACGCCCCAGAAGGTAACCAAATGGTGGCTTCCTGAATGCGATTGCCCCTTCAGGCACTCTTCTCTCTCAGCCGCAAGCCACTGAGAGGAGCCAAGTAGCTCACACTCTTCTAAGCACCTGAGGACTAGCATCGTCATCCTGAGGACTGAGACCCCAGAGCAGTTCCCTGGGCTGCTCTCCTGCCGAGGCCGTCACCACGTGGATCTCGGTGGGCAGAGTGGAGGACTGTTGTGGGCGGAATGCCAGGAGGACTACAGTGTCGGGAGATCCTCCTCCGGCAGTCACTCACCTGGGCTGAGCAGATGCTGGAAATCATGAACTCTCCAGCGTTTTGTCCTCTTGGAGAGTCACAGTCTATTCCAGAAAGAAGCCGCGGCTTGATTTGTGGCTGCATTTTTACAGAAGCAGTTGTGAGCCCCCGAGAAGCACCCTCTACAGACAAGCTCCCCGACCCCAAACCCTCAGATGCTCGGGTTATTTTGCAAGATGGCAGACAGGCCACTGGCAGGCCGTCCCCACAGCCAGGCAGTCTCCCACTCACTCGCACATGAGTTCACTCGTTTACTAATTCACTCACTCACTCACTCAATCTTTATTGAGTGTCTTCTCTATGCCAGATTTTGTGCTAGGCACTAGAACAAAGTCTCTCTTAAGGGTGTCATGTTTTGGTGGGGAAAACAACACACAAGTAGACAGTTAAAATGAGTGAGGTAAATGCTATGAATGTGGAATGGGACAACGTGCAGGTGACAGGTGAGGTGGTGGTTCCCTTAGGCCAGTCAGGAAGGCACCTGAGACCTGATGGACCAGGAGTCAGAAACACAAGGTGCTGAGGGAAACAGTATTCCAGATGGAAGTAACAGCACATGCAAAGGCCCTGGGGTGGAAACAAGTGAGTATGTAGCAGGGAAGGCCAGCATAGCTGGGAACAGGGTAGAAGAGATCACGGTAAGAGTCAGGAGCAGGTGGGGCCGGAGAGCACAGGATCTTGCAGCAGAGTTCAGGTTTAGTCTCTGTGCAGTTCTAAGCAATTGGTAGACATTATGCAGAAGAGGGATGTGATTCGACCTTTGCTTTAACAGGGTGGCTGTGGCTGCAGGGGGAGAACAGGCTCCAGGGGACACGCAGTCTTAGACAGACATCCCCCACGGTCGTGGCAAAGCTGACAGATACTGTAAGTAGGGAGCTGAGAAGTGGCGAGTTTCACTGGGCAGACTTAAGAACAGCCTTGTCTGTCCCCACACATTCATGGTTTGGTTTCTCTGAGCCAGGCTGGGCGCGAGGGATGTACTGATAACCCACCTGCCCACCCTTCGACTACTGAGCTTATTGTCTCCTGTAAGGCGAGGAGGACAAATGCCATCCAGATAGCAGACAGCAGTGCAAAGGTCCTGGGGTGGAGGGAGTGCAGGGAGGGCACCCACTAGAAGAGCCGAAAGGAAGTCCGTGTGGCTCAGAGCAAGGAGGAGGCTGGTAGGGGGCAAAGCTGGAGGGACAGCCAAGGCCAGACCCCACGGGCCCTGACCCGGATGCTGTCAGCTCTCAGGATGGAAATAAACCCCACACTACTTTTTCTCTTCTGTATCTATAATCCCTCCACGCCCATAATTTTAAATACCAGCTCTAATCTGATGACTCCTAAATTCCTATCTCCAGCCAGGTCTCTCCCTAAACTCCAGAATGGGACGTCTTCCTGCCCCCAGGACTTCACCAGAATGTTTAACGGGCTTCTTACGCTCGTGTCCTACACCGGACCCTCGACTTCTTCCCACCTGCTCCTCTGGCCCCTCAACAGGCTGCATGTCACTAACACTCACTTTCTTCTCAGTCTGGCTCAGATCAAGAAGCCTTGGAGCCAACCCCGGCCCCTCTCCCCCTCACTCCAAAGTTGGTCTGTCGGCATCCTGTTGTCTCTACCTTTAGGCTATGTTCGGAACTGACAGTTCTACTCTAAACCACTGCCACAACTCTGGCTGAGCCGCTGTCATCACCGGATTATTTCAAAAGCATTTTGTGCGGCAATAGGACGTGGCAGAAGTGACTTCCAAAGCAAAGCCATCAGAAGCTGTGTAGCTTCTGCTTGGGTCTCACGAGGTGTTTGCCCTGGGGAAAGCTGACCACCGTGGAAGAATTCTGACCAGCAGAGTCCACCGTGTTGTGAGGAAGCCCAACCTAGCCCTGCGGAGGAGCCGCACGAGGAAAGAAATATCTGGACTGTCCCTTGTTCTTTCCCAGGTGTCCCGGCCAAGGATGGCCAAGCCCGCAGATGACTCCAGCCCAAGTTACCAACTGAGTGCAACTTCTTGGAGACCCCAAGTGGGAACCATTCAGCTAAGCCCCATCAACCCACAGAACCATGAAACATAAACATAAATCACAAATCTAAGCTACTCAGTTTTGAAGTGGTTTGTTACACAGCAATAGATAACTGGGTACCTCTTAGTAGGTCTCCCTGCATCTGCCCTCGCTAGTACACCTCTACAAGTTGTAAAAATAATCCTTTATCAACTCAAGTTAGATCATATCATGCCACTGTTGGAAACTCTCTGACAGCTTCCCATCTCACTCAGGAAAAAAAGTCCAAAGTCCTTCCCTTGGCCTTGAAGACTTTAAATGACCTGCTCCTCCCCTCCCCAACCTTATCTTCCAGCTCTCTCTCTCCACTTTCATTCTGTTCCTGCTTCTCCGCCTTCCTCACTGTTCTCAGACACGCCAGACACTCACCCTCTGCCACGGGGCCTTTGCACTTCCACCCAGCCCCCCCCCCACTTCATCCAAGTCTCTGCTCAAGTGTCCCATCATCGGTGAGGCCTTCCCCAACCAACGAAGACAAAATAACACTTTCACCTTTATCACTCTCCCTCCCTCTGCACGTTCTACCTCCTGACATCAATTTGTTTATTAACCCTCTACCAGAATTGAGGGCACGCTCTTAGATCACTTTTCTTCAGCAACTGGAAGGTGTCTGACACAAGGTAGTTGCTCAATTAATATTTTCTGAACAAATGACTGTGTCTTTATGTGTGGGTTCAATTGGATTTTTCATCGGGTGGTTACTGCAGGCTTGGAAGGTCTGCAGGAAGCCAGTGTCTGAGGTGAACGGGTCAATTTCCCCTTAAAAACAGCAGATATGGACACACTTTTCTGAGTCTCCAAGTGCAAAGTCACTTGGCAGCCCCCAGTAGTTCAAAAGGCCTCTGAGAAGAGCCCGGTGTTGGAGGATCCCTGATCCACGCAACCATTACAGGCCATTAGAGAAAAGGCATACATCATCTTTAGCTAAATTGAATTATCAGTACTAAGACAAGCAGCACATCAGTGATATTTGGAAACAAAAAAGCGTAAGAATGTGACCAGTAGACTAATTATCATTTCAGACAGACCCCGAATGCACACTGGCACGACTCCAGGGCTGTAATTACACCACACTGACACAGAGTGAGCCTTCTTAGTTCACTGGACGTCATGTCTCCTCTGCCCCCAATCACTTTGGGGACAGGAGGACACTGTCAGGTGTGAGGCAATGGCATTTAGACAACTGTGACCACCAGAAGGCTGGATGGAAACACACCCCGATGGCCTCAGAGCATCACACTTTAACTCAAACGCATCATCTCGTAAGCTGCCTTCTTGCTGGTTGGCGAGGAGTTCCCCAGAGTGGAGACCTGGGGCATTTCTACACCAAGGATCCCACATGCACAATGTCTGTCTCCAAGACACAGCCACTCCATGGCCCCTGGTGCCCATCCCTAACATTCCCCATCACAGCAAACGGTACCATTATGGACCCCAAAACTCACATCCAGACCCCTGGTGTCACCTGGACTCCTCCTCACGTCCAATCCATCCAACCCTGTTGATTCTGCCTTGAAAACACGCCCAGAACCTGACCATGCCTCCCTCTCCCCGCCCTCCACCTTCATGGAAGCCACCGTCCCTTCATACAGGGACCACCTCTCCCGACCCACTCTGGATCTCACGACATTTCCTCAGCGTGGCCGCTGGGGCGAACCTTTACAAAGTCCAATCAGATGCAATTCCTTCTCCCTCAACTCTACAGCAGCACCCGAGGTAAACTGACTGCAGGACATGCCCCAGTCCCTCCCCGAATCCACGTTCCTGGTGATGCGACCTCACAGGTCCTTTAGCTGGAAGCAGAGTCCCCCGTCTCTGTCCCATGAAACTGAGCAAGGGAAGTCAATGGAGGCACCTCAAGCCAGATTCGAACCTGGGCCTCATGAGGTCCTACGTGCTCCCACCCTCGTTCATGGCTCTCTCGTGCCATGGCTGGAAGCCCTGTCTAGGCTGCTGGATGAGGGGAGAAGGATCGAGGTGGTCATCCCAGCCAACCAGCTAGACCAGCCAGCAGCCCCTCCAGACACGCGTGGGAGCCCCCGCTGGGCTGCAGGGACTGTTCAGCCACCCAGAGATTTGTGAGCAGTAACAAACGGTTATTGTGTTAAGCCACCAGGCACCGGGGCAGTTTGTTATGCAGCATTATTGTGACAGTAGGTAACAGATACGGTGCCCCATGACACTTAGAACAAATTCTAAAGTTCTTAGAATTCTGCCTTGGCTTATAAGTCCCTACCCACTTTATCCCCCATCTAGGTTTCATTTTCTACCTCCTGGCCCTTCCCTCATTGTTACGGGCCACACTGGCCGGCCCCCTTGCTGCTCCTGGGACACGTCAAGCACCCATACCCCCCAGGCCCTCTGCTCTTCCCCTCTGCCTGGAATGCTCCTCCCTGAGTACTAGGCAGGCTCCCTCTCTCTCCAGACTCAGAAATGCCTCCCTCTGCTCCACTGATGCACTGGGGGAAGCCCTCCTGGACTACTCGTAAAATGCCACACGTCACTTCCTGCTCCTTGACCCCAAATCCTTTTTCTTCAGAGCACTTGTCATGGCCTGACGTCACATCACACACACACTTGCCTTCTTCATCGCCTCTGCCTCCTAGGAGAACGCCACACTCAGCTGGGCTAACCACTGTGTCCTGGTGCCAGCAACAGTGCCAGGTCACAGCGAGCGCTCAAGTGACACTTGTGAGTGAACGAATGGAGGATCACAAACAACTCGCAGCCCAGGGAGACGACGGCGGGTCTTGCTCTGGGGATCCCCACTGAGATGCACTGATAGATCCTTTCCCTGGGTATGGGGCAGTTCCCAAAGACAGGGTGGACATGCAGACCGACTCTCCTCAGACCACCCCACTGTGTCCAGACACTAGTGCTCTTCCATCTCTTGGTATTTTAAATTGATTCTAAATTAACATCTTCCATAGACCGGGAATGGCTCAGGAATATCACATCTTCTCTTCTCCAATTCCCATCCAAAAGAACTCTTCTTGGGATCTTCCCATACGTGGGTCAATCTGGCTTTAGCAATTTGCCCCAATGTTCCTTGCTAATGATGCAAGAAAGGCTTGAAAAATCCACATGCCTTTAGCTCTTCTTCCCCCAAAGAACCTCCAAAGAAAGAGACTTTGGAAAATTGTCCCTCAATTTGATCCTGAAGATAGTTTCTTCTATATTATTCTGCATCCTCCAATATAACATTGTGAGTAAGAAAATGATGTTGAGCATCCCATGCTTTGTTATCCTGGGGAAACAACAGACTCCCTCCTCTTTGGGAGTGAGAATTATGTAATTTTCACATCTCCGTTTATGTCCAGGCTTCCTGGAAACTCAGGGCCAAATTAGAATCTTAGAGTAACTATGACCTCTGAGCCGGCCTGTTTAAATCCTCCCTTCTCTATATCTGAATAGTCTACTTCCATTCACATCACTTCATGACATGTGATGACTTGGGTGATTTGACCATATCCTTGGAAAGAAGCATGATAAAAAACACATGCACAGATAATGAATTCATCAATTATAATTTTTGAAAGTGCAAAAAATCAGGAGGGACTTGAATCGGGTTAAATATTACTGGCTTGATTCATGAGGGGGAATCCCAGCCACTTTCAATATTATTCCCGCTGGACTGTTTTAAAAAACAGTCAGCCCCAATTTCAGTCTATTTCACTAAAAGCTTTTATATTTGGAAGGAAACATAAATCCCATAAACAATTCAGTAAAAAACAGTGGTGGGTGTGGCTTGGTGAGCCAACCTGCCAGGCTCTTCCTTGAGCATCCTTTCTCCGCCCGAGGCAGGTGAGGGGCCACGAGCTGGCTGTTGGTCCAGGGGGACCCCTGCAAAGCCCGCCGTGCACCTGGGGTGGGCTCTGGTGCTGGCAGAATCCTCTGGGGCTCTCAGCGAGTCAGGCTGCTTGGAACCAGGTTGGGGTCCCGATTCCCACAAATCACTGGCAACAAGAGACCAAACCCAACTGACACAGAGAGTGCTGGGGTGGGGCCCCGCGGCTTCAGGAAAGGCAGGTCATCATCTGACCCGGATTTGTGGGAAGGACGGGGCTGGGCCTCCGAGATTTCCTAAATCAAGTCAGCTGCATGCTCTACTCGGCACACACTCGTCTCCTCCCTTCCCTGCCAACCCCATGAGCTTTGCTGCTCAGGAAAAAAAAAAAAAAAAAAAGGGGTATTTGGTATAGTCCACTTACTATTATGACAAAAACAAAAGAAGGGCGTGAAAATCACTGCGCTTTTCTGTCGGTACCAACAGAGGCAACGCATATCAAACATACAGTGTCCCTGCTTGAGGGAGATTCTTTGGAAGCAAAAAGTTGAGCAAGTTCGCTTCGAGAGCACACAATTCCAAGAACCACTGCAGGGGACCATCCTCCTGGCAGCTGCAAATACTCGCCCGGTGCCCGGAGTGGGAAACAGGTGGGTCACGGAGTTCTCAAGACACTTTCTTTCCACTGCGACAGAATCACCCCCCTCAAAAGCGCAAGCCCCTCCGAATCTCCATTTCTCCTTTTGCTCCCTCTGTGTGGGGCACAAGTGCTCTGAGGAGCAGCTCTGTTTGTTCCAGCCAGCCCCTCTCCCGGGGCAGACGTCCGGGTCCTGGCAACTGTGCAATGACGGCCCCTCCAGGCCTTCCCCTCCCCTTTTCCCTCTTCCCCGGACCCCAGGCCCCTCATTCACTCACCAAAACTGCCCTGAGAAGGACTGCACGGACTACCTATGAAGTGCCCGGCATCGCCCCCGCCCTGGGAACACAGCAGAGTCCCCGTCCCATGAAGCTTGCTTTTTAGGTGGGGGACAAGGAGTGAGACAGCTAAACAAGACAAATGAGCAAAATGTGTCCAGGAAGGTGAGCTTTAGGGAGAGAAGTAGAGCCAAGAGGAGGCCAGGGAGCGCCGGGTGTGTGCGCCCTGCAGGTCAAGTCGGCAGCAGGAGAGACTCCGCTGTGGTGGTGACATTTGGGCCAAGTCTGGACGGTGGGGTGGGGGTGAGCCTGCAGCATCTGAGGTGGCAGCAGCCCAGGCCAGACAGTGTCTGCTTAACCAGGGTCTTTGTGCACACTTCATACAGAGCCAGGCTGCCCACCCGGAGATGCAGATGCAGCCCAGGCGCGGTGCTGGGACCTGGGCTGCGGGGTACGGACCAGAATTCACACAGCAGGCCAGAGGCTGCTCTTCTTGGCATGGTCAGCCCCTTGGCTGGTGCCTGGGAACTTAGATTTGGGAGGGTTCCCACCATCCCCTAGCAGATAAGAGGGGCTCGGGTGCCTAGACTGTTCACACAAACCACATGGTTTAGGCTGAGCACCTGCTCTCCTTCTGGGAGGCTGGCACTTGGGTACATGCCAGGCACAGGTGCCCACGTGACTAGCCCCTGATGAAAACCCTGGGGCGCCGAGTTTCTGGTGATCTTCCCTCTTAGATGGGATTCCCCACGTGTTGTCACAGCATGTTGCTGGGAGTCCTAAGTTCACCCCCAGCCCTGCACAGGCCTCCTCTCCGTCTGTCCTCCCAAGGGCAGGCAGCGCCCCTGGTGTGAGCACCCCTGGACGGGAGGGCAGATTGCAGGGCAGGAGGACAGAGCCCGAGTGCGAGCCTGGGCTGTCCACACTCGTGCAGGGCCCTAGTGGTGAGGTTCAAACCCAAGGTCAGACAGGATGGGCAGCCACTGCAGGCCAGGCAGGAGAGACAGGAACTCACACCCCCGAAGTTATCAGTCGGACCTCCTCTGCCAGTGTTTGGTCAGCTCCTTAAGGTACTCAGGGTGTGGCCGCTGAATAATGACCGGGGGACTCTGCAGGTGTGATTGAGATACGGACCTTGAGATGGGAGAGGATCCTGGATCCCCCAGGTGGCCCAATGTCATCACCAGGGTCTTGACAAGAGCAGGGAGGATGCTACACTGCCGGCTCTGAAGGGGAGTGCGGGCCACGAACAGCTGTGAGAAGCTGGGAAGGCAAGGGACAGACTCTCCCCGCAGCCCTGCTGACACCGTGGTTTTAGCCCTGTAAGGCTCATTTTGCCCTGTGACCTCCAGAACTGTAAGAGAATACATCTGTGCTGTGTTAAGCCACCAAGCCCCTGTGGGGTAACTTGTTACAGCAGCAGCAAGAAACAAATGCACAGGGTTTCTGAACCTCAGTACTGTTGCCATGTGGGGCCAGATAATTCTCTGCTGTAGGGGGCTGACCTGTGCATTGTAGGCGGCTTTGTATCACCCCTGACCTCCCCTTCCCCAGTCACATCAATCAGCAATGTCTCCAGACATTGCCAAATCTCCCCTGGGAGGCGAAACGCCCCCACTGAGAGCCACTGGTCTAGACTATCCTTCCTGGTTACTTTAATCCCACAGACTTCCAAGGAGGCTCCTTACATTCAGGGACTAATTGCCCATTTTCCACTAAAGTCACCAGACACCAAACACTCATCCCAACCACTAAAGACAAAGGGTTGAATAAATCATGGTTTTGTGCCCTCAGAAAACTCAGTCAGTAGTCAAGGCAGTTGCTTAAATAATTATGCAGTAGCATTTTCTCCCTCTAGGGTTATGTCCCAAACTTAGAGCAATCGGCGAGAAGCAGTATCGTCAGCGCTGGCCTCAGTTGTCCCCACCGTGAATTGGCACGCTGCGCCACCCGGTGCTGACCACGGCTCTGTTCCTCTGCTGAGAACCACACGACCAGGTTGGCTCACATTCAAGGTCGGCAGTGAGAAAAAGAGGGCATCTTTATCTTTTAATTGAGATGTAATTCACATGCCATAAAAGTCACCATTTTAAAGTGTACAATTCAGTGGTTTTGTGATATTCACAAAATCCTGCAAGCATCATTGCTATTTAATACCAGAAAGAAACCTCACACCCACTAGGGTTCACGGCCCCTCCCTGTCACTGGCCACCATGCAGCTGTGGACCCTCAGAGCGGCACCCATTCCACCAGATGAGCTACAGCTGGAATTAAAATCGCGTCCTTGATTTAAAGAGTATCAGTGAGTGCAGCACAATCCTGTTTCTGCACTTGTGAAATGCAAGTGATCCAAGTAAGTATGTCCCGGGTAGTAGGACTAGGGATGATTATTCTTTTATTTTTTAAAAACATTTTCCTACAATGAGAATTCAATAAAATTTTAACACTCAAAAAAAAAAGCTAAAGAATTCATTTAGCTGAAGTCAGTGACATCAGTAGCCAATCAACCCCCCCATTAAATGTTGAAGGAGGCCCAGCTCACCAGCAGTGCACGAGGAGTATCCAATTACCTGCACCCTGATAAAGCAATTTTCTGATTTGGCTATTCTCTTTGTAACAAAGGTCATTAAACATCTGAGGAACAGCTTAAAATTCATGAAGTTTGAAACATCATGTAGCCCCCTCTGGTCTCTCACATAAGTAAACTCCATTTCCACTCAGGAGCGGTGCCTGCCGCCCCACAGCTCAGCCGTGTTTAACATCCTAAGAAATGGAAATGCATAATTGGTTTTATGGGACTGCTTCCAGAAACACTCGAATTTTGTTATTTATTGCTTTTGATACCATAAAAAGGGTAAAAACAGCCCCCACAGCCCTGAATTTTGGGGATGGCCCCAGAAAAGAGCCTGAACTACCTTCCGCTTGGAAGCGCACAGTCCCTCCTTCCCCACGCGGACCTGCCAGGAGCAGAAGCAGCCAAGGGCAGAACGCCAGCCTACCTTTAGGACCTGTTCTAGGTTCTCCAGCTTGGCTCGGAGCTGGTACTTCTCCCTCACGGCCAAGTCGCGTTCTCTGGTGACCGCAGTGGGCGAGGGGCTGAGCCGGGCATGCTCCGCCTTCACCTGCAGGCGGGAGGGAGAGAGGGAGGGCCACAAGGAGGCCGTTACACAGGCCCAAGAACTGGAGCCATCACTTCTTCTCGAGGAACGGGACCTCCCACTTCCTTCTGCAGAACCTTCCCCGCCCTCATCCTCCACCGCAGATGTCCCGGCAGGTGCACGCCTGCTGGGGGTGGCCGATCAGCACACACCTGCTTCTTCATCCTGCCCACCTCCCACCACAGCCTCAGCGATTGGTTCGGGACTGGGCTGTGCCCCAGGCCAGGCCAGTCAGCGCAAGCCCGTACCCTGGGTATAGCGATTGGTTGGGGAGGTCACTGACCCAACTGCCCCTTGGAGAATGAACTCTTAGACTTGAGTAGGAGCCTGGGAAGACCCTGTCTTTTGCCCACTGAACTTGGGAAGGTGAGGACCAAAGGCTGGCGCTGCCACGCCATTTGCCATCATAAGGGAAGAACCCATCTGAGGACAGAACCAATGAGATGGACCTGGAGCCAGGAGACAAAGCGGGAAAAGCAGGATCCTGAGGGCATCTTTTAAGCACCTAGATCAAGCTGTGCCTGAAACTAATTGTCTTTTCCCTTCCAGATGCTTGGGCCAGTAGATTCCCTTTGTTTGCTTACACCAGTTTGAATTGTCACCTGTCCCTTGTAACTATGAGAGTCCTAACAGATACAAAAGTGTTACCCAAATTGGACATACTAATTCTTCTGTGTAAAACTTTCCCCCTTATCTTAAAAGCGGATAAAAATGGCATCAAAATTCCACATGGATTAGAATGGATTCCCCAATAAACTCACTAACCATGTCGGTTCCGTTCTCAGGACACAACCCCCAGGGGGAGGCACCGTTTCTTCTCAACCGCTCCTACGGCTTTTGTGAAACAGGTGAGGGCATGCAGTGCGAGGGAAGTTACCAGTTCCTTTCCCATTGATTCTGGAAGCAACATATTTGAACCCAACGACAGACTTGTACTTTCTGTTTCTCCACCCCCAGTGTTATGACATGAATTATGGCTTCAATAACAGACGATCACAAAGTCATGTTTTTCAGCTGCAGAAGCCCTTTCTGTTTCAAATACTTTATGTACTGAGTGTTTCTTTAACCTGACGACTTCTGTGGCACCAAGAGAAAGGAAGGCACCCACTTGGCATTCCTAAATGGGAGCAGAGCTACGGGAAAGCTGTTATTAAGAGGTCATAGAGGGGTCTGATTCTAAGGTGTACTTTAATGCCATTTTGCTGCAACGTGATGCATCAGGCAATGAACTTGGAAAAACATCCAAATGCTCCCAGTGGAAATGTCATGACCTATTTGAATTAAAGTCTTCACTTGTGAACCGCAATACCCGGGGTGCAGTCTTGCTGCAAGCCATCACTTCTCACATTCTAGCTATTCAAGAAAATTAGCCTTGGGGGTAATGTTTGAACGTCCCTAAGTGCAGTCTCTCCCTGCTTGAAACCTCCTGTGGTTTCCATGGAAATGAAAATAAAATCCAAACTCCTCACTGGTCTACAAGGCCCTGCAGGATCTGGTCCCGTTCACCTGCTCCCCTGTTGCTACCATTCACCATGCTGGGGACACTCCAGCCCCCTTCCTGTCCCTTAGACAAGCCAAGCTCATTCCCACCCCAGGGCCTTTGCACCTGCTAATTCCATCACCTGGCACATCACCACCCACCCACCCACCTCCACCCCTCTCCTTCCTGCTTTGCCACACTTTCTCTTCCACAGGCATTTGTCACTGTCCTATGCAGGTGTTTACATTCTCCTCATCAGTGGCTTTTCTGGGGTGTGCCATCTCTCTCCTGTCAAGACCCAGACTGAGACCCCGTGTAGCATGATTCTCCAGTGACACTTAAGCAGAAATCTCTAGGGGCCAATGACCCATCATGAACACAAAGCTTCATAATAAAGGCTTTGGCTCTTCCTCTTCCAGCCACAATGAAGAGATACTTAGAGATGGAACAGCACCCGTCATGGTGTCACAGAAGCCACCACCCATGCACAACAGAGGTGGACAGGCACCTGGGTCCCCGTTCCTTCTCTAAGTAGCTGCCTCTGCCCCAGGCTCCCACCGCTGAACTTCTTGAGCTCAGGTTTCTGTTACATACCGTGGAAATAATCCCAGCTGATACACCCAGAGAAGGCGGCTCTCTCTAACTCAGGAGCAGCTGACCCTGCCTGGGTAGAGGACTGATGCCTTTAAATTAAAAACACTCTAAATAGTGGCTCAGATGGGCCACTTGAATGCTGGCATCTCAGGGGCCAGTGGCCAAGAACAATGCCCAATGCAGTCTCTTCTCTGCCCTGTTGGCCACTGCAGCCCAGCACATGCCAGGGGCCACGGGCTGACTGATGCCCTGGTGCCCTGGCTGCGCATGCTCCAGGGCTGCACGACCCCTGCTGCGTCCTCCTGTCTGGCTCAAAGTCGATCCTTTCACGACCAGAGAACCCTCCCTTTAGCCAGGCCCACATCCCTGTCACACTGCACTTGGACTAGAACATCCTCCCAGGAACTGAGCCAGGTTGTTCTCCTACTAAAGGACTTGAGATTTTCAAAAAGGCACACAACCAAAAACATAGAAGTTCCCAGATGTTCAGAGTTGGGGGCCCAGACAATTCCTCCTTCATTCTGATTAACAGGAAGCAAAGGATAATTCATTCTTACAAGATTTTTTTTTTTGCAACTATGGCAAAACAAATAATAATATTCAGGTGCAACCCTGGGCTGAGCCCTCACCTTTCAGCCAAAAACTTAGCCTCAAAATCCCTAATGTCTACGTGTGTCATCCTTATAAACTCTCATCATTTTCTCATTTAAAAATAAAGAAAAGTGGGAAATTGCCATAGGTTGCATAATCATCATTCATACAAGTGGTTTGTAGCTTCCAGCCAACCTTGGATTTCTGGCCAGCGGGTCAGAGGAGATCACAGGTCGTGGATTCATAGGTCATGAACTTAACAACCTATGCAGCACCTGGTCCCAGAACTCCAGACACTAACATGTTTTGAGTGCTTCCCTGAGACCCGCCGCTGCACACGGACGCAGCAGCACGTTAATAACCCAGGGCACCAGATCCAGCCACTCAACTCATTTCTATTTCAAAATGCAGATTTTTGTGGCAGCAACAGAGGCACCAGGTAGAAGAGAAGCTTAAAATATTTGGCAGCAGCTACTCAATGTGACAAAAACCTTGACCCTCAGATCTGCTATAGGAAGAGCTGCCCAGTCGGGGGAGGGGGAGATTAATAGGCCCCTTCTAACCCAATGGAATAAGAAATTTGAATTTTTTTTGAAATCAGTAAAAAGGAGGGTTTGCAGGCTTAAAAGGCATTGAACACATTCTTTGCAGTGTGTCCTAGGTCCTCAGCTCATTGGTCTCCTTCCGCAAGGCTGCCTGCCTGAGGGACTTCAATCCAGACAGCTCAAAATCACATTTTGCACCTAAGAACCAATCATTTCTGCAATGATGACAATGCAATCTCCCAGCATTCATAATTAAAAGCTCTGATAATTAATTTCGCCCTCTTAATCAGATGCAAATCCAAGAATCAGATGGGGGAATTGGTAATCTCCAAATGTCTTCCTGGGAACAGGAGGGTCCCTTGTGTTTCCACAGGTTTGTGCTGACAAGCTCACCCATGAGTCTGGTGGTGTAGTTGATGCTGTCACCAGCCCCAAATAACCCTGCCTCCTCAGCCTCCCCACCTGCGCTGGGACACAAAGACAAAGACCCTCGGCCCAAAGGACAGCATCCGGGGCTGCTGGCTGGCTCTCTCACAGATAGCCAGCCCAGGCACTTTGGAGGAAAACCAAGCCCCGCAAAGCAGGCAAGCGGCAGGGCAGATCTGGGCGGGCCCTGCCACCTCTCCTAAAGTAAGCACTGCTATTCCCGTCCATGCCTGGTGAGTCACTTGCTCCCTCAGACACCCCTGCAAAGCAGAGGGAAGGCGAGCTCATTTTCTGTGCCTTGCAGCCTTGTTTAAAAGGCCAAGTTGAAAAGGCAGCAGGGGAAGAAATTTCAAACCTCAAGTGAAAAAACAAAGCTGGATTCCGTGTGACTCCTACAGCAGCAAAGACGTCAAGCAGCACCATGAGACAGCCAGGAAAGGGGACCGCGCCTCAGTCGTGAGGACTGAGAGCCGGGACCCCCCACTGCCTCCACCCACCAGCGCTGGCTGGGCAGAACGCCTGCAGGGCTAGGCACCAGCTGTCTCCGTCCTCACCTCTCCAGGTGTGAGTCCAGCTCAGCAGCGTGTGTGCGCGTGCAGTGGTCTGAGCAGAAGGGAGAAAGCCATCCCAGGGTCCAACCTCCCCACGCCCAGCCCGTCTGATGCCCAAAACACCACCATCATTGCACATTTTTGCTTCTGTTTAAAGAAAAATAGTCTGGGCTGAGAAAGTCACTAAGCCTGATTTATGCATTCAGACGTCAGCGTGAGAGAGTTTATCAGAGCCTTTCCTGGGAGCGGGTGAGGAAAGTAGGGCTGGCAGGAGTACAGGGGAAAGGCACTGACTGGAGAGTCAGGACGTATTAAAAACACATCTTTTTTTAAAACAATTGTGGTAAGATACACATGTACAATTTACCATCTTAACCATTTTTGAGTGTACAGTTCAGTGGTATTAAGTATAATCACATTGTTCTACAACCATCACCACCCTCCATCTCCAGAACTATTTTTATCTTCCCAAACTGAAACTGTGTCCCCATTAAACAAACACTCCCCATCCACCTCCCCCAGCCCCTGGCACCCCCCCATTCTACTCTCTGTCTCTATGAATCTGACAGTGCTAGGGACCTCATATAAGTGGAAACCTACAGTGTTTGTCCTTTTGTGACTGGCTTCTTTACTTAGCGTAACATCCCCAAGTTTTATCCATGTTGTAGCATGTGTCAGAATTTCCTTCCTGTTTAAGGCTGAATAATATTCTGTTGTATGGATAGACCACATTGCGTTTATCCATTCATCTTCAGTGGACACTTGGGTTGTTTCCACCTTTTAGCTGCTGTAAATTTATAACATGGATATATACACACACACATATCCATATATATATATCTCATATATATGAATATATATATGTTTGAAACCCTGCTTTCAATTCTGTTGCATATATACCTAGAATATAGATAGCTGGACCATATGTAATTCTATTTTTAATTTTTTGAGGGACTTCCATACTGTTTTTCTTAGTGATTACACTATTTTATCTTCCCAACAACAATGCACAGGGTTCCAGTTTCTCTACATCCTCATCAACACTTGTAATTTTCTACAAGATAGGAAAATAAGTGTCAAATCAAAAAACCACTAATCTTTATATCAAATTATTAGAACTCAGTTATTCCTTGAAATATGCATCAGTAGAGCTGTGAAATCAGCAGCTCAAAACCACCAGTCGGTCATTCAGCTAACGTGCACTGAGCACTGGGTGTCCTGTGACAGGTGCTGGAGAGGCCTCTGCACTCAGGCAGCCCACATTCTCGTGGGGAGACAGACAAGCACATAAGCGAGGACACATGATGGCCTGAGACAGCTGTAAGAGATATAAAGACCATGAGGATGGCCAAGGTCACATAAAGAAAGGGAGGGTGGAGGAGGGAGGGAGCGGTGTTAGAGTGGGCAGTCACAGACGGATGGTCTCACCAGCAGGTGACATTTGACCTGAGACTTGAAAGGCAAGATGCTTCCAGCTGTTTGTGGATGAGGGATTAGAGCATTCTAAGCAGAGAAAACCACCAAGTGCTGAGAGAAGCTTGGGGTCTGAGGGACAAAAGGATGTCGGAATGGCTAGAGTGTGGACAGTCAGAGGTGGACCATCAGTTAGCCAGGTTGGGCAGGATGGCAGCTGCCAGGAGGGGCTTCAGTTTTACTTATGGAAGGTGCTGGAAGGCTCTGGTAGAGGGGCTGTGTGATCCAGTGGGCATCACAAGATCCCTCCAGCTGCTGCAGGGAAAATGACCATAGGAGGGCAGGGAGATAGACAGGCCAATTAGGAAACAGTCTTGGATCTGGACAAAAGAAAATGACAGTGGTGGAGAAGAGAGGCAAGCTGGGGCACGTCAGGTGCTGTGTGGCTGGCTTGTGTGTGCTATGGGTCGAATCTGTCCCCAATTTCATGTGTCAGAAACTTAATCCCCAATGTGGCAGTAGTGAGAGGTGGGGCCTTAAGAGGTGATCAGATCACGAGAGCTCTACCCTCTGGATTAATGGATAAATGGGTTAATGGATTAATGGGTTGTTATAGGAGGGGAACAGATGGCTTTACGAGAAGAGAAAGGGAGGCCTGAGCCGGCACATTAGCACACTCAGCTAACCCTCACCCTGTGACACCCTGCGCCACCTCGGGACCCTGCAGAGTCCCCACCAGCAAGGACGCCCTCACCAGATGTGGCCCCTTGACCTGGGACTTCTCAGCCTCCAGAACTGTAAGAAATAAATTCCTTTTCTTTAAAAATTACCCAGTTTCAGGTACTCTGTTATAAGCAACAGAAAACACATTAAGGCAAGGAATTAGATGAGGGTGAGGAAGGGCCAGCCCCCAGTATCTTGGCCTGAGCCATCAGGCAATGACCATGCCATTCACTGGGAGAGTAGGCACCAGCAGGTCTGTTCTGGCCTTGTAGTGAGGATATGGTGTCTAATAGACTTCTAAGTGGAGATAACTAGCAGACCGTTGATAAGAGGTCACTGGGTGCTTCATGTGCTGGTCCTGGAATGAAGTAAGAGACCTGACCAGGGACTCGGGCCACCCTTACCTTGGTTGGAATTCAGCGATTCCTCCCTCCCCTCCCCAGGACCCCAGACGGTTTGTCCATGGTGGTGGTCAGCTACCTTGTCATGCTGCCAGGCCCTTGCGGGAAGGCTTCCGTGATGAGATCTCAGGCGATGCTCTCCTGGGGCAACATCCTTCAGTTCGTTTTCCTAGGACAGAAGGAAAGGGCACGTGAGCTGATGCCCAGCGTTTACAGACTTGGTACAGCACAGTGGTTAAGAGCTCTGATTTGGAAATTAGACCCAGGCAGGGGTGGGCACTGGTTCTGCAATCCACAAGCTGTGTGTGATTTGAGACTGACTTCTTTCTTCTTTTCGAGTCCTAAGTTTCCTAATCTACAAAATGGGGCTAATGATACTTTAAAATGATGTTACAAGAACATAACAAAATAATATACATAAAGCACTTAGTGCAGTGCCTGGTAGATGAATTGCATCCAATTCTTGGCGGACCTGCCTGCATTACACGTCTGTGTCCCAAAGAAGCAACAGGACTTCAGGACGACTGGAGCTGTTCAGTCAAATGCTGACCTTTCCCTTTCCCCATGAATACTGCTCCAAAAATATAGCCATAATGAACAATAGAGAGAAAATTTTAAAAGATTTAGCCTGCTCAAAAATAAGATAAAACTTTCTAAGGACTAAAAATGGATGGCATACAATGTGGTGAGTGGAATTCCTGGAACCTTCTAGATCCTGAGTCCAGAAATAGGCAGAGAATTAAGATATAATTAAGACTGATTTCCAGAAACCCAAGAATCAACGTGTTCCACATGAGGCAAGAGACCTGAACTAAGGTCCCTGCATGACCCGAGACTAGAGCTAAGGCCCCCCTGAGAAGGCTGAAAACAATCGATGGCTTCTGCCAGCACTGTGGCTTGTGTAAGGTGGGGTACCCAGAGAGGCAGGAGGGCGCGGACCCACTGCCTCATCCAGGACTTGTCTTACTCCCTAATATCATACGGTGCAGGAACTCTGAGCTGCCAATAATAAAATCTAATTCAAGACTGGGAGCACCCAGGATGTGGTGTGGTAACTAAAAATAGGCAGGACAGGGAGAGTGAACACAGAGAGAGAGAGAAATTGGGGGTAAAAAATCTCCCATTCAAGATGGGTCTGAAAATAGAATTCTAAAACACATAAAGAAAACTAACACGACTAAAGAGATCCCACAAAATCAATAGTCAGGATGAACCTACTCCAGAGGAAATAAAAATAATAGAGCAGCCTGAAAATGACTTCAATAATTCAGTTGAGATCCTCTCAGAGATAAAAGAAGGAATTATGTCCATTCAAAAAGATCAAGAAAGAAGTGGCAGGGATAATTAACGACCCACGGCGGAAAGCCCTGGAACTGCACCAGCCCCCATGTTGGGCAGTAGCCTTCTTCTTTGCCAGATCCTTCAAGTTTGCTCTCTGTCCACGCTCTGCATAAATTCATGTCTGTGGATTTGAATTCACCCACGTCTTGAATTGATCTGGTTCATCTCCATTATAATATTCCAAGTGCTCAGAGTCTACGCTGCATCTACACTTACAACAGAAAAGGGGAGAAAATCGTGTGGTTTCCAACCCTTCCCACAAGGAGAGTGACCCCCTCTTGGAGGTTTGTATTTCAGTCAATGCTCCCTTCCTTTTGGTCATGATCATTACGAGTTCCACCACCGTTTGGCACCTACCACAGCGATGAGACACAGCGAAGGAACCTAAACAAAACTGACCTGTGATGGTTTGTTCCTGGGAAACAGTGATTCCACAACCTGTGGGAGAGTACATGATGGGGAGTGAACCCCTTCTCTCCTCTGAGATGTTCCCAATAGCACTGACTGTTGTCTCTCTCAAGTAAAGCAGGTTGTAATGTGGACCCACACTGGCTCCTTGAGGAAACAGTAGACTTTCAGGCATGTCCCAAATGTGAAACTCTCTGGAGGTCTTAAGGGGGTGGAAGCACTCATCAAAACACTTGGCTACCGACCTTGGAGGCCCTGCATGCCCCAAGGTAAACAGAGGCAGCTGTATCTCAGAGAATTTGAGAACAGAGACACCTTAAATAGGGGTTAGACTATGGGTCCTGAGGCCAAATTGCTAAATACAAACTGGAGCTCTCCCATTTGTGATTTCAGACAAGCTGCCTGGGGTCTCTACCCTCTCTATGATCTGAAGATGTAAAGGGCCAATCCTATCAGACGTTGTGAGGATTCAAAGACACAGTTCTCCTAGAGCACGGAGCACGCTTGGCTGCACACGGTCAAGTCTCAAGCAGGTGGGCCCCTTCCCTATTGAGGGCACCGCTACCACTGCCTGCTTCTTTCACGTCCCGCCCCAAGCAGCCCCTGGTTCATGCCATCCACCTCCTTTGCACCTCACTCGGGAAGCATGAATTGCAAGAAATGAGCATTGGGAAGAGAAACAGGGCTGGTCTTTCATGCAGTTTTCTGACAGTTCTAGAAAAGCTTACATCCATTTATTTTATTTGTATCCCATCTCAGTGATTCAAGGCCAGCTGCTTAACCTGATGAAATCAATCATTCCAAGAAAAAAGCTCAGGGTCTCAACCCAGTCCAGGAAACACCAACGCACAGTGTCACCACACACAGGGAGAGGGACATCACCACCTCGTCCCAGTACCGTTTCCCCAAGTTGGCCCAAGTGTGAATGGGCACTGCCCATTCCACTCACCATTCTGGGTGCCCCCAGCCCTGGAGGAGCCAGTCACAGAGAGAGCTGCTGAAATGCAACACTGTCCTGAACTAATGTCCCCACCCCACGCTTTAAGAATCGCAGCATAACTTACAGGGTGCCACGCCCTCCATACTGCAAGGTTGAATGAAGCCCATTCACTGACAGAGACATCCAGGTAAGGCCCCAAAGAAAACATCGAAAGTACCAGTTGGCACCTACTCAGACTGTGTGACTTATTCACCAGGTTGTCACACGCGACGACCTCTGAACAAGCCCGGTGCTCAGCCTGGTGGTGGGGAGGGGGTCAGGTGTGGTGTCACAGTCGGTTCTGCAATTGAAGCGAACTTTGGTCCCTGCCATTCCCCACAGTGGCAGGGCGCAGATGCTATACTGACATGCACGTATTTGCAGGACTTGGGGGGAAATTCAGAAAATGCCTACTGCTCATTCTTCTGAGTCTATTAAGATGCTGAAAAGCTAGAAGCCTTACCCTGGAAGGCCTCATATCTGACACTGCGGGACCAGAGCTGTCCACCCAGGGAAGTGGCCACTGCCCCAATTAAATCAAGCCTTTCTGAATTAATCAGCACCACCAAAGAGATGCCACCAAGCAAAACAGAGATCACTTTATGTGTTATTTGCATGCTTGAGACCAGAAGGCCTCCAAAAGATGTGGGCTTGTAGTCACAACATGACAAAATGAGAGTCTCCTGACAGCCAGTGCAGGTGGCACCAGCTTTGACAATTCCCAGGAGGAGGAAGAGGAGGAGAAATGGGTGGCTTTAATACAATCTGACACTACTGTCTGAGTAACAAGGTCTCCACAGCCTGGGGTAAGGCAGCCAGCATGTCAGTGCCTCAAATCACACATGTGCACACGTGGTTCCATGCTGCAGTATAATACCTGCCCCCGATGGGTCCCCCTGTTGTGGGGTTTTGACACTGCTGACTGCTGATCATGTCTGAGTGCCCCGTAATTGAGTTTGACGACACACGCCCACAGCCCAGAGACAAGGAGTTCGTGACTCACGTGCTGCCAGGACCTTGTCGAGGAGGAACTTCCTGAACACTAGCTGTAAGAAGCCACCCTCAGTCTCTGTCTTCTTGACCTGAAGTAACAACTGGGAAGCAAGAAACACCAGCCCTTATATACCTTTTTCATTCTTTGGAAATGTAACAGCTTTCTCTTCCAGGGAAGGATTTGTAAGCATTGCAGTGGAAATGGTTTTAGTCTTAGATCCTTTAAGTTTAAAGCCCTGCCAAGTAAGAGGGTTTAGGGCTTCCCAGACACTGGACACGTAATGAGACAGGGCCCACGCTGTAAGAATCAAAACATGCCATTTGTTGAATCTAATTGTCTGCAACCATAGACAGGAAGGGCCCTTCCTCACTTCCACGCTGTGGGTGATCCCGTCGAGGTTTGGGTCAGCTCCAAGCGTGACCAGCACGTTCTGGGGTTGGATTTGAGGATGGCTAAGACTGTGCATCCCTGAAATCTCCCTCACAGGGCAGCTATAGAAAGTGCCAGTTAAGATTTTTTAATTTATCAATATCCACTAACACATTAAATAGGAATGGCCTTATTTGATTTTCTAGCTGCTGTGTAGCAAATTAAGGGCAAAAAGTAAACTCTGATGAGGACAAGGGAAGAAGAGAAGGGCTAAGGCAAGAGTTTCAAACTCAACTACCTACAGGGGAGAGGCAGTAACACGCATGGGCAGACGGGGCCAGACACTGGAACATTCTAGAGGGAAAGGGAACACAGCAAACGGCAGGATCTGGGCCCTGCCCAAGAGGCCAGCTAAGGACAGGAACCGAGCATTGCCGTCCACATCTTTAGGAGCTGAGACTCTGAGTTTCCTCTGAAATATCCCTGTTTTGATATGTTGGCTACTAATTCAAATAAAAACACCCACCAGGTACTCCCTCCCCAAATAAACATGTCCACAGGTTGAATTTGGCTTAAAAATGGGGCATGTTGGAAAAGAAGTTGGAGCTGTTTATAGAGTCCAAGTATCAGTGGGGAGAGGTGGGGGTACAGGAAGCCCTGGGGCAGCAAGAACCCCCTGGTGCAGGGAGAGAAAGAGGGAGATGTGGACAACCGCAGGCACACTTATTCACTTCTGCCTAATTCTGCCATGGCTGCCTACTGTGGACGGCACTATGTCCCCCCAGAACTCATATGTTGAAGCCCTAATCCCCAGTGTGACTGTATCTGGAGACAGGGCTCCTAGGACATAATCAAGGTTAAATGAGGTCGAATGGCAGGGTCCTAATCTGACAGGATCAGTGGCCTGATAAGAAGGGGAAGACCTCCCCCTCCCCCTCTCCCCTTCTCCCCCCACCCTGCCATGTGAGGACACATTGGGAAGACGGCCACCTACAAGCCACCTACAAGCCAGGAAGGAAGCCCTCACTAGGAATTGAATCAGCCGGAACCTTGATCTTGGACTTCCAGCCTCCGGAACTGTGAGAAAATAAATTTCTGTCCTGTATGCAGTCTGTGGTATTTTGTTGTGACAGCCTGAGCTAAAACAGTGAGGTGTGGACCATAGTTTTCCTGAAGTTTCCCAAGAGCAGCTCAAGGGTTCCTCAATGAAGAAACCGGGTCTTCAGCAAACACCACTCCTTCCCCACCAGCAACTCTTTTAAATCCACATTTCGATGGACAAGATGGCCACTTCCCTGGAGAGAAATGGATGTTCTTCCAATAATGTGTCAATTTTATTCATTTCAGTAAAAACCCCTGCATGCGCAGGTGCCAGGCAATGGGCTTGCCGGGTCCCCTGGAATCAGTGGGTGGGAAGCAGCCTCTCGTGGGCGAGGCAGACGGTGCAGGGTGCTCAGCGTTAGGAGAGCAGCGATGTGGGTTGCTATGGGAATGAACAAAAGGGATTTTCAGGCTCCTAAGACAGGCCTGGTCTCAGGTGGGCAAGAGGGGCCCACCCAGCACAAACACAAAACATAAACTCATTAAAGAACACAACGCATCAGCACTGCACAACCCAAAACCCTAAACATCCCATCTCCTGGCAACACCACTCGGGCCCCAGGGAAATGCTTCCTCACAGCCTCGGCTCTGTGGGCACAGGGTCCAGGGGCTGCCTCTGGGGCCATCGGAGGTGCCGGTGCAGTGCTCCCAGCACGGAGACGGATGCTGCCTCTGAGAGGGGAGGGTCTGGGCAAGGAGGCCTTCAGTGAGAGAGTGGACATATTAATCAACCTGTCAAATTGTGCAGATAGCATGAATGCAATTAGTTCTTGCGTAGATGGAGTGGTTCTTCCTCCTAGTACAGCAGTTCACTTTCCTGCCTTCCCATCTATGGCTCCAAAGGCACAAATGGGGCCAGATCCGAGGTGTTCTCAAGTGGAGACCAGTTAGGCTGGAAGTGAGTGAGTTGGGGACTGTGCCTCACTGGGCGACAGCCCTATGTGAAGACCCACAGTCAAGAGAACCCATGGCAGGTGGAAGGAGCCGCCAACATGTTGGTCCTTGTGGGCTGGGGCAGGGCTGGTGACAGGCTGGCTTGGAGAGGCTGGATGGCACAGGTGAAGGGGGCTTGTCTGCCACATTAGGGAGTCTGTACTTAGAGCGAAATGCAGGAGCAATCAGAGGTTTTTAAGTAAAATAACGGCACAATAATATTTGTACTTGAGAAGTACTGTCCTGAATGTTAAGGGGATTGAGGAGAAGTCAGGCTGAAACCAAAGAGATCAATTTTCAATTGTTTAGGGGAGAGGTGCTGATGGCCCGAATAGGGGTGACGGATCCAGGAATTATTAAAGAAGTTGCAATCCTGTGGGTTGGTGATTAGAGTAGAGATGAAGGCATCGAATTCTGGCTTGGGGGCTGGAGACGCAGGGAGGAGGGAGAAAGTGCAGGTTTAAGTGGTGGGGGGGTTGCTGAGTGTGGGACACCCATAAGAGACAGAGTGGGGATGCTTGGGGCACAGATCACTATATGGCTCAGAGCTCGGGAGGGAGATCCTGGCTTTGATCCTGATGTGAAAGACATACTAATATAGATGCCACTTTGAATTGTGGGCGTGAATGAGATCTCTCAGCAAGATCACAGAGGGAACCCAAGACACAGCATACGAGGATCCTATAGAGCAGGATGACAGCTCGAGAAACCAGGCAGGTGGCATCCTAGGAGCATCCAGGGTGCGGGTTGGTGGGTCAAAGGCTGCCCGGGTGTCAAGTGGGGTAAGGGCAACATGGTGTCTAACAGATGCAGCACCAAGGACATCTCCCGTGACCTCCAAGAGGTGCTGACAGGGGGAGAAGCAGCGGTCAGTGTGCAATGGGCAGGAGAGGACAAGGACAAGAGAGGGGCCGGCTTTTGGCAGAGCCTGAGGTGGGACAGGAGGAGAGAGACAGGGGCATGATGGAGCCTCAAGGGACATGGATGACCACCAAAGGTGGAGAAGTAAGCTCTGGAGGCAGCAATGCAAAGCAACAGACTCCACCTCCCTCCCACAGGTAATGGGAGTATGGGGGGCTGGCAGGAGTGCTGCCCCTCCAGGGAGCCCAGTTGAGGCTGAGGGTGGTAATGTCCATGGGGGCAGCGGAGGACACAGGTGGGCACATTGGGAGGGGACAAGGGGCAGGAGTGAGAAGCACAGGGCACTCTGGAGGTGACCAGAGGGGAGATGACCAGGAGCGCTCACGTTTATTCGTGTGGCAGCTTCAGTTTCCTGGGCTTCTACGCTGGGCCAAGAACTGATCTAAGCTCCTTACTTTCTTCTTCTCCTTTAAAAATCACATCCAGTCCTCATCTATAAGTTGGATACTATTATTATCCCAATTGTTAAGTGAGGAAACTAAGGCACAAGGAGGTTAAGTAGCCTGAGCGAGTAGCCTCCACCTGGCAAGTGGAGTGTGTGACTCCAGCCAGGCAGCCACCCTGGAGCTTGAGACCACCTGCTCCTTGCATCTGATATGCTCCTGATTCTCCTTAGGAAGAGCAACACTGGAGTGTGCCCTGGGGCCTGAGGACCAAGAACAAGGCTCAGAAATGCCTCCAGTTTTGGGGTTGGGGGGGGGTCCTGAAAGGTCTGGGGCATTTTTCCTCAAGCTGGGGGCTGCAGATACAGTCTTGGGAGCCTGAAAAAAAATTTTTTTGGTATTTTTATTTCCATGAAATCTAAAACATGTCTATATAAGCATATTCTGTACCATATTCAGAACCGAATGCCAATGCTTGCATTTAGGTTTGTGTGTACTTGGCTTGAAGAATCACCATATTGACTGCCCAGGGATAATGAAAAGTTGACAAAGGCTAACATAAATGGTGCTTTTGTGCAAAATGAAAGCCAACCGACTTTCACACATGCTCAAGAATCAAAGATTTTGCAAGAGTTTGAAAGAGATCAGTGGTAGGAACGTCGAGTCAACTTTTGGCCAACTGTAATATGGCACTATCCTTACTTACAAAAGGAAATTCAATTTAAGTAAAATAATATCATCTGACACATTAAATTATAGTGAGTTTGCATCTTGAACTTGATTGGCCTTTTGCATTTGTTTCTCTCTAATCTGCTAATTCACTTTGGTCTTATGGTTTAGAAAAGCTATAAAAATGTTATAACCAGTTTTATGCCTGGACACGTGTAATTACATTATGAACTATAAATATATAATCATATTATGCCTAAATATAGACTACATAGTTATCATATGCAAGTCTGGCATAATAATATTATATAAGAATGATGTAATTGTCATCAATTATAATAATGTATAATAAAAATAATTAAAGTCAACACTGGACTGTGCTGGATAATATCTTTTCTTCCTGAGAAGGCTTCATGAGTGGTCCTGGCCTGAAGCATGGGCAGGGAGGGTGAAGCAAATGGAAGAAAGGGAAGAACATGCAGTGTGGGAAGCCTGGGGCGAGAGCGGAAGGAAGGGGAGAGAGAACAGAACTGGCAGCGGCTGGCGCTGTCCGTGGTCCTGTTGGCCACTGCACCCCTGAGGTCGAGGCCCAGGCTGAGTCACCCCATGGGGGGAAGGAACCACTGGGACTTGTAAGACCTGAGCTTGGAGCCCAGTCCTAAGACTTACCAAGCATGATTTTGGGAAATTAACCCTTCTAAGGATTCTTGGCAACTTAATTGAGATAATCCACATAAACATACTTTGCAAACGGTAATGGGTAACCTGAATGTGAAGTGTTACTATGCAAGTGGAAGACCTGCTACCCAAACAACTGCTTCTGGTTCCCAATAATGGTGGTGGGGGTGGAGGAAGCTGGAGAACAATCCCAAGCCTCTTGGTTCCCTTCTATTCCCAGAAACTTGCTTCAACTATGCCTGATACACACTATTCCCAACCTGTTTGATATCCCAGCATCACACATGTGCCAACAGTGCCACTGCAGAGAAGCACATTGTGCTGTTTCAAAACTATTTTCCTAACACAGGTTAGAGACAAACTCAAGTGGAAAAATATAACACACGAAGCAGATTCCAATGCAAACTCATGACATTTACATCTGCATTTTAAGTAAGACTTCTCTCAATAATTGTATTTCATCAACTTACGTATACCTGCAGTGCATACTCGGATTTACTAGTGGAAAACAAGCATGGTTAAATTTATATTTGGTTCACATTGGTCAGTATCATCAGAATACAGGCAGCCCCAGAGGCAGCCCTTCTTTACCAAAAACAATAGGGTTGAACTTAGGAGAGACCCATTAAAATGCCACATAGCTAAGGAAGTAGAAAAGTCGGAAGTTTCGTACATTGCTAGTGGAAATGTAAAATGGTGCAGCCACTGTGAAAAACAGTTTAGTGCTGTGGTTTCTTAAAAAGTTAAACAGAATTACCATATGACCCAGTAATTCCACTCCTATGTATACACCCAAAAGCACTGAAAACATGTTCAAATACTTGTACACAAATGTTCATGGCAGCATTATTCATAATATCCAAAATGTGGAAACAACCCAAATGCCCATCACCTGATGAAGGAATAAATCAAATATGTGGTATATCCATAAAATGTAATATTATTTAGCCTAAAAACAGAACGACATACTGATTCATGCTACGACAAGGATGAACCTCAAAAACATGATACTAAATGAATGAAGTCAGACACAAAACTTCACATATTGTATAAGTCCATTTACATGACATATTCAGAATAGGTAAATGCATAGAGACAGAAAGCAGATTAGTGGTTGCCAGGGGCTGGGAGGATGAGGGAATGAGGTGTGACTGTCTAATGGCTACACGATTTCCCTTTGGGCTGGTGAAAATGTTTTGGCACTAGATAGAGGTGGTGGTTGCACAACATCATGAATGTACTAAATGCCACTGAATTGCTCACTATAAATGGTTCATTTTATGTTATATGAATTTTACCAGAATTTTTTTTAAAAAGGTGCCATCCAGTCCTCTAGCAAAAGAGTCTGAAGTGCTATAGGGAAAAAGAGACAAATCTATGTCTCCAACAGTGTGTTTCCATGGGTGTCTCCTCTTGAAAGAATCTCACCTCACTGAGTGCCACTCTGGTGTGTAATGACATCCACACTTTGGACAACTGGACCTCTAAATGCAACCAACCACCACGTCTGGCCCTCCACCAATCAGCAGCAATCTACCCCAATTCAAGAGGGGAAAAGCTGGCCAGGGGGCCCTATGGAAACTTGTGTCCATTTCCAATATGGCTCCTGCCTAAGGGACTTTCAAGGGTAATTTTTTCTATATGTGATTTTGGCATAACCTGCGGACTTTAGAATTGAACCCTGCACAAAACTCGGCTCTATCATACACTTGTTCAATATATGCAATGCATAGTAATTTATAAACTATTAATATATTCCCCTAACTCCCAAAAAAGGATTCAAGGATGCCTGCAATAAAAATATTTATTCAATAACATAGCTAAGAATCATGACTTAAAGAAAGAAAAAGGGAACAATATGTAGAAAAATTTATACCAGGAAATCACATTAAAAAAAGGGTTTTCACCCATTGACTGACATTACATTTACACTCTGAGCTTGCCAGCTGCTAATGCAAAAAGGGAAACTTATGAATTATAACACTGTTATATAAAGGATGAGCCTCCTAGGATTCTTCTACAAATAACAAGCAATTAAAAATATTTAAGTGCCTTTTGAAGAAACCATTTGCTTTTTCAAGAGATGATTTATGGGCATTGCTACAATATGCTGCTACTCCCTGAGGAGCTTCAGCCTTCGCATGCTCTCCTTCCAACCTAGGGGCTTTTCTCCACCACATTTCAGATTCCCGAGCATGGCCACGTTCTATGATATGAGCAACTGAAAAAGGTGGTTTTGCAAACTGGCCCCACGAGGCAGATGCAGGCTGTAAACTTTTACAAAGTTAGCAGCTGTCCATGTTGCCCAGCCACTCACGCAGGAAGACCAAGCTGCTCTCCCCAAGGACCGATCACTTTGATTGATTACTGATTGGATTTGCCTTATGTACAGGGTGACTCAGGGACCCCCAGATGTTAGAAAATGTGTCCTTAGTTAGGCCCAAATCTATCTTTTTCTCACCACGTGGTATGTCTAGGGCCATACAGATCAGATAAAATTCCTTTCCACATGGATGTTCTCAGATATTTTTAAGTGAACTTTTAAAATTGAAGTAAAACATACATATACACTAATGCACAAATCATAGGCGTACAGTGCCATTAGTTTTTACAAAGTGCACACACTCACATACCCATGAGCCAGATCAAGAAATAGAACATTCTGGTAGCCTCAAGACCTCTCAGTCAAGATTCTCCTCTAAGGTTACCACTATTCTGATTTATAGCACCATAACTTTGCCTAATTGTCAGCTCTATGTAAGAAAGATTTAAAAATATCTTTTTAATGTCTGGATATTTTTCTCAACATTTGTCTAGGATTCTTCCATGTATGTGAAACAGCAGCTTGTTTTACTTCATTGCTGTATATTATACCCCTGTATGAACATTCCAAAATTTATCTATTTATGTTCAACTTTTATTGAACATTGGGATTGATTCTAGTTTGGGGCAACATAGTGAGACAAAATCTCTTTAAAAATAAGAAAAATTAGCCAGGTGTGGCAGTGCACACCTGCAGTCTCAGCAACTTGGGAGGCTGAGGCAAGAGGATCAATTGAGCCCAGGAGTTCAAGGCTGCAGTGAGCTATGATGACACCACTGCACTCCAGCCTGGGCGACAGAGTGAGACTCTGTCTCAAAAAAACAAATAAATAAAAAATAATGTTGCAAAGTACATTTTTGAACATCTCCCTTGTAGACACGTGTATGTTTCTGATGAGTACTTATCCGGGGATGAAACTGCTGGGTCATATGATGTGCGTATGTTGAGCTTTTGCCCAACAGCTTTGAAAAGCGGAAAGTGTGTAAATCTCCATGGATTTATATCTGTGCCCACTCTGGTACCTTCATTCCTTTTCTATGGAAGCCATTCTGGTGGGGCCTAATGGTACCTTCAGATAGATGAAAATAGCAAAGCTCACCCATGTCATAGATTCTGTCTTCTAGAACCTAAAGGATGGTGATTTCAGAGATTCCAGCAGGGTTCCATCACATGACAGATTCCAAACCCAGATGCCTCCAGGAGTTACACCTAAGGAACGCAGCTGGGTTAGATCACAGACGGTGGTTAGGATGGGGGCAAAGAGAAGAGTGTCTGCCTGTCTCAGGGAAGGAGCTAGTGTTCAGCTCCCGCTGACTGCTGCCCACAATGACCCTGGGCTACCATCGACAGGTCTTTTATTTTTGAAGAGAAACCAGGAATCAATATTTTTATGCACAAGTTCCCACTTGAAGATGTTGGCAACTAAAGAAAACCTATCAGAAATTTGCTTTGGCTTCATCGGATGCCATTCTGCAACCTCAGCTTGATTGTGTGTCCAAACTCACATTCACAGCTTTGCTGACCAGCCTCGGGCAGGCTCCCTTCAGCGAGGGTCGACACGTTTTCCAGCTTGCTCTTTCAGGTTTTAAAGGTGACTGTGTGTCATTTTTGTGTCATCTGTAGGCATAGTGGTCTCCACATCAAAGGTTAGATGTTACTTGTTTCAATTCCCCAAACTTTGTATTTCAATAGTGCTTTAAATCAAGAACTGTTTTAAAATGAGTACACAGAAGCCCTGATTCTTATCGTAAATGAGTTCTATCCCATTCCCGCAGCGGTCTGCCTGGACCTTCCCTCGTTAGCAAGCGCACCCATTGTGGAGATGGGAAGACAGATACAACTCAGTGTCACCCAGAGTATCTGGTGAGTGTGGACTAGTCTGAAGCCTTTTGTTCCTGGCAGGCTGCACAGCCCGGGCATGTCTGCGGTGCCAGCACAGGGCACCTGCCTCCCTGGAGGCCTCCTGTCGTGGTCTCTGGCTCAGGGCAGAGGCTACTGGTGAGTTGACAAAGCTGCACTCAGAGCCATGTAGCAAAGCTTTTCTCAGACTGAACCACACTTCTCTGATCCTTTCAGGTGGTACACAGACCTGGTATTTTTAAAAAATCAGCTCATATCCTGAGAAAGTTATTCCCCTTCCCACCCCCTAACAGGCCTTCATAGCATCTGCCTCCCCTCCCCGGTTCATTTCCTCACCAAGCAAACAGACAGCCGGTCACAGGCTCCGAGCCCTGGGCAGGCCATGGCATGCAGAATTTCAAAGATTGCCTTCTTTCTATTCTATGTTTTCTAGTTGGATTAAATATATGAGAAGTGATAAGGGTTTCCATTTCTTAATAGTGATACAAACGTTCTAGTTACAATTACATTTAATGTGTAAGTAAGTGAAATGACTTGAGCACATTAACCAGTAGTGTTTCTTCGTGAGAGAAGACGATGAGAGTTGTGATGCTGGGTAAAAAACGGTGAAGCTGAGATGGGCTGGGTTAGTGGGAAGAGCCCCAGATCCCAAATGTGAGTCTGGACTCTGAACTGGGTCACTGGGCAGCTGTAAGCAAATTGCTCAAGGTTTTTGTGCAGTAGGCTGGTCCCGTCTGAGAGAGCTGGGTCTGTGCTGTGCCTATCAAAGAAGGCCACTGTGAAACTAAAGATGTGGGCCTTGAAGAGCTTTAATACCAATCACAGCAGCAGTGACCCACACTTACTCTGAGCCGAGCACTAATCCAAGCACCATTGCACAGACCAACACCTTTAATCCTCATAACAAGCCTGTAAAATGGGGCACTATTTTTAATCCCCCATTTTATAGATGGAAAAAATGAGGCACAGGGCAGTTAAGTGACAGAATGAGGGGTATGTATGAGAATCAGAGACAGAGACAGAGAGACAGAGAGACAAGACTGGCTTGTGGAGCTGGGGGAGGTTCTCACTCACAGACATAAATATTATTTGAGGCCAGAAAACATCATCCCTGGTTGCCCCCTGCCTTCTGACATGCAGACGATTCCAGAATAGGTGGGCATGTTTAATCCCTATTCTTAACAGGGACTGACTCAATTTATCCCAAAATAATAGAACCTTAAGAATGAAGACCAAACTCTCGCTTGATTTCATGAATCCTCCTCTGGTAGTGGTTTCCAAAAGGGCTTGAGAATCCTTTTTTAGCATCAAGAAATTTTACCATCATGAACCAATTGCATGATCGCATCTGGACTTTTACTTATTTCAGCTATAATCAGTCATTGGGCACCTATGGGTTGGCTGACTTTGGCAATAATCTGTCCCCCAAGACCCCATCCCTGGAACCCTAATACAGAAGTTGTTCCAGGTCTGCACTGTCCAATATGGTAGCCACCAGCCACAACTGGCTATTTAATTTTTACAGTAATTTAAATAAAATAAAATTCCAGTAAGCAGAGCTTAATTCCCTTCCTCTTGAGTATGGGCTGGACTTGGTGACTTGCTCCCAGAGACTAGCATATGGAAAGAGAAGAATAGTAACTTTGCAGTGGAGAAACCCAGCACACACCATTTTAACCAAGTGATCAAGTTAACATCACCAGCGATATATCTGTCGGTATTGTGGACCCCATGATGTGATATGATGAGGAGGGAACTTCACCTCCATAGTATTTTTTTTTCCAAAACCTATAACCTCTGTCTAATCATGAGAAAACATAAGACAACCTGAATTGGGGGATATTCTATAATATGTCTGGCGAGTACTATTCCAAAGTGTCAAGGTTACAATAAACAAGGAGTGACTGAGAAACTGCAACAACCCCGAGTAGACTAAGGGGGCAGGATAACTAAATGCAGCGCGGTATCTTGCATGGAATCCCAGAGCAGAACGATGATGCCACCAGGGTGATTTATGCCCCAGCTCTTCCCAGACACAACATCGACTACAGCTGTAGATTGCCAAATGCTGAGACTGGTTCAGTGGAATGCACTCCAAGCAGACACACGAGGCCACAATTTATCTTACTGCCATTGCCCCAGAAGTTTTGCCTTCTGCCTCTATACCTGACATTCATAAGAGTGAAACTTATTTTCCTTGAATCCTGTTTTGCCATTGGCAGCATAGAACGTGGGGAGGAGGGCTGGGGAAGAAGGTGGTTCCATCACGCCAAAGTACAAGATCAAAGATTATTTGATGAGGGACCCTGGAGGTCTCCCAGCTCACCCACTTGCTGGCTGTGTTGCTGTCAGCACATAATGTAACCCAAGCATCACTTTCCTCTCTGCAGAAATGAGCATCATGATCTATACCCTCGCAGGGTCACAGGGAAAATTAAAATAGCCAGCCGGTATGAAAGATCCTGGTACACATCAAAAGGAAAAGAAACATAAGTTTCTATTCAACCTATGCAGAATTCTCAATCCAGGCTGTACACACATGGTGCATCTCCAATTGCAAAGGAAAACCTTGTGTCAACATAAATTCATCAGCCCCAGAGAAGAGAGCAACACATGCTGATTGCTATCTGCCCGGCATGGGCAAGTCATTAGAGGGGCCATGTCAGCACTTAGAACAAAGCCCAGATCATTTTTCAAATTGCCCCTTTCACCCTGGCTGGACTCAAGGTGAGAGGATTGTCAATTATAAGCATACTCGCTCTTGCTCCATCTCTCTCCGGATGGAACTGTCAACAAATTTGCTATTTCTGTTTATATCCACGCAGGATCACTAGACTCCAAAAGCTGACAAAAGCAAAATGCCTGTCTGTAGAATCCCTCAATGTGGAAACACAAACAGGACCTTACAGATTCCTCACGGTGTTGTGGGAGGAAGGTTATTCAGAACGTCAGCATATGACTGGAGTTGGCCCACGGGGGTGTTTTATGTGGCCCCAGGGTACATAAATAGTTGCCAACATTTAAAAACAAGAAATTTAATACACAAATGAGGATTTAAACTTTCTGGTGAAAAATCAGAAAATTGGACAACCCTGGGGCTGGATTTCCATATGGTCACAATTAGCTGTAAATATCCATGTGTTTGTCTTTGGTCCTAACTGTCCTGACTCATCTCTGGGCTCCCTCAGAAACTATAGCTCAGAGAGGTGAGACAACTTAAGGTCACACAGCGCATCCGTTCAGTGCCGTTCCTCCCACGCCCACCACCACCCTGCCCACGCACGCGACCAGCCCTGCACTCACATCGATTCGTGCTGTCATGAGAAGCATCCCTCTCTGTGCTGCCCTGCGTGCCAGAGTCTGTACACTTCAGCTTTTGAACATCTGAGCTATAAGAAGCAAGTATGTTTTCTAAAATGGCAAATGGATTTTATAGCATTTGCATCAATAGAATGAGTCATGAGCGTTGCAGATCTGCTGCAAGGCCTGGGCAGCGGAGAACCAAAACGAGTCTGTTTCCAGACTGACTTCACGTGCTCTCCCAGCAAGGCTCTGAAGTCGCAGGCGGGGACAAATGTGGCTTCTTGTCCCCATTCCTCTTTCCTCAGCTTGCCAGGGCATTGTGTGGGGACCCATCTCTGCACATTTCTAGCACCACGTGAGGTGTGAGGAAGCCGACGGCCGGCAGCTGGGCAGGGCGAAACCGAGAGTGGAAAAGCGGCAGGACGTGTCCTGGCTCTGCGCCCTGCGGCCGGATGTGGATGATCTTCCACGGCTTTCTAGACCACGCTTCTACGAACTGTGGCCTGCAAGCCTAATTTATGTATTAGTTTTATATTATTTGTTTCTTTCCTTATTTCCCTACACACATATATTTTATATATGTCAGTGAATGTAAATATAAAACATATATTTATATAATATACATAATTATATATATAACAAACAGCGTCAGTGAATGCTATGTAGGGAAATGAAGAAGGAAACAAATGCAAGATTTCTAGAAAGTGGGGACAGGCAAGGTGTCTCTGAGAAGGTGACATCTGAGCAAAGATCTAAAGGAAGGAGGGCGTGAGCACAGTGGACATCCCGTGGGTGGACATGGCACAAAGACTCGGGGACGGGGTGGCAAATGCAGCAGGGGAGGCAACCACGGCAGGCTACGGCGGGAATTTGGGTTTTGCGCAAGAGCTGATGGAAAACAATGAAGGCCTAAGGGCGAGGGAGGGCCCCGGGGCAGAGCAGGGACTGAGAAGGGGTGGGCCGCAGGAGGATGAGGGAGGCACCAGGCAGACCAGTGGGGAGGCTGGCGCGGCCACAGGGACAAGGAGGTAGGTGAGTTCAGGGATCATCTCCTGGGTACATTCCGGAGACGCTGCCCAGGGGACCGAGGATGGGCGGTGTGCGTGGGTGAGGAAGGAAGGAGTTCAGAGTTTCTGTTCTGAGAAACACCATGCTGTGGGCCACACGTTTGGAGACGGAGCGGCAGAGGCTTGGAGGCGAACCCAGAGGGTGAACACCCTTGGCCGCTGAGGCTGCTGGTCACCGCAGGACGACCGTGCAGCAGTGACAGTCCTGCTCGATCCACAGCAAGGGGAGTTGGAGTGTCTCGCTGTTCACAGTCACAGAATTAAAAGCAAAGACGAAAATGAACACAGTGTGCCATACGCCCCTTGAATCTTTCTCTGTGGAGCAGACATAGCTCACGGGGCGGACTTGTCTCATGCCTCATCTTCTTCCCACGTTTCTGCTGCCTTGACACTCTCAGGTTTGAGTGACTTTTACCCTCTGAATTTCCCATCTCCAGGGGAGCTCGCGTGCTGCCTGGACACCACAGCGCTGCTCTCGCTGGTGGCTGCTAGTCACTGCTTTCCCTGCAGTCTGACGCTGGGGCATTTGGAGAGCTTCTTCCTCTTTCACCAAAATAAATGAAGACAACTTGTGGATGGTACTGAGTAAAGACCATTAAATGATTCATTATTTCACTGCAAATGCTGAAAACACAGCTGTACTCACTGGGTCTGAGAAAGCAACTTCCTTCCTCTCATTGAATATGGACGTTCACTCATCAGCTTGTTTTAAAATGTGATCTTGATGCCATGCTGGTGACGAAAGCCTTTTGGGTCCATGGTTTCTTTGCCAAGGGGAATTGGAAATATTTTCTTTGAAGAGTTTTAATGTAGGCATTAGCTGAGCATGGAGTTGAACCTGGAGCTAACATTTATGTCACACCTTCAAGGTGCCAAACCATGCCCTAGACACTGTATACGTATTGCTGTGTTCATTCACTTATCTAACAAATGTTTGTTGAATTCCTACTAGGTGCACTAGCTCATAAGATGCCTTTGTGAAAACTAGACAAAGGTTCCCTTCTGGGCAGACAGAGCCTGGCACCTGTTGGGCTGAGTGTGGGACAGGTGACTTTTTGTACAACCATCCTCAGAGGCCCTAAGTACAGGCATCATCTCCACACTGGGGAAACAGCAGGAGACACAGAAGGCAAAACCCCTACTATCATAAAACGCATATCCTGGTTAGGAAGACAGAAGAAAAAAATAATACGTCAGATGAAAATATATTCTGTGAAGAAGACAAAGAAAAATAAGTGCAGAGGGAGGGGAAAGGGTGCTAGCTAGGGAATATCTGAGCAGAGGCCTAGATGATGTGAATATAGCCGTGCGGCTCTCCCAAGGAAGGCAGAGGGAATGGTGTGTGCCAAGGCCCTGGGGAAAGCAAGGCTTGAGATTTTGGAGAAGCAGCAGGAAGTGACTGCAGCCTTGTTAGTCAGGAAGATGACAGCAGGAGAAGTAGGACCGGGAGGCGAGCAGGGAACACCACTACTCAGTGCTGAGACCTCGGTACCCAGCCGCAAGCAAACACTACATTGCTTAGTGAGTAAGTCACAGGACTGCCCAACTGCAAATGATATTGCATGAAATCTGTTATGTCTTTGGGTATCGGCAATTTCTTAGGGTGATCCAGGACCTTTCTCTCTGACACAATATGCTTGCTGGGACTCAGATCTTGTGTTTATTCCCAATAAGTTCCTCAGGAATTTCAGAGTAATTCCTGAGCATTTACCTGCCTCCCCTCTCCTGAAGCAGGTCACCCTGGTGGGTGAGAGCACCCCCATATAGGTGCATTTTCCATGAGACGTCATGCCAAGTCCAAACTTGAAACCACCACCACCAATTCCCTAACCTTCTTAGAATGTGACATGGATTTTTATCACAGAGTGAGTATCTGTCTAATCCCTTGCTTTTGAAAACACATAATCCTGTTGCAGAAAAGTAAAACAGCAAATGAAATTTGAGAAAAGAGCGTGGCAGGTGAGGGAGACTTCCTGGACCTCACAGTTTCAAGGAATTATTAAAGGAATAATCCTGTTCTTACCAAAAAGGATTCACTCTGCATGACAATAACATTCTAATATCCACATTCAGGCAACAGCCCAAGATGCAGGCGTGCGACCTCCTCCCTGGGCCTCCAGACTGCAGTCTGCTTTGATGACACTGCTCAACCTCAGAGGTCATGAGTTTCATCCAACAGACCCCAGGTTTCCAGTGGATTTGTTAAAACTGGAAAATGGGAAAAGTAGCC
Organism: Daubentonia madagascariensis; assembly: GCA_023783475.1. Lineage (NCBI taxonomy): Eukaryota > Metazoa > Chordata > Mammalia > Primates > Daubentoniidae > Daubentonia > Daubentonia madagascariensis. The sequence goes on from JAKFHU010001262.1 coordinate 22,740,521, forward strand.
TTTCTGTTGTAAGTAGGAGCAAAACTGATTTACAAGGATGTTTTAAAAAAAAAGAAAATCATGGTGTGCATTGTTGTTGTTTCTCATTAATCCACTAGGACAACATTCCTGCAGATCGGGCGAGTAGGCTGTTGGACCTTGATCTGTCTCAAATCCATGGGGTTGTCTGACCAGTGGGTGCAAGATTTCTCCATATATAAAGTGAAGCTGATGCCATCTGCCCCTCCCGTGTCTCAGGGTTGCGGTGATGAGCTGAGCATCGATGTGCTGGTTGTTCCCTACTGTCTCTTGACCCCACATTTATGCATCAAGACTGTGCTCTACATGAGGCTGTGCGGCTAAACAGCCTTCCAGAAAGATGGCCCCAACTTACTCTTCCATGAATGTGTTATGAGAATCACGTGTCCTTGTGCCCTTGCCAACATTGGTATTAACATCCTTTAAACTATCAGTTTTATAGGTGAAAAACATTATCTTGCTATTTTAATTCATTTCTAGCCCTTAAATTTTTTCATACAATTATTGGCCACATGCCCCAAAATGTGGCCATCATTTTCTTATGTTCTGAAAAAAACACATTTTAAAAAATTTAAGTTGCTTTGTTTGGAAAAAGGAAACAGATTTGCCATTCTAGCTCAGAAAATATTCTAACTTGTACCAACCATATTTCTGCAGAATAAAGCCAGGCCAGCAGAAAACAGAGAGGGTAGGTAGACCAGCAGGCTGGGAAAACAGAGCTCAGGGATTAAAGCTCCTCTGCAAAGCATGTGGATTGGGGGCTGGAAAATACGAAGATGCCTCACGAGAAATCAGCCTGTGGCGAGTGAGGAGGGTCACCTCCTTTCTTAGAGGTGGGACATCTTCATTCCCACATACCTACGGGAACCCAAGGAGACAGAACAATGATGCCACATGAATTTGGCCACATCTATCTTGGTATGCTAAGATAGACGAAGAGAGAGACAGAGACAGAGAACACACGCAAACACATGCAAACACGCAAACACTAATATAGCATATCGTGTTCTAGCTCCTGGATGTATATTTGTCTCAGGAACATATTTTGGGGGAAGCATCTTTGGCAGGACAGGATTCAAGCCTTTTTTGCATCCCTTGAACAAAATAATATCAAAACCCCACATTCATTTATATTAATAATTTATTGTTAAACTTATCTTGGGACTAAATTGTTTCTATTTAGCATTGTTTACCAAATGTTTTATTTGGAAATTAAAAAACAAACAAAAAACAAAAAACAAGACTACAAGGTCCTCAAAGCAGATCTTTCCCCTAAAGACTCCCAAGTACTTAGCACATGGTGAGCACAGCAGATGCCAGAGCACATGCAAATCAGACACACATCTTTGCTGTCCTTTGCAGGAGCCGTTAGTGACCTGTAGCTACTGAGCACTTGGAACGTGGCTTATCTTAACTGAGATGTGCCCTAAGTGTAAAGCAAACACCAGATTTTCAAGACTTAATACCCCCCCAAAATGTAAAATAAAGTGTTAATAATTTTATGCTGATTTCATATTGAAGCGATCATATTTAAGATAGATAGGGTTTAATAAAGATAGATTATTCAAATTAATTTCACTTGTTTTCTCTTTACTTTCCATAACGCAGCTGCCTGAAAATTTTAAATTACATTCATGGCTCACATTCAAGACTGATGTTGTATTTCTATTAGACAGGGTTCTTGTAGACCCCGGCTGGGACAATGTGACAGAGGAATAAGCCCAATTCACAACCATAAGTTGGGGAGACTAGGAAGGAGCCTTCCGTTAAGCCAATGAGTCTTTATCTCTGTACCAGCAGTTGCTGCCACTGCATCAGCAGTGTGGGCTGATGGGGGTGTTTCCAGTTTTTTATAAAGATGTTGAAAGTGTTATATTCTGTGCCATCATTATTCTTCTCTAGTTTACAACATCCTATAAAAACATAAAGCCACAGGATTTGGGGTTCATCAAAAAAGACTTAGTTTCATTCTTAGCACAGTAGAAAAAACATTTCAGTAGGAAAAAATATAAACACAGCTTGTGTAAAGAAATAACTAGGAGACACACATGTAATAGGTTCTAGCATGACACATGCTCACGGAATAGAGTCCTGTCCCCTTTAGGGACACTACTGAGCACTTACAGAAATCACTGCTTGTTCCTCTCTGACACCTTTCTTCAGGTGAAGATTAAGAAAATATGACAGTCATTTTATTCTGTTCCAGAGGCAACCTCCTTCTGGGGCATAACTAAGTCTCCTAGGTCTACAGTAAGGCTGGTCAACTTCAGCCCACCAGCTGGGATGGGTCAGTCCACACAGTGATTTTCTAAAGTTGATTCATTTGTTTTTCAACTTGTTATCTGCCAATATTTCAAAATCAAAACAATTCACAAAAATCATCTGGATTTTTGGCTTCTCCTGAAAATTTGGAAGTGTTGGCAACCCTGGCCTGTTCCCCTGTCATTGCACTTGCTGGAGTCAGGAGGCCAGCCCCGTAAGAGGAGACACCCACAACTCTCACTGGTCACACCCCTCACCACTCCCTCTGGTCTCTCCAGCGCTGAGGAGAAGGGCAGTTGTTACTCATCAATTGCTGTTATATTTCTCCTTTTATGGAAACATTTCCCTATATCCCTACTTCCACTGAGAGTGTGAAAATGAAATCCAGACTGGGAAATCTGTTTCTTAGGTCTGCATCCTCTCTGTTGTCTTCTTTCTGCATCTTCTCTATTGTATCCTTTGAATGAAGATGTTTCTGTGTGTTTCCATCTTATATTGCAAAGCTCAGAACAGCCAGGGCTCTTTATATTGAAGACAATAAAAAAAATCTTTAAGCATGCATATATTCACATGTAAAGAATACTCCAAGCCTTGAGTTTATTTAATATTACATAGTGTAGTTGGTTTTCTGGCCAAATAATAATAATAAAAAAAATCTCTTGGCCACAGTTGTATGGGCTGTTTAGAAACACAACACACATCCCTGATGTATTAATATAAATTTCAGTTGCAACACAGAGACCGAACGCGGCCTGCTTTCTATCATATTTTATAATCTGTTAGCAGATTTATTATAATGTTAATCAAAGGTTTAAAATTCATGCTAACTCTAGCTGCAGAAAGAGTTTTCAAACAGTTTCCATTTTGAGGCCTTGGGACATCATAAAACCCAAAAGAAGCGAACCTGGCCTGGCAACAAGGCACGGGCGATTACATCGCTCCCTGCCGCAAAGGAAATGAAATGTCTGCTTACTCTCTCATGTCCACCCTGACATGGGGAAGATCAGGGCGTGGCTGCCTCAGTAGCTGCTCCCCAGTGGCCGTGCAGTAACTCCACGCCAATGCCAGGGGCATCGTGGGGAAAAGCACGACCACAGAAAACTGCCCACACTCCTTCCTGCTCTCCCACATCCTTTTGTTTTTCTCTCCAGTGAAGATGGGTTAGGGAAACTTATTATATTCAAGAAATACTCATTTAAGTTTCTAAGCAGGAGGTTTCTACCATGAAAGACATAATCCCTCTCTTTGATCTCCTTCTTCCTTCTAAATATCTTTTATTAATAATTCTGCTGATGACACCCAGACATTCCTGCATGGGGCTGAGGATGATCACATCTTAAATCGGAGCCACCTTTAGCAGAAGAACTTGCCCTGTCACCCTCCAAACACCCGCAGAGGCTGACATCCACTCTCATTCAAAGCATGAACGGAATGGCGGTGACAGAAGACAAGAAATCCACGACTTGTTTCGCTTGTGCCGTAAAATTGAGAGTCGGAACAAGAGTCACAGACGTGATTCTGAAACATGGAATAAATCCAAACAAAGTAAACTGAGGCACAGAATGTTGAAATACCTTCCTTATCACTATGATTTCTCATCTTCCATTTTTGCCACCATTTCTGGAATGGTCTTGAAGTTCTGTCTCTGTAGGTCAAACACAGCGTCTGGTTTAAGAGTTCTGTATTATATTTCAATGCCCTTCGTGGCATTTCCACAGCTGAAGCTAAGATGGTTTTTTTGTTCGTTTGTTTGTTTGTTTTTTGAGATGGGGTCTCGTTGGAGTGCAGCGGCACGATCATAGCTCACTGCAGCCCTGAAGTCCTGGGCTCAAGTGATCCTCCCACCTCAGCCGCCCTAGTAGCCGGGACTACAGCCACACGCCACCACACCCAGCTACTGAAGCTAAGATTTTGATCCTTCCAGTTTATTAGACTGCAAAATATTTTCAAGTCATCTATCACTTCTGCAAAACTGCCCTTAAGATTGCATCTCTAATCTTTCTTGGGAGAGATGCCACTCACACCCTTGTTACCTCTTGGACTTTGTTTCAATCAGGTAAGACCCCTTTTGACATAACTGCTCTTGCTTGGCAGCTGTGTGGTGAGACAGTTTTCCAAGGACTTTTGCAAAATTGACTTGGGACCAATGATTCTGCAAAAGCATCTCTGAGAAAACTTCCACATCAATGCCAATAATTTTATTTCCCCTCCTAATTAAATAACCCTAGGAAACTTGTAAAAAAAAATACTGACATAGGGCATTTTATTCAATGTGATCTCCATTTGGGGAGGACAGGCTAATTCAAACACATAACCCTAGGCGGGTGGAAATTTCATTCATTTTCTGCAAAGCTGAACCAACAGCAAGCATCCTCAGACCCAAATAAAAATGCCCTCTAATATATGGACTAAGCTGGCATCTGGCGCCATCCTGGGGGATAATGTGACAATAGTTTGTAAATAAATGTGAGAACTTTGACTTATCTATCTACGGGTACTATGAAGACATAAAACAGTACACACTGCTGATGTAATTCAAGTACTCTTAAAGAAGAGAAAGGGTACAAGCGTGTGTGTTTACCCCGGGGAGGGGGGATGTCTGCTGCCTCAATTGCAGCTTTTATACATTGCCCACATAAGTTCCACTTCCCTCTCAGACTCCAGGGACTTCCAACTCACTCTCCTGAAAATATTTCAAAGACATGCATAAAGAAAAAGTGCTGATGCTCAGAAAGCTCTCTTCTGCAAAAATAAAAACAGATCAGGAACATTTTTATTTGAATAATGGTAAAAATGATCACACAGCAAAGATGAAGGTAGGCTGAAATTTTAAAATTCAGATTAAAATAATTCTGAATAAAGCCTGTACTTTAGTTAATTATATCGCACCAATGTTGATGTCCAGGTTTTGATCATGGTACCATGGTTATGAATGATATTTCCATTGGGGTAAGCTGGGTAAAGGGCACATACATGAAAACTCTGTGTACTATTTTTACAATGTCTATGTGAGTCTAAGCTTATTTCAAAATTTAAAAAAATTAAAGTTAAACTATAAAACGCTAGACATGACATAGATTATTCTCTGCCAATTCATCCATAATTTAACAAATAAACTTGGTTCTCTTACTACACCTAAGGCTCAGTATTAAGTTCTGTGGGAGATTCTAAATGTCATAAAAAGTAACCTCTATCCTTAGGGAGCTTATGGTCTACATGGAAAAGCAGAGGTCGTAAGTACAGGAAAAGTAAAAAAATATATATTCATGGAACATTAGTGATTTTATAAAGTTGCACATGAGTAATCACAAAATTACTGAGATGAAAAGTGTGTGCAGTATGTTCATTGGCAAGAAAGCACACGTGTGCACCTGGAAGGTGAAGGTGTGCTGCATCAGGACCTCCCAGAAGGTGGTGTCCATGTGCTGTTCATGGCTGATCCCACATTACCTGACACACAATAATCACTGGGTCAATTTTTGTGGACAAATAAAGATATTACTTGATCTAACTCTTAAAGGGTTTACATGGACTTGAGTAGAACAGGAATTACAAAAAGGAGGTGACTCCTGCAAGAGCCCCAGATGTGGAAGTGTGCATTCTTGGCGACAGAAAATGCACAAATGGAGTAAGGGAATGTAGGGACCAGAGAAAACTGAGCTGGGACTCAATGTGTCTGTGTTTCAGTGGGTGCCACCAGTGCTGAAAAGACCTAGAGAAAGCTTCAAGTAAGATTTCCATTTGAAGGTAATTCTTTTCCACAAAGGGACCTTCCAGTTATCCTATAGAATTTGATTCCTATATTAAATCCCCAAAACACAGAGTGGCCTGGTTAGTTTCACTTAATGTTAGTGGCAAATTATGAATTATGAGCTTGAAAGAAGAGTTTTCAATTGATAAACTGCATCCAGTAACTACAGATCCCACATTAACTACATAAATCATTAAACCAATGTTAAAGTAGTTTCCAAGGTATCAGGTTAAGCTGCATATCATGGGTTGCTTGTGTTTGTAATTGTTTCAACATCCAGAAGATGTGCTCACTGCTGCACTGTTAAGTCATGGCGGTGACATAAAATTGATAAGACAGCTTCTAATAAATGAAAGAATATCAACTGTTTCATGTGTTTTAGTGGAGAACTCATGAAGTTTGCATTCTCTGGAATAATCACGGTTAGTTGGGCATAGGGGACAGTGTACAGGCTCAGCCAAAAGAAGCCACATGTCTTTGATGTGATAACCACATAAGCAGAGCTACCTCTAACACAAATTATCTCTTCTTCCCAAAAGTAATTTGGAAAGTAAATAAACTCGTAAAAGAAAATTAGTTCAATATATTTTCCAAGACAATTTATACAACTGCAGTAGGTTAGGACAAGATTTGTCTAACATAACAGGAAATAATTACGACAATAAAGATAATGGCTAACACAATAATGAGAGTATTCTTTCCCAAATATACTCTACCAAAATATGGCATCTTAAAGCTGCTGGAGAGCAGATAAGGAAATGAGCATCCTTGATCCTGACACTAGAAATTCACGTAGCAAGGAAGATTATGTTTTCATAACAAATCCACATGTTGGCTCTGCCAGTTTAATACGAAAATTAGTAGACAAATCAGTGATAAGAAAGGATTGTGTGAGTCTTGTGTCCACTGATCGCTGAAACTGATTAGAAACTGAGATTGTGTGCACTCTCCAAGGTGCTGATTATGAGATAGCCAGGGCCATTCCATTTTGTAGCAATAGTCGTCTCAGAGTAAATGGTGTAGATCATTTTTTTTCTTTATTTTAAAATATTAAAGGGGTACAAATATCTTTGTTACATGGATATCTTGTATAAGGCTTAAGTTGGGGCTTTTAGTGTGCCCATCCCCAGAACAGAGTTCATTGTCCCTGACAGGTAAGTTTCTACCCCTCATCCCCTTCCACCCTCCCCCTTCTTGGTTTCCTATGACCTTTATATTTTACATCTCTTTGTGCCCATGTGTGCCTGTTGTTTAGCTCTGGATTATTAATGAGAACATGTGGTGTTTCGTTTTCCATTCCCAAGATACTTCACTTAGGATAGTGGTCTCCAGTTCTGTCCAAGTTGCTGCAAAAAAACATTATTTCCTTCCCTTTTATGGCTGAGTAGTGCTCCATGGTGTATATATACACACCACATTTTCTTAACCCACTCATGAACTGATGGGCACTTAGGCTGATCCCACATCTTTGCAATTTTGAATTCTGCTGAGATAAACATCCAAGTGCAGGTATTTTTTTGATAAAATGACTTCTTTTCCTTTGGGTAATACTCAGTAGTGGGATTGTTGGGTTGAATGGTAGGTCTACATTTATTTCTTTGAGGAATCTCCATTCTGTTTTCCATAGAGGTTGTCCTAATTTGCAGTCCCACCAACAGTGTATAAGCGTTCCTTTCTCTCTGCATCCACGCAAGCATCTATTGTTTTTTGACTTTTTAATTATGGCCCTTCTGATTCAGGGAAAACACAGAGAAAAATAAGGGGCCACATAAGATTGGCTAGCTCCATACCAAGGAGGCATTTGATAAAATCTAACTAACATTAATATTATAATAATGAACACTTATTGAATGCCTCTCTGTGCCAGCTGGTGCATTGAACACTTTACCTACATTTTCTCTTTAACATTTACAATAATCCTATAAGGCAGGCATTTTTATTATTATTCCAGTCTTAATATATAGCATCTGAATGTTAGGGATTAAATAACTTGACCAAGGTCATAGAGCTACCAAGTGATAATTCTTCTGAGACTTGAACTAAAATCTCTCTCTCCCCCAGCTCCACCTAAGGATGGAAAAGCTATTAGGAAACTATAGTTAAATTCACTTGGCTGGTGGTGGGATCTAAGAATATTAAGACAGTATGGGAATTAAGGACTCCAGATTTGTGGGGTCATGGTAAAAATTCCAAGGATGAAAGAAATTAATATTCATTCACATGTCCAGCAAACATTTATTATGGGCCAACTATCTTCCAAGTTTGAGGTTTAACAGGTGACTATAAACCCATTGATCTTGGGGAGCAGTGAGTTATTAATAAATGTAGATTTAAAAAGAGAAAGTAGATATAATAGCAAAGAACAGGGACTCCAGGAGCAGATGAGACCTCAGATCACTCACGACTTCTGTGAGATTCAGTTTCCTCAATTCTTACCTGCCTCATTGGGCTTTTCTGGTGCTCAAATGACGTAGTTCAGATTATATGCTTGCTATTAATAAAATGCCTAGCACATAATAAGTGCCCAGAAAAATGCTAGATGTTATTAGCATTCTGTCCTATCATTCAAGTATCTTTAATGACTCTCCTGAGACCCAACCAAAACAGATAAAGAATGGATATGAACTAGGTGTGAAATCTCATGCTTGTGATTATGAAAATGGATGTAACATGTAGCCATCATAAAGTGACCACAATAACATCACCGTCGTGATTCAATGACAGTTACTTAGGATTAAGAATCCAGATCAAAAACAAGAGAACTTGTCTGAAAAGGTATTGTCGAACAGCATTCTTAAGTATTTATTTTATTCATTTAACATTTATGTATTAAATAAATTCATGTATGTGCTGTTCTAAACATTTCATAGACATTAATTTATTCAAAGCTCAAAATGACTCTATGAAGCAGGTGTCATTAGACAGACGGTGGCATCTATAGAGAGACAGCCACACTTTATAGAGAGAAAACGGAGGCAAGGCAAGTTAAAAGACTTGCTGACGTCACACAGGAAAGCGAACGGCAAGGCTGGGTTTTGAACCCTGTGGTCTGACTCCAGAGTTTGGGCGCTTAACTACTCCCCTATATCCGCGTCCCTTGGTGAATTTCTGCCTCTGTTAAGATAAATCAGGAAACAGCTTCTGTAGAACACTCAGATTCAACATAAAGCCCTAGCAGGGAAAAAGAAAATATTTTCCAAAAGCCCATTTTAGCTTCTGGTGACGGCAGCAGTTAGTCCCAATGAGGGCAGTGTGGGTTTCACATTAAACACTACTCACTGTCCTGGACACAGATGACCTTTAGCTTTTATAGTTGAGCCTCCGAAGTTTATTCCACTTAATGAACTCAAGGACTATAAATGCAACTCTGAGAACACACCCACATTTCATTTGAGAGCAGAGATAAGTTTATATGACAGAAAAATACATGAAGTGGTAACTAACAAAAGTGTAAATATATTTGTTTCCCAGAAAACCATTTAAATGTCTTAAAATCTAATAAGAGACCCATGGGGGAAAGGGGCGGGAGGGAGGTGGGGGAGAAAGCTATTCAGCTACAGCCTCACCTCTGATTTATAGGAAGCATTGTTATGATGTTTTTATGACTTTGACCTTGGAAGGATTTCTAGATAAAACAGCTAAAACATGAAGCTGCTCATGCAAAAGCCAGTTGCATGAAGCGGAGGAGGTAGATTGTTCGAGACCTTGGAAAGAATGCTCCACGTCTGGAAGAACTTGATAATCATCTGTTCCATTCTGAGCAATACTCATAAAAGGCCACTGTGCAGGCCAGCGCCCAGAAATACATTTCGATGAGCCAGGCTTACTGCCCAGCACGAAGAGGAAGCCGCGCCCGACAGGAAGACCAGTGGTTGTCATGGCAACCACATGGCACAGCAGGTGAGTCTCTGCCCCTTGTACTCAGGAAAGGAGGAGAGAAAATGAACAGGCAGCAGCTTTGTGTGAGATTCTGACGGCAGGTCAAGGCCTGCTGTACAGTGGTTCTTGGCTTCGAGCAATTCCACATTTTAAACATAGAGGACTTTTTTTTTCTTTTTAATCACTCCGCAGCAGGACTGCCCTGGTGACGTGTGATGTGCACTGTGCCTGCCCGGATCTTCATTAACAGGCTGAGGGATGAGAGGCTATATGGCCAAGACCTGTTCTTCCTGTTGCTTGCACAGGATAAAGTCATATCCAGTGGATTAAGGTGGTTTCTAAGACGCCCTGGAGACCGGCAATCCATCCTAACTGTTGGCGTAATGTTTACCTTGCTGTTTGTCTAAGACAAATGATTGGAATGTAGGAAGCAGTGTCAATCAGGGTGCTGTCTGGAAACAGATGGCACCTCCAGCTGGGATTTTGAAAAGTTAAAGAGGGAACTATTTAGAAGGGTGTGGGTGGAGTTGAAGTCCAACCAGGAATGCTCAGACACCCGTGGGGAACCAGCACAACCGGGGCCTGAAGGGACCAGGGGTAGCTGGCGCCACGGAGGGAGGGTGGCCTGCCAGAAATACCACACTGGGAAGGACAGGAGTGGGGAGAGACTCACCCCCTTCCCTTCTCCTGCCCTGCGATCTCAAGGCGGCACCAGCCTCTGGCCAAGCCCTACTGGACGGCAGAGGGCTGGAGCCCAGCAGGGCCCCGGGGGACTGGGTGGAGGATGCCAGCCCAGCGCAAGGCCAGCGAGTGTGAGCCCGTGGCAGGAAGCTGGGAGAAGGCTCTCATCTCTCCAAGTCTCAGTTTCCTAACTAAACAAAAGATTGTATCCTGTTACAAGTTGAATTGTGTCCTGCCCCCAAATTCATATGTTGAAGTCCTAACCCCTCAGTTCCTCAGAACGAGACTGTGTTTGGAAATAGGGTCTTTGCAGACGTAATTAGTTAGGATGAGGTCATACTGGAGTAGGGTAGGACCTAATCCAATATGCCTCATGTCCCTATAAAAAGGGGAAATGTGGACACAGACATGCACATGGGGAGATGAAGGCAGAGACTGGGTGATGCTTCCACAGCCAAGGAGCACCAAGGATTGCCGGCAAACTGCGGAAACTGGTAGAGGCCTGGGACGGTCTCCCTCACAGCCTCAGAAGGAACCAACCCTGCCGACACTTGGAGCTTGGACTTCCAGCCCCCAGAACTGTGAGAGGATAAATTTCTGTTGAAGCCCGCAGTGCCTTGCTACAGCAGCCAGAGCAACGCATGCACATCCCATCAGCCCGTCTGAAAACGCAGTCGGGCAGCCCTTTGAGCGACCTTGGGAGCGAAGCCAGTGGGGAAGTGGGTCACCCCCAGAGTGAGCTGGGAGGCAGAGCTCCCCCCTTGCAGATGCCTGCAGCCCCAGTGACACCTTCATGGCAAACGGGCAATAGACACTGAGCTCCTAACCCACAGGAACTGTGTGTGTGTTTGAGCCACTGATGTGGGGGTAACTTATTGCATAACAATAAGTGACAAGTACAGCTACCTTGGCAGACGGATTAAAAAAAATACATTTTAAATCCCCTTTTCTCCCTGGACTTATCTGTGGGCAATACCGCCGCCTGGTTCACCACCCCGCCCTCATCTGAAGACAGCGTCACAGACTCGGAGTCAAACTGCCTCCCTCTGCTCCTGTGTCTGCCCTCTTAGTTGCCGCTTCAGCGAGTTGCTCAGTCCCAGCTCCTCTGACTCGGTTTCCTCCCCTGAAAAGTGAGGGTGATCACAGCATCTATCTCATCAGGTTGCAGTGGGAAATAAGTAAGCAAATAGGTGTAAATATATGCTTAAAATCATGTTCGGAATAGTGTCTGGCACAGAATAAATGCTGAATGATTAGCTATTATTACTACTATTGTTATGACAATGATGATTTGGTTCTATTCACCCAGGAATGGAACAACAGCAAAATACAATGGCAGCCTGATTTTTCCTGGGACTGTTCTTGAGTGTTTTTCAGTGACAGCGTCCACCCAAGTTCTCCCCTCATTGTCTCATGGGGAATAGCTCACTAATAACACGGTAACAATTAGCGCCAGAGATAAATCTGAAAATAAACATTTCCACAGTTACGATCAGTGTGGACATGTGGGATCACAATATTTTGTGATCACCAGCAGACATACCTCTCTCTGCAAACAAACACAGCTGCCGGGGTGGGGCTGGGCTTCACACTTCCTAAGGTTGAAGGAGCGAATTTTCTTTCTTACAGTGATGGTGACAGACAGAAATTAGCCACGGGCTACTTCTAGGCCAGTCAGGTCAAGGGCTCCTGAGCACGTCTGCAATGGTGCCTGCAGCTCTGCCAGCCCTAAGGCCCCAAGTGTGAAGGAGGAATAACAGTAAGTCAGCATGGAGAGGCCGGGAGACAAGGCGAACTGACAGAAATGAAGTCAACCCCATGATTTCCCTCACTGGGTGGGGTGCTCGGTCAAAGGGCAGGTGGCCTCTTTCAGAAGGGCTGGTCTGAGCAGCACTTCTAAAATGTGGACAGGCATCTGAACTGCCTGGTGAAAAGGAAGATTCCCCTTACTAGGTCCAGGGAGGAGCCTGCAATTCTGCATTTCTAACAAGCTCCCAAGTGAATACTTTTCCTTGCCAAAATGTTGTTAAATTACATTTTACTTGTTAACACTGTATATTTTTCAAATAACTTATTGACTTGGTCATGAAACTGAAATTGTCAAGTAGGTTAGAACCCCACATTCTCTCCCTTTTTAAAGTAAAGGTTATTAGTCTGTACTTTCATAATCTCAACTTTGCTGATTAATTTATCTTCTCTTATGCCAACACCATATTTTTTATATTTTATTTTATATTTAATTGACAAATAGTAACTGTATATATTTTGGGGATACAATGTGATGTTATGATATCTATATTATGGAATGATTAGATCATGCTAATTAATATATCCATCACCTTGTGTATCATTTCCATATGGTAAGAACATTTGACATCTACTCTCCTGGCAGTTTTCAAATATAGAAAACATTATTATTAACTGTAGTCATAATGCTGTATAGTAGATCTCCAGAATCTATTCCGCCTTTCTCACTGAAATTTTGTGTCCTCTGACCGAGGAATGACTCCCCATCCCCATCCCCACCCCCTGCCGCTGGTCACCACCATTCTACTCTCTGCTTCTGTGAGTTCGACATTTTTAAGGTTCCACATACAAGTGAGATTATGCAGTATTTGTCTTTCTGTGCCTGGTTTATTCCACTCAGCATAGTGTCCTCCAGGTTCATCCATGTTGTTGCAAATGACAGAATTTCCTCCTTTTTAATGACTAAATAGCATTCCACTGTGGACAGACCACATTTTCTTTGTCTAATCATCCACTGATGGACAGTTAGGTCAATTCCAGATTTTGGCTATGGTGAACCCCGTGTTCTCTTAACAACCACAATTTCCATTTTTTAAGGACAGACTGGGCACTGACAGATGTGCCTAATTTACATTAGGTCTTTAAATTTTCACAGCTTAGTGAGACCACATGTTGTAGTGACTTAGGATACTAGCTTGGAAGTGATGCCACCTTGGAGTTAGCAGGTATTTAAATCCCAACTCCACCACTTTGTAACCAGATGACCTTGAGCAAGTTACTTAACTGCTCAATGCCTCTGATTATTCAACTGTAAAATGAACAGCAACAACACCCACCTCCAAGGGATGTTTGCAGATAATCCATGTAGAACACTTAGAACATGGTCTGCACCCGTGAAGCTTGGCTCTCACTACTATCCCTGCCCCCTGTTTCTGGGGAGGGACACTGAGAATGGGAGAGGTGGCGTGATTTGCTTAAGGGCAAACAGCTGGTAGGCGGCAGTGCTGGACCTTCAGTACAGTACAATGCCAAAGGCCGGGGGTATGTTTAATACAAGATGTGGGAAGTATTGCTGTCACAGACAGAGCTAGAAAGTTGTTCTGAAGGCAAAGTATTATTGCAGGTAGAATTTCTATTTTCTCCACTATATCCAGTCGATGTGTACAAGAGCTCATAAGGTTCTAGGTTCCAGGCTGTCGTTCTTATCAAATCTCCGTAAGTTCATCTTCCTTTTTAACTTCATTGCAAATTTAATTTTCAGTACTGACAACCAAAAATGTCTGCAGACATTGCCAAATGTCCTCTGGGGGGCAGAATCTGCTCTCCACCCACCTCCCCCGCACCTTGAAAACCTAATCTACGTGAGCTGAGCCAGCTGCCCACACCCCCACCCCTGCATCACGCGGACAGCAACATCAATTCCTTCCCTTGCCAAACTGCTCCTTCCCACCACCCGTGTTAGTAAGTTATGGGAGCAGCTCGTCAACTGCAGTTGTCTAAACCAAATGTGAGCCTACGTCCAAAAACGTCTTCATCTGCTATAAATCAACCTTTTAGACTCTGCCAAAAACATTTCATCACGGTTTCCCACCCTGTGCTCAAGAGCACATATTGAAATTTCCTTGTAACCAAGTATGATGGGTTGACTTGTGCCCCCAGCCACAAATTCCTATGTTGAATTCCTGACCCCTAGAACGTCAGAATGTGACATTCTATGGAAAGAGGATCATTACAGGTGTAATTAGTTACATCTAGTTAGGATTACATCTAGTTACATTAGCTAGGATGAGGCCATACTGGAGTAGGGTGGGTCCCTGATTCAATATGACTGGTGTCCTTATCAAAGAAGGAAGTTTGAACACACAGACCCCTGCATGGGGAGAACGTCATGTGACGATGAAGACAGACATCGAGGGGATGATTCTACAAGCCATGGAATGCCACAGATGGCCAGCAAACCACAAAAGCGAGGAAAGAGGCATGGAACAGCTTCCTTCATAGCCCTCGGAAGAACCCAACCCGGCTGACACCCAGGTATCAGACCTTCAGCTCCCAGAACTGTGAAAGAATACATTTCTATTGTTTAAGTCACCCAGTTTTTGGTACTTTGTTATGACCACCTTAGCAAATTGATACACAGAGGCACTTATTTTCCTAAAGCCTGACATATTTTAGGTCTTCATTAATTTTTTGAATGTCTCATACCAGGGATCAACTGAACATATTTAGGGAAGCTTGGGCCAAGTCAATGTGGTTTAAAGAGAAGTATCAAATAAACAGGTATTTGGGAGCCTGAACAATTAGAACCAGGTACCCCAACCTAATTATTGATTTCACCTTAAGTCCAGGAGGTTTTGAGCCTTTTCCTCCTTGATTCAGAGTCTTGGGGCTGGTCCTTCCTGTGTAATCAGTTGTGATTTTTCTAGGGAAGGACGTTCAGAACACAGGTTTTTATAACTCCCAACTGACCACTAAATACATGCGGATATTGGGTAGCTCTGAAATGCTTCTCAAATCCCATTTTTCAGTTAAAGGATGAAAATTCACCAAATATAATAAACAGAAGTTTCAGAAAGCAGTGGCAGCAATATACTAGTAAGGTTTTCATTCTGTTTTAGTTTTATACCCAAAACTTATCCACATAACCCCTTGCTCTATATGTCTGTTAAGCTGACTTTAAAATATGATCTTTCATTCTCTAGGATTTGGGAAGAGCCTTAAATTTATCTGAATTTATCTTTTATTAATAATTTGTTCTGATACTTACAGTAATATGGTCACTGTAGAAAAAATTTTACATCTAGAAAGGTACAAAAAAGAAAACTATCAAATTCTACAAAAGCAGTGGCACCTTTGATCTATGAAATAAAGCATAAAGTCAGACACACAGGTGGAGGATACACATCATCAGTTTGTAAACTTTGCTAAATTTTAAAATGTACATCTGTGACTTTTTTTGTCTCTTTCTATAATACTCAACAAAGGAAATATTTGTATCTAATCTAAAATTAGATTTTATCACATTACTTCAAAGCCACACTCCAAGAAACTTAGAACACTTTATCCACAAGGAAAAATAATTCTGCAAAATCCTTGACGAGTGAAGTTTTGTCTGCAAGAAACAGAAAACCAATTTAACTCAGCTTAACTGAAAAAGAAAATTATGAGTTTACCTAACGGGAAGCCCCAACGTGGCACAGATTTCAGGAATGGCTGGATCCAGGGACTCCACCCTGCGAGTGCCTGGCTTCCAGGCTGGAGTGACGTGGGGTCAGCAGGGCTAGGAGTACTCCTGATGCTCTTGCAGAAGAAGGAAAAAACCTTCTCTAGAAGCCTCCTGTAAGTCTCTCCTCATCGCTCCTTGGCTGGAGTCGGATCATACACCCTGTCCAGGACGAACTCCTTGCAAGGGCTGAGGTTTTCTCTGAGATCAAAGGAGCTCAGCCCTGGCTGCAGGGGTGGGGTCCTGGGAAAAGGGGTGGGTAACTTAAAAACAATTGAGGCTCTTTTTGGCAGGAATAAGCAGAAAAATAGATGTCAACAAGCAACCAAGTGTCTTCTCAATTCTGTAGGAGCTGTCTGTATCTGACAGCTTGTCAGAATTCCACTGGGCACTTTCAAGAGTGAAGGAAATTTGAAAGGCAGAGGAAAATCACTGAGCTAGGAGTAACTTACTGTGCATTTAATAAAATCTAAACAGAAACCTCTGACAGCGTAGCTTGGTGTGATGGCTGGCTGGCTGTAGACAGCTTTTGACTTTACCGATCTAATCTTTTTTCTAACTGAGGACTAAACTAGAAGCTCTAAGCCTATTCACGCTGCATAAAATGTATCTGCTAAAATATCATTATCCAGAGTTTGGTTTTAAATCTAAGAAGACTCTTCAAAAACCATTTAAAATTCTTAAGTGCAAATGACACAAAAGGACCCACCTTTGTCAATTTCATATTTTCAGCACCCTTTAAACCAGTCTACATTTTTCTTCCACAAATAAGTGAATCGCCAGATACTGGAAACACATTCTTATGCCCTGCCAAGTCTTTTCCTCAACAAGGCATCCTGGTGACATCTCCAGTTCAAAGTCCAGTAATTAACCTGAACATGAGAAAGCTAAATTGGTTCAAATCCAAAATGGAAGAAAAGATCCAATGGTGTTCCTGAATGTCAATGAGGTTGGATTTCCAGATCAAAGGTTAATAGGAAAAGGTTTGGGGTTCTTCTCCAATTATTAATGAAGTTGTTCAAAGGAATGCACAAACTACATAGGGAATAAAATATGAAAATGGTAACTCATAATTGAGACTACACTGGGAGCTTTCATTTTTGACACTAACATCCTTTGAAAGGATAAACAAATATGCCCTATTGCAGCAGGGGCTTTATTTAAGTGCAATTATTTTTTTTAATGATGTATTAATATGTTTAAAGCTGAGTTGGTTCAGCTGTTTAAAAGTCAATCATTCAGTTATCCCATGTGCACAATGGCTAGTTATTGGGACACAGGTGCACTTCTCCCTCTCCTAGGCATTGTTGTAATAACCTTCCTGCCTCCACCAAATCGGCAGCTGGGTCATCCTTGTGAAATGTAAGTCAGCTTGCATCTTTCTTCCACTCAAAACCCTGCAATGGTTTTCCATTTCAATTATATAAAAAAGCCACAGTCCTTACCCGGCTCTCCATAATCCTACTCCTCAACCCCATGTGCTGCTACATCTCCCCCTTGCTCACCCCACCTCAGCCAGTCCTGCCACTGGCCTCCCTGCTGCTCTTAAACATGCCAGGCAGCCCCTGTCCCAGGGCCTTTGCACTGGCATCCTCTCTGCCTCTTCTCCCAGATGTCCATTTGGCAAACTCCCTCCCCTTCAAGCCTTTGCTCATATTTCATCTCTTCACCAAGACCACCCTGACCACCTTTTGAAATTTTCCAAACTTCCCCCCAGCCACCCTTTCTCACTTTAGATCCCCAGTCTCCTGAACACTACGGTTTTTCCCAAAGCATTTCCCATTTAACCGTGCACATCTTTTACTTTAAAAAAATAAAAAATTTTTTTTAATTGAGGTGAGATCCACATAACATAAAATTAAACATTTTAGAGTGAACAATTTGCTGGCAACAATGTTACAACTAATGGCCAACAAGCCCACAAAAAGGTGTTCAACATCCTCAGTCGTTAGGGAAATGTGAAGAAAATATAGTATATATATAGACTGGAATATTATTCAGCCTTAAAAAAGAAGGAAATCCTACTACTTGCAACAACGTGGATGGACCTGGGAGATACTGTGCTGAGTGAAATAAATCAGTCACAGAATGGCAAACACTGCATGATTCCTCTTATATGAGGCATCTAAAGTGGTCAAAGGTGTACGAATAGACAATACCATGGTGGTTACCGGGAACATGGGATGGGAACTTGGGAGTTGTTATCCACTGGGTTTAAAGTTACTGTTATACAAGGTGAGTTAGTTCCAGAGACCTGCTGTGCAGCACTGTGCCTGTATTTAATAATAAGGTACTGTGCACTTAAAAGTGTTAACAGGGTAGATCTCATGTTAAGGGTTCCTACCACACACACACACACACACACACACACAGAAGGACAAAGGGACACAAGGAACCTTTTGGAGGTGATGAATGTGTTTACTACCCTGATTGTGGTTATGGTAAAACAAGTGTATAGAAATGTCCAAATGTATCAAATTACATAAATTATGTACAGCTTTTAGTATACCGATTATATCAATAAAGCTGGGGGGAAAGGAAACATAAATCAAAACCACAGTGAAATATCACTTCATACCCTCTATAATGGCTAAAATTTTTCTTAAAAAATGGAAAATTACAAGTGTTGTCAAGGATGTGGAAAAATTGGAGCCCCTGACCATTGCTGGTGGGGATATAAAATGGGGCAACCGGCCGCTCTAGAACATAGCATGGAGGTTCTTAAACATAGAGTCAGCATATGATCAATAATTCTACTCTCTTACTTTTTAATTACATACTGTTTTATCATCATCTGTCTCTCCCCACCAGAGCGTGAGTTCTGTGAGGCAGGGATGCTGTGCTGGATCCTAGTGCCCACGGCAGTGTCTAGAGAAGCATCAGCCTCGAAACTATTTGTAACTTGAGCAGATGAGTGTGTGGATACTTCATCAGTCTCCTCTTAGAGAAGGACCAAGCTATCCCCCATTTTCTCAATATCTGTAGAATAACCAGGAGCTCCCTTAACTCAGAGCTTCCTGCTAGCACTCGATCTACCAGGCCCACCCACTCTCTTCGTTCTCTGAATTTATTTTTTATTTTTTTGGCTCAGTAACATGTATGGGGCCTTTTTTGTAGGGCTTCTTATGTATTACAGTCATGCTTGTTCACACAGCAGCACAAAGGGTGGTATGAAAATCACAGTTCATGAAATAAATAGAAACCATTGATTTCAGGATTGCAGCACACAAAGTCCAATTCTGCTGGTGATAGGAGGGGAGGGGCCCATCCACTGCCACATTCAATCACCTTCTAAATAACGTTGCTTTGACTCTCAGCAATGAGTGGTGAAAATTTGAAAACACATATCAGAGATTATGCATTTTCTGTCCAGCAGTCTCGTCACGTATCAGTTCTCCATGAGACTATGCAACGGAATTGGTCAAGGTAAGGACAGTTAAGTGCAAACTGCTCCCCCAAGGTCAAAGGGTCTAAACTGCCAGCCCACAGGCGGAATTTATCTTGCTCAATCTGCATAGTGTTTTTTAAATTTTTTTAGTTTGTTGCCTGTTTTCTACATACACAATCAACATTCCTGGCTTCCAAAACAAAACAGATGTTTTGGCAATTCTGGGCCCTAATTCCTGCAAGACAACAACAGGGAAAGTGGAACAGCTGTTGCCCCTCTAGATGAGAGGTACAAGGTGCCTTGAAAGATATGTCCATAAATTCTTTGATGCTCCTACCTTCAGGAGGTGGAGATTCATTCCTCCCTCCTTGATTATGAGCTGGACTTAGTAACTCGCTTCTAACAGAATAGGGTAATAGTGATATGTCACTTCTGAGATTGGGTTACCTTCTCTCTCTCTGTCTCTCACTTGTTCTGGGAGAAGCAAGATAGCATTTTATGAACAGCCCTATGGAGCAGTACATGAGGCGAGGAACCGAAGCCTCCAGCCAACAGCCAGCAGGGACCAAGCCTGTCAATAACCACAATAGTGAGCTCAGAAATGAATTCGCCAGCCTCAGTGGCGCCTCGAGACACCTGCAGCCCCAGCCAACAGCTTGGCTGCATCTCGTGAGAAACCTCAAGCCAGACCCATCCGGCCAAGCCACTTCTGGATCCCTAATCCTTAGAAACTATGTCACATAACACAAGTTTGTTGTTTTAAGCTGCTAAGTTTTCGAGTAATTTGTCACACAGCAATAGATAACTGATACACTGTGCATTCTCCGTTTCCCCGGGTCCCCTCCCAGGGGCTGCTCTAAGTGATTACCACTCCTGCCCGGTTTCTGCGGGCATTTGGGTTGTCAGCTCCCATCCGTGGGCAAAGGGCTTGCTAGTTCCCCCTGCGCAGCTACACTTACAACTTAGGTAGTTAGAGTGGGGTTAAATGTACAGGACAGAATAGAATAGAAAATGCCTTCAAAGACAGAGAGTTGGGAAGGAAAGTATAAAAGACGCTAAAGGAAGTGAGAAACGTTGGTATAAAGAGCCCTGACCGGATTAAACTTTGGGAAAGTCAGAAACACAAAACATAGACAGGGAAAATTAAAATTCAGAGGACTTTTGAAATATCTAAACTGTTAAAGTTTTTATGTATTCACATAATTATTATCTGTGGCTTCAGAAGAAACAACAGTGGATTCAAGACACAAAGACATTTTTGTAGACCCAGGGTTATCAAACACGGGTCTGGCACCCGGGCATACATGTCATGAGAAGGGCAAGTCACTTGTCCCACAACAAATTTGTTATGAAAAATAAAGTGTGCTGACATTTATTAATAATTTGTTTCTTCTCTCATAAATTTGAGCTTATAATATCACTATATTATGATTGCTGCTCCTTCACTTTCTGATATACTCTCTCGGGTGAGGGGGAATATCGTCTCTCAACTCAAACCCACCCCTCTGTCCTCGATCCTGCCAACAGCGGCTCTGGAGGGAGACAGAGGATTGGGGGGAAGGGAGCTGCCCCTCAGGGTTCAGCCACTGCTGCTCCAGCATTGGCGCCTAACTGGAAAGGGGCAGACCGTTCCTGCAGCAGCAGCTAATTTCTACCTGCAGTTTCCCCACATTCACAGGATCAGCATCATTACTTCCCCTTGGGGACAGCAACAAGGGCCAGCTAGCACCTCCTAGCATCTGCCCTGCCTCTAAGTTCCAACCATCCACCCCCTTCCCCCTGACCCTCCAGCCTCAGGGGCGGCAGCCACACAGAATAGCCTTTTTGCCTTTTTAGTTCTCTGCACCCAATCATCAGTTCTTTATGTGAAATTCTCTCTGGTGGTCTGTCTCCCAACTCAACCCCACTGACACACTTGTGTCTTTCAAAAAGCCTCAGCCCATCTTACCTATGCCTTGGAGCCATCTCGTGAGCATCACCTGCCATATGTCAAGAAAAAATAAGAGCTGCTGTCACGGGGCCATGATACATGAGGCTTCCTCCAAAAGATGGTACGCTGACGTGAAATCCAACATCAGGCTCTCGCTCAGTTGTAAGCAACAGAAACAGCCTTTGGCTACCTTAAGCTAGAAGGTAAATTGTTAAGGAGGGTGGTGAAGCTTCTTGTAACTTCCAAAGCAAAGTTCAACCAATCAAACGTGCAAGAGGGGAACCCAGGATATCTTAGGGGACTCCACAACAGGAATGTGAGAACTTTCCCTTCAGAGGATGGGAATCCACATGCCTCACTTGTCCAAACACCTCATTCCTCTGCCTTCAGAACTAAATAGTACATTCCCAGGAGCCTGAACCTCTGCCCAAGTCAGCTCCTGCAAGTGGACAGGGTCCTGTGGTATCCACACAGACGCTGGGCCGGTTCCTGAGAACTGGGAACCGTTGTGAGCAGACATTTGGCTCTTTGATCCTAGTTTCTAACACCAGGTTGAAGATGACATGCTCCCCTCTGGGGAGCTCAGAAGCAGTAGAGGGAAAGCCCTGCAGCTCCCAAGACCCCAATTGCAATCAACAGACTAACAGATCCTTTCGCCAACTTGATCTGTGTGTTTCTTCCCAAGTGCTTAAAGCTAAATGCTTTGCTTTGAAACATGTGTTGCAAACACTGCCAGTTCCCCAACCCGGTAGTCATATTTCTCATATAAATGATTTGATACACACTATTTTGCAAACTCTTTCTTCCAGCCAGATCCTATTAGGCGAGTAGAATTACCTGAGTGCCAAAGGGGTCTTTGCAGAAAATAAAAATTATTTCTGGATAGTAGGGTGTTATCCAACAGTTATCCTCTGCATGTCTGGGGTGGGGTGGGGGGGCAGCATTATCTAAACTGTCCAGTCCTAGTTTCTCCCTCTGTAGAAGAGCAGCTCTAAGAGTTTCCACCACACAAAGTTACAGCAAAAACTAAATGAGAACAGAGTTTTTAGCATAACACCTGACCCTTTTTAAGCACCTAATACACTTTCACTAGTATGATTACCTGGAATAATCAACAAAGTCACATATAAAAATAGTAGCAGCAATTAAATGGATAGAGTAGCCTGGTGCTTTTTTTTTTTTCAAGCAGGTAGAAAAAGTGATAATTAATTCAGCAAGTAGTTATTGGAGGCCTACTCTGCATTGGGTGACGTTGCAGGTGCTGGAGCACAAATATGGAGAAGAAATAGGCAAAGCCCCTGCCCTTGCTGAGCTTAGAGTTGAATATATACCAGGAACTGAGAAACAAATGACATCTGAAATAAAAATCAGCTGCAGGCATTTTTTGCATTCAAGGGAAGTGGCCTAATCTATGGCAGGAAAAAAGACTGAGTCTGGGAGGAGGAGGAGAGAGGGAAGTTTCAACAGCTCCGCAGAGTAAAGGGAGAAGAATGGGGCGGGGGGACAGCCAAGCAGGAGCTGGGGGGACCCACGTAATTCCAAGAGCTGCGACCTCTGGTGCTAGATTTTTAGTGGCCTCTGACCCTGTATTCACCACCACTCACAAGCCTCAGCCACAATGCCTGCTGTTCACAGCAACCTTTTAACACCTGCGCGTCCTCACCACCTGCACACTCAACCCCCTCCAACACTGGCCCAGCCCACGTGGAACACAACGGAAATCACACAGGGCCTCCAAGGCCACTCACGTCTGGGCTGGCTGCCCTGGGACCTGTGGTCTACTGCTTTCTCCTTCCCTCGCGCTGCTCCCCCGTACTGGCCTCCTCACGTCCCTCTGGCACGCTCAGGAGGCCCCACATCCACCCAGACCCCTTCCAAAATACCCTCCATCTCAAGCACCTTTCACAACTCTGTTCAAAAGGTCAGCCTGCCCTGGGGGCCCTCTGCCATTCCCTACTCCTGCACCCAGTGCTTTGTTCTTTCATGGTGTTGTTTCTCCACACCAGATTTAATAGGGTATATTTGTGTACTTGCTGTTTGTCTCCCAACCAGCAGGTGCTCCCTGAGAGTAGACTTGGTTTTATTCCCTGCTATGCCTCCAGTGCACAAAATGGAGCATGGCAGGGAGTCAGACGGATAAGGCAGAGCTGATGAGTGAAGTTTGGTACCAGTGACAGGGACAAAGCCAGCCACAGTGTGGGCTGACCAGGAAGACACAGGTCCCCCAGCCCCTGGAAAACCCAGGAGAATCTTGGAGCAGGGGCTTCCCACGGTACACAAGATAAGGTTCCAGCTCTTTGGACATGTTGGCAAAGGATGCCTCCAGAAACCTTGGGAACTTGGGGACTCCTGGTTACAAATGCATTCACAACAACCCCCAAAATGGAATCACACCCCCAAAACCAGTGTTCATAAGAAACACATCCAGTTTCCTTCATTCTGGGTCACAGTAACATCATGTATAGGAGGGACCTTCCTATAGGTACTTAATATTCTGAATGTGCCTGATGTTATGATTCTAGGAATTTTGCATTTCATCCTTTAAAAAGTAGCCAGAGATTACCTGTTTAATCTATTCCTTTCCCCTGTATGCAGGTTATATACCTGGCTGTGTGAACCTGTGGGATAATCTAGAAAGCTGTCAGGGGCAGGGATGTGACAGAGATTTCCATGGCATGGCTGGTATAAAAAGCACTGCTGCAAAACACAGACATTAAAGATGGAACAGAAGAAGGTTGCTCCTGCTCATCCAATAAGCCATTCCTCATGCAGAGTTCACTCCTGGCTTCCAGAGGCTGAGCTGGGAGCTCACAGTCTCTCGGTGGGAGATGGGCATTCATCAGGGGAAGCTGGGAGATGCTTGCAGCCATCACACATGTATGGCAGGACAGTCCCTATGTATTTTTACTCATTGGCCACAGCCAGGGACACTTGTCAACCAACCTGGGGAACAACAGAAGGGGAGTGGGACAGCAAGTCCCCAGGAACCAGACTGTGCTGCAGGACATCCTTCCATCCCCAGCGTGGATGGTCCACAGCAGCTGCAGCCAGGAATGAACACTGTCCTTCCATTCCCAGTATCCAGGGCCCTCCCAAACCAGTCAGACCGCAACAGAGGCAGAGTGCAACACTGAGAACCAGCAAGGCAGCAGTGCGGCACCTACCGCCACAGCTTTGTCAGGAAAAAACAGTGTATATGTATGTATTTACTCCATATTTATGTATGTATTAATACTTCATAGATCATATTTTATTATATAAATAATACATATATTATTTTATATGTTTATATATTATATCATATACAATCATATTTCATATATATAAAAAAGACTCAGAGCATAGAGAAGATGAAAAAGCAAAAGTGATTGTTGGATTGGGGTAGGATCAGAGGTAAATATTTTATTTTATTAAAAAATGTACTTTATTGTGGGGATGATACTTTTAAAGACGGCTGTGTGTGTGCACGTGCGTGTGCACATGGGTGTAGGTGTGTGCATTGTGTGTAGGTGTGTACGTGTGTGAGCGTTTACTGGAGATCTAGATGCACTAAGAAAACGGGCTATATGGAAGAGTGAGTGACTCTCATGATCTGGGTCTAGTTAGACATCAGCAATGGGTCTGAAAGGCTCTCTGAAGTCTGGAGCGGTGGCCCTAGGACAGGGTCGGGGGCCGGCCCGGCTGGGGGCAGATGCTGTGCCGTCCCCATGACGGGGGCAGCCAAGGACATGGGGCGCGGCGCTGGTGGGGGAGGGTGCAAACAGAGAAACACGAAGTCGGGTCTGTGCAACGTGGCAAGGCCACCCAACTGTGACATGTGGGAGGTTTCGAGAGCCCTCTGGGGCCGCTCAGGCCTGGAGTGCAGCTGTTCCACGCAGAAATCCCCTCCACGGCAGGTCACCCCCGCACCGGCCCCCCGGCTCACTTCCCAGCCTCCGCCCCCGTCTCTGCAGGCGCACTGAATTCAGAAGTAAGGAAGAGAGAAAAGTCGCCAGTTCTGAAGGGAATGATAGGGGCAAGCAGAGAGCTAAGCGACCTGGTCTGTCTCCCTGCGAAGAGGGATTATCACCATGCTGAGGGGGTGTGCGTGCAATGAGCACAAGCTGTAATCTTTCTCCTCCAGAAGGATTTATGGTTAAACACCACTAGCAAACAAGGAAATCGCCAAAAGGAGAAAAAAATCCATCAATAGATTCAAATAAAACCTCGTCATAAACACCACATCGTTTCTGGTTGGAGATAAATAAATGCAAGATGCAGCGTTATGAAAAACAAGAGCAGGCGCCCTGTGTGTGGTGGGGGTGACATTCACACCACCCCCATCTTCATCACCGAAGGGGACACCCCATGTGGGTGAGCCACCTCCTCCCCCAGAACACAGACGAAGGAGGAAGAAGCCCTCTGCCCCAACCAATTTAAGAAAATGCCCACACTGGAGAGTCAAATTCTCATCTTATTCTATTCCCAAAGAGATGAGAGAATTCTGGGGTAAATCATTTCCTTTTAAAGAATTTCTGATACTGCATCATTTTATTTTTTATGTAAATAAAAGCTCACAGTGTGTGAGAGAGAAGCCCAGAGGAGTTGCTGCACTCGGAATGGGCCTCACACATGTGCCTCTCTGAGTTCAGACTGCGGGTCTCTAAGCCCCAGGCGCATCGGCAGTTTTGCCTTTCTGCTCTGAGGTTTCGTGAGCTCCCTGGTCTCCAGTATATGGGGATTCAGACTGTGGGGAACATGGGAAGGTCCACACCGTGGCCTGGGTCTTTCCTAATGGTGTGGGAGCTGCCCCACCCATAGCCTGGGGCTCCCACACCATCCAATGTCACCTCCCGCTGCCCAAGCTCCTCGGGCATGTGGCTGTCACCCATGCTGCTCACTGAGCCTGGTTTCCTCTCCTCCCAGGAAGACTGAACTTTCTGGACCCCTTCACTGGGTGGGACCATGCCCAGTTCTGACCCATGAGTTGTGAGCAGAAGACCTGAGTACTGGTGATCTGTCCAGGCCTTCTGGAGTGACATCCCCCTAGCAGGGCCAGCAATGCTGAAGACGGCAGTGCCAGACCAGCAGGAGTCCCCAAAGGAACAACAGCGAGCAGAGTCTCCTGCCAACCCAAATGAACGTGCCGCTGGAGCAAGAAATGAGCTTCTGAGGTTGTTTTAAGCCTCTGAGGTTGGGGACTATTTGTTGTATAAATGAGTCAGTGACTCTCATGATCTGAGAGTCCAAACTTTCCAGACTGATGCAGGAATAGATCTCCTTCCCTTCAACTTTTCTAAGCAACACTCATGTGAAATTCAATCCAAGTAAAGCCAAGTCCCCATCAGTGAATAAACAATTTGTTTCCATTTTTTTCACTGTAACAAACAATGCTACAGTGTATGTATTTATATGTAGTAATCATGTAACATTCCTTAGATGCCTGCACTTGTCAGTCACTGTTGTAGGCACCAGGGGATCCAGCCATGCAGGAAACATACAACACGTCTGTTCTCATTTTGGTGGGAAGAAATAGATAACAAATCAATGCAATATGCTAGATACTGATAAGCACTATAAAAAAATAAATAAAAGCATGTACAGGGGAGAGAGGATGAATTAGAGAGGGTGGTCAGGGAAAGCCACTCCAGGAAGGGGTGTGCTGGAGCCGGCTCACCCCCCTCGTGAGAGCCAATGACACGCATCCCTTCCCAGCTCTGTGTTCACTGGAAGTATTTACACCATGGAAATGGGCAAACACTACGAACCAGAAGGTTGGCTTTCTCTTCCCCAGAGAGCTGGTTTACCAGTGCACCCCGGACATTTGAACTGAGACTGAATGGGAACGAGGGAGGGAGTTAAATGCCCCTCTATGCAGCAAGGAAGAGCATTTCAGACAGAAGAGACAGCAAGTGCGGAGACACTGCAGAGGGGATGTGCGTGATCTGCTGGAGGACAGCTAGCAGGCCAGGGTGGCAGGCAGAGGGCACAAGGAGGGGAGAGCAGGTCAAGGAGGAAGAGGCTGCAGATCATGCAGGACCTCGTGGACAATGGTGAGAGCCTCGGATTTTATTCCAAGTGTGAGAAGACATCTCTTTGACCTTTCTGTGTCTTTTAATGTATACTCTAAAACCACAGGACCAAAGCAAAGACAAAAAGGAAGGAAGGAAAGAAGGAAGGAAAAAGGGAAGCAAAGGAAAACCATAATTTCATGACCAGAGACGCGAGCATTTCACCTACAAAAGAAATGGCCCAATACTCTTTGAGAAACACTGAATTGCAGCCTCTAATCCCATGCATTTGCAACCTCAGCGGGCTGGCCCATGGCCCCCAGAGCCTTGCACACCCTGCCCAGGAGAGCTCAGCTGGCGCTGAGCTGCACGGTGGCATCTCAGTACTAGGCAATGTGTATGCACTTGCTCATAACCAAGACCAAAGCAATCACCCAAAGAAGAAAATCCAGCCAAACCGTCCTCCCAGCCAAGTGGTTAGTAAATCTGTGTCCCGCTGGGTCTGAAAGCGGAGACAGACAGGGATTAAGCCAGAGCTGGCAGGGCAGGAGGGCGGCAGGGAGCTCTTTAGCAGAAGCCACTGGAAGCAGCTCGCAGGAGTCCTGCTGAGAGCCGAGAGGCATATGCGCGGGCACCACACGCCACAGATGGAAGCCTGAGTCCTAAATGAATCACACCAGGACACAGATTGCAAAACGATGTGTTTCCATTGCACTAGGGCGGGTACAGTGCCTAGAAGCAAAGAGCTTCATGTGGAAAAAAGCCTGATGATGTGGCTGGGGTGGTGGGCAGAACACAAACTTTCGGACAGAGACAGAGACAAAGGGAAGGACGGCCAAGACCTCTGTGGAGGACATGAAATGTCCCAGCTCCAGCCGTCTTGAGGGTCAGGATGGGCTGTGTTGTAGCAACGCTCTTTTACAGCCTGGTAGAACCCCCACCCCTTCCTCCGCTGTAGCTGTTGCCCTGAGCACAGACCACGGTCTCGGGTTCAAATCCAGGCCCCCTTCTTCACTGTGTGACCTTGAGCAAGGTACTCAAGCAAGGTACTCTGGGGGACTCTGTTTTCTCATCTGTAAAATGGGGATGACAATGGCACCTGGCTCAGGGCAGCTGTGGTGACAGATTTGATTGAGTTAACTTTACGTGGCTCACTGAGAACAATAATTGGAAAGCAGTGCTTAATAAGCGCTAGCCACCACTGGTTGGACGGTGGTGGTGGTGGTCCTGGAAGATTCAGCAAAGCTGGTGGTGATCTTGGGGACCCCTGGCACACTGCCCCATTTGAGGACAAGCTCGATGAGTAAAAGGACCTTTGTCCTCTTTAACAAAGCATCACACTAGCACCCACTCAATAAACAT
This sequence comes from Daubentonia madagascariensis, assembly GCA_023783475.1. Lineage (NCBI taxonomy): Eukaryota > Metazoa > Chordata > Mammalia > Primates > Daubentoniidae > Daubentonia > Daubentonia madagascariensis. The sequence goes on from JAKFHU010001262.1 coordinate 22,769,252, forward strand.
GTATGGACGGACTGAATGGTTGTCATGTCCACCATCAGACTAGAAGCAATGGCAGAGTGTGGCAGCTTCCTGACCCCAAATATAAGAACCAGAGCTAGAGGGAGGGAGGGAGACAACACCTACACTTTAAGTAAAGATGGGATCAGTACGGCTCAGAGCCTGGGGCAAAATTAAAAATAAATAATATTGACCCCACCGTTATTTAAAAGTTTGACATTTTGTTCATTGTGGACTATTTGTATTAATTTTGATATTTTAAATATGGCATTGAAATAGCACCTATCTTGATTCCTAAGGTTTTGGAACCACCCTTACATTGTGCACTGAGGCAGGTGCCTCTCTGGCACACAGCAGGCACAGTGAGCAGGATGGCTTCCAGGACAGGCAGGTCCTGGAAAGAGCAGTGTCTGTGTCTATCATATAAAAAAAGGATCTAAATCAAGGGTGGCAGCCTCTGGGTCATAAATTCAGATGCCCAGTGGTCCCGGGTGATGCAGGGGAGTGACAGGTGTCAGGCTGAAACGCAACAGAGTGCAGGGGCAGGGGACACCTGTGAGCTGCAGACCACACAGGGGCCAGTCACCCTCCAACCAAAGGTCGGCGAGCTCACGCTCAGAGATTGCTTCTGTCTTAGAGGTAGACTCCACATAACCCCAAAAGTTCCTTCTCCATCCAAGATCTCTCCCCTGAGCTCCGCACTCACACACCCAGCTGCCTGCGCAGCCTGTCTGTGTGGACATCTGATGGGCATCACGGGCTTATCCAGAATGAGATCGGGCTCCGGATCTTTCTAGCCCAACCTCCTGGTCTTCCCACGTCAGCCAGGTGGCAATCCCATCCTCTAGTTGTCCTGGACACAAGCCTCCAGTCATCTTTACTCTCTCTTCTTCGTCCTGTGGACTCTAACCTCAAAATGCATCCAGAATCTAGCCCCTTTCCCCACAGCTACTGCTACAGCCCTGGGACAGGGCATCGCCCTCCCTCACCTGGGTCTGGTAACGGCCTCTCAACGGGTTTCTCCTGGTCTGTTCTTATTCCCCTTAGTAAACTCTCAATACAGTGGCCAGAAGTAACAACACCTAAAAAATTAAATAAGTCATGCATTATTCCTTTGCACAGAATCTTTTAATGACTTCTCATCTCGGAGTTCAGCCAAAGTCCTTAAAGACTCACAGGCTCCACGTGCTCAACCCCCTCCTCCCCGCCCCCACCCAGTCATCTCGATGAACTCACCACTTGCCCACCTCGGGGCCTTTGTGCTTGCTGTCGCCTCCACTTAGCACTCTCTTCCACGAGTACAGTATGGCTTGCTCCCTCATCCACTTCAGGTCTTTATTCAAATGGCCTCTCCTTGGAGAAGCTTTTCCTAAACATTCAATTAAACTTATAAACCACTCAACCTCCCTACCCTCCTTCTCCACTCTAGTTCTCCATTGCACTCCCTACCTTAGAATATACCAGATATTTTTACTCATTTACTTTGTTGGTCTGTCTGCTCCCACTGGAAGGCAAGGTCTATGAGGAAGGGGATTTTTTTTTTATTTGTTTTGTTCACTACTGTATTTTCTGTGCCTGATACATAGTGGACCCGCGATAAATATTTTATTTCATAAGTGAATGAATGAATCTTACTTCCTTCATTTCAAAGGCAAGGAAGTGGGAGCTCAGAGCAATCAGGCCACTTGCCTAAGAACACACAGCCCATAGGTGGGAGAGACAGACTTGGGCACAGCCAGGTCTATCTGATCCCAGCCTGTATCCTTCCTGCCACACCTGCTGCCTGCAGTCAGCTAGCACCCACGTCCTTCTGAAGGGAGGGACATACGGAGAAGCAAGTGGCTCCAGTGAGCCAGCTGGTGACTGGCGTAGAGATGGCTGTGGGCTTTTTCAAACCATAAAATCTTATTTATGACTTCATTGTCCTATGGCTTTATCTAGACCAGTGGTTCTCAAAGTACCACCAGTATCACCTGGGAACCTGAAGGAAATGCACATTCTCCTGCCCCACCCCAGACCTGCTGACTCAGAACCTGGGGGAGGGGCCCAGCAATCTGTCTTTCAAGACATCCAGATAGTTCTGATTTGGGCTCAAGTGTGGGAACCACTAACCTAGATGCCAGGTCTCCTAGGGGCAGGGCATTTTTCTAACTCATCCGTCTCAAAGCACTTAACACTGTCCTAACACAAAGTTGGTGTTGAGAATGTGTTTAATGAATGAATAACTGAATGCCACCTCCACTGCAACTGATTGTAAACAGTTAACATCAAGTATTTATTAAGTCCATTCTCTGTACTTAAGAATGTTCAAGGGGCAGATATAAAAGAAGAAAGAGTGACTACTTTTTGTTCAAGAATTTAGAGTAGAGCTAAGGAATTTTATCATCAACATGTTTGTATTAGCCTGGTTGTGTTGCTATAAAGAAAATACCTGAGGCTGGGTAATTTATAAAGAAAAGAGGTTTATCTGGCTCATGGTTCTGCAGGCTGTATAAGAAGCATGGCACCAGCATCTGCTTCTGGTGAGGGATTCAGGGAGCTTCCAATCAAGATGGAAGGCGAAGGGGGAGCAGGTGTGTCACATGGCAAGAGTAGGAGAAAGAGACGGAGGAGGCGGTGTCAGCCTCCTTTAAACAACCAGGTCTCACATGAACTAATAAAGTGAGAACTCACCCACTATCATGGGGAGGGCACCAAGCCACTCATGAGGGATCTGCCCCATGACCCAAACCCTCCCACCAGGCCCCACCTCCAACAATGGGGATCAAATTTCAACATGAGATTTGGAGAGACCAAACATCCAAACCATGTTAATGTTAAACATGAAACATCACCATCAATGAAGGATACATAGCTTTGCAATGATTAAGTACACAGACTCAGTGCCCAGGCTAGCTGGGCATCCAAATCCAAGATCCAACACTATGACTGTATGGCCTTTGGCAAGCAGCATAATGCCTCTGTGCCTCCAGTTTCCTCATTTGTAAACTGAGGATAATAGTATCTTCCTCATGAGATTGTTGGGATTAAATATGGTAGTGAAATGAAATTGCTTTAAAAGGTTCCTGGTACCTAGTAGGCATTTTGTAGGTGTAAGTTACCGTCATCACTACCATCACCATCATCATCACCATCATCACCATCATCATCACCATCATCACCACCATCACCATCATCATCATCACCATCATCATCACCATCACCACCATCACCACCATCATCACCACCATCATCAGCACCATCATCAGCATCACCATCATCACCATCGTCACTATTGTTACAAGCTGTGGGTGTGATAATATCCCATGTGGGGTCAGAATGGGGAGAGCCCTCTGGTTTCCCACCCTACTAACAAGATTGGATGGTGGGAGACTTGTCCTTTCTCTTGTCTTTTTCAGCAGCTGGACCCTTGGGGAATGGAAAGGGGATCAAATACTTCCCAAAACTGGGTAGGAAGTCCACATCCCAGACACATTTTGTTTGGGCTGCCCAGTATTGGCACGCCTGAAAATTAAAAAGAAATTTAAATGTTTTAGAATTAAATAGCCATTTTAAAAACCAGAAGATTCTATATGAGAATCTGGCTTTCCAGCTTTTCTTTAAAAATCAGAAGATCTAGCAGCACTGAGCCCACAGAACTCAGCTGGAGCTGAGTCACAGCCATGCCCTGAGGGCAGTCTGGCAATGGCGGCCACCATCCCCACCATCCCCACCATCCCCGCTGGCCCTGTGCTTCTGCCAGTGCTCTCACATCTGACCTATTCCCTCATCTCACTTCTTGACCTGGCCCCTGTAGTTTCCTGAGATTGCAACCCCTGAGACTACTTTTATTAATAAAAAGTGTCAATAAGAAAAGACCAAGAAGAAATGGACCAAATAAAAAATGTTAGAGTGGCTAATTGTTTTTCTATTATTGATTTCCCCAATATTTCTGAAACGTGTTTTAGCAGCTTAAAGTTATTTCAAAAGTAGTTATTAAAATGATGAGAAGCACTTTCTGTGATCAACCAGGGAATACGCAATAGACTGCCTCTGACAAAATCACTGTATTTCATACCCTGGTTTGGCCCCCAGGGGAATTTGTAAGTTAAGATGAAGAAGAGATGGGGGAGGTAATGTCCTCTACCTTCTGCCTCACACCCAGATGGCTGGCGGCTGCCCAACACACGCTATTCCACACTTCGAGGCACAAATAATCTCTCCCGTCCTTCCTCCCTCCTTCCACACAATCCTGCGAGTCCCTCCCATCCAGCAAGCTCAGGCTCCTCAGTTCTCAGAACATCCCAGTATCGTTCCTATTCCACAGCCTTGGTACCCATTGTCACCCACCCCTCTCTGAAACATCTCTCCTCCTCTCTAGCCCACCAATCCAACTCCTCTCCAATCCTCAAAACCCAGCTCAAGTCCCGCCTCCTCCAGGAAGCCTTCCTTTCCTGCACTCCAGCCTCCTGTCCTTTCTCACACCCTGAGCTCCATGTTTCCCAACCTCAGACAAGCAGGTTCCCCTCTGCTATTTGTGCCATATCCACATCCTGTCTATTCAATTCATTTTGCAATATTTTTTATTTAAATCAATTCACTTTCTCTCAACATTTTCTCAAATAGACTTATTTTTGGGGAGACTTGATTTTACTGCACTGAAATGGAGAACCAGTATCATTCACTACAAATCATAACCATAAAAATAAACACAAGGAAAACATATCATTATTAGATCTTAGCCAAGTGCACCGTCTGCCCGGTCACCCAAGACCCTTCTTTCCACAAGAGCTATAGGGAGATCAGCTCTGTTGCAGAAGTGGCAGAAATGCATCGGCACCTGCCAGAGACATCCTCATTGTCAGAAAAAGATTATTTCAGGAGACGAGAAAAGGAGACAAATACCGTGTGATCTGATGACACTTAAAACATTTGGGGACATGGTACTATGCAGCATATTCATTTGCGCACCTAGTATATATCACATTGTTCTGTCACCTGTTTAACATACAAATTTCTTGTTTCATTCCCGGATGAAACAGTAAGTGCCACGGCTTCCCTAAGTGTCCGCCAAGGCTGAGCTCACAGGAGATAATCAATGTACGCTGTGATTAAACTGGTGTCCCAAACATGATTAAAATTCTTCTTTGGTAGCTGCAAGTCCCAGGGGGGATTTGCAATGATAGAATCAGGAATTCCTTCTGAAATTAATCTCCTCTGCACTTTTGTGCAGAGCATCCCATCCTGGGTTAAACGCTGGGGAGATTTGCCTTCTGTCTTAAGCTCCCCCTGAGAAAGCTGGTGACTCCATGTGTTGATCAGACTTGCTAACCAGTAATTAAAAGATCAATACTCGTATCGCCAGTGACTGTACCTTAATATTCCAGCCACAGTCAGTAACAACAATGAAACATAACAATCCCTTTCAGCAAGACCCTGACAGGAGCTATAACCCAATTAATTCCTGTAACATAGCTTGACCTTTTTAACCAAAAATTCTTACACACAAACGCACACACACACTTTGTTCTGTTTTGTTTTGTTTTGCTTTCTGCTGAAGTGAGTAGAAACAGACTCATTTTTTAAAAAAAGAAATAGCTCTTGGTGGAAATCACTCATTTATGCACACAATCATTTTCCTTTCTGCAAACAAAGCTCCACCTTGCTCCCACTTGGCACCTCTGAAACCTTGGCTGGAGGACTGGCTCAGCCCCAGGACAGATGGAGCCTGTGCCTTTCAGCTCCTGCCACACAGGTCACTATTCCTGACCCTGCACAGCCCACGCCCATGCGGCCCCAACACAGATACCACACTCTCCATCCAGGGAGGCCGGCTCCTGCCTGCACAGTGGGGTGACCAACCATCCTGGTTTGCCTGGAACTGAGCTGGGTTCCAGAATGTGAGACTTTCAGTGCTAAAGCTGGTAAAGTCCCGGACAAACCGGCATGACTTGGACACCTATGGTGAGCACACTGGCTGCTGCCCGTGTAGGAGCAGCCTCCACCTGCAACACCCCTGTGCCCCTGTGCTCCCGCCCACACCTTGCGGACTCCAGTTGTCTGCAAAACCCCAGGCCACTAGCGGGCTTTCCTACTCCTCAACGGGCACCCTATGTACTGCCGTGAGCTGTCGGCTACCTTGTTATAACTTCACAATTCATGCCTCCCGGAGCTTCCGGAAGTCAGGGCCAGGGCTCCCGGTTTCTCCCTTGCACACAGAGGGACAGAGAACAGTCCCGAGCCCACCCAGCCGCTTTTCCCTCCCGTTGCACAATACTCCAATCCTCCCTTATCCTCCCTGGAAGAAACACCCCTGTAAATTCTTTCAGCATTTTTATAGGTTTAGGGTTTTATTTTGTGCAATCAGACCTTTAGTCCATCTGGAACTTATTCTGGTGTGAGTGCTGGGGAAGGGATCCAAATGCATATTATTTTTTCGAATTAGCTAGACGGTGCTGGCGCCTAACTCTGTTCACCAAATGATCCTTTCTTCCACTAGTGATTTGAAATGGAAAAAAAATTTCAAATACTAAATTCTTATGTGCAATAATAACAATGAACCGGCATTGAGCACGCACAATACACCAGGCACGGTGGTGAGCGCTTTGCATGAACCAGGAGGCAGGAGGAGGCACTTTAAAGCAGCGGTTCTCAAAGTGGAGTCCCTGGGCCGGGGGCACCAGCACCACCAGCACCACCTTGAACTTGTTAGAAAAGCAAATTCTCAGCCCCACCCCAGACCTGCTGAATCTGAGACAGTGGGGGCTGGGGCCCGGCGAGCTGCTAACCAGCCTTCTCACAACTCTGCTGCACACTCCAGTTTGAGAGCCACTGGTTTAAGGAATTTGCCAACTATTCACTCGTCTCATCCCAGAGTCCGTGTGCACGACCACCACACCGCATTCCTTCCCCCAGAAGCGCACGGTCACTTCCAGCTTCTCTAAGCAGAGTCACTGACTGATGTGTTTTCTCCGACAAGAGAAACCCACTGTGATGTCCTTTGATGCTTTAAAATCTCTGCAAACCCAGCCTAACACTCCAACCCATTACAAATGTCTCAAAACATCATTATTTCTTCCACCTGGCTATAAACAAAACTGAGAGGTAAAGAGTGGTAATAATAATATTCATATTATGAAATGATAATTCTAAAATGATCCTTAAAATAGCTAGTCCTGGCTGAGTGCTTACCACTTGGAACAGTTTTCGTATTTTACCACGTTTATTCTTTACAACAGTCCTCTCAGGTAGGTCCAAGCATTGTTCCCCTTTTACAGGTGGGTAAATGAAGGCGCCGAGTCCACACAAACAGCCCAGATCACACAGCTCACAGGGGCACACCTGGGGCTCCAATCTGACCAGCCCGAGTCTCTAAGCAGGACTCCAGGGGCCAGCGAGGGACCTGGGAGAAGGGAGAACGCACACGGTTTGTTCTTCCCCTGACGCCCAGCACTGGTGGAAGGTCTGGGGAAAGAGGAAGCTGGAGATGGTCCGACGCCCCACATGTTCAATTAGCCTCGGCCCAGTCTGTTCTCACCACAAAAAAATAATAAATGGGTGAGAAGATGGATATGGTAATTAACTTGACTTCATCATTCCACAATGTATACATATAACATCACAGTGCACTCATAAATATATACACTTATTACTTGTCAACTAAAAATAAAATTAAATAAATTTAAATTTAATTTTTTTTTAATTGACCCAGTTTAAATAGTTTCCTCCCAACCCCCAACCAGCTCTCAGTGAAAATCCAAGCCTACCTTCAAGCCCAAATGTATCTGCACATTGGAATCACCAGGAGATGTGTTAAAACTCCCAAAGCCTAGGCAGTACCCCAGACCAACCAAATCACAGTCCTCAGGGGTGCAGATGTGTTTAGACACCGACGTTCTTGAGTCAATTTCTGGAAAGAGCTGAATTCTTTGACTCTGAGATACAAGTCTACTAAGAATTCATTACATCTTTCCAGGAAACACGTTAAAGTGTTCTTCCTGTAGAAACTTCTACACCAGGAAAGCAATCCCCATGTCAACGGGAAAAGGAACATTTACAGCTAAATAACCTGGTGGAAAGCTGTCTCCCTAATGAGGGCTCTCAGCCTAGCACTGAATGTAAAGAAGCAGAAACACACCTTAAAGAACGTTATCCCTGCGACCCAGGCTGAAGCTCAAGTCCACCTGCCAGCTGACAACTGCACAACTGCTCCTGGTTAGCCATCCTCTTCCCTGCAGACCAGACGGACCCCTGGTGAAAGCACAGACAGGCCAGACAGGCCCAAAGCAACAAGCTCAGGCTTGCACCCCATCCTCTCTCAGCTCCCCCATTAGGGCTCCTGCCAGAAACGGGAACTCCCCAAAGCTCCATTACGACCTCCAACCTACTCCAGGGCTTCCTGCCACCTCTCCTCAGGGGAAAGCATGCACATTTTGGCTGGAGAAAAAGTTAAGAATCTTGCACTAAGGAAGGATTGCAGATGAGGTTAGAAAAAGAAAAGGTTTACATCTGCTTGAGGTTTGCAGATGGAGCCCCCCACATTTCTCCTGAATACAAAACTGGTGTATTTCTTTTGGAGAATGCCTTGTGCCAGGAACAGAGAATTTCAATCTTCTCAGGCACCTTCTCGTTTCCTGTCTAATACTTTTAAAGCAATGCAATTTTTAAAAATCACCCAGAAAGGACTAAGATTGCAAGGACTCCACCTTCCATCTTACTAGCAAAACAATCCTCACCCCCGGAGGTGTTGCACAGACGGCTGGGTTGGGTGAGTTGCACCCAGACTGCTGTGGGGAAGCAGATGGGGTGGAAATGGAGTACAGATTCTAGCACTCAACGTGATCAAATGATGACAGCAACATGTTTGATTTCAAGCAAGAGAGAGATTAATTTTTCCTCAGGTACACACCTTCAGGTCATATCCACTGGGTGAGCTTGCTGCTGTTACAAAAGAAATTGATAAAGTCTAACTTTCCTGAGTCCTGAGCACAGAAACAGAAACTCACTTTAAAAATAGGAGGTTAATAGGAAGACAGAACACCACAACCTATAAATCAGCTCTTGAGCATGGGTCGGCTACATCTGAGCAAGTCCACTCTCTAGACAGAGCAGGGTTGGCAAGTTTTTCTGCACAGGGTCAGATACTACATGTACTTTTTAGATCTTGCAGGCCAGACTGTCTCTGTCACAACTGCTCAACTCAGCCACTGTAGAGCAAATGCAGCTGTAGATGATGCGTAAGTGAATGGGTATGGCTGTATCTCAATAAAGCTTTATTTACAAAAACAGAGAGTGGGCCAGATTGGGCCCATGGGCCACAGTTTTCCAACCCCGTTCTGAAAGGGAGAGAACAGAACATCAGAGCTCCCGACACCAAAAATATTTTGAGGGACATCAGAGAATAAAAATCTGTCATAATCCAAGATTACTGGTCACTCTTCTGAGAACACCTATCAGTTACTTACTGATTGAAAACATGATTCATTTCATTCATTCAGTATTTTTCATGCCAGGCACTTTCTGGCCCTGGAGATAGAGCAAGAACAAAACAGACCCAACTCCCTGTCCTCGGGAAGCTTACACCCCAGTGCAGAGAGACCACAGAGAGCAGATTCAGTAAGTACCTCGTGCGGGTGACGGGAGAGTGCTGGGTGCCATGGACAGAACTAGGCAGGAAGGAGTAGGAGGTGCTGGGGGAGGGGATCAGGGAGGTCCTCACCGAGAAGGTGAGCTTTGAGCAAAGAAGTAGGGGGCTGAGGGGCACAGCCAGGTGCACGTCTGTGAGACAGCCGTCCAGGCAGAGGGAACCGCAGACACACAGGCTTGAGGGGAATGGCCGGGAGAGGGCAGGAGCGGGGGACAGTGCGCGCTACCAGGAGAAGAGGTCGGAGAGGAAACGGGGCTGACAGTGGGCTACCCACGAACCGCTGCAAGGGCTCTGGCACGAGCCTTTATCATGAGAACTTTTGGTGAGAAGGGGTCAGGTTTCTGGACATATTCTGAAGGTGGAATTTGGTGACTGATTGAATGTGGTGTGCGAGAGAAGGAGAATCTAAAGACACCCCAACTGCGTTAGGCTGAGCCACTGGACAAGCCACGCATTGAAATTTCAAATGGAAGTGGACTAGGTTTGGGGTTGCAGGGATATGGAGTTCAGTTTTGGATAAGTTAAGTTTGAGATGTTTATTCTCCATCCAAGGGAGTTTTGGGGCAAGGAAATGGTTATGTGAATCTGGAGTTTATTTTATTTAGATCAGGCCAGATTTTTTAAACCTAAACTTGGGCCTCATTTAATGCATAAAAGTGGCTGCGAATCTGTGGAATCTGCTGGAAGTACCGTCTGGGGGCAGGGAAGGGCTGATAGAGGAGCCTGAGGGTTTGTGTCCTGGTTTGGATTTCTCCCAGAGTGGGCCCTGAGACAAGGACTTGGTGCAGGTAAACAAGGGCACAGGGGTGAAATTGAGACGGGGGAAACGTCAAGCGTGTGTGTTGATGGGCCGGCGGCCACCGTGGGCTACTAGGCTCAGTCCCATGCTGTCCCTCTGAAATAGCACCCGACACCCTGCCGCAGCATCATCCTATGGAGAAGCAAGGACACTGGGCGTTTGTTTACGTGCCAGTTCCCATCCTTCAGCAGCTGAGAGCTGCTCCCGGGCGGGTAGGGTTGCTTGGGATATTTCGCTGGTTCTAGGGTTGCCGTAACAGATCACCACTAACTTGGTGTCTTACAGTAATAGAAATGTATCCTCTCACAGTACTGGAGGCCCGAAGTCTGAACTCGAGGTGTCAGCAGGGCCGTGCTCCCTCCAGAGGCTCCAGGGAGGGTCCTGGACGCCTCTTCCAGCTCCAGAGGCTGTAAGCAACCCCTCTCTGCTCTGCCCTCACGTGGCCTTCTCCTCCTCGTCTCTTAGAATGACCCTTTTCTTTGGGTTCGGTGCTCCCCAGACACTCCAGGATGATATTGTCCAGAGATCTGCGATTCAATTATATCTGTAAAGACCCTTTTTCCAATTAAGGTCACATTCACAGGTTCTGGCATTTGGAACACAGATATATTCTGGGGGAGCCACCATCCAACCCATGACAGATACACTAAAAATTACTTGTTGTTCTTTGGAAATTCAAAATTCATTCTGCACCTGTGTTTTCTCTGGCAACCCATGGAGGTGTTAGGTCCTCAGCATCTCCTGGTCCTGCACCAGGCACCAGCGCAGCAACTTTCCACGGGCCTGAGAGCAGAGAAGCTCAGGGACAGCTGTGCTTGGGTGGAAGCTGTCAGCGTCCACGGGAACACTGCACGGTGTCTGTAGGTGAACTGGGGGCTGGACCAAGGGGACTTGTGGCAGGGCATCAGCAGCATCTCCTCCAACACGGATGTGAGAAATAGAAAAGCTGTTCCATGACAGGCTGACGACTGGAGGACATGCCCATGCAATAACCTGGTTATGCTAGATATCGGTGAATAATGTCCTATTCCACCTTTGTGACAGTCACAGCAAGCTTCTTCACTGCCACCTGTTACCATCAGCTCCATGAGGGGTTTCCTGGAAACTCAAAAATTTATCCTCAGTGCCAGGGAGGTTATGGACAAAGGGATGTGGAACAAAACAGAAGGGGCTCTTTTCTGCCTGCACATCAGGCATTTGTTTCACTGTGTGTAAAAACTGATGGTCCTTGCCCAGTGGGCAGTCATGGAGGGCACAGAGAAACCAGGGTGCTGTGGCCGACGCTTGGACCTGCCGGGTTATGTTTGTGAGAGGAGCCCTTTTGCACCAGCGAGTGGATTTATCTACCAGGGGGAGTTCAGGAGCAGGAGAGACAGCAGCTCGTGAGGATCTGGGCTGCGGTGTTGTCTGAGCAGGCTTCCATGCGCGACCTCTTGGTTTCCTCCTGTACACTGTAGCCAGAGGGAACTTCAAACACACAAATCTGGTCATTTCATTCTTCTGCTTAAAACTCTGCAAGGGCTCCACTTCTGTTAGGATAGAATCCAAATCCCTTAATGCAGCCTCTGCTTAGTCCCTTGAATGAACCACTCTCTCCCCAGTCTGTTCCCCCTGCCTGGGAGATTCTTCCTGGCTCACTCTCCACCGGGCCAACACCTACCCATTCCCAGGACCTTAGCCCAAGGGTGGCTTCCTGGGGAGGGTGGTCCCCCGGTTGAAAGCAGTCTCTTTCTCTTCTAACTCTCCTGGCAGCCTGCCCTTGTCCTCGCAGCACTGACACACTTACAAGACAGGGATTCATCAGTGCCGCTCTCACCGCTAAGTGATAGCGTCCAAGAGTGGCTGTGCCTGCTTTGACTTCACTACAGGTCCCCTGACAGGCACAGTGCCCAGCACGTAGAAGATGCTTAATAAACATCTGAATCTATGAATTAAACAACCAAGCTTATTAGCCACGGCATTGCCCAAAACACAGAACACAAAATAGCCTGCCTGCTTTTGCAACTTAAGTGGGAAAAAAAGAAAAACTTTCTCAGCAGGAAGTGAGGTTCAGCACTGAAGAGGTCAGTGCACCCTTGGTGATTCTAAGGAGAAAAGAACTTGGAGGCGCTATAGGCTAGATGGCTAGGTGAGATTGGTGTGTCAGATCATCTCACTTTCCAAGAAAAATGGGAAATCCTGACTTTTTTGTGGATTCTCTCAATTTCTAAATGTTAGCAATGATTTTTTTAAAAACACTGTTTGCATGCCAAGCACAGCACCTTTGTCTGAGGTGGACATTCAGCTGAGGGACAGCATGTTGGAAATCCCTGATATGGTCATGGATAGTCGAAAAATAACAATTGACTTGTCAAGTGTTGCTGTTTTCAGCATCTCCAGAGCACTTTCTACCTTTCTTTCCCAATCACCACTTTTTGGATTTCCATTTAAAATACATTTGATATTGTGAGGGTTCTCTTACAGTGGCATTAAAATTTCTTCCAGTTCCACACCAGTACCCCAATCATATTGTTGTTGTGACTATTTATAATACCAGAAGGCTGTGTCTTTATCCATGAAACCCTCCACACCAAAAGTTTCCTTCTGCCCTCATAACATTCTGGTGGGCAGTATGGAAGTATAAGTTGTCCATTGCAGACACTTGAGAATGTGCTGGTCTGATTTTCCTTTTCTTACTTTACCGAGTAGAAATGAGTCTCAGTTTTGAGAAGAGGCTGCCCTGATGCCTCACAGCCATTTAATGCCAAGGCTGGCTGAGATGTCTGACTCACAGTCCAGACTTGTTGCCCTTAGATACATGTCTCTGGCTGGGCTCTTTCCAGAGACGTGGCCTTCAAAGTGTGGGTCATGGTTCATTATCGGATTGTTAAAATCAATTTAGTGAGTCAGGATCAGCATTTTGTAAACAAAATAGAAAAGAATAAAACAGGATAGAATAGAATAGAATGGAAGATACTAGGTTTAATTACACATAGAACAGGCAGATATGCATTTATGAAACTTTTCTTTTTAAGGGGTGTGTGTGCGTTTGCGTACGTAAGCATGTGTGTATGTGTGCAATATCCCCTTGCATATTTCTTCCATGATTCATGGTCAAAAAGTCTGAAAACCCACGGTTCTGACAAACTCCCAGAAATATCTTGGATTGATTTTTAACCAGAAATCATTTTCTATCTCAATTTGATGTGGAAAGATAATGTCCCCAGCAAAAAATGTCAAACTACTGTTGTCCAGAAGTAATATAATGACATATAGCAACAACAATTACAATAATGATAGCAGCTCACATTTGTGAAACTTGTATACTGTATCAGGCACTGTTCTAATGCTTCACCTGTATTATTAAGGTCTTTACACCTGTACCTACCCTATAAGGTAGGCACCAGTGGGTATTACTTATGAGCAACTGAAAGAACAGCCAACTTAAATAACATACCCACAGACACACCACTAGTTGGAATCAAAGCCTGGATTTGAACCCAGGAATCCAGCTCTAAGAGCCCGTGCTCACAACCACCAGATTAAACAACCTCTCACAGCAAACCACACTCAAAGCCTTATCAGCATCCTTCAGCTAAACTCAATCTATTAAAAGTTCATCCTTTAACAAACGTTTCCAATTGCCTTGAATCACTGACAGCTGCAATTACTTTTGCAATGGCAAAGAGCCTTGTGTTAGAGGCAGATGTACATATTCATACACCAAAGGGGACAGGAAATACCACCCTGGAGACGTTTACTCTAAGACAGCACTCCCTGACCCTAGGAGGGCGAATGGCTCTGCGCCAGGGAGTAGGGGAGAGAGCAGACCGATGCCTTCGACAAGTATGTGGTAAGGAACCAAGAGCTTGAGCTTTAGAAATAGTGTGTCGGGGCTTCCAAACAGAAGGACTCGACAGGCACAGTGTGGAGACTGGTGGCATTTCCCAACACAGACAGAAATCTGGTACTGATGCCAAGATATCCCTTCTTTCTGAAAATCTGCTTTGTAGTTACCTATCCTGAACATATTGCTTCAGCCAAGAAGTAGACTAGAAGGACCTGGAGTAACCAAAGCAGGTGTTGCAAAGCCGTGGTCCCTGATTTCGTGCGGTTTGCTTTCTAGAAGGCCATTCGGGCCCCTTTCTCAGCCCTAACTAGTCAGCTGATTTAGTTTTTACATTCACAACTGACTGGAAGCAGGCAGACAGGACCACAGAAAACAGATATACAAAAACCTGTTTTTAAAGAAGCAATGGATAATAATGGCGACAGCCTGTATTTATTGAGTGCTTACTGTGTGCTAGTCATTATGCCAAGGGTGTTACTTTCCCTTCCTTATTTAATACTCACAAAATCCAGGAGGGGCATGCTATAGGTTCCTGTTTCACAGGCAAAGAAACCAGGCTCAGAGAACCTTGTCCCATAAGTTGCAAAACCAGGATTTGAACCTTGGCTAGAGGGCTCTAAAACTTATGCTCAGCACCAATATTCATAGCACCCACTCACAACTATAAAGAGTGAATTTGCAAGTACACAAAATGCAGAAGCCTAGACCCATTTAATACAGAGAAAAGAGACTTTTCTGTTTTGTTTGCTGCTATCGTCACCGTTACGCATAAAGCAGTGATGGAACAGAGTAAGTGCTCGATAGACATTTGTTAAATGAAATATGGATACACATTTCCAGAGTTCCTAATGGCCCCACTGATATTCCTGTGCCATTGGGAAAACCAGCATCACATCAGCCTGCTCTCCTCAGTCAGGTTTTTCATACATCCAAACTATAGAGACAAACAAGATATTTCTACAGAAAATAACCTACACTAAGTGGATAGATCCCTTGAAAGACACAAATGACCAGAGTCCAGTCAAGAAGAAATAGATAATTTAATTAGCTCTATGTTTATCAAAGAAATTGAATTTGTAGTTAAAGGCTTTGCACAAAGAAAACTTTAAAAGATAGCTTCACTGGGGAATTGTAACAAATATTTAAGGACAAAATAATACAAACTTTGCACAAACTCTTCCAAAAAATTAAAGAAAAGTAATAGTGCCCAACTTGTTCTTTGAGGCCTGCTTTACCCTGACATCAAAACCAGACAAAGACATTACAAGAAAACTACAGGTCAATATGCCTCATAAGCATAAACACAAAAGTTATAAACACAATTTTAGCAAATTGAATCCAACAATATATAAAAAGGATAACACATCTTAATCAAATAAGTTTATCTCAGGAATGAAATTTTAGTTTAATATTTGAAAAATCAGTTGATGTAATTCATTATACAAACTAAAAAAGAAAAATCATATGACTATTTAACTACACAAACACAAAAAAGCACTTGAGAAATTACAACACCCATAACTGACAACAACTATCGGTAAAGTGGTAATAAAAAGAAACTTCCTCCACACAACAAAGACCGTATGTGAAAAACCTACAGTTAACACACTTAGTGGTAAGAGATCGACTGCCTTCTCCCTGAGACTGGGAACAAGGCAAGGCTGTCCACTCCTACCACATCCATTTAAAATTTTACTGGAGGTTTAAGCCAATGCAATATGACAAGAGTGAGAAATAAAAAGCATCTGGATTGGAAAAGAAGGAGGAAAACGATCTCTGTAGACAACATGACTGGATATATGGAGAATCCACAAAAAAAAAGCAACAAAGAAGAAGGACTAAGTGAATTTGGCAAGGTGGATCTACACACAAAAATCAGTGTACTTCTACGTACTAGCAACAAACAAAAAAGTAAAATTTAAAAAACAATGCAGATTAAAATAGCATTGAAAACATGAAATACCTATGGGTACATCCGACAAAAGATGTAAAGGACTTGTAAATTGAAAACTATGAAGCATTGCTGAGAAAAACCTAAAGAAGACCTAAATAAGTGGAGAGCTATCTTGTGTTTATGGGTCAGAAGGATCTATACTGCTACGACGTCAATGTTTCACAAATTGATCGATAGATACAACACAAACTGATCAAAATCCAACTATGCTGTTTTTGTAGAGATTGATAAGTTAATCTTAAAAATTCACATTAAAATGCAAAGGGTGTAGAATAGACAGAAAAATGAAAAAGAAGAACAAAGCAGGAGAAGTAAAATTACTTGAAGGCTTGTTATAAAGCTACAGTGATCACGGTAATAAGATACTGGCACCAGGACAGACAGATAGTTCACTGAAAGGAACAGAGAGCCCATAACTAGACCCACAAATGTATTAACAGCTCATTTTTAACAAACGTACAAAGAGAATTCAATGGAAAAAGAATTGTCTTTTCCAAAAATAGTGATGGAAAAATTGAATACCCATATGCAATAAATAAACTTCAACCATACTCAGAATAGGTCATAAACCTGTGACTTTGGGTTAAGCAAACATTTTTTAGATCTGACGCAAGTACAGTCCATCAGAACAAATGGGTAAATTGGTATATTGTCATGAAAAGTACAAGCTTCTGCTTTTGCAGTGACACCATTGAGAGAATGACAATAAAAGCTACAGACTGGGAGAAGATATTTGCAAATAATGTATCTGACAAAAGAGTGTACATAGACTATACAAAAAACTCTCAATACTCAGTAATAAGAAAATAAGCTATCCCATAAGAAAATGGGCAAAAGAATTGAAAAACACTTCAGCAAAGAAAATACACAGATGGCAAATAAACACATGGAAAGATGAGCAACCTCACAGATCACTGGGGAAGTGCAAATGAAGACCAAAATATAATAATACCACAACTTACCCATTAAAATAGCCAAAGTTAAAAACAGAGGGCATACGAGTGCTAGCAAGGATGTAGAGGAACTGGAACTCTCATACTCTGCTAACAGGAAGATAAAATGGCCCAGCCACTCTGGAAAATAGTTTGGCAATTAACCAGAATATATAATATTTGTGTATAATAACAGTTTTAGAGTTTCTTAAAATGTTAAACATATACCTACCTATAATCCAGCCATTCTGGCAGGTTTTTCACCTAAGAGAAACTAAGTATCCATGCAAAGTCTTGTACATGAATATTCATAGTAGCTTTATTTGTAATAGCCAAAACTGGACACAATCCAAATATCCATCTACAGGTGAAGATTTAAACAAATTGGGTTATATTCATACCATGGAATACTACTCAGCAATAAAAAGGAATAGGCTATTGGTACATGCAAACAACATGGGTGAATCTTAAAATAAGGGTGCTGAGTGGAAGAGGTCAGACCACACTGTATGGCTCCCTTTACATCAAACTATAGAAAATATGTCATCTATAATGACAGAAAGCAGATCAGTGGTCACCTGGTGACAGGGCCAAGAAGGAAGGATTACAAATGGATGTGAAGGAACTCTTGCGGGTGTTGGGTATCTTCTCTTTCTTCATCTTGGTGATGGTTTCCTGGGTACAGACACACATCACCACTTTTCAAATTGTACACTTTAAATGTGTGCAGTTTATAACTTAACAATTATTTTAAAAAGTAGAAGTAGTTGATTTGAAGAAAGGAATTTAAAAGTGTTCTTGAAATTATAATTTAAATAGAGCTAATTTTTAAAAGGCTGAGACATTCACAGCTAACTCTTTTACACAGCAGTTTGTCAATACTCATTTAACTGGAAGTTTCTTCCATGAGTCGACCAAACTTTTACAAGGCTGCTTCTTCCCCTTCAAGTCTAGGGACTTAACATCTTCCTGCTGTTGCTAGACCCTGGAGGCATCACTATTTCCTATTGTTTCTCTTAACCCTGGGCACGCCTCTATAAGTTGTCCCTTATAGCCCCCTCAAAATCCTGGCTGAGAGCACCCTTCTTTGTTTCCTGCCCGGATGCTGACTGAGACATTTTCTGCAAGACCATCCTCAACCCATGGTGGGCATTCCATATACTTTGTTGAGTGAGTGAGCATGTTCGGGCATTAGGGTTTAGTTAGCCCCTTTATTGTCAAAGCTAAATCTCTATGTGATTTAAACAACCAGAAGGACCACCAGCAATCACCAGGGTCACAAGCTAAGCTGGACTTAGTCCAGACAACCAGAACTCTTGCTTGAGTAAACTACACAAACTGTACCAACTGCCCGAAAGCCATAGGCTGCTCTCTTGTCCTGGGTGGGTGGGGGCAGGAGGGGGCTGGCAAAGGGAAAAAACAACAAACTGGCAAATGTGATTATCTCTTTTACTTCTTGCTGGATTGGCAGCCTTTGGGTTGTGGCACATCCATCATGTTGAAAAGCAAGCTATGTCCATGGATTAAAAATTAATTTACTGCCCAGCCTGGCTTCCAGCTTAATGCCTTAATTGAGTTTGTTATTACAGTGGTGCTGAGCTCCAAGGCATAATTTAGCTGGGTCTAGAGACCTCAGCGTTTGGGGAGAGGTTTATGAGCTCTGTAATGCAATTATCTTCCAGCACACATAGAATGCTTATCTCCAAAGTCACTCTGAATTCATCCCGGGTTCTTTGTGCACATGTAACTAGGAACAGAGTTATTGATTTACTACTTATTCAAAGACATGCTCAAAAGAGAAAGATAGGAGAAGTTGACCTTATTGCTGAGAAAGACACTCTTTGAAGAGAAGCACATTAATTAATTAAATTAAGATTTAATTGAGCAGCTACTGCATGTTTAGTATGCAAACGAGTATGGCACCCTTGCTATAGAAGCTTTCAGTGAACGTCAGTGAGAAGAGATAAAGAGACAGCTCCATGCCCCCTGGGTCCTCTGGCCAAGAAAGGTCTCCAGAGATTTCACTCTTTCTTTAAAGAATATTTACATAGTGCTAACTTGTGCCAGCCACCTGACAAATATTAACCCTTATAATCATCGGAGAAGTCCTAATGTTCACAGATGAGGAAATGGTGGCTCACTTGCACATCTCTCACGACAACCTGACCTACCTTAATCACTTCAGCCCTGAGGCTCCAAAGGCACATTCGGCATCATGAATTGGGTTGGTTGTACCCCATGCACACCCTTTGGAGTTATGAGAATGTGTCCTTGAAAGCCTTCCATTGTAAGGACGTTCCTTGCATTTCCAAGAACTGATTTGGATGGTGTGCATGTGTCCCAGAAACGAGGTCACCCTTGTCCTTGCAGAGTGTCTGGGGCTCCTCTTGGTGTGGTATGCGCTGTTGGTAGAGCTGCCACTGACTTCTTTTGTTTCCCTTTTTTGGGTAGCTTACATATACTTTGATCATTGTCTAAAGTGTGTGCAAGTAACAGCCATTAAAGAGTTGAATGAACAGATGTAGAAGGCCATATGAGAGAAGGATTATTAATAGTAAACAGATGATTATGTGACATTGTATTATGATAAATAATGTTAAGAACTAGTGTCCATTCTTAATAAGATTTGGAGTTCTTTTAGCACAAATGGAGTAGTGTTATTTTAGCTGCTCAAAAATGGAATGATTACAATGATACTTTTTACCTATGAGCATTTTAGAATTCACCCAAGTGCTTTATCAGCAGAAAATTACCCTCCTGAAAGGAAGGAGAAGGTATTTCTCATTTATACAGATGCTGTTTTCAGTTGTGGCATTATTCACTGAAGCAAGACAATTTCCTCTTGTCTATCTTGTAATTTTAAAACCAAAATTGACACTATATTTCATATTCAGAATATATCGCAAAATCTTACTAATAAAAAAAATAAATAGGCAAAAGACAAATTCAAGTAACTAATAAACACATGCAAATATGCTCAACTTCACTAGTAATCAAGGATGTGCAAATTTAAACAATGAGCTCCCGTCAGATGTGCATAAATTTACAAATCTGACTATACCAAGTATTGAGACAGTGGGGAAACACGTCCACTCACACAGAGCTGGCCAGAGCGTGCGTCAGCTGGGTTGTACCTACTGACCTGGAAGTGAGCACGTCCTGCAACCCCCGCAATGTCAGCCAACTCACGCACATGTGTGCTCAGGAGGCAGGCATGAGAATGTCCATCGCAGACAATGGAAAAAACCCAATAGAGAAATGGACGAGAAAATTCATCAATCCAAATACATCTCAAAAACATAATGCAGATTGAGGACAGAAGATACAGAATAGTGTATCCAGTATGACATGTTTATGACAAAAACCCACATAAAAAACACCATGTATTTTCTGAGGAGATGGATAGATGGATACACATAGGTATACAGATACATGTAGTCATGTGCCCCATAATGACGTTTCAGTTAACGATGGACCACATATACAATGGTGGTCCCGTAAGATTATAATGGAGCTGAAAACTTCCTATCACCTGGTGACATCATAGCCATCGTAACGTCGTAGCACAATGTGTTATTCATGTATTTGTGGTGAGGCTGGTGTAAACAAACCTATCGCACTGCTGGTCCTATAAAAGCCTAGCACACACAATTATGTATAGCATACAATACTTGATAATGACAATAAATGACTGTGTTACAGGTTTATGTACTTACTATATACTTTTTATTGTTATTTTAGAGTGTTAATTCTAAAATTCTAAACACTCTAAAATAAAAAAGTCAATTGTAACAAATTTTTTAAAAAGTTACTTATTAAAAAAAATTAATTACAACACAGCCTCAGGCAGGTGCTTCAGGAGGCATCCAGAAGAGGCATGTTATCATAGCAGATAAAGGCTCCAGGCCTGTCACTGCCCCTGAAGACCTTCCAGTGGATCAAGATGTGGAGGTGGAAGATAGTGATGTGCATTGATGATCCTGACCCTGTGCAGGCCTAGGCTAATGTGTGTGTTTGTGTCTTAGTTTTTAACAAAAAGTTCTAAAACTAAAATAAGTAAGTAGAAAAAAGCTTATATAATAAAGATATAAAGAAAATATTTTTGGCCAGGCGCAGTGGCTCATGCCTGTAATCCTAGCACTCTGGGAGGCTGAGGCAGGAGCATCACTTGAGCCCAGGAGTTTGAGGCTGCAGTGAGCTATGATGACACCACTGCACTCTAGTCTGGGTGACAGAGCAAGACTCTGTCTCAAAAAAAAAAAAAAAGAAAGAAAGAAAAAAAAAATTTTGTACATCTGTACAACACGTTTGCATTTTAAGCTAAGTGTTATTACAAAAGAGTCAAAAAGTTAAAAAATTTAAAAGTTTACAAAGTTAAAAAGTTACTATTGAAGGAGAAAAAAAATTTTATAAATTTAGTGCATCCTAAGTGTACAGTGTTTATCAAGTCTGTGGTAGTGTACACTAACGTCCTAAGACCTTCACACTCACTCACCACTCACTCTCTGACTTGCCCAGCAACTTCCAGTCCTGCAAGCTCCATTCATGGTAAGTGCCCTACGCCGGTGCACCATTTTTTATCTTTTATACTGTATTTTTACAGTACCTTTTCTATGTTTAGATATGTTTAGATACACAAATACCATTGTGTTACAGTTGCCCACAGTATTCAGTACAGCAACACACTGCACAGGTGTGTAGCCCAGGAGCAACAGGCTATACCATACAGCCTAGGGGTGTGGCAGGCTGTACCATCTAGGTGTGTGTAAGGACACTCCATGATGTTTGCACAACAATGAAATTGCCTAACCACCAATTTCTCAGAACATATCCCTGTCATTAAGGGATGCGTGACTGTAAAAGTATATTTAAAAACTTGGAAAGATACACAGTATTCAAATAATACAGTGAATGCTTCAGGCGAATGGGGCAAGTATTCAGGTAGACTCTGTAAATTAAAGAAGAATTTAGCTTTATTTGTAATGCCTGACTTATTTTCAAAGGGAAATATACACAAAGGATCTAATCTCTTCAATAAATCAGTGACATGAGGAAACAGTGTTTTCGAGTAAACTCTTTTAAGAAGATTAAGAAGCTTCAGTGGATCCTGGTTCAACAAAAATAACAAGGTATAAAAAATACCCTGGGGGCAACTGAAACATTTTGAATATGGGCCGAATATTAGATGATATTGGGGAACTATTGTTAATTTCTAGGTATGATAATGGTATCACAGTTATGTACGAAATAACCTTACTTTTAAATGATGGATAATGAAGTATTTAGTAAGGAAGTGGCACAATACTATAACTTTGAAATAGCTCAGTAAAAAAATAGATGACAACAGCTAGACAGCAATTATGACAACATTTTTAAATGATTGGCTCCAAGTGGTGTGTGTGTGAGGGTTCAGTTACTATTCTTTCAATTTCTCAGTATGTTTGAAATTTTTCATGAGTAAAATTTAAAAATGAAAGGTTAATGTGTAACTTTTGAAAGAATAAACAATAACTGGATAAAAAGATGGTAAGATATTGGCCCTGCCTGAGATTCTGTGTAATGGGAATTGCACAAAGGTGGTATTTTCTTCTCTGTACTTTTCTGTTTTTTAAAAAAAAATTCCCAACTTAAAAATAACAGTAAGAACATTGTATTCCTGGTATTACCACCATCTCTCTATTATTCTACCACTAACTGCCAGGGATAGATCATTAAATAGGAGAAGGACTGAGCTTCCAAATATGCATCAGCCTGACGCACAGGCAGGAATTCACACATCTACACGGCCCCCCAAGTTCCGTTCAAGAAAGCAGGTCTTCAGGTGGCTGTGATGGCAGCGGGGGTGGAGGGTGGGCACAAGAGCAAGATGGGGAGGCAGAAGCTGAGTAAGCACGTTCCAGAAAGTATCCTGCCAGTGTCTCTTGGGACTATGTCTTTATAGCAAAACTCACAGTGACTTCCATCCAAACCTCATCTGAAAGTCTGCACTTTTAGAGCAAGCTATCGATTAGGAACCTGAGATATTCTAGAACTTTCTTCTCATTTTCTAAGTATGACCTGTGCCAAGACCTTTGCCCTGGTGCTAGAGCCTCGCTTTTGCTTAAACAAAGTCAAAAGTAAATAGTGAAATATTACAAGGCTACACCATATAGTTCAACCATGACAAACAGTTCAAATTCCTCAATGTAAACACTGCTTGCCTTAGCTAATGAGCCTAAGCCGTAGAAAGCATTCCTTATTCAACTTTAATTTCTGTACATAGACCCAGTCTGAATCCTATAATAAGCACATGCAGAGAATATTTGACCATAGACCTAAGCATCTGAGAAATTCTCATTAAGTGTTCGATGATGTTCCTTGTAGGGGAAGAAGGAGCCCTACCAATGACTGTGTAGGCTCAGATCACAATTTAACAGGCTGATTGAGATTATGTTTAATAGACTGTGCCTCATTTGGTTGATTTACTCAAATTCACCACACACAGCCCAGCTATGTCCAAATGTCACTTCCTGAGCATTTGTAGGTTTCTTTTGCAGGGTTTCTGTAATGTTCCCATACCCAGGACTGTGTTTCCACACACTCAACGTGAACACATTGCTTGTTCACAGTGCTTTGATCATCTCCTATGAGTTTCTCTGACAGAGGTATGAAAACACCACCTCCTTGTGTCATCTTCATGGGCGACTGTTTTTCCACACTCAGCCTGAGAACGAGTCAGACAATAACCTGACTCCCCAACGAGGAGGAACATGCTTTGGTCAGAAATGGCACAGAGCACGCATTGAGGGCAGGCCTTGGGGAGACTATGGACTCAGCCAGGTTTAAATCCAGTCTCCTTCTCTCCATGCCGACCAAACTGAAGCACCCACTCTTCCGGCAGCACAGGTTCTGAACTGGGTGCAAGCAACAGAAAAGAAACAAGGCTGGCGCAATCCAAAAGGGAGTTCACGAAAGACATGGGAACACGCAGGCATCAGAAGGAAGGTTAAAGGGCCCAGCTTACAGAGTAGAGCTACCCCAGATGTCCTATACAAGGACCTGCTAGAAAGTTCCTATTCCCCAACCTTGGAACTTGCCACTGAAATGAATATACTCCAAATGCTAACTTTATTCCTTGCTTCACTCAATGAAGACTCGGTATTCTAGAAGAAAGTGTCTAATTGGCCACGCGTCCATGTCCCACCCCCTCTCACCTTGGCACCAGGGCAGGGAAGGGAAGAAATCCAATAGAAAGGGCCTCTAGAAAACTCTTTGGTTTCTACAGTGAATGGGCAAGGGATCTGAATGAACTTACAGTTGAATAAAACTACACACAACAGAACGATGGAA
Organism: Daubentonia madagascariensis; assembly: GCA_023783475.1. Classification (NCBI taxonomy): domain Eukaryota; kingdom Metazoa; phylum Chordata; class Mammalia; order Primates; family Daubentoniidae; genus Daubentonia; species Daubentonia madagascariensis. The sequence goes on from JAKFHU010001262.1 coordinate 22,793,717, forward strand.
AACCAAGACACTCTTGGGAAGAGAGGAAGATGTTGGGCGGAAAGGCCAAGTGCATAGCGATGGGGGCACAGTTGACACCACTGTATATGAACACAGCCCCACTGGAACATGCAGCGCACAATCTACCCAGCCATTCACAAGCAGCCTCCTGGCTGTGCTGATGTCTCTGGGCATTTCAGGGAAGTTCCAAGCTCTCAGGTCAAAGAAAGCTTCCAGGCCCTCTTGCAGGTTCTGCTTACCCTGGTGTCTCTACTGGGGGTGGGGAGGGCAGTGTCAGCCCCCAGGAAGGAAGAGGCCTCCCCATGTCCAGAGGCTTGCTGGGCTGGGATCCCCCCACTAGGGGAGGAAGATGTATCTTGGTTGGAGGGAGCAATCTCAGGCCCTGCAGAGATGGAAAACCCCCCCACCTGCCACTCACCCTTAGTAGGACTCTAGGGTTTTTTTTTAATAGTATGCCTTTATCATGTACAACATGATGTTTTGAAGTATATATTCATTGTGGTATAGTTGAATCTAGTTAATTAACAAATGCACTACCTCACATAGTTATCATTTTTGTGGTGACAGCACTTAACATCCACTCTCTTTACATTTTTCAAGAATACAAGATATTGTCATTAACTGTAGTCACCTTGCTGTGCAATAGATCTCTTGAAATGTATTCCTCCCAACTTCAATTATGCATCTTATGACCAACCTCTGCCCGTCCCCCTCCTCCTGCCCCCAGCCCCTGGTAACCACCGTTCTACCGTCTACTTCTATGAGATCAACTTCTTTAGATTCCACGTATGACTGAGAACATGAGGTAATTACTTTTCTGTGCTTGGCTTGCCTTATTTCACTTAATATAATGTCTCCAGGTTCATCCATATTGTCAGAAAACTGTATGGAGATCCCTCAAAAACTTAAAAATAGAACTACCACACAATCCGCAATCCCACTACTTAATATATATCCAAAGAAATGAAATCAGTATATCAAAGAGATATCTGCACTCCTATGTTTATCGCAGCACTATTCACAATAGCCAAGGTATGGAACCAACCCAAGTGTCCATCAGTGGATAAATGGATACAGAAAATGTGGTGTAATACACAGGGGAATACTACTCAGTCATTAAAAAAGAGTGAAATCCTGCCACTTGTGTTAGCAGGACTCTGGATCATTCCTCCTTGGTGGGCTGGTCAGACAGACCCCACCCATCCAGAGGAGGAAGGAGTCCCACAGCTGTCTGTGGCTCTGTGGCTCAGGCCCTGGGTCACCTTCTTCTGTTGGGATGGGGGTGTGTATTAGTCAGGGTTCTCTGGAGAAACAAAACAAATATATATATGAATGAAGAGATTTATTTTGGGAATTGGTTCACACAATTATGGAGGCCGAGATGTCCCACGATCTGCCGTCTGCGAGCTGGAGACCCAGGGACACCAGGGTGTGATTCTGTGCAAGTCTGACGTCCCGAGACCCAGGGGAGCTGACAGTGTAGCTCCCAGTGCAAGGCTGCAGGGCTGAGAACTGGAGGTGGGCGTGGGGGGCCACAGGGCGCAAGAACCAGGAGCTCCAATGTCTGCAGGCAGGAGAGATGGGAGTCCCAGCTCCAGAAGAGAGAAATCCACCCCTCCTCCACCTTTGTGTTCCACCTGGGACCTCAGCGGAGGCTGATGCCCGCCCACGGGGGTGAGGGCGGGTCTCCCTTCCTGAATCCACAGATTCCAATGCTATCTCTTCAGCAAACACCCTCACAGGCACACCCAGAAATAATGTCTCACCAGCCCCCTGGGCACCCCTGAGCCTAGTCAAGTTGACTTAAAATTACCATCACAGGGGGGCCTAACAAAGCCCAGCTATTACTTTGTTCCTCCAGCTCTGGGGTCCCTAACCAACTCAGCCTCCTCTGTCCACCTTCCCAAGCTCTCCTTTCACTGACTGTTGCTCTGTTTCCAGGGTTCATAGTCGTACTTGGAGAGGAAGGTCTATGCCATTTTGTGTGGACCCGAAGTTGGATAATTTTTTAAAAACCTCTCTGTGCTTATATAATACTTACTAGTTTTTTTTTTTTTAACAATAAACACCTGTCTCTTTGATAAGCAAAAACAAAAGGGTAAAAACAAGGTAATGTGCCCTAGCAATCTACAAGATTTTGTGACTCATGAAAGGTAATTTTCCTCCTTTAAATTCAGTGTTGACCACCCCCCGACTATGACACATATGATGCCTCAGAAATGTGCGTTTGTTAGAGATGTCTGTCGTCCAGTGAGTCCCAGGCCACCGTCTCAGAGTTTGCTTGTGTCTAAGGCTCTGGCATGATCAGCTCATAGACGGTTTCCAGCAAAGGGCCGAGGGGAGCCATCTAACCCAACACCTCACTTGACAGACAAGGACACGAACATCCAGAGGGGGAAATCAATATGCCCCAGCCAGGCAGCCTGAGGGGCAGAGCCTGAACTCAGCCTCGGGCCACCAACGTGGGGCTCCAGCCGCCACAGCCCCAGCTGTCATGGAGGTTCTGCAAGCCTCGCTGCTCAGCACCGGCGGATGCGCAACCCTCAGGGCTCCGGGACTGCACATCCTCCTCTCATGCCGCGAGCTCTCTGTCTTGACTCCTCCCAGGACTCTGGGTTTAAGGAAACATTCAGTGCTCGGTGCTTACGGAGCTGCCCTCTCCTCTCAGGTTCACGGTGACATTCCTCCCTCGCTCCCTCTAGGCTGCAGCCACGACAGACAGTACATTACAGGATGCTTTCTTGGCTTCTTTATCTTTCTCTCCCCCAGAGGACGGAGAGTCATGGCTGCTTTATTTACCACCAGTGCTGCCTTCAGGTTCTCGCTGGAAGATGCTGGCTGCCAGCTACAGGCCTTCACTGCAGGTATAAATCACAGATATTAACCATGCTGGCAGTGATGGCATCCCCTGCAGAGAGGATTTACTGCTATGGCGAGGGCTTTGGGAAGTTCAGAAGGTTTACACAGTCTTGATTTAGGAGGCCCTTCGCCTCTCACCACAGTCTGATCACTTGCTCCTCAAACAGCTCTATTCCAGCCCTGGCACACAGATGCTGTGAGGGCTTGCGTCCTTGTTTGAAATGCTCTTAATTGTGCATTTTGCAAATAGCTCAGGCCTGGCAAGCAGGACACAGAACACGTGCCCACCCTCTGCCTGTCAAGGAGCTGCTCAAAGGCTGTGACTGAAAAAGTTCTCTGCTGTACAGGGCACCACCCAGAGATGACTCCAGGCCTAAGGAAGGCACCTTGCAAGGAGGAAGTCGGGGGAAACTGAATGGCTGCAGGTTTGATACCGGAAACAGGTACAGTGAGCCTCTGAGAAGCCATCTCCCGGATAGTTCAAGGAATCCCAAGTTCCTGCCTAACAGAGGCCGTGGGACCTGCAGCGACCCGGACAGCACCTGCGTCGCCCAGAGAGAGTGTGGCCAGGACAGGTGTCACACAGCACACCTGGGAGCAGCATGTGGTCACATCTCTGGGCTAGAGAAGAGGCCTCCAAGTAGAACACCTGCTTGGAATGACCTGTGGGCCGGCCTCACCTTCCACAGGTGGACACAGGCCTTGTGAAGGCTGAGTGTGGCCCAGGGTGTGTTTCAGTTGGCCAGGGGATCAGGACTTTTTTTAAAATCTGCACTTAAATGGCTTTTTAAAAATTATTTTGGCTTTTTCATAAGATGTCCCCTTTTCTCAGATTTACTTCTGTTTACTTGGCTTTGACAAACACTCAGGTCAAGGGTTGACAGGTCGCTGGGTGTGGGTTGCTCTGCTGTGGCAAACCCCAAGCCAGGAGCGGTTTGACCCGGCTGCCCAGGGAGTGACAAGCAGCCCTGGGTAGGGCATCCCCCAGGCCACGCCCGGGGGCCCAAGCTGACAGGGAGAGCACATGGTGGGAAAATGGTGTTTTTTAAAGTAATGTTTGAGACAACATGTTGACATGATGGTGAAGACTGTGATGGAAGGACATTAGTGGAAACAGAGCGAACACAACATCAGGGGAGACCCGGGGGCGGCTGGCAAGGCACAGCTCCATGTCCTAAGGACCGGCTTCACACTACCTGCCAGGGCCACATCACCGCAGGTCCACGATGCAGACCCTGGCACTGCCTTTGGGTGCAGCAGGGCCCAGCCCTCAGGTCTGGGCTGGGACTTGTCACTTGCAGCACGAGGAGTCCTGATGGGTTAGAAACGCCTCCCCCCACCGCCAGCCTCCCCAAGTCCAGCACTGACCACTCATCATCAGACGGTCACCACACTGTCACCGGGCTCTGGTCTCCGTGATTTCCACCTGCGCCAATCCGCTTAGACAGACACCGAGCGAGCTAACAAAAGGCTACTCAAACACTGCTCTCCCTTGTCTTTCTCTGCTATAAATTCCCCAGCTCCCTGCAGGCAAGGACGACCACGTGACATTTCTGATCGACAGGTGCAGGTGGCAGTCCTTAGGAAAGCTCATCTGTCAGAATCCAGGACAAACCGATGCCACACTTAAGGAGCAAACAGAGGGACTTACGGAGGGACAGTTTACAGTGGTGGGGGCTGTGCAGGAAGCAGCCACCGTGGGAGGCTGTGACCACCAGTGGGAGGCCAGCAGGTAGCCACAACACCCCACCCTGCCCCCAGTCTCCTGTCAGTGCCTTTGCTGGCCACACTCACCTGGGAGCCAGAGGCCAAGGGCACCTGAGTGATGGTGTCCAGAGCGGTCAGCCTCCCAGGGCAGGGGCAGAACAGAAGGGAGCAGGGGCTGGAGCCAGGAGGCAAATAGAGAACGCTCGGCACAGAATTAATTCTTTCTTTCCTCAACAGAAAGACAAAGTCTCACCAAGAGAACGCCCCATAGCCCTCCCCCTTTCCTTTTCCTTTCTTCCTGCCTGGGATGCAGATGCAATGCCAGAAGGTACAGCAGTCATTGGATGACCCTGAGGACAGCAGAGCGGGCAGGAGGCTGGGTCCTTTGAGCCCTCGCACCACCCTGGGGATGGCAACCTCTGGGTCGCTCTCTGTTTCAGAAAAGCAAACCCTATCTCTGTTTGGTGGTGTTAAGAGGTTGTGTTGTGGCTGAACGCTGCCTGTCTGCTGCACCGGTCTGGTCTGCGCTTTATGTTTCTGTAGTGCTTTAGACCTGGCAGCACAGATCCATATATACTGTCTGATTGGAAGCAAAAAAAATCAATGACATTGTTCCCATTCCTTAGATAGGACAATAAATAAATAGGTAAGTGGTTCACGGCCAAGGAATAGCATGAGGCAGCAGCATCCACTGTAGTCAAGGAAAATCAGAAGATTATTAAACACCTGCCCCACCTCACTTATAGTCAGTGAGATGTAAACAAACTGACAAAATACTCTATACCCTAACAACGCAATATTTCTCATACATTAAAATTGCAAAAATATAAAAGAGTGATAACACCCAGTGCTGGGGACTGAATAAAGAATAGGACGCTCATACATAACTGGTGGGGTGAAGTCTTTTTGAAAAGCATCATTTAAAAGAATATACACATATTTTGACTTAGAAGTTCCTAGAAATGGATTCCATAAAATAAAATCTGTAAAAATATATGCACAAGGATCTTTATTACAGCACTGTAGAGGCAAAGAAAAAAATGGGAAAACTTGAATGTCTTAACAGGAATGTCTTTTGATTATGGTTGAATAAAATTGTGGTGTATCCATATCATATGGAATACTATAAAACAATTTAAAATAATGAATTAGAAGTCTACATATTGACATGAAAAGTGTTAATGACATACTTTTAAGCGAGTAAAACAAGTTCTCAAAATATATATATATAGGAATATATATAAAAATACACACACACATATATAGTAAATTCCAATTTTTAATGAAGCAACAAAACCCCCAAAAGGCCTAAGTATGGGCACGTAGGTTTTTGTATTTGATTATATATCGGGAAGACAGGTGTGGAAGAATACACATTGTTTACCTGGGGTATGGAGTGTGACACCGTATAAGAATTTTGAGAGGAAGACTAAGAAAATAAATGCCCAGTAAATTTAAAAAGCACCATTTTTCACGAGCAGTGACAGGCATCTCCCTGCCGTGGGGGCAAAGGTTTCAAGCCTCTGTTGACACGCTTGTAAGGCCCCCTCAGCCCCCCTGGGCGAGCCACGTGGAGAAGCCCCACGTCTCCCCCTTGGACAACCCCTGGCCCTCCTACTCCTGGAGCAGACCTGGTCCAGACAAAGGCATTTGGTTTCTCGCCTTTTACAGGCCTGAGTCTTTCTGCCTGGCAGGAGAGTGAAGCAGTCAGATGCACACACTCACACAAGCACTTTGAGTTTGTAAAGAAACCTGCAGACCAGGTTTCAAGAGCAAAAGATGTCTAATATTACAGATCACAACATTCTGTCCAACGTGGCCCCAGACACACGGGGAGCTGTCCAAGGTATCTGGTAACATACCCAGGCATCTGTAGAGGACTAGGTGCGTGTGCACACACACATAGACACACAACATACACACACACATGCAGACACACAGACACACATGCATATACACAGAGAGACACACACAGACACACATATATAGACACACACAGACACAGCTACACAGAGACACACATACACAGACACACACACAGATACACAGAGACACACATACACAGACACACAGACACACACACACACTCTCTGGCTTCCTCCTCCTCCCCCCTCTCCCTCACCCTCTCTACCTGCACCTCCCCCATTCCCTGTCCTCCGCTCACCATCCTCTCTGGCTCCTGCCTCCTCAGTGGGGCTCCCGGCTCAGGCCGGTGCAGAATCACTGAGCAGTCCCCACAACCAGGACTGCGCTTCCTGAGCGTTCACTCTTGCGTCCTCAGATGCGTCTCCAAGACAGGCCTGCTGTTAAACCCATTTAACCCCTGAGGAAACTGAGGCATAGGAAAAGTCTCCTGACCAATCAGCAGGCGTCTCCTGAGCACCCACAGAGCTGGCCGCGGTTCTGGGGAGCGTGAACAACACACAGAGACATCAGGGAACATCCGAGCCCCCACCTCCCTCGCTCGTCACGGCAGAGCCTCGTGCTGGAGGGTAGACAAGACTGTCCTGAGACCGGGTCCGCTCCGGCCCCTTCCAGGGACAGGAAGGTTCCTTTTACACCTCTACAGGGCAGCAAGCACAGCGCGTGGCTGGGCAGCGGGACCACGAGAAGGAGAAGACGGAGAAAGGGCAACGCCGTTCCCAGCCTGGAGGCCGTGGGGAGCTGCGATAAAGCCCTGACCAGGAAGGAAAGACACGGGGGTCTGCTTGTAGGGGCTGTGGCTCCCCCACACGTGGCCCTGGGGAAGCTGGGGTGCGACCCCCTCCTTCTCAGCAGAGCCCTCCTCATCCTGCTGCTGACGTGCTCCGGCCCCTCTCCCACGTTTCTGGGACCCTCAGCCCGGCCAGCCTGCTCTGAGCACTTCCTGTGGGCCAGGCCTGGTGCCAAGACCTTACCCGTCTCGTTGTGTTTAACTTCACCAACAACCCCTCTGAGACAAGTGTGGATACCTCATTCCTGATGTAACACACAAGGACGGGAGGGCTCAGGGAAACTGAGGCACAGGCCCACGTCCTATAGCCGGCAGGTGGAGGGACCCAGATTGGAACCCAGGTCTGTCTGCGCCCAAAGGCATCCTCCCAACCCTCTGCCTCTTGCTGACATTTTCTCCTCCTCACTGAGAGTAATAAGCCACGTCTCCCTTCACTAGACAGCACTTTTTTTCCTAGCACACATTGCCCTGGGGCATAAACTGGTGGTTCAATAAAAGCTCTGGCCCCACTGGCCCTAAGGACATGCCAGGTACAGCTGTAGGCGAAAATGACAAGTAGGCTTCCTCTGATGCCAGCTTGTTTAATGCCAGAGGCAGCCTAGAGCACGGTGTTGGCAAGGATGCAGATGCCTCTCCTCCAGTGAAGGTGGATCGGTGCTTGTTTCAGCTAGAGGTTCAGAAAGTAAGCAGGGAGGGTTCTCGGGTTGAGTGTCTACACTGACATTCAACTAGAAGAGTGCCTTCAACCCTCAAAGGTCTGCAGATTGACCCAAGTTCTGAATTAACAGAACACGTATGAATTAAATTATTTTGGGAGAACAAGAATAGCTTACTTGTCTGGGCTACTTGGAGATGTCATCCGATCATGAGAAAAATTTGGTTGTATCAACGGATCTGCAGATTGTCAGGTATTTTTCGAACTCTAAGACATTTAGGAAGTCCAACTCTCAGAAGAAGCTCATGGAGCCCCAAAGCAATTTTGCAAATGAGGAAGTAATGGTTTTCTCCAGGCCCCGAGTTAGCGGCTTGTTTGTCTATCACCATATGAATGGTGTGCTTAATGTGTTGTCTAAATAACCGCTGTGCCTCTCCTGTGATCAGCCCTCAATGCTCCCCTGACTACAGTCACTCCTTGTTCATCAGAGCAACACAAACAGTCCTTTCCAGAGAAAATCAGGTTAAAATGTTACACATGTTAATTACCCTTTTTAAAAAATATATATATAGAAACTGGATATATTTATTGTAGCATCTTCATCTCGCTCCACGGACTGGGCACTGGTCTAATAGCTCCAAAGCAGGCTCCTCCTGCCTCTTTCCTCTTGGTAAAGACAAAAAGATCAGGTTCCCTTCATTATTAGGGTTTTCTCCCTCCTTAAAATGTCCTAGTGTTTGGCAGCGGAGAGGGTTTGCGAGTCCTGCTCTATCATACCAAGGGCCTGGGTCACCCTTTTGCCTGGTGCTAGCGAATCCGGGAGCTCTGCAGCTCTTCCTACTGCACGGCCACAGCTGAACAAGCATCCTCAGCTGGTGGAAGGCTCTTCAGGAAGAAATTCAGGCAAAATGCCTTCTCCAAAAGCACTGGGATGGAGGTATTGTTTATAGCTTTGTACTGTAAATAACCTTAAAGTCAAAATTTCAGCAACATAAAGCAAATGGAAGACTTTGCGTGTGAAGAGGATGGAGAAGAGATTTGTTTCAGCCAAACCCAGTTGTACGATGATCTTGCTAAAGACGCAAGCACCACCCACTTAGGCAGGGAGGAAGGTTATTAACTGGTCCACACAGACTTTCACCAGAGATGGGTCTTTATCTAAAAGCCAGAAGTTAACAGCTTTCCTACCGATAAAGTTTCTACGTTGAAAAAAAACACAAAAACTTACTTTGTAGCAAGCTACCTCCCAATTATGGCACCAAATAGTCAAAACTGGGGGGAAAAATATGTTTTCCAATATATTAGTGTTCATTCATTCATGTGTTCATTCAATCACCCAGTCATTTATTCACCAGGCTTATGCATCTACCACGTTTCAGAGCAACTTTCTAGGTGCCAGGCATTAAACGAACAAGGCGGAGCCCCTGCCCTCCGTGGTGTCTACACCCGCTGCAGACCACATGCAAACAGATGAACAGGCCGGGGTGCAGGCAGCACAGAGCACTGTGAAGCAATAATCGCTTTACCAGACAAACCGCCGGCACTCATTTGCCAGAGCTTTCCTTCCCTCATTTCTCCCAGGACTGAAATCATTATGGCCTGTGCTGATCATGTGGTTATCGATTTTCCACTCGTTGGGAAACCGACCCTGTAAATTCAAAGAAACTAAAACTTCCCAGTCTAGAGAGTGGCGATTAAGCCCGTGAGTCACCTACGCCAAGTCGAGCCAGGCACCAAATCGAGTAGAGAGTTGAGAAAGCCACCAGCAGGGGTTCATGCGGAACAGGAAATGCACAAGCTTTACGATTATCTCGTTCTTTCCATGGGGACCGATCGGCACGCATCCTTCATCAAACACAGGCATATCGTCAAGGGAACCACACAGATTCCATGGCCCCGGCTTAAACATTAAGTTCCACCTGTGGCAACATTCCCTTCCTAATCCCAAACCCTTCCGTGCATATGTTCGGGGAGCTGGCTGCTCTCTGTTGATGGCGTGTCAGCGGCAAGTGCTTCTTTGCCTGGTTACACCATCCTGGGTGGACAGCAGGTCAAGGTGTCCACAGGCTGGAGATGGTGGCCGGATCGTGTGAGCAAGAAGGTGTCCTTGGTGCTGTGCACCAGGGAGAAGACCAAAGGCTGACACCCCCATGAGGCACGCAGCTGGCATGGAGCCTTACTGCTGTACTTGGGCATCAGCGTGTCACTGGAATTTTCCTCCTGACACCAGGACTCAATGGAGAGAAAGAGCCTCCTGGATGCACATGACAACGGGGCATAAAGGGCTGCAGAGGCGGCAGCTCACTCTCTGGCAAAGCTTCCGGGCTCTGCTGTGCAAGTGGGCTGGTGCGAGGGGCAGTGCAGGTGTCTCCCCTCCTCCAGCCAAGGGTGGGTCTGAGACCCAAGTTAGGCCAATCCAACAATCAGTCCCTTGGATTTAAATCTTGAGCAGAGAGACCCAAAAACAAACAAACAAAAAACAGTTGCTGCAGCAGCTTTGTCCTGGCTGCTCATCCTGAGGCTCCGTCTACTGACACCTGCTTCCGAGTTCCTGATGCTTCTCTGTCCTTCACCTTCCCATGGGTTCTTAGCAGGTAGCCCTTCTCCTGGAGACATCCAGAATCAGGTTCTGCTGCTCACAACCAGAGACTTCATGTTGGTTTCCTAGGGCTGCCACAACAAAGTACCACAAACCAGGTGGCCTAAACAACAGAAAGTCATTGTCTCACAGTTCTGGGGGCCAGAAGTCCAAGATCAAGGTATCAACACGGTTGGTTTCTTCTGAGGTTCTGAGAGAGACACCGTTCCTCTCTCTTCACTGGTTGCTGGCAAGCGTGGGCATTACTCAGCTTAGACGCGTCACCTGATCTCTGCCCTCATGTTCGTGTGTGTGTTCATCCCTATGTGTGTGTCTCTGTGTCCAAATTCCCCTTTTTATAAGGACACCAGTCATAGTAGATTTAGTTCCACCCTAACGACCTATTTTATTTATTTTTTTCTTTTATTTCAGAATATTATGGGGGTACAACACTTTGGTTATATACATTGCCTATGCACTGCCCATGTCAGAGCTACAACTGTGGACATCCCCCCAACTGTACTAACTGAACGACCTCACTTTAGATTGACCTTTATAAAGATCCTGTCTCCAAATAAGGTCACATTCTGAAGTACTGGGGACTAGGCCTCCAACACATCCTTTGTGGGGAACCCAAGTCAACCCATAACAGAGCCCTACGTCAACCACCCCACACAGCTGTGGACGGCACTGGAACCCTGCACACCTGTGTGAGGCTGGGGTCCCTGTCGGTGCGCCTTGGCGTTGTTACGTTAGCCAAGTGCCTTGCGTTCTGACTGGCGGGAGATGCCCGAGAATGCAAACACACAGCTTACAGGAGGCAGAGATGGTCCCATGGAGAGGATAAGTTCATTTCCTACCCCAGTGCCCTGGGAGCATGGTCATTCCCACACGGGGATAACCTTAGACAAGCCTGAAAACGCATGAGCTTGATCACAGGCTTCCGCAGACGGGAAGATGGTGACAGATGAGCGTTAAGTGGTGGACTTCCATGCGTGAAAAGTATGGGGCCCAAGTGACGACTGTACAAAGCTCTGCTGCCTTTTCCAGCCTAACTATAGCTGTGTCCGTACAATGCGGAGACAGAACCAGGCCTGTGAACTCCAAGTGTGTGATTAAGGGACTCTGATTAAAACTGAAGCCAACACAGAGGAAAAGGATGGAGATTCCCCAAAGATTGTTTCAGCTCCTGGATCCAGCCATTCCCGACTAGAATCTACTCTCTCTTCAATTACACCAATCAATTAACCCCTATTTTTTTGGTTGGTTTGTTTGGTTTTGGTGTTTTTTTGCTAAAGCTAGTCTGAGCTGGTTCTCTGTCATCTGCCAGCTAAAAACCCCAGCAAACATAATAGCACAGGGCGTGGCGAGCCCCAAAGACCTCTCTGAGTGCACAGCTACCCCGGCAGCCTCATATCTCTGTTCCGCACAACGAAAGGAACAAGTGAACTCTGTTCTGGGGCCTGGAGTTGCCAAGACACAGGACTGAAACAGACGATATCGACACCCATACGCCACAGCTGAAAGGGTGACCGTTTCCTCGCCATTTGCAAAACCCTTGCCAAACGCATCTGCACTCTCTGTAGCTTTCTACTGCCCCTGCAGGCAAACCTGGAGCCATCACTGAACCAGACCTTGTACCGAGGCAGGCAGGCCGGCAACACACGCATTTCGTGACAGCCAGGACAGCACTAATGAATCCTTTCACTATAATTGGCACTGAGACTTCAGTATCAACAGAGCCCACTCCATTCTGACTTGTGTACTTAAAAAAAAAGAAATAAAAGAAAAAGACACAAACAAAATGGAATTTAAAATACATAATTGCTTCAGTCATGAAGAGTAATGATATTAAGAGCCATTATAACGAGACATTTCCACACAAATAACATGCCGAGACAGTCCGTCCTGGGGTCCTGGGAAGTTGTGGGATGGCACTGTCTGATGATCTGTTCCAGGTTTGGTCCCGGGTGACAGGAAGTGCCCACAGTTTGCTAGAACAATCCCTGAAGCTTGCACAAGGTTGCATCTCTGAGGTTACAGGTAGCTGGGTTTCCCCAAACGTCACAAATTTTGCCATCTCTGTGTGCCAACTTTTAACTGACACTTTTTCTTTAAATGAGTTTGGGTTTTACATACACGATTTTATTAAAAAAGGAAACTTTATATGACTAACATGAAACCATTGGTTAATGTGCTAGTTATAATTTTTTCTAATAAATAATTCTATTTTTTTCAATAAATGCATGACTGTAGCTTGGTTTTATTGATTGTTTTTGTCTATTTTGTTACCTGTAGAGCACTGGGGGAAATGTTAGATTAGTCGTGGATTTAGGCAATGCCTTCACCAGGCTGATAGTCACAAATTCTCTGCAAAGGTAGAGAAGACGAAACTTGTCTCTCTCTGACCCTGCTCAATGCTTGGATGTGATCTCTGTTCCCAGAGCTCATGGCATTGAGAAAACAGCTCTTGCGTAAACACTATGACTTATCTAACAGGGGAAATGAAGGAACAGATGGTGTCGGCCAAAGTCCCAAGATACAAATATTTACCTAACCCTGAAATGCGCAAAGTCAGGTTGTCAGACACATGACGTACACACACAAATATAAAGAATACAAAACTAAGAGGTAAACTGAATACTATGCAACTGTTAAAGACTGAGGTAATTCCATGATGCATCATTGAATTTTAAAAGCAGATTATAGTGGACAGACACACACATATATTCCCGGTTTTTTAATTTAATTTTTTTCTACATATTTTAATACTTATACAAACATATGCACATTTGCACATATTCTACAGTAATGTGTATACAGGTAAACATGGACAAAGATGTTCACTGCACCAGTGCTGGTAATAGTTAAACATGGTTAGGGGAATGGTTAGTTAATTTGTTTTATATTTTTATATATATGTATATATATGTGTATATATATCTATATATAATAAAATTGGTAATAAACAGGAGCAAGTGCCTTTACAGGGTGTCAGCAAGCCACCTATAATCCCTTAGTACTCAACTCCACACACACCAACCTGTCCACCACCAACACCTGCATCTCTGGGCCTGAGGCCCAAGCCTGGCCTATGTGCAGGGTAAGCAAGACACGCCAGAGTGTTCACGCACCTGGAAGATTGCCTCAGCTGAGAGGAAGGGTGCTGGTGGATAAATACCCCAGCTCCCTCGCCCCTTGAGTGGCTAACTCCACAGTGTGCTCCACAAAGCCTCCCAGAGCTCTGCAGCAGGACTGGCCCCGATGCCCACAGAGGCAGCTGGCTGGATAGCACACACCCATGATCGACTCATTGCCCCTCTGCCCTCCCAACAATTCCTGGGGTCAACTCCCAAAGAAGCCACTTTCACTTGAATCCTCACCTTGGGCTTGCTCTGGGTGAACTCAAACCAAGACACTATAGCATAGCTGTGCTACTCGATAATATGTGGCAATTTATAAGGAAGAGGTAGTGTAACAGGATAAGGCTAATGTACTAATATGGAAAAATATGGAAAGACCTCTAAAAAACATTCTAGAGAGGAAAAAATACTAACCTGCAGAAAAATAGTTTTCTTTAAAGCACATACAAAATTATGTCATAGGGTTTCACGTGTGTCTGTATGTGTGTGTAGAAGGACCATACTGATGACAGTGGTTGGCTTGATAGAATCAGAAGAGTCAAAAGACACTTGAGTTTTTACAGTTAAGTTAAATATACCAATTTAATACCTGAGTAGTGAAAACTAATTTAAAAGTTGCAGAGCGGATCATGTATGTACTTGGACACATATATATAAAAGTATATGTATGCACAAGTATATGCATGTCCACTTTTGTATATGCACTTTTATCTATTTTACAATATGTCAGGACATTGTATTTGTGTGTATATTTGTGTATGCACAGGGAAAGGTCTGACAATTCTGAAAAGAAACACCAAACTGTTAATAATGGTTGCCAATGGGGATTAGAGAAAGATTTACAGAGGGACTTTAATGTCTTACTTTATACATCTCTGTCAGATTTGACTTTTTCAATGAACGCCTGTTACCCTTGGAATCTGGCAAGGCAACGTGACTTTAAAGCTGCTCACAGGTATTCACAATCTCTGCAGAAGTGTTGTCGATGGTGTAACTTACCCAACTCAGGTCTGTGAATAAACATTTTAAAGTTTTATTTACACTGAGAGCCCTGAGGCCAGTCTGCAGGGACGGAGACAGTGGTCATTGCAGATTTATATATGAAAATACTGCCCTTGGAGAGACTAAAATTTAGCGGTCATCGAGGTGTGCTTAAGGCAGTTTTAACTTCCTCCAGACTGAAGATATTCTCGGGAGCCTCCCCTTCAGAGGCAAACGTGCAGCCCCTCTGAGACTCACTGGCTAGACCTCCTGTTTCGAAAAGTCATGAGGATGTATTTTATAATTGCTTTCCCTTCCTGGTGAAGTAATTCAAACATTCCATTCCCTTCTAAAGTGAGAACAAGAGCTAAATATAAATGCAATAACTTAATGATGCTTCTGCAATTCCAAGCAGCCAACAATCTATCAAAAAGAAAAAAAATCAGCTCATTCCCAATATAGGAAAGACCCACACACACGTGTATCACCCTACTCTTCGGCTTTCCATCCCGGAATGACCAAAATTTAAAAAATCAAAAAAGTAATAAGCCTTCAAAATAATCTGCTTGTGATCTCAAAGAGAACAGATTAACTTCTGTATCCCACAGGCCATGTACAATAAACGCACTTGAAAAAAATCACACACAAATAATAACCCACATCACTCAGTTGAGACATATCCTCTTCAAAAGTGTTCTTAATGACACAGTTGTCTTTTGGGGGCACGTATATAAACATCTCCTTGTTATAAACGGTATCTATTGAAGAATTTGACATGACTATATTGGTAATGATGAAAATTAAAGGGTTTAGAAATATTTTCCAGGAATCTCCCCACCTCCAAGGACCCTCCCTTCCACTAGTGCCCTGGTACAGGCCACCACTGCAACTCATCTGGACCACACGGGAGCCCCTAATTCCCTTTGCTCCCACATAACCTCCATCTCCATTCAGAATTGGGGGTGATCTTATTAAAAGGCAAATTTGATCATGTCACTCTATTACCTAAAATCTGCCATGATTCGCTAACCATTGCTCTTAAGATTTAAAATCAATATCCTAACACAGTCCCTAAGATCCTAAATGAGCTGCTCCAGCTATCTCTCCCCATCTGTGCTCCAGACACCCAGATTTTCCCATATCCAGCTCTTTCTTGCCCCAGGGCCTTTGCACTGCTGTTCTGCCATGACACCACTGTCTTCATGAAGTATAGACCACACTTGCTTTGTTCACCACTCCATCCTGCCCAACGAAGGGACATACAGTTGGCACTTGATAAACATGTCTTGAATAAATTTTTCAACAATGAAAGGGTAGACAAAGCCCCTAACTGACACAAGGCGACAGAGCTTCAGAAGGAAGAAAGGTCACCTTACCACAAAGTTCCACTGCTGGGTTCCTGGTCTCAGGACACAAAGTGAGAAATTCCCCGGTGGGTCTTCCAAAGGTTGGGTCTGACCAAATACAGCTTCTGCACCTGCAGGTTTCAGGTATGGTGGGTCATTTCTAAGCTGTAGGAAGAAGCATACACAATCTTCTGTCACAAAAGAATGGCTTGTAAGCTGGCTTTTCTGCCTCTTCCACCTTCCTCAATGCCTAAGAGGCAGGAAAGCCAGGGATTATGCTGTCATTTTCCAGTTCAGAACACCGAGGGCTGAGCCAGGGGCAGATCTGAGACCTAATTCATGGTCCTCCCAACCCGAGATTTTTCTCTCCCTTCAATTGCATCTCCCGGTGTAGAGCAATGCAAAAAGGCACACATACACCCTGACACAAAGCTTTCATGACTCTTTGAGTAGAAAGACCTCTAAGTTCCTGAATTTGCTGAGAGAAATGCACTTAGGGCTAATTAACCAGATTTGACTGACAATTGCAAGGGGCAGAATTGAGAACACAAGTCAGCACCCAGGCTGCTCTGCACACATCCTTAATTATCAAAACATGACTGATGCCCAGAAGATTCCAGAAAGTGTTATTATAGGTCAAATTCGTTAATAAAAGTCAATATGCAAACTAGTGAGCATGCTACACATAGTAAACCCTCAGGGAATTCCCATCTTGCCACCAAATATTTAAAAACAGAAATTCCCATATATCAGTAAACCTTCAAGTTGACATAAACAATCAAAATATCAGTTCTTTTACTTCTCTTTTATTTTGTTAAAAAGAGTTTTTAAACTCCTTACAGTCACAGAATAAGATGATAAACTGAGTTACCTTAGGTTTTATCCAAAAGTTCCTAAGTGTCCTGTGTCTGAATTGACCAGCATGGGTGAGCAGAAGAACAAAGAGCAAGCCAGACCTTACCCTAGAACCTGGAACTGCAAAAAAGTCTGTATGGCCACAACTCAATGTATTGTAATTTGGCAAACATTTGCTGAGCACCTCCCAAGTTCCCGACAGGTGTTAGACCCAAAGATAAATAAGATCAAGTCCTACCTGTCTGACAGGGAAGGCTGGAACACGCCTGTATAATTTTAGTCCAAGCTAGAATTTAATAAGGTTTAGAATTTTGTGCAGAGGAGATGTTAGGGAAAGACATCTGGACAGGAGGTTGGGGTTTATTTTCTGGAGATGTTTAATGACAGAGCTCAGGACCCAGAGGTATCAGGTAGAGGCCATAACAGTTAAGTACAATATGGAAAAGAGAGATTAACAGAGTCTGTCTGGGAGGACCCTTCCCCCGCTCCACATAGATAACGCAGGTAGCTGGACATCCCCCCACGCCACTCTCATACCAGGCAGGTGACTGGGATACCATTTGGTGGTAAACTGTAACCCAAAGACCTCCAAGTGTTGACACTGGGAGCTCCCACGACACAGTGCTCAGCTCCCTTACAAGCATCCTGGAGGGAGCCCACCATGGACAAGCCCACTGACACCCACTAAGCATCAAGACTTTGCTCTAAAACCAAATGATTACTCGCTACATTTCACAAACCTCTAATATGGAACACTGAAAGAACATAAAAATAAAATTCGGAAAAAAGAGAGATCACGCAGGCAACCAAAATAGACTAAAAAAAAAATGTAACAAGTATCCACAGAAAGCATCTAAAAATCAAGAAGATGCTAAAAAGACCAATGAAGGACAAAAAGAACTCTCATAAATGAAAAAGATAGTTGCTAAAATGAAATTTTACATGGCATATTTGGATGATGAAGTTAAGGAAACCTCCAAAGTGATAGAAAATATTAAAGGACAAAAAAAAAAGACTTTAATGATCCATCCAAGAGGTCCAACTTTTACCAACAAGACTTCCAGAAAGAGGAAATACAGAGATGGAAATTGTCAGTGAAATATAAGAACACATTCTAGATTGAAGGGTTTCACGAGTGCTCTGCAAAACGGTTGAAAAGAGACGTGTATCAAACAGTGTCACGAGATTGGAGAAGAAGGATGGTAAAGACAAGACCCTAAATACTTCCAATAATAATTAAAAAGAGGAAGTGGAATTTTAAAAAGGAAAAGAATGAGCTAAGCCATCATCAGATTTCTCAACAACAACCTTGGAAGCCAGCAGAATGTCTTTAAAATTCCGACTGAATATTATTTCCAACTTAAGATTCTACACCCAAACGAGCTGTCAGTCAAGTGTGAGGACAAGGAAGGGATACTGCCGTACACGCAAAGACTCACAAAATTTACCCGCAGCATCTCCTTTCTTAGCAAACGACCGGAAGATGTGCTGCAGCAAAACCAGTGAAAAATAAAAAATAAAAATAAAAGGGAAAGCCACAGAGTCTAAAGAAACAACAAATCCAACCTAAACAGTGACAGGGAGAAATTCCAAGGTGACAGTTGAGCCTCAGACCTAGAGAGCCATCAGTTTGAAACAAGAAGACAATGGGTTTTAGAAGTAAAGTATGTAGGGAAAAGACAGACTCAGGAAAAGCTTTTGATGTCATGAAGAACTTGGAAGAGTTTTCAACATGTGGACTGTAAATGGCACAATTGAAAATGAGGTGATTAATAACTTCAGGAAAACTAAAAGGCTATGCAATGAAGGAAATGTAATCACAGTCACTAACTGTTTCCACGGCTAACAATATATACATAATAGCAATGTTAACACTAACTATTGACTTAACTAAAGTAGCAATTTAACTGTATGTGTAGGTTTGGAAAAGGGATCTAAGACAGCTAAATCTTCATCTACCACAGAGCTTGCCGACCTCAGCAGTTTGACATTTGGGGCCAGATAATCCTCTGTGGCAGGGGGCTGTTCTGTGCATTGCAGGATGTTTAGCAGCATCCCTGCCGGTAGCAACCAGATGCCAGTTGCACACCCTTCTCCCCTGAATTGTGATAAACAAGACTGTCTCCCAGCACGACTCCTGGAAGACAAAATTAGCACTGGTTGAGAACCACCTATCTACCACAACAGAAAGTGCTATTTTTGACCTATGAAAATTGGTAAGTCAAAAAATAGAAGTATAGGCATATTTTTTAGTATTATTTAGGTAACTTCAAGAAGAAACCACTAGAAGTATAAAAACTGGGTTAGAAGGACTGAACAGTAAAAAGAATACAAGGCAGGAGATAGCGGTTTTTTTATTACACACCTTCCCACACTATCGATTTTTTAAATCATATGCATGCACTTTCAAGTTAAAAAATATTGCTGGAGCACAAAAGAAATAGTGCCTATGACTAGTTTGGGAACTCACTGAAGTCTTCATCTATGAATCTTGTCTCCAAGGAAACCTTATATGATCACATTAACTCACTGGATGTGCTTACGTCTTTTCTCTAAACTACATGAAACAAAGAGCTATCATATAACAACATCTTTTTAAAAAATATATACATCACCCAAAATCATCTGATGTAATGCCATTGGCCCACCCACCACACTGTGGGGGAAACTGCAATAAACAATGAGAGGCAGGAAGAGGTCTCTGAGTGGGAAGCAAATCAAAGCAGAGACCTCCAGTGAGACCCCTTCCCTGCAGAGACACTTTGTAATTATTTGCCAACTATCACCTTTTCATGCAAACGACCCAAGTCTTTATCGCCACCAACACACACCCTATTCTGCTCCTCTAAGGGATCATGTTCTCTCAGAGAAAGAGTTAAGAATGAAATTAAAAATAAGATTACAGGAAGTCATGATAATCTGCAAGTTATGCAAATTTTTTCCTAGTTCTGTAAAAGAGAAAAAATGTTTAGGTGGGACAGTAATTCCTAGCTTTTCAACGCATTTAGCGAATTTTGGTGCTCTCTGCATAGAATAAGTAAATCACCTCTTTTCCCCCCATCTTCTGGGCTCCAAGGCTGTGCTTTTTCAAAACCTTTCATCCTTTGCTCTCCGCCCCCCCCACCCCTGCTCTGCCTGCCTGATCATTAAAGGGGCGAATGGCTCTAATATCTCACCAGGCTGACTGGAGAGCTCGTTAATGATTATAAGGCATGAAAAACTAGTCTATATGGTTACATGTGAAGAATGATTATCATTAATTCAAAAGTGGTCCAGCAAGATGATGCCTTTGTGAGGCTGTGCATAACCAAGCCTAATGACTCCCAAGAAAAATTGGACACAGAGCTCAAATACCACTTTATACAAAGTTTTAATTAACAGAGCTGTTTAGGCACATAGAGAAACAAAAACAATGATTAATCGATGTACATTTTACTGCAGCCATCAAATGCCAAGCAAAATAAAACACCAGCCACCTGCTCTGCCCTATAAACATCTTCATCACCGAGCACAAAACAAATTCTTCTACCACAAGGGAAGCTCTGGTTCCTGCTATTTAATGTTAGGCACAGATTCAGCTCATTTGATCTATTCACCACAAGGTTCTCACTGTAAAATAAAAATGCTACCATTATGCCCATTGTCTAATTAAAGTCATTATCTAAAATCTTCACAATGCTGTCTCATCATTTGGGCTTAAAGAATTGGAACTGCTGCACAAAAGTCAAATATAAAGCAAGAGTAAAAATTTCCACTTAAGACATCATAACTTTGGACATATGCTGTTTTTAATGCCAATTATGTGATGCCTAAACAAGGCAAAACCAAACTCAGTTTCCAGCGGAACATCGATTTCCTAAGGAAGTAAAGTTGAATGGACAAATAACAGACCACCCACCTCCTCGGCAGGTTGAACCCGCGCAACCTTCCATCCTGAACTACATCATGTCGTGAGGGTCCTGCCCGAAACTTACCCAGTGAACTGACCCTCAGTGCAAAAGGTCCTTCCTAGCCTGATACTGGCCTGGAGACAGGTCTGGAACTAAATGCCTGCAAGGTAGCAACAGTGATTTAAGCCACAGTTAAGACCCAAAGGTTTTGAAACTGGGGATTATCACAACCCCTCACCCCCACCCCGAGGCTGGAAAATACCTCTTCCCACCTTTCAGTCCGGGAGAGCAGTTCTTCATTCTCCAGCCAGTAGCACACAAGGAGGTCGATTTTCCTGTCTGTGCCTAAGCCATATCTCATGAACCCATCAGGCTCTTCCCCAAATGTCAGTACTTACAAGATGCTGGGATCAGAGGTCCAGGGGATCAGACAGTCTAGTCTGGGCCACCCAGTCGGCACCAGCTTCCTGTTCCCCGTGGCTGCCAGCCTCTCTGAGCCGATGTTTGCGCTCAGCATCGAGCTGGAAGACTATTTACTTATTCATGGACTGCCCGAGCCGGCCAGAAACTGCTTTGTGTCAGCTGAATAGGATGGTAATTCAATCTGCAAATGGGAACTGTTCAGCACACGGCATGCCTGTCATAATGAGTCACGCAGAGAAAAGCGCACGGCTCTCAGAGCCACTGGGAAAACTTGTGACAATGAGCAGTGCCGTAAGACACTACCTTCTTCTCCTCAAACACTCTCTTCCCCCTCTGAACTCCCCACCCCAAATAATCTTTCCATGACATAGAGAGAATTACATATGGGGATCACATCCTTGGGAGAAGAAACAGGGTTGCAGGAAATGCCACCTGCTCTCTTGAAAGAAGTGTATACATTTGGAGAGAGAGAAGATGGAAATGTTTGGATATCAGCAAGAAAAACTTAAGGGATGATATAGCCAGAGGACAAAGTCTACATCAGGTATTTGCTATGGTTCAAAGCTTTACATGCTTCATCTCACGAACTCCTCATGAAAGCCCTTTGAGTGAACAAACAGCCTCAGGAAGGTCAATGACCACACCCAAAGTCTTCATTTTGGGCTATTCGAGCACTGATGTGTCTCAGGCCACAAACCATACCCTGCCTTTGGTCCAGCCAATCACAGCATCCCGTCAGAAGAGGACTGCTTCTCTTTAAAAATAACTCTTTCTACATGTAAACAAATCATTTTCCATTTTCAATAGCAAGGGAGTCTCCAGCACATGGAGATAATGACATTATTCAAAAAGTCACAGAATCCAGAGCACAGGAAGAATGGGCTGAAATTTAGAGCGGAGAAGAGCCGGGCGGGCGAGAGGGCCATGGGGCTCCTGTTCCAGAGAGCCAGAGTGACCGGGCAGTCAACTCGATTCTCACCCCTGCGGCGGCTCACGCGCCTTGGTCGTCGTGTCTTGAGGATTAAAGACCCGCATTTCCCCTGACTTCTCTGTTCCAGCCTCAGGGAGCCCGACTGCTCCCAGCCCCACATCCCTCTCTCCCCTCCATCTCCCCTCACTCCACAACGCCCTCCTACATTCACTGCCTCACCCATGCAGCCTGGACTCTGCCCCCCAAACCACCCTCTTGCCAACATATCCTGAGCTCTTTTTCCACTGTTCTCCAGTCACATCAGCCTGGCAAAGCCCCTTCTACGTCAACCAACAGCTGATGATCACTGCTACAGAAAACCCATAACACCTTGGCCTACATCTGTGCCCCTTAAACCATAAGCCCCATGGGGGTGGGGACCCTGCTTTTTGTACTCTAAGCACCCAGCAGCACATCTGGCCAAAGGAGCTACTCAAACATTTGTTGAAATAACAAATGAATGACGTCTTCAACGCCACTGCTGCCTTGCAATAGTATGAGTCAGGAGTGGGCAGGGTATGCTGTGGTAACAAATAAGCCCCAAATTACAGTGGCTTAAAACGAAAGAGGTGTATTTCTCGTGCCTGCCCTGGCTGTGGAGTACTGGCTGTAGCTCTGCTCTGAATCATCCTTGCTCTGGGACCCAGACTGATAGGGCAGCCACCAACCACCTGGGTCACTGCCAGTCAGCTCATGGGAGGGAAGGAAAAGCTCGGGGGGTACGTGTTGGCATTAAATGCCCCAACCCAAAAGTCACACATGCCATTTCCACTCATGATTCATAGGCCAAGATCAAAGACGAGGGCCCAGGGAGTGCAACCCCACCTCATGTCAGAAAGGGGTCCTATGAACACCCCCACAACCTAACACCCTCTGGGTCCACCCCGGGACACCCCACAGCTCCGTCTCCATCGTCCTTCCCTTCACTCCATACGTTCTCCTAACCGGGCTCTCTGCTCCCACCTGCCACCCCCCACTCATCTCCTCTCCACACAGCAACCTTGCAAAAAGGAAACCTGCGTCCCTCCCGCTGTTAAAATCCCTCTGCCCTCTAGTTTTTGAAGGAGGGTTACAATGCCGCCCGTGCCCCGGTTTTACTAAACCCTTGGGGTCGTCTTTGGCCACACACACGTCTCTGGCTCCATGCTCTGCCATCATGAACTTCTTCATCCAAGACCTCAGGCTGGTCATTGACCTCTCACAGTCTGACCTCACACATGCTGGCCCCACTAGGCTGATCTACGCTCCTGGTCCCAACGCCATTAGCTCTACTTGTCTTTCGGTCAGATGTCACTTCCTCCAGGAAGCCTTCCCTCCCCACCCACTCCCTCCAAGCCCTTTCATCAATGTTGTCATAACACTCTGCCTTCCTGCCATAGCTCTCAAGCATCACACTGATTTCTAATTTCCTAACC
Source organism: Daubentonia madagascariensis (assembly GCA_023783475.1). Lineage (NCBI taxonomy): Eukaryota > Metazoa > Chordata > Mammalia > Primates > Daubentoniidae > Daubentonia > Daubentonia madagascariensis. The sequence continues at coordinate 22,817,252 of JAKFHU010001262.1, forward strand.
ATTTATTGGGGACCTTCGCTAAACTAGAATCAAACAGAGATTGGCAGTTGTCTTTATCTTATTCACCAGAAGGTTCTGTGCAGGCGTCGGGATCTCAGCTTTGCTACTTACCGGATGAGTGACCTTGCACACTCACTAGATCTCTCTGAGCCTCAACTGACTCATCTGTAAAATGGGCATAATAATATCTCCTAATCCAAGGGACTGTTGAGTGGATTAGGTGAGGTAATAACCACATAGCTCTCAGCAGAGTGTTGGGTATGTGATAGACACTCACACAATGTTGAAGAAATGAATGAATGCAGGAATGAGTGAACGCTAAACCATCAACCATCTCCATGACATGACCCCAGCAAGGTAGGAATGGTAGCTTAGAGTTACTGAGAGTTTGGGTGCGGGGTCAGCACAGCAGAAAACAGAGCTAAGATATGAAGAGAAACCTAGTCCTGACGGCTTTGCTCGAGCCCTGGATCAAGCTGTACCTGAAGCTGGCCCTGAAGCTGGACTTTCCAGTTGTGTGTCAATACATTCCCTTTTAATATTAAGTCAGTTTAATTAGGTTTTTGGTAACTTTTAGTAAAAATAAAACCCAAACTAATACATACCTAGTAATGTCTTAGGAAAAGTGTCTTCTAGCCTTGCCCTGGGCACAGAATAGCGGAGAGTCATGAAAGGTGTTTATACCATGCTTGTTCAGTACCATCTCCTTGGCCCCAGGTTGCATTGGGATGCTAAAAGGGGAACATGTAGATTAGTCTATCGGGGGCTAGCCTGTGTGAGGTCATATTCCATACCCTATAGCCAGTGGATCTTTGCACGGAGACACTCTGCAGAGCTGCGCCATCCTGTTTTCCTGCCCCCCCCACCCCCATCTTGTTCTCAGATCACCTTTCCACAGAGGCTAAAGTTGCACTGCATCTTCTCGCCCCAGCACCACTTTAAAATGCTGTCACCAGTCCCACCATTAGAAAGAGAAGCCTCTGACAGCAGAGCCCTGGTTGGTCTTGCAGCCCACGGTGTCCCCACAGCCTAGAACAACACCTAGAACAAGGTGAGTGCTCAATAAACACTTGTTGAATGAATGAGCGGATGAATGGACGTCTGACATAGCGTATCGCAGTGGGGAAACCACAATATTTTGGTGTAATTAGTTATACAATTAGTGAGATCAAGACACAGCCCCCATTAAAATGAAAGCAATATAAACCCTACTCTGGGGAAATAGAATAAGGCTAACATAACCAGAACTGAAGCTTTGGCAACAGATGAGGAATCCTGAAATAGTGAAGACGGAGAACGTGTCCAAGTCCTCCTGCACTATTTGCTGAGAGAAAAAGGATTTATAGGATTTGATCAAACTGGTCCCGACGTATGACAGAATGGGGCGGCGCTATAACAGCTTGGCACAAATATCCTTTTAGCAACACTTTGTCCCTTTTCCCATTTGTGGTTCATCCAGCAAACTTCTCACCTGGGTTTGGATCCCTTGGTAGACAACTCATGACAAAGGAATGTGCAAATACCTTTTTGTCATGTCAGCTTTACTGACTTTGGTTATTAAGAAAATAGTATTCTGGTAAATAGGTTATTTGGTGACGTTGGTCAATGCTTTGGCATTGGCTGCAAAGACAGTTGAGAAAATCAGGTCTCTTGGTAAGCAATTAAGGACCATGGGTCATAATGACCACGGACACCCATGCCATCTTCCTTGGTACAATGATAAAACCAACATCTATTTGCTACGATAAGACAGCATTTGATGAATAACTTGTCCATTGATAAATTAGCATCCAGAGCACAGAAATCCCTAATGTCTTGCCTTCTTGACTTCTCCAGGGTCTCCCCAGAATGACACATATTAAAGCCGCCCTGTTTGGGAATATACACTGATTAGGCTCTGCTTAAAAGTGCCCACGTGAGCGAGCAAGATGTCCTTCCAAGGGTGGATGGATAAACAAACAGGCACATCCAGATGGTGGACCCATTCAGCACTAATTAAAAAATGAGCTATCAAGCCACAAAAAGACATAGAAGAGTCTTAAATGCGTATTACTAAGTGAAAGAAGCCAGTCTGAAAAGAGTGCACACTGTGATTCCAACTCTAGGACATTCAGGAACAGGCAAAACTCCGGAGACAGTAAAAAGATCAGTGGTTGCTGGCGTTGGGGGAGGGAGGGATTAACAGGTGGAGCACAGGGGGGTTTCAGGGCAGAGAAACAATTCTGCATGATACTAGAATGATGGATACATTTGCCAAAACCCACAGCATGTACAAAGCAAGGAGTGAACACTTATGTGAACTAGGGACTATGGTTAATAATAAAGTATCTTGGGTGATGGACACACTTATAGCTCTGACTCAAGCGTTACAAAAGTGATCCATGTAACCGAAAACATTTGTACCCCCTTAATATTTTGAAATAAAAAAAATAAAATAAATAATAATAAAGTATCAGTACTGGGTCTTGCATTGTAACAAATGCACCACACTCATGTAGGATGTTAATAACGGGAAACTGGGGCAGAGGAGTGGGGTGCACGGGAACTCTCTGCACGCTCCAATTAATTTTTCTGTAAACTTAAAAGTGCTCTTTTAAAAAGTCTATTATTTTTTTCAACACTGACCAAAAAATTACCTCACCCCTTTAGCTACTGTTCTTTTGTGCACAAGTGTCTACACCACTCGGGGCCAGTGGATTTCATCCTCTTCACCGTGCTGGGCTCACTGGGATGCGTTCAAGTAGCACATCCCCACCATGGGGTGAGAGGTGGAGACCACTGTGCACACGGCTCTGTCCCCCACCCCAGGAGTGGCACCCGGCTCCTGGGAAGTGCTCTGTAACTATTTTGTTGAGTGAAAGATTTTATTTCTGGTGTTTCCACTTGGCCATGAATGACAGAAAGAACATTATTGGGTGAAAACTGAAAGCTGAGGTAAAAACCTCCCCCAGGAAAAGCAGTCAGGCTGCTCCATTCTCCAGAGATGTAAATCAATAAAATAATTCCAGCGTGCTGAAGACACAGGGACTGCTCTGCAAGTCCCTGGCGGGTAAGGGAACCCTCAGCCTCCCAGCATCTCTATTCCAGGATGTAAAACCCTGTGGGCCCTGCTATTTCTAGGAGGTTCCATTTGCTTTGTATTCTATGCAGCGACGTCTCACGATGTTACTCTCTAACAGCCATTTCAGCCACTGAGGAAGACGAGAAAGGAACCCACCATCTGGAACTGCTCAAAGAAAAGAGCTCAGAGAACAGGGCACCCCTGGGGAACAGCGCGTACCTGAGTTCAGTGACCAAGAAGCAACGCCTTGCATTTAATTAAACACGTTTACCGCTCAAGAGCAATTTCATCAGCTTAATCATCTTACACGAAAATTAATTTTGCTGTCCCTAAAAGCCCTGGAACAATTATGTATGGAAACTTCCATCATAGATTACACTTATCTTCAGCCCGATTACTACTCTATTTTCGAACTGAGGTTCAGTGCAGTGTGCTATCTTCTAAAATAAAATTATTTCAGGAATTTGATTTTCTGTTTAATCCTAATTATTAACACAGTAAGTGTTAATAATAGCAGCCAACATTTTCAGTGCTTATTATATACTAAGCACTGTTATATGCATCTTACCTAAAGTGTCTCAGTGAATCCTCAAAAGACCCCATGAGGTAGGTTCTGTGACCATTTGTGCATGTTGCCAGTGAAGAGACAAGGAACAGAGTGGTCACTCCAGGGGTCCTCAGCTCAAAGGGCAGAGGGTCGGGTTTTGAACTTGGGCAGTCTGGCTCCAAGGACTGCCCGCAGCCACTGGGCTCCGCGCCTGCCTTGTAACAAGCAGCCCTTGTGTGTTAGACGATCAAAACAGACCAACGGGAAAAGGGCGGTTACTCTCCACAGCCAATGTTTTCAAAGAAAAAATTATTCTCTTTTCAGATACGAGAGCAAAACCTAACTCTACTAAGTGGGCCTTTGGAAATATTAAATTGAAAACTTCAATACTAGAAGACTGCTAGGAATGTTACAAACCAAAGAAAAGGCAGACATCCCCCCAATGAGGCTAAATAAAGCCAATATAGCAGCCCCCCTGGTGCTCAGATGTTTCTGCCAACAAGGAAGGATACACCCACTCTCACTGTCATCCTGACAATTATAACAGGTCCCTTGTAATTCGGGTGCAGTGACTTTATTCTGAGCCCTCAAAGAGGTGACATCATAACAACAAGATCACAGAAGTGGCAGATATTCCTAATTCCTATTGTTTGCCATTTCAAAGAGAGAAAGCTAAATAATTAGCCAAATCTCGGCACCTGACCCATTCCTGGAGGGACAGGCCCCCGGTGGGCCCGAGGAAGATTTCCTTTGACAGACGACTTGCCAGACACTCAGCCTAACATCTCCACGCTTGTCTGCTGACTGTGCCCCCCGGGTCCTCTGCTCTTCTGCATTGCAACTGTCACACTCAGTGGTTCTCTTCTCATCAGCCTCATGGGCTGAGAGCCCCTCATTAGTGCCTGGGAATTAACTGGAGTGCAAAACACAAAAACAAACTGTGACTGTGTTGTTCCCGGAGTCGTGGGGAGTGAAGACGTGGCTGTGCTGAGAGTGCACCGGAAAATAAATTTCACCCCTGGGGGTAGCTCACTCCCTTTACAGCCACACGGCTGGAGAACAGCACAGCAAGGGTGCTACGTGTGACTGCGCCAGCCCCGGCAGACCCAGAGCTGACAGTGATGGCTCACCAGTGCCATCTGAGCACAAGACCACACCTTATGGCTCCATATCATTGATCCTCACCTGAGCCTAAGCATAAGCCACCATCCCAATTGTACAGATGAGAAACTGAGGCAATCAGAGGTCAAATGATGTGCCTTAGGTCACATAGTGTGTAAATAGCAGAGCCCAGAGTCTGACCCATGTCTCTGGTGGCAAAGTGTCCTGCCCTCAGTGCCTAAAAGAGCTTTGCATTGGGCCTGGCATGGTGGCGTCTATAGTCCCAGCTCCTCGGGAGGCTGAGGCAGGAGGATCACTTGAGCCAGGAGTTCGAGGCTGCAGGGAGCTGTGAGTGAGCCTGTGAACAGACACCACACTCCAGCCTGGGCGATGTAGCAAGACCCCGAATTGGTACACAGGGTTCAGGGTTCAGGGTGTAGGAACACAAACACTGATTGGAAAAGAGAAGATGGCTCCATCTCCAGGATGTCCCATAGTGTGCCCCAAACTTCAAGGAGGGTCCCTTGCTCTAGCGAGGGCTCTGACATTAGTCATACAAGTCAGACTGTCCCAGGAGGAATAATAACCTTTATTATTTTAACAACCAACAGCAACTGACATGGATTCACTCTTCCAAGTGCCAGGCATGGTTCAAAATGCTTTGCTTAAATCCACTCATTTAATCTTGACAGCAACAACCTTGCACGTTGCTCTCCCATCATTATTTCCATTTCCATTTTGGGGATCAGAAAAACTAAGTTACTTGTCCAGGGCCACACCAGTAGGCAACAGCACCAGGATCTGAGCTGGGATGCGCACAGCCCTGACCACCACACCACGCAGCCCCTCCCTGACAGGGAGGGTTGTGGAACACCATGGCACCTCCTGCGGCTTATCTCAGACCCTGTCTGAGCACATGAATCTATCTCCCGCCTGAGGAGGACAGACACATGGGCTGGATACCTTCCAAACCCCCAGCCCTCTAACGTGGATGGTTCTCTACCTCTGACAGCTGCCGCAGGGGTCCTGGGGGTCCTTGAAACCAAGCCCTCCCACACAACGGCCACCTGCCATCTGTGCCAGCCTCATATTTTAGGAAGAGAGTTAAGTTCTTGTATAAGTGCTCACCATGCAGGGCCATGGAGAAATCTGGCTGTGGAATGTGGGGAGCTCGAGCTCACCCCAGGCCTGGGCACATGGGCAGCAGCACCCTCCTGTCTGCGGCATGTTCCGCAATGTGCAGGGGATGCATGTCAGGGAGAGACGAGCTGCACAGGCACTAACAGGAGAGTGTGACTGGCAGGAAGGGGCAGCCCAAAGCCTTCCGGGGACCAGAGCCATCGAACCTGGGAGGGAGAGGAAAGCCGGTTTCTACAGAAATCACATAGGTCCAGGACAGGCCTCCCACTCTACAGATGAGAAAAACAAATCCCATACATGTGGTGGGAAAGAAAGCTCAGTCGGGCCACGCTTCGTGGAAGTAGAAGGCCACTGCTCCTCACGCATTCACTCAAATTTATTGGCCAACTGTGTTGGAGATACATCAGTGAAAAGGAAGAAGAGGAAGATAAGTCCCCACCCCAAAAGAGCACACATTCCATTCGGAGCAATGCAGACAGCAAATATGCAAACAAACGACAAGACAACTTCACCTCAGTGAGTGGGATCTGGGAGGGGTGGCTATTTTAGACAGTGTGGTCAGGGTGGTCCTCTCCAAGGAGGTGTCCTGTGAGCAAAGACTAGAGTGATGAGAAGGAACCGGCCATGTTGAGACATGCAGGGAGGGGGAGAGACAGAGAGACACCCAGGCAGGGGGCACAGCACGTGCAAAGGCCCTGAGGTGGGAGCTGGAGCCCAGGCAGCCACCCTCAGCACTGACAGCATAATGGACACTAAGGTCCCAGCTCTCGCTGGCAGAAAAGCTATACTGTGGGTTCAGGGGTCTATTGAGTCTACCTTTAAGACAAAGGGAGTGGAGAGGCAGAAACTAAACAATTCAGCGTCTCGAACCTGCTCAAACTTGCTATGAGACTGAGACACAGAGGAGGTGGTGGGGAAACACAGCATTCCCTGCATTGTGGTCCTGGATAAATCAGCCTTCACAGCTCTCTTAGCTTTTAATCCATTAGAGCAGACACGCGCAACCTTGGTTAAGAGTGCAGTAAGACCCAGCCCTGAGGTGCGTGCTGCATTTAAAATGCAATTGCTTATCGATTCAGACTCTACCTGTGGCCTTATTCATTATCCAGTCTAGGCAGATTAACCATTAAAAAGAATCTATATAAATGAGTGGGAAGATTAAAAGTCTTAACATCAAGTGCAAATTAATTTGTGCAAGATACCACACCTGTATCTAAACCTAGCATCTGCATATAATGCCCAGGAATTATGGAAGAGATCTTAAAACCAAATGATCCTAATCACAGCCAGACTTAAGAGGCAGCGAGGCTAGCAAGTGACATCAGAGAAACCACAGGACAGACCCTGAACCCTCAGGTGTGTGCGGCCACAGCCATTGCATTACTTCAGGGCCTCGAAAATGACCTCTAGGAAGAAAAGGTCACGGAGACCAGGCAGAGCGCCCATCAGGTCAGGTTTAATTGGCACTTTGACCTCTGACAGCTGTAGCCCGTTGGGATTGCCAACACAGGCAGGTCAACCAGTCGCAACCAGCACAAGTTATAAACCTAGTCCCCTGTTGGTGTGACGGAGCCAGTTTCCCTCATCTCAAATTGTGAAAGAGTCAGGAGTGTTGTGAGCCAGCTGCAAAACCACAGGTAGCTGAAATCAGCCCTGGTTGGCGTATTTACACCATGGACATAGGCAAAGGCTATAAATCAGAACTTTGTTTTTCCCCAGTCAGTTTACAGCACACCACTCCCCAAAACCAACCTCTATTATCCAGACAAGAAAATAAATCAGAATGGAAATTGCTGTGCCATGTATGCTGTGGGGTCCACAGCTCTCTTCTCCAACACTGGCTTGGTGTGATGTTGGGTTAACCACTGAGAACCTTCCACCCCTACCTAGTAAGGACACAGGGGTGGGCACATGACTGAAGCCAGTCCAAAGTGAATTTTAGGATTGGGAAAAGTCATGCCCTTTTAATTCCCACTGGAATTAAATGAACAAACACATAGCCTGGAGGAGATGTTCAAAGCCATTTTGTGGCTGGAAGAGGAGTCAGCTTTAGCCCAAAGAGCAAAGGGAAGGATGAAAAGAAACTAAGCCGTAGTTGATGACATTGTCTACAGATGAAAACATGCCAGATGTTTTCCTTATCTCTGGATTTTCAAGTTATTTAAGTGTATACATCCTTTTCATACATAAACCACTTTGAGATGCATTTTCTTCCAACAGAAAGATTCTTTACCAACAGAAATCTGAAACAAAGTCCTTACAGTTTAGTCTTCCTTGCCTAACTAAATGGATTCATTAAAGCTCTTTTCAATTACTAAATCACTTAATAGCTTTGTTTGTACTCCCAAGCTTTTAAAGGAAAAAAAAACAACCTAGGGAACAACACTTTGAGTTTCACCCGAGCATTGAAATGTGAACACTGAAGCATATTCACGTGTGCACGACAGCAGAGGGGATTAATTTGTTCCCCACTGTTCCCGATGACTTTCTGTTTCCATTTCTTCCTCAAGGTACCATTTTCAGATGCTTTCCAGCCCCGATCCAAAGTCACAAACATGCACATCTCCACAACTGGAATGACAGCAAATCTTAGAGGTAACGGGGAGCTTTAAACAGAGACTGTTGTCATGAAAGGGGACGCCCTGCCTAAAACATGAAATTATACAAAGCTAGAGTTGGAAAAAAACCTTCAAGGTCACCTACTCAAGAACAAGAGAAACAGTCTGCAGGGCTACTTGATTTATTGGAGGTCACACAGCTCCCACTCGGAGTCGCAGAACCAGCCCCACGGACCCTGCAGTCAGCACCACAAGAAGACTGGGCATCCAGCCATCAGCACCCTCCACCCACTTTCCTGCTTGGAGGACCAGCCTTAGCCAATGTGATTCCCGTGGGGCAGACGCATGCCTGCACACGTGTGCACACGCATGCATACTCACACCATGTAGAAAGACCAAAGGCATCACAAAACGTAAGCGTCAATTATCACTGGGCAGATACATCACTAATTATTATTTCCTTAATTTTTACCCTTCTTTATGTTCTAAATTTTCTACAGTAAACAATAAGAGATGAAAAAGATCCCTCAAGGCTGTCAAGGGAAGAGCACATTTTGGGTATTGCTAATGGGAGAGAAAATAGACACAAATTCTCATTTATCAAATGCTTTAAATCATGTAATTTTTGACCCAGAAATTCTACTTTTATAAATTTATTTAAAGGATAATAATGGGAGTGACTGAGTCATCTTATCTTTTAGAATTACACACATAACGTAGTCATTGTTAAAAAGAAGAAAATTGGTAAGCATGAAGAAGAAAATAAAAACTACTCAATTACCTACTATCCCCCCAAAATTATTCATTTCTAAAGTACATGTTCTAAACACCTCAGAAAAATAAGATTCAAGCTATAAACATCAGGAGTTATCCATGAAGATTTTGGTGGGAAATGTTTACAGGTGATTTAAATTTCTTCTACATAATTTCCCAAATTTTAAAAATTTTTCTACAATGAAGATGTATTACTCAATTAATCATAGCCAAATTTTCAAAAAGCCATCCAAAATTACTATAATTTTAAAAAGAAATGAAACACGCACAGTAATTTTTTGCAGTGCAGAGTTAAACATTGTGGGACACTGACCACCATTTTTCACACTGACTCCATGGCAGTGTGGATTCCGTGGCAATGTGGACTCTGTGATTCTTGGGAACCTGTGACCTGAAAGCTCCCAGAACAGGTGTCCTGGCTTCCTGCCCTTCTCAGCTGGTGGCTCAGCTGGGGCAGGTGAGGAGGTGGGAGAAAGGGGGCCACATGTGTATGAATGTAAAACCAGCCTCGACACCGAGGAAGTTCCTGATATTTGGGGTCCACTGCAATGTACATTTGTTTTTTCCTCATAGGCCAGACCATTGCTGGTGCTCCTAGCTGCTGGCCACTCCCCACCAGGCAGTGACTCAGAGACCCAGGCCCTTCCCTCTGCGGTTCCCCCACCCCCTCGGGCCTGGGGTCCTCGGCATCCACTCCCAGCGCCTATGCTCTCCTGCTGGCCAGAAAGAGTCCTTGGCCACCTGGCTCCAAGGGCTGCTGGGAAGCGTGTCCCTTGGCTGAGACACGGCCCCCCACAGCCGCTCCACACTACAGGGTGAGCTCTCGGGGGAACAGCCTGCTGTCTCGTCCACAGAGAGTGAGTGTGGGCAATGGTGGAGACCCCCAAACAATGGACACCCTCTACCAGGGCAACCAACATCAGGAAAATGAACTCACTCTGGCTCGCCCGGGATTTTCCCAGTTTTAGCCCTGAAAGTCCCCTCGGCCCTGGGAAAATCAGAATCGTTGATCTCCCTGACCCCTGGTCAGCAGACTGACCAAGACAGCAACCATAAAAGGGGATCTAAGGCCAAGGCCCTTCCAAGAATGCGAAGACAGGAACACATCGCTCAGCAGCTCCAGCACTCACTCTCGCGCCCTGAAGAAGCACGGCGTTCCCTCACCACGGCACAGATCTAGCCAACCTGTCCCTGCAGTCAATTAACAGGTACGAAAAAGGGGCACATGGCATGTCCACTACGAAGCTGAAAAAACTAAACACGAACGCAAAGGTGGCGAGAAACTCAGGTTGATTGGAAATACAGGCAGGAGGACCAGTGAGGCTGCAGGCAAAAAGGAGCGGTAAGAGGACAAATTGCATTGTCTCGGCAGCACCAAGACCAAGCTGTGTTGGTGGGCAGTGGTGCAAGTGTCCAGAAGGGTGGTTCGCCTCCCTGCAATGAGTCCTCGGCCGCTTGTGGTCCGCCCCAACAGCCAGCTTGAGTTCCATTCTAAAACCCAGGAGGTTCGGCATTCCTCCCGCAACGTGCTACCAGCTCCCAGTCTGCAGCTCTAAATAGAACTGCTTTTAACACCACATCTGTGCTCTTCCTACTCCACACAGTCTCCTGCTCGCTGCTACCACTTTGTTAAATGTAAGCATCACACAACACATTGCTTCCTTTATATGTGGACTCAGCCGGGAAACCCTCCCACAGGGCATGACCCAGTGGCAGGGGCCTGCCCACCGAGGGGGCTCCATGTCCCCTCTGGCAGCAAATGCAGCCTATCTGTCCCAAGAGCGCTGTCCCATCCAGGCATTTGAAATCCATTACGGAAGCCTTCTGAAGATGGTGCTTTCAAATATAAATGCTGACCTAGGTCCTTTGCCCGGAAAGTCCAAATTTACTCTAATTGTCTGAAGACCACTTTTCAACAATTCAGTAAACGAGGCAGGGTTTGAGTTGTTTTCTTAACTGATCGTTGTTTTCTTAACTGATCGTTGTTTTCTAGGGGGCAAAGGAGAGTGACAGGGGAGATATTTTTCCCCTCAAAACAAGCAATTGCTTCTATAATTTAAATTAGGCCTGTGCCCTAAAAGAAAATTGCTGGTAATAAATGCAAGCCTGCTGACCTTGGAGGAAAATATCAAAGAGATTTCAAACAGTTTTCTCTTGAACAAAAATTTACACAGCCTTTTTAAAAAAAAAACTGCTTTGTAAATGTCACAGGAAAGACGCTAAGTAGAGGATGAGAAAGCTTCAGAACATGCTCATTTCTGTCAAGAGAGAAAAGCCACCACCTGGGTCACAACTGAAGTCCCATGCCTGGTTTCTCAATAGCATCTCTCCCTGCCAGGGAGGCTTTTCAGGGATGCTTTTTGGAGGGGATTCTTGGCATTACACATCCCACAAAGCTCAGCACTTTCCAGTCTTGCTCTGCAGGGAGACAGGGACTTGGCAGGCGCTGCCCCCCCAGGCCTCAGGCCGTGGGAGGCAGAGGTGAGAGACAGCTGCAAGCCACGCAGGCTGCCCGAGGGGGCCAGGTGCTCTGAAAGACAGGTTTAAAAACACGAATTGTTAGAGTGAAATGCGAACCTATGACAACGTAGGCAGGGCAATGGTGGCACTGGGGGTGCTGGTCCCAGTGCCAGGCAGGTCCGAGCACATGATGTGTGTTAAGTCACCTCCTCCTCACCGCTACTGTTAGGCAGGTAATATCATCATTCCCTCTTTATAGATGAGAAAACTACCATGGACACTGAGATTGAGTCACTTTTTCACAGTTGGACAGTTAGGAAGCAGAGGAGCCTGAGTTCAAACCCAGACGGTTGGCCTCAGGCCCCGGCTTGCACACAGCACCGTCTGTCCCCAGCAGGGCCGTTCCTAGGCTAAGAGAAAAATGCAGTGGTGAGTCCAGAAGACACAAAATCTTCACCCGGATGAAATCTGGAGACAGCCTTTCGGCTGAGTCTTTTTTCTTTCTCTTAATCTTTTCAAAGAACCAGCCCTTTTTGACTATCTTAAGTAAAAGATTTCTAATGGTGCATGTTTATGAATTTAACACTGCAAATTTAACATTATGAACTTGTGTTTGGAATTTAAATGTGTACTGGATAGATGGCACTTTCAAGCAAGATCAGAAGCACCAGCTATATTCGTCACTGAGAGAAAGAACAAAGTCCTGTGTGTTAACAGTTATTTTAATTGTTAGAAAGCTTTTTAATGTGAATAAAATGTTTAAAAATGAAGAATGTTTTACTTTATAAATTTTTTAAAAGGACCAGCCCTTGAGGTTATTTGCCAGTTCCACTAGTGTCTTCTAATTCATTATTTTCTGCTTGTCTTTTTATTCACTCTCTCCTTCTGGTTCTGCTTTATTTTATTATTCTTTTTCTAGTTTCCAATGTTGAATGTTTTGGTTAATTTGGGTTTTTTTTTTCCATTCTACTTTTAAAATAAGACAATCCAAAGCTATGTATTTTCCTCTGAGTGTCGCTTTGACCCAATCTTAGGTATTGGTATGTAGCAAGACTCTGGAAAGTACGGCCTATAGGCCAAATCTGGCCCACCACCTGATTTTGTAAATAAAGTTTTATTGGAACACGGCCACACCACTTGCTTACATATCATCAGTGGTTGCCTTATTATCAGTGGTATACTATAGCAAAGTCTAGTCGTTGCAATAGAGATTGCAATAGCTTGCAACCCTGAACATATTTACCATCTGGCCCTTTCCAGAAGAAGTATGCCAACCCTGAGAATGTAAGGTCCTTGCCCTTAATTTCCCAATGGTCTTGCAGTTTTGTTTTACTCTTTGGTACCCCAGGTTTTTGGTATACAACACTCACGTGTCTTTATAATGTCCAGTGATCAGGTTTTGGAGGAGGGCCTCTATTATCAGCATCTTGATGGGTCATACTGGGCTGTGTGTTCGCTCCCTGACAGTACTGGGCAGCTCAACAGTTTTTTGAGGATCCAGCAGCCAGCAGGTTAGACGGGGGAGACCCTGACAACAATCATACAAATAAAGGGGGTCTCTATGGGAATAGAACAGGGCGCTGGAGAGAGAATGAAGAGGGATGTGCCCTGGCAGGGTGGGCGCAGGCCTCTCCAGGGAAGGCGCATTGCCTCTTAAGGCCGCCTCCCTCCAGACAGACTCACACCACATTTCATTTTCTACATCGCCTTTGCCTCTATCTGAAATTATCTTGTTATTTACCTACAGTCTGTCCCTTCTGGGAGAATGTAAACTCCACGAGCATCTCATTTCTCTTGCCTGGTACAAATATTTGCGGGAAGGAAGAAGACAGGACTCAAGAGAAGGAGGAAGCAAGACAGGGAGGGCAAGACTTGGAGGGGTGGGTAGGGCGGAGAGCTGCAGAAATGCCAGAAGCCAAGTCTCCAAGGCCAGAAAACAAGCTCCAAACCACTCCCACTTTGGGGAACACCCCAAGATTTTCTCTGTGGCCAAAAAATAATGATCCATGTTTGTAAATGTTGCATAGACATAGAAAAACCATGTGTGGTTACTAAACATAGAGGGTAGAGTTCCATTATTCAAACACACACGCAGGTGTACACACACACAACATTGGCTTCGTCACCTCTTCTGCAGCTCCTCTTGGCTGCCTTTGTCTGGGCTCCACCCTGAAGCCGCCCTGGGTGCCAGGGAAGGGACGTGGCTCCAGGCAGACAGGGTGACTCAGGCAAGGCACAGGCAACAGGGATGTGGGGAGGGCGCTACTCAGCCCAGACAGAGGGATGAGACTGAAGGGTCCCAGGGGAGCTGTATTGGAAAGAGGATTCTAACAGGTGAGGTGAGGGGCTCCCTCACTTCCACCCTGGAGCGTGGGCTTCAACAACAACCAGGCTGACTTACAAGTCCTGGGCTGGGAACACACTGAGGAATTTGTGACAGGATATTCTGGCCAGTTGCTCTGTGGGCAGAACGGGGAGAGGTTTCCGCATGGGTAGGAGGGGCAAACGGTTCTCAAGCATCCCCCCTGGATCACATGTGGGCCAGGGGCAGGAGAGCTGCCTCAGTTTGCCTTATGTCCCATGGAAGATGGTTTCCTAGAGGGGATCCATCTGAGGAGGCACCTTCTCTCCCATCAGCGGGGTGGCAGATAAGAGAGGAGCGGGGAGGGGTCCACAGGGACCCACAGTGGTCAGGGTCTGAGATGCTGCCTGCCCCTGTAGGGCTCACAACAGCACCAGACAAACAGGGCCATTTCCCCCTTGTGTCTCCTCTCTTGTGACAAAGCCAGTGCATTTGTGTCCTGGGGCTGCCATCACAAAGGACCAAAAACTGAGTGGCTTAAACAGCAGAAGTTTATGGTCTTGGTTCCGGAGGCAGAGATCAAGGTGTGGCAGGGCTGTCTCCTTCGGGGATTGTGAGAATCTGTTCCAGTACTCTCTCCTGACTTCTGGCAGCCTCGGGCGTCCCTTGCCTTACAGATGACATTCTTCCTGTGTCCTTCCCCTATATGTGTCTGTCCTGTGCCCAGATTCCCCCTTCTTTTAAGGGGATCCAATATGGTCCAGTCATGCTGGGTCAAGCACATCTAATGTCCTCATCTTAACTTGACATCTGCAAAGACCCTATTTCCAAATGAGGTCACCTTCACAGGTACTGGGGGTTAGGACATCAACACCTTTGAAGGGGACACATTTCAGCTCATAACATCCAGGAAATAAGGAAGAGGCAACCACCCTATACACACTGCAGGTGCTCAACCCAAAGCAGGCCACAGCTAGAAGAGAGAAGAAATTTTAGGTTAGATGTGGGTGTGGATATTCTAATACCTAAACAATAGTGTTCGGGGAACAAAAGACAGAGAGGGATAT
The DNA here is from genome assembly GCA_023783475.1 of Daubentonia madagascariensis. Taxonomy (NCBI): domain Eukaryota; kingdom Metazoa; phylum Chordata; class Mammalia; order Primates; family Daubentoniidae; genus Daubentonia; species Daubentonia madagascariensis. The sequence goes on from JAKFHU010001262.1 coordinate 22,832,262, forward strand.
TCCTTGTCCAAGTAAAGCCGATGGCATCAACTTACAACTTCATCCAAGGGGACAGGGGAGAAGCGGCCTGTGGAGAGGGCTGGGCAGGGGCAGTGCAGGCTCAGGGTAAAGTCTGAGTGTTTTATGCTCACGCATCCCTCTGGTCCACCCCGACAGCTTTAAACGTCTCGCATGAAGTGTGCAATCTCCAACCTCTGATGTTACCTGGAAGCAGCTACTGAATGTGTTGTGTTTTAAATTTCCCTTTTGGTATATTATTTGTCTGGCTTTAAATACGCCTATGCTGAGAAGATTTAAAATCAGAGAAAGGACAGCTAGACAGACACAAGCCAAACCATAGTCCACACGTGTGTCTGTGCAGGAGCAGAGGGTTTAGCAACACGGTACTGAGGAAAAGTGCTCACTATTTTCCCTGTCGTCACTCCACAACTCCACCTGACTTTACCAGTCCTTAAAAAAGAACCCACTGACTAGCCCCAGATGCCCTGGCTGGAGATAGCAGCTTTGCAACAGGAAGGCCACCACCCCCAGCAGTCTGGTGAGATCAGCCCCGGAGGAAGGAGAACCAGCACAGGCCCCAGTACTCACGTGTTGACGTCACGGGTTCCCTGAATCCCACTTGGACACATTCAGTAACTAGCGTGTTCCCCTCCCACCCCTGCCAGGTGCTGTCCAGCTGCTTCTGGTCCTGAAACTCGCACACTCTGGCCACCTCTGGAACAACACATCCCTGACTTTTGTGGGCAAGGACACGAATCTTATTATTTGCATTTGTATATTTGCAGTCGATGCAAACACTCCTATGTACTCTCTATTCTGCATTTGGAGAAGACGCAGCCATTTCAACTATGGAAAAAAGGAGACGATAGACAACATTTTGAGAAAAGGAGACCAGGAGAATCATATTTCACTGAGTAAATTGACAAAAGGTCAAAAAGCTTGATCTTGGCTACTGATGTGCTTGGTCTGAAAGCTAAACTGCCATTTAAATATTTATAGCCGAGTGCTGTAACTGCAGCCTATGGCTGATCTGAGTCCACAGAGGCGAAAGGTTGGACCAGTTTATGAGAAACAGCCAAGCTCCCTCCGAGAGAGGCAGGGCCACAGAGCACTCGTAACTGTGCCTTGAATCCTGAAAGAGTAGGAGAGACGGTCCTTGTGCTAGGTGGGTAACAGACCAGGGAAGGTACCAAGTACACATGGGGAAAAGTGCTTAAACTGTCCGGTGCTATAGCATGTTCCTACCGTCCTTGCCCTACTCAACGTCCACCTGTCCAACATTCCAGCCCAAGAGCTCCCCGTAAATCATTTTAATCCCCCTCTGTGGGAAAGACTGAAAGTCTGTATACAGCAAGATCAGGAGTGGGCTCACCTCCTCACCTTGTGCTGTCCAAGAGAAATATAATGTGGGCCACATGCATGACTTTAAACTGTCTAGTAGCCACCCTAAAAAAAGTAGAAAGAATGGATAAAATTAATTTTAATAAACTAGATTTATCCAAAATATTATCATTTCAACACATAACCAATATAAAAATATTAGTGCTATTTTACATTTTTTTTCTCTACTAAGTCTTCAAAAACCAGTGTATCCTTTATCATTACGCATTTCTGTCTGCACAAGCCACATTTCCAGTGCTCGGTAGCCACACGGGCTCCTGTGTTGGGCAGGCAGGTGTAAGAGACAGGAAGAGAACGTGAATAGTGCTACGCCTTGGGATTAACAAGGGAACAGGTGCTGATATGAAACATTTGGGAGAGCTCAGGAAGCACGAGTGCTGCCACTAGCTCCTGAGTTTGGCAACTGGGATATAAATATGCCCAAAGATTTTGCCTCCAACCCTCTCTCTTCATTCTCTACACATCTCCTCTCTGAAATTGCACGGAAACCCCCCTCTCAGTGAGTGTCCTCATGCAAGGTGTCACGTCAACAGTGGAGCTGAGGAAAACGGGGGTTCCTAAGGAGGGGTGTAAGATGCCGGTGGCAACTGTGTTGTAGGGAATTATGGGAGACAAGTGGGACCTGAAATGGGGACATGAATATGATCTTGATCTCCACAGAGCTCGTGAGCTCTGACACTCCCATGGCTCGCGACCTGTATAACGGAGAACATGGACTCCAGCTGCCTCCAACTCTGCAACCAGTGACAGAATCTGTTCCCCCACCAAATGCTGGAATCTGCAGGAAAGAGGCAGCCCTACCCATGCCCCCACAGCCCTCCACCCCAGATGCAGCTCTTCTGTGGCCAGGAGGGCCTCCACTGGACCCTGTTTGATTGAGCATTTAAGGTTAAGATGCCAAGAGCCCATGTAAATCCATGTGCAACTTCATGACAAAGCCTACCAGTGCTCTTTAAAATGTCACTGTAGGACAAAAGCATACACTGGGGAAAGGATGCACTAGTCAATAAATGGTGCTGGGAAAACTGGAGAGCCACATGCAGAAGAACGAAATTGGATCCCTATCTCTCTCCATATCCTAAAATTAACTCAAGACAGATTAAAGACTCAAATGCAAGACATGAAACCATAAAAATCCTAGAAGAAAACCTAGGAAAAACTTTTCTGGACGTTGGATGAGGCAAAGAATTTATGACGAAGACCCCAAAAGCAAATGCAACAGAAACAAAAATAGACAAATGGGACTTAATTAAACTAAAAAGCTTCTGCACAGCAAAAGAAATAGTTAAAAGGGTGAACAGACAACCCACAGAATGGGAGAAAACATTTGCAAACTATGTATCCCACAAAGCACTAATATCCAGTATCTACAAGGAACTCAAACAACTCAACCAGGAAAAAACAAATAACCCCACTAAAAAGTGGGCAAATGACATGAACAGGCATTTTTCAAAAAAAGATATACAAATGGCAAAAAACATATGAAAAAATGTTCAACATCACTAATCATCAGAGAAAAGCAAATTAAAACCACAATGAGATACCATCTTACTTCATTTAGAATAGTCAGTATTAAAAAATCAAAAAACAATAGATGTTGGCATGGGCACAGTGAAAAAGGAACACTTATACACTGTTGGTGGGAATGTAAACTAGAGCATCCTCTATGGAAAACAGTATGGAGATTCCTCAAAGAACAAAAAGTAGAACGACCATTAGATCCAGCAATCCCACTACTGAATATCTACCCAAAGGAAAAGAAGTCACTGTATCAAAAGACACCTGCACTCATATGTTTACCACAGCACAACTCACAATCACAAAGATCTGGAATCAAACTATGGATACATAGTTTGCATTTGAATTCAGCCAAATGACTGAATTCTGTATTTCTCACTTACATCATTTGGAGGTGACCCCCTTTCCATTCCGCAAGATCACTTCCTGCCAGAGCTTAAAATATCTGAGAACAATATCTTATCACTTTGAATGAAAATAATAATATCTACCATCTATTGAGTGCCTTCAATTGACCATATATTATCTCAAGTTAGACAGAAGATTGTCTGTACAGTACATATACATATTTGAGAATTTCCCTGTCTTTTGGCATCAAAACCTGGTGTAGTCTGATACAATCCTGATTTATGTTCCTTTGCTTGTGATCTGTCTGGGAGATGTTTGTTTTCTTTTTATTCTTTGTACATCTCTGAAAACCTTTATGATCTCTTTGTCACTATTGAAATAAATTTCATAACAAATAAAATAAAATAAAATAAAATAAAACAAAACATCACTGCTGGCTGCTGAGAAAACACAAGCCTCAAGGTCAGGAATACTTGTATTCAAATACACTACCCAGCTACCCACTTACAAGCCACATGATGTTGAAAATTGCATGATGTCTCAGAGTCTCGATTTTCTTATCTTAAAACCAGGAATAACAGCCGTGGTGATGGCTGCTGTTTGCTGTCTGTATTCCAGATGCCATGCTTCCTAACTTTGTGGCAAGGACTCCTGCTTCTCCCCTGGGGACTAATTTATTGTCCCTCAACTGAGTCCGGGCCACTTGGGTGCCCTTGATGCTTAGGGTCAATCATGTGACCAGGCCTTAGCCAATCAGAGCATCTCATTCTCTTGGGCACAGTGATGGGCTCAGGGCTGGATAGGTGAGTTAGGCTGGTCTAACCATAATCAGTCAATCTGAGCACTGTTGAAGGAGCTGTACAAAGAGGCTCCTTTAGCCAGGAGGGCGTGAGCTGTCTGGATCTCTGGACAGTATTCGAACTCCCCATCACAGGTCACATGACCCTCTGTACAAAGTAGAAAGAGGTGCCAACACTGGACAACGATCTTATGAGGTGAACAGAACTGCAGTGCCCGTGATATGCACAGCAGGCTTCAGCGTCGGACACGGGATACAGCTTACACAACCACACACAGCAACACTTTCGGTGCCCAACCTCTGCACGGGTCAGCCTCATGACCAACAGATTCCCCTTCATGCTTACACACAGTTTGGGTTGGACTTTTTGGTAGTAACAACTGAATGGGTCATAATTGATACAATAACTACCATTTGTGAAGATTAAATGAAGTAAAATACATAAAAACCATAGCCTCGTAACTGGCACGGAGTAATTCCTTCATAAAGATTCGTCTCTGTCTCTCGTCACTATCATGGACATGAAGGTTCTAGAACTCTGAAAGTGTGGCCTGTGCCCCCTCTTCCCTGCACCATTTCTGTGAGTAAGTGTCAGGTGGGCAAGACCCTTAGGATCTCAGAATCTCACCAGCACAGGACTAAAATAACGTGGTCTCATCTGCTTGGAAGGAGAGGGGCTGTGCCAGATGTTCCCTGTGGGCTCCCGCCAGCCCCGAGCCATCACGCGGACCGTGCTAACTCCTGCTGCCCTGGGCACTCCCCCAGGTGTGTGTGCACACACTCCTGCTCCTCTCACAGATCTGGGTTCTCTCCTCAGCCACCTCTGAAGAGTGCCCTAAACTCCACCCTCACGCCAGCCAGGAGGTGACCGTCAAGCTCTGGGGAGAGGCCAGCCTGGGGCAATTCCCACCACTGTGAGCGGTGCTCGGGGAGCTCGCACAGTCTGAGCCCCACGTCTCCTGTTGGGCCAGGCTTCCTGCGTGTATCTCCTAGACTAGTCAATTTCAACACTGAGCCACCTGGGAAGCTTTTAAAACTCTGGACACCCAGGCTATTCTACAGACCAACTAATCAGAATCTCTGGGGATGGTACAAAAAGCACCTAGATGTTTTTAAACTATCCCAGGTGGCCCCAGTGTGCAACCAAGTTTGGAACTACTGTCTTAAACCAGCAGGTTCTGGGCGCAGGAGGAAGTGGGTGGGTTGTGTTCTTCAAGTGCCAAGAGGACAACAGAGTGAGCGTGGAGGTCAGGTGTCTCTTGCTTTCCTCTCCTCCTGCCCCGCCCCCCTCAAGTTACTGCCACCCATCCTGAAGACAGACAGGAGGTGGCCCTGCTGAAGTATGGCGTGACAGTTTGGGACAGTGGCACCTGTCAGCAGAATTTCTCTGGCCTTGGATGGATTCAAATCCACATGCCTGGTCAAAAACAAGTGACTTCAACTGGGGAAGTTCAGCAAACAGAAAGTTCTTATTCCTTAAAATTGCCTTTTTCCATTGAAAACAGGCAGGAACATGACTGAAAGAGTAAAAATTAGATTTATAAAAGAAGTAAAAAGTGTCAGACACATAAACAGATAATTCCCCCAAAAAAGACATAAAAATGCCCCTCAAGAAATGAAAAGATGTCCAACTTCACCCATAATAAGAGAAATGCAAATTAAAACTACACTGAGATACTCCCAAATTGGCAAAAATTACCAAGTCTAGCAACACACTCCGTGAGATAGGTGCTCCCAGCACCTCTGGGTGGGGATGCAGGTTGGACTGGGCTTTCTGCAGGGCTGGCCAACAAAGCTACATATGGATCGACTTCTTGACTCAGCAATCCCAAGTCTAGGAATTTACCCTCAAGACAACATGCAAATTGTCTTTAATGATATAAAAATACATATGCATGAGGTTATTCCACATAGTTTTGTTAATAATTTTGAAATACCAGAAACAGCCTAAATGCTCATACTTAGGAAAGTGGTTGAACAAATTGTGGTGCCGTCACACAATAGAGTACTGTGCAGGACGTGGGGAGGAGGAAGACCTTTATGAACAATGTGGAGTCATTTCCAGGATATATTGTGGCTTTTTGTTTTTTAAATAATTTATTGTTTTAATTGACAAAAAATCGTATCTATTTATTGTGTATAACATGTTGTTTTGAAATATGTATACATTGTAGAATGGCTAGATTGAGCTAATAAATATGCTTTACCGCACATAGCATTTTTTTGTGGTGAGAACACTTAAAATCTACTGTTTCAGTAGCTTCCAAAAATACAATATACTGTTATTTATTATAGTCATCATGTTGTACAATAGATCTCTTGAACTTATTCTTCCTGTCTAACTGGACAGGATATAGTGTTAAACACACAAAAGCAAATTACAAGAGACTATTTAGAACATGCTACTTTGGTGTAAAAGAAATAAAGGAAAGTAAGAAAATATACATGAGTATGCTCATTTGTGCAAAAAAGAGCGCAGGAAGGATAAACCAGAAATGAAAGAGATTGGTTACCTGCAGACGGCGGATCAGAATGGAGTGGAAAACATGGGGAATTACAAGGAGTTGGGAGAAGAGACATTTCCCTGGGAAGACTTCCTGGATAGTTCTGATGTGGAACCTTGTTAATGTTTCAGATTGTATTGGTTATCTATTACTGAGCAAAAAATTACTCCAAAAGCTTTGCAGCTTAAAACAATGAACATTTATGACCTCATATAGTTCCTGAGGGCCAGAGATCCAGGGTGTCTCATGAGGCTGCAGTCTCCGCAGGGGCTGAAGCATCCGCTCTTGGCAAGAACCTGCAGTTTCTTGCCACGGGGGCCTCTCCATATATCAGCTTGAGACGTGGCTTTCCCCAGAACGAGTGGGCCGAGAGGCAGCAGGCCCTCAACATGGAAGCCACAGTCATGTTTATAACCTGGCCTAGGAGATGACAGACTAGTCCTTTTCCTGTATGCTCTCGGTCATGTAGACCCACCTGACACAACGTGAAAGGGTGCCCCAGAGGGGACCCAGGTGTGTGGACCAGGGCGTGGGAGCATCAGGTCATCTGGGGGCTCACTACCACATGCACACTCAAGGAGAAAGAGCGACAGGATGGGGAAATGGGCCTTAAAATGGAAAACAAACAGACGCAGATGAACTGAGCTGCATTTCAAGCGAAAACATAACCACGTTGAGGGTGGAGTTGGGGTTCCTAAGTAACTTTTAAATGCAGTGTTTGGATTACGTACTCTCAGGCTAAAGACAAACAGAAATATGAAGAAATATTGAACCATACCTGGTAGAGTTTTTTCCTTAGGATTAAGCAGATAAATATTAACACATATATTGCAGAAAATGGAATCCAGGTTTCTCACTGTCAGAGAAGAGAGTTAGACATATGGAAAGAGGACAATCTGGGATGAAGCCTTTGGAGTTAGACTGAAATTGAAAGCATCAGATAGAGATAAATAGATCCATAGATAGACTTGGAAATAGAAATAGACACAGACACACACACACACACACACACATACACACACACAAACACCATTCTGGCTCTGTCTGCTGAGAGGTCCTGGATGCAGTGCCAGCCCAGTTGTAATGAGCACAGCTAGCACCCACATCTTGGTTTCTAAGTATCATTCTCCACCCAAAGAAACAAGGGGTCCTTCGAGAAATGGCTAATTCTAGGGCTACCGCAGAGAAAGTACAAGATGATCCTGGAGCATCTTATTTTGCTAGAAAGTAAAGAAAGACTCAAAAATGATGGCCACATGTCAAAAAGACAAGGGAATCAGCTTTGAAGGAGTTTCCACTGGCCCTGTAATTTAAGCATTAAAATAAATAATGATGATGAATTTAACCATTAAATAAAATAAGAATCCACGAATCCCTACTGATATAAATAAATATAAAAATTGGAGGTGGGGAAGGGGAAAGCTTTTCCTCACAGAGGATAAGCCAACTAACAAATATTAAAGGAATGATAGAAAAATTGCCATTTTGTAACTATCATAGTAGTAACTGACTTGGACAAGAGTTATCAGTGGATGCTAAAACAGTGTGTAAGAGTTTGATGAGGAATGGGTATTTACATGGACTCAACTGAACCTTTGCAAAAATCACTTACTAATTACAGAGGGAACCATGGTAATTTTATAGCAGAGAAATTCAACCACATGACCAAAGTTAACACCATCAGTAACATGACAACCTGAAATCAAACTGTTTCCTGGTACTTCAAACTGAGATGGGACAAGTCATCTCTGCTGTATTCCCAAAAACATATGAAACCCAAACATAATCATGAGGAAACATCAGACAAATCCTCCATGAGAAACATTCTACAAAGTAACTGACCTGTACTCTCCAAAAATGGCCAAAGTAAAGAAAGACAAAGAAATGCTGAAGAACTGTTACAGGTTAAAGTAGATTAATGAATGAGAAGTCACAACCAAATGTAACATGTGGTCTTGGATTGGATCTCAGAGAAGCAAAAAACCCCACACAGCTATAAAGGACCTTACAAGACAACTAAAAAGATCTGAATACAGAATGTAGATTAAATCATAATATTGTATCCGTGTTAAATTTTCTGATTTTGATTATTTCACTGTGGTTTTGAAAGAGAATGTTCTTGCTCTTAGGAAATGTAAGTTAAAAATAAAATCCCAAACCCCCTGATCAACTGAACAGACCACCTCTTGGCCAAGAGGACCCCAGAAAAATCCTAAAACTGAGCCCCCAACCATGAAGGGGAGGTTGGACATGTCTCATTACACCATATCCCTTTAATGGACATGTAATGGACATGTCTCATTACATGAGACCAAAACTGACCAGCATTAATGTTAAAATGGAGATAATAAGACTGACAAAACAGACTCTTTGTGGCAATAAGATGCTAAATTATAAGCAGGACCAAAGGCCATGCAAAGCAAAAGTGAAGTTATACCTGCAGGCCATCAATTTGCTTAACAGGTCGCTTTGCGCAGGTATATTGCGGCTTGCTCTATGATTAGCAGACTTCCTTATCTTAACTTAGATATTTCTTCCTACTGACTCCAAATTTTTAGACAAAGCTTAACTCTCTCAGCCAATTGCCAATTAAAGAATCTCTAAACCCGCTTATGACTTGTCAGCCCCCACTTCAAGATGTCCTGCCTTTTTGAGCTGAGCCAATGTATACCTCCCATGTATTGATTTCTGGTCTTACCTGCAATTCCCGTCTCCCTGAAATGTATAAAACCAGACTGTAATCTGACCACCTTGGGTGCACTCAATCAAGGCTTCTTAGGTTTTCGTATCTCCGGACTGAGGTAACTCATATTGGCTCAAAATAAACCTTTTAAAATTATTTTACAGTGTTTTTTTTTTCCCCTTGACAGAAACATATGCTGAAGCACTTAGGGGTGAGGGAGTAATGAGTCCACAACTTTCTCTCAAATCCTACTTGCTTTACCCTCCCACTCTCTTACTCTGAACCGACTGAGCCTGGATTGTAGAAAGGAGCAAGCAGAACAGAGCTAATGGACACCAGGCAAGCAGTGAGTAAATCTTCACAGGAGGTGCATGGATCTACTCTCACAACTTTCTTGTAAGTTTAAAATTATAACAAGACAAAAAGCTACCCAAAAAGTACCCTCCTTTTTCTAAAACTGATACTAAAAGGTCTTAAAACAAATGAACACAGAAGCACACGTGGCAAGTTGTTATTTTATCAGGACTCTGCTAGGGATGTGAAAGCAGCGACTTTTGCATGAAGAGATTCTGAAAGGAGGCATGATCCTCATGTCCAGGGGGCTTGGCATTGATCCTGAAGCCCTGGAGGGCTCTCCGCCTACCAGCCAATGTTGCTCCTAAGCCACTCCACAACACAAGGGCATCAAGCACTGCTCTCTTTCTTTCTCCTAATGTTGTGTGTGTGTGTGTGTGTGTGTGTGTGTGTTGTGAAGTCTTTCCTCAATGCCTGTGATCAGAATAAACATGCAAATTTTAATAGGATTCATCTTTCTAAACAGGGTAGACACTGACTATAAACACCATTTGAGAAGTAGCAAGCATTTTCCTCAAATACCTGTACTTACTATCTGTAGTGGGTTGAATGCTCGCCCTCATAAGATATGTCTCTGTCCTAATGTATGGAACCTGTGAATGTTACCTTATTTGGAAAAAGGGTCTTTGCAGATAAGTTAGGGATCTTGAGATGACAAGACCACTTTGGATTATTCAGGTGGGCCTGAAATCCAATGACTGCTGTTTTTATGAGACCCACAGAGGAGAAGACAGACACACAGACAGAAGAGAAGGCAATGTGACCCCAAAGGCAGAGATTGGAGTGATGCAGCCATAAGTCCAGGAATGCCCACAGCTGGGCAAGGCAAGGAAGGGGTCCTCCCTAGAGAGGGAGCGCATTCCCGCCAACACCTCGATTTCAACCCTGGATACTGACTGCAGACTTTTGACCTCTAGAGCTGTAGTTTTAAGCCACTCAGTTTGTGGTAATTTCTCACAGCAGCTAATACAGCATTCCAGGGATGACTGGAGATCTTCCTGGCAGCTACCTGTGTGTGAGCGTTGTCTCTCAAGAAACCAGTGAGCAGAGGTCGTGTGGATTCTCATTGACCATTCTAGTCTCAAGGCCTCATCGTGTGCTGTCCCCTCCACCCGCTGTACCTTCCCCAGGTGTTCAGATGGCCAGCTCCTCCTTCAGTTTCCATGTCCCCTGTGCCATAAAGCTGGCTGACCCGACACCCACTCCCAACACCGTTCTCCCAGGCCTGCCTCCACTAGAAGGGCTAGAATGGACAAGTACTAACTGTCCCACCCTCCCTTGCAGCTATGGTCATCCATGTGGCATAGACCCACCCACTAGCTCAGAAGAAATCTGTTGAAGAAGATTTCCAAAAGCTTCTGCTTTCCTGATGGGAGGGCTAGATGAGGCTGGTGCCATTTTTCCCACCTTGAGCACAGATGTGGTGCCTGGAGCCACAGCAGCCATTTTGTGACCTTGAGGGGAAAACACCAAGAGACCCTGGCCCTGAACCAATCTCAGCAGCTACCTGCTTCCAGACTTCTTATTAAGGTGAAATTAAACCCCATTGTTTAAATCACGAGTCAAATTTTCTTACTTTCAGATACTATAATTTCCCTGCCTAAGAAGACTTCCCTAATGACTCTATCTCATATTTTCCCCTCCAGACATCTCTACCATGTCTCTCTGATTAATCTTCCTTGTTGCACAAACTAAAATTATCTTGTTAATTTATTGACTATCTGGCTTCCTCTTCCCCAGCACTGGGATAAGCTCCGTGAGAACAGGGACATGCTCTGTCTTATTCACCAGCACATCTCCAGTGTCTAGAACAGTGCCTATGAAAAAGAAGACACACCATGAATATGTGTTTAATGTTTCTCAACCTCAACATTGCCAAAACTCTGGCCTAGATAAATATTTGTTGCAAAGGGATTTCCTGGGCATTGTAGGATGTTTTGCAGCACCCAGCTACTGGAAGTAACATGGCCTCCCCCACCCCCATCCCCAGGTGTGATAACCAAAAACTTCTCCAGACATTATCAATGTCCCCTGGGGGCAAAATCACCCAGTTGAGAACCAATGATCTAATTAATGCATTTAATGAACATCTGAATGGCCTTCTCCAAGTGCACGAAAAAATCATACAATATAGGCTGGGTGTGGTGGCTCACGCCTGTAATCCTAGCACTCTGGGAGGCCGAGGTGGGAGGATTGCTTGAGGTCAGGAGTTCGAGAACAGCCTGAGCAAAAGTGACACCCCTGTCTCTACCAAAAAATAGAAAAAATTAGCCGGGCATGGTGGTGCCTGCCTGTCATCCCAGCTACTCAGGAGGCTGAGGCAGGAGGATCACTTGAGCCCAGGAGTTTGAGGTTGCAGCGAGCTAGGCTGATGCCACGGCACTCTAGCCTGGGCAACAGAGAGAGACTCTGTCTCAAAAAAAAAAAAAGATACAATATTCAAATATGCTGGCAGATGAGAAAGTCTGGCAAAAAAAAAAAAATGCCACTTAGAAGAAAATCATTTATTGTCAAATGAAATCACATAACATCATGCTCATGGGGCCAGCATCTTTGCTTATTTGTTCTTGGGCATAATTTGAGATGTGATGTGATATGATTTCAGGGTAGAAAAGAGTCACATTCTTACATTTCCAACCTCCAACGGAAGCTTAAAATTTGACAGATTAGTGATGGTTGGACAACTCAAAATGTGCCTCCAAGTCTCAGCTGATGCTCCGAGAGTTCTAAGATAATTCCTTTTAAACCCTCAAATCTCTCACTAAAAATGCACTGCTCTAATTCTAAGGAAATTACCACAGATGGAGACAGAAATAAATATGTGCTCTTGGCCAGGTCTGACTCTCACAATACGACTCATTAAATCAATTAAATCACTTGCTTGGCAGGATTATTTATGGAAATAAGAAATCGTTTTCCATCAGCAAGTTTGAGGGTGGCTAAACACCATCTTCAAATTGGTGGGCTGAAATGAGCTCATGTTCACATATTTGGGTGAAAATTAAAACCTTACATTAAATTAAAACCTTAAATTTTATGAGGCATCTTTAACTTCCCCAAATACTTTCAAGTCTATTCAGGACCTTGCATCTCCCAGAGCAATCCTGCAGTATCTCCTTTTGCAGAGGAGAATTTGAAGCACAGGGGGTTAAAGGACTTACCCAAGTTGCCAACTAAGCAAGAACCAGAACTCGAGATTTTGACAGTAAAACCTATACCAGGGGTCAGAAACGCAGAGGCCAGGTTGGTGGGCAAGTGCTGCGGAAAGCTGAGGAACTGCACCTCCATGCCAGCTGATTGCGGCCATTCAGAAACAGGATGGGAGAGCCTGACCCTGTCACCAGAGCCTCTATTTTATTTCAAGAAAACTGTCAGAAATCTGGAATATTATAGGAAATTTTCATGCTTTTGGTTTTTAACATTAGCAACCAATTCAAAATTGAAAACACAGCATGTTTGCAGGCCTTATCAGGGCATTTAGATCAACACTTTGTGACCTTGATGCTTTCCTCTTCTCACATACCTTTGTTCCTTAAGCCAGTGGTCCCCAACCTTTCGGGCACCAGGAACCGGTTTCATGGAAGACAATTTTTCCATGGGAGGTGGGGGTTGGGGGGTAGGAAGGCAGCGGGGAGCTCTGAGGCCTGGTCCCTAACATAGCCCAGGGGTTGGGGACTGCAGCCCTATAGCACACAGAACAGCCCCCAGGACAAAGAATGGCCCAGCCCCAAATGCCAGTACCGCTGAGGCTGAGAAACCCTGGCCTAGGAGGTGTGAGGAGGGAGGGAGATCGTTGTGTGATACATTAACTTTTAAAAGAAATTTTTTTAATGTCTCCATATCTGAACCCTGAAGAAACCTTAGCATATGTGAAGGAATACTTACCTCTGTAGCATCTAGAGAGCATTCTTCATACACGCTTTGCTAATAATTAACAACTGGTATCAGGACACTAAAGGTGAGAGAGAAATCTCAAGCCCCCAGAGCTAAATATTTCCAAAGAGGAACAATAATTGGGCAATTCTGTAACAGTAGTTTCCTGCACTTATCAGGCTTTATTCCTAATGACTAAGAATAAATTTAAAAAGGTACATGTACTTTTACAGATATCTTTTGTGATAAAATGTAACAAAGTTTTAAGCATTTTAAGTGAACAACTTAGTAGCACAAAGTTCTCTCACAATGTTACGGAACCATCACCCCATCTAGCCTCAGAATTTTTTCATCACCCCAAGCAGAACCTCCGTCCCCATTAAACAATAACGCGCCATTTGCCCCTCCCCGACACCCTGGTAACCTCTATTCTACTTTTCGTCTCTACGAATATGTTTTTGGTTTTTTTTAAAAATCAATCTCATATTTCACATTAAGAAGCCAAGTTTTAAGCAACACTTTCAGATGAACTACGGGTCATGTAAATTAATTACTAGCTTTGGTAATTAAGATGTGATAATTCTCTTTTGTACACATCCCTCACCCTATAGCCTTAAGGTAGTACTTCTTATATACACAGTGTAGCAGAGACAGATCTCACTGTCCCCCACAAATGTGGGGCTCCGCTTCCGTAGTGTGGTGTTGCTGCTGGGTGGTGGCCACCAGCTCACCCAGGGGCTACCTTCCCAGAGGGTAGGACTGGAGCAAGCAGAGGGACGCATCTCACCTCTGGACCCGGGAGCCTCCTCCACCCTCTCCCCCCACCAGCCGGATGCAGGGGCTCTGGGACCCTGGAGGACCTCGGAGCCCAAGATGGAAGGGACCTGAGTTCCTGAATGAGCCCACAGAGGAAGCCACTCACTGACCACTGCACCTCTGTGCTGAGCTGCCGAAGTTCTGGGATTTTTACTGCAGCTGACCTTAACCTGACTAACACCAACACAGCTAATGGATGTGACCAATGTAAATTCGCACCATGCATTGCTCACCAGGGGTGTTTAATAAAAATTGCTGTGGCTGAATGTTGAAAAAAAGTGTTTTTTAAATAGCTATATGCTATAAAATTTGATCTTTAAAAAAATTCAAAGCACATTAGAAATGAAATACACGTGGTGATGGGCAGACAATGGCATTTCCTTTTGTCATTTTGTGACACTGAGATGTGAGGGACAGGTCCAGTTTCTCAAGCATTAAAAATCAGTGCCCAGTACCTGCTTCTAAGACCTTGTCTTGCTCCTGAAGATAATTCATGAACAGGAGACCCATTCGCCAAAGCCATGTCCAAAAGTTTGGGACCCTTTTCCACAGGAATCTGATGGACCAGATATGAGTGGTCAAATCCAAGTATTTCTTTCAAATATAAGTATCACTTGCTAAAAGCCAAATATTTGTCCCAAAAATATTTATAAGTAAAACATTTTTTAGAAATTGATGGGCCTACTGATTTGCATAGTTATTTCAGAGATATATTATGCTTAGTTAATTCAACTTTAAGATGTGGTTGTAAAATTCACATGACCCTATTTGGAAGTAGGGCCCTTGCAGATGCAATTAAGGTAAAGACAGAGATGAGATCACAATGGATTAGCATTGGCCCCAAATCTAATGAGAGTGTTCTTATAAGACACAGAAAAGGACACACTCAGATGCAGGGGACAGGTCATGTGACGACAGAGACAGAGGTGGCAGAGATGTGGCCACAAGCCAAGGGACGCCAACCAAGGCTTGCTGGTAACCACAAGAAGCCACGTTGCCTCAGAGCCTCCAGAGGACCCTGCCCACGCCTTGGTTTTAGACCTCTGGCCTCTGGAACTGTGAGAGGATAAATTTGTGTTAAATCACCCAGTTGTAATGACTAGCGGTGGCAGCCCTGGGAAACTGACACAGTGGCTGTATTTCCAAATCTCACGCTGAATTTTAGGGCCCTTCCTTCCTAGACTCTGCCAGGCGGACGATCCCTGCAAGTGTCCTTGCAGCTGGGCTCTCTGTGCCTCTGGATGCTTCTGGACGTCACTCGGGAAGCAGGAGGGGCCTTTGGAGGAAGCTTCACTCTGCAGCCTACAGCTGTGACCCAGTGATCTCCCTTCTCCCTAAATCGCTCTTCTTGGGGATTTTGGAGGGAGACTACACATCACCATGGCAGAAAAAAAATTATTTCTGCCCTGAGGAATAAGAAAAGATGATTTTCAACCTTAAATAAAGCTTTGTCTTTTAATTTCTCTCCCAAAACATGGGTAAAACGATGTTGACTGACCCCGGGAAGGCTCCCTGTGTCAGGAGACTGACTGACAACCACCAAGCCCTGCAGAAAGGACACCGTGGTGCCAGCTGGGGCAGAGCCACATGTCCTGGAGCTGAATTTGGTCTGCAGCTGTGCTTTGTCACACCTGCCCAGGTAGTGGTCTCCACATTTTAATTTTTTTAAATGTGTCCATCACCAACACATAAAACTTACAAGAAATGTACAGAAATCAAAATTTCTGGTTTCTCTTGACAAATAATGAGATCAAGCAACGTTCCTAAATGGCAGGGAACCTTCCTTGCTTCCCTCACAGGGAGGTGAATGTCAGCTGCCACGATCATTACACCGGCTCTGTTGTGCTAGTGACAATGTAGCATCACAATAACCACAGGGAAAACCAAGAAGAATGTGAGCCTTCATATCTAGGTCTCTAGATGACAATAATCTGTTCCCTTGTTTCACTATAGGAACCATTTTACTATACATACGTATGGCATGACATCATGTTGTACACCTTAAATATACACAACAAAATCTATGAAATAAAGACACAAATAAATAATAAACAAAATGTAAAGACAGATGTTAAAATGGAACCAGAACGGCCACATGTTTCAAGAAAAATAAGAGAGAGTGTTCTTTAGGGGAAGCAAAGGCTCTTCCTTCAACAGGTCCCGTGGGCACTTGGGGGTCACACTCCCTGCCCCTCGAAGGCTGAATTGCCTGGCGGTTGCTCAAAAGCCTTGTTTCCAAAGAGCCCAGATGGGAAGGGAATGGCGTGGTGGCCTCGACTCGTGGCAATGTTGAAATTCCCCAGGCCTTGTGTGCCTGAGACCATTAACAGTGAAGGTAAAGACATCCTGCCATCCTTTATGTCCTGGAAACGCTCACTGTGAAGAGGCCCCTCCCCAAAGACCTGGGTAAGGCTCACGGATGCCCCCTCCCCACCTGTTTACCTAGGACAAGGCAGACACTGCCCCTCCAGGGTCCCTCCTGCTTGTGCCGCTGATGAATCAGAACAAATCAGTGTGAACCAGACTTTGTTCAAGCTCCTCTCCCTCCCCAGGCCCCGACCTCTGCCCGCCCCCAGCCTGAGTCCACAGCAGATGCACCCGGGCACAGCATCCTAGGCTCTGCCGTCCGGTCTCCATCCCCACCTCCCCACACCGGCCCTTCCTCCCCAGGAGAGGAGGACCCACGTGGCTGCCCAACCCTGGAGACATGTGCAGACCTCACGGCCAGAGCATTCTCCATGTCCCATCGTCCCTTCCCGCTCCCTTGCAGGGATCCCTCCGAATAAAGTCTCTCCTTACTGAGTCCAGGTTTGTTTCTCATGTGACCGCCTCACAGATCTTTGGGGCACTTGGGCGAGACAACTGGCTAAGAAACTTCTCCACTGTCTCATCGTCCTCATCTGCAAAGAGCAACGACACACACCCTGCGCCCCTCACGGGGCTGGCAGATCACAAGTCGCCACCCCGGGAAGGCACAGAATGCTGGGAAGAGTGGCCCAGAGAGAAACCATGAGACCATCAGCCCCTTCATCCCACACGAGGAAGAAATGTACGATAGGGCCCGAATGGTGGCGTCGTGTTGCTCTGCCCGACCTGATGGCTGAGAAGGCCGAGGGGGGGAGTTATATATCTAAACCACCGCTGAGATGAGAGAGCATTGCGGTGCCAGGAGTGGGGCCGAGCTGCCAAGACTAGGGCCCGACGATGGAGCAAACGGCTGGCACAGCCTCGCTGGCCCCGGGCCACGGCGCACACGGCCAGGGCGTTTAGCACACGGGCCTCTGCGCCAGCAGGAGCAAGGCTGTGTCTGCCAACATCACCGCCGAGCATGAGTGTCACCTGCCAGCGCCTTCGGGGGCCCGGGGAACCAGATGGCTGCGGGGACGCTGAGGAGGAAGGGCTGTGAGCTGGAAAGGGTGGCGAGGAGAGAAGGGCATGGCCGGAGGAGGAAGGGGCCGCTGCGTGCAGAGAAGGTGGGGGGGGTCCGCAGCACGAAACGCCAGTGGTGATTTGCACCAACCGCGTTGCCGATGGGTGACACGCACACACCAGTTGTGGAATGTTGGTGTGACCTGAACGTGGCAGAGATTAAAGACCAGCTGCCAAATGAAATCGCCATGGAGACAGACTGTGCATCTTCTTTTCAGCTAATCCTTTCCTTTCCTTACCCTTTTAAAGCAAAAATATCATTATAGTTTTTTTCAGGTTGTGAAATAACGCATACACACGTTTGGGTTGTAGTCTCTGTACATTTTGGTGTGTAATTTTTTTCATAAACTAAAGGAAAACTAAACAAAGAAGATGTGGGGAAAGGTGATCTGTGTGCCTTTCTTCTGCGTGGTTCTGTGATGTTTATTTTACTAGATGTTTGTTTCTTTTCCTAAAGCTCCCAGGTGACGGACCATTGAACCAAGTAGACAAATAAATAAAAGTTATGCTTTCAAAATAGAAAACAATTTAGACAATGCAGAAAGGTAAGAAGGAAAAAGCTTAAACATTAAGAAACTCCTGGCCGGGCACGGTGGCCCACGCCTGCAATCCCAGCACTTTGGGAGGCCGAGGCGGGAGGACTGCTTGAGCCCAGGAGCTGGAGGCTGCAGTGAGCTACGATCCTGACACTGCACTCCAGCCTGGGCGACAGAGCGAGACTGTCTCAAAAAGAAAAAGAGAACAGAAAAGAAACTATAGATTTTCATGGAAACAACTATGTACTTTTACTAAGAAAGTATTCTAATTGCTTATTTTTAATTCATTGATTCAAGCAAATGTTTACTGAACATGCAGTATGCTTCAGGCACGAGCCTCAGGGAACGCGCCTCCACCGCGGGATAAACGCCAGCACTTAGCTCCCCAACACGCGTCCGCGAGTGAATTGAAACAGCACCCACGGTAACGCGTGACTCTAGAAAACCACTGCCACGGGACCCAGTGGCATAGGCCCAAAGACGTGACAGACTCGGAGCCACAGTCACGCCCCAGCTTCTCCCCACCTCGCTCCCTTTCAGCCTCACTGGCCCTCCTGGTCTCAGGCAGCCGCCGGAACATTCTAGCATGCTCTGGAAGGCTTTTCCTCCCTGTCAGCCTCACTCCGCACACCTCGCTCCTGGAGGGCCCCACCCGCCATCCCCCACACGCTCCACCGCGACCCGTCCACAGGCGTCCGTCACCTCCGAAGCAACCCGCGTTCTGTGTGGGTCTCGACAACATTAGCTCCGCCTGGTCCCCAGTGCCTTGGGGAAGAGCCTGGCATGCGCGAGGTGCTTAGGACATTCCAAGGGACGGACAGACGAGTGTGGCCCCGTGGCGGAGGCCACGTGGTAGGAGAGCTCACGTCCAGACGTGCCTCGTCTTCACTCCCCCCAATTGTCTCAGGTGACCCTTAAAACTCTGCAGGGGACACGCAGGCATCCTTCGGCCCTCACAGACTGGGAACTGTAAAGGCTGCACCGGGAGAGCGTGAAGTCCTTGCTTGCCGCCCACAGGCAGGTGACGGGTTCAGGCAAGAGGCACTAAAACCCACATTCTAAAGAAAGACCCCAAAACGGAGGCCAGACGGCTCCCTTGGGCTCACAGGAGGCACAGAACTACGCTGCTGCCTCTGAGCACCACCTTCCCCCACCCATCCCCAATTTCCACTACTCAGTGGAAGAGCTGACATGTCTCAGACCAAGTCCAAACTGTGACACGCATGCAGCACCTTCCACAAGGCGGCCCAGCCACACACGCCCCGGAATGGAGACCACCAAATTGAATCTGTGATTCCCTGCTGGTTACAACCTGCAGTCTGCAAAGCACTGGCTGATAAAGCACAGTACAGAGGTCGCTGGGACCGACCGTCTCCCTGACCTCCTTCACACTGAGGGCCCTGGGAGGACCCCTGCGATTCCAGCTGTCGGGGGTGGCACGGGGCAGGCTGTCCAGCAGCTGTGCAGCAACGACCTCCCGTTCTCAGACCTGACACGTGGACAAAGTGCCGGCCACAGGAGGACGGGGATAACCCCAGACCCACAGCGTGGCCGGACCCCGGGCAAGCTCACCTCTGGGCAGCAGGGTCCCCCCCTGGACTTGAGGACAGGTAAAGCACCCGTGTCTGACCCTGGAGCTCAGCTGGGGACGGGACCTCCCACCAACACCTCAGGGCTGAGTGTCAAGTGCAGCCCAAGTCTGTGACAAGCATTAGGACCAACAGAGCCCCTCGGCGTGAAGCCCCGCCCTCGGTGGAAGAACCGCGAGAGAAAGGCTGAATTCGTTTTCTGGGCTTCGTGACAAATGACAGCAGAGGGCGGCTTAATGCCGCACCTGTCTGTGAGCCCACAGCTCTGCGGGTCAGACGTCCGGGCAGGCTCAGCCAGGCGCTCTGCTCAGGGTCTCTCAAGGCTGAAATCAAGGCACTGGCCAGGGTGGGCTTCTGTCGGGAGGCTCCGGGGCAGGGCCTGCTTTCGGGTGCATTCAGGCTCGAGACAGCAGGGCTGAGGCCCTGTGTCCTCGCTGGCGCTGGCGAGGGTACCTCTCGGCAACTGGAGGTGCCTTCTCACAAGGTCCCTCCCTCTCCAAAGTCAGCCACCGAGAATCAAATCTCCCCATGCTTCTGCTCCCTTCGCCCCTCCCTCCTGCCGCCAGTAAGAGAATTTTCTCCGCTCGTGTGGGTTCTCAGGATCAGACCAGGCCTCCCCAGGGGGCCTCCCTATCTTAGGGAACTGTGCCCTGGAGGGTACCATGGTCGTTCACAGGTTCCAGGGATTGGGAATCCCCACGGAATCTTGGGGGGCCCTGTTAAAATTCTGCCCACCGCAGAAGCCTGCGCTTTCCTGCTGATCAAGAACCTAAGAGAACATGGATCTAATGGCTCTGGCAGCCGTTTTGCCACCACAAGGCAAGGCCCATTTCAGAATTTGGGAAGAAGACAGACAGACTCAGTTTCGGTGACATCGTGTGAGCCCTGAATCAAGCCACACCCGACGTCTGCCCTACCCTGGATTTTTTATGTACTCCAGCCACACATTCCCTCTTGGTTTGCTCCAGCCTGGGACGGGTTTTCTGTCACTTGCCACCAATGGTCCTGTCTGAAATTATTGAGACAAGACAACTTCAGCATCATCTTCAGGACCAGCAATGAGCCCGTCGTCCGCAGCAGACGACGCCCTTCCGTTGAAGCTCCAAACGCCAAGGAAAAGTATAAAAGGGCTAAGCTTTTCCTTCAGGTAGGGTGTGACTTCACACATAGGGCACTCAAAGGCTGAGACTCCAGTATCACTTCTGAGGTGCGTAAAGAATCCAACAGCCCACAGGGAAGCCCAGTGGTGGGGATGTCTTCCTCCCCTCCCCAAATTGGATGCTCTGTTACTCACAACGGCCCCACAGAGTGTCCCCAGTGAAAGGGAAGAACGTCGCAGGTGTGTATTTGCTGCTGGGGGAGGAGAGAGGGACAAATAGATTTCTCTTTCCTCCAAGGTCAGTTCTTCAAACAAGCTGCCAGCCCCACCCCTACAGGGTCAGACTGAACACAGAAGGAGATACCACGAAGGCCTGCGGAGCAGGGGTTAATGCCCTACTGTGCCCTTGTTTTCCCACAGCGACTCCACACAGGACACAAAAGGGGCCTGCGATCCCATCACGTGCACACGTGTGACTGCAACAGCAGCTTCCTCAGAGATGGCAAAGGCAGAAAGAGAACCGGCACGAGCCTTTGGCATGAAGAACGTGCACCTGCAGACAGAGTCCCAGTGCCCGCCCCTGCCTCCTCCATCCAACCTCCCTGAAGGGCCGGGAGGAGGGAGCTGCCAGAGCCCCTTCCACCCAGGAACACCCCCTTTGCTGAAGCAGCTGCACTAGGTGAGCCCCGCCCGGCTCTCACGAGAGGGGAACGGGGCTGATAGGGACCGCACAGCAGCATGTGGGCTGCTGGCACCCCCAGCTCGGATGTGGTGGAAAGTTATTTTCAAGTAGAAAGTAGCTGAAGATAAAGCTTCCTAGTGGCGTGGACTGTGCTTTCCCTGCCGTGGCCCCAGGTGGTCATAGCTGCGTCTGGAACACTGCAGGTGGCCAAAAAGGGCATCCTGGATGAGTGGACGCCCACAACAATCTGGGAGATGTGGTCTGGGGACAACAGACCTAGATGCTGCCACAGTGAAAAAGGAGAATCTGTTTGTGGAAAATCGTACAGAGCTGGAAAGGATCCCACCCACAGGGCTCCTGCGAAGCTGAGGTGCAGCCTGACTTGCCGGGAAGGGCAGCCTGGGGTGAATGCGCAGACTGGGCGGCGAGAGGCTGGGGTCTGGAAGGCTGCCTCGACGTTCCCAGGGCCAGAGGAGGAAACAGCGACAGCTCACAGCGGGGAGCGTCAGGGGACAGAGGCGGGCAGGCAGAGGGGGTCCCCACATGTGGACGTAACCTCGACCTCCACCAGGACGTGGACCCGAGCCCCACGGGGCAGCGAGGCCGGCGTGGATCCACGCCCGAGCCCACCTCCCACGTCTCCTCCCCCAGCCTCGCCACACCCCTCCCCTTTCCTCCCACCGCTTGTTTATAACGAAGCATCTTAATCGCCTGGTGTTGAGCAACGAAGAATGAAGGATGATTTGATGAGCCTTTTGTTCTCTTTATTTATTAAATTTTAATTAAAAAACATTAAAGGCACCCTGCCCCAATTCACAAAAATAAATCTCTCCAAGACCCGCAAGTCTCCTTCCAGCCGAGACAGGGGCAACCCCCTCCTCTCTTGGGATCCCAGACGCGCCCCAGCCCTCCCTCCCCAGAGCGGCCAGGCGCGGAGTTCTAGAAAGCGTTATCCAAACCGCAGGTCACCACCCCCTGGATTGTGAAATCAAGTTAGTAGGTCTTCACGTGATTTTTTAAAATAAAATATGGACTGGGATAGAGTGGGACGGGTGGAGCGCGTGGGACAGAACAGCACACACATGCGTGAGGCGCTCTCACCACGCCCATCCCACAGACACGGAAACTGAGAGTCACACGGCTGGAACACGGAAGCTCCTCCCGTGACCCTCAGGTGTGCCCCCATTTCTGTTCTATCACTTCTCAGGAAAAGGAAACGTTCCCAAAGGGAGAGGTGAACGGCGGGGTCTTGTGGCAGGCAGGAGCCAGGCTGTGAAGAACTCTCCTGCCAGGCGGAAGAGCTGGGGTCTTATCTCGCAGGGAAGGAAGAGCCTCCAAAGGTATTAAATAAGAAGGTGGTGTGGTCGGGTTTGTGTTTATAATGAACACAGAGCAAGACTGGAGGTGCATTAGGAGACACGAGGTGGGTGAGAGCCGTTCTGAACTAAGACAGTAGAAATGACGCAGAGAGTTCTAGACTCAAGAAACATCACTGTGGCAGAACCGGCAGGCCTTGGCGACAGCTTTGAGACAGAAGTGAATGGAGAAGGAGGATTCTGGGATGACCCATCAGCCCTGGATCTGACGTCATGCCACTGACCATCACGGGAACACGGAAGGAGGAGCAGGTGTCGGGGGAAAGGCAGTGAGCTTAGCATGGGGTGTGCTGAACCTGAGGGAAATATGAGAACCAAAGAGAAAATGTCCAGTGTGCGGCTGGGACCGTGTGTTTGATGTTTAATGGGAACGTTTGGGGGAGCGATCTGAGTTGTCTTCAACTGGCAAACTTGGAGTCATGGGCGTGGAGAGAGACCGTCTGGGGAAGGTTGAGAGCTGCGCTTTGAGGGCCCTTCTCCACGGGGAGGGGCCACGAAGAAGACTGAGAAGAAGGAGCGTGGAGCTGGGTGAAGAACCAGGAGGTATCGGAATCACAGACATCAGGAGATGGAGACCTTGCAGGGAGAAGGCGTGGACAGCAGCGCCAGAGCAGTACATAACCCTGACTTACGTGAGCCAATTTTGGGTCTTGTTATGGCGGCAGAACCTGTCTCCGCACTGACCCAAAGGCCTTCCTTGCCTCACCCACATAACAAGGTCATCCGCCGCCTCCACCATCCCGAGTGCGCCGGCCTCTGTCCCTTCACACGTTACTCAGCCCCGCTGAGCGTTGCTCGGAAGCCACAAAAATCCAGTGTATGCAATTTTCCAAGAGATGCTAGAAATGCAGGTTTTATACCAAAATATCCCAATTTTTAAATGTTGGCAACCAGTTTTAACAATTTTTTTCCCTCAATTCAATGTGAGCCAAACAAAACATGTGCGTGGGCGGCTCTCGGCCCACAGAGGCTGATCTGCAACCTCCAAGGGACGTCACCAGCCCCCCAGCCACCAACCGCTTTAAGGAAAAATGCTTCCTGAACTCTCCCCAGCCAGAAAACACCTGACGATCTCCCAGTTAGTGTGGTTTTTAGTCAGTTTTCTCTCAACCTGAAATCAGGTCGGCCACCTCCACAAAGGCCCCAACCCTGCTCCTCTACCCCCATGTCCTTTTCCCACCGGGTTCTCTCCTTCCAGTGACACCAGGAGCAGAGGAGACCCCTAAATCAACAGCCCGAGCCCCAGGGGCTCTCCAGGGTGGACATCACTGCTGTGGCTTAACGTCCCCAAAACTCACGTCCACTTGGAACCTCAGAGTGTGACCATGTGTGAAAATAGAGTTTTTATGGATGTCGTTAGGGTAAGAATTAAGATGGGATCATGCTGGCTCAGGGTGCTGCAATGAGAACACCCTTGCAGGAGACAGAAAAGGACACATAAAACAGGGAAAGGACACATAAAGACAGAGGCAGAGACTGGAGCGATGCAGCCACGAGGCCAAGAACACCTGGAGCCCCCAGAAGCTGGGAGAAGCAGGAAGAACCCTCCCCTGGGGATTCTGGAGGGAGCGAGGCCCCGATACGTGCTGACACCCCGATCTCAGACCTCCGGGCTCTGGGACCGTGAAAGAACACACGTCACTTGTTCTAAGCCAAGTCTGTTGTCATGTGGCAGCCCTAGGAAACTGATACAGCCACTAAACAAATACCACACGTTCCATCATGCAACAGACACTTTGTGAGTGCCTACTGTGTGCACTTTGTGCACGCTTCCTGTGTACAAGCACCTCCTTTACTGAGCATGGTGGGTGTGCGGCATAAAGACGGCCCTGCCCTCCAGGAAACAGCTTTCCAGGACAGACCAGAAGAGCATGCAGATCGCTAGAGCACAAATACCGGGAAGTACTAAAACACAGATGTGAAGTTTCCATGGGATTTCAAAGGAAGAGCAGGAAATACTTGCACTCTTAGGCTGTTGTGTTTCACCTTTCTGGAAGGAACGACTCCGAGCTGAGCCCAGGTAGGTAAGGAGGTGAGTGTCTAGGACACCCTAGGAGCCCACTAATACGCTGGTGCCAACCCTGTCGTTTGCCCTGTGCTGGGGCCTACACAGTGTTTCATAAACATAGAACAAGCAGGCAGGTATGAAGGTTTAAAGAAATAAAAGCAACTTGGCACCTTCTGTCTTATACTTGGCTTGCTTCACACATGTAACTGCTTGTACTGGAGTTTACAACCCCTGAAGAAACAAGGTCTCCAAAGAGCAAAGAATAATAACAGCTAAGAAGTGATTAAAACACACCCCAGAGATGGAGCCAGGCCAGGGAGAACTTCGCGGTCAGACTTGTGTTTGGACGCGGGGTGCCGAGCGCCTCTCGAGGCATTGCTGGGGGGGTGGCATGAGACCCGGAAGCTGACTCAAACCCCCTTAAAGCATCGGGACTCAATTCCTCCCTGACTGAGCGTGGGCAGCTGCAGGAATCATTTGTTTTTCTTCAAGATCTTTGGGCCAAATAATAGCACGTCTTTTAATAACAGGTCCTTGAGCCAGCGGGCACAACAGGTTACAATTGACCACCTGCCTTAAAATCAAACAAAGACAGGGTTGTTGTGGCACAGGGTTTTCCCTGCCCAGCACACATCCTTCAGCCCTGCTAGAAGTACATGAAACCCACACGCATGCACACTCTTGAAGGGGAAGGAGCCCTAGGAAAGAGTATTGCAAGTAACAGGCCTCCCCAAAACACAACACGCAGCATAGACGAGGTCCTATGACAACATTGATCCTGGGTTCCAGCCGATTCTAGTCAATCTAGTGCAAGAATTCCCTATGTTCCCAGCTCCAAAAACAACTGCTGTTCATAAGAAAAGAATGAAGTATCAGCTGTTAACATTACAGTGCACAGAAAAAAAATCTAAGCTTATCTCTAGCTGAACCCTTTCCAACAATTTTGGGTACATTCCAAAATTGCCACCACACCAACAACAGTGAAATAATCACATTTAAGGTTAAAGACTTGGAGAAAACAGTCAGGAATGTGTGCGTCAGAGAGACAGAGAATATGTGTCTCCCCTTCCTCTCTGCCCAGCTATTAATTTCTCCCCATAAGAACCACCTCGGGGTGGTTAGGACAGAGGCTCTGGAATCAGATGAGCCAGGTTAGAATCCCGGCACCTCCCCCAGCCCCAGCGACAAACCGTGCAACTTCGGGCAAGTTGCTTGACTTTGTGATGCCTCTCTTTTCTCATCCATAAAATCGGAATTAACCATAGGGCCCACTGTACGGAAATTCCATGAAACAGAGCATCTGAAGGGCAGGCAGGACCCGGCGCCACATGGGTAGAGAGTATCCACTTCGCCTTTTCTCCTGGGCAAGACGCTGAGACTGTGATTTCCAGCAATTTATTCACTTCAGAAAAATGCTGCTGCCCCTTGAATGCCGGGAGATGTTCATTAGATTAGGATTTTCCCAGCAATGCCTCTAGGTCACGGGGTCACCACAGCGGCCCGGCCTGAAATAATTGCAATTTCCAAAGTGGCCCAACCTCATGCCACCCGGGGCCACCAATTAACCGGGAAAGCAACACTCATCACTGATGCTCTGGTGTCGTCTGCCCTTTGCACCCCACCCCCCCGATCTTCAGGCAGGGCCCCTCTCCGCCCGGAACGTTTTCGGGTCCCTGCACTGATTACACAGGCTGCCCAAGAATCTTTAATTCACTAACAGGAAAATCACCACCTAATGTTGGTGTTTGGAAACTACCTTGTTTTAAAACTCAGGCAGGAAAATCACTGTATCTTTAAATGATCATTGTTTTTTAAAAGCGTGGCACGGACATTCCATCTGCCACCAGCTTGCTCTGCCCAAGCCCCCGCTCCCTGGCCTGGGCCTCGCTCAGCCAGGCTGGGGTCTGAAGGCCGGGCTGTGGCTCCATCGATCCCCTCTAATCGGATCACAGGTGCTTTAGCCTCACGTGACGTGACGGCTGCCACCTAACTGATTAGCATTCCGCAAACAAGCTGCCACCAGCAGCCTCCCCTGTGGTCAGACAGCCTCTCCACATTTTGAATAAGATTCAACAACTTTAATGTGTGGGGTATTGGAGGTTTGTTTTGAAATGGAGTTTCCTCAGGGAGAAGAAAGAAAAACAGCATCCCATAATTGAGCTTACGAAATGCAGAGAGAGAGAGGAAGAGAGATCTAGAAGCAAGGAGGGAACTCAACCCAAACCCTCCATACAGAGCAGAGGCTTGCGCCACGACCACACCTTGCACTCAGTGGGGTGAACCACACCACCTTCCTGCTCTTAAGGGCATCAGCAAAGTCCCCCTTAAATGTCTCCCTTTCTGTGCCAACAATGCCATGATTGGAGCTCCCTCCTTCTGGATTAAGCAGCATGTTAAAGCCTTGGTTACTGCCAGAAAGTATGTGGGGGGATACCCTGTGGCCAGGTTGCTTTCCCTGCGGGCACTGGGACAAAGGCAGGACAGGGAGGTGCTGGGAGGGGCATGAGGGTGAAGAGGCAGAGAGAGGGCACCCACCGCCCCTGGCAACCGTCGACTCCCTTCCTACGGCAGCCTGCACCAAGGCTGGGCTCCTAATCTCTTATTTAACAAATAAACAAGAGTCGATGGCCCCCAAATGGCAGTTTTTAAATCCAGAAGTAATCTTACACCAGGTGGCCCTTTCATCTTCCAGCATGGTTTCTAAAGAGTTCCCTCGGTTGATTCTTACGACTGCAGAGCAGTTTCCCCAGGGTGTGGAACGCCCACCAGACAGCACGTACAAGACAGTCCTGGCGTGCAGTGCAGCATAACAATGTTTAAGATCCCCAAACTCTGGGGTTCAGCCACCTGGGTTCAGATCCTAGCTTTGCTACTTTCTAGCTGTGTGATCTTAGGCTAATTGCTTAACCTCTCTGTACCTCTGTTTCTTTGTCTACACTATAGGGGACAGTAGTAGCCTACTGCATTAGTCTCCTGTGGCTGCAACAAACTGGACAGCTTCAAACAACAGATGTTTATTCCCTCACAGATCTAGAGGCCAGAAGTGCAAAGTCAAGATGTGGGCAGGGCGGGGCTCCCTCCAGAGATCTGGGTCAGGTCCTTCCAACGCCAGCGTCAGGCGCCTCCAGGTGCTCCCTGGCTGGCAGCCGCATCACTCTAACCTCTGTGTCTGCGTAGGTGTCTTCCTCTGCGGGTCTGTCTGTCTCAGCCCCTCTGCCTCCCTCTCAAATGGACGAGATCGCACTTCAGGCTCACCCAGGCAGCCCAGCGGAAGTTCCTCCTCCTGAGATCCTGAACTTGCTGGGCGGTGACCACACCAAGGCCTGGGAGGGCAGGGAGCTCCGGGCATTCCCGGCCCATCCCTTGCTCTAGGCACCTCCTCTACTTGGCTGCTCCTGATTTGTATTCTTTATAATAAACCGGTAAATGTAAAATAAAAATTTTAATTATTTTAAAAGATCCTGAACTTAATCACGTCTTCTGCCTTGTAAGGTAATATCCCCAGGTCCGGGGATTAAGGTGTGGACATGGTGTTTTGGGGCCACCGTTCAGCCCACACGCCTGCCCTCTGAGGTTGCCGTGACGACGCGATGAGGTAATACTGCTCCACGTTGCTCGGGCAGGGCGGTGCCGAGTGCTACCATCAGCTGTTTCATAGTTATTATTATTCAGGGGTAGAGTTAAATAACACTGAGGGAGTGAGAGAGAAAATTACTGTCTTTCCCATTCTCTTCCAAGAGCACCTCCAGGAGGAAGTCTCGGTGAGGTGCCGGAATGTCTTTAACACCTTCCTAATGGGCACCAACCAGCCCCCACCCCGTCTTATCAAAAGCTGGAGGCCTCAGGAACAGAGCCCTGAGCGCAGGCAGGCGTGGGGGCACGGCCAGCTTCTTTTACCATTGCTATATTCATTTTTAGGTTTACTTCATCTGCGATGATATAAAGTTTTCGTTTACGGTAATCACATAAAATGTTGTTTCTTTTTAACCAGAATAAATATCTTTAAAAAGGAAAATGAGCACCCTGGAAAAACAGATACCGTCAGTAATAGGACAGGCGTAGACAACAAGGGCGAAAAGCAACCACGAAGCTGCCACAGCAGACGCCGAGGCAGGGAAGGGTGTCCAGCTGCTAAAGGGATAAAACAGGCAAAGTAATGCAGCAAACGCCTGAAATCGACTTTTTCCACAAAGCAGTAACAGAAGCACAAGTCAAGGAAAATATGCCCGCGTAACCCAAGTTTGGGAGAACCGAAGGGACCTTAATATCTCCACTTTGGAAACCTGGGTGCCAAACCTAGACAGGTCAACAGAGCTGCCCAGTGCCACGCGGCTACTAACTGCAAAGCGAAGCCAGGGCCGGGGCTGCTCAGATGGCACCTGAACTTTCTACTGCATTTTTCACCTCTGGGGAAAAAGAAGTTAGGTTCGCCATTTCCATGACATGGGCCACAGAACCATCTGGGGCTGGGGGCGCCAATGGCAGGGGGCACAGCTGTCCTGTCCCTGGCCCACACAGTGGCACACCCACTGCTCATAAAACACTCCTCTAATAAGCTTCTCATGAATGACAAACTCTGCTGTCCACTGTCCACGCCTTTCAGGTGGTCAGGTGGGCGCTGCTTCCTCCGCTTCACACACACACCCCCCGTACCCAGCCCCCCCCAGTTCCTCTCCCTCCTTTCTTTTCTTCTAGGATGCTCAGAGGAACCCAGCCTGCAAAAAACGTCCCTGGGCAAGACTGGGCGGGGCCATCCTCCCAATGGCAAACTCCTGCTGAGGGGCCACCAGGGGTGGGCTAGTTGGAGGGAGACCTCCCAGCCCACCCGGCACTGCAGGGTCACGTGAATGCCCATGGTCACTTCATGCAAAATCTCTCCCTCCCACCCGGGCCAGCGCTACTTGAACACACTTCAGACAGCTCATCTGGTAAGAAAAAAAAATAAATACATTGCAGAAGCGTCTTCAAAAATTCTGGGCTGCAACACCCAGGAGGCGAAGTCAAAACAAACTTCAAAGGAACAGTGCCTGGTCCTTTGGGACTATTGGTCTTATTTTATTAATTCTGTTATCATTTTAATGATTGGTCTGTGTGGAGTCCAATAATAACAGTAATGATAATAAACATTTATTGAACACTCACTGTACGCCAGGCCCTGTTCTAAATGCTTCACACCAGTTAAGTCATTTAATCATTAAAATGCCCCTTCTGAAGCCCCCCATAAGAATGAGCATAAAGGTAGTAGCTAATATCCGGTGAGTGCTTGCTGTGCACCAAGCGCTTTTCCTGTATGAATGCATTCAGTAACAGTCCTTTGAGAAGGAGATAGATACTGTTGTTGTCTCCATTTCACAGATGAGGAAACGGATGCCCAGAGAGGTTAAGAAATGGGCCTGTGGTCACACAGCTAGGAAGTAGCAGAGCCGAGATCAAAACCTGCCAGTCTGGCTCAATTCCTGCTCTCTAACCACGGCTAATTCCACCTACTGAAGGTCGTTCAGAACCTGATGGACACATTAGTGGAGTAACTTCTCTTGCAGATGCCCTAGGGCACGGACAGGTCCGCACTCCCAGTGGCAGCTGGGCATAGCGGTTAGGGACATGTGTTGTGGCCAAAGTGCTGCAGCTGATCTCGGCTGTTCCGCTCACACAGCTGCTGCCATATGGATTTGGGCAAGGGCCTTAACCTTTCCAGGTGTCAGTCCCCCACCTGCAAAATAATAGCATTTCCCTCATGGGGTCCTTTTGACAATTACATGAATTAACTGGTGTGAAGCCTCTAGAAGGGGCCTGGCCCACAGTGAGGGCTCGAGCACTAACTGTTGTTACCACTGCTGTGTTTATTGGACCATAAACAGACCAGTCATCAAAACGATAATGGAATTATTCAGAAAACACCAGTGGTCTGGGACGCAGCAGGCAGCGCCATATTGCGGCACATTGAGGGAGACCCCCTCCCGCACCTCCTGCCCCAGGGGTGGGGTGTTTTCCACATGCTCTGCTGGTGCTGACTTCTGCCAGTGACAGGAGACTGGCCCTGCCCAGCCCTCCTCCCCCGCAGGAGAGGGAGAAATCCTAAATCAACTGTGTAACATCCTGAAATGACCGAGAAACACCAAGTAACTGAATTTATCCTCAAGTGACAAGATTAACTTTTCTGTTCCTGAGGAGAGCCAGGGCTTGAGAGCGAAGCAAGCTGAGTTACAGGCAGGAAAGCAGCCTGGACACCACAGACCTGAGCATGGGGACCACAACTCACTCAGTGGAGACACATGAACATACACACCTTGTCACAGTGCCTGCTGGGCCACACCCTGCAGCAGATGCTGTGTCTGTACCCAAAGGATTTGGCCCTCACCAAGCAGTGCCCACCTTGAGGAGGCAGGCAGGGAGCAGCAGAGAACAAGGGCCCCGCCCTCCCCCAGGGTGCCTTCCAGTGCACAGAGAGGGAGACACACCCAGGAACAGAGCAGGTGCTGGGGCAGGAGGGAGTGGAGGCTGCTATTACAGCAGGGCAGTCAGGGAAGGCTTCTCGGAGGTGGTGAGCTTTGAGCAGAGCCCTGAACAGCTTGACCAGTGAGCAAAGCTGTGAGAAGGACGTGCGAGCAGGACCACCTCATGCAAGGCTGGTGGCCGTTGGGAGGACCTCGCATTTGCTCTAAGAGAGAATAAAAGCGACTGGAAGCTTCCAAGGGGAGCGCACGACCTGAGCCATTTCCAGCAGGATCCCTCTGGTGGCCGTGTGGGGAGGGACTGCAGGCTAGAGGGGGGCCCAGGAGGCCACAGGGCTGAGAAGGCAGCCCCGGGATGAGACAGCGGGTCTCAGGCCACGGGCACCATGGCGGCCACAGCAAGGAGAGCTCAGATGCAGGGTGCAAAGGGGAAGTGAGGGACGTTAGTGGACCCAATCCAGGCAACAGCCAGATATAGTCTGGGAAGAAATGTTTAGGCAAAAGAAATGCTTAGCTGAGAAAGACAGAGACAGAGAGAGAGACAGACAGAGACAGAGGAGGGAGAGAGAGAGATGGAGGGAAAGACCACACACATTATACATGTCTCTATTTCCAGCAATGATTCTCAGACCTTTGAAAAAGTACCGACGCCCATGGATAAACATGGGGTCGATCCACACAATGGAATGTCATTTAGCCACAAACAGGAATGAACTTCTGACACATGCTACAACACAGATGAGCCTTAAAACATGATGCTGAGTGAAAGCCAGACACAAAGGACCATACATATTATTCCATTATATAAAATGTCCCAAAACAGGAAATCTATAGAGACAGAAAGCAGATGAGTGGTTGCTGGGGGCTGGGAGAGGGGGAATGCAGAGCACCTGCTGATGGGGACAGGGTTTCATCTGAGGTGATGAAACTGCTCTAAAATTGACTGTGGCGATCACTGCATAACTCTGTGAATGTACTAAAAACCCCTGAGTTGTGCACTTTAAATGGATGAATTGGGTGGTATGTGAATTACATCTCAATAAAGCTGTTTTAAAAACACTGATGCCTGTGCCCCACCGCAGAGCACCTGCTCCAAGAGGCTTGGGGTGGTCCCTGAACACAGGCATTTTTCAAAAGCTCCCCGGAGATTACAACGTGCATCTGGGTCCAGGACCAGTTCCACCGTGTGTGGTGCTGGGATCTCGGAGGAGTGTTGTGGTCACAACCCGGCTCCCGAGTCAGGCAGACCCAGGCTAGACACCTGGCCCCAACCCTCCCTGGCTGTGTGATCTTGGAGAAGCCCCTTCATGTCTCAAAGACTATTGCCTCATCTTTAAAACGGGTCTACATGAGCCACAATGCCCACCACATAAAGCCTTAGTGATATGCATATAAAAGTGAAGGCACCCAGTGACAGGCAGTCAACAGCAGATGGTTTCACTGCATTTGAGCTGAAAAAGCTGTTTACACAAGTTTCTTTATTAAATTCTCACAATAAAAAAACCAGTCCAGAACTGCGGAGAAAGTGCACTGCCCAGGCCTGGTGGGCTGGGGGCTGGAGCAGAGGGAAGACAGCAGGGGACCATCCAGTCCAGTGCCCACAAGGGTGCCCATGCGGGGACGTGCACGCCGTTTCACTCCATTCAGCCTGCTTTTCAAGAGACATTTATTGAGCACCAGCTATGCGTAAGCCACTCGCCAGGCACTGGGGATCAGGAACAAACAAATCTAAACAGGTTCAAGACGCAGAGCTCGCACTGTGAGCTGGGGCTGGGGACTGCCTCTGTTTGGGTGTCAGCAGCAGAACCCCCCCATGCCCAGCCATGACAGCAGCTGGGTGCCAGCACCCACCGCAGAGCCCGCCAGCATCTGCCACCTCCAGAGCAGCGCCCAGAGAGGAAGGTGAATGACCAGACCAAACCCTTGGCCCCTGAAAACCCAGCTCTTTAAAGACCTGGACCTCTTTAACAGCCTGAACATAATTTGTTGGTGCACTGGGGCTCCCTTCTGGGGTGCGAGGGGAGTCAGAAACAAACAAACAACCGTTGCCATCGTTTCTCCGCACGGCTCCGTGTGAGGTGATAATGCAGCAATGCGAGGGCGGCGTGTTTCTCAGACTCAGAAACCATAAGTCGATAATAACCACTAATAACACCCTAATGAAAACCAACTCTGTCCAACCAACCGCAGCAGCCAGTCCTAAATATTATCATCACAGTGTACACACTGGGTTTGGCACCGAGAGCATCTCGTCAGAGGGAATCTTACCAAAGTACCAGCACCAGACCTGCCAGATTAGGCAACGTCCACGGGTTCCACCCCAAAGCCCTCTGTTCCAAAAGCAGGACAGACAGGTTCTCTTTTCAGTAGCTGGGGGTGGGGGGTGGAGCAGGGTGACAGAGGCCAGAGGAGAAGTGGGGGGACCTTTGCACCCAGACAAAGGGACACTCACGGCCAATTGCCCGCAGATGGAATGATGAAACACCCCCCCCCCACTGGTCTCCAGATGCCCTGGGAGCTCATGGGCTGACGCCAAGGGTCTCCGGGGGAGAGGTGGGCACTCCAGCCGCCTGTGGTCCCAGACATCCCAAAAATACCTGAGGAGCTCTTTTTGTACACGTCTACAAGAACTGAAACCATTACAGCAACTCACACACACTCCCTCCTTCCACCCTCAGGGCCTGTGCACTGCCTGCCCCCAGGAGTCTGCACGGCTGGGTCCTTGTCATGCTGCTCAGCCAAAGCGTCACTTCCTCCCTGAGGCCTTCCCAGATCATCCCACCACAGTCTCCCACATCCGCTGTTGGAACCCTCCGCATGGCACCCCTTCAGGTTGGCCATCTCACGTTTAATTACTCACTCACTTGCTGTTGTCTCTCTCTCTCTCACACACACACACAGACACACACACGAGTGCCACCTCCACAAGAGCTGCTGTGTGCCCAGCACCCAAAACGTGACTCAATATTTAATAGGTGCTTAAATGTTTGCTGAATAAATAAATGAATGCTCTGCCTTTGTCACGGGACATGCAGAGATAAAGAAGTCACAGGTGCTGTCATGGCCACAGACAACTGCACATGTTGTGCTGAACGTGACAGGAAGGACAGCGCTCAGGCTAGCAGCCAGACCGAGCAAGGGCGCCCAGCCCCCTCTGGGGCACTATGTGCGTCACTGCGTTTCCTTCTCCTTTCTTTACCAAAAGTATTTACTGAGCACCTACTACACACCAACTGCTACAAAAACATCAAATGAGGTAATTTTGGATGAATGTCATTAGGCCATCTCTCAACAAGCCCCACCGCTCGGACTCTGGTCTGCACACACGGGGATCCCTGTGTAGCCCCTAAGGCCCTGGAGGGGACGACACCTCCCTTTCTAATGTATGTGAGCATTAACAATAGATTATCTAACCTCTCAGAAGTCCGGAGAAACCCTGGCTTCTTCCATTTTATGAGGCTCCTGATCCAGTGAAAAATTAAGAAACATCAAAACAGATTTAATTTAAGTGTTACAGTTCAGGTATCCACCTAATAAATTAATACTTTAAACCCAGCAAGCCCTGGTTCAATATAATTGGCCTATTCAAAGATAAATACAGTCATGCACCTCTCAAGGATGGGGACACATTCTGAGAAATTCAGCATTGTGTAATTTCATCATTGTGTGAACATCACAGAGTGCACTTACACACACCTAGATGGCACAGCCGACTGCACGCCCAGGCTGTGTGGTACAGCATATCACCTGGGCCTGGGCTACACACCTGCACAGCAAGTGACTATAGTGAACACTGCAGGCAACTGTAACACGATGGTAAGTATTTGTGTACCTAAACATAGAAAAGGTAGAGTAAAAATATGGTATAAAACATAAAATATGGTGCACCTGTATAGGGCACTTACCACAAATGGAGCTTGCAAGACTGGAAGTTGCTCTGGGCGAGTCAGTGAGTGAGTGGTGAGTAAGTGTGAAGACCTAGGACATTCCTGTCCACTACTATAGACTTTAATAATACTGTACACTTAGGATGCACTAAATTTATAAAAATAACTTTTCTTTCTTCAATAATAAATTAACCTTAGCTTACTGTAACTTTTTTACTTTATAAACTTTTAAATTTTTTACTTTTTGACTCTCTTGTCATAACACTTAGCTTAAAACACAAACACACTATACAGCTACACAAAAATATTTTCTTTATATCCTTATTCTATTAGTTTTTTCCTATTTTTAATTTTTTTAATTTTTAAACTTTTTTGTTAAAAAGTAAGACACAAACACATTAGCCTAGGACTACACAGGTCAGGATCATCCATATCACTGTCTCCCACCTCCATGTCTTGTCCCACTAGAAAGTCTTCAGGGGCAGTAACACGCATGGAGCTGTCACCTCCTACGATAGGTGTCTGGAGACCTCCAGAAGGGCCTGCCTGAGGCTGTGCTACAGTTAGCATTTTTTATATATAAGTAGGAGTACACTCTAAAATAACAATAAAAGGTATAGTATAGTATATACATAAATCTGTAACATAATCATTTATTATCATTTTCAAGTATCACATGGCATACATAATTGTATGTGCTAGACTGTTATAGGACTGGCAGTGCAGTAGGTTTACACCAGCCTCACCACAAACATGTGAGCAATGCCTTGTGCTACAACGTTACAGTGGCTGTGACATCACCAGGGGATAGGAATTTTTCAGCTCTAATTTTATGGGATCACCATCATATATTTGGTCCGTCATTGACTGAAACGTTGTTATGCGGCACATGACCATATAGATGTTCTTCCAAGGAAAGATGGCTCCACACGGGGGGTGGGGGTGGCCTAGGTATGGGGCGCAGTTTTAAAGTTGCATGAAAAATGTTTTCTTCTTCAAGTTTTCTTAGTGGTTTTTGGTGATTAAAAATGTACCTTCAAAAGTCAGGTGGTTACATCTGATTCTCTGTCACTACAAGGGCTGGGTCAAACGGCCCCCAGCTGCCCCTCAGAACTGCACCTAGGCTGTGTGTTGTCAGCGTCTCAGAGACAAAGACCCAGGCAGGGTCCCAACACACAGGGCAGGCACGGAGCCCCGAGGGCCCCCAACACCTGAGGAGTGACTCCAAACATGCTTCCCCCGTCCCCTCTGCCCACGCCTGGAAGAGGTACCCAGCCCTGTCACCTGGGAACTGCCCCATCCCAGACTCCCTCCCACATCCTGCCTAGTTTGGAACTGTAATACCTTTTTTTTAATTTCAGAGTATTACAGGGGTACAGACATTTAGGTTACATATATTGCCTTTGTACCGCCCAAGTCACAGCTACAAGCGTGCCCATCCCCCAGATAGTGTGCACTGCACTCCTTAGGTGTGAATTGACCCATTCCCTCCTCCGCCCCCACCTGCCCGACACCCGATGAATGTTACTTTCACACGTGTGCGTAAGTGTTGATCAGTTAGTACCGATTTGATGGTGAGTACATGTGGTGCTTGTTTTTCCATTCTTGTGATACTTCACTTAGGAGAATGGGCTCCAGCTCCATCCAGGATAATACAAGAGGTGTTAGTTCACCATTGTCTTTTGTGGTTGAGTAGTACTCCATGGTATACATACACCACATTTTATTAACCCACTCATGTATTGATGGGCACTTGGGTTGTTTCCACATCTTTGCAATTGTGAACTGTGCTGCTATAAACATTCAGACGTACATGTGTTTATTACAAATGTCTCTTTTTCCTTTGGGTAGATGAACTGTAATATCTTTTAAACTCCACTCTCAACTGTCTTCAGGGAGAATCGGAGAAGCATGATCTATGGGGGCTGGAGAGAACTGTTGCAAACATTGGGAAGCTGGGCAGTGCTAAACGTTAGCAAGCATGTGGGGAAACAGGAACCCTCCTTCCCTGCCGGTGCAACCTCCCAGAGAGCACACTGGAAGTGGACATGTCCCCTGTGGCCCTGCAGTGCACTTCTGAGATGTGTCCCAGAACGGTTCTCACTCAGCACCACACCTGGACCTGTGCAAGGACTTTCCCGCAGCATCATCTGTGCAGCAGAGCTTTGGAGACAGCTGGGCACCCTCACTGGGGAACAGGTATGTAAAACGTGGGTGACAAACACTATGGGATATTACGCAGCAGTTAGAAGTAACCAACCAGAAATACACACAGAAACACGGATCAATTATGAAAACACAGGACCACATGAGAAGACTAGGAAACAGCAATGTCCAGAGCACAACAGAGTTTACCTTCATCAGGACACCCAGAAATATCACAGCCCTAGGAGTTTTACATAGATGCAAAGTCAGGATTACGTATCAAACCTGTTGACCCACAATGGAGCCAGGAAAGGCAGTGGGCATTGGAGCAAAGGGAAGGGACAGAAGGAGAGAGGCAGGGAGGGAGAGAGAAAGACAAAGAAAGAGAGAGAGAAAGGGAGGCAGGAGAGAGACAGAGAGACTGAGAGAGAGAGAAGAGGAAAGGAAGGAAGGGAGGGAAGAAGAGGGAGAGAGAGGAGAGAAAGGGCGAGAACCAGTAATGACAGTGTGTCAGGGACTGAGGAGTGCGTCCAGGCCACGCTTTGCACCCAAGGGCGCGGCACAGCGTCACCACCAGGAGAGGCGGGTGCTCCTCCGCACAAGGCCTGGCTGCACCTCCGCACAGGTGAGCCTCCTCCCACACCGTAACAAGAACAGGCAGCTTTTCAAACGGGTGGGAGCAAAAAGAGAAATCGAGGAAACAAGTCACGGACCATGATGATCTAATTCAAATGGGATCAGAGAAAGGAAGAACAGGTTTTCTTGTCATTGGCATCAGCCTCTCTGGTCATCACCGACAGATCAGCAAAGCCACAGGTTCTCCGCTGGGCTCCCAGCACCACACAGAGTCTGAACCTTCCGGCAGCCGTGGGAAGCGTGAGAAAGCTCCGTGTCAAACCCTCCACCCGCCTAGGCCAGTTGCTCGCTGGGGTGCCACAGGGAGACTTCCTGGCACAAAGGAAGGTTAAGGGCAGCCCCGCTGGCCCTTCTGTTTGGATACTTACAGGTCCAGCCCGACCTACGAGGCACGTGCTTGGTGGTGGCTACGCTTCACGTATAACCTTGGCCAAAGACTAAGAGAGAACAGGCAGTGCTCCCTGGGGATGCTGAGAGCGCCTCTAACCAGGGGTTCTCAAAGTGGGGTCCCTGAGAGCAGCATCAGCATCCTCTGGGAACTTGTTGGAAATGCAAATTCTCAGCCCCTCCCCAGACACACTGACTCAGAGACCGTGGGGACTCTGGGGATGTGCCAGCAACCTGTGTCCTAACCCCCATGCTGCAATGTCCATGGTCACCAACGAGAGGACCAATGCTCTAATTAAAACCCCAACCGGACTCCAAAGACATAAGAGGGAATGAAATGGGAAACGGAGGAAGCTCAGGAAAGAGCCAACCTGTTCCCTGCCTCTCCTCTCCCTTTAAGCACATGCTGTTCTTCCTCAAACGCCAGCAATGCTGGGAGCAAAACAGATAAAGCTGGACATCATAGGGTCAGCTAAACTGGTTCACTGCTTGTTTTTTGTTCTTTTTTTTAATGGCTAGGAGTTCTCAGGCAATCTGCACATTGGCCTCACCTGGGGAATCTTTCTGAAATGCCCACCCTCACTCTCCGAGGCTGCAGGGCTGACACGCCCAGGAAGCCAGCAGGCCAACCCTGCAGGTCATGCATCTTCCCATCTCCGAGGGCACGTGGGCAATGCCAACCTCTCCCTGACCCAGTTTTCAATCCTCTCGGAAGGGGCCGGCGGTGAACATCAGCTGCCAGCTCCTTCCCTGAAATGACCTGGAAGGGCCCTGCTCTGGATCCCGGGTGGGACAGCCATATGGCCAGCGGTGCAGCCCTAAACCCCTGGGCACCCCACACTGCAGATGGAGCCCTCTGCCTGCCTTTGTGTCACACCACATCCCTACGGAACCTTCTGGAGTGAGAGCTGGGAGCCGAGATCGCACCTTGCCCATCCCACCTGGAGCTCGGGATCACCTCCCCTGAGCGCACACAGCAGTCCAAGACCCACAACCCCAAACACCGGGCACCCGCAGCCAGGGCCAAGACAGAAGCAGATTCCAGGAGACCCGGCAAGGCCGGGAAAAAGAGCGGGACAGGGGGCCGTGGTGGGTGGGGATTTTTCAGAGGCCCCCCCCCCCCCCCCCGCTTGTTCACCTTAAAACAGGACAAGTTCGGATGCCTCCCGCGCTCCCACCCGGCGCACTCCTGCTCAGACCTGGCCCAGAGGCCGGACCGGCCCCTGCTCTGCCCACCTGTCTTCATTTTCAGAGGGAGCTGCTCTTCCTCCTCACGGCTCCGTCTGTGACG
The DNA here is from genome assembly GCA_023783475.1 of Daubentonia madagascariensis. Taxonomy (NCBI): domain Eukaryota; kingdom Metazoa; phylum Chordata; class Mammalia; order Primates; family Daubentoniidae; genus Daubentonia; species Daubentonia madagascariensis. The sequence goes on from JAKFHU010001262.1 coordinate 22,872,075, forward strand.
GAGGAGTGGGGTCATTTCTCAGGAGCAGAGGCCCCTTCGGGGTCCACCGTGAGGGAAATGTGAGCTGGACGGGCGCCTGCTGGCTCAGCGACACCCCTGCTGGCTCAGCGACACCCGAGACCTCGGTGGTGACCAGGTGGCTGGAGGAGGCACTGCTGCCCTCCTGCCCCCTCCTCCCTCTGCCTGCCTTCCTCCTTCCTCCTTCCTCCTTCCTCCTTCCTCCTTCCTCCTGCGGGCACCCAGACCTCGCCATCGCCCAGACCTCGCCCGCGTGCGCTCCGAGACAGGACCCCGCTGCCCCAGGGCCCCCGCTGCCCCCAGGACCCCGCCCGTGAGGCCCCCGCAGGCGCTGCTTTCCGGACGGACATGCGGTTTCCGAGGGGAGCCGGCCCGCAGACGAGCTGCGGGCACGCGGCACACGCGCAGCACACGCGCACACAGCTCTGCCGGGACGCCCGTTTGACACACAAATCGTTCGGGTCGGTCGGTGCGACCCGCGCGGACACACTCCTGCGCGCAGGCTCCGGCCGGGCGCGTACCCCCAGCGGCCCGGCTCTAGCCGCCCCGCGCCCCCGCGCCGCGCAGGGGCCCCCCAGGCCCGGACGCCGCCGCCCGCACGCCCGGCGCTCCCTCGCGGGGCCGAACTTTGCCTGGAGGGACCTCCCTGCAGCTCCGGGCGGGAGGGCGGCAGGGGCGGCCGGGCCACAGCGCGCGCGGCCACCGGCCCCAGACCCATCACCCAGCCGGGCCGGGCGCGCAGGGCCCGCAGCCTGTCGGCCGGCGCCCCCCGCCCAGGGCTGAAGGGCATCCTCGGCCGCCGCCGAGACAAACTTTGTCTGGGCAAGGAGTTCCCGGCGAGCCCCTGCGCCCCGCGCCGCTGCAGCTCGGGGCGCGGAGAGGCGAGGGGCGCGGGGAGCTATTTTTAGGAGAAAAAAATAAATCTCAGCCTACCTTAGAGGCGAGCAGTGCCAAGGCTCCGGAGGTTCACCGCGGAGACAGCTGCAGTGTACTGTGTCAGATTACAAACGGGGAGAGGGAGGGAGGGAGGGAGGGAGGCAGAGGCGGTGCCCAGGCAACATTGCAGGGCATTGGTGTGTCGGCGCGGCTTGGGTTCAGCTAGACATGATTCATTAGTTTTCTGCAAGCGGAGGAGGGGGGCGGCTGGAGAGAGAATCATCCGCCATGCAGCAGTAAGCAGAGCCTATGGAACGTCAGTGTTTGAACACACGCGCGCACACGCGCGCACACACACCAAGATGGCTCTACCCCTCCCTGCCGGTTTCTTTTTCATGGGGCTGTAGTCAAAAGCTGGGACAAAAATGGAGGCGAAGCAGCTCTCTTCCCCACGCAGGGATTGGGGTTGGCGATTTTCCCTCAGCCCCTGGAATAACAGCGCAAGATCTTCCCCTGCAGGTGGCCAGGGGTCTCCTGCAGCAGACGCCAACGCTACCAAGGCAAGGTAAAAGCTGCCCTCTGCTCTACCCAGGACCCTCCCTCGGGAACTCAAGAGCTGTCAGAATTAAGTGATTGCGTGGAGCTCCCCAAGCTGCCTCGGTCTTTACTCTCTTGTCGGGCTCTCCTCCCCACCCCAAGCCCCTAGTTACACTGTTGGTCCCCCCTCCCCACAGAACTTCAGGTTGTTGCACAGATGGACCAGCTACCTAGCAACCAGGTGGCACAAGAGAGACAAAGCACTAGGAAAACGTGAGTGGACTTCACACACACACCACACTCTCTCTCTTTTTCTTCCCTAGGGTAAAAATCCCATTATTTGTTATTTAAAGATGCTAAATAATTTAGCTCAGGGAAAAGAAAGCCACTTGTGTTGGGCCCCACACACCCTAATTGAGGCTCTGAGGGACCCTATTACTGATGGCCTGCACAGGCACAAGACTCGAGTCTGAGGACACAAGACTTCCAAGGAAAAGCTCATATACATCTGCAGGACCTTTGTACAAAGGGGGCTTCTCTTGAGGTGCTTTCTGTGGCTTCTCCAATTAATAGACTTACTTTACAGGTTTTATTAAAAAAAAAAAAAAAAAGGCTTATTGGTGAAACCCAACACATCCTTCAACCACAGTGGTTTTGCTGTTGGTCTTCAATGAACCACAATGATCTAAAAGCTAAACAGCCAGAGAAAACTCCTTCTCAAGACAATTTTACCATCACCATGGCAAATGGATCCAGCGAGTTTTCCTAACCAGGAGTCCTTTTGCCTCCAGAATATGCCTCTGAATTTGCCTGCAAGAGTGAAGGCTTCTTTCAAGTCCTGTGTTCACTGGTCCTAGCCTCTGTGCATCAAACAAAGAGATTCGTGCTGATGCCTGGGAGTGGGGAGCAAACTACCTACCGTTCCCCCTTTTGCTCTGCAGGCAGAGCTATCAAGTCCCACACACTATGACCAGGAGAGGTAGAAACAGCCTAAGACCATGGAAAGAGCTGGGATGCAAATAGACATCTGTACACACGCGCTCACAGCCGCGCTGCCCACAATAGCTAAGTGTGGAAACAACCAAACGTCCATCAACCGATGAATGGATAAATAAAATGTGGCACATGCACACGATGGAGGTATTCAGCCATGGAAAGGAATGTGGTACTGACTTGTGCTATGCTGTGGGTGAATCTTGGAAGCACTGTGCTGATGACATAGCCAGACACAAAAGCCCATCTATAGGACGAGTCCATTTTTATGAAAGGTCGGAAATAGGCAAATCCATAGAGACAGGAAGGAGACTGGTGGTTGTGGGGGGACGGGAGGAGGAAGAGTGGGGAGCAACCCCCTAATAAAGCAGGGTTTCCTTCTAGGGTGATGAAAACATTTTGGAACTAGATGGCGCTGGTGGTTGCACAACATGTGAATGTATTCAATGTCACTGAATTGTCCACTTTAAAGTGGTTAATTTCTTGTTATGTAAATTTTACCTCCAAGAAAAAGAGGAAGTAAAAAAGAAAGAGACTGTGGAAACAGCCTGTGAGTTGAGATCACACTGGTCTGGGTCTGAATCCTGACTGTGACCTCGAGCAGGTGTCTGTCCCCTCACCTACAAAATTATGTCTGCTTATAAATACAACATCTACTTCATGGGGCTCTTATGGGGGACAAATAAAATATTTGACAGAAAATAAAGCTGTTCCCCTTTAGAAAGGACTTATTCTTTTAAAAGGTCATTCAGTGGTATGAAAACAGCTTTCTAGCCCCATTTTCTCAGCAGAGAGAGAATGAATTTTTAAAATAATCCCATATAGGCCTACAGTCCACAATTCTGAAGCAATTAAGCTGCAAAAGTATTTCCTTTTCCAGATGCTGAGTCCTTTCCCTGCAGGACTATCACTGTCTGAGCTGGCTCTGCTGTGTCCAGGTGTGACGGCTACAGTGTCATCCTCATAGTATCCCATGTGGTCAGGTTGCCCACTCAAGGGTCTCAGTGTGAACGGAGCACATTTAGTGGGTTGGACAACTTGAGGCCAGAAGAGTTGACTATAGCCGCCGAAAATAAGAAAAAGAATGCAGGATTCCATTTCTTCATGTTGTGTGCTAATTTCACAAAAATTAGGTGAATTTTGTGCATAAAATACTGAAAAATGTAACAAACCAGAGACTTTCTGAGGGATGCTCTTAGGTTACGAATGATGCAGATGAAGCCATTCTGCTTCTGTGAAGAACGTGGACATGTTCAGCACAGCAGGAAGGAATTGCCCAGTTCTGAAAAATGAGCTTCCGTGGTGGAGACCAGCTCCCATGAAGAAATCAAAAGAGCTAACACCCCTCGGTGCCTGTCATAGGCAACCCGCCAGCTCCTGACCAGAACATGGGCCACACGAAGGCACTGCTATTCCCTGGGTCTACTATGCTGTTAAAGACGACTATAAATAACGCACCATTTGTTTATCTGGTCCCGGATGCAATGAGTGTTTGCCAGATGTCAGAGAAGTGCCAGATGCAAAGTTGCATAATTGCCATCCAAAGTTTTCCAGCCCTACATGCAGACAAAGCACAACTGGGCACTTTCCACTTGGAACTGCTGTCTGAGAAAATGCCAGTCATTTTGGTTCAACATAGTTCTGAGGGCTCAGCATTACTGCGGAGTCTCCCACTGCCATGTGGCTAATAATAGGCCTGGTACTGAGCATCAGCACTTCTGCAGGCCAGACATGCAGAAAGCACAGCCAGTTTCTCCTCGGCCAGTTCCAAGGCCAGTGGCTAAGTGTGGCCACCCAAGTCCTGTCAAGTAGCATCTTGAGGGTGGGTGTTCACTGTAAGCTCAGCCCCAACACCCAGCTAGGAGCATTCTCTGGGGAGAATCTGCACAATGCCCTGTTTGCAAGTAGTGGGGCACTCGGGAAGGTCTAAAAGACAGGCAGCGTTGGGATGATATGATGGTCTGCCTAGAAACCCAAGGGAAGCAATCGAAGAGAAACAATTACAAATAAGAATTGGATAGGAGAGGAGAGGAGAGTTCTACATATATTCCATACTAAAATAGAATAGTACATTATTTTTGTTCCCAGGAAAAATGTTTGCATATCATTTGTATATTGTTGCACATTATTTGGGGTGAACAAAAATAATATGCAAAAATCAATAGCCTTTCTACATAGGAACAACAACCAGTTAGGAAATATAATGGAAGGGGAAAAACTGCATTTATAATAACATACAAAAAGAAAGACATGCCTACAACTGATATAGACCAGAAATGTGTAAGATAACATATATGAAGAAAACTGAGAAACCAAAAAAAGGGAAATTGAATAAAAAGAAAAGCATACCCTACACTTGCAGAGGGTGCATACATTTTATAAACTTCTCCCTAAATCAACCTTAACATTTAATGTGATTACTATAAACATAAAGGCAGGATTTTTTAGACCTCTAGAAGATGATTCTAAACTTAGTATGGAAATAGAACCTGGACATTTTTTAAGGCAAAAAAAAGTAATGAAAGGAAAGTAGCCTTACCAGATATTAAAATATATTATACATATTATACATGTGTAAATAAAATTGTTTGGTCCTGGTACATGAACAGATGGATCAATAGAACAAACTTGCTGGTCCATCAACAGATCTAATTACACATGAGAATTTAATATGTAATAAAGTGGCACTTCTAATCAATAAGAAAAGATGGATTATTAATAAATGATATTCAGACAACTGGATAATTAAGGGAAAAATTCTTACACAAAAGTCAATTCCAGATGAATTAAGTATTTAAACATATAAAGGAAAAATTAGGCATTCTAGAAGAAATTGTAAATTTTTTTTTCATTATTTGGTAATGAAGAAGAACTTTTCTAAGCAAGACAGAAAACCCAGGAATGAGGAAAGAAAAGGCTGACTAAATTTGACTACATGGAAAGGTAAAACTTCTGCACCATGGAAAAATGCCACAGATGAAATCAAAAGGTAAATTACAACCGGGATAAAATATTTGCGACACATATTTCAGACTAACCTGTGGGTCCAGTTTTGTGGGGCCTGGAGTTTATTCAACCTGGGGAGCCCTGTTTAACAAAACTAAAAACACAAAAAACAGCAATACTAAATGGCACAAATACGATCATTTATAAAAAATGAGAAAATAAATCACAACAAATTCCAGACTTTAAAAAGCTGACAAATGCCACAAATATGACAAAATCCAGAAAAACAGTATATATTTGTTGTAATTAACTGCCTAACACCCTCTGTAATACTTTTTTAAATATTATTTGGCTGCATAATCTTTGATGACCTCTCCAGATGACAATGATTTTGTAACATTATTTTTTTTAGAGAGAACAAAAAGAAAAAATTCTTTCCCCTAGTATGATGATCAGAATCAGTTTTTTAAGTTATTATTGAAGGTTTAAAAGTTTTCTTTAACAAATTTATTTCAGGTAGAGTTGTAACAGAAATGGACCTGCCGTTTGAGTTACTATTACAGGGTGTGTCATACAAGCATGGGCATCTGATAAATCTCTTTGACTTGATTACCATCGAAAAATCAAAACAAATTTAAGACCGTTTATACTTGTGCTTGCTGTACTAATGAGAATATTCCGGACAGAAGAACTAACTTTCCCACCACGCATCAGTGAGGAGCACAGCCTCCACTTATGGTTTGCGTTTGATGACTGGAAGAATTTTCCACAGACTGGCTTTTGTCTCCGTGCATTTCAAACCTTTCTCACCCACTCCCCATATACTGTGGTGCCAACACCATAAGATACATTATACAGTGAAATGCTCTTTGGTCACACAGGGTCATGAAGAATAATTCAGTGCAGAGAGCAGGAAAAGTACTACAGGAAGCTGCACCATGATGGCTAGTGATAATTTATACCCAGAAATGAAAAAAAAAATTAAAACATATCCCACTAAATAGAAATTAAATGTAACCCTAACTCAGCTTCCCCTTAGCCAGGTCCCCAAAAATGTCCACAGCTTCTCTAATACCACTAGCATCAAGGAAAACCTCAGTGGAAAGATGCAGTTGTCTGCAGTTTAAATAACTTACTTGAGTAAATTTTGTGAACACATTGCTGGGGTCCTTTCCAGGGTCTTGTGAGGGTTTATGCAAGTGAGGGTCTCTGAAACTTAAATGTCATTGGCTTCATGAAAAATATGCCTCTTGACAAGTTAAGGACTACATTGTTTAATATATAAAGAGCTCTTGCAAATCAATAAGAAAAAGATCAACAATCCAATAGAAAAATTGGCAAAGGATGTAGATACACAGTTCAGCACCTCCCATGAGGTGTTGCTACAATACACTCTCCAGAATATATTAAGTGGGAAAAAAGCAAAGAATAGTATGTATGTAGTCTCTCATTTGCATATTAAGAAGAGTTGCTTGTGTATGTGTAAACCATACATAAGGAACCTTACAGTGGGAACCTTACAGTGGGAACAGTGGCTGCTTCTTGAAAGAGGGGCTGGGGAGAAGGAGTTGGAGAGTGAACCTTACAGTGGGAACAGTGGCTGCTTCTTGAAAGAGGGGCTGGGGAGAAGGAGTTGGAGAGTGAAGGATCCTTTTGTATTATCATTTCATTTTTATTCAAAACACTATTATTTGCCAAAACTCATTGAACTGTAAGCCTAAAAAGGGTAAATTGTACTGTATTCAAAATAAAATCTTATAGATATTTAAAAACACTATTATTAAATAGTATTAGATAGCTACTATACATATTAAATATTTTATACAGATACATATACATACACATGCACACATATGTATCTTCATGCAGGACACAAGCAGCCTGAGACAAAATGGCCCTTGATAATCTGCCAAAATAACACTTCCCATGTGAGTGACCGAGGCTGATGCCTAGTTTAGATCTGAAACACACCCATGCTTCAGGTCCCCCCCACTCCAGGTTCTGAGACTGCGGGAAGAGCTCTCCCCTCCCACCCACGGCATCCGCCCTGCCCAGAGCCCTGTGCCCTCGGGGAGGTGGACACCGCACTAAGTGGGGACGCAGCGAGGCAGGCGGAACTCCCCGCAGAGATGGCGGCCAGCTGTTTCTGCAGCCACGGTGGCTCTTTCTGAGACTGTCTGAGCAACCGTTCCACATCCAGGGGCTGCTGGCACAGCGGCTCTTCCTATGTTAGAAAATCATGGTCTTTCAGGGCACAGTGAGATCCTGAAGCACAGGGTCCAGCTACTCAGGCAACTTCCCCGCGTTCATGACGCTAAAGGGAGTGGCTTCCCATCACTGGCAGGCACCTGCGCCCTTCTGCCGGTGAAACGGCCCCTCCTGCACCTCCAGCAGTAGGGGTGTTGGAGGGGGTGAGAGAGAGAGACACAGGAGAGGAGGAGGAGGGGGAGGAAGAGGAGAAAGGAAAAGAGGAAAGAAGGGAGGGAAGAGAGACAGGTGCCCTGGCCGGAGTAGACAATGTCCACGTGCCGAAATGCTTTGGTCATTCTTCCCACCCTGGGCTGCTCTGAGCTGCTGAGCGAACACCCAGCCAGAGAGAGCAGTCCTCCCGCGCCCTCAGCATTGACCCGAGGACCTGCCTGGTCTCTCTGTTTAAATGATGGAATTCATTCCATCAAGAAATCTTTTTCGAGCATTTGCTCTGTGCCACGCAATGCTCCCGGTGGTCAGAGTTCAGCAGAGAATCCTCTACGGTCCCTGCTCTCACGGAGCTTATGTGCTCAGGACAGGAAGGCAAACAATAAACCGATACAAACCAACGCATAGCGCGGCGGTTGCGACTGGCACTAAGGAGGAACATAAGGGAGGGACGGGCCTGGGCTGGCCCCAGAGGTCCACTCGGGGAAGGCGGCCGTTGAGGGAACGGTCTGAGCTGCAAGCAGAGAGAGCGGGAGAGGGAGGAGACGCACGGGCGCGAGCAGGCCCGAGGCCGGCTGCTGCGGGCTGTCAGACACTGCGAGAACCGCGCCCACTCCGAGCAGAGGAGAGCCGGCATCGGAGGGCTCTGGGCAGAGCCGCATGACCTGGCGTCTTCTGTTTTTAAAGGACTGCTCTAACAGGCATCCCCAGAGGGGTGCAAAGTCAAACCTCACGACTCTCCATTAACTGAGGGATTAAACAGTTTCATGATAACCAACAAGAACGAAGCCGGCCGTGGGGAGAAGGAAGTTGGGAGGGAAGCCGGAGCGGCTGACGGGCTCTTGTGTCATAAGTGAGGCATGTGGGGCACGGGGGACCCCAGCATGCTAGCACTTTTCACAGCATCACTCCTGAACTTCACCAGAGGAGCAGAAGGCCACTTAGAACTCACTTGGCTGAAACTTCGTGAGGCTCAACCCCTGTGTTCACATCCACTGAGCCGTAACATTTAAGCCCAAAAGTCCCAGACGTGCGGTTCCTCTTGCTTTACCTTCCTTCTGCTTAGAGTGTGCTTTTCTTGAGTCCCTTTAAGAACAAGTTGACAGCTGCTTACAGCTTTTGGAATTTCTCCAAAAACTTATAGAAAGAGTGGCTTGAAGCCCAACATAGCAAACCACAGATAATCCTGAAAGGGATTGGGCTACGGACACTTCTGACTGTCTCAGGCAGCTCTGAATGGTTTTATCTCCTTGTTTGGTCACACGAAAAAAAACTGAGACTCTCACCTACTAGCAGACGAGACCCATGTTCATAGACAAGGAGTGGTAGAGACACTTTGTGACGTTTTTCTTCTGATTCTTCAAGACAAATTGGGAATCTGTATTTTTATATGACATCTTCCAATTATTTTAACTGATGGGTCTCCAGTGTGCAATGTTTGGTTTAAAGTGACAAAGATGACTGGTGGAGGTTTATTCAGACCAAATACACAAAACACACAGGACCTTATCACGTAAGCCATAGCAGCTCACAATCCCCGCCCCCCCAACAAAGCAGGAAGCAGGAGGACTTCCTGGAGGAAGCAGCTCTCCCCAACCACACCATGGATGAGGCCATCCCTAGAGTGAGTCCCAAAAGTTCCTAAAACAAAGGATCTTCAGCAAATAGCAACAAGGATTCTGGCAAAGCCTCAAGGGGACAAGATGGCATGACGTGTGCCAAATAGCAGTGAAACTCGGACAACATAGGATGAAGACAGGCCAGGCTGAGACAGAGTGTGGTGTCCAGCCTATGTGAGGGTATTGGCCAATCCCTTAAAGGGGGAATGAGGGCAGAATCCCTCCGGCATCTGTAACAGACGTCTAAGTTATCCGTACGACAATCTGTTCTTCCCTAAACAAGCTGTGGTCGTCTCCACCGCACCCTGGGTGGCTTCATGACCAACAGCTATCTGGCCAGGTAGAGGCCACCCTGCTGTTTTGACAAGAGGTCGACACCCCCAGGGGCCATCGCAACACCCCGTCACAACGTTCTCTTCCCCACCCTCTTCCTCCCCACCGCCCTCTCCCCCCAGCCCAGCCCAGCCCAGGAACGTTTCCTTACACAGCGTGTGGGTTGCGCACGTCACCACTCACGACACTCACGGTGTGGAAACAACCTACATGTCCATACGCCGGAGAAAGGATAAACAAAACACGGTCTATCCATACATTGGAATGCTATTCAGACTTAAAAAGGACAGAAATTCTGCAATATGCGGCAGCGTGGATGAACCTTAAGAACATTACACTAAGTGAAATGCATGATTCCACGAACACGAGGCATCTAAAACAGCCAGACTCCTAGAGGCAGAGAGCAGGGTGGTGGTTGCCAGGGGCTGGGGAAGGGGACGGGGAGTTGTGTTGGACGGTGTGAAGTTTCAGTTACGCAGGACGGTGCCTGTAGTCAACAACACTGTATTGCACACTTAAAGATGTGTTGGGAGGTTAGTGTTCTTGCCACAATAAAATAAAATAAAAAAGAAAGAATATGGCTTTCACCACAGACTGGAGCTTGTGCAGGTTTAAGGGGAGCCCACAGAACCCCCCCAAGGCCACAGGCACCACCTCCTCTGCAGCCGCTGCCAGGAGCATTCTTCCCCCACAGCTTTCCATGGGGCCCTTCTGTTTCACCTCCAAAATCACCTTCATAGAGCCACCAGCCCGCCCCCACAAGCACTGCACCCCCCTCCCCTGCTGTGTCTTCCCCACGGACTGTACACACTCACTCCTTCCTGGAATTATCCTGTTTACCTTCCCTGCTGGCCTCCCCCGAGGAGTGGAAGTTCCACGTCCATCCCATTAACTCCCTGTCGGATCTGCCATTCGATTCCATCATCCAACCACGTGTTTCTAATCAGGCTGTGCAAGAACCTGCCGTATAACCTCCGCTGTGCTACCCTAAAACATGTAAGGACTAACTCCAAATACCTCAGCTTCCCCTTTGCTGAGCAAAGCTCTCGTTCGCAGAGTCACAACAACCTATCAGTCTGCACTGTCAGCGTTCACTCCCCCACGGACATAGACTTGCTCGTTCCTAGACAAGTGTTTGGTGTCTCCATAAAGTTCTGGGTTCAAGGGCCTGTCCTGGGTTTTATTATAAATACGTGTCTGGATTGGGTGGTGCAACCTGATCTTGAAGACGGGAAGGATCATTTAGGATCATTCATACCCCAGATGCCCAGGCCCCCCCTCTTTGACTTTACCCACAATCCTCAAAAAAAAAAAAACACGTTTTACATCATCCCCCAGCACACACTACACATATAAACAGAAATCAATTTTCACACCCAAGTCCCTGTGCACAGTGCACCCCTTGTTTTCCATTATGCTCTATATAGTTTCATTCATGCTGGTTAGTTACAGGAGTTTTTTTAATTGATTCTTTGAGATTTTCTACATGAACAATCATGTCATCTGCAAATACTGACAGTGTCATTCCTTCCCTTCCGGGCCATACAGCGCTCGCTCCCTTTCCTTAGCGACTGCAGTGCCGAGGACGTGCAGTGCGGAGCTGAGCAGGGGCGAGGAGAGGGACATCCCTGCCTCGCCCCAGTCTTAGGGGAAAGTCCCCGGTTTCTCGCCATGACGTGTGATGTTAGCTGCAGTGAAACCGTCTGGGCCGGTGCTTATTTTGCTTATTAAATGTCTGCTCAGTTTCTTTCATAGACAAGCGCCCATTTAGATCGTCTGTTTCTCTCCTGAGTGAGTTTTAATAGTTTGTGTCTATCAAGGAATTGATTCATTCCATTTAAGTTATCCAATTTGTGGGCATAGAGTTGTTCATATTCTTCTCTTACTATCCTTTGTGTCTGCCTTTGCTGGTTTTAATTGAGTATTTGATGTGATTCCTCTCTTAGCATTTCAATTATATATCTTTTTACTTTTTTGAGCATCTGTCCTGAATACACGTTTTCACCTGCACTAAGGCCACCTTCCAGTGACACTGCACCCTCCACGCGAGCGCAGACGCCTCACGACAGAGCGTCCGATTCCTCTCTCCATCCCTGTGACATTGCTGCTGTCTTCAATTAGCCATTGGCTGTAGTCGTGCAACACATCCTGACTGTTCCACGCTAAGCAAGCCGTTATATTTTAGATCAATTAATAAGAAAAATAAAAGATTTTATTTTGCTTTCACGTGTTCTTTCTCCAACGCTCTGTGTCTATGGGTCCAAGATTCCAACTTGTATCATTTTCCTTCTCCCTCAAGAACTTCTAACAGTTCTTGCAGGGCGGTTCCGCTGGTTTTTGTTGTTTCTCCTTCACTTTTGAAGGCTAATGGTGGTGGATGTAGAATTCTAGGTGGGCTGTTGTTTCTGGGTTTGGTTGTTATTTCCCCTGCAACACTTCAGAGGTTTCGCTCCTCTCTCTTCTTGCTTAAATGATTTCTCACGAGAATTTCACTGGAATTCTCATCCTTGTTCCTGCACAGATAAGGAATTGGCTTCTTTCGGGATTTTCTCTCTGTTTTGGTTTTCTGCAGCGTGACCTGACAGGCCTGGGCACGTGTCTTCCGGTGCGTGTCCCGCTTGGTGTTCTCTGGGCTTCCCGGATCTTTGGCTCGATTCTGTCATCAGTTTTGGAAATTTCCCAGCCATTCTTACTTCAGATACGTCTTTTGCTTCGATCTCTCGTTCTTCTCCTTCTGGTGTTCCAAGTATGTGTGTGTTGTCATAAATGCCTCGATATTGTCCTGCAGTTCTTGATGCTGTTTTGATTTGGTTTTTGTTTGTTTTCCCATCATGTTTTCTTTTTGCATTTCAGTTTGGAAAGTTTCTATTGACCTACCTCCAAGTTCAATGACTCTTCCCTAGGCCACGTCAACCTACTGACAACACTACCAAAGGCATTATCCACCTCAGTGTTTTTGATTTCTAGCATTTTCTTTGATTTCTTTTTTTTTTTGAGACAGAGTCTCACTCTATTGCCCTGGGTAGAGTGCAGTGGCGTCATCACAGCTCACTGTAACCTCCAACTCCTGGGCTCAAGCATCCTCCTGCCTCAGCCTCCCGAGTAGTTGGGACTACAGGTGTGCACCACCATGCCTGGCTAATTTTTTCTACTTTTTGTAGAGATGAAGTCTTGCTCTTGCTCAGGCTGGTCTCGAACTCCTGACCTCAAGCGATCCTCCCGCCTCAGCCTCCCAGAGTGCTGGGATTACAGGCGTGGGCCACCGCACCCGGCCCTTTGATTCTTTCTGAGAGTTCCCATCTGTCTGCTTACCCATCTGTTCTTTTTTTCCCAACTTTATTGAGGTATAATTAACAAATAAAAGTCATATATATTTAAGATATATAATGTGCTGTTTTGATATATATATACGCTGTGAAATGATTACCACTATCAAGCTAATTAACACATGATCACTCACACACTTACCTTTTCGTATGTGTGTGTGGTGAGAACATTAGCTCTCTTAGCAAATCACAATATACAATACAGTATTATCAAATACAATCACCATGACATCTGTTAGATCTCCAGAACTTAATTCATCCTGCAAACATGAAACTTTGTACCCTTGGACCAACACTTACCCATCTGTTCTTGCATGTTGTCCACTTTTTCCATTAGATCCCTGAACATATTAATCATACTTTTTTTAAATCTTTGTATGACATTTTCAACATCTGTATCATGTCTGAGTCTGGCACCGATGATCACTTTGTCTCCTCAGACTATATATATTTTTGTCTTTCCTTTTTGCATGGTTTGTAGGGTTTTTTTTTTTTTTTTTTTTTTTTTTGAGGGCTGGACATGTTGCATCAGGTAATAAGAACGGGGTGAACAGGCCTTGGGCATGAGGCCCCTTCGCCACGTGACTGGGACTTGGGCTGTGCTGAGTGAGCGCTGTAGCTGCCGGAGGCGTCACGTTCCTCCCTCGCCCGCTGTCATCTCAGAGAGAGTCTGTGTCCCGCAGCCCCTGCAGCTGGAACCCCCTGTCCTGATGCTGCAGCCCTGTGAGTGTGGCGGTGAGGCGTGGGGGGAGGAAAGTGTCCTGCAACCCACAGTTCAGTATCAGCGCTGAGTGGGCTGTGACCTCCACGTGTTTCTCCAGTAGGGCAGGAAGGCTAGTGGGCTGCATGGAGGAAATGCCCTTCCCCGCTGGGACAGGCCTTGGAGAGCGGCCTCTGGTAGGGAGAGTGCTCTGGCACATTCCATGATGACCACCCCTCTGCCCCGCCTTCCAGAGCCAGAGGGCATCTTGCCTGGATCTTCACTGTGGGAACCGGTGGGTTCCTGGAGGTTTAAACCATAAGGGTGTGAGGCCCCCGCCTCTCAAGCCCCCACATCAACCTCTGGCAGCTCCTGGAAATTGCCACTGAAATGTTTTCCCAGTTCCCATCGGTTCCCGACTTCCGCAGCTGCCGCTCCAGGTACGCAAGTCTCTTTCACCTGCCCCTCTAGCTTTCAGGGTGGAGGTTTACCCCACAGCCTGTTCCCTGATGGGCCAAAAAACCCACTGATTTTCAGCTTATTTATGTTTTTCTTGCTGGAAGGAAATGGCTTTTCACGTGTCACAGCTGAGACCAGAAGTCCCCTCCTGCCTCTGTTCTAACGATTTTATTTACTCCTTCTGTCTGTCCGCTGCTGAGTCTACCTCCAGCTTCCATCGTCTTTTCAAAACGTTATCTTGATACCTAGCTCTTGAGCTATTAAGTTTTTCTAATGATAAGGTTTTAGACATCTTAGTTCTCTGATTTTCCCCTTTTTTTAATCATCTGGCCTTATATTTTCTTTTGTCTTTATGTCAGGTCCTATATTAACTCATTTGTTCAACAATCCTTTGTTGCGTGGCCAGTAAGTGCTGATTGCTGCGCCAGGACATACGACGGTGAGCAAGGTGGCCCCTACTTTGGCCTGCCCTAGCGAAGGGCATGGTGTCCGTGTTCTAATCACAGGAACCTGTAATTCCAAACTGCAGGAAGCCGCATGAAGGAAAAGTACCGTGAACTGTGGGCACACCACACAGGGGGACCCGACACCGCTGGGGGTGGGGAGTCATCCTGAGAAAACATTTACACTGAGATCCAAGGGAGATGCAGGAGGCAATAGACAGAGGGTGGAGGGAAGCCCCGCATGACCGTTACCACCACTGCTGTCAGTGTGTCTGTGGTGTTCAGAATTCCTCAGGAAGAGCGGGGAGGAAGGGCGATCCCTGCAGTGACGCTCAGACCCCAGACAGGACAGGGCTGTGCTCTGTGCCTCCCCGGGGCCCAGCACATCCCTCTGACACTCCTGTCATGTGGCCTCTGAGTGTGGAATTCCTCTTCTAAAAAAAAAGTTAAATGGTACATAATATTTGCTCCTAAAACTTTCTTTGATAAAAGAACTCCAGTTTTAGCTGGCCACTTTGCTGCCCAGAATAAAAATTAAAGTTCTTAGGCCCCCGCACTATGGCAAGGCCATGTGTCTGAACTCCAGCAGTGAGGTGTGAGAGGCAGTGTATTGGATTGTAGGAAAGGCTGCATAAGGCAGGCAGCTTATCTGGAGGGTGCTCTCCTGCCACTTCCCCTTTTGTTCCTCCACCTGGAATGTGGATGCAATGGCTGGGGCTTCAGCCACCACCTTGGATTATGAGACACCTTGAGAATAGAGTTCTCACCCCAGGGTGATGGGTCAGAATGATAAAGCCCCGTCCCTGGTGACCTTGGAGCTGCCAAACCAGCTTCTGGACTTCTTTTATGTGAGAACAGTCACTTCTGTGTTTCAGCCACTATTATTGTGGCATGATGTGAGCAGCTGCCCCTAGTCCTGACTGATAACCTGGGCCGTTCAGCAAACCCGGAGAGCAGTGTGCCCTCCAGGTGATGATGACTTTACAGTTTCCTGCACTGATTTCACAAGTCAATTTGGCAGCCCGTGGCTGAATACAGCCTGCATATGTTTGGTCCACCCAATTTTTAATTTGAGTTGATGGCAAGATTTAAAAACCTGGAGGCTGCACATACTATTCTAGATTTCTGACTTCTGTTGAAAACCCAGTTGTAGTGAAATTGGCCTTCTGCCCTCAGGTGTGCCCTGTGCCCTCAGGCCCTTGGGCCCCCTGCTATCCCCAGCCCCACCTGGCTGGCTGCACTCAGTGCTTACAACTGCCTGGCCCGGGAGCGTGTGGGCATGCGAGCCCCAAATCACAAGATGTGAGATCGATGACACCTGCCCGACACATGGACAGACTGTAGACACAGCACAAGAGGGAAACCAGGTGCCCACATGGGGAGAGAGACCCCCAGGTGACCCATTCCTTGGAAAGGACCCCAGGCAGGACCCCAGGAGAAGGCTCTTTGGAGGAATTCAGACTCCACCTGACACCAAGCTGCCTCCACCTTTCCGGTTCCTTCTTCCGGGAGCCTCTCCCCATTTCCTGGGTGCTCCTGGCTCGTGTCAAGAGATGAGAGTCTGTGGTTGGATTTTTTTTTTAATGGAATCAACTAAAATTTTGCAGGACTGTTCCTAAAACTCAAAATCAGAGCCACAGAATGTGAGGATGAAATATTCATTTCAACTTTTAAAAATAAGTTTCTGTCCTCTTTGGAAGGGAAAGGAAATCCAAACTCACAGGGAAGCTTGAAGATGTGGGTCTCTGCCAACCCCAGGCCTCTGCCTGTTGGACAGACTCCATGGGGGTCCTGACGCTCCTTCCTGCGTGGGGCACTAGGCCTCTTCGTGTCACTCAGGCTCACTGGCCAACGCCCGCACTTCCTCCCCTGGGAATCCAGGAGTGAGAGGCCACTGCTGGCAGAACCTGGCCAATGACGTCACCATGGCTGGACAATCATCTCTGTCTAGTCCCACAGGGGGAATTTTCCACTAACCTCCCTCCCTGGAAAAATAAACTAACCACTGTCCTCAACCAACAACCAAGTCTCCTGTCCTGAGATAGAGCTGACACTGCCCTAATCAGCAGCTGACTTCCTGGCACCCATCCCCAAAGAGCTTGGGACCAGGAGCTTGGGTTCTTGTGCCGCCAAGAACCAGCTCTTGGTCTGATCGGGTTATGTTCCCTGATCTGCAGAACCAAACAGAGCTAAACAAATTAAGTTAACAGCCACCTCCTTCCAAAGCTATCAGATTCCCCGGAGTGTGCCTTATAATGACAAAGATTCTTTTCTTGGAATGTGGCTAATTGGGGCACTAAATATAAACATCCTGACTTGGTGAATTTTCCTTCTGGGATTTAACATCCTATGGCTACAAGAGAGAGGAATTCTAGAAAGTGATTCCCTAGTTGTCCGGACCTCACAAAGGGGTGGAGAATAAACCTGCTCTGAGGGTCGAGCAGAACCCATGAATGTGGGGAGGGGGCAGCTGTGAGCGGGGAGTGAGGGGAATTGGACAGCTCAAGCCCGTCCAAAAATAATTCAGATGAATTTTAAACTGTGCAAACCAAACCAAAAGAAAACAAAACACATGTGTGCCCCCGGTTGGTGTCCTTCTTTACAGATTCTCGGGGCAAATCTCTTGAGAGAGGTAAAGGGGACCTGGCTGGCCTAACCCCAGTTGAGATCACACATCAGCCTGCCGTGCGATCTGAGTCCTCCTTTGAAAACCTACGTGCCAAGAATTAAGACCCTAAAGCTTCTGGGTCAGATGCTATGGAGTAGAAAAATCACCCCAAGGGAAAATTCTGAGTTTTTAGGGGCAGACCAGTGGACAGTGGTCTAAGGTATGAGTCAACAAGCTATGGCCCATGAGTCAAATCTGGCCCACCACTTGTTTTTATAAATAAAGTTTTATCGGAACCTTGCACACCCATTTGTTTACATGTTGTCTATGGCAGCTTCTGCATGATCATAGCAGAGATCATCCCTCATCCCTCATTCTCCTACTTCCCATCCTGAATACAGATGTGATGGCTGGGGCTGTGGCAGCCACCTTGTGACAATGAGGGAAAAGCCAAGAGCCTCATAAGAATGACAGTTCTGACATCCTTGATCTGTTGAATCCTTGCCAGCAGCTGCCTACATTCAAACTCCTCCTAATATGAGAAAAATAAACCCCTATTTTTTAAGCCATTGTTAGCTGTGTATTCTATTGCTTTCATCAAACCCATTTTTAACAGATATAGCAATATTTTTTTCCATTTTATCTTAGGCTCCAGATAATAGTTGTGGTAAAATAGACTATATTATATGTTCTTAGACTTTTTTCCTGTCCTCCCTCCCACAATGAGATAATTTTCAGTTAAAATATGGACAGTTCTTAAGTCCTAATTCAGGCAAACTCCCACTGGGGGAGTACTCCACATAAAGCTGATCACGCCTACTTTCCTTCCCCAAACATTTTCCACATCTGCTTAATTATTAATATGCTGCAGATATATTTAAGATGTGACCCTAGCATAAAGTGTATTTAAAACACTCTCAAGTGTTTCCATGATGCTGGTGAACAAAGTATGAGTTGCTCCCGCCTGCCTTCCCTTGCCTACTCAGCAGCTCACCCACACGCTTCCCACTTTGCTGGCAGATCTTCCGCCTGGTCCTTTTGTCCAGCTGGCTGCTAGGGCCACAGGCATCATGCTGGGAAAGGCTGTGAGCCCAGGACTCTCTGGGGAATCACAAACGTTAATGCCAACTGAGGAGCGGTGTGTGAGGTTCACTTGTCAAAACAGATCCGAAAAGGAAGACTGGTTCCAGAAACAGCTTCTGTCCAGCCCACCTCAGTAAGGGGCACAGAAAGTGGTCAGCGCCATGCTTACCACTCGCCCTAGAGCTTAAGACATGATCCAAAAACAATGGCAACCAAAATGCACAATCCTGGGGTAGGAGAAGCCCACAGACTGTCTGGAGCAGAAACAGCTAAGGAGAGTGTGACACCAGTCAGAGGACCAAAATGAAATCTTGGTGTAAGCCCATCTCACTCAACAATTTATTTCCCAAAGATCAAAAACCCTACCACTAAAAGATAATTATTTGGATTAAGATATTATGATCCCAAAAGTCCTGATACAATTGCAAATTTCCCTAGATAGATTATAGGGGGGAAACTTTCTAGTGTTTTTAACATAGAACGTACAGACCTGGCCATGAAGGCCAGGAATTGCATACAGAAGGAGTAAATCCTGACCAAGTACATAGAAAAATAACCTGGTGCATGAGGTGAAGGAGGTTATCATTGCGCAGAAATTCTGGGGGCACCTGGGCCACAGGCATCCCTGGTGGAGATCTCGGGGCATTGGGGGAGTACAGCTAGACCAGATGCCTGCAAGATGTTGGCACAGAGCAGCTTGCTCTCTTGCCTCCTGTGTTCAATCACACTATGGTTATGCCCTTGGTAGCGGCTTTGCTTTCAGCCTGTACCCCAGAGCGAGACACTTAGAGAAGACCCCTGCTGAACCCCAAGTCGAAAGCAGAGCCACCCACATCTGTCCAGCCCAGTCACCTGGTCTTCCTTTGACCTGCACACCACAAGTATGAGAATCAACACAGAGTCTTCTCTGGCTCTGAGACCTGTTTGTTATGCAGCAGTAGCTTACTAAGCACCTCCCCTGGCTGAAGACGGGCAGCCCAAGTTGTGGAAGGGAAACATAGATGTTTGTGATCTGTGCTCAAGAACAACAGTCAACACTTGCGGCCTATTAATTCTGTCTGCTTTTCGAAAGAAGGAAAATCATGATATGGTAGTGCTAGAGGTTTTACTCTGCACATAGGAGATTTCCCCAGGGTCTCCCGTTATACTTTCACAGACTAAATATCTGTATGTATCACCAACATGTGTCTACAAATGTGAATGAACACAGTGACATGTTGTCCACTGTTTTATTAGCACAACATGAATAATATAGTCTCTTGTGCCACCCCTAAAGCCTGTCTCTGTTATTTCTTAGAGCCCTTGAAGGGTGTCTTGATTAGTTCTTGTTTCTTAAGTTCAGATGGACAACCTCCACATAAACACACACACACACACACACAGACATGTAGGTCTTATTTTCTGTTATGTCTTGATGTCAGGGACTCAAGAATTTGTAATATTTTTCAACGGTGTCACATACTTCCATTACACTGTACAGGCATCATTCACTTAATGTCTCAACAATGTCTCCCTAAAATACCAGAAGTTGTGTGTGAAATTACTCGCCAGAATCCTACTTTTCTATTACTTAAATTGGAAAGGTCATTACAAGCTACACGTCGACCCAAACGTCCCAACCAATCTCCTAAAACATAACTGAAAACCAGTACAACTCCTATACCTACAGAACAAGCTGTCATGTTAGTCAGCAGAAATCTTAGAACATTTCTCCCTGTCAGGCGATTTGTGTAATTGTTACAAACAGTTTCTCTGAATGCAGAAGCTGTAGGGTGTCTCCCTCAGCACCAGCATGTCTGGGACGCCAGGCCCTTCCCCTTCCCTTCCCTTGAAAAGACACTGGCAGCCGTTTCAAAACGTCTGCACAAGATTTTGAGGTTCTATCAGTTGCATTTGCAGTGTAATTTGACAGTTTTTCTACTTATCTTTTTGTTTAAAATGTTACCTTGAATTTGGGGTCCCAGGTTTACATTTTCTCTTTAAATACATATCTGGGAAACAATATATTTATATTATATGTTTATGTAATATATTATATATTATATATAATACACATAATAAAGTTTGGTATTAAAACCCAAGAGGTATACTCTTCCTAGAACATGTTAATGGGTGAGACCCTCTGTAGAGTACGACTTGGCTGGTTCTGGACTCTAACAGAGCTAAGTTTGAATCACACGTCCTCTGCTTAGTAGTTGTATGAGCTCGGGTATGTTACATAAACTCTGTTTTCTCTTGCATAAAACAGAAATAATAATAGTACCTAACACACAGTGTTGTAAGGATTCGATGAAGTGATGCATATTTTTCACAAATACTTGGTTCCCTTTCTTATGGGAGGGTCGTATGCACACACATCCCCCTCTATGACTGATGCAGAGTCGTGTGACTTGCTTTGTGTGGCATTTTCAGGTAAAATATGCCTTATGTGTCCACCCATGGTTTGCTGTGCCCTCTTTTCCTTGTCTCTACAGACATGGAAATACACATCGAGAGGGTGCTCCTTCTACCCAGACCTCTGAGAACCACAAAGAGCAGAGCCCTCTTGGTGACTTGTAAGGGACATATAGCATGATTAAGAAATAAATTTATATTTTCAAGTCACTGAGATTTTCAATTTGTTTGTTGCAGCAGCATGACCTAACCTATCCTGACCAAATCTCCATACTTCCTGCTAAATGTGCGATAAACCCTAGCTGTGGGTAGCCTTGGAAAAGTTGTCTCACCTCTTTAAGTTTTGGTTTCCTTATCCATAATGAGGGATGGTAACGATCCTGTCCACCTGCCAGACTACTATGGGGGTTCAATGCAGTAACATGTGGCAGGCACTTAGCACAGGAAGGGGTCCATGAATATTGGTGGCAATTATAATTACTATTGTCACTATCATTTCCCAAGTATTCAATGAACACTTAGAATTTAGATAAACTAGATTTATCTATTTTCATTAAGGGGGGGGATCTATTCCATTTCTTCTGAGAGCCCAAACCCATAAGTCTCGGATTCCACGTCCCAGCTCAGGGATTGCCATGGGGACTACCTTTGCCCTTATCATTACTACTCACGTTCCCTCTGCAGGAGAGGATCTAGACCAACAAGGTCTGCCTTTACTTCCCCCAGGCCTCTCTTTCCCATGTTTCCCATCAGGGGATAAATCTGCATAAGATTCCTGGCAAAACTTTCCGCTGTTTCCCTCTCCTCCGACAGCTCCTCCGCCCCTTCCTGCGTTTTCCTGTTTTCACTTTTGTTTCACACTTGCCTGACATTATCCCATTTTTAAGGGCAGCATCTTGGCTCTGGTTGTGCTTCCCAGAGCCTAAGGTGTGCTCAGGTGCACTCGATGGTAGCAACTTATTACCTAACTTGGCGTGCCCCTGCTCCACGGAGGCCTCCAGCCACGGGGGAGCCAAGCCCCACACAGACGCGGAACCTGCAAGATGTCTAGGTGCACGTGGGGTGGCAGAGTCCTGGGGACTTCAGCCAGGCCGGGGCGGCTCCCTGAAGGTGCAGCCTGAGACAATCTCCACCCTCTGCTGCCACCTACCGACACCCTTCCTCCTCCCAAGGCCTCTACACTCAAAAATCAGAGAAAAGGGAAGACTTTGAGCTGGTGGGATCATAGAGGGGGATGTGTGTGTATACGACCCTCCCATAAGAAAGGGAACCAAGTATTTGTGAAAAATATGCATCACTTCATCGAATCCTTACAACACTGTGTGTTAGGTACTGTTATTATTTCTGTTTTATGCAGGAGAAAACAGAGTTTGTGTAACATACCCGAGCTCACACAACTACTAAGCAGAGGATGTGTGATTCAAACTTAGCTCTAGAGTCCAGAACCACCTCTTTTGTAAACATTAGGGGAGTGGAGGGCTGGCACTCTGATTCCTGTGGTAATACATTGCTGTATGACCACTGTAGAAAATACATAAAAAGCCCAAAGCAAAATATCAAGCCCACCCCATGGAGCCCCTCTTGAATATAACCCTTGCTCCTATTTCGTGTACCTACCTTTCCAGTTTGTTATTGTTTTATTGCATGTATTATATGTGTAGTATATTTTTATATGTATTTTCTATACACGTATAACATTAGGGGAATGTTGTTATTTTATTTCGTTTTCCTAAATTCTACTTTGTAACCTGATTTGTTCTACTGAAAAAGCACTTTCCCATGATATTTTTTTAAAATCATGTCATTTGAACATTGTCATTACAGAAACATTCCATAACTTATATAACATCTGTCTTCTGTTGTTTTTCCCTTCGGTTGATTCTTCAGTGGATACCCTTGGATATGACGTTGGCTCCATGTGTTGGGGTGTTTCACAGCAATTTATTCCCAGGAACAAAATGCCTGGACCAAGTGAGTTCTTATGGGTCCTGACCCACAATGCCAAACTGCCTTCTAGGAGTGTCCATTTACATCCCATCAGCCTCTCTCCCCACATCCTCACCAACATCGGGCATCATCATTCTTTACAAATCACAGCTACCTTGGAACGTCTGGAACGGCACCTCCTTGCTTTAGTTTGTTTGGGAGGCAGCACCTGGTGCTGACAGGTGCCCAGGCTGTGGGGCCAGAGCTCTGGGCTCTGCTGAAACCCCAGCACGGCCACTGGCCAGTGGTGGGACCCTGGGCAAGTCACCTAAACTCTCCAGGCCTCAGTTTCTTCATCTGTAAGAAGGGAATAATGAGAGTACTGATAGGTTGGTGTGAGCCTGAAGTGAGTTAGTACATGGAAAGCACTGAGCAGGGTGCCGCGCACACGGGAGTGCCCTGTGAGTGTGACTGTGTGCTACCACGACTGCCCCTCAGGTAACTAACAAAGGGCTGGCGCACTTTTTCAAGCGTCTGTTCAGTTGGACAGATTTCATTACCCAGAGCTCACAGTAGCTCTGTCGAAATGATAGTATTTATTTGTGAGCAACATTGGTTTCTACAACATTTACCATTAGAAAGATTTGATCTAAATATTGCCTGAAGGAGTAAAAGAGACTTTAGGATGCTAACATGAGTAGATGACTTTCAATTGTGCAGCATTTTAGAATTTACAGAGCTGCTTTTGATAAAAAATAAATTAAAAAAACAAGATGGAATCCTTGATGGACAGTGATGGCTAGATGGATAAGTGTTGTTAAAGCAAAGTTTGCAAAATGCTCACCGTAGAACTAACTGCATTTTGCTAACTGTAGAATCTGGGTGGCAGTGGCGGCACATCAGTGTTCACCATACAATTCTTTCACCTTTTTTATGTGCCATAAAAATTGTGGATGGGGGAGCTGCTTTTAATATTTGTTAATTCTTCACTCTCTGACCATGTGGATTTCTCCATCTTTTTAGCTAGATCTGTCTTCCTTGACTGGTATTTTAATGTTTCTCTACACGGTCTTGCCCTCTGCACTTTTCTCTTATAAATTTGCATCTCCGTGAAGACTGTAACCACTCCCAGGTGGTGGGCCATCACTTCTCCCCTCTGCCTCCAGCTCAAACCCCTTTTGCAATCCACACCTGCATCAGAAGCTTTCCACAGCCCCTGCCTGACACGTCTGGGCAGCATCTTAACTTCAACAAGATCAAAGCCAGTGGCATCCTTATCCTCATAGTTTTCCAAACCTCAAGTTCCTCCCAACTCACCCCCAGTTCCACCAGTCACGGAAGCCACCCTGCCGGCTCAGAGCTCAGAGCTGGCACGTGGACACTGTCCCAGGTCTACACCACTTCCCCGGGGTTACGTGGGAATAAAATAACCCCCTTATCTCATGTAAGCACTGGTACGCTCCGAGATCAATCTTTAATTACACCACTGAAGAGTCAAGTTTAAACTTTCCCCACCTGACTGACCTCATCTTGTTAACAAGATGACTGTTAGGGCGGTGAGTCCATTTATAAGGTGCAGACGGTTTGTTTGTATTTTTTTTAATCTTGGGAATTCCAGAGTGGCTCCGACACTGCTAAGTCATTGTGTCTTCTGTGGGCACCTCTGTGTTCTGCTCCCTGTCCCCCAGCCCCAGTGGGATTACTCCAGCCTCTGAGCATTGTGGGAAACGCCCTGGGGTCCCCTTCTCAGGAGGCCCTTGTTTATTAAAGCACAGTCCGGGCATTTCATTCCACCCATTGACCACAGAGTCCCCCTGCTGTCTTAGGAGCCTTCTCAGGGCTTGAAGAGCTTGTGTCTCACAAAAGCATTCCCGGCAGGGGTCCCTCAGGGAGGGACGTCCTACAGGTGACCATTGTTGTGGATTATTCATGCAGGGCTGGCTTTCCCGGCCCTCGGAAGCAATGACAAACAACTCTTAAAGGGTCGCACAGGTCAATGCGAAAATGGGATTTGATTGACACAGATTCTATTGACCCCAGTTTTTGAGAAAAACAGTTGCCAAGGAGAAGAGGCAGCCTGGTGCCGCAGCTGGGCGAGAGCTGGCAAGAGCTGTGGCGGAGGGCCCTCTGCTGCCCATCCCATGCCCTGCAGGCCGCGAGAGCAGACGCAGAAAGAAGGCCCTGGAATGCCACGGGAGGGCCAGGTCCAGCCAGCCACCCCCTGACACTCACACGCTCCCAAGTCCTGCATGCAGAGGGGACAGTGATTTTTTTTTTAAAGTAGCTTTATGGAATTATAATTAACAGACCAAAAAATTGATCCATTGCAAGGGTAGAGTTGGATGGTTTTTAGGAAGCAATTGTCACCAAAATCCAGTTCTAAAATACTTCCATCCCTCCAGAAAGCTTCCTTGCACCCCTTGGCAGGCAGCCCCTCCCCCAGCCTCAGGAAACTACTGACCTGCTTTGTGTCTCTGTCGTTTTACCTTTCCTAGAAATTTCATATATGTGAAATCGTGCAATATAATCTGGCTTCTTCCACTTAATGTAATATTTTTGAGTTCCACCAATATTGTTGCATGAAGCAGGAGCCCAGTCCCTTGTATAACCAGGTAGTGTTTCATTATATGGATCCACTACATCTGCTTATTCTGTCACCTGTTGATGGACATTTGGGTTGTTTCCAGTTTTTTACTGTTAATATTATGAATAATGTGGTTAGGAACATTAGTCTACAAGTCTTTGTCTGAATGTATGTTTTCATTTCTCTTGGTTAAACACCTAGGAGTAGAATTGCTGGGTCATATGGTAAGACTACATTTAACTTTTTAAGAAACTGCCAAATAGTTTTCCAAAGTTGCTGCAGCATTTTACATTCCTGCCAGCCATGTGGGAGGCTCCCCATTATCCACACCCCCACCAGCATGGCCACCATGTTCCTGTCTTCCCCCTTTTCCGAGGAGCCCTTGGCTCTGGCCTCTTTCTCCATTCTGGACGCTAAAGTCCCACTTAAGAAGTTGCCCCGACATCTGCTGCCCCACATTTAATCCACATAGGGAAGTCTTTAAAATTAAATTAGTTGCAACATTTAAATGCAAGGAAGGCTCACATTAAGATCCAGATGTTCAGCTATTCTTGAAAACTTAGAGGTGCTGGTAACTGGAGGTGCCAATTTCTGGTTGGCAGCAGTCAGCTGGAGCTGAGTAGCTTATGGCCCAGTCCTCCCATGCCCACCCGAGCCACCCCCTACTCTCTCTCCATCACTGAGGTTGGCACTGATTGCCATTTGCCCCACTGTTTGATTGAGCATTAGGTTAGAATAAATGAAATCTCTCTTCTTTATTAATATATATTAGTTGTACATATTCTTGGGGTACATGTGATATTTTGATACCTGTATACATGTGTAATGATCAAGTCCAGGTAACTGAGATATCCCTCATCTCAGACATTTATCTTTTCCTTGTGTTGGGAACATTACCAATCTTCTTTTCCGGCTATTATGAAATATACAATAAACGATTGTTAATTATGATTTCTCAGCTTACTATTGGATACTAGAATTTATTCCTTCCAGCTAACTGTATTTTTGTACCCCTTAACCAACCAAATTAAATATTTCTTAAACTCACATGTCTATCAAAATTGGGAAGCAAAACAATCCTGGAGAATCATGTATTTCAGGAAAAAATGGGAGAAAACAAAATTTCCTTGTGAAAGTAAAATCACTCGCTGTGTTTGATGCACCTGCTCTGGTTCACACACTTGGATTCTCTACCAGCAGGCATTTGAGTGTGATTGCTGGCTCTAAGCCTTAATTACTTCTTTCTTCCAACAAATATGCACTGAGCGCCTCCTTGTGCCAGGAAACCTTGGTGCTGGGAACACAGCCGTGAATAATGTCAAGTTCCTGTTTGCAGGGCACAGACATTCTGGTGGGGAGGAAGAGGGTAAGCAGAATGTGAGTTGGGTGGGGTTAAGAGTTAAGAAGACAAAGCAGGGTGAAGACACAGAGAAGGGGGGACTCTTTAAAATGAGGGTGGCCAGGAAAGGCCTATCTGAGGTGGTGCCTTGGAGCTGAGGCCAGAATGTGGTGAAGGAGTGAGCTGTTTGGATATCTAGGAGAAGAACATTCCCCATCCCAGGGCCTGGGAAGAATTTTTACTTGATTACTTTGTTTTAATCAGGCAAAAGAATATCCAAAACAAATTCTATCCTGCCAATACCTTACCTGGCAGCCTCAGGAAAGCTAAGGAAGTGGATGGCATCTCAGACAGGAGCTGCCAGTTAACAAACCTCTTACTATGTGACAGTGGCTTTGCATATATCACATCTAATCCTCAAAACCAATATTGTATGCCCTAAAAGGTATACAATATTATCCCCATTTGCAGATGGGGAAGACTGAGAATTGAGCAACTCCCCCTCAATCGGAAAAGAGGGTGCTGGGATAAAAACCACCCTGGCAAGATCACCTGGCAGCCCTGCCCTCCAGTGGGATGGCTCCACACTCAGCACCTCTCTGCCCCTCTGCATCCCTCTCCTGCCCTTGTCCTCTGGCTTCCTTCCCACAGCTGCCTTAATCTGTCTCCTCTCTTTCTTTTCAACCTTCCTCTCTTATTCTTCTGTAATTCCTGTTTTTGCTTTAGATTGTAACAGTTATATTCCACTTAAGAGACAGAAACTACACACATCATTTTAACAGAGAAAATTTTATATGAAGAATTGTGAGCCGTCATTGAAGAACTGCAGGGGCAACTTCAGGAAGCAGCATACTGTGCCCACTGGAGTATTGAGGGCACGGTGGGGTTGGCGCTGGGGATGCCAGGGGACATTCAAAGTCAAACTGCTGCCACCTGAACCAGCTGCCACTGACGGCAGGAAGAGGTGTCGTTGGGGTGGCGTTGACAAGAACAGGAAGAGAAGCAGGAACAGAACATTGAAACAGAAGGCAAAGTAAAAGCAGGAAGAGAGGGAACAGGAAGCAAAGCAGGGACAGGAAGTAATGCAGGAACAGGAAGCGGAGCAGGAAGTAAAGCAAGAACAGAAAATGAAGCAGGAATAGGAAGTGAAGCAGGAACAGGAAGCGAAGTAGGAACAGGAAGTAGAGCAGGAGCCAGAAACTGACAGGAAGGAGCAAGCCTGCCCTCCCCACTGCAGCCGCGTGGCCTTCCCCAGCACCCCGGGTTGGTGGCACCCATCACGGAGCCACTGGCCAGGCCAGAGTGTGGCTCCTGAGTCCCAGCCCAGCCCAGAAAGCAGAGCATGGCAGGCTTTGCTGCTATTGGAGTTGGAAGATGACAGCTCATGACCAGCATGCACACGACAACAGGAGGGGCCACCAAATGGAAGAGCTGCTTCAAGATTTAAAGAGAAGCACCAGTGCCCACAATGCCCCATGCCTTGTGTTTGTAAAAGCAGCTTAAAGTGTGGGGAAGAACAACTAAAGCTTATTGGGTGCCTAATGTGTGCCAGGTGCTGTTTTAAATCCTTGATGGAGCTTAACTCAGCTAGTCCCCTAACACCACCATGAGGTAAGTATTATTAATACTATTGTCCCATTTCATACATGGAGAAACTGAGGTATGGAGGTTGAATCAGGCTCCAAGATCACTCCAGGTCTGGGACTCGGGTGAGGAAAGTGAAGCTCCCGGGACACAGACTTTAAAAGAAGCTCCCTCTCAGGGGTCGGCCTGAATGAGCACAACCCCTGAAATTCTGCACCCCACTCCCCTAACCCTAGGCCCAGCTCTGGGTCACACAGCTAGTAAGTGGCAGATACAGAATTTAAACTAAAGCAGTCTGGCTCCAGACTCCCTGCTCAGAATCACATATTAAGTTTATCAAATATCTTGAGTTTAACACAGTCCAGTATATGGCACAAGAATATACATATACAAAAGCTGATTAAACATGGCCACATTCCATCATCTGCACATGAATTGTCCGTTTCAATAATAGGATTAAAGGTTGACCTACCTTTAATCCCAGGATGGCTTTCCTCCTAGTACCTCACCTGCTACAGGGATATTTTCCACCACATCACTCCCCACCCTCGTTTATTAGGGAAACTGGTTTTGAAATTGGCTTCAGCCAAAGGTAAATTAAAAATCATACAGTAACTTCAAAAGTTTTGTTTTTAAGTTTTCATGCTTTATTTTCCACCAACACCACCATTTCAGTGTACAAAAGTAGGTTCCAAACTACCAATGTGTGATCTAACACAACCCCAAATAAGTCTGAGGACTGGTCTCAACATCCCTGGTCCAGTCCACAGTAAAACCAGGTGGATTTTTCCTCTGAGATGCCAGGTCTCCAAATAGGCCCTGTGAAGCCTGGCGCATGCTGCATTTGTTCCTAGCAGGCCTTGGACATGACCTTCCATGATCCATTAACTTGTTATTCACAAGGAAAGGCAATTTTCCTCTCACTGAAATAGTTCATTTTGTCATGAAGGAACAGAGAAAATTGGAACAGGAAAATTGAATCAAACTAAGATGTGCTTCATCTGCTAGAACCGTCTGTGAACATTTAACAGATGAGAGCCCAGGAAGAAATAAGGCTTTGAGTAAATGGTGCCAATTTTGCCCTACTGCCCCTGAAGACCTTCATCTCCCTCCAAATCTTCCAAAAGGGCAATGGTTGCCAGATATTTAAACATATTAATATCTTTAAGTGAGTTTTTAAGGCCATGAAAGTGTGGTTGTTTGATAACCCTAGAAGATAAGTACTTCTCATTTCCCTGACAGCAAATGGGCTTCTGCCAGGGCATTGCTGGTTTGGAAATCCTAGAACAGGTCTGCAAAGGGAACTACTAGGTCAGCAAGCACAATTCACATGTGTTGTCATGAACTCTCAGTACATGCCACTTCTGAGGATGAGACGACAAAGCTCAGAGTCTGGCACTTCCGACTCAGGGTGGGTCCACCTAGGGGGTCTGCTCTACTTCCTGCACGATTCCAGTCAGCTCCCTGTAATGTCACCCTGGGAGGACTTCAGGCACTAGCTAATCCAATATTCTGCTTGCATATGGAGAGACTGAGGCCTAAAGAAGAAAGCTAAGAAAAGACATACCAGACGTCATCAAAGCTACAATGATTGGAAGATGTACCATTCTTTAATGTATGAAGATGAGACAGAAGACACAGAAATTACAACTACAACTTGCCAGTGATTGTAAAATTCATCTCCATTTCTCACATGATAAACCGTGAGGGGAAGTGTGTGTGTCTTAGACTCCGTGAAATCTGGTCATGTGGATTATCTGAGTCAACCTTATCCATAGATGGAGCAGGCAGTGAAAGAAAAGGGTGTCATAGATCTGAAATTGTGCCGTGAAAGATTCATTTCTTTGCAGTAAAGTTGGCATCTCCCTGTCCAAATGAAAATACACCCCAGATAGATGCTTTCCACTCACAGCACCCCCCAGCCCAGCTTCTTCCTCTGTGGAGACACCTGGATTCTTGTCCCCCTGTCCCAGCCAGCCCTTCTTGCTCGACACTGAGCTGGTCACTCCCCCGCCCAGGCTTCTGTGTACACACTGCCCGTACGCCTTGCCCTGTCCTCCCCCAGCCTGCTGCCTCCACCTGACTCTAGTTTCTATCTTTACAATCATATATATGGACCTCAAAGAGAAAAAACAAAAAACACTAACAAGATCAGTGGTATTGGCTGGAAGAGGGAAATGGTGGTCTCAATCCTGCAGCTTTGCTATGTCACTTTATTCAGTGCTGCACCTGCCGTGTGCTGGCCTCAGCCTCTCTCTCTGGCTCCAGCACCAGCTCTATGATGTGTGGGGCCAAGTTAAAGTGAAAATATGGAGCCCTTTGTTCAAAAAGCAGGGAAAAAGTGCTGTTAAAGGCAGTAAAATATAAAAGTTTTTCCTTTCTTCCACCATCTCTCTCGAAACCTGTTTTTATTTGCTGTTTAATGCCATGTTCCCTCAGATATAGGAATACTGGTGAGGTAAGCACAGATTTTCCCTAGTTTTTGAGGATCCCCTCCTGTGACTCAGTGTGCAGCCCACACTGACAGATTCCACCTCTTGCCAGCCACCTGACCCAACAACAGTGGCCAGGCCAGGTATGGGGAAGTTAATCTCCCCTCCTGTGGACCCACTGCCCCCACCCACACTGCACAGTGACCCCAAAGGTTTCCTGGCTTCCACGGGTTTTTTAGTGGACATCTTGGTTTGTTTCCTCCTGAGCACCTGTTTCCCCACCTCTGCTAACAGCTCTCTGAGTTTCTACTGGGGAGCTACCCCCTCCACTTGCAGTGTGCATTACTGGGTGGAGCAGTCCCCACCCACCATGGCGCCCACCTCAGAGGGCCCTGGAGGAAGACTTGAAGGCAGCCTCAACTTTAGAGGCCTCCTCACCCACATACAGGTCCATCAGCAGAGGACGGAAGCTTTCCTGGCTCAAGGTGGCTGAGCACAACCTCTGTCAAGCTATCAGCTGACTACTAACCTGTGCAGACAAAGAGACAACCCCTAGGAATGCAGACTTAAAAACAAGGAATTAAAAAAAAAAAAATGGATCAGGGACACCAACAGCTGCACACCATAAAGACAGATTTCACATTTAGCTCAGGCAAGTTAATGAACAAAGGAACAAAGAAATGAACAAACAAAAATATAGCAACAATAATCATTGTATGAGGGATCAGATTTCAGAATCACTATATTATCTAAAATGTTCAGTTTAAAACGAAAAAAATTATGATATATGCAAAGAAACATGAAGGTGGGACCCACACTCGGGAAAAAAGCAGTGAATAGAAACTGTCTCTCAGTGTCTCCAGATTTTTGATTTAGCAGATAAAGACTTCAAAGCAGCTATTATAAATATGATCAAAGAACTGAAGGAAATGATATTTAAAGTATTAAAATTATAACAATAATAAATCAACAAATAGAGATTCTCAAGTACACTGAACTTTTTTAAAAAAGAACCAAGTGAAATTTCTAGAGTTGGAAAGTATGACAACCAAAATGGAAACACTCACTAGAAGAGTTCAACAGTAGATTCACGACGGTAGAGGAAAAAATTGGTGAACCTGAAGTTAGATCAACAGAAATTATCCAACATTAAGGACAGAAAGAAAAAATACTTAAAAATGAACAGAACCTCAGAGGCGTGCAGGACAACATCAAACATGCTGATACACACGTCATGGGGGCACCAGAAGGAAAGAGAAAGGGGCAGGAAAAATATGTGAAGAAATAATGGCCAAAAACTTCCTAAACTTAATGAAAAACAAACTATGCAGAGATCAGACTTTGAAAGAAAAAGGGAAAACCTTGAAAGCAGCAAGAGAAAATCACTGTCACATACACGGGAGCATCAGGATGACTAACGGCCGAATTCCCACATGGAACATCGCAGGAGAGAAAGCAGTGGGGTGACATATTCAAGGGGCTGGAAGAAGAAACAGGACTGTAGACCAAGGATTGCATATCCAGCAAAAGTATCCTCCAAAACTGACAGTGAAATTGAAAAATTCTCAGATAAAAAAAGACTGAGACGATCCGTTGCTCACAAACCTGCCTTACAAGAAATACAGGAAGTCCTTCGGGCTGAAAGAAAACAAGTCCAGACGGTGATTCGAGACCACAGGAAGCAATGGAGACCACCAGAAATGGTGACTATCTGTGTTAATATAAAAGACTCTGTAAATATATTTTCTCCTTTATTCTCTTAACTTCTTCAGAAGACATAAGATTGTGTAAGAGCACAATTTTATCCAGAATACATGAAGAACTCTTATTGTTCAAAAATAAGACAACCGAATTTAAAATGTGCAAAAGATTTGAGGGACTATTTCACTAAAAAAAAGGCATATAAATGGCTAATAAGCACATGGAAAGATGTCAGCATCATTAATCAGTAAGGAAATGCAAATTAAAACCCAAATGAGACACCACTCCACACCCACTAGCAGATAAGACAATGCCACGAGTTGGTGAGGACGTGGAGAAACTGGAACCCTCACGCATTGCTTGGGAGTAAAATGGTACAGCATTTGGAAAAACAGTTCGTTTGTTTCTTAAAAAGCTAAACATAAATTTACATATGACCCAGTAATTCTACTCCCAGGAATCTACCGAAGAGAAATGAAAACATATGTCCACAGAAACACACGTACACAAATGTTCATCACAGCTGAAACTGACAACAGTCCAAACGCCCATGGTGAATGGATGAAGTGTGGTATGCTCCTGCAATAAAGCATATTCAGCAGTGAAAAGGAGCAAACTACTGATGCCGGCTACAAATGGATGGACCTCAATAACATGATGCTAAGTGAGAGAAGCCAGATGTAAAAGACTGCTTCATCTATGATCCCATTTATATGAAATGTCCAGAAAAGACAAATTTACGAAGAGAAAGCACTGCCAGTGGTCACCTAACGCTGGAGTGGAAGCAGGGATTGACAGCAGATGGGCATGAAAGAACTTTTTGGGTGATGAAAATGTTCTGGAATAGGAAGGTTGTGACAGTTACACGACTCCATAAATTTACTAAAAATCATAAAATTAGAGTTAAAATGGACAAATTTATGGTAGATTATACCTCAATAAAGCATTTTTTTTAAAAAAATGAAAGTATGGCAGGCAACATCCACCCCCTCACTCCAGGCCTCCCTCCCATTGCCTGGCCAGACCTGCCCCCGCCTCTCACCTAAGCCTGAGCCCACGCACTGCCTTCCTGCCCCCAGGCCTGAATCGGCACCTGCAGCTGCCACCTGACTCAAGTCTCTCCACTGCCCCTGGATGCTGAGCCTGACGCAGATGGGAAATTCATCACTTTCTGAACATTGTCAGTCTTCCCGCTGACGACCACAGTCTTGTATTCGACTCTCACAGGGCAACCCACCTTTGGAAACTAAATAGGACACACTAAAAGGACAGTTTGCAAAGAAATACAACAGGTCAACCATCGCTTTGTTAGGTATTCTGCATTTATAGAAGATTGTGCCCCAGGAGAGTTTTCCACAGTGAACTCTGCCGAGGATACAATCATGGGAAGGTTCTCTGGGCTTCTCCACCCCCACCCCTCCTTTTCACAGACCAGGAGCTGAGGCCCCCGAGGCTGAGGTCACACCACGGCAGGGCCAGCCCCCTGCCCCTCTGTGCCGCCCTCTCTGGAACTTCCCCCTTTCACGAAGCCAGAGGCCCTAACTATTTCCTACAGTTTAGGAATTTGCTCTCTTGTTCAAAGGATACAAGTCAGAAAATGATGACTGCATGTTGCCTTGAATTTATCCTACTGCTCACATTTTAAAAAACAAACAAGGCTATACACATCGCATTCTGAACACCTCCTGCCGCTTGTTTCCTGCTAGACACTTTGAACACATGGCATTCGTTTCTAGCTCTTCCTGATGTCAGCAGGACCAGACACCTCTCAGACGGTTCTGGCCGAGTTTAAGCCCCGTGCCTTACTCCACCCCTTCCACGCCACACCCCCTGAAACTAATTTTAACAAAACATTAAAACCAGAACTTTCAAACTATACTACAAGGCTATAGTAACCAAAACTGCATGGTATTGGCACAAGAACAGAGACGTAGACCAATGGAACAGGACTGAGAACGCAAATATAAAACCAACCTCATACAGTCACCTGATCTTTGACAAATTAAAAAAAAACGTACACTGGGGAAAAGATTCCCTATTCAACAAATGGTGCTGGGAAAACTGGAGGGTCATATGTAGAAGACTGAAACTGGACCCACACCTCTCACCTCTCACAAAAATCAACTCACAATGGATAACAGATCTAAACCTAAGACATGAAACCATAAGAATTCTCGAAGAAAACGTTGGAAAAACTCTTATGGACATTGGCCTACGCAAAGAATTTATGAAGAAGACCCCCAAAGCAATCACAGCAGCAACAAAAATAAATACATGGGACCTGATCAAATTAAAAAGCTTCTGCACAGCCAAGGAAATTATCACTAGAGTGAACAGACAACCTACAGAATGGGAGAAAATATTTGCATGCTACACCTCTGATAAAGGGCTGATAACCAGAATCTATACAGAACTTAGGAAAATCAACAAGAAAAAATCAAACAACCCTATTGAAAAATGGGCAAAGGACATGAACAGAAACTTTTCCAAAGAAGACAGAATAATGGCCAGCAAACATATAAAAAATTGCTCAACTTCTCTAATCATCAAGGAAATGCAAATCAAAACCACCATGAGATATCACTTAACTCCAGTGAGATTGGCTCATATTAAAAAATC
Source organism: Daubentonia madagascariensis (assembly GCA_023783475.1). Taxonomy (NCBI): domain Eukaryota; kingdom Metazoa; phylum Chordata; class Mammalia; order Primates; family Daubentoniidae; genus Daubentonia; species Daubentonia madagascariensis. The sequence continues at coordinate 22,907,013 of JAKFHU010001262.1, forward strand.
CCCAAACAACAAATGTTGGTGGGGATGTGGACAGATAGGAACACTCATACACTGCTGGTGGGACTGCAAATTAGAACAACCACTATGGAAAGTAATATGGAGATACCTCAAAGAATTAAAAGTAGAATTACCATTTGACCCAGCAATCCCACTACTGGGTATTTACCCAAAGGAAAAAAAGACATTCTATAATAAAGACATCTGCTCACGAATGTTTATAGCAGCATAATTCACAATTGCAAAGATGTGGAAACATCCCAGGTGCCCATCAATACACGAGTGGATTAATAAAATGTGGTATATGTATACCATGGAGTATTACTCAGCAATAAGGAACAATAGTGAATTAACACATCTGGTATTATCCTGGGTGGCGCTAGAGCCCATTCTTTGAAGCGAAGTGTCACAGGAATGGAAAAACAAGCACCACTGGTACTCACCGTCAAATTGGTACTAACTGATCAACACTTACATCACACAGGGCAATAATATTCATCAGGGGGCAGGCAGGTGGGAGGGGGGTGGAGGGGATGGGAAAAACTCTCACTGAATGGATGTGGGGAGCAGTTTGGGGGATGACCACGATTGTAGCTCTGACACGGGCAGTGCATGGGCAATATATATAACCAAAGTGGTGTACCCCCATAATATTCTGAAATAAAAAAATTAAAAAAAAATTAAAAAAACCCCAGAACTTAATAAAATAAATGTTGTGTGATGTTTCCTAGTACTTACCGTGTTGATTTTGTAATCTGTAAAACTAACTGGAAAAATCAACGTTGGACGTCTCAGCCGCCCTTGAGAGATGGGGTTTTTCTACCCATTTAAAGAACTGCTCCTCATATCATCTGTTCTTTCCACGAAGACTTGTGTCTGTATTAATCGACGAGTGAGTTTTGTTGTGTTAACTAAAATAGCAGCTAAGGAGCCAAATCACTGCTCATGGGGAGAAAAGCCTCGGTGACTACACTGGTGCCTGCGCTGGCGCTGACAGAGCACAGGTCAGAGTGCGGCTGCCTGCGCAGGGGAACTGGCCCCAGCCCTGCCTCTCCCAGGGCTCTGCTGTCACCAGCACAGGGGACTCAGCACAGCGGGGGGCATCTCCAGGCCTCTCCCCAACCCTCCCACGTCCCTGCTGTCGACATGCAAACTTTCTAGTTTGAATTCCATCTCCATTTAATCCATTTTTTACTCTCGTGGAAGAATGTGACTTTAGATTCACTGAAGAAATTCATAAGAAGTCATTTAGGTGACATTTTTTTTTCTTTAAAAAATATAAACAAAAGAACTAAAGTATTGAATGTGCATGTGAAGATGGTGATTTGAAAGGAAATTCATTGTGGAAGAAATATAGGAATATGAGAATAAAATTAATGTATGGCGATTAACCTCCATGAATTAATTTTCTCCAGGACTATCTTATTTGTCTTTCTTTAAAATTCTGGTTTTTGGGCCAGGCACAGGGGCTCACGCCTGTAATCCTAGCACTCTGGGAGGCCAAGGCAGGTGGATTGCTTGAGCTCAGGAGTTCAAAACAAGCCTGAGCAAGAGTGAGACCTCATCTCCACCAAAAATAGGAACAAAAAATCAGCCGTGTGTCTTGGCGCATGCCTGTAGTCTCAGCTACTGGGGAGGCTGAGGCAGGAGGATCACTTGAGCCCAAGGAGCTGGAGGTTGCAGTGAGCTATGATGACACCACTGCACTCCAGCCTGGGCAACAGAGTGAGGACTCTGTCTCAACAACAACAAAAAAAAGAGTTAAAATTCTGATTTTTGAATACCACTTTCCAACATGGTTAGAATTCAGTAAGGGTTAAGGAATTAAAAAAAATTCAACTTAAGGCCTGGCACAGTGGCTCATGCCTGTAATCCCAGCACTTTGGGAGGCTGAGGCAGGAGAATTGCTTGAGGCCAGGAGTTTGAGACCAGCCTGGGCAACACAGTGAGAGACTCCATCTCTATTGAAAGAAAGAAAAAGAAATTCCACTTAATATGAAAGACTCTGAAAGAGGATTAAGAATAGAGGATAGATAACTCAGAAAATGGTGGGAGGAGGACTCGCCCCCACCAATAAATATTAATGGGAACATGTCAAATTGCCATAAGAATTCAAACCAATTGACTTTAAGATACACCCCAAATTTGTTGAATTAGCGTTTGTTACAAATAGCAAGAATTCAGGTGAGTTCCTTCTTACATGGTACTGACACTTGAGCCATGAACAATAGAAGCCTGTAATAACAATAAATAAAATAATCAAAAAAATTATCAGAAACATCTCAAATCACTCACATTATACATAACAGCCACACACAAGAGTAATTTTCTTAGTATAACAATTTATTAATGGATATGCAATAAAATATCTCCCCAAAAATCTTTCCAGAAATGACAAGGCAGAAAGTAAATATTTCTTTTTTGCTTCTCTGGAAATTTTTTTAATGTAAACATGAAATATTTGAAGAAATGATTAAAAAAAGTAACAAATGAATCTGTAAATATATTTTTAAAAATCTGATTTCAAATAGTAGGTACATGAGGCTTAGATATACAAACATGTCATTGGATAAATGACTTAAATATCTAAATATAAATCAAAAAACATTTCCATAACTTCAACTATAAAAACACAAATTAAGTAGTTCAAATCTAGGAAGAACAACGTGAAAAAATACAATGAGAAGTATTATGGGAGGTGAGGACTAATATGATTAAACTTGAAGTGGGATGTAAATGCAGACAGGTTCTCAAGAGCACAAAAGCCCTCCACATGTGGACATGATTATACAAATAGACGCGTAAAAGTCTTATCAGTACAAGCATGATATTTAAATACTTAAATACCCTTCAAGACAAGTTATACCTTCAGCTTAACCACAAATCATTGAGCATATACTACTGACAGGCTATTTAAAGGCCAAAAAAAAAAAAAAACCACACATATATGTGTGTGTATGTGTATATATATATACATATGTCAGAGCCAGAATATTCCTATAGTAATTCTGAGTACACAGGGATGATCAGGAAGTAATAAAACGCTAAATACAGACTTGGGTCTAAGCTGAACAGTTGGATATATAAGTTACGAACGAGTGAAATTCATAATTATATTAAATAAGGAACACAGTTTCTAAACTGTCCAGTACTATCCAGACTTATTGTTTGGAATCAAGCATAGCTACATTAGTTTCAAACCAAACAACGCTAAAATATAGCCACATGCTTACACAATCACATACAGGAGTAACAAGAGTTAACTATATTTTAAGTATCCTTCGCATATTCATTTAGAATTCTGACTAGTTACTATCTTAATAGATGTCCATTCTCTAGTTCATACATATTATAAACTAAAAATAAATCATATTATTATATTAAAAACAATGAGCAATAAAAATGTTTAATTATCATAGATTCCTATAAACTTTGGGAATTAACTTTTAAAGTTCAGCAGAATATTAGGTACTTAACAAGAACATTTAAGTGATCTGTACAATAATTTAAATTTATAAGAATTACTTAATGTCTAGGAATAATTTCCTTGAGTTTAGAGAGTACTAAATCTCGGTTTCATCATCTTAAATTCAGACTTTATAAATGTAAACAGGGAAACACAAACCTTATATTTAGTGAACAAAGAAGAGGCCATTGTCTTTATAGTGCAGTAACTAATTATTTATTATCCTGCGTAATAGAACAGGTAGAAATGGAGCTAAATAAATCGAGACTTCTGGAGGGTATCAGGTGCATTTCAACTTTATCAATCAATGTTAACAGAAGGCACTTGAAAGCATTTTTGCGGGGCTTTGCAACCAATGTTTTCTATGACAACGGCAAACTTTGTAAACAACTGTACAAAGATGGTTCTAATATCATGAAGTTTCCTATTCCATTCAAAAGGTGATATTTAGTACATAAAATGGGGTAAATTAAGATGTTTAATATATTAAACAATTTATAAACATTAAAATTACAGATATCTTACAAAACAGCTCTGTGATAAAAATTATTTCAAACAATAAGTAAACACAAATTAAACACAGTACAAAATGTCTCTTAATGAGCACATATTAGCTGGGAGAAGGGGAGGAAAGAAAGTCTTAGACTTGAAATCTAATAGCTTCACAACATAAAGTATTCCTAATTAAATTTCACATACATTTTTAACACTGAAATATTTAAAAAATTGAAATTTTCAATAATTCCTTATTTCAAGGCCATGGAAACGAGTTTCACATTGTTAAAAGTTTTACGGCGTGTTATTTAGGTCCAAAGACATTTGAGTTCACTCATCATATCCATTCTGCTCACAGTGTTTTCACTGGACTATACATTCTGTTGGGCTTTCTCCTTAAATTCATTAATTAAAAAGTCAGCACCCAGTGCCATGCCACAATGTCTAAGATTCATTCATGAAATGACAGGACATTGATTTTGTTGCAGATGTGGTCTGAGTCTCCAAGGATAAACAGCTCTTGGGATACTGTTGCTATGACAATGTTGTTGCTAGGATAATTCCAAGGATCACAAGCAATATAATTACACAAATAATAATGAACATCATTTTCTGCAAGATAAAGAAAAACATTAATTTGCAATGTATCAAAGAAATCAACAATGTCATCTGCTGACAAAATCCCTCTGGAATTTGGGATAGTTTAAAATATAAGTCCATTATCAAGAAAGAACCTCTCAAGGTCACAGAAAAGGGAGGGCAATAGAAAACTCCAAAGGCAAAGGTTAAGTTCTAGGCACATGTATATTAAATTAAGTTAAACTAATAAATTAAAATATGTGTCATTAAAACAACTATTTGCTCCTAGAAGGAAAAGGCACCATGTGGGCTTATAATAAACACTTTCCTTTGACCATATTAAAATTCCAGAACTGCTCTAAATTGGATGCATCGTGTATCTTTTTAAAACTTTAAATGAAACTATTTCTCATTGGCTGAAAAAATCCTATCTATCCATTTTTTTTACATTTAAGCAAGACAAGGGTGTGTGAGAAACCAACAAGACGTCAGCTCAGTCTTTCGTTGTGCTCACAGCCTGGGAGCAGGGCACACAATAGCATTTGTTGTTGATTTTTTTTTAATTAACAAGCATCCTCACACAATCAACAATTAGACCACCTTTGGCTTAAGAAAACTAGTCTCCAGGAAGCTTGTCTGAGGAAGAAGGGAAGGAAGACACAAAAATGAGCAGCACATCGTGCTGTTCTCTTTTTGAAAAAGCAGAGATTCATCATTTTAAATTACAGTTACCAAATGTATGCCACATTTTTATCTAAGAAATCATATCTGCTGAACCTGGACAGCTCTAAACTGGAATCAGCATGCTGAGTTCTACTGATCACGGCATGGTCCACAGAGATGACATGGCCAGGCCCCAGGGGAGCTGCTGCTGGATATCCCCACTCCTTCAAATTTTAGCTCCTTAAATATTTCCTGGAAAGCCCCAGCCATTCTATCATCCTCTTTACATGTTTTACTATGAACTTTTCTTAGCACCTTTCTAGAGGGACATCTTTTCCTTTGGCCTATAATACCTCCCACGATGCCAACCCGGAGCCCTCACTCCACTCCTGCTCAGGACCTGTGCTCTGATCATGTCTGCCAGCACCTGGTACTTCACCACCTCTGGCTTTCAGAATGGCTGTTGACTACATGGCATTCAGGGTGCAGGAATCCAGGTGGCATCTAATCTCCTAGTGACAGCTCCAACCAAAGGCTTGGGCTTCTCCTTAGTGCAGAAAGTACAGCCTGGGAGTCAATCCAGTTTTGAGTTTAAGTCATGGTTCTACCACCAGCTGTCTCCTTACATATAAAACAGGGTGTCCCCCCCACATGCTGCAGGGTGATGGGGATTAGGATCACCTCTATAACTCAGCCTTTCACCCTGACCCACCCTGCAGGGCAGGCAGGTCTGGTACAGTGTCCAGCCTATAAGAAGAAAATTTGCTATAGGGTGAAAGAACAAATTAAAGTTTTAAAAGCATAAAGACATTAATCACTGCCTTCATGTACAAAAATAACTATTGGGGTGCACTTGGATCTGTTTTTTATGAATGAGGATCATTTTGTGTTCACCCTTATTTACAGGTGCAAGGGTGAAATGGCCAGCCAGCCCAGGGCACAGGCTCAAGCCCTGCCCTCCAGGGGGTCACGGACAGGAGCCCCCTTTTAGTCAACATCAATACTAAGTAGCACCATGAAAAGTAGTGCACTTCACTGGGTCCGTGCTAAAAACTGTGATGTTATCTTTCGTGTAACCACATTAAACCAACCATATATGGCCACTAGGAAAAACTAAGAAAATACATATTTTACAAAGAATTATGAAAATATTGAAAAATACCATTATATTAGTGAAAAAATCACATATACCATTTTTTTTCAGCAGAGCTAAGAGGAAAGAATCAGGAAAGATACATAAACATTCTACCTAATAAAAACAGAACTGCTCAGAGTCCTTTCTACCTTCTAAACACAACACAACATCCCAGAGCTTATCACTGAAATAATTTCAAGTGTCATTTTGTGGCTTGCATAAATGTCAGAACACTAACTCGAAAGCTTCTCACCTGGTAACTGGTAAGTGTAACAGAAATAAATCTTAAAGACTGAAAAGCAGTCATGAAACTTCTGCAAGTTTCCTTTCTGTCTTATAAAGTCTGTGGTCACTTCCACACACAAGAACAAAGTCATCGGGGACAGCTTGTCCCAATCTAGATGCCTGGGGGCACATCACAGTATTCTCATCACAATGATTATGCCAACAGACATTTACAAAGAAATAACTGGTATGTCCCAATTTAATATTCCAGACAGCATTCTAACTTAAGGGTTAATGCAAGAAGGGTGACTCCAATGCATAAGAAAATCAGAAGGAAAACACAAAATCAACTGAAATTTGGGGAAAGGTGATACTCATATAGTAAACAAGAAAATGATCCTTGAAATAAACTGAGTATCTTTTATATTTAGAATCCTTTAATTAAGAATTAACAGGCATGCTAACTAAATACATAGTTTTTGTTTCAATAAGAAAATGTTTTTAAACAAAATAGATGCTGTCAAACAGAAAAGTTTAAGGTGGCTCATGCCTGTAATCCCAGCACTTTGGGAAGTCAAGGTGGGAGGATCGCTTGAGCCCAGGAGTTTAAGACCAGCCTGTGCAACAGAGCGAGACCCTGTCTAAAAAATAAAAAATAAAAAAAAAATAGAAAAGTTCAACAAAGGATTTTAATTTTAGTCAATGTTTTTCTTAACTTTAGATCCATTCTCTCAATTCCGCAGTAAAATGAGTTAGTATATTTTACAAAGTATTAATAACTTTCAGTTGTTGCAATTATTCTAAAAGTTAAAATTTATGACATAAATTAAAATATCGTATGTTAGTTCTTCAACCGAGAATTAATCTCCACTGACACGGCTGTGACACGTAACGGAGGGTAAAGGGTGAAATGGTCTCCCCGACAGAAAGCACCAGGCTGAACAGGCCAAAGAGCTGGTGCCGGCCATGCTGTCACCCTGGAGTGATATAAGAATAAGTAAAATTTTATTATTTTAAGTCTATTAAAATTGGGCAAGCACTATTATTGGTTAATTGTGAAAATGAATAAGTAAATTAGTTAATTAGTTACTTACTGCCACCCTGGCAGACAGGCATGCACACTGGCGTTCTCCACACCATCATTTGCCAACTGCCAAACCAATAATTAGAGCAATTACGACAACCAGAACCACTGACACAGCAACAATTATCCACTTTTTCTGTCAAAGAAAAGCAAGCTGATTACATCATGGTTAATTTCATATTGCCACATTAAAAGACATCCTTCATTTAAAGTAAAATAATCCGTAAAAACTCATTTTAAAAATCTAAGTTACAGGACATCTGCTTAATCCTGTTTGGCAATTTTTAGTTCTCAAAAAGAGTGACTTTTAGTTTAATAAAATCAGACTACTTGGAGATAAAGTGCTATCTAACTCTTAGAATATTAGGTTTCATCAATGGGGGAGCAACATGATCGTATTATTTTGGTACCTTTGGGTGGACTGAGACACACAGTTAATTTTCACACATACAGACGTGCATAGCCAGCTTGGCAGACTGAGAACCTCACCATCCAAGCAGGACATTTATGCGCCCATGGTGCTCGCCTTGTGCTTTTTGTCTGGGTGCTGCTGGTGGATACATCCTTCGATGCTCCTGACAGATCACATGGAAAACAACCCCTGAGGCCCACACACAGCTTCCCTGGGAATGAGCACAGGATGCCAGGGTGGGGATGACCAACGTCGGGAGCAGATGCGGCAGGAGAGCAGACAGCAGCAGGGTGACACGTGGGACCGGCAGGGTGGCTTTAGTTCTCAAGCATTTCATCAAAAAGGCAGCGATAACTTCTGAGACAGTCATCATGTATTGGGCCAGTTTACACTCTGGTGAGTGCAGACCCTAAGCACCCTACAAAGCCAGACTGACGCGTCAGAGGGGTAAGATGAAAATATATCATATCCTCCATCTTTCTTCTGTGTAAAACCAGTGAATTTTCGCTAAAATTTCCACTGGATTGACACACTTAGGTCATGGAGAAAAGGAAGGGAACTGCCTTTTTTAATGAGAGTCAACTTTGTGACTGGAACTAAGCTGAGCACTTTATATATGTATCTTATCACCTAAATTTACATTAAGGGTCAATGTTTTAAGAAGCAATCACACAAAATAATGTGAGAAACAACGTCTTATATTTCAATGAACATATTTAGACATGCCCCAGGCAACAGAGAGTAATGCGCTTTGTGGCTGCTATGATGGTCCAGACACACCCTACGTGAGAGTGCCCACGAACAGTCATCTACAGGTGGATCTGCACACACAGTCTGACACCGTGAAAATGTCTCTCCTGCTGACCCCACATGTAAACATTCCCTGACCTGCACTGAGCTGTCAGCCTCTGAGAAAGGTACAGTCCTCTTCAGCAAGGTGTGGATGACAAGCAGCGGCTTGTTGCCGTGTGTCAGTCTCCCTCCACACTGCAGGGACAATGACGGACTGTCGGACAAGGACACACAAGATTCATGGAGTTTCCTAACCCCTTAGAACGTAATTTGTAGTTTCATAATTTTCTTGGAAGAACTTTCATTCACATACGACACTCTTAAGATTCAGATAAAGATACTGAAGCTCATTTACAAAGCTCACATCCTCAGCATCCCTGCACATTAACAAAAGGAGGTGCCAATGTAGATAATCCATCTCTCAAAATTCAGAGGCAATAGGAAAAAATGCCTAAGTTAGTAAAGTAAGTTTTAAATTTTGGCCCCAGTAACAAAAACAAACAAACAAACAAAAATCACACCAGATTCCCTTAACCCTTTGGAATGCAAAGTACATGGACCTTAAGCCAGATTCCATTCCTTTAAGGGTCTCTTTAAGTGGGTGCTATGTAAGATCTGAGGTCCATAGGCACAAATAATGCTCTTCCTTCCTCCAAACCAAAGAATTAGCAAATAACCTAAACAAAGAATAAATGTTCATTGCATAAAATGTGTAAGCAACAATTTTTAGATTTCCAATCCCATCAGTTTTGTAACTACCTCCAAATAATGACCCAAGAAACAGAACTCTAAAATTCAAACTCCTCCAACCTAGAAAATGGAAATAGCACTGACTTATGGTTGTGAAGGGTTTTAATTACTTAGAACACTGAACGGTTTATACGCAACTTAATTTATCTAATAAAGTTTTATAATTTTTAGCAAAAAGAATTATTTCAGTTTTAAAACAAAACATTTATTTAAGGAATTCTTATTTCTTGAAATACCTTTTAGGCAGGCTTACATTAATGTATTACAACTTGAAACCAAATGAAAAGAAAAACACACTTTAATTCTTTAAAGCCAAACTCACCCTTCTCGCTTTGCTGCGATATTTAACAGCTTTTTTAGTTTCTTCTTTAGCATGTTCTACATAGTCTGTGGCATTCATAACGTTTTTTTCTATGTTGTTGATCATTTCACCCTTAAAATGAAAAGTTTCAAACTTAGAAAACATTTCAAATGACTTAATTATGTATCTTAAGACAACCACATAACAAAGTTTCTGTATAAACATAATGTGCATGTAATGTATACTGAATTTTCTTTCACATTTACAAAAAGGTAAAAAGTGAGACCATTTATAAATGTGCCAAATATCAAAGCAATCAAAATTCAATCTATATTTTAAAAAGAACTAAAAGGAATGGGCAAAAAGGTTGGTAATTAAAGGCATATCAAGTCGACTTTGAGATATGCTTTAATGTGAGCATGTCTTACAAATGACCACAATGAAGGAAGGCAGTGAGCTTTAGGTGAAATGAATATTTACTGTTATGCACAAACAGACAATACACAAAGAATGACATCTTTTCTAACATGTAGAAAACTGTTATTATTTCTTTAAAATATCAGTAAACTAAGGATAGCTTATGTCTGACACTAAGTTGACTAATTTAATGAGCAGAAATGTAAACTGAAGTGACTCCAGTGAAGTGTTAGGGAGAAAACACAGTACCTGGTTCTCTGTCCACCAGCAGACAGACTCTGCAGCAGTGAAGAGTAAAGTGGTGAAGAATGACGGACAGTTAACTTACTTGTTCACAAACTTGAACTTACTAGTACGTTTTGACTATACACATATTTTGAATTATATGAGTCAATACAATGCGATGCTAATAGACTTGTAAAATGAAACAGTGAAACAAAGCTGAGAATGCAGCCATCTCTCTAATGGAGCTCAATGCAATGTACATGGTGTAGAACAACTATAAAGTCTAAGGTACTATAAAACCTTCAGTAATGACAAAATAATCCACTATTCTTACTACCTAGGTGGTTTTCTTTGGAATACTTCCTAAAAATAAGAAACTGGCAGTAATCCCAGCTCTCTACTTCCTGCATCCTGCATGGCAATGAGTCCACCCCAAACAGAAAGGAGCAAAACTGTCCCATCCCCGTGTGGTGTCAGTTTCCTCTAGCAGACGCCGGTACCTGGCCCCCACATAAAAAAAAATCTGCCATACTGTCCCTCACAATGAAGTGTTATTTAAAAGGTTAATGAAGCATGTGGGAGTGAACTCTGCATGTGGAGGGATGTCCTAGCCCACCTCGCATAATCCAGGCAATGTCAGAAAGTGAGCCCATCGGACTGGAACCCTCCTTCTTAGAGGACAGTTCCAGCCGCAACAGATCGTGAACCTCCCAGGAGGGTGAGGGAATGATTTACTGGGCTGGTTTGACAAGAACATTTCCACTTCACCTGCTGGTTAGCTGAATTCCACCCAGACACCGAACCCACAAATGATGGAGTCCTAGCCCCACACAGTACTAGGAAAACCACGGGAGGACCTTATTTGGAGTCACAAGAGCAAGGGTGAACATATCCACACACCTAAAAGATACACACCGTCTTGTGTTTCACACTGAATTTTATATACTTTTTAAAATTGCATTAACTCTGCAGCTCTGTCAGAAAGGTCTTCCCACACCACCTCTCCCAGCCTGTGTCACTATATAGGCCAAGAGCACCATGTTAATGGATAAACTTTCCTTTGTGTCACAGATGGAGCCCTCTGGGGCTTGTTCTTTTAGATATTTCTCCCAATTATTACTGTAATATATGCTCTTACAGAAAACTTGAAAATGCATACATTTTGAGAAGAAAACTAAAATTCCCATGGTCCCACTGTTGTTATACTTTTTGATGTATTTCTTTCCTTCTGTGAATACTGTTTTATACAGCCTAGTTCATGCCATATATGTGTGTGCATGTATATATGTGTCTGTTTATATATATATTTCTACACATATATGATACAGACATAAGATTTTTTGTATCTCCCTTTTATCTTAATTCTAGCACAAACATTTGTATATTTCATTAAAAACTCTCCACAAAAAAAAAGTTTATATTGCCTTATGTTTGCCCAAAAGGCTGACCTATGAACACACCATAATTTAATTGCCCAGGGCCAGGTGCAGTGGTACATGCCTGTAATCCCAGCACTTTGGGAGGCTGAGGCAGGAGTATCACTTGACACTTGAGGCCAGGAGTTTGAGACCAGCCTGGGCAACATAGTGTGACCCTATCTCCACAAAAAAAATTTTTTTTAAATTAGCCGGGTATGATGGCTCACGCCTGTAGTAGTCCCACCTACTCGGGAGGCTGAGGCAGGAGGATCGCTTGAGCCCTGGAGTCCGAGGCTACAGTGAGCTATGATCACACCACCGCACTCCAGCCTGGGTGACCCTGTCTCTACAAAATTAAAATAAAAATATTTTTAAAACTTTAATTAACTAAACCAGTCCCTCACTTTTGATAGTTTAAGCTGTTTGTAGCATTTCAGTATTACGTATAACACTTTAATCAACTTTTGAATTTTGAATTTTGTATTGGATCTCAAACAGTAGCTTTCCTAGATACAGTGGAATCAAACACAAGAGTTCCCAGAGTGGCAGAGGGCCTGCGGTCACCTGGGTCTCCACGAACATGGCCATGTCCATGAACATATCATGCAGCTCGCGGATGCTGGTTTCCAGCTTCATGATGTCCTGGTGACGAGACTCGATCTCATTGAGAGCTTGTCTAGTAATTTGTGAATCTGATATAATCTTGGAGAAACAAAAATAAGAGAGAATATTAATGAACTCATGACTGGTTTGGAAGTTAAGGATAAAAATCTGTGCACGGGAGCACACCGCGAGAAGCCGCCGCGCACTCACGTCGGAAGCGAAGACGGAAGGCTGCCCGCTCTCCAGCAACTCCTCCAGCTCCTCGTCCGTGGTGCTCCTCCCAGCTACGAGAGCAGCAGTTAAGCCCCTCACGATGTGGCATGACTTAAAAACAAGGCCTTTTCAACCATAAGTTAGCAACTAAAATCCAACTGAGCTGTTCACATTTTTCAACAGAGTTTTTCTACTCTCAAATATCTGCTTAAGGCAGGTGTTAAAAATGAGAGAAATGAACCTAAGACTGAGAAAAGAAAAACTGAAAACGCTCAGGAAAACTTTATATAAATCTCATTTTATTAATAGTATTAGGGAGAAACAACTATAAAAAGGAAATTGATCAATAATGTTTTGGCACATCAGTTTTCCTACAAGTTTAGCTCTGGCTTATAGAAAAAGGGGGTTATGCCGAATGCAGCATCCATTAAATGGATAAATAGAAAAGTTGTTTTCAAAAATGTCTCAATATGCCGGGTATAGTGGCTCACACCTGTAATCCCAACACTCTTGGAGGCTGAGGCGGGAGGATTGCCTGAGCTCAGGAGTTCGAGACCAGCCTGAGCAAGAGCGAGACAACATCTCTACTAAAAATAGAAAAAATCAGCTGGGTGTGATGTGGCCCACCTGTAGTCCCAGCTACTCGGGAGGCTGAGGCAGGAGGATTGCTTGCTTGAGCCCAGGCGTTTGAGGCTGCTGTGAGCTAGGATGACCACTGCACTCTAGCCCCAGTGACAGAGCAAGACTCTGTCTCAAAAACAAAAACAAAAAAGTCTCAATAGAAAAGCAATCTGGTCAGCATTATGATTCAACTATCACACTACCAAGATAAAGTAACAGAGACCATATTTACCCTCCCACTTGAAATAACAACAAACAACAGACAAAAGTCTATGAAACAATGGGTTTCAAGACACTGAATATCAGGCAACAAACAATGATTCCCCAGAGATGGAAAACAGACAAGGTGAGCCCGATGACTGGCCACGTCACGGTGGGACTGGGAGTGTCCCAGCCACGAAACAGGCAGGGGCCTTGGGTGGAGCCCAGTGCACTCCCTGTGTTGAAGAGACAGAGCTGAGGGGAGACCAAGGCAGCTGAAGTTTGCAAGATTGAGTACTGGGGAAAAGCAATGCACAGAGAGAGCTCTGGAGACCCTGCGCACTCATTAAGGTGCTGACCCGCGCGTGCTGTGAGGAAACGATAGGGGAGGGTCACAGGGAACACACCCAGCCAGACTAGTCATGTGGATGACTCGTGGGCCATCAGACCGAGCGCTCAGAAGGGTCTCGCCTCAGTAGTAAGGAATAACTGGCCCTCAGATAAAGCCGTTCTGGTCCCTTTAAAAGCAAGATCCAAAAGGATTAAACTGTGTTCAAGTGATTTAACTACAATCCAAAACAAAGCCCAGGAATATTTACAAAAATATTCAAAAATACAAAATACAAAAATACTCAACGCCCAACAAGGTAAAATTCACAATGTCTGGCATACAATCAAAATTTCCCAGGCATGCAAAGAAGCAAAACACAACTCATGATGATGAGAAAAATCAACCAAAACTGACACAGAACTGACAGAGAAGCTAGAATTAGCAGACAAGGACATAATAAGTTATTGTAACTGAATTCCAGAGGTTCAGGTAGGTAGAAACACGCAAGATACAAAAAAGACCTGAGCAGAACTTCTAGAGATGAAAACTACAATGTCTGGGATGAAACATACATTGGAGGGGATTAAAGGCAGATGAGACAAGGAGGAAAAAAGATTTATAAACTTAAAGACACTGAAGACAGCAATGGAAACCAACCAAAATGAAACACACAGGAAAAAAGAATGTAAAAAAATGACCACTGAGCTGTGTGTGCAGTGGCTGGGGAACGACAAGATCACCACTGAGCTGTGGCATGATGTCCAGTGGCCGGGGATGTGTAATGACCGTCTCTAAAGGAGACGAGAGAGGTGTCGAGAGCTGTGAAGAGTCTGAACTTTACCTTAACTGCAGGCTCACGTGCCACCTGCCAAGGTTTCCTGAAGTGGGCGGATCTGACAGCCTGGGTCAGAGACAATGGGGGCACAGCACTACAGGCGGCACGAGGCTCACGTCCCGCTCATCCCTGTCCCCCACTCTCCCGCTGAGCAGCCTAGGTGGAGGTCGTCCCCGAGGTGGGTTTATGTCACAGCTGAAGGCCCTCAAGCTTAGGAAACCCTGGTCTTTTATGATAGGGAGGCAGCAAACCTGACTGACCTTTGGCCGCCGCCCCAGAGGGAAACACTATCTCTACCTTCCAGGGCTGACAGCTACACAAACACCCTTGAAGAGACAGCCTGGAGCGCCAGGGCAGCAGCGCCTCTGCTCAAAAGACAAGTAGAAACAAGAGAGACCGACAGAGACCATCTCCCAACCAGGGCGGGAGGGGATGGAGGGGTGGAGGACACAGAAATACTCCAAGAAAAAGTGAATGAAAGCTTTCCAAATCTGACTAAAACTCTAAAAGTAACAGTAATTAGAAAGTAATTTAAAGTCCACTCACTTAGAATTTTCTGAAGGATGTAAATAAATAATATGTTTGGTCGATTCAAAGAAAAGGAAGCTTTAGATCTTCAGGTTTTACAATATTGGTAAAAATAAAGATGGAATTCCTCTTTTGAACTTAAAGTACTTTGAAGGGAGACCTTACAGTAGAAAAATGTGTTTTTAACAAAACAGAATCTTCATTTACTCACTTATTTCCAGCTGACGCTGTATGCGCCCTTTGCTACGCTCCCGAAATAGAGTCTGTGCTTCATTATACTCTGTCATGGCTTCCACAAACTTCCGAGACAGCACTGAGTGCTGGCAATGCAGAAAAAATATTACATTGATATATAATGGTCATTTCCTCTATGGAAAGTGATATGTAAAAATATTACATTTGGAAACGCAAACTATATATATCATACTACTACTTCCAATAGAAAATACAATGGCAACATACCCTAGAACACAATCTGTGCTAAGAATTTTACATGCATTATCTTACTAAATTTTATGATAACCCTACTGTATTATTCACATCCCCATTTAAAGAAGAGAAAACTATGATGTAGACAGGTCAATTAGCCCAAGGTCACAGGCTCTATTGATAAAGATTGAATCCAGGCTAGAAGCCAAGCAGGCTGAGCCCAGAGCTTGCATGCTAATCGCCTTTTGCCAGGTAGGGTTAAGTGCTCTGTGTTCCTCTTTGCTGCTCCATAAACCACTACAAGGTGAGGACCTTACCACAAACACTAGTCATGTGGATAATTCTCTGCTCTTCAGAATAGAACTCTGTCGATGGGCTGAATAGATTTTTTCCTTCATAATAAGGAGATGTACTCTATAAATGCTATATCCTTTTTATGCAGAAATATTATGAGGATAAACGTGACAGTAAAGATGAAATTATTTTGAGTTTGAAAGAAGAAAGTAAAAAGACTATTTTTCAACATTACTTCAATCTAAACGAGGCTGATATCAAACCTGGGCTCTTCGTATCCGAAGATCCACTGAAGTCCGGTCCCCACTCTCGTCCTGACCAAAACTTTGCTCGATGGCTAGAAACAAACAGGAAAGAGTTACTTTTTGAATTTAAAAATGAAAGTTTTTTGAGCCAAACTTTAAATTGCTTTTCTTTCTTATCTTTAAAGCATCTTTTCATAAAACCAAGGTTAATGAATAGGTGCCCTTTTAAAATAATCCACTAAAAAGACTGTCCATCCGAGGAGACTGAGCCACTGCTCTTGATAAATGTACATGTAAATATACACACACATATTTACGTGAAGGAAAAAACGGAAAGGTAACCCATAAATGATAAAAATGGTCACCACTGAGGGAAAAGGAAAAATAAGGGGAGGGAAGAGAGAGAAAGAAGTTAGACTCTTTGAGTAAGTTTTGTTTTATAGATTTGATTTCAGAATAACATAAATACTTCACAAAACATTTTTTTTTTTTTTTAGACAGGGCTGGAGTGCAGTGGCACGATCACAGCTCGCTGCAACCTCGAGCTCCTGGGCTCAGGCCATCCTCCCGACTCATCCTCCCGAGTAGCTGGCACCACAGGTGTGTGCTACCACGCCCGGCTCTTCACAAAACTATAAAGCAAAATTAAATGTTTAAAAGAGCAATCCCTAAAATTCAAAAGAAAAATGAAACAAACAATCCTAACAGTAGTTCAAGTTAATAACACAAAAAGAAAAACTATTCAAAGTAACTTTAAAATCCTGTAATTTGTAGCCAGGTACAGTGGTGCACACCTGTAGCCTCAGCTATTTCAGAGGCTCAGGTGGGAGGATCGCTTGAGCCCAGGAGTTTGAGGTTGCTGTGAGCTACGATGACACCACAGCACTCTCGCCGGGACAACAGAGCCAGACTCTGTCTCAAAAAAAAGAACTTGGCAATTCATTTTAAAGTCTATTTCACCTTCTCAAACACCTGAAATTTAGCCCAAAATGTCATAAGTAATAACAGTATAACAATTTATAAGCAAATGCATAATCATACTGAATATGAATTGGAACTCTGAAATACATACAAATAATTTATTATAAAGTGGTCACAATTTTAATTTTTGAAAACGTAAAATAAAAACTCTATACAGAAGAAAGTAATGATTATCAATACTTCCACCATCAATAATTAAACATAAAACTTTAAACTTACACTTTAACTTGGCTCGGATTTTATTAGCTGTTTTCTTGATTTCTTTGTTCAGATCTTCAAGCTCTTCTTTTATTTCTTTAAAAATTTAAAACAAGGCATCTGAGCTATAACATCCAACATAAATAATGTCCAATAAATTTAAATGAAATAATATTCTTAATAAATGTTCAAGGCATTCTCCCCCCAACCCCGGAAGAAAACCATTGCTTATACCAGTGGTTCTCAGAGCATAGTGCCTAGGCTGACAGCTTTACTCTCAGGTGAGAGCTTAGTCGAAATGCAAATTCCTGGGCCCTGCCCTGCACCTACTCAATCAGAAACTCTGCTGGGGTGCATCCCAGCAATCTGAGTTAACAAGCCCTCCAGATACACTGAAGTTTGAGATTTGCTGGTCTATACTAAGTAATTGACGAAATAGCTAACTCCACTGCTAACACTCAGACCTGAAAAAGGAAAGCACAGATTTAACCATATTCTCAAGGAAAAAAAGTCTCCACATGTCTGGTGTTCTCTCTGCTATGGTGCAGCAGCCACCACTCTGCCCACCCTGGAGCTGGCAGCCTACAGGCTCTAGGACAGCCAGGGCTCTGAGCCGGGAGCCCCCACTCAGCCCACACTCGCAGCGATGGACACAGGAGCGCTTATGGTGAAGGCCAGCATACCAGAGCAGCACCAACGCTCCAGGACAGTGCTGAGAGCGGGGCTTTCCCCACGCCGGTGACAGGGGCATGTGCTTTCACATCCTATAGCAGGCATGGGACATCTGCCCCACACTGGAGACTCATATTTGCTAGTCCAGTGGCTAAAGTGATCTGAGATTTCTCTTTCCCTCGGGCAAAAGTTGTTGGAGAGGCAGTAAGGCCCCACCCCCGTCTTGGGTGCCCTTTCGTCATTTTAGAGAGTCCTGCACTTAACTCTCACTCAATCGCACACACATCAGCCAGGGAAAAAGCAAAAGTTGCCACCGCAGACAACCTGACCAAGAACAAGGACAAAAGCTCCCAGAGATGCTGAAGCTCTTCCTTGCAACCCCTCCCAAGGGCACACAAGGTGACATCCCAGGATCTACTGTGCACCAGCACATTCCAAGTCTTCTCCAGCCTCAGCTACTGCCCTCAGAGAAGCACTCGGCCATGCTCAGAGTCACACTGGCTCCTAGAGCATGTTCAGAACCAGTCAGGTGCCTTAGTTATTCTCCAGAGGTGAGAGGTCCCACACCGTAACTAGCTGACAAATTCCATAAACACTTACGGAATACTTTATGTGTAGGAAGACTTGTGTTATCTAAGGAGGCTATAAAGATCACCCAAGATCGAACAGTTCCATAAAAAAGATAAGAAAGACACAGGAAGAGCCAGAACCTTAAAAAAGATAAGAAAGACACAGGAAGAGCCAGAACCTAACTAATGACAAGAGAGGTTTAGTGAAAATGCCATGGGTGACCAGAAGGAGACTTTCCAGGCGAGAAGAATGGCCCAAGGCACGGGGCAGTGGGACCCTGGGCTGCAGGGATGGCTATGTGGCAGGAACCGTGTAAGACAGCACTGGGAAGGACATGCAGGTTTTGGGCTCTTTCTGTAAGCAGAGGTCAACACCGAAACTTTCTCAGCAAAGAGAGACATCAGCAAAGCTACGCATTAGAAAGAGTATTCTGATCATGGATGAAAGTGAAGGAAGTAGAGACTAGAGACAAAGGGACCCTTCAGTGAAGTAGTTCTCCTCTGGGAACATTTTCTCCAAAGAGAGATTTTCAAAGGAATTTTGGAAGTTGTGGGGTGTTTCTGGTTATCACAAAGACTGGAGAGAGGCACTGGCATCCAGAAGGCAGGAACCAGGGGTGGCAGGAGATGGGGCTGTGCAGCCAGAAGCCAACCTGGTGACTCTCAGACATGCACTGGACACTCCTATCATGAAAAGTCCTGTTTTCCTGAGCCCAGAACCTGACTCCATTTTACAAATAAATAGTATTTTCATTTGCATAGTTCAATATACTGCGGATTTTCAGGAATGCAACTACTGTTAAATTGAGGAAAAGTTGTACTTTATCTCATTGGAAGCTTCAGCAAGAGCTTATTGACTACTTTAGAAAAATCACATGGGAAGATTGCTAACGGTATCTGAATCACCACACAACACACCTCCATCAGTCTGCATTTTCAGCTGCCGAAGTCACGACAGTGTTTTGAATCGGAGTAAGCACCTGAATTTTGTTTTCTAATGTAGTTGTGCCTGAGCCTGTATAATAAAATTTGTATTTTAATATGTAAATTACTTTCATTTTATGTCTCATTTATATTATAGTTTAGATGCATGTTTTTGAAAAGTATGGAGGCAGATAGGCTATGTTACCTATGCATTTCAGTTTAGAATGGTAAAGGGAGCCCAAAACAACTGTTATTGGTATAAAATGGGGCATTTAATGGGACTTAGAGAGACTCGCTGTGAATGAAGAGGGAGGTGGGTCTGGGGGCTCAGCCTCAAGCCCAGGCCACTGTCTGTGGCAGGAGGGCTGGTGCCTGCAGGGAAATGATCCTAGCACCCCTCGGACGCAGCCACTGTGTTTGGGCAATGCAGCCGAGCACAGGCGTCCAAGTAAAATACACACAGAGCAAGTGCACTTGTGCAGGGGTCTGGCCCAGCCAGTGCCTGACCACAGCTGGAGACAACCTGGTGGTTGTGAACCACTGGGCAGCAGCAGAAGCAGTGAGCCTGCCAGTGGGACAGATTCCTGCTCTTCCACTGGCACGTGACAGCAAGACTTGCTCCCAGGGGTGAGGAAGCCCCTTGGCCCTCATACAACAGGGTGGGGCACTCAGGAAGGAGACACTGGACGTCCTGCTCAGACAGGCACGGAGTGCTCAGGCAGTTAGTCAGAGAAATAAAAAAGATTGTTACCATATTGATCCTACAAGCTGCAGAAGCAGGTCAGAAGCTCATATTTGATAAAGGTGGTGTTTCAAGTCACTGAGGAAAGAATGGGATACTAGGAACCTTCTCTTCTAGTGGACTAGGAAACCCAGATCAATCTTCCTTCTGAGAACAATCAGAAAGGATGCACACAAAATTCTTTTTAAATCTGCTTAAAGCCATCAGAAACCTACAAAGTCAGGAAAGAAGATCCAGAAGGAGGAGGAAGCCCAGAGAGGCAGCCCAACACTGGGAGCTGCTCTGACCTAGGGGCATTTGCCAACTCATTAGTGCCAGGAGGTCAGGGAACTGTGTCGACAGGGCAGGGCTGTGCCCTGGGAGTGAGCACGCCTGGAAGTGGGGGTAAGCCCAGCTCTGAACCATCTCAGTCTCTGGAATTAGATCCAGAACTGCTGGTGCCCCTCGCTATCTGCCAGAAATAAAAATAAATCACCTCTGTAAAAAGAAAATACCATCTAGGACTCAAATTATTGCCACAGATAATTCATACACAAAGCTGAAAATTCAATCAAAAATAACCAGATAAACAAAGAAGAAAAAAATATGAATGAAACCCAACAAAAACAACAGATGACACAAACAGATCCACGGGGCACCAGTTAATGGAGTTACCAGACACAGACAATAATAATTATGTTAAGAGGAATAAAATATAAGATTATGAAGTTTGTCAGAGACTAAGATAGTATAAAAAGGAACCAAACAGTATTCTAAGAGTGAAAACCAGCCCAAAAATAACTCTATGGATGAAGAAAGATTTGCTGACCTGAAAGATAACAGCTGAAAAGTCAGAAGAGAAGTCAGGAAGAAAATTTAAAAATAAAACATGGAGACAAAATAATGGACAACAGAGCACAGACAGTAAGAGACAGAAAGGATACAGGGAAAAGGTCTAAAATACATACAATTCAAGTCCCAAGGAGGGAGGACAGAAAACGGAGCAAGGGCAAAGATGAAGAGGTAGTGGCCAAGGTTTTCCCAACTCTGCCAGAAAACATGCACCCAAAGATCCAAGAAGCCTTATAAGAAGGACAAATAAAAATAAAACCACATCTCAAAACATCGAAGTGAAATTACTAAACCAAAGACTAAAAACCAAGTATCTTAAAAGCTCTAATTAGCAGACTTAAAAAAAAAAAAAAAAGACACTGGAAAAATATCTTTAAAATCTTTATAGTGGTGAAAGAAAACGACTTCCAAACCAGAATCCTATACTCTGTGAAAACATCCTACCAGAGTAATATTAGAACAAGGATAATTTCAGATAATAGCATAGCCTCACTGAAGGCAATAATAGAGTTCTTTAGAAAGAAAAAAAAGCTATCTTAGATGGGAGTTTTGAGACACAGGAAAAAATGAGTAATAATGATATGAATAAATATCTGGTTAGACCCAAATGTATATTAATTGTATAAAATAATATAAAATAACGTCTTGGGATGGAGACATATAAATACACTCATATACATGACAACAACATATAAATCAGGGGGATGGGGCTGAAGTTATCTAAGGTCCTTGCATTACCTCGGAAGCAGTACAAACACAAATTAGACTATAACAAGTCAAGAATGCACACTGTAATCTATAAGACAACCAATAAACCACAATAAATAGTATATAAAAGCCGGCTAATAGGGGAGGGGATAGAATTCCTAAAAACCAATCCAAAAGAAACCATGAAAAGAGAGAAAAAAAAGACATAGAACAGGCAAGAAAAATAAAAAGCAAATAGGAGTATGAATTTTAACCACATTATATCAATAATTCCAGTAAATAGAGTAGAAGCACTAAAGACAAAGAAAATTATCAAATTGGATAAAAAGACAAAATCCAACTATACCTTCCTCATGAGAGAAGAGAAACATCTAAAATATAAGGATACAGAAACAGTAAAAGAAAAATGATAGTAAAATATATACTACGGACACATTAATTGAAAGAAAACTAGCAGAACTTTATCAAAATCAGGCAAAGCAGACATGAAGGCACAAGGCATGACTAGAGACAGAGAGGGGGACACTATAAGGATAAGGGGTCCAATTCCTGCAAAGATAGTAGGACTCCAAACGTGTGTGTGTCTAAGCTGCACCTGGATGGAGCCTGGAGTGAGGGAAAACATGTGGCTGTAAAGATACTAATGGGTCGGTTCCTGAAATGAGAATATAGACTGTGGACTAGAAAATAGTATTTTATCGCTGTTAAGTTTTCTGAATTAGATAATTAATACTGTTGGTATCCAAAAGAATACCCGTGGTAGAAAACACTGTAAATAAGCTAGAGTAGTTAGCTTCCTCTAAAGTGATTCAGCACATGTAATAATAATATGTATACATATAATGCGTTCATGTGTATGAACACAGGTCCACACACACGTGCATACACGCACCCACACAAAGAGGGAAATCAACTGTGGCAAAATATTAACACTTGGTGAATTTCACTGTAGCTTGGCGGTGAAACAGGGCTTTTCACTGTAGCATAACTACAGCTTTTGTATAGATTTGAAAACTTGCAAACTGAAAAGAATGTTTAATGGTACAAGTTCTTTGATCTGGCGTGCACACTCACAGGAATTCTGGCCAAAGAGAAACATTGACAGGCACGCACAGCCATGAGTCCTCGAGGATGCCCGACGCAGAGCAGTTTAGAACCATGAAGATCTGGGTACACGGTATGTGCTGGCACCAGGGCAAGTGCTGCATAGACCTTAGTGTAGAATAGCAGAGTGCGTACGAACCGGCTCCAGAATCAAGACTGTCTACACCAGCTCAAAAATCAGGGCTCTCGTGACTCTGGACCACCTGCTTAACCTTTCTAAGCGCCAATATTCTCGGCTTTAAAACAGATGTAACAAGGTTACTTCGATTACTCATATCAAGTGGTTAGTGTAGCACCTGGTGCTTAGCACCTATTAGGAAGTACAAGTTAGTGATACTGTAATACTATTACAGAACTATTACTATAACAACGTGAGATCCTGGCCATACCCACCACACACCATGAGGAAGTTATTTGTCCATGGTAAAAGGCTGAGCCAACCTTCTGGTCCCACAAAACACCATGCTCCTGCACAACCAGCAGACAAGGCAAAAATGAAGCAGTATGCAGCCATTAAAGGGGGATCACATAAATCCACTTTTGTTAACAAAAAAAGCACACTGTAAAACAAGTATTATATGATCCAAACTCCATACTTTTAAAATTACGTGTTTTTATACATACACTGTTTTTTAACTAGTAGAATATTTACCAAAATGTAGACGGTGTTTATCACCGAGGAACAAATTATGGGTGGGTTTTTCCCTCCTTTCTGCTTTTTTTCCAAAATGTCCAGAATAAACATGTATCAAATGTAATAACATGAAAAGGTGACCTTTAACAGACGAAGGGGACAAAGTCGGGGGGGATGAGTCAGATGGGAAGGAGAGGGCAGGAAGCCCGGAGGCCACTGAGGTGTGGGTGGGCCAAAGCAGAGGCATGGTTTTAAGGATGGGGGAAATTGTGTGTTTTCAGGCCCAAGAGCCAAGGTAAGAAAAGCAGACAGCAGAAAACCACCTAGAGACAGACTCAGGGACATGCCCACAGTTCATCCTTTAAAAAGAGATACACACTTTTCATTTCAAGACAGAAGAATCAGATGGAAACAAGATGATAATAAAACATAATGATAACAACTGCAGTTAACATTTACCGAACGCTCTTTGGTGCCACAACTGTCCTAAGCACTGTCCATAGCACTGGCTCATTTAATACTCACAACAACTCTCATAGGGAAATAATACTACTATTGACCCATTTACACATATGGGAACTGACATAGAAAATGTTAAGTAACTTGTCCAAGGTCACACAGGGAAAAAATGGTGGAGCTGGGATTTGAATCCAGAGCCAAGGCAAACCAAGGCTTTCCACACTACACTGAGGTAATCAGCAACCGCCAAGTGTTTCCAAAAGAGTGTGAAGCAAGTACTAAGGGCATCACTCCAGCAGAAAAGCTCAAAATGCACAGGAACAGGAAGGTACTGGACACGGGAAAGCCACGCGAGTGCACATGCTGGTTTGGACAGAGAGAGGCTGTCCCGGGGTGATGACCACGGGAACAGGAAAAGGTGAGCAACAGGAGTGACTGCAGGGTGAGCCACACCCAGAATGGATGAAAGCAAGGTCTCTGACCCCTGACAGGAGGAACTATGAAACCTGTTCTGAATGCACAAAATCTCCACTGTTCATGGCAAATCCTGGCCATGTCATCACTAGGATCCAAAAAACTGAAATGCATACATTTCATGCTCCTGCAAGGGTGGATTCACGTTTTGGAGGGCCTGAAATTTCTACATTTTGCAAAGGCCCTCTTTTAAGAAAAAAGCAAAGAAATACCACCAAAGTGGAAAGTGAAAAAAGAAAAGTGCAAGTAAAAGGGCCTTGAGTCAGGGTCTCAGCGACTCTGCCCTGGGGTCTTGTCACCAAGTCACTGGCATGATGAGGGTGGCCGGCCGGGCTCTGGGGACCCACCAGAGCCAGGCTGAGCTGGCACCACCTAGCGGCCACCACGCTTTAGCGCTGCTCGGTCCCGAGCTAGGCTGGGGCTGGGGGGGCGGAGGCAGCAGCCCCAGGAATCTCCCTGACCCACTCCCTGACCCACTTCGGTGCCCATCTGGAGCCGAGGGAAACATGGAGGATGTGGGGCTCCAACTCCCCCTTCCTGCCCCTTCCTCCCCCTCTCCACAGGAACCTGGGCCACCCCTTTCTCTGGGAACAAGGACTGGGAGGAACAGCTGCCATCTGCATTATCATGGGCCCATTAGTAGAGAGAGGTGTTAACTATATTTCGCTTTTCAAACACCAACTAAGTAAGCAGTTGCACATTGCTTCCTACATTTTGGTTCATACTCTGTCATAAAACAAACAAAAGACAAAAGGCAATGGTTTTCTTTAAAGCTCAAAAGGGACTATTATGAAATATTAACAGCTCTAAATTTATTCAAACAATAGGTGTATCTGCTATTACTTGGCAGCAAAAATGTTTTGGAGGTAAATTACTCAAGAGAAAAAGAATACACTGATGTTTATTCAAATTCAATTTCTCTAAGAATTAAGCAAGATATTAAGAGATATTACATAAAAAGTTCGGTGGACAAATAGATTTGTGAAACACTAAACAAAGTTAAACAGGTTTCCTTAAAGTAGGATTTCTCAGACCCTTATTCCAAGGATGCTGTAACTTTCCAAGAGGGGGAGATGATATAAAGACACCACAGACCCATTTCACAGACAGATGGGACTCTGGTTACAGGAACGCGTTTTGGGAAACACTCCTCTAAATCATAGATGGGCATCGACAGAGGCTCAAAATATTATTTTACAAGACATGCAAAATGTTAAAATGTAATACTAAGTTCTTATTTTTTCAAGGTATGGCTATACTAAATAATCCTCCAACAAAAAAAACAGATTTGCTTTCAATTTTCCTAAAAGAGTGAGAACAAGGGTGCTCCCCACACCACTTCAACACTGCATTGGAGGTCAGTGAAATAAGTCAATTAGAGATACAAACCTTAAGAGCTGAATGGAAAAACTGTCATCATTCACAGATGACATGACTGGGTACAGAGACAATCCAACAGAATCTACCAAGAATACTGGAATCAATAACTAGTTTGGCAAGGTAATGGGATACAAGGTCAACATTCAAAAATCACTGTACTTCTGTGTACTAGCAATAAGCAAATAGAAAATGAAATTTAAAGCAGATAGGATTTACATTAACATCAAAACACCAACTACCTAGGAATAATATAACAAAAGATGTGAGACACCATCACATTGAACCCAACAAAACAATATTGAGAGGTATTAAAGAAGACCTAAATAGTAGAGGGATAGATCGTTTTCATGGATTAAAAGACTCAATTTTGTAAAGATGTCAATTCTCCCCAAAAATGATGTGTGGATTCCCTGGCTTGTTCAGATCCATGTCACTTCCAAAGTTTTCAATATTATCATTCCAGATCAATGAAACCCTTCCTCATAAGTACCAAGCCCCTGATGCTGAGTTAATTTAAACTCATTTGCTTACATGCCACCCTCCAGAGACACTGAGAACAGCACAATGCACACACAAAGCCTTTCCTTAAGACTTTTGCATCAAAACAGCTCAGTCCGTGTTCATCTTTAAACCTGCTCCAACAAGTACTGTTTTCCAAATCAATCTCGTATTACCTGCCCTGCACATATAAAATGCTGTCATTCTTGCTTAACTGTGGACATAATCCAGACCTCAGGTCTAATAATTGGTAAGTGACTTCCAGGTATTCTTTTGGATACTATACACCAGTGGTCCTCACCCTGGCTGCACACTAGACCATGCCTCGAGCTTCAAACCCCACACGGATGCCGGTTCACCTCGGACCGCAGGATACCCCGGAGCTGGGCAAACTCCCAGCTCAATCTAATGTGACTCGAGGGTTGAGACCTATGTTGCCGATAGCAAGAGAAAGAGGCACACAAACAGAAAAACTTCTTTTAAAAGCCATTAACTTACTTCCTTCTGGGTTTGGTGCAGAAAGAATGATGCTGTGGTTTTTCTTTACTTCTTCAACATACTGAGCTATTTTACTGATACTGTTCCTAATCTCCTCAACCTAGGACAGACAGAAAGAGTCATCACAATGTGGCAAATGCAAATTTGCTACCACTTTTCATTACCTAAAAAGGGAAGAAAAAAGGAAGGAAATAAATGAATAATCACCATATAAAAAAATAAAAGCCTTTCCCATTCTCAAACTGATATCATTTAACTTAAAAAATAAAGAGAAATGTACCTTATTAATGTTCCTACTTTTATGGCAAAGGCAGTATCAATCAACATTCACCAGCAAAACCTATTAGGTTGTAAAGATTCCTACAATCCAGTCACAAGTATTACCAGAGAATGTGCCAACTGGAAGTGTACTACTGCTAATGCCACCACTCAGTACAGTCAAGAAGTAAACACCCCGCAGAATGTGCTGGCGGTAACATGCTCACGTGAGGAGGTATCTACAGTCCAGCCAGCCAGCCTTCACTATCTTGGACCCCTAAAAGGCTTACACTATTCAATATTTGTCTCCAAATGCAATGTACTCGTTAGTGAGATGTATCCAGATGGAGTCACGACATTCTTTCCAAAGCCCTCTGTGGCAGGCTGAATAATGGCCCCCACAAATGGTCAGGTCCTACTCCCTGGAACCTGTGATGGTACCTTACGTGGCAGAAGAAATTCTGCAGATGTAACTAAACTACGAGCCTTGAGATGGGGAGACAAGGGTGGACTATTCAGGTGGGCCCTCCACATATGCACGGGTGTCCACAGAAGACAGAGCAGGGGGAGGTCAGGCCACAGAGCAGCAATGCGACCACTGGAGCAAGACACCACACTGCCACTGCTCCTTCCTCTTCATTTATAATAGCAATCACAAACCCATTGCATGTCGTGGCACATGTCCACACCCTAACCTGGAGCCTGTGGATGTGTCACCTCA
The DNA here is from genome assembly GCA_023783475.1 of Daubentonia madagascariensis. Lineage (NCBI taxonomy): Eukaryota > Metazoa > Chordata > Mammalia > Primates > Daubentoniidae > Daubentonia > Daubentonia madagascariensis. The sequence continues at coordinate 22,934,923 of JAKFHU010001262.1, forward strand.
CATGACAAAGGGATGCTGCAGACAGGATGAAGTTCAGAGTCTTGCGATGGGGACTATCCTGATTATCTGGGGGTGCCCAATGTAACCGCAGTGTCCTTCTAAAACAGAGAGGCAAGAAGATCAACATCAGAAAACGGAGAGGTGATAAGGAAAACAGTGGCTGGATGCTGTGCTTTGACGATGGAGGAAGGGACGAGCCAAGAATACAGGCAGGCTCTAGAAGCTATAACACAAGGGACACCCCAGCTGAGGCTCCAGAGGAACTCAGCCCCGCTGCCACCTTGGCATTAGCCCCGCATGACTCATTTCAGACTTCTAGCCTCTGGAACTATGAGGTAATAAATATGTGTTGTTTTAAGCCACAATGTCTGTGCTAATTTGTTATATCGGCAATAGGAAACTAACACACATGTTAAGATGAATAACATATCTTTATGAAAAAAGTATTTTCCCCAAAAATCAGTGAATATAGGAGCAGTGATTTATATTTTTTATAAATCTAATTTCTAGCTTAATAGAAGGCATCTTGATTCTCATATATCCTTCTGTGCTTACTGTGTTATCCCTGAGACACTCCATCATTGTACATTCTTGAGAGAGTAAGAGTGAAAAAGGCAAACAATATCTTATAGTATGAAAATAGTTTTATCTTACTATATTATGAAAATAGTTTTATCTTACTATTATTATGAAAATAGTTTTGACCACATGATCCATTTGAAAGGGTCTCAGGGACCCCCACGCACCTCTGGTCCAAGCCTCAGACCACATTTGGAAAATCAAAGTATTAAAGGATAGTCTAACACAGATTCTGCTTTTAGAAGAACAGTTAACAACTATTCTATTCGGCCTGGGTGTTATTTCCATTTATACACAATTTCTGTAGAACTTTATATAATTCACATACTTTCAATTTTATCAATCATGTAAAAACAACACATACAATAAAACTGATTCTTTTTAAAATTTTTGCTATTTCATTATGAAGCCTTAAACACAAGTAATGGTATTTTGGTTTTAGTACACAGATCTACATTTCATTTTGCCATCTTTAAAGTATCATTTCTAAAGTAATTCCATGGTACACTGAATGTTGGAAAGTAAAAAGAACATTATTTTAACTCTTGGAGAGTTCTGCAATCTATACCACTGACAACTCTGCAGAAGCCCCAGTGTGGCTCCAAAAGACACCAGCTTGCTGGGCTACACTCGGCACCAAGAGAGAAGCCCCACCAGAACAATGGTGACAGCTGCCATTTACACCTACAGGTTACAAGACACAGGGTCTCTTTTCTGTCCGTTACAAATCATCTTTACAGAAAGGAGACTCCCTGGCCACCCTTCAGTGCATTATTTGAGCCTGTAACCAAACACTGGTCATGTGCAAAATCCATTTCTTTTGCAACGTTCTATGTGATATTGATGATCTGAAGGCCATTTTCTAAACATGAGTTTATATTAACAAACATCATTTGCTTCTCTATTTGTCTAAGAAGTCATTTCACAGAAATTAACTGAAAAATAAATTGACTATTTAACAAAGGAAAGCTTGAGCTTACGTTAGAATCCAAATGAGATCAATGAGGACCTGTTTTGTATGTATCCCTGAGATACCAACAGCAAAGATGAGTTAACACCAGATAAACAGAGACTACAGCTTAATAGCATTGACTGAATTACTATATGGAATTTTTCTATTACATACAGCAACATGGCTGGGCACAGTGGCTTCATGCCTATAATCCCAGCACTTTGCGAGGCCGAGACAGGAGGATGGCTTAAGCCCAGGAGTTTAAGACCAGCCTGGGCAACATAGTGAGACCCCATCTATAATCAATCAATCAATCAGTCAAACATTTAATGCTAGGAGATTCTTTAAAATAAGAAATAAATTTTCACAAGGAACTCACATGGAAGAGTTAAGCAACCAGGTGGGAGTAAAATCTGAAAAACAATAATCTGACACAGTGGGTAGGGAAGCTAAAGATTAAAAAATATAAAAAGAGTTTCATTTCCAAGAAGTTAAATCTGGAAATCCAGTATCTTAACTCCTTTATGCCTTAAAGTAAGTTCTTATACCGAACAATTTAATCTCATTAGGAAATAACAAACACTTGAAAACCAATGACTAGGCTTACACTAGGTATTCCAGAAATTCTGGTTGAATCTGAAAAACTGATAACTTTTAATATATTTTGATTAACATATTACGTATTTTCAAATCCATGCATGGATAGACCAGTTTAGATTCTCGACTGAACTATTTGCTAGATTCGGCATAACTAGAACGAGTCCTGTGAATGAAGTGTCCATCGTTACAAATACATGGACATGTGTTTCTTTCCCTCATCTTTAACAAAGTCAAAGTATTTGTTCCGTGACTCAGTTTCAAAAATCTGAAATTATGCAGCATAGACCCAGTATTACTCAGGTTTGAGAATTTACACAAGGCCTACACCTGGGAGCAGCGCTGGGGAGGTCAGAGGGCAGGGAATGGCACTAGGGGAGCGTGCCAGAGCGAATCTGCAGGATGGAGGCACCCTGAGCTCACACCTCAGACACCCGCCACACCCACGGTGGCACTGGCAGGGCAGATCTTCCACGAGTATGTATTTGGAAGTTTTCTACATTTCAAAATACCATCACTAGATGATCATTTGCAACTTGCCTGCTGAGAGGTCTTATACATAAGCAAATATATAACGTTCAAAGATTTTGGAAAATATACCCATGAGCTTTCTGATCTATCCACTCCCTCTAAAGCTCTCTCCTGCCTGTGGAGGTCCAGGGGAAGCAGCAGTGCCCATGGGAGCCATGCACAACTGAATCCCAGCAGTACCCCGAGTCCAGGCTCAACCTCTGCTGCCAGGACCACTACTTCCTAAAGGACCAAGGAGCCCTCAGTCCTGAGAAACCACAGGTCTGGTGGTGAGAACTTTTAAAAAATCTATCAAGGGGTGTGGCAGGCTCTCCCAGAGGCAGCCTGCCGGGGAGGAAGTGCTATCTAGTAGCATCCAGCTACAAGTCACAGACAGAAGCGTGTGCCCATCAGGAGGCAGCACTGCCTGGCAAGCACCACCCTAATCCATGTGTAGAAGCCTCCTCACCCTGGGAGGAGAGGGTTCCGCTGCATTCTACATCCACAATTCTACCTTTCACACCCATCCCCCCTCCCAGGTTACTATGAGGAACAATGATTCGCATTTTTCTCAATATTAACTAATGTTTTGACAGTACTAAAAACTCCAGAGAATTCACATGATTCAAACAGCAACTTTTAAAAATATTTTAGTATTATTTCAAATATGACAAATGCACAATTACATTAATACAACTACGTTTAAAGAAAAAAGTCTATGACTGGGTTTCATTAGATGCTCTTACCTGATGGAAGAAATCATCCATAAAATGGTCCTTTTCAACAACAATAGTTGTATCTCCATCATCATTTTTCCTACACTAAAATGGAAAATATAAAATGTAAAATTCAGATTTTTAAAATTTTTATGTAGGCACAAATAGTGAACTAAAAGACAAAAACAATTCAGTACCCAGAAGATCTCAACTCAATAGAGCAGTGGTCCCCAACCTTTTTGGCACCAGGGACTGGTTTCATGGAAGACAATTTTTCCACAGATGGGGGTGGGGGGTGGACTCTGCTGCCCGGTCCCTAACAGGCGGTCCACAGCACCGAATAGCCCATGTTTCACTATCTAGGACAATTGAACTCTGCAACATTTTCAATATAACAGCTGAAGCCCAGCAGGGAAGGACAGAAGCCCTGGGGAGAAACAAAAGACTGGATTTCTCAGAACCAAGCAACTGAGAACAAATCCTTTTCACTATGTAAGTCAATATAACACAAGCCAGTTTTATCTTCAAAAAGTGAAACTGGGCCAGTCGCGGTGGCTCAAGAGGTGGGAGCATCCCTTGAGGTCAGGAGTTCAAGACCAGCCCGAGCAAGAGTGAGACCCCGCTTCTACCAAAAATAGAAAAAATTAGCCAGGTGTGGTGGCTCGCACCTGTAGTCCCAGCTGCTCAGGAAGGAGGCTGAGGCAGGCGGACGCTTGAGCCCAGGAGTCTGAGGCTGCAGTGAGCTATGATGACGCCACTGCACTGTGCTCTAGCCGGGGCGACAGAGTGAGACTGTCTCCAAAAAAAAAAAAAAAAGTGAAGCTGCTTGAGTTGCATATTTCCTATAAAGCCCAAAAACACTACCAACACTAGTTAACTTTTCTAGGGTAATAATTTTGAAATAACTTTCACATATATTATCTGGCGTTCCTCATTTTTCCTAAGTGAGTAACTCCCCGTCACACGAACACTAATAGTCAATAAACACTTTAATAAGGAAAGATGTATTAAAGAAGACCTTAATAAGTAAAACCGAAGAGGAAGGCAACTGTAATGATCATCGGCAAGAGCCAGAAAGACGCTGGTTTTTAGAAATCTGTTTACGAGAATTTGGAAGGATAAAGAATGAGAAGATACATTAGGACCAAGGGTTCTCAAACTTCAATTGCATCAGAACCTCCTGCAGGGTTGGGGAGAACACAGACTCAGCAAGCCTAGAGAGGGGCAGAACCTGCATTTTGACAAGCTGCAGGCCATGCCTTTGGGCTGGCCCAGGGACCCCACTTGAAAACCATCCTTCCGGGCAGTCACAATAATCTAACAGGTTAAAGTCTAACTAGGAAGAAAGAAATTTTTGTCCACAGCCACAGGGAGAGGAAATAACATAGCCCCTGGGGACTGATACATAAATCACACCATGCTCATTAAAGACCGGTGGTGCTGTACCCACAAGAGGGGCCTAGCTGGCCAGAAGGCACAGGGGAGGTCCTGTCCTAAACCTTCTCCCCAGGGACAGGAATGAGTCAGCTCAACTCCAAATTTACAAAGCTAAGGTGGCAATGACCCTCAGGACTTTCACAATCCTTACCCGTGGGAAGTCTGAAGTACAGCTTTACTGATCTACAACCCAGGAACACTTGGAAACAAAATGCTACTCAAATGTAGCTAAGAAAAATATGCAAAATATAATAAATGTGTTAACAATGCACAACAAATCCCTCCTCTTTACCATTCAGGCCCTCCCTAAGGCAAAACCAATTTGGCCTAAAAATCAATAATACTCTCTCCCCACCCTTAAGGACAACTGTGTCACACTTCTGGGCCCACGGCCTCTCTGTGTATGGATAAGACGATTTGGTCAGTCAACGTGAAGGGAGAGGAAACTGAGCTGCTCTGAGATAGATGAGCTCGATCATCCACCGGCCTCCCTGCAGTGGCCGAGGCACTCTCCCAGGGGAAAGTGCCTGCGGCCTCAGGGCCACACATAGCCCTCCAGATCCCCAAGTGCGGCCCCTCGACCTTTATTAAAAGGATTTGTTCTGTAAAATTTGGATTCGATCAAAAGGCTACACTCAAGGATCCAGAAGGCCACATGTGGCCCCAAGGCCGCAGGTTCCCCACCCAAGTCTGAAGGGAGGGATCCAGCTGGTGGCCTCTCAGAGGTGTCAGCTGCACATTTTGTTTACACTGACTCCTAGGCACCCACTCTGAGTGGTTTTCCCAGGAGCCCTGAGTGACACTGAGCCACCACCTTGCTCTCCCCTGATACCAGTGGTTGAGTTAGATGCCTCGAATTAAGGCATACTGCTACTGAAAATGTTTTATTTGTGCTATGTTAACAGGCAAGGGTTATGGGTAGAAGTCCTAACCCCCAGCACCTCAGCGTGTGAACCGTATTTGGCAAGAGGATCACTGCAGGCACAGTTAGTTAAGATGAGGTCGTACTGGAGAAGGGGCACCCAGGCAGAAGGGGAGGTGCCTTGTGATGCAGGAGGCAGAGACTGCAGTGGTGCCCCTAGGAGCCAAGGTATGACAAGGACTGTGGGCCACCACCACAATCTAGAGGAGGCAAGGAATGATCCTCCCCTGCAGGTTTCAGACAAAGCTAGCAACTTCACCTCAGACTTCCGGCCTCAAGAACTTCAGGGAATAAATTTCTGTTGTTTTAAACCACCCAGTTTGTGGCCTTTGTTACAGTAGCCCCAGGACACTAAGCCACCAAGTAAGGGCTGAAGCACATCTGCACAGCCTTTCTTTAATCACTGTGCTAGTTAATCAAGACACTGATCCTTTTACTCCTTCAGCATAAAACCAGCATCATCTAGAAGAAGGAGCACTGCATCAGGAGCTGAAGATCTGGACTCTCACCTCCTCACTAGCAGTCTCTGTGCAAGAAACGGAGGTGCCTGTCCCTCCTCCAGAGGGACGTCCCCCTTCTAGAGGTTTTTCTCCTCTGCACTGGCACGCCCAGCTTGCTCCCTCCCTTTCTCTAAACACTCACTTGGGCATTTAATCACACTAGCTGGACTAGTCAGTTAACTGACTGTGAATTCAACCACATGAGCATGGGGTGGGAGAACCACCGGTACCTGAAACCCTGCTGGCAACTGCCCCAGGGGCCCAGAGTACAGGGAGATGGGAAGCACACCCTTGACCCCGTTAGTTACCACATGGCATCTCACTTCTCACAGCTCTGAAAGTAACTCTAGGATCAAAGATGTCTCATTTCTGTTTGTTTTCCTTTATATTATGGACAACTGCAAACATATATAAAAGTAGAAGAAATAATACAACCAGCCCTCAATATCTCCATCCCCCAGGCTCCACGACGATCACCCACAGCCTGTCTTGTTCTAGCTGGACACCCACAACTTCCCACCCTACACCCCAAGGCCATCTTGAGGCAAATCCCAAGTGACAGATACTATTGTGTGTAGGACACAGCCCAAAGCCCAAGCTACTTCACCTGCCCCTCCAAGAGAGAAGCTATACCTGACTCAATGCTCAGGAGAAATGGTCTCCAGTGTCATACTTTCCCTGAGGAAAGTAAGTTGTTTTCTTATCATAATTGTCCCATTCTATACGACTGCACCCCACACAGTGACATGGACTAAACAATTAGAGAAACTCAATCCCTCCTCAACTCTCTGAAATCCATGTTATGAACCATTTCTGTTCATGAAGTCTTTCACTTGCCAGTAAAAAATTTCTCTCCCTGTAGACCAACGAGTCATATGACTAGGGATGCATTTTCTCTAATGTCCTATTTCTCATTCTTATTTTTAAGCCTTTACTTATATTTCTTATTTCTACCTGGAATTCTCAAAACTATCAGATATTAAGAAATAGACCCAATAATACTGTGTTTTCCCATTCATAAAAAAGAAACAAAATAATTACTACCACAAACAATGATATTTTTGGCTTTATGCCTTAGTTACATTACTCCTGTCTTCAATTAATACCTGTGTTCAATCTTTCATGCTGAAATTAATACCTGTACAACAGCCATGTTTATGACAGCACATTTATGGTAAATAACAGAACTGTTTCTGGCAAACATTTACTAAAAGCACTGGGAATATTCTCCAGTATGACATACTTGACTTCCACAGTGTCAAAGAGCAGGATAAATATTCAAATACCAACATTCTGTTTCTCTTAAATGTTAAAAGGATTTTTCTTAAAAGTAGCATTATAGCAAAAAAAAAAAAAATTCTCCCTATGTGAATACTACTGTCAGGAATAGGCAGCAAGAAGCTTCCTGGTTTAGACATGATTTAACAGAAATGAATAATTTGTCATTGGAATTTTCATCATTTAGAATTCAACAGCAGGCACAGGCGGGAGGATTGCATGAGGACAGGAGTTTGAGACCAGCCTGAGCAAGAGTGAGAGCCTTTTTCTACAAAAAATAAGAAAAATTAGCCAGATGTAGTAGCTTGGGCCAGTAGTCCCAGCTACTCGGGAGGCTGAGGCAGGAGGATCGCATGAACCCAGGAGTTGGAGGCTGCAGTGAGCCATGACACCACTGCACTCTACCCAGGGTGACAGAGCAAAACTCTGTCTCAAAAACAAATAAATAAAATAAAATAAAACAGAATTCAACAGAAGCTGAATTACCACAAATGGGTAGAAATCCAAAGCTGGCTTTTCCTGCACATTGTTCTCCACACACACACACTAAGGGCCTTCCACACAAATAATAATTGTAGGAAAATAAATTATTTCCTTCAAATACATACAGTGCAGCCAGGCACAGTATCTTGCACCTATAATCCCAGCTACTTGGGAGGCTGAAAGGAGAGAATTGCTTGAGGCCAGGAGTTAAAAGCCAGACTGGGCAACACAGCTAGACCCCATCTCTTTTAAAAAAGAAAAGAAAGAAAAAAAGAGAAAGAAAGAAAGAAATACAGGGGCTGTAGTACTTTGTTGCTAGAATATACTATTTTTTCAAAATTAAATCACTTGGGTAAAAAAAGAAAAGAACACCGGTAATTAAATATAGGTAAAAGCTGTCCTGACTGTTGGCCAGATTGTAATTACGACTCTAAATGTAACACTCCTTTCTCATATTTTTATATAGTTAACTACACTTTTATACCTTATGGTAAAAAGTTACATTTTTTCATGTTTTTGTATTTTTACTACATACTTGTTTCCATTATTAATATTACATACTGCTTGACATGTAATTAGACTTCCATAAACAGTATTATGCTCCACAAACACTTCTGAAATCTGACGGTTCTTTTTCCCCTCAATGATACGTTTGGAGATTTCTCCACATTAACATACGTAGTTCTAATGTTAGGTTAAACCACACCATATGATTCAACCCCATACATTCATCTTACCTGCTGTGTAATATTCCATTATATAAAAAAGGCACAATGTACTCATCCATGCTCCCACTGTATCCACTATTTTGCTGTTACCAACACCACAACAAAACAACATTCTTGTATGACTCCTCACACAAGCACATGTTAAGATTGTTCTCTGGAATATGCACACATACATACATATCCAGATAGAGAACTGCTCATGGAGTGTGAGCATCTTCAGCTTCACTAAATAATGCCAAACTGCCCTCCAAAGCAGTTGCAATAAATTAGACGCCCACCAGCGTGATGTCTGGACATGAGACACTGCTGGGATGACTGTGGGCTACTGGCCCAGAGTGACCCATCACATTCTCTCCCCAGGAATCAGGATCAGAACTGAGACGGTAGAGCCAGGACAGCCTGAACTGGGAGGGCCTTTAACCTTGGGAGGTGGGGGCAGCCACCTTCCACCAGGTCACAGAGTGCAAGAGAAGCCCACATGATCTGGCTCCTGCCGACTGCTCCAGTGCATTCACCTCTCACCTCTGCTTACTACTGACAATCAGACTGTCAGCTTTCTGTCCTTCACACCAGCTCACTCCCATATCAGGGCCTCTGGACCCCCTGTGTCATCTGCCTGGAGTGCACTTCCCCAGGCCTGTCCACATCTGCTCCTTATTTATATCTCAGCTCCTGACATAGATATAGATATAGATAGAGATAGAGACAGGGTCTCACTCTGTTGCCCGGGCCAGAGTGCAGTGGCGTCATCATTGCTCACTGCAACCTCAAACTCCTGGGCTCAAGCATCCTCCCACCTCAGCCTCCCGAGTAGCTGGGCTCACAGGTACACCATGATGCCCAGCCTCAGCTCCTGATGTTTATATCCTCAGCCTCCCCTCATCAGCCTGTCCAAAGTAGCCACACCCACACCCACTCACCCTGCCTTATTTTTTTCACAGCAACAACTACAACAGATATTTTATTCATTTGCTTAGTTGTTGATCACGCACTCCCCACTGCAGGTTCCACGAGGGCAAGGCCTTCTGTCTCCCATAATCGGTTCATCTTGCCTGCAACAGTGCCTGGCACACAGCTGCTAGTCAGCAAAGGGCAGATGGGTGAGCGGAGAGCAAGAGAAGGGCAGCAGGGATGGGGGCTGGAGAGTGGAGAAAGCACAAATGACAGAGAAAGCAAGAAACAAAGCAGAGACACACACACGGACTGAGACGCAGCAGGCACGAAACGGGCAAAACACAAGGACAGGGACGGCCTTGGCTGCTCATGCTGTGCTGGCTCTCTTCCTGCATGAGGGCTGATGGTAAGTCCTGCCCTCAAAGTCTGGGACACACCACCCTGCCTTTTAAAAAATCTCCGTTTTCTATTTTAGTTAATGGGCTTCTGTCCCTTACAACTGAAAGAGCCTTGAAGACAACAGATTCCATTGGCTTCTACATTTTCCTTATCATGGGCATTTTCAAATGGAAACAACTGATTCAGTCAACACCTAGCAGGTGCTCTGCATCAGACACCATGCAGAATACTACAGCTTCAGAGCAAAAACGACAGCACACGTCCACCCTGAACAGGGTGAAGAGTTAGGGGGAGGATGCAGGAAGAAAAACAGGACCGCATCTGTGCTCAGAATGCTCAGAGACAAGATGAGCCATCTCTGGGGACACAAGAGGAAAGGAAGGCAGGAAGACTTCCTGGTGGCGATGTCTGAGCTGAGACCTAAAGGAGGTGTGAGGCCTGAGAGAAAGGGGAAGAGGGAGAAGTCAGCAGTTCAGACACAGGGAGCAGCACAAAGGGCAGGGGGCTCGTCAGGAAGTGCAAAGGCAGCCTACAGGTGCAGCAAGGCCATCTGTGCTAATGGGGAGCCTTTTACGGATCATCTCGTAGATTTGCTATTCATTAAATTCAGAATAGACCTGATGTTAAAAACAAGAACTAACTAATCTGCGGAAATGTACAGGTTTTGCTATCTTAAGGAAAAAAGGACACATTTATATATGCAAATGGATAAATTTCTTATAGTTAGGAACGGAGAAACTATAGATTCCAACTGTAGGAGTTGTTTATATGAGAATAAACAAAATATAAAAATTTAGCAGGATTGTATAAATTATGAATTCTAAGCTGTAAGTACACGCATATATAAAAGTATAACCATATTCATATATGAAATTATAAATATATCATGAAACTTTTAGTATTTAAGTTCCAGTGAAGTGTTTTTTAAAATGTTATTTTATAAATTGGAATCTGAATCTTTACTATACAACATTCTGCACTACATGTGCAAATGTGAGCTGTCAAAAAATAATGAAAAATATCTGGGCTGGGTTTCCTGCTCTTTAAAAAATCGTATTTGTAATTCATCACCTTCAACACAGGGACAGAAACTAATAATTTTCTCATATCTCTTAGGTCTACTATTTCTCTTAGCTACCACATAGCTACTGTGTATTTATGTTTATTATCATGCAAACAATTTCCACAGTTGAAATATGTGGTTTCTCTATTTTTCACTGTAATAAAATATCTGTATGCATACATGAACTTTTTTTTTTTAAAAAAAGGCAATCAAAATACATTTGGGGCCAGGAGTGGTGGCTCACACCTGTAATCCTATCACTTAGGAAGGCTGAGGTGGGAGGATTGCTTGAGGCCAGGAGTTCAAGACCAGCCTGAGCAGCATATCAAGACCCCACCTCTATCAAAAATAGAAAAATTAGCCAGGTATGGTGGCGTGCGCCTGTACACCCAGTCACTCAGGAGGCTGAGGTGGGAAGATCGCTTGAGCCTGGGAGTTTGAGGTTGCAGTGAGCTATGATGACACCACCACACTCTAACCCAGGCAACAGAACGAGACCCTATCTTGAGAAAAAAAAATTATATGTATATTTGAACCATTGTCTTGTAGGATAGCTATTCCATTTTGATTTATTTCCATCCTAAATGTATCTCATTATGCCTTCTTCACCCTTCCTCCCCAGGCTGTGTGTATCGGGGCATGCATCCCACTCACTGCTGCGTCTCTCTGCGCCTGGCACATTACCTGGTAGAGATGTGACACTCAGTGTCTCTTGGATGGGTGGTCTTTTACTTTTCTGTAAATAAGAAATATCCTTCTGGATTTAGAGTCCAGGAGATCTTGGGTAAGTCACTTAAACTTTCTCTGCACAACTGATTGGTTGCTCAAAAAGAGAACCATTGATTAGAAGAAGCTAAATCTGTTAGTACAAAAACTGTCAATTCAAACTGCATTAGACAAACTAATTTTTAAGTCCTTTCTAAGTAGTTATCAGTGGTACCTTTCTCTCAGGAGGAAGCTAATAAGGGAAACTTTCTGGAAGCATCACAAATGCTTTGTTCCTGGGGACATTGCAGAGGAGGCATTTTAATAATTGCCAAAATTAAATATTGACTTTACTTATGAAAAAACACCAGCTCTTTAGAAACATGGTTGTGAATAGACATTCAACTACTACAAGAACTACTTGGATAGGACACATTTCCTGGGGGAAAAAAATTTAAACTTACATTTGGTAACTTTAAGATGGGTTTCTAAATATTAAAAGTTGTTAAACTTTAAGAATGTCAAATTCAATTTTGGCTTACTATTTTATCCTAGGGGAATGCTGCTTTCATAACTTCCTGAAAATATAAATCCTAGTAAATATTGATAGCACTTGTAAGTACACAGCATTCCTCCCTCCCATCTCCCAGAGCTTCACACGTTGGGCAAGTTCATGCTTCACAACTCCCTCTATGAGGCAGGCAAGGGAGAGTATCATCCGCATTCTACATACAAGAAAATCAAAGTTTGAGAGGTCTGAAAATTATTTGCCCAAGATGAGAAACTCCAGAAGTAGAAACTTCTGCTGATCTGCTCTCTGACTGCTCAGTCCCTGCAGCTAAAGCAGGATGGTGCTGGACTAGGCAATTGCTGCTGGCTCTACAACTCCAGGACAAAACCGCTTTATGTGTTCTTACTGCTTCAGGAAGGGCTCAGAGATACATGAACTGAAAGAGTGATAAGTAATTGCCTTATTTACTTTTTGCTAATCAAGCCAAGAAGAAAAGTTGCTTATATATCCTACTGACAGAACTTTCTTATCATTCTCCAACATTACATGAATTTGGCTATCTTTTGCTAAAACAGTCAGAGCTCTCATGTTGAGTGACATTCAAGATTTCTTCATTAAACAAATATCTGAACTCCTACTATGCAGCACTGAAAGATAATCTATAAAGTGGGATAACACAACAGGAATTTGCTATGTTTAACATGATGGTCCGAAAGTTGCCAGGAAGGTCAAAATATGTGACCATTAATAAAGAGGGAAGGAAAGAAAAATCCATATGAAGAAACTTCCTTGGAATGAGTATAAACATAACTTCCATGATCCTAAGGATGAATTCATTGCCTTTCTCCGTCAGAGTTCCTCATCTGACCCACAGAACACAGATACTGACATTAAGTGGCTATTCTATTTTGCCATGCACAGTACATAACAGCTCCATTCTAGCAGCAAAGAGAGATGATAATTCATTACATGTTATGGATGCCTTGGGGCAGGGGGCCTTAGCACCCCAGTCTGAGGCTGCCAGCAATTCAGAGGGCAGAAGCTGCCTCTGTAAACTGGAAAAACAAAATAGTGAACACTCAGCACAAATTAGTGCTTGTTATTGTTTTAAAAAAAAGTACTAATTAATTCTGTTGGCCTAAATTGTTTCAACCCTTAGACATTCTATAAACATCCACTATTGATTCGCTGTCACACCACCTTTACACATATAGAATGCATCTAAAATCGTTCCATTTTTAAGCAAACTGCTCTCCTCTTGCTGAAGTAAACGGTAATTTGCTGCATCATCCACTCAGTACTTACCCTGAGTACCACTGAGTACTACTAGCTGGGCGTGTTAGGTGTGTTCAGATCAAACACACACACACACAGAGTCCTAGTTCCCCAAAGCAAACTGTTCACTGGGGAAACATAAGGCACAAGCTGTTTGTAGCTTACTCCACCCCCAGCATCCAGCACTATAAGGCGCCCACATTTCACACCGATTTGTTGACTCCTACTTGGTGTAGGGTCCCGTGTCAGGCCCTAGGGATGAAGCAGTGAGCAAGAGGACCCAGCCCTGCCCCCAGGGAATGACGCCACTGGGGCTGACCCCACCGGGGCCGGCCGGACGACAGTTAGACAAGTGACCGCTGGATAAGCGCTGGGCCAAGAATCAGACAGGGCGAAGAGACGGAGTGAGCTCCGCGCAGATATCAGCCCCGGGGAGCAGCAAGCCCTGCTCGGGAAGAGGTCAGGGCTCCGCCCCGGCCCCGGCCCCGGCCCCGGCCCCGACCCCTTCCCAGTGACTCTAGGCCAACTGTTTACATTCTCAAAAACTCCCGGTCCCCGTCTGCTGAATGCGCGCAGTCAAGAGTCAGGAAAGCCACCGAGACTCCTGCCCGCCCTGGGACTCCACCCCAAGACGCCCAGAACCCCGGCCCTGCGGACCCCTCCCGAGCCCCTGCCCCAGGGTGTCCCGAGGCCCCGTCCTGGGGGCCCCTCCCGAGCCCGGCCCGCAACCCCCGCCCCAGGACGCCCTGCGCCCCGCCCGCCCTCGGGACCCCGCCCTGGCCCCGGCCCGGCGCGATCCGCTACCCGCCGCCGCCGCTCACCGCCGTCAGCTCCGGCAGCCGGTCCCGCATCCCCGCCGGCCGGACGGCGCACCCAGCCACTCAGGCCTGCCCCGCGCCGCCTCGGGCTCCGGCGTCGCCGCGTCGCCCCCTCAGACCGCTGCGGTCCCGGCGCCGAGCCCGCTGCTGCCACGGCAACCGTGGCCCGCGCGCTCTGCGCATGCCCGGCCCGCGCCGCCCCGCCCTCACCCGCACAGCGCAGGAGCCTCCCCCGGGAGTCCCGCGGGCGGGGGCGGGGCCACCTGGGAGGGGCGGGCCGGGGCCAAAGGGGCGGGGCGGAGCCACCTGGGAGGCGCGTGTCTGGCGGGGAGGCGCGTGGCCTGGCCGGGGGCTATTCTAGCAGGTCAGCTACATGTGCTATTTGTCTCTTCTTGATTTGTTTCTGTGCTTTCACACTCATTACTTTCCATATTAAAAAGTCGGTCATTCAGTGAATAGGGACAAACTTAGCAAAGCTATCAGAATGTGCCAGTACAGGTCCCACACCCAGCCTTTGGCCTGAATAAAGAAGAGATAAAGTAGCACACAAGATGCTTAAGGAACACAAGGGAGAAGACCTGGGAGGCAGTATGAAGGGCACCTGCAGACCACGCCCTGGGGAGCAACAGGCAATACAGAAGCAAACAAATAAGAAAAGAAAGGGGGGCGCGGGCAGGAAGGGGCGCTGAGAGAGGTAGCCCCATCAGATGGGTGGACAGTGAAGGTGCGAGAGTTTAGGCCAACTACGCAGTTGAGGGGAACAGTGCCCAAAACAACCCTCACTGCCGACACCAACTGCATGTTCTGGGGGTTCCAAAAACAACCCTCAAGTTCGATAATTTCCTTAGAAAGACTCACAAAATTCACTTAAAACCATCATACTCACAGTTATAGCTTCTTACGGGGAAATGATACAGATTAACATCAGCTAAGGGAAGAAGTGAGTAGGGTGGAGTCTGGGGACGTTCCAAAGTGGAGCTTCCACGGTCCTCTCCCTGAAGTGAAAGGACTCATCACTTTCACTGCAGTGATGTATGGCCATACACACAAAGTACTGCCAACCAGGGAAGCTCACCTTAGCCACAGTGTTTAGGACTTCTACTGGGCTCAATTGCATATGCACGATTGACTGATTGACTGATTGCCCTCCCGTGATCTCAGTCCCCTGGTTGAGTGATATCCATGTAACCCAAGCCCCATCATATTGTTACTATCTGGCTAGCCCAAGACTCCCAAGCAAACAAAGATTACTTTCCAGGAAGGAGGAGAAGGCAAAGGCCAGACTTCTTTTGGGACAAGGTTAAATTCTTTATTACCTCCTTGAGGAGGTGGCTTTTGAGCTGATGAGAAGGCAGCCATAAGAAATCTACTTGAGAAGAACAATCTACACAGAAGAAAACAGGACGTTTGGATTTAGTTCTAGGTATGATTTGGTTCTAGGATTTTAAAAGGGAGTGTATTAGTCTCCTCAGGCTGCCATCACAAAATTCTACAGACAGTGGCATAAAAAATAGATATCTATTTTCTTACAGTTCTGTAGTCTAGAAGTCCACAAAGTGCCAGTAAATTTGGATTCTGGTGAATGTAGATGGCCACCTTCTCACTGTGTCCTCACATGACCTTTCCTCAACACTCACACAAATGGAGAGGGTGGAAAGGGAGAGAAAGGGAGGGAGAGAAAGATGGTGTCTCTTCCTCTTTTTATGAGGACACCAATTCTATCAGATTAAGTCTCCACCCTTATGACCTCATTTAACCTTAATTACCTTTAAATACAGTCACATTGGAGGTAGGGCTTCAGGTTTCAACATATAAATTTGGAAGACACACAATTCAGTCCCTAAAAGGGAGTAAGGGAAGCAGAGAGGTGAGACAAACCAGGAGACAGATGACCTCGACTTGGATTTGGTTGCAGTAGAGGCACATTTGCCTTTTCTTGCTTTATTACTTTCAGATTTTTTCGAAACTTAAACCAAAATCAATAATTTGAAGGATGTGAGTTGAACAAAAATTCTGTTTTAACTAAGCCACAAAAATGAGGTGGGGTGGCAATTGTACAGAACTTGTCTGATAATGGGGGTTAATATAAAAGAAGTAAAACTGACAGGGCACAGAAAAAGTACTTGGCCCTGGATGCAGCATTTAAGCTTCAGTGCCATTCTGTAAAACCAATACACCCCAGGACTTTTATGAGCCAATAAATTTCCTTTTTAGTTTTTTTACTTAGAATGGAGAAGCCCTGATACATTGCTAGCCTAAAAGAGGCATTACAGATTGCAGACTATGAGGTAGGGTACTTTTAAAATACAAGGCCCAAGGGAACAGGGATTTTGGTCTGTTTTGTTCACTAAGTCTCCAATGCCTACAAAGTTTCTGGCACATTGTAGGCACTCAGTACATATTTGTAGAATAAAAGAATGGATGTTCAGACCTGGCTTTGAATCCTAGTTCTGCTATTTACTCTCTGTGTAACTTCATACAAACAAACTAATCTAAGGCTCAGTTTTCCTATCTGTGAAGAGGTGATAATAAAGCCTCCAAGTTGAAAGGCTTTGACTTTCCCATTTCAACCCTGCTGTGCCTGGAGAGACTGATTTGCCCTACTACTACGCCTTCTTAATTGCAAACAACAAATATAAATCACTAGTATTTAATCATTTTACAATGCTTATTACTTTCATAAATAATTAACAGGCAATAAAAAACAGGCTAAACCACACATGGTAAAAATTTGCTGCAAATTTTGAAAACGCATTGAAAAGTTATATCTGGTTAGTAAGAGGAAAAACAAAACAAAAATCCCTTAGAAAATTAAGCTTGGGAGAAAGAATCATTAAAATAAAAATTAACTATGTCTAAACATGCATACTGCATAACTGGCACTTACATTAAAACCCGATAAAAGAATCAAATCTTAACAAATATTAGATGTGCAAAATGTGGCCTGGAGAAATTACACTGGGTGAGAACCCGCTCCCATTCACGCACGCGCACACCCCGCAACCCCTCGCAGGAGTGCAACAAGGTATAAAAGTGTTTTACTGAGGAACTACTGGCGCAAACCTTGCCGTCATGTACATCCCTCCACAGGAGTGTCCGGGACTTGAGCGAGCCACCCAGACCTCGCCGTCAGAACTCAGCCTCCCCACGGCTGAGCCAAGCCCAGGTTCAGGCCCCAAGGAAAAGAAAAAGGGAACGTCCCTTCCGGGGTAGCCACCACGTGATTCCAGAATTCCACCCTGATTGGATCGACTCATATTATTTGCATGCCACTGAGCCAATCACAAGGCGGGGGCTGTGCAGCGCTGTGACAGGGCACACCTGGGCCATATGACCACCCTGGGCCGGAAGCGCCTCCCGTGAATCGTGGGATTGGAAGTCATGGCGGAGAGTGCTCAGCGCGAGTGCGGTAGCGGCGGGGGCACGCCTGGAAAAGGACGGGTGCGCTTTGGGTAGCGGGACTGGCACCCAGCTCCATCCCACCGAACAGAAAGCCATGTGTGAAGAAGTAAGGAAGGAGGACACCGGGGTCTCGTGTATGTGCAACTATAGGAGTAAACTAATCAGGCGTTAAGTTACCCTGAAAGTTCCTCAGACAGCTTTCCATGACTTTGATGACACACTTACTGTTCACACTACCCGTAATGTCCTGGATCCGGGTATGCTCTAGTGCTGGGGTACGATGCTTCAGAAAAGATTCCACGGTCAAACAAGGAATATTTTAAGATTAATTAAATCAAGGATATTTAAATTACTCTTAACTCAGTTCATTTCCAATCTATACTACAGTCCCACACCTTTCCTAGCCATACCCCAACCTTCCCTGACTCCAACTCAAGCACTTTTCCTTAGTATCTTTATTCTTCTCTCCCTCCTCCTCTCATCTCCTTCTTTTAAATCCTCTCCCAGCAACAGCCCATCCAGCCACTGAAATGGCGCATCCTGCTCACTCCATCTCAACTAGGTGCAACCGCACTTCTCCCTTAAAAATGTCACTCATTCCTATGATTGAATTGACAACCAAAAAGTCCCTACTACATACATAAACATGCAGTCAAGATGTCTTTGGGGTGAAAACATCAGTCAGGTCACAGTAGTCTGGGTTCAAAACACTGCCAAGACGGCCACACATCAAGATAGAAAGAAATCTACCTCTGGAGAAAGATATTTTGATTGGCTCTGTTGGTGGCCACCACCATTGTGGATGGGGGCAGTTTTCAAAGAAAGGGGAGCATTGTGAATTGGACTCAGACAATACTGAACAGGTGTCCTCTCCTGCAATAGACCACATTAGAAAGGAAGAAAGAGAAAGGAACAACACAATGCCATTTAATCATGATAGGCCGAATAATGGCCCCCATAGATGTGCACACCCTAATCCCCAGAATTTGTGACTATGTTACCTTATATGGCAAAAGGGACTTTACAGATTATTGACTTTCCTAGATTATTGGGAGTTGGCCCAATCTAATCACACAAACCCTCAAAAGCAGAGAACTTTCTCCAACTGAAGAAAAGATGTAGCAGATGGGGAAGTCAGAAAGACTCCAAGTGTGAGAAGAATTTGATGTGCTGTTGTTAGCTCTGAAATGTAGGGGGCGCATGCAAGGACTCAAGAGAGAGCTCTATGAGCCAAGGGTGGACCCCAGCAGGAAGCCAGCAAGGAAATGGGGGCCTAGGTTCTAGAATTGCAAGGAACTGAATCCTGCCAACAATCAGAGTGAGCTTGGAGGTGGACTCTTCCTTGGGCCTGCCTGTAAGAACCCAGGGGCTGCACCTCCATTTCAGCTATGTGAAACCCAGAGTAGAGAACCCAGCTGGGCCCACCCAGACTTCTCACGTACTGAATTGGGAGCTAATAAGTTTGTGTTACTTAAAGCTGCTAAGTTTTGATAATTATTACAGCAGCAATAGAAACTAATAGTCATTTACTAAAATTAGATATTTAGCTCCTGGAGAGTAGGACAGTTAGTCTATAGGAGACATAATATTTAGACCTTTTCAAGGAATGTTACAAGTAAATGAATGAATGATTGAGTAGGTGAAGGATGGTGACATTCATCTTTGTAGCTTCCCTACCCACATAGCTATGTGGTGGCCATGAACTGAATAAATAAAACATTCATTTAGTCCCCAAGGAATGAGAGGTGCCTATATAAAGCTGGAACAAAGCTGAATGCCTGCTGCAATCACAATAGGAAACAGACCAGAGGGCTCACAGGCTGCAGACTCACAGTAGGGGCTATACACACATCTTCTGTTAAACCTAACATACCTCAGCTTTCTTCTGTGCAGTCTAGAATTTTCCTCTAGACCTTTGGATACCTACCTAACTCACACCCATCAGAAATGGTTCTTTGCATTCTTGTTTCTTAAGTACACTAAAGTTTGAGCCAACATTCTGAAGGGTAGACTACATTGGTAACATGGTGTGTAGATTTATAGGATTCTTATGTTTGTAGCCTTTGTTTTGTGTTCGCCAAAGTACAAGCCTCACTGAACACCCTGAGTCTACAGAATAATGTTTCAGGCAAGCAGGAGACAGGCAGGCAGAAAGGGAGGAAGGGAGAAAAGGAGAAAGGGAGGAAGAGAGGGAGAGAGGGAGGAAGAAAAAGGGATAAGGGGACAGCATAGTTTTTATTTTTAAAAGCACTTAAACTCCAAGAATGTAAGCCCTTAGTTCTAAGGAATGAGATGGCCTCATTAAAGATGATGACAAATGTGCTTCATAAAATGGATAAAAGATTTCAAAATAGTCTTTACTGCTGTCTACAGGAAATCAGAGAAATTTAATAAAGATTGAGCAAGGGAAATGATACTTTGGGTAAAGGTGGTTATGCCTAAGAAGAAATTACATACACTTAGGATAATAGCCTACCTTGTAAAATTGTACCAATTAAATGATGATCTAAATGTGTTCAGAGTCTACCAGCAGTGGAGGGGTTCCGTGCTTAGGCTCTGGAGTCAGCCGACTCGAGTTTGAACCCTGAGCCTCCCATGAACTGTGTGGCTTTAGGCATTTAATCTCTCTAAATTTTAGCTCCTGCTCCTATGCACTAACATGTATTGACTGCTCACTCTAGGTCAGGCAGGATCCTAAGGACTTTATGTATATTAGTTACTTTATGCCTTGCAACACCCTAGGAGGAAAGTCTTCATTTTACTTAGGAAGACACCTCGCAGAGTACACAAGTTTGCACAGCTAGCGTGGGCAGTTGTACTAAGCAGGGCTTTCCAGAAAAACAGAACCAACAGGATGTGTGTATATGTATATATGTGTCTATATACATATATAAAACATTATATATTATGTATTTTCAGGTTGTTGACAAGAGAGTTGGAGTATTGGTTGTTGGTGTCAACAGAAAAGAACCCAAACTCTGTAAAATAATTTAAAGAGGTTTATTCTGAGCCAAGTATGAGTGACCATGGCCCCGAGCAACGCCCAAGAAGCCTTGAGCAAGTGGATTTGCTGTGGTTTGGTTACAGTGTGGTTTTATACATTTCAGGGAGAGGCATTACACATAAAGTCATAAATCAACACATGGAAGGTGTACATTGGTTTCACACAGAAAGGGAGAACATCTGGAAGCAGGGGCTTACAGGTTATAGGTGGGTTTAAAAATTTTTTGATTTGTAATTGGTTAAAGAAATGGAGCATTGTCTAAAGACTTGGAATGTTTTAAGTTAAGATAAGGATGTCTGTTGGTCAGAGACAAGCCACCGGACATAGATTCACAAGATCTATTGGATAAATTGAGGACCTGCAGGTGTGGTTCAAGCCCTGCCCTGTATAGCCCTAGGCCTGTTAATGAGCTACAAAGGATATCTCCAAGAAGGGAGGGGGCATGACAAGGCGTGTCTGACCTCCCTTATCAGGGCCAGCAACTCAGCTTTAGGGTATTTCTGGGGTCCCCCTAGCCAAGAGGGGGTCTATTCAGTCAACTGGGGGGCTTAAGATTTTATTCTGGTTCACACTCTGGACACCAACTGGGTGCCCAACAATTCAATTCTGCCGCTATCTACTTGGAGTCAGCACAGACCCCACTGGTTAGGGGCTCAGTCCCACAAAACTGCCCCCACCTTCAGAGGCTAATCACAAGACCTGGGTCTCCGTACTTCCGACTGACTGGCTATTAACCAGGGGGTACCTCCTTGGGTTTGATAACTTGCTAGAGTGGCTCACAGAACTCAGGAAAGTGCTTTACTTACTATTACCAGTTTATTATAAAGGCTACAACTCAGGAACAGCCACAAGGAAGAGATTTGCAGGGCAGGTGTATGTGGGAGGGGTGGGCCACCCCTCTCAGCACCCCTGCAAGTTCACCAGCCCAGAAGCTCCCAGAGCCCTGTGGTGTAACGTTTTTATGGAGGTCCATTGGGTAGGAATGATTAATTAAATCACTGGACACTGGTGATTAATTCAGTCCCAGCTGCTCTCTCCCCACCAGAGATGGGCATGAAAGTTCCACCCTCTAATCAAAAGGTGGGTTCCTCTTGCAGCCAGCCCCACCCAGGGGCTGTCTAGGACCCACCAAAGTCGCCTTGTTAGCATAAATGCTGGAGTGATTGAATGGGGCTTGTCAGGAATAACAAAAGACACTCCCAATCACCCCCCTCACTCAGGAAATTCCAAGGATTTCAGAAGCTCCGGGTCAGAAACCTAGAGAATACCTAGTAGTTACCGTGCCACACTTTCCCAATCCCTACCCTGGTCTGGTTTTTCCCCACTGCACCTATAACCCATTAACACACTAGTTACAAGCTTACATATTTTGTTTGCTGTTTCTTACACGTCTTCCTTGTCTGGAATATAAGGGCAGTGATTTTTCTGCTTTGCTCACAAATTATCTTCAACACCTAGAATGGTGCCCAGCACACATGAGGTATTTAATATTTGTTGAATGAATGAATGAAAAGGTTGTGCTGCAAAATTTGCTCAGTACATTTACCCATTCAAAGGTAAATCTTGGCTGGGTGCAGCGGCTCACGTCTGTAATCTCAGCACTTTGGAAGGCCAAGGCAGGAGGAGCCCTTGAGGCCAGGTGCTCCAGACCAGCCTGGGCAACATAGGGAGACCCTGTCTCTACAAAAAATTTAAAAATTAGCTGGGCATCGTGGCCAGCGCCTGTAGTCCTGTTAGGCAGGGACCAAATCTGCAGGTGGCAGATACAGGCCAGGAGGGCGGTTCCCAGCTACTCGGGAAGGTGACAGAGGGAGACCTTGTCTCTAAAATGATTTTTTTTTCTTTTGAGACAGAGTTTCGCTCTGTTGCCCAGGCTAGAGTCCCGTGGCTTCAGCCCAGCTCACAGCAACCTCAGACTCCTGGGCTCAAGCGATCCTCCTGCCTCAGCCTCTTGAGTAGCTGGGACTACAGGCACAGGCCAGGACACCCGGCTAATTTTTTTCTATTTTTAGTAGAGGCGGGGTCTTGAACTCCTGAGCTCAAGCGATCCTCCCTCCTCAGCCTCCCGGAGTGCTAGGATTACAGCACAGCCTAAAAAAGCTTTTTAAAAATAAGCCTTATTACTGCAGTGGGTGAGTTACAGCAAACTACAAGTTCACGAACTTCACATTCCTCATGTGCAGAATGGGCAAATGGGCCAGATCACTAACCGCTTGGTTTCAGTGAGTGCTCACCCTGCGCTGCATGACTTCTGGCTCAGTCAGCCTCACCTCACCCCCAGGAGAAGGCCCCCGTTGACTTCACTTACTGGAAATCTCAAGCAAAAGGTGTTGAACAGCTCACCAGGGTGACATTTCTGGGTTTGGATTCAAACCCAGCAAGGTTCCTATCTTTTTAAAAATTCTGTGATTTTTAAATTAATTTCTTTTTAGTGGACTTAATGAAATAGTAAGGAACAACATTTTTTAAATTCAAAAATTCAAAATTCAAATTCAAAAAAATTCAAATTCAAATTCAAATTCAAAGCCCTAAAGAATTGAGAATTATTGTCAGTTGACCACAGAAGTGTTTATTCTGCTCATAAATTGAAGTCTGGGTTAGAATTCATTTTTGTCTTCTCCTGATCCTGGATACAGAATGTAAATTTAACTGAGTATGAAACTTTAATGGTATTTGAAAATGCAGTAGCCTTGTTTAATTCATCATTATGCTAAGTTTAGAAATAGGCTACCCTTTTAAAGATGGGGCTGAATACATTACCTGGAAATAGCTTTCAAAATATGATGTCACATACTTGTATTAGTGTTCTATGGCTGCTGTCACAAATTACCACAACTTTTGTAGCTTAAAGCAACACAAATTTATTAACTTACAGTGGTGGAGGTCAGAGGTCAGAGGCCAGGCAGGGGTTTCAAAGGACTAAAATCAGAGCTCTGTTCTTCCCTGGAGGTGCTGAGGGAGAATCTGTTCCCTTCCCTTTTCCAGCCTCTGGGGTGTCTCCGGGCGCCTGCATTCCCTGGCACAGGGCCTGTCCCTCCATCTCCAGAGCCAGCCACGCTCACCCCTCTCCGTCCTCACTTCTTTTTCTCTGACAGAAACAGGCTCCACTTTTAAGGATTCAAGTGATTAGATTGAGTCCACTTGGATAATCCAGGATAATCTCCCCATCTGAAAATCCCAACCCTTAATCATGTCTGCAAATTCTCTCTTGCCACATTGGTGACATACTCACAGGTTCTGGAGACGAGGGCCCGGACATCTTGGGAGCCACTATTCTGCCTATTCCACACACCCTCAGTTTATTTCTCAGAGACTTATTCAGTGTATTCCTGTATGGGAATGAAAAGGAAACTGGGTGATGTTCTTCACACATCATGACTTTAGTTTTAGCATTGTTGAAAAAAATTAATTGGTGGTTATGTAAACACCTCTAGAAAAATTTTTTAAAAAAATTAATTGGGAGGTCATTATGGTAAGATGGCTCTAGTGCATTGGGTTCCCACCAAAACCCAACTCCACATAAACAGTAAAATGAAACTCAAGTGTAAGTGATCAGAAATTGCCAACTAATCCCTAACTAGAGACTTTCTGTTACCGAAAGTTCAGCACTTGTCCCCGAGACCACATCAGAAGAAGGCGGACAAGTGGTTTGAGAAAAAGGAAAGAGAAGTTTATTAACTGGCCAGCAAATAAGGAGAATGGCAGACTCTCATCTTAAAGTACCATTGTCCTCCCTATAAGCAGAAATACAGAGTTTTTGAAGGAGTTTTCAGCTTGGGGCTATTGCTGCTTAACTATAGCTGATGGTCCTGACCAACCCCATCTCCAGGGAAGACAATCTTGTGACCTCTTCCAGACAATTCCATTGAGCCAAAAAGAGTGGGGTGGGGGGGATTTAAGGAGACAACTTGTGAAATGTTTTACCCTTTTTCAGCCTGTTCCCTCTGATACATATATACTTTAAGCAATCAAATATTTTCTATTTATTTAAAATAGAATTTAGAAATTAAAACCAGAGTGTGACCCCATTTTCCCAACTTCTAGGGAAAACAGAAATAGAAAATACACACCCCTTTTGACCTAGCAATTCCTCTTTAGGAATCTAAAGTTCCATTACATAAAAGCCCCTGTGTGCAAATATATATGCTGAAGGATATTAACTTCTGCATTGTTTTAGTGGGGAAATAAGCTAAAAAATCCTGAGGGTCCATTAGCAGTGGAAGGTTTGAGTAACTTGGGCTTCACCCCATGCAGAGCCTATTATGCAAGGCAGACAGTAAATAAGACGACCCGATAGTGCTCCAACTTTACCCACCTCCATCCCAACAAGGTCATACACCTGTCAGTGACCAGGCAACCTTAACCTGTGCCCCAGTTCTAAGCCATTCTACCAAAGCATACAATAAATTAATATACTTTTTTTTTATAAACTCTGTGTTATGAGTTGAATTGTGTCACCCAAAAAGATACGTTGAAGTTCCAACCCCCTGTACCTGTGAATGTGACCTTTTTTGGAAATAGGGTCTTTGCAGATGTTATCAAGTTGAAACGAGGTCTTTAGAGTGTGCCCTAATCCAATGACTGGTGCCCTTGCAAGGAGAGGAGAAGAGACCCAGAGAGAGACATGTCACAGTCAGAGGTGATGTGAAGACACACAAGGAGAAGATGGCCATATGTCTATAGTGATGTGTCTACAAGCTAAGCAGCACCAAAGGTTGCTCACACACCAAGAGCTATGAGAAAAGCATGGAGCAGATTCTCCCCAGGGGCCTTCAGGGAGAGCAGAGACCTCCCAACACCTTGGTTCCAGGCTTCTAGCCTTCAGAACTGTGAAAGAATAAATTTCTGTTATTTTAAGGTAACCAGTTTGTGGTATTTTGTTATTGCAGCCCTGGGAAACCAATTACACCCTGCAATTATCTTATAAATAGCAGTTACATTGGATTGGCTATTGGTATATTTTAAAGGAGTCAATTTGTTAAAAGCAAGTATTTAAAATGTACCACAATTTTTGAAACCCTAAAAAATAACTGAGAATTTAAATATATATTAGAAAATTTAATATATTTACTTTAAAAATTTTATATCTATGAAGTCTCCCAGGTCTTTCAACCTCTGAGAAGTCCTGTTATATTCTTATCTTTTTCTATGGTATTTTCTAGCCCCCCTTTCTTACACTAGATTCTCTTAAAATGACATAGGACACTGAATGACAGAGAGTCTGTCCTATCATGGACTACCAACAATCTGCTTTTAAAATTCCCCTTGCTAAAAGATGCAACTATTGTTCCTAATAGGGGAGGCTGTCTTAGTCTGCTCCGGCTGCTATAATAAAATACCATAAACTGGGTGGCTTATAAACAACAGAAATTTATTTCTCACAGTTCTAGAGGCTGGGAAGTCCAAGATCCAGGTGTGGCAGATTGAGTGTCTGGTGAGGACTCACTTCCTGGTTCACAGATGGCACCTTCTTGCTGTGTCCTCACATGGCGGAAGAGATGAGGGAGCTCACTGGGGTCCCTTTTATAAGGGCACTAATATTGCTCATGAGGGCTCCACCTTCATGACCTTATCACTTCCAAAGACCCCACCTCCTAATACCATCAACTTGGGAGTTAGGATTTCAACATGTGAATTTTGGGGGGATGAAACCACTCAGATCATAGCAGAGGCACTCATCCTAAAAACCTGAGTTTACACAAAAACAAAGCCAAAATGTGAGCCCCTCCTAAGCTCTCTGAGCTCATCTTCTCCTACTCTTTTGCACACCAACTCCAGGACACTGGACTCCTTGCTGTTCTGACAACTCCAGGCAGCCTTCCACTTGGAGGCCTTTGCACTTGCCACTCCCTCTCCCTGGAATTCTCTTCCTGCAAATATCTGTGTGGCACCTTTGCTTACCTTTGGGTCTCTGCTCAAACATTACAATCTTACGGAAGGCCTCTTGATCACCCTACCTGCAGGACCACTCCTTCCTCTGACATTCTACATCTTCTTTACCTGCTTTATCACCTTAGCAATCATCATTCTCTTGTATATTTTACTTACTTACCAAGTTCATTTTCTGTTTTATTCATGCAACAGTCCCTAGAGAGTGCCTGGTACACAGGAGATGCTCCATAAGTATCAGGTGGATGAACTAACAAGTCTGCATGTTTTTCATCACTATCTCTTAGACTCACTAAACTAGAGTTTGGGAACTCAAAACAGTTCAGGGCTCAGGCAGATAAGCAAATGAGCAGAGCAGGCTGAACATCAGATGACAAGGGGCAAATGGCACCAAGGCCTCAGTGTCTGAGATACAATGGGGAACGGGGGAGAGGGGCTGAAGGCAATGGCAGCCTCTGCCCGATCTGTGGGGGCAGTCGCTATTTACCCCCAGATAGTTGTGAACACGCTAAAAATCAGGCCCAATGCCTCCCAATTTTGTGATTTTCAAAGGAAACAAGGTAGCTGGATTTTAATGTAAAATATCCTTATTTTTTGTATTAGTTATCTATCACTGTGTCACAAATTACTCCAAAAGTTAATGGCTTGAAACAACAATAAACACTTTTCATCTCACACAGTTTCTGTGGGCCAGGATTTCAGGAGTGTCTTACCTGTATCCAGGTCTCATGAAATTGCAGGTAAGATGTCGGCTGGGGCTGCAGTCATCTGAAGGCTCGGCTAGAGCCGGGAGACCTGAGTCCAGCATGGTGCCCTTGCGTGGCTGGAAAGTTTGTGCAGGTTCTTTGCAGGGGACCTCAGCTTTTTGTCACATGAACCTGTCCACAGGGCTGTATTTGTCCTCACAGTGTAGTGCCTGGCTCCCCCCAGAGTGAGTGATCCAAGCCTCTGGGACCTGGTCTCCAAAGTCACACATCATCAATTCTGACATATTCCATTTGTTAGAAATGAGGCACCAAGTTCAGCCCATGCTCAAGGAGAGATGAATCAGAATCAACCTTTTGAATGGAGGAGAATGAAAGAATTTGTGGGCATGTTTTAAAATCATCAAATTTTAAAACACTGTCAACAAGGTCGGGTAAAAAGCATGCTGGGATCCACCCCATAAAGGTCAGACAACACCTCTGAAGGTTGGATTTAGTTCAGGGGTCACCAAGTGTACACTCTGCACTTTTCCAATCTTTAGATGAGAGAGACTGTTGCTTGAATGACTGTATGGCACAAATATAGGACAAATCTCTCTAATTTGCTTTTAAGGAAAATAATTTCTACATTAATGCCAAGAAGTAACATGTATCCTGTTTAGTGATGTGCTCCCTACCCAGAAAACTGAGTGTCAGGTAAGGAAAATGTCTCATTTGGTAAGTTACTGACATGCATCAGCTGGACGGATGAATTAGATAATAAAATCTTTACGAATAGGTTCCTCATTGGTTTGCAAAGTCAACAGAGTTTATGTGAACTGCACAGACAGAAAAGCCTGGCCCTACATTTGTTAAATGTTTAAGCTATTTGATTAATGATTAGTCTTTGATATGGAATAGCATTATTAAAATTCTAATAAGCCTGCATATTTAAATCACCCTTATTTTTATTACAATATAATGCTGCTGTATCTGATTCTTCTTCCTGTATTCAGAAGGGGGTTAAGAGTAATTCATTCAATAATTCAACAAATATTTACTGAACACACTTACGTGCCAGGCACTGTGCTAGATACTTTGAAAATCATGACAAAAAGGTACTAAGAAAGATAAAAACATGTAAATAATCAAGCAGGATGTTTTCAGTTAAGTGCTTCGGAGAAAATAAAACGGGCACTGAGAGGGAGGAAGCCTGGGGTGGTGAAACCACGTGGTCAGGGTGGGCCTCCCTTAGGAGCTGCAACCTGAGGTGTGAGGAGCCAGTCAGGCAAAAATGTGGGGGAAGAACATTTTAGACAGTGGGACCAGTAAGCGCAAAAGCCCTGAGGCAGGAACAAACTGCTGGGGTAAGATTCAGAAGGCTTGAGCAGCTACAGCAGAGTTACAGGGAGAGAGGGGGTGGGGGGGGAGAGGGAGGCCCAAGGTAGATCCCATGATCTCCCCAGCTATGGATTTCCCGTGTCTGAGATAGATGGAAAACTATTGCAGGGTTTTAGGCGGGGAGGAGGATGGTCTGATGTGGTTTAAAATGATCATTCTGTGCCTTCTGATAAGATGCACCGAGGACACATCACTTTTGAGCTATCCCTACCCAAACTGCATAACCCGAATCTAATCATGAGGAAATATCAGACAAATCCAAATAGAGGGACATTCTACAAACTCTCTGGCCTACAAAATACTTGGCAAAAGTGTCAAGTTCATGAAAGACAAACTGAAGGACTGTTCCAGATTGAAGGAAAGGAAGACCTGACCACCACACTTAGCAGCAGGTAATCCTGGATTGGATTCTGGACTGGCTACGTAACAGTAGTGGGACAATTGGCAATTTAGGTCTGAGATTAGATACTCGAATTGCAACGTCAGTTTCCTGATTTTGATAAGTGTACAGTGGTTACTTAACAGAATGTCCTTGGTTTTAAGAAATACACACTGAGGGGCTTCCTGTTTGCTACTTATTCTCAAACATTTCATAGGAAAAAAACCATACAGACACACACACAATCATGACTTTTAAAAATTATACATATGATGTATGCATATGTGCATACAGACACATATTTGGAGAGAAAGAAAAGAGGGAATGGCAAAGACAGATGAAAAAGCAAGTAATGTTAACACATGGGGAACCAGAGGGAAGGGCGTGTTGAAATTCCTCGTACTATTTTTGCAACTTTTTTGCCATGTCTGCACGTATTTCTGTGTATTTGGCTGCAATTTTTTAAACTACAGGTTAAGCATAGGTTTGCAATCCATGTTGGATGGCAGAGAAGTATCTCCGTAAACTGCAAAGCCATTCACAATCAGAAGAGCTTACACAGTCTTAGAGGGGAAAACATAATCTACGCCAGCTCGAGTGTACTTTCCTGTTTTTCTCACTGTGCTTTAGATGATCTTTAGAAATTCTGAGTTTGGGCCAGTTCATAACACTCACAGCTAACAAAACAACCACGGGGCTTCCATTTAGAAGGCTGGGTGCTAGAACTCCTAACGCTCTTGGTTTCACATATTTCCCCTTGACATTTCTGAGGGGGAAAAATGCCAAAAGGTACAAACACTGGTGTCTCACCACCCAGAATTATGCAATAGTTGATATGTTGTCACTTTTGCTTCAATTCCTTTTTTTTTTGAGACAGGGTCTCGCTGTCACCCGGCCTGGAGTGCGGTGGCGTCACTACAGCTCACTGCAGCCTCCCCCTCCCGGGCTCAGGGGTCCTCCCGCCTCGGCCTCCCGAGTAGCGGGGACCACGGGAGCGCCACCACGTCCGGCTAATTTCCAATTACCTTTTTTAAAAAAAGAAATAGAACACTGCAGGAAAAGTTAG
Organism: Daubentonia madagascariensis; assembly: GCA_023783475.1. Classification (NCBI taxonomy): domain Eukaryota; kingdom Metazoa; phylum Chordata; class Mammalia; order Primates; family Daubentoniidae; genus Daubentonia; species Daubentonia madagascariensis. The sequence goes on from JAKFHU010001262.1 coordinate 22,965,114, forward strand.
TCTTCTTTGAGCTCTCTTCCCAGGTCTGTCACACTCCCGTCCACCCTTTCTTGCAGCAACAGCCGCCAGAACGTGGCCTGCACATCCCCGAGTCAATTTGAAAAAAAATTACACACCCATATCCAGGAACTAATGCGGTCTTATGTGTTCGTAAAAAATTACATGTACAGCATTACACTATATAAAACCCCTCTCTATAAACTCACACATAGCGTTGCACTTTATCACATCTTCCTGCAACTTGCTAGTTTCTCAACACGATCCTTTTGAGACCGCCCAACCCTGGCAACGCCCCCACTCCCCAGCCGCCGCGCCGCACTCCACGCGCACGCGCGGGGCCCCAGGCCGAAGCCACCCAGCGCCCGCCGGCTGTGCGGCCCTCGGGGCCACGGGGAGGAGCCGCCGCCGCCGCCCTGGGCCGGGACCGCTCGGGTCCGTCCGGCGCACTCTCCCCCCGGGACCGCACTTGCCCGCAGGGCAGGGCCGAGCCACTTGCTGACCGCGCGCCGCAGAGGACCCGCGGGCCTGGGCCCCCCGCCCCCGTCTCCCCAACATCCCGCCCGGGCCGCCGCCCCGTCCGCGCACCCCACCCCCCCCGGGGCTCTACGCTCGGTCCGCGCACCCCATCCCCCCCGGTCCGCAGCGCGCATCCGGGCCCGACCCCCAAACAGGGGGAGGCGGTGGCCGGCTCTGGGGGCTCCGACAGGGCCGAGGCCGTGGAGTGCGGACCGAGCCGTGGAGACACCGGAACGCGGACTGGACGCGGGAGGCCCCGCTTAGGACTCGTTCACTCATTCGTTCCGCCGCCGCCCACTAGGGAGCCGGGGCGCGAAAGAAAGCTGGGACGGTCTGGCCCACAGCTCTCAGCCCCCAGCCTCAGTCTCAGTCTCCCCCCAGCCCTCAGCCCCAGCTCCCACCCCAGGCGAGCCACCCGCCCGCCTCTCCGCCGGCGCATGTGCGCCCGGGAGCCCGCCCTAGGAGCCGGCGCACGTGGCCTCGCGGGCCGGCGTGCGTGCGCGCGCCCGGCTCGCCCTCCAACGTGGCCCGCCCGCCCAGATCTACGCGCGGGGCCAGCGGGAGCGGCGCCCCGCCTCCCCCGGAGTCTGGCTGCGTGCGTGCGCGCACGCGCTGGTCACGTGGGCGAGCGCCGCACCGTTGCCCCGCCCCGCGTCGGCCCCGCCCTGCCCGCGCGCCGGCGTCGGCTGCGTCTCCGGCGTTTGAATTGCGCTTCCGCCATCTTCCCAGCCTCAGTCGGACGGGCGCGGAGACGCTTCTGGAAGGTAGCGGTGGCCGCGGGCCGGGACGGGCCGGCCGGGCGGGGGCGGCGGGCCGGGAGCGGTGGCGCCCGGGGCAGCGGGGCCCAGGCGGGGCGGCGGGCGCGGCGGGCGCGGCGGGAGGCCGTGAGGAGGCGGTGGGCGCGGGTCGGGGCGGGGGCCGGGGCGGGCCTGGGGCCGGCGCCCACACCGCAGCCCTCGCATCCCTCCGGGCCCGGTCCCCCGGCCTCGGCCTCGGCCCCGCGCTCCGGCCCGGGCCCCGCCGCCCGCGCCCGCTGCCGCCCGGGACGCCCGGCCCGGCCTGCCTGCGCCCAGTTCGCCGCCATGGCGCCGCGGCGGGCGGGCGGCCTTTGTGGGGCGGGCACGTGGGGCGGCGGGGGGCGCGGGGCCGCCATGTGCCCGCGGCTTGCGCGGCGCCTGCAGCGCTCTTTTCTCCCGCAGGCACGCCGCGATGGCCGCGCAGGGAGAGCCCCAGGTCCAGTTCAAAGTACGTAGCCTTGCGGGCGGCGCCCCAGGGACGGCGGCGCGGGGCCCGGGTGGAGGCGGCGCCCCGGGCCGGGCCCGGCCACGGGCTGCGGGGCGGGAGGGGCGCGGCGAGTTCCCGGGCCCGGGTCACCCGTTAGGGGTAACCGGGCCCCACTGTCCCGACTCTGTGTTTGCGGGCCACCCCCTGGTGTCCAGAGTTCTGTGAGCTGCGTGGAGTGGTTGGCCGGAGCACGCCGACAGCCCCGTCATCGTGGGGGTCCTGGGATGTGACTGGTTTAGGGTTTATTTCCGAAATTTGTTACCCGACAGCTTGTATTGGTTGGTGACGGTGGTACCGGAAAAACTACATTCGTGAAACGTCATTTGACCGGCGAGTTTGAGAAGAAGTATGTAGGTACGTGGGGAACCGTGTATGGAGATGTGCATGAGGTGGAGAAATTCGTCCGCTGATTGGAAATGTTTCCGTTTCAGCCACCTTAGGCGTCGAGGTCCATCCCCTCGTGTTCCACACCAACAGAGGACCCATTAAGTTCAACGTTTGGGATACAGCTGGCCAGGAGAAATTCGGCGGGCTGAGAGATGGCTATTACATCCAAGGTGGGTGTCTCGCTTGTCCCTTGGACGTTTTTGAGTGGATTTGTACTGGATTCTCCAAGGTCGTTTAAACATAATCTGGTCTAGTCCAGCAGACGTGCTTAAGACTGTAATGGAAATTGTGTAATTTTTGGATTAAAGACATGCTGCTTCCAGGGAGTTGACCGCCATTTGGGTGGAGGAGGAGAAAATTTTATGCAAGTTGTCTTGTGTCATTTGTTTGCATGCTGGGCATGGTTTTAAAAACACTATATGGTTTACGCTGAGGTTTAGAAGTCTTAGAGTTCAAAACAGTAGTAATAAGGACAGACGAGCTATTGTTGCAGTTTCAGTATTTGAAAATTTAGGCTTATGTATGTATATTTTGGGTGGTGATGAGTGAGTATCTCTACTGTATTAAAAAGACAATAAATACTTCTGATGAGATATTAGACCAGAAGGAATAGCTGGTTTCTACTTACAAAGGTTATATAAGAGAAGGTTACTTCTGTTTGTACAAAGTTTTACACAATGTTTTTTTCCAAAATGCATGATATAAAAGTTGCAGGGAAGTAAATGTTTATTATTATATCAAACAAGATGAATGAAGTGATCTTCTGGAATTTCACTTTCTTGGTGAAAAATTACTGGGAACCTTTCCATCTCTTTTTGCTTTCATTAATCATATACAAATAAAGGGATTTTTATCTCCCAAAATTCTTTAATCAGAAAGTTGTGTTATGCCATACATGCTCTGTGTGGTTAGTTGCCTTATTAGCTACAGCATAGCTATCCCTACGGGTCAACATAGACTTGATCTGGGTTTTTTAAAATAGATGTATAATCCTTAATATATTCAGTCATTTAAAGATCTTTTAAAGAATATATTTCCAGGCCCCACTCTCAGAATATGGGAGGTGGATTCTCTGTAATGGTGATTTATCATGAATATACTTTAGATATTTTTTTGGGATGAGGTGTAATGATGATGTATTTCAGGGGAAGAGATTTCACAGGGTAAGCTGGTTTTTCAAGCTCTCTTTCGAAAAGAAATTGGGAGCAATGTTGTATATTACAGTAATTTAACATTTTTAGAGTTGGAATAGATCTTGAGATATTGGGGGTGAGATCTAGGTGACCCAGAGTGAGGTCTAAGACTGTTGAGTAATTGAATGTTAGCCCATGGTTCTTAGCATTGTTCATCCATGTTGTAAATCTCCTAGGTTTGTACTAATTACCATAAATTTTTCTTTCAGCCCAGTGTGCCATTATAATGTTTGATGTAACATCAAGAGTTACTTACAAGAATGTGCCTAACTGGCATAGAGATCTGGTACGAGTATGTGAAAACATCCCCATTGTGTTGTGTGGCAACAAAGTGGATATTAAGGACAGGAAAGTGAAGGCAAAATCTATTGTCTTCCACCGAAAGAAGAATCTTCAGGTATGTTAAAAATTAAAGCTGCTTATTTGCTTAATTATGACCTTTAGAGAATATTTTATATAAGTAGATAAGGCTGTGAAATTTATTGATCCTTTGTACGGATTGAAAGAATTTTCTCTTTTAGCTTGGAATGTCTTTAGAGAATAATCGTTTTATTAATGGATTAATTTTACTTTTCTTTTAAACAGTACTATGACATTTCTGCCAAAAGTAACTACAACTTTGAAAAGCCTTTCCTCTGGCTTGCTAGAAAGCTCATTGGAGACCCTAACTTGGAGTTTGTTGCCATGCCCGCTCTTGCCCCCCCAGAGGTTGTCATGGACCCAGCTTTGGCAGCGCAGTATGAGCATGACTTAGAGGTATCACGTCCACCTTGCTGTTAAGGCTGTTAGATTTGGCTTGTTCTATTTCTAATGGTTTTAGTCTGGAGTATTATCATGTTTTGTCTTTCTGCAGGTTGCTCAGACAACTGCTCTCCCGGATGAGGATGATGACCTGTGAGAATGGAGCTGGAGCCCAGCGTCAGAAGTCTAGTTTTATAGGCTGTCCTGTGATGTCAGCGGTGCAGCGTGTGTGCCACTTTATTATCTAGCTAAGCGGAACATGTGCTTCATCTGTGGGATGCTGAAGGAGATGAATGGGCTTCGGAGTGAATGTGGCAGTTTAAAAAATACCTTCATTGTTTGGACCTGCATATTTAGCTGTTTTGGAACGCAGTTGATTTTCTTCTTGAGTTTCAAATATAAGACTGCTACAGTCACATCACAATATTCAGTGGTGAAGTCTTGTTTGTTACTGTCATTCCCATTCCTTTTCGTTTAGAATCAGAATAAAGTTGTATTTCAAATATCTAAGCAAGTGAGCTCATCCCTTGTTTATAAGCATTTTAAAACCACTAAAATGGGGAAGTTTATGCCACGTTAATATTAAAATTGCCTTGCTGATTTTGCGTAACTTGAAATCAGATTAATTTCTCCCTAGGTCGACTTTTTACTTTCTTGTACATTTGAGTCATGTCACAAACTGGGTATGACAGGTCGACAGAGTATTCTATTTGGTCAGGAGTTAAGGGGTGTAAATATTGTTAGTGCTATTAAGCTAAAATAATGTCTGCACCACCTTCATTTTGGCTAGGTAGCCTTACCTAAGGAAGAACTTGCTCAAAATTGGTGACCTGTCAATAAAAATATGTGGTTTGTACGTATCAAATAGGTTTTTTAAGGGTTATGCTTTATTTTATGGCAAAGGTAACCATGTTTTAATGTAGAACTTCAAATATCAGGTGGAACCTATAGTTGATGGTGGGAGCTTGAGGGAATTCTTGACTGTTAAAAATGAGTATAAGTTGTGCACTCTTTGTTTTAATGTTAGATGTTTAGTGTGAAGTTGATATTCTAGGAAGATGTTTCATGTTTCCTGCTGCTTTAAAGTACTCCCAAGCTTTAAAGATGTCTTAAGGATTTAAGCTGAACACACAGCTTTGATAATTATATTTTTCAAAGGAGTTTTGTGTAGGCAGTGCAAGCAAAGGACTAGGAATACTGCAACAGTGACAGAATGGGCTTCTCAGTAAGGGGAAACAGGTTAAACTTTTTATCAGATTAAGCCTTTATCTTTTCCACATTTAGAAATGAATTAGGTCTGTCTTGCTTAAGGAGTTTGGTCACATCAACACTGTAGCAGTTAGGAACCTTAAAAATAGGAGCTATTTTCTCATAAGTGCTATGGTCCAGTTTACTAAAGCTTGCTTTAGCTGTCTGGTTAGATGATTACTTGCCTACCTTAAAAGAAGGTAAACAAAAGTTCACTTAAATTTATGGAAAAATGAAATAAGGGTGAAATTGAGTGCAATTATGTATAAACTGGCATCAGTCACTTAAAAATCTGAATTGCTGTATATGCTGTGCTATATTCAGAACCGGATTTTAACAGCGTGTGTGAGATATGAAGTTTTTTCCCCATAATTGGGGTGAAACCTTTCCTTCAGATTTTGAATTTAAGGTGTATGTGTTGTTTGTAACCTTATGTAGAATGCGAGTATGGTGTTGACCTTATGAATCTTACGTGTAACAAAACTTGGAAGCTACTTCACTTACCTGTTTAACGAGGGGTGGGAGAGAATTTACAAGTCACTCACTGGAAGAATGATTGTTGCAAAATATATTGCTTCTACTTCGCCTGGATTTTCTGAATCATCTCTAGTATTTGCTGTAGGAAATACCAAAAAGCAGACATTATTATCTTGTGTGTGTGTGTGGGGGGTGCATTTATATGCAGTATGTACATGTGGGAAAATTTGCTCTCATTTTTTAAAATCTGGTATCTAGTGGAGAAAGCCTTGAAAGCGTCGTGTTGAACAGTTACTGCAAACGGAATAGCTTATTAGGGCAGGGTCATGAGAAGCAGCGTAGTTAATGTGGTTTTTACAGACAAACGTGAAGCACTGGGAAAATGAGTAGGGGTAAAATGTTTCTGAAGAGGTATCATTTTGTGCCGGAGCCAAATTTTAAACCAAGGAGTTTTCGATCATGCCGATCATGAAATGTCTAGGATAGGAAAGGTCAGACATTTCTGGAAATAACATTAACCTTTAAAAGAGGACTGGTTTCTTAGCTGATTATGTTCACCTGAAGTAACTTTAGGGAATTTTTGGTTTCTTTTGTAAAAACAGGTCAGGAACACAGGAAGGGAAGGTATGTGTTGGGCAGATGGAATGAGAGGTTTTACTTGCCGGCCATGGAGCAAACGGATTGTGCCTACTAGATGACGACTTCAGCCACGCTGGGGCTTCAGGCATCCTGACCACAAAGAAACTTGAGACTAATTCTAAAATCACCCCTTGTGGGAGGCTGGCACTGCGCTAGGACGTCATTGTTCATCATAAATCATTCCAGCACCTTTTAACCTTCAAGCTTGAAATCCTGTTGGGGAGGTGAAATGTGCACCTAACAGCTTAAACCTTGCCATTAGTTAAGGGCTTAGTCATTCAAAAAGCAAGTGTGGTAGCCCACACCTGTAGTTCTAGACTTTGGAGGCCAAGGCAGGAGGATCACTTGAGGCCAGCCTGAGAGTGAGCGAGACCCTGTCTCTGCAAAAATTAGACAAATTAGCCGGGTGTGGTGGTGTGCACCTGTAGTCCCAGCTACTCTGGAGGCCGAGGCGGGAGGATTGCTAGAGCCCAGGAGAGTGAGGTTGCAGTGAGCTGTGATGATGCCACCGTGCTTTAGCTGGCAGACAAGAGTGAGACCCTGTCTCACACACACACAAAAAAATCACACCCATTCCCTGCCCCACATTGCCTACAAGGCCCTGTGAGCTCGGGCGCTGCCTGCTTTCAGACTTGGTGCTCTGGTCACCGGGGCATCCTAAGATCACACACCTGTATACATGCTGTTTCTCAGAATATGCTCCCTTCACTGTTCACTGAAGTCAGTCCTACTAGTTCAATGCTTTAGCTCCCGTAGAGTTTACACACTGATGGTTAGCTTAGGTGGGTCACATACCCCTAATGTAGATACAGCCCTGGTCAACATGTTAAGTTTGCTATTGTGTCTGTCTCCCTTACTAATCTAACTGCCACGAAGGCAAGGGTAACGTCTCTGTACTCGCTCATGTCCATAGTATTTACTAAGTGTCCTATGGGAAGCCTGAGAAAGAAACGGGAACTTGGGGGTCAGAGGTGGGGTGGGATTGATGGAGGCAGGGTAGAAAGGAGCTGAATTTCAGTATGCCGTTAGTGGCCTTTGGCTGTTCTGAAGTCATGGTATTCCCTTTCTGTGGCTTGCGTTAATAGTTGACATTATCTACTCTATTTACTCCGGTTTGGTTTCTTTAGGGTAGAGTAAGGAAAGCCAGCGTGGGTGATCAGGAAGCTTGGCAGGTGGAACTCACAGGATTAACATGGTGCTGTTAGTAGTTGCTGGGTCTGTGATGCTTTAGTTTAGCCTTGGGAATTGGAAGAGGAACCTTGGATTTAATTGGTTTTCGTTCCCCTAAGAAGCAAAATACAAACCATCCCATGTTAAGTTATCGTTTTACAATGTGGGCAGTTCATCCATTCTGTAAGTTCTGAGCTGTGCGCTCAGGGGTGCAATGATGAGTCAGCTTCGCTCCTGCAGCCGTCACCTTGGGAGCTGGGCAGCCGTGTGCCCTGGGATGAGGGTGATGCCTGCAGCTAGTGCCAGGATGGAAAGGAGGAGAGGCCTGAAAGGGAGGCAGTGTCTGAGGGGTAAGAGAAGAGGGTGCAGGGAAGCCCCTGAGGGCACAGCATCTCTGCAGAGCTGGAAGGGAAGGCAGGTGGAGGCTCTTAAGCTGGTGTGGTTTTTTTTTAAAGCCAATTTACTGATTTGATATCTAGAACACGAATGGGAAGCCATTGAAGGGTCGGTGTCATTTTAAAGATTTTGGCAGCAGGAATGGGTGCCCAGAGACCCGAGAGAACGCAGCCTCACCCGCTCCTCACCCGCCAAGTTTCCTCCACTTTGCAGTATTCCAGGAGGGGAGGGTCACACTAAGGCTACTCCACAGACACTCAGACTCATCAATTGAGTGATAGAGACGATGATGCCAGGCACAGTCTCAGTGCACAGGTTTGCTTCTTAGACGAGGTGGGTAAAAAAGATTAAGGAGCTTCCTCAAGTAGTAGGTTGAGATTTGAGCTGAATATCCTATTTAAAGTTACTGATACACAAGATCAACATTGATAAGTTTACAGTGACAGGTGGTCGTGCGGGTGTCAAGGTGGTCCTGTGGGTGTCCTGCTCACAGGCATCCAGGATGGGAAACCAAATTGTTGGGAAGAATACCTTTAGGCAGACGAGAGGGGAGCCAGTCTGGTAGCATGAAAGGTGGGCCATTTTTGGGTGAGTAACATTTGCTTTTTGCTTCCTCCCCGCCCCCCACATCTGACCATTTTTTTCCCCAAAGTGAAAAGGTCATATAAGTAGTGTTTTACAAGTTCAGGGATTGACTAGTTAAAACATACAGTCAGCACATTTTCCTATCACTTAGGGGTACCTTGTTGACATTTTGTCATATATCCTTTCAACTGTTTTCTCAAAAGATGGGATTATACTACAATACTGTTCCATAACCACTTTCTCTGTCAGTGAGTTTCACACCACTTTTCATAATTGCCTAGTGATCCATAGTGCGGCTGGACTGCCATTTAGTCTGACAAGTCCTTTGGTCCTTGTCGTTGTGTTTCTGTCTGCGTCCCGCTCTTTGTGCAGCTCTCAGAGTGGATTTAACTCTTACAGGAAAATTTTTTTCCAAATGCTTAGAATTTCCATGTTCTTTGCCTTCCATGTGCTACCAAACTGTCATGTTTTACTTTTAACTTTGGAGGTGTGCCCTGTCTTATGAAATCCTAATCGATGGAAAACCAAAATTATTTTTTAAAGTGTGTGTTTATTTTTGCCATGTGATCTTCAACTTTTTTTTTTTTTTGAGACAGAGTCTCACTCTGTTGCCTCAGCTAGAGTCATCTTAGCTCACTGCAGCCTCAAACTCCTGGGCTCAAGTGATCCTCCTGCCTCAGCCTCTGGAGTAGCTGGGACTACAGGCGCATGCCACAATGTCCAGCTAATTTTAATATTTTTAGTAGAGACGTTGTCTCGCTCTTGCTCAGGCTGGTCTCGAACCTCTGATCTCAAGCAGTCCTCCCGCCTCAGCCTCCCAGAGTGCTGAGATTACAGGCGTGGGCCACTGCACCCAGCCAGTGATCTTCAACTTTCTATTCCCAACCTTGAACGTGGTGCAAGATGCAGAGATACTAATACATGCTGAGTTAAATACATTTTATTAAATAGCTCCCTTGGTGCTATTTATTCTGTGAATTCATGTCTGTGTTTTCAGAGATATATAAAGTGAGGTGTATACTCTTACCCTTTTTCAAGTGTTCATATTCTGTTATGCTCTAATTTGGAGGTCAGAAAATACTGATTTGTGATGTTGGAATTGGAGTTATAGGAAAAAAATCTGGGGGAAAAATAGAGTTAACTAAAGGAAAATGTCATGACAGGGAAGTTGAAAGCTTAAATTCTTAAATTAAAAAAAAAAAACAAACCAAAAAATCCCCCAAAACCCCACATAGGGTCCAGATCCCAGTAGGTCCAGATATGAGAATACACTAATGTGAGGGAGCTAACTGGGGCATCTTGGCAATGTTACCTCCAGGGCATATTTTTCACCTTTTATTGTATTGCCAGTTGCCAGTTGTTGAGTAATGGAGCTACTTACTCCAGCAACAAGTAAGTTTCCCTTGCAAAGACAACTTTTGGCTGTTTTGTTACTAATTAAGTCCCACCAGCACAGATTAAAGAAGGATATATAGTGAATATAGGGAGTCTTGTCACCTGAGTTTTCATTATTTGAGTCCCCATAGTTACAGTATTGTGTAAACCTGGTAATAACACAAAACTACCAACAGATCACTTAAAAATTTAGTTCCCATATCAGTCGTCACCTCTCTGAACACCTGGGAGCTACCTTTAGACCCTCTGTGCTGACATCCCTGGATTCCAGAAGTGACATAGCTATCCCCACCTGCTGCCTCTTTATGATTAATTCTGATTCAGCACCTGGGGTTGGGGCAGCCAAAAGCAGGGTCTCCTCAGCCCTCCCCCACTAGCTCAGGAGTTACCAAAGGCAGTCACTGACGAGGGCTGGTGTGGTCTTACACCTGTCGTGACTCGTCTCTGTGACTGGGTGCATTGCCACCCCAATGAGTCTGGGGTTCTGCTGGCATGGAAGCGGGGAGGAGGTGGGGAGGGGTTTTGGGGGTGGGCATTTAGCTGTCACACGTCATGTTAAAAATGATTATAGATTTTTCAAATAATTGTTAAAAGCAACTTGTTCATGTTTTTTACATAGCTGCAATGAATATTTTCATACATATGATTTGAACATTTTTCCCCTTATAAATAACAATGGGATAGTTTAGTCAGAGTTTATGAAAATCATTGTGTTTTAAAAGGCATTGCTAATCATATTCTTTTGGGACCTTGATTGGATTAATTATAAGCAATTTGTTATAATCCAATAATGTTTAATAACATAACAAGCACTCAGGAAGCCACCACTCAACGTGGAAACTAGGACATTGATGATGATCTATGTGTAGCTGTATAATCTTCCTTCCTCACATACAGCACCCTAGGGAATCACCATCCTGAATCCCATATGCATTGTTTTCTTGCTTTTCTCTTTATACAGGTTGCTCATTTATAGGTATTCCTAAAAAAGCGGACCTTCTTAGTTGTTTATTCACTTAATCTATGTTGCTGAGATCCATTCACGTTGTTCTATGTGTCTTCCTGTTGTGTGTTCCTTTTGGCTGCAGTATAATAACTTGCATAATGGACCCAGTGGCCACGCCTGTAATCCCAGCAATTTGGGATGATGAAGCAGGAGGATCCCTTGAGCTCAGGAGTTCAGGGCTGCAGTGAGCTATGATCACACCACTGCACTGCAGCCTGGGTGACAGAGCAAGACCTTGTCTCTAAAAAAAAAATAATAATAATTAGCATAAATATACTATTATTCACTCTTTGTATTAATTACCTAGGGTTGCCATAACACATTACTACAAACTGGGTGGCTTAAAACAACAAATTTATTCTCTTACTATTCTGGAGGCCAGAAGTCTGAGGTCAAGGTATCGGCAGGGTGGGTCTTGGGAGGGTCAGTTCCATGCTGTTGTCTTAGCTCCTGGTGTTGCCAGCAATCTTTGGTGTCCCTTGGCTGGCAGATGCATCCCTCTAATCTCTCCCTCCTTCTCCCGTGTGCATGTCTGTCTCTGTGTCTCTTCTCCTCTTCTAATAAGGACACCAGTAATATTTATCCACCCTACTGCAGCATGGCCTCATCTTAACTAATTACCTGTACAATGACCCTATTTGCAAATAAGGTCACATTCTGAGATTAAAGGGGTTAGGATTTGAACATACCTTTTTGGGGGACACAGTTCAACCCACAACAGTCTTGTAACAGTGATTGGACTGTCTCCAGAAGTGTGTTGGTACAAATATTCTTTATTTCTTGTGTTACGCATGTGTGAGAGTTTCTCTTGGATGGATGTGTGCACACACACACACCCCCGCCATGGAGTTGAATGGACGGATCAAAGGATGGGCGAATGTTCAACCTCTTGAAATAATATCAGAGTCTTCCCCAGTCATACGCTGCTGTCAACAACACATACATATCTTGGACCTACATCCTCTCTAACTCTTGGTATTGTCAGATTTAAAAATTTTTGACAACCTAATGGGGATAAAATTATTTCAATACAGTGTTGTTTTGCATTTCACTGATCTCTAACATTGAACTTCTTGCCATACGTTTACTGACTCTGCATTTTCTGTTGGATGTCTCTCCTGTCTTTCTTCAGTTTTCCATTAGGTGATTTGTGTTTTTAACCATCCTTGACACCATTCCTTTGGTGTGCTTGTGTTGTAAATGTTTTTTCCTGGTTTTTAACTTGTCTTTTCACTTTCAGTTTTCTTGATTAACAAAAGTTCTTAATTGTAATATGGTCAAATTGATTGATACTTCTTTTAGTGCTTTTGTGGTAAAGAAACCCTTTCCTGTCTCATAGTTGGAAAGATACTCACCATGTTTCACCCTAGTAATTTTAAGGTTTTTGACAGATAAATCTTGGTCCATCAGGAGTTGAGTTTTGCATATACCGTAAGATAGAGATTTGACTTTGTCTTTTCTTTGTGAATTACAAGTTTTTCCAGTTCCATTGATTAAATATTCCCTTCTGTGCTGATCCAACCTGCCATCTCCAGCATATACCGAAGTCACACACGTAACGTGACCCTGTTGCTGGACTCTGTTCTCTTACATTTGGTCAATATGCCTCTTTCTGGACCAGTACACACTGTCTTAATTAATTACTATAGTTTTGTAAGTGCTGATATCTGATAAACCAAGTCCTATCTCTCTGCTCTTAAGAAGGGTTTTGGCTATTTTTGACCTTTTCATGAAAATTATGCAAAAAAATTGTTGGGAATTTTGATCGGAATCACACTGAATATGTAGATATTTTTGGAAAATTGACATATTTCCTAGGATTAATGTTGAGGAGCAGGATTATAAGGTCAAAGAGTGTCTGAATACTGGGACTTGCAGTAAGCATTGTCGATGTACTTCCCCTTGCTGTTGTAAGCCACGAGAGGGCAAGAACTTGGCTGGCTCATCCTTATTTCTCGGGCTCCTAGCTCAGTGCCTGAAACATTTATCAAACCAGCCATGGATATTATACAGCCACATCCCAACTTCTGCAATATTATTTTAAAAATTTCAGCTACTTTTTTATTATGAGTATCTCCAGACATGAACAACTTACTTTTGTTTGTGTTTACAGATGTTCCCATCCCCAGCTTCGAAAGCTGACAATGTTCTGACGTTCTCCCTTCCCACCTCTCCTTCTTCCAGGAGTCCTTTGGGTTTTTTTTCTTAAGCACTAGCTGAGATATCTGGGATTTTCTGAGCAATTTACCTATAAACATTTCAGTATGTATATCCAACAGATGAGGCCTTAAATAAATAACCACGATACCTTTATTACACCCAACACCTCTAACGATTTCTCAACATCATCTAATAACCCAGTCCGTGTTCAATTTTCCTCGATTGTCTCAAAATGAATTTTTAATGTTTTTATTCAATCAGGATCCATACATTGCATTTGTCTGATATCTGCTGGATGATGCTTTCCCTTTCCCTTTTTGTTCGTATGTCATTTCTTTGCTGAAGAAACAGGATCACTTAGCCTATAGAATTCCTGACATTCTGGATTGGGCTAACTATATCCTCTGGTGTGGTTTACCATGATGCTCGACCACCTGAATTTCCTGTAAACTAGTAGTTAGAGCTATAGGCTTAATTAAATTCAGGTCCTCCAGCCCCCCTTCCCCCAGAGCACCTTCTAGATGATGCTTGTATTTTCTAAGCATCATATCAGTAAGAACGTAAAGTCTGTTTGTGCCACTTACAGTGATGTTAAGTTTGATCAGTGGCTTTAAGGTGTTGTTCAGCCTAATTCACCCATTATAAAGTTCCAAAACCATCCTCCTACATAACCACAATACAATATTATAGTTGGTAAAATTTACTTCAATACAATAGTACTGTTCAGTATACAATCCACATTCAGGAGCCCACTTTGCTCTGACAATGTCCTAGATAGCTGCGGTTTTCTTTGGCCCAGGACCTTGTTAGAGATCACAAGGTACATTCACCTGTTATGTCTTGTTAGTTTCCTTTAATCTAGATCAGTGCCTCCACTTTTTTTGGTCTTTAATGACATTGACATTTTAGAATAGTATAGGCTCGCTGTTTTCCAGAATGCCTTTCTTTTTAGACTGTCTGTTTTCTCCTGGTTAGGTTTGGGTGAAACCTAGGAATGCCACATAAGTCACGTTGCATCTTCAGTGCAGCTTAGCATGTAAATGATGTCAGCTTGTCCCATCATTGGTGACAAGTGGGATTGCACGGTTCAGGTGATGGCCACCGAGTTTCCCTATTTAAGAAGCAATGTGTGGGGTGAAGTGCTGAGAGTGTGAGCAGCCTGTCCCAAACCTGTTCATACTGATAACTCTCGTCTTCCTTTTTTCTATACCTGCATCTCCTTTCCTTTGCAGTGAGAATGCTGAGTTCCCCAAAATATCAATTTTTCTTCTTGTTCATTTCTATGATATACAGAAAACCATTTCAGAATCGCTATGACAAAAGTACTAAGTTCAACATTTCTTTGCAATCTTTACAGTATATCCCAGTGAGGGTGGATAGTCTGAGTACTGTGCTTAAAAGTTAATTGAACTATTTTTCTTTTCTGTGCTATTAATTTGATATATATTTAAGATCATTTGTTATTGCATGCATTCAAATTTAGGATCCTCCCCACTTGATTTATTATTATTTATTCAGACAAAATCAACCATTTTTAAGAGAATGTGAAGACAATCCACATACTAGGAAAAATATTTGCAAAAGGCATATCTGATAAAGAATTGTTATCCAAAATGTACAAAGAACTCTTAAAACTCAACAATAAGAAAACAACCCAATTTTAAAAACGGGCAAAAGACCTTACAAACACTTCACCAGAGAAGATACACAGATAGCAAATAAGCATATGAAAAGATGTTCCACATCATGTGTCATCAGGGAAATGCAAATTAAAACAACAATGAGCTACCACTATACACCTATTAGAAGAGCGAGCTCCAGAACCCCGGCAACACCAAATGCTGGCGAGGGTGCGGCGCAGCAGGAGCCCTCACTCGTTGCTCGGGGAAATGCAAATGGTACAGCCACTTTGGAAGACAGTTTGGAAGTTACTTACAAAACTAAACATAGTCTCACCCTATGACTCAGCAAACATGTTCCTTGGTTTTACCCAAATGAGTTGAAAGCTTATGCCCCACAAAAACCTCCACATGGATTCTTAATAGCATCTTTCTTCATAATTGCCAAAGCTTGGAAGCACCCAAGATATCCTCCAGGAGGTGAATGGATAAACTGTGGCACATTTACAGACAATGAAATATTATTCAGCACTAAAAAGAACTGAGTTATAAAGCCATGAAAAGACACAGAGGAACCTTAAATGCATATGGTGTGTGAAAGAAACCAATCTGAAGAGGCTACGATACCAACGATATGACATTCCAATTCTATGATATTCTGGAAAAAGCCAAACTATGGAGACAGGATAAAGATCAGTAGTTGGGGTGAGGGGAGGAAGGAATTGGCAGAGTTCAGAGGATTTTTAGGGCAGTGACACTGTTCTGTATGACGCTATAATGGTACATACATGTCATTTTACATCTGTCAAAACCCATAGAATGTACAACACCACGAGTGAACCCTCATGTGAACTCTGGACTTTGGGTGATGATGATGTGTCAGCGTAGGTTCATCAGGTGTGACCGATGGACCACTCTGGTGGGAGGTGTTGACGGTGGGTGAGGCTGTGCACGTGTGGGGGCAGAGGGTGTATAGGATTTGCTGTGAATCTTAAACTGCCCTAAAAAAAAGAAATTATTTAAAATAACAACAACAAAGTAAGATTTAAGTATAGATAACTCTTTTATAAAATAGAGAACATCCATCAATGGATAAAAGTTGAAATTCTTTTGGGAAATAATTTATAAGTAAAATTGACTTACAAAACTTGTTTTTTGAGGTCATATTAAAGCCATCCCAGAAACAAATAATGGAGTTGCCGGTCTCCAAAATAAGCCACTCAAGTAGAGATCGAATAGTCAAGAACTGTAGTATTTCTATATATAGCCAAGAACTAGGGAAGTAGTGTTTTTAAATACTTTAGAATCATAAAATATCTGCCACTAATTTAGGCACATTGAAAGTGCTGCATTAAACTATTCACACTATAATAGAAGCTTCTGTGGCCTTTATTCTGAGCTCATTGATCCTATTTACAGCAGAGGGAAAGACAGGAAAATAATGTGTTCCACCTACTGGGATAGGTGACATGATAGGATGTACCTGGGCCTTTAGGAGAAAGCTATACTGTGTTTTCTCATTCAAGAAGATGAAAAAACTTGTAAAGCATGTTTGGATAGTGTTTATCTTAATGGAGGTCAGAACCCTGCCATACTGTTCTTGTGTCCCTACCTGGCAGCCCAGTGCCCAGCACTTGTTGAGTTTGTCAATAAAATCTCATTGAATATTTTTTTAAAAAATTAACATTTTCAGGCCGGGCACAGTGGCTCACACTTAGCACTCTGGGAGGCTGAGGCGGGAGGATGCTTGAGCCCAGGAATTGGAGGTTACAGTGAGCTGTGATGACGCCACTGCACTCTAGCCAGGGCAACAGAGTGAGACTCTGTCTCAAAACAAAACAAAACAAAACACCCACTTTCAAGTGTATCATTCAGTGGCATTTGTTATGGTCACAGTATTGTGCAAACACCACAACTGTCTAATTCCAGGACATTTCCAGGTCACTCCCCATTTCCCCCTTTCTTCCCTCTGCCCTGGCAACCACAAATCTTCTTCCTGTTTCTATGGATTAGCCTATTCTGGACATTTCATAAAAATGGAATCATACAATGTGTGGCCTTTTGTGTCTGGCTTCATTTATCAGCATGATGTTTTCAAGATTCTTTCACACTGTAGCAGGTGCCAGCACTTCATTCCTTTTTGTGGCTGAATAGTATTCCATTGTATGGGTGGACCACATTTTGTTTATGCCTTCATCTGTTGATGGACATTTGCGTGGTTTCTGCCTTTTGGTTATTGTGAATAATGCTGCTGTGAATATTTGTATGAGTTTTTGTTTGAATGCCTGTTTTTAATTCTTTTGGATATATGTCTAGGGGTGGAATTTTTGGGTCATGGTCATTCTGTGCTTAACTTTATTATTTTTAAGTATGTAAAACACTGCCATATACACCATCTGATAAACTCCTCTACCTCTCTCTGGTCTTTCTCCCAGTATCTGATTTGAAGTTCATCCTTCTCCCAATTAAGCACTGCAAGGCCATTAGCAACCCAGTTCTACTTTATATATGCTCTCCATAGTCCTCCTTTGAAATCTTTCTTAAATGATACATAGCAAAATTCAGTACTGTGCACAATTCTTTTTCATTTTGATAGTTGTACTGTACTGACATCGTCAGAACACATAGCTATGATATCATTACATCATTCTCTGCCTTACAACTGTTCATCTTAATTCTACAAATATAGAATATGTAAACATATATGTTTAATGCTCACCACCAGTCCTTAGTGTTACTGTCTCTCCAGTCATTTTGATTGTCTGAAGCAACTTGGGGTTAGCCATTTGGGGTTAATTTTCCTAGACATTGTGCCCTTTCAATATCTAGTCTCACATCTTTATTCATTTCAGGAAAAACTTCTCAAAATATACTTTTATTTTCTTATTTTTGTTTTTTAGAGACCAGGTCTTGCTCTGTCACCCAGGCTGGAGTGCAGTGGTGTGATCATAGCTCACTGTAGCCTCAAACTCCTGGGCTCAAGCCATCCTCCTGCCTCAGGCTCCTGAGTAGCTGGGACTACAGGTGTGCACCACCACATCTGGCTATTTTAAATTTTTTATAGAGACGGGGTCTTGCTATGTTGCCCAGGCTGGTCTTAAACTCCTGGCCTCAAGCAGTCCTCCCACCTTGGCCTCCCAAAGTGCTGGGATTGCTGTGTGTGGAGAGGGCTCAGCGCAATTCATAAAATTTTTATATAATGTAGAAACCACCCTGTTGTTAAATTTGTAATTCTTTCTCCAAGATTTTTTTTTCTTTTAATTATTTTCATTGTGCAGAAATTGAGTTGGGTTTGAAATAGTGGGAGGACCCATAACCTTCATTTTAATAAGAGGCCAGAGCAGAGAGAAGGGTTTTTGCATAAGTGAAGGCTGGAGTGTGTGGCATTCACCACCTGGCCTTGAAGGCCGATGTCTGGGGTCTGGAAGTTTATGTCAAACAACTGAGAACTGCTGTAGCAGCTGCAGAGGGCAGGTGTGGGTGGTGCTATTGGTAGCAATATTACCACTGAGATGTTGAGAAAGATACAAATTTTGTTGGCTAGTGATTCTTTTAAAATGAAACCACCAAATATTTAATCATATTAAATCCTAACAAGACTCTGTTTTAATAAAGTTCTTTAATATATGTTATAGGAGTGCCTTGTTATCGAAGATAATTGGTATTAAAAGTAGTCACTTGAAATGAATCTACTTGAAACAAGGACCAGAATTTCAGAGTGAAGATATGACAAGTTTTGTATTTAATGCCATTGAGGTTATTATTGAAATTTGAGGCTGATTCTTGGAACAAACCAAAAATGAATTGTGTTAATTTGGGAGGAACATAATTTGCATAGTAGAATTATAATTTTTTCTACAATTCACACTTGATTTTCACAGGATAATCATTAAAAAAAGATTTATATAAAAATATTTGAGGGCTTCATCAGTTTACTGGAGGGCCTTGCTTAGTCTTCAGTGCTCAGAGTGAACTCTTGTGGAACACTCATCCCTCCTGAGATGCGGGCAGTTCTCCAAAGTGACCTTTTTGTCCACTTTGTCAAATGTTGCTTCTTTTGCAGGATTTTCAACATCTCTTTTAACTGATTTTTATTTTCTTCTTCGTCGTCGTCTTACTATTCGAGACAGAATCTCTCTCTTTCGCTCTAGGTAGAGTGCGGTGGCATCATTGTAGCTCACTGCAGCCTCAAACTCCTGGGCTCCAGCGACCCTCCTGCCTCAGCCTCCCAAGTAGCTGGGACTACAGGCGCGCACCGTAATGCCTGGCTAATTTTTCTGTTTTTAGTAGAGACGGGGTCTTGCTCTTGCTCAGGCTGGTCTCGAACTCCTGAGCTCAAGCAATCCTGCTGCCTCAGCCTACAAGAGTGCTAGGATTACAAGTGTGAGCCACCGTGCCCGCCCTATTATTATTATTTTTTAGGAGACAGGGTCTCACTCTGTGGCTTCTTTTAACCAATTTGACTACCACTCCACTCATCAGAAAGGGCCCGAATGACTGAGACCCAAGATGTGTGACTCACAGATTTGGAGGATGACAGATGCCAGTGCCAAGCACAGAGAGATGTTCAGGAGTCATTTTATAAATGATCATTAGTGAATACTGCTGCTTTGGTAACTTTTGCCTCCCATTGCAACCTTCATGAGGAATATTTGGATAGTGCGCAGCTCCTATATTTCACTTGCTTCTTATAATAACCCCACACATATGAGCCTTTGTTGGCCCACTAGACCCAGCACGTGGCCACAGGTACTGTGGGAAGACTGGTATTTTTAGATCCAGCAACAATGTTAACATACGCATATATTTAAAAAGTCTTAAATGTGGATTTTATTTCAAAGAGCTCTCTTTGATTCTTGGAATTAAAACGGCTATCTCTTACTGTTAGGTTTTTCTTTTTCTTTTGTTTCACCAAACTTAAGCAAATACAAAAAACTGCAGAAAGGTCCAGAGTGTGCAATGCATTTGCACAAAACAAATAAAAAAAAATGATCGTGCAATTTGTACAACTAGGTAGAATCTTTATAGTCTTCTACAAAATTACAACTGAGATAATTTGGTTTTGAGTTCACTCAGTTTCTTCATGGATGGCATACTTCATTGGCATGTATTAGTGGTGATGCTAATAATATGTTTTTTATACAAATTAGGTTTTTGGGGGGGAGGTTTCAGATAAACAATGAATAAGAACTAGTTTTTACAGCACATGTATACCAGACACAACGTTAAGTGCCTTACTGACATCTCATTAACAGATCAAATAGATCCAACTTTCATTCCCCTCACTGTGGGGATGAACAAATGGATCTTTAGAGGATAAATATTAAGCAGCTTGCACAGGTTACACAACACAGAGCCAGGATCTTATCTCAGGCAGTCTGCTTGATTCTACACTACCCTATGCAAAGGGTGTTCTCAACTTTGACATATTTATATTGTTGTTATTATTATTATTATTATTATTATTTTGAGACAGGGTCTTGCTCTGTCACCCCGGCTGGAGTGCAGTGGCACAATCACAGCTCACTGCAACCTCAAACTCCTGGGCTCAAGCGATCCTCCCGCCTCAGCCTCCCGAGTAGCTGGGACTATAGGTGCCTCCACCACGCCCAGCCTTTGTATTATTACTGATTCCATCATCACTTACTATAAATAATCTTGCATAGAAGGTGATGTGGGGATGTAGAAAAAAGAGAGTACTTTAGATATAGAAAGACTTGGGTTCAAAAACCACATGAAATTTGTGGGCCTGGCAAATGGAACAGTTAAGAGTATAATGAACCCTGTGCAGCCTCGTCTAGTGTCAACAATTAACAGATATATTTATAAACCATTCATTTTCACAGTAGGCATTGTTTTATGATCATATAATTATCTAAATAATGTTTCAAAAGCCTTGAACTTCTCAGGCATAAAAAAGGGTTCTACTTTTTCTCTTCTTGAGTGTCAGGTGGCTTTTAAAGGAGTAAAAAGTATAGGATAAGACAAAATTACAACTGAATTTGGAATTCAATATTCCTACTTACAAATATATTAAGATGTTTTCAATAAGAAAAAAAATCCCTTTCTTGAAGAAGATAGCTATGTTTGTGATTTTTATATTTTCTTTCTATAGAAGAGATCATGTTTTCTTTCCACAAAATAAAATCTGTTCATTTGGTTTTTTTTTTTTTAGGACTAAATGGTATTTTTAATTTATTGGGAATTTTCTTAAGAATGAAAATTACCGTTTTTTGATTATACGAGTGGATGTTTATTATTAAAAAAATTCAGACAATATATAAATATAAAAGGCATCTAAAATACCCTGAGCCAAGCACCTGTCCTGCGCTGTGGTCCAGGTCATCATATATGGTCTGTTTCGTACACGCTTTAGAAAGGTGCAGTCATTTAATTTTCCTTCCATCCACCTCCCACCCAGGTAACCAATGGTAACAGCCTGGTGGGTTGTCTTCCCACAGCCTTCTCTCTTAATATTTATCTTCACACTGTGTGTGTGTACCCATTTAATGAGTTTTTAATACTTTTGATTATTTGAACAGGGAATACTTAGACACTTACGTGGTCCGCAAAGCAAGAAGTGGTAAGAGGCACACCGGAGGAGAAGCCTCTCGCAGCCTTGCAGCTGTCTCGCCCCAATAGGAATTGGCTTGCGCTGGTTTCTGATGTGTCCTGCCATAATTTGTTTATGCGTAAAAAAAATAAGAATATAGACTTTCATTCTTCTACCACTTAAAAAAAACAAAAATTAGCTTGTTTAGGCAATATGCATGTGGCTTTTGTCACATGACAATATATCTTGGAGATTATTTCATAACGTATATTGAGATCTTTTTCTCTCTCCATCTTTAAATAGTTTCATAGCACTGCAGCTGTACGGATGCATCAGAATTTATTTAACCAGTCCCCTATGGAAGATATTTGGGTTGTTTATAATATTTGACTATTACAAACACTGCTGTGAATATATTCTTGTACATTTGTTATTTTGCACGTGTGCAAATATATCTGCAGGATGAATTCCCGGAAATGGGATTGTTGGGTCACAGATTAACTGCGACGCTATTCCTCAGTGGCCTTCCGTGGCTGCTGTGCTGGCTCCCATTCCCGCTGGCAAAGCTGGAGTTCTTGTTCTCCCGCAGCTTCAGTAACAGCATGTGTTGTTAAACTTCTGGAACTTTGCCATTCTGATAAGCAAAAGATGGTAATTCAGTGTGGTTTTAATGTGCATTTTCTCTTATCACCAGTGAGATTGAACCTCTTACCTGTCCTAAGAGCTGTGCCTAGTTCTTTTCTTTGTAAATTGTGTGCTCAATTCCTTGCTCTGTCTTCCTGTCAGTTGTAAATCTTTTTCATCCGTTTCTAGGGGCTCTTTATTATGGAGAACAGCCTTTGGCATGAGTTGCAATATTTTCCTCAGTTTGTTATTTATCTTTTGCTTTTGCATTTTAAAATGTAGTTGGATTTATCATTTTTTTCCTTTATGATTCTAGCTTTTAAGTCAGAATTAGAAAGACCTTCCCCTTTCAAGGTTATAATGAAAGTTGTCCACAAAATTTTATGATTGCATTTTTTAATATTTATATTTTTGTCATTTGAAATCTATCTTGATATAAGGTATAAAGTATGGGTTCAATTTTATTTTTCCATATAGTTATGCATATGTTTCAACACCATATTGAAGAGTCGCCCATAATTTCTCTGAGCTATAATACTTAAAATATATTATATTCCCATGATATATTATTATAACATACAGGCTTATTCCTATGGTTTCTGTAGCTGTACAATGGTCTATTTTTGTGTCAATGCCACAAGGTTTAAATTCTTGTGGCTTTATAATCTATCCTCTTCTCATATACATATATAAAAAATATAAATATATATAAAAAATATATAAGTATATATGTACACACACACACACACATATATTTTTTCTGGCTACTCTTGCTTGTTTATTTTTCCTTGTGACTTTTAGAATCAAATGCTTGCCTAGTTCCAACAAAGCAAAACATAACAAAAGAATCTGCTTGTAATATTTTTATTAGCAACATGTCATATTTATAAATTAACATAGGGAGAACGACATCTTTATGAAATTGAGTCCTTGTTATGGATGGAATTGTGTACCACCATCCTCCTGAATTTCATGTGTTGAAGCCCTAAGCCCCAGTACCTCAGAATGTTATTGTGTTTGGAGACAAGGCCTTTAAAGATGTGCTTAAATTAAAATGAGGCACTTAGGGTGAGCCCTAATTCAATCTGACTGGTGTCCTTATAAGAAGAGGAAATTTAGACATTCAAAAAGATACCAGGGATGGACTGACACACAGAAAAAGGCTATGTGAGGACATAGTGGGAAGGTGGCCGTCTGCAAGCCCAGGAGAGGGGCAGCTGCAGAAATAAGCCCTGCTGACACCTTGATCTTGGCCTTCCAGCCTCCAGCACTGTGAGAAATAAATTTCTGTTGTTTAAGCCACACAGTCTGCAGTTCTTTATCATGGCAGCCCCAGCAAACTAATACAGACCTCTATCCAAAAACAGGATATTTCTGTTTTCAATTTTTAAAAAGTAGTATACAAAAGGTTTTCTTCAGTCAGTTCTTGTATAATTCTTACACTTATTTCTAGGTATCTTAAATCTTTTGTGGGGGAAGGGGATGCTTTTTCAATAAATGGAGTCAATTTATGTCTTGTAAGTGATACCTCTTTGTATATATGAAAGTTCATTAAATTTGTATTGTAGTGTTTTTCCATTGTTTGTTTTACCAAAAAATGGGCTCATATTACATACTCTCTCACATTTAGCTTCTTTTACGTAGCTGTACATAGTAGGAGAGCTACCTTCAGGTCAGTGACTTCCCCCAACTTTCATATAGCTACCTGGAATCTACCATCAACATTTTACTGTGCTTGTTCTATCATCTATCTATCTATCTATCTATCTATCTGTCTCTGTCTGTCTATCCATCTATCTATCTCTTTCTCTATCCATAAACTCATTCTTTTTAATGGGAACATAATATTTTCTTGTTTGGAAGGATGGCAGTTTATTAAACTGATAGTTTACTGATAGTTTACTGATAGCCATTCACTTCATTTCCAGTTTATTTTCCTGACTGCAAGTAGTCCTGCAGTATCACTTGTATGGACTCACTTGTATGTTGATGCTTTTATTTCTATAAGATAGATTCCCAGAATAGAATTGAAATAATTTAATAGATATTGCCAAGTTATTCTCCCAAATTAATGACTCGCATTTCTAGCTTTGTCTAAGAATACCCTGTTCCTTGCATCCTACAAAGCTAATGTCACTCTTTTTTTTAAAAAAATCACTCTTTTAAGTTTTGAAAATGTACTGCTGTAAAGTGATATTTTATTATTATTTAAATTTGCATTTCCCTGACTTCTAGGAAGGGTGAGCATCTTTCATTTGTGTAGAGACCCTTTAGTTTTACTTTTGTATATTTCTTCTTTGTATTCTTTGATTCTTTAAAACATAAGGTTTTCTTTTGGTCATTATTTGGTATTGATTTGTAAGATAATCTTTGGTGTTTTATATGCCTTGCAAATATTTTCTTAATCTTATCATTTGTCTATTGATATTTTGGACATCTTTTTTGCCATGCAATTAAAATGGTGGTCAAATATTTTTATCTTTTCATCACAGCCTCTGGATTTCTGGGGGGTCTAAATACTTTCCTCAAATCTAAGTTGTGTGTATAGTCTCATAAGTGATTCTATCATGTTACTTTTATTTGTTTATATTATATCAAAGTGTGACTCTATCTGGAATCTATTTTGTACCTAGTGATCAAGGTCCAGCCTTTCCCTCCTCCTTCCACATTGATAACACATTTGTCCCCGCAACATTTACTAAGTAACCCCCACTTGTCTTCCTCAGTGGCAGCACCACTCGTGCCGTATGCAGGGATCTATTTCCGGGCACCCTATTTCTGCTCTACACTCTATTTCTCTGGTCCTAGATCCATATGATTCCGAGTGGCTTTTGACTGTGTTTTATACTCCCTGGTGAGCAAATCCCCCTTCTCTTTCCCACAATTTCCTTGGCAAGTCTTGAGCATTTCTTATACCAAATATATTTAAAAGCATTTTATCCAATTGAAAATAGGACTCAATTAGAATCTTAAAAAATATTTAGAATACTCAAGGGAGAGTCCATCTTTTCCAATTGGTTTTTCTCATCCAAGGATACAGTATATTTTACCATTTGTGTAGATCTTGTTTCATGTCCTCCAATAAGATGCTATATTTTATTTTTATTTTTATTTTTTATTTATTTATTTTTTTTCCTGGAAGGCCTCTTTATGTTCTAGAAGGGATGCTATATTTTAAAATTCATCTTCTTCTCTTACTTTAACTTTTTTTTTTGAGACAGGGTCTCACTTTGTTGCCCAGGCTGGAGTGCAGTGGTGCCATCATAGCTCACTGCAGCCTCAAGTTCCTGGCCTCAAGCAATCCTCCCACCTCGGCCTCCCAAAGTGTTGGGATTACAGGTGTGAGCCACCGTGCCCAGCCTACTTTAACTTTTAAAAAATTGTATTATTTTTGACCGATGAAATACTTTTCTTCATTTTAAAGTGTTAGCTGGTTATTGCTAATATACAGAAAAAAATTTTGAAGACTGTATTTATCTTGAATCCAACTGCCTCCACATATTCCTTTATTTATTTGATTTATTTCATTAATTTATTTTATAAGTCTTTTGCTTTTTCTGGGTATGCAATCATATTTATTATCACATTTCTGATGTTTATTGGTATTATTTTATTTTCTCATATTTTTGAATATGCTGAAACTGCTCATCAATAAAGAATAATAGTGGCAATTATGGATATCATTGTCTTACTCCTGGTTTTAATGAAAAAAGCATTAGTATTTACTATTTTAAATGATCTTTTTTCTTGGGCTTTGGCAAATAATTTTTAATATATTTAAGAAATTTATTTAGGAAGATTTTATTAGAAATGGTTACTAAACTTTATCAGCTGCTTTTTCAACATCTATTCGTATAATAATTTAGTTGTTTGATGTAACTTTTTCATGTTGATAGATTTCTGAACATTGATCAGTCTTGAATTTCTGGAATAAACTCTGCTTAGGTTTAATGTTTAGTCTTAGTGGGTTTTTAAATTTATTTCTGTGTTCTCTTTGTTAATTTTTATGCCTATGTTTATATGGGAGATGGGTCAATCATTTTCTGGTTTTCTGTTACCATCCTCAGGTTTTGGTGTTAAGTACAGACGTAGTAGCACAATGCACGGAGAGCCCCAGCGTTGGGAACAGGCTGTCTGGGTTTGACGCTGTGATCAGCATGTCCTGGCTGTGTGCTGTGGGCACCCACCCTCTCCCTTTTAGTTGCCTCGCCTGTGAAGTGAGGGTCATGGTAAGACTCTCTCCATAGGCCTGCTGTGAGGATTAAGTGAGTTCGAAGAGTGTTTGGCACATAGAATACTCTTACATGTTAGAAAAAGCCGTACTGCCTTCTGACAATGAAATGAGGATCTTTCTATATTTTCTACAGTCTGGAATTACTTAAGGAATTCATCTACTGATTTCAACCTTGTACCAGAGGCAAAACGTATTTACATCAAGTGGTCTTGAAGTGATGAGGACAGTGGGAGTGGGAAGGAAGGGTCATCAGGGGCCGGTCTTGTCAAAGCAGATGGGGAATCTCCAAGATTCTAAAGTATATGGGGTGGCACAACAATGCTGGTTCCTCCTCTCAGAAAGACGGAAGAAACATGAGGCGTTCCCTGCTTGGTGGTGTAGCTGCACATGCCTCTCCCAAACTCTCAGATTCTTTGCAAAAACATTTGACACACTGTGTACGTCTCATCCCTTAAGACCCCATTATCAATTTGGATCTTTTTATGATAGGCTGTTAAATAACAATTTATGCCAGGAAGATAAGGGGTTTCCCTTTCTTTTCTTTGTTCAAACTAAGAGAATAATTCTATAACTTTGGAGCATATTCGTGCTTTGAAAATGAAATCTCACACTAAGACAACCTTGAATATAAGGTTGTGTTTAAACAGGGAAGTGAGAAGTAGGGAATTAAGTTCCTAAGTAAGTCTGTGAATTATCTTATTTAATCAGGTGACAGAGTTAGTTTTTAAAGAGGTAGGCCAAATCATGTCACTTAATCACTCCTAATGGCATTGGAGAGCACTTAGAATAAAACATAAACTTCTTATCTTGACATGTCAGTTTCCTCTTATCTTAAATGATTCCACAGTGTTCCAGCCACATCATCATTCTGTCTATTCCTTAAGCATGCCACGCTCATACCTTCCTTAGGATCTTTACAGTTTTTCATTCCATCTGCCTAAAAGGGTTTTCTGTGCCAGGGCTTTGAATGGCTGGTTCCTTCTCAATGCTCAGATCTCCTCTCAGACGCACCTTATTGACTGTTCTTTTTATGGTATTGCCACATGCTCCATGACAGTTCTGTCTTGTTGACTGCTTCATCCCTAATGTCAGGATTGTGGTTGAATAAATAAACTAACTCCCAGGGTGGCAGGCACATACCAGCCAGTGTTCTTCATCCCAGGGGCAGGGAGCTTTGCAGTGGGCCAGCCAGCTCATTGTAAAATAGCGTTTCATCAAACCATATGAAATTACCAATATTTTAACATTTTGACCTATGAAATGGCATGTCTTTGTATGTTTGGGCTGCTATGACAAAATACCATAAAATAGGTGGCTTATCAACAACAGAAATTTATTTCTCACAGTTCTAGAGGCTAGGAAGTCCAAGATCAAGGCACCAGCAGATCCCCTGTCTGGTGAGGGCTGCTTCCTGGTTCATATTTGGTGCCGTCTGTGTGTCCTCATATGGTGGAAAAGACAAGGGAGCTCCCTCGGGCCTCTTTTATGAGGACACTAACCCCATCCATGAGGGCTCCACCCTCTGACCTAATCACTGCAAAGGCCCCACCTCCTAAAACCAACAAAATTCAATATTCAGACCATATAGCATGGCAATTTCATGTGTTTGATCCTAATAATTTGGCGTCCTCTTGGTTTTTTTGTTGAAATATTCCTCACATAGAACAAAGCTCTTCCCTCTTCCCACCCAGGTGCATAATGCTACCAAAGCTTACCCTACCTCCTCCCCAAATTTTTGACCTTTTCTCTCTTTCCCTCCAACTAAACGTTTCATTTTTAGTTTGGCTAATCTCAGCTAGCTGTTAGGTGGAAAGCAGTCAGAAACTATTTGTACTAATATGTGAAACCATCGACAGTTCTTTGTTCCTACTGGGAGTATTAGCATTTAAAAGAGATTTCTGGTAACCCTGTATGAATCTTTAATTGACATAATTTAAGACACTTTAACAAAGTGAAATGAAACAGTTCAGATTGGATGGCTGTATTTGTCAGTGTATTTTTTTTTTTATTGCACATGACAGAAAATATGAATCAAAGTGGCTTGAATAAAAAAGAGTGTTATTTACATATAATGAAATGTCCAGACTTGCTTCTAGCCACAAGGGAGCAATGGGGACTGTTTTTACTCTCCCACACGAAACAAGGGAAAAAAATGGACAAAATAGGTCAAACAGTGGTTTTCAAGCAGTGGGCTATAAGTGATGAAGACAGTGATCTCTGAGATGAGCCCTGCAGATACTCCAGCCCACAACCCGCAGAGAGTTCCCCGGCCACGGCGGAGCCCAGCACTTGCTCTGAGTTGAGGAGATGCACTAGGGAGTGGAGGGAGGCAGAAGCAACCAGAGCTTGCAGGGCAGGATACGATGGGGAGAGGGCTGCGCAGAGGGAACCGCACGGATCTGCAGAGGGTCCTTCTCCTGCGTTCATCTGAGTACTGACCAGTGCACGTTAGGAAACTCTCTGAGGCCAGGGGAAGAGCCACCCTCAAGGATTAGAGAGGACAAATCTCAGAACACACACAGGGCTGGGCATAGTTCCTCTTCCCACCAGCCAGAATGAAAAACTTCATATTTATGGGCATTAGGTAAAGTACTCAGAAGGCTTTTTTTTTAAACCTCAGAAATGGTATAAAATTGGACTTAGACCTAAAAGCTGCTCTCAATTGGCCTAAAAGCTTAAAATCACAACCTAAAGGGATTAAACTATTTCCAAGGAACTTACATCCCTGGACAAAGTAACATCCCAGAACAAAGCTCAAGTAGTAGTATAATTAAAATGCTTAAATTTAAAATTAAAAATTCTTTTAGTGAGCAAGAGAAAATCTTAAAAAGCAGCCAGGGGTGGGGGAGAGAAATACACATTGTGTTCAGAGAAGCAAAGATAAGGATGACAGAAAATTTTGTATCAGAAACAATGTTCAAGAGAAAGGCAGTGGGGCAACATATTTAAGGTATAGAACATGAAATGAAACCCCAAACTGTCCACTTAGAATTCTATAGCCAGAAAAAATATCTTTCAAAAACAAAGGTGAAATAAAGAGATCTTTAGACAGACAAATGCTGAAAAGATTAGCTGCCAGGAGACCTGTACTGCAAGAATTGCAAAAGGATAGTGATGCCAGATAGAAATCTGTGTCTACACAAAGAAACAAAGAACACTGGATATAGTAACTATGTGGGTATATAAATATTTTACCTACTATATGAATCTCTTTATAACATAATAGTTCGTTTAAAGCAAAACTAATAATGGTGTAATGTGAGGTTTATAACATATGTACAGGTAAACTGTATGATGGTAATAGCATAAAGGCCAACGGGAGAAATGGAAGTATATTATTGTAAGGTTTTTATACTATACATGAAGTGATCGAGTGTAACAAGTTTAAGATAAATACTATAAACTCTAATGCAGCTACCAAAATAATACAATAAAGACTTGTAGCCAATAAGCAAAGCATGGAGATAAAATAGAATTATCCAAAACATTCAATCCAATGGAAAGCAGACAAAGAGAAAAACCGGGAACAAAGAATAGATAGGATAAATAGAAAATAAATGACAAGCTGGGCACGGTGGCTCACAACTGTAGTCCCAGCTACTGGGGAGGCTGAGGTAGGAGGATGGCTTGAGGCCATGAGTTCAAGACCAGCCTGTGGTCTTGAAAAAAGAAAAGAAAAATAAAATAAATGGCAAGATAGTAGATTTAAACCTAACCACACCAATAATCACATTAAATGCAAATGGTATAAATACTCCAATTAAAAGAAAGAGATTGTCAAATTGGGCAATCTAGTATGCTGCCTACAGGAAACTCACTTCAAATATAAAGACTCAAATGGATTAAAATTAGAAGGATAGAAAAATATATACCATGCTAATATTTATCAAAAGGAAGCTGGCTTGACTATATTAATATTAGACAAAGTAGACTTTGTAGCAGAAAAACTAGGAATAAAGAGGATCATTACTAAATGATAAAGGGATTCATCAAGAGGTCTTAACAATCATAAACGTTCATGCACCTAGTAAAAGAGCATCAAAATACACAAAGCAAAACCTAATAGGTGTGCAAGAAGTAGAAAAATCCACAATTATAGTCGGACATTTCAACACTCCCACTCAATGGTTGATAGAATAAGTACACAAATACTCAGTAAAATGGTAGAAAACATGAACAATATTATTATCCAAGTTGATCCAATTGACACATATAGAACAATCTACTCAACAAGGGTAGAATACACATTCTTTTCAAGTGCACACAGAACATTTACCAAGAAAAACCATATTCTGGCCATAAAACAAGTCTCAGTAAATTTAAGACCTCAAATCATACAAAATATGTTCTTTAACCACATGTATAGCTGGGTACAGTGGTGCGTGTCTGTAGTCCCAGCTACTTGGGAGGCTGAGGCAGGAGGATTGCTTGAGCCCAGGAGTTTGAGGTCACAGTGAGCTATAATTGCGCCACTGCACTCCAGCCTGGGTGACAGAGCAAGACCCTGTCTCTAAAAAATAATTTTAAAAACCCCACATGAAATGAATAATGGAAAAATTGAATATCAATAAGAGGAAAATCTCAGCAAAATCTCCAAGTGTTTGGACACTAAATAACAAATGTCTACCCATGAGTCAAAAAAGGAATCAAAAGAGAAATTAGTTAAGTATTTTGAACTAAATGAGAATGAAAACACAGCATATCAAAACTTATGAGAGGCAGTTAAAGCAGGCCTTAGAGGGAAAGTTATAGCACTAAGCACCAATACTAAGTAGAAAAGAGTCTCAAATCAATGACCTCAGCTTCTACCTTAAGAAACTCTTTCTTAACAGAACAGCAAATGAAACTCAACATAAGCTGAAGAAAGCAAATGATTAAAGGTCAGAGTGGAAATCAACAAAATAGAAAGATAATAGGAAAAAAATCAAGAAAACCAAATGCTGGTTTTTTGAGATAAATAAAATTGATAAACCTCTAACTAGACTGAAGAAAAAAGGGAGAAGACACAGTCAGTGGTAGGAATGGGAGGTGACATCACTGCAAATGTAAAAGATATTATAAAGATAACAGGAAATTGTAGATAATTTTATGTCAATAAATTCAGCATCATAGATGACATGGACACATTGCTTCACACGTAAGCTATAAAAGCTCACTCCAGAATATGTAGATTACTTTAATAGCCCTGTCTTTAATAGCCATATATATATATGATAACACACCAGCAGTCCCCAAACTTTTTGGCACCAGGGACCAGTTTCATGGAAGACAATTTTTCCACAGACGGGGATTGGGGGGTGAGGGGTGGTTTTGGAATGATTTTGCAGCTGGATGATCCAGCACTGGCGTCACTGCTTCAGCTCCACCTCAGATCACCAGGAATGAGATTCTCATAAGGAGCCGCAACCCAGTCCCTCACATGTGCAGTTTACAGTAGGGTTCGTGCTCCTAAGAGAATCTAATGTTGATGTGACAGGAGGTGGGGCTCAGGTGGTGATGCCAGCGATGGGGAGTGGCTGTAAATACAGATGAAGCTTCCCTCGCTGGCCCACTGCTCCCCTCCTGCTGTGCGGCCCGGTTCCTAACAGGCCACGGACCGGTACACCTGGGGGTTGGGGACCGCAGTATTACACCATGACCAAAGAGGCATTTTCCCAGAAATGCAAGATTAATTTGACATCTAAAAATTAATGTAATCAAACATGTCATGGACCATGCTATATGATGATCTCAATAGAAGCATAGTGAGCATTTGACAGAGTCCAGCATCCATTTCCAATTAAAACTGTCAGGAAACTATGACTAGAAACTTCCTCATCTGAATAAAAGACATCTATGGAAAACTTACAGTTAATATTTTTACTTAAATAGTTAAAGACTTTCTCCTACAATCAGGACGAAGCAAGAATGCCTTGATCTCCGCAGGCTTGTTGTCCCAGTCTCAGTTCAAACAGCATCTCAGAGAGCTCCGCAGCAGCCTTTAAAGTGGTTTTGCCATCCCTAGTTATCTTTTTGCTTGTTTTCAGGTATTTGTTGATCACCTGTGCCAGGCCCTTGCTAGGTGCTCAGAAGCGGGAGGTCCCTGTCCTCAGGAACTCGTTTGTGCAGTGTACATCCTACTTATCACAGATATTTGCTGTCCTACTGGAATGCATGTTCATGGGCACAGGGACCTTATCTGTGTCCCCAGCGCCCAGGACATCCCCCGGTAATCAGACTCACAGAATTGCCAGGCAGTTAGGAATAGTGCCAGCTTTCATGGAATACATCCCCCACCAGCCACGCGGGGGCACTCACGCTCCATGCTGCAGCCACACGCTTATTTTTTAGGGGTATTTGTTCAAATGGTCCGTGGTAATCATCCCTCCAGCCTACCTTCCCTGAAAGGGATGTGAATGAGCTCCTTGTTATTATGACTGCAATACGGGATTGTGAGTTATTATGGGAGAAAAGCCACATCAGATATGTATCTGTTGGAACCAGAGAGAAGATTTGGCTTCCTAAGCTGTACCAAAGGATGGTGTTCTTTTCTGTGTCACATTTTTTAGGTCTTGCAGGGTAGTTATTTGTTCGCTGCTAATGAAACCCTTATGCTTCAAAGCATTACAACTTAGGGGAAGAAAGACTGGTGTGTCTTCTGAGATGCCTCTGAGAGGCAGGATCACTAGCAGTGCATTTACACTTGGCTACGCCAGCTGATTGCCTGCACAAAAGAGAGGCGCATAAAACCCCAGGCATCTGCACCCACCGCCATCCAAGGAAGAGCAGAAATAACAATATTGTTGGGAAGTCGTATTTCAGGCTGAGGCAGACGCAGTGCGTTTTAGTACTTAGAGCAGTTTAGATGCCCTTAATATTCAGGTTTTTAGGAGGACTAATATGTACATGCGGACCTGCATCCTGAAATAATTTAATGTTCTGAGCCTAAATGAAATCGTGTCCCGGGAAGATCAATCATTGAAAATATAAAATAAGACTCAACAAAACAAGGAGACTTTGTGGCAGCTCTTAACGTGGCAACTCTTCCTGGCATCTGTTACGGTCGATCATTTAACTGTGAAGGGGGCACCAGATGCATCATTTTAAGCTGAAAAATCCTCTGGGGTAACAAGGTGGTTTGTAAGACTACACAACTCTGTCAAATGCTTGTTGCTGTAGGGATTTCTAGTATTTTAGAGGATATTAGGTCTTGATGCTTGGAAAGAAGATTTTAGCAAAGGGACTGAAGTTATAGATTTTTTCTCTGTTTATGCATGCTTTGCTGAGGTGTATTGCCAAGGTGCCTCTCAAACTTTGATGAGCATGTGAACCACCTGAGGATGCTGTCCAGGTGTAGACTCTGCTTGTGCAGGTCTGGGCTGGGGCCTAAGATTCTGCATTTCCAACCAGCTCCTGGGTGGTACTGATGCTGTGGTTCTTGGACCACACTTGAGTGTGAAGGTGCTAAGCAGCCCGTGTCTTGAGTGGAGCATTTCTGTAGAGAACAGTAGCCCAGCTCCCACCCTGTTAGCTTCCTGCAGTACTAATCTCATTCACTCATTCGAGAAAGTTGAGTCTTTGTCAGGAGCCCTGACTTACACCAGTGGCGGGGGAGAAATGGTGAGTAAAATTGAACTTGGTCCCTGTCCTGTTCAGGCTTATTATTTTAGTTTGTGACACAATCATACAGATTGGTACGAATAATTCCCAACTTGTAAATGCTGTGAAGCAATTAAGCACAGCAGAGGGCTGTGAGCTGGTTCCAGAGGCAGGGAAGACCTTGTGAGCTGAGGTCTGTGGGATGGAGAGGGGTTCACTGGGGAGGGAGTCATAGGTGGGGTGGGGGAGGTAATGTCCCAGGGAGAGGGAACCGTGTGTGCAAAGCCCCCGAGGCAGGAGGCAATTCGGGCTTGTTGGAAGAACTGGCAGGTCCACGTGGTCGGAGCACTGAAGGTGTGAAAACACCTGGAGTTGAGGCTAGGGAGGAAGCCAGGGACCTGGTGGGATGTTGGTACTCCCACTGGGGTACTAGGTCATCTCGCCCAGTTGGGTGATGGTGAGGATACTAGATATCAAGAGGGAGTGGGGACTGAAGGCTCCCCTCTTTTTGCAGTAGGTGTAGCATGTTTCCGTTTGACAAACTTACCCCTGCCAAGGTGCACATTAGCGCAGAGGACATCCACCTGCCCAAGAGAGCCGAGTCAACCAAGGCACATATCAGAAACTCCACACGGGGGCGGCAGAGCAGAGGCCTTGGAGCTCCTGAGTCTAAAACTGCAAAAGAAAGATTTTGCACAGAATTCCAGAGTTGGTGGTCCTGCAGACATATTCTAGATCTCTTGATAGAAGCCGGAAACCCTAACAAACAGCCTGCACTTGGCAATATATTCCAATTGCCTTATTTCAGGCTGATCAGTTTCCAGGGGGAGAGGGCAAAGCTCACCTCCCTCTGGAGTCTGTCCTGTTTCACCAGGAATATGGCACAAGGTCTCCCAGCGCTAACTCCCAGCGCCATGTGGCCGAGGCCCTGGCAGACATACAGATTTGCCAGGTGGCAAAAGTGAGAAGTCCTGAATTAGCTCTGAGGCAGAGCAGGAGGCACCTTTGACCCCAGGGGTGGTAGGTGGTTTTGGGGACAAGTGGCCACATTGGCTGAGTGCGCTATGGTTTCACCCTGCCTTGCAGGCATCAGGCCGGCATTCTCTGCCCTGTGATTCCCCCATCTGTTCCCCAACGGGAGACAGGGGCTGATGGCAAACAGACTGCCAAAGAGGGAAGGAAGCCACTTCCAGGTGGTCTACTCAATAATGCCAGTAATCAATTTTAGAATTATAAAGGGAACTGTTCGACCAGGGCACTAGTATAGTTATTTTCTTTCTTTAATTTTTTTTGTTTGTTTTTGTTTGTTTTGGTGGAGAGATGGAGGCAACATAGAAGCTAAGATTCCCCTGTGACCTCAGTGTGTCGGGGGTCAGGCAGTTTCCAAGAGGGTCCGATTCGTTCAGTGTGCAGACGGCCATCCTAACATCTCTGATACTCATTGTCTTGGCACCTAAACAAATCTTATATTTTCCCATGTTGGAATTGGAGAGGCCAATTGGGGTCATACTTTCTTCATCTTGTCCTGGACATCAGCTCCCGTAAGTGGACCAGGTGGCCACCAGAAATGCCAAACTCCCGGGCGGTTCCACTCGTTCAACACGCACCTGCCCTCACTATTCAGGGTGGGATCCCCGCTTGCAGCGTCTCATGCGCACTCGGCCTCCACGTCGCGAGTCTCTGTGAGCCAAGATTGACACTCGCCACGCGTATCCTGTTCCTGGGCACACGGTTGGACTGTCTGGGCACGTGGCCAGATGTCCTGGCCTCACCGCACAGTTGGATGTGGCCAATGGGAGGTGACTGGTCCACCCGTAAATATTTCCACATGCCGTTAGCCTTTCCCTTTCCTCTCTGCTGGCTTGTGTAGATCAGCAAGGCAACTTTGATGGCCGCGTATTACAAATGGAGCCACAGAGGGAAGGAACAAAGGTCCCTGAATCAGCACGTGAAGGGAACGGAGTGCCATTTGGAACGGTGTGAATGAGAAACAGACACCTCTCCTGTGTGAGCCTGATATGCTTTGGGGTTTTGTTTGCTACAGCAGTTGGCACTGTCTTACCTGATACACAGAGTTGGGTTTTCCTGGATCCAGGACATAGCAGTATGAGGGAGAATCACAGACACAGGGGAGTTGTGCAAACTGCCTGGTGGGCTCTGGCGTTGGTGCCACCACAGCAGGGCTGGAGGGATGTAACACCACTGTGTCCCTGCGCACTCACTCTGGTGGTCTTTCCCCAGGACATGCCGTCTTCCAGTGGCATCTCTGTGTGTGCTCAGCGTCCTTGAAGCAGGAGTTATGCTGCCCTTACTCCCAGGGGACTGAGTTTTATCACTTACACTCAGAAATCTGAGACTGCTCTTGGAATTCGGCGCCGCCCTCATGGATGCTTCTCTGCCAATGTGTGTTTTATGGCCAAATGATGACCAGGACTGGCTGTTTGGACTGTTGTAAATTCATAAGACGTGTTCACAGAGACCTGCCAAGGGTGTGGCTGCTTTGGCCGTTGCATCAGACCTAGTCGTGGGGAGGTGGGAGTGGCCGACTTGGCCGAGAGTGTAGAAAGTATGCGTAAACATTTTTCCCCACTGATATCAAGTATATTAGTCAAGGTTCTTGGTTGAAAGCAGTAGACTGATTCTGGCTTTCTTAGGTAAAAAGGAAATTTTTGAAAGGATGTTAGGGGTTCATAGAATCATTGTGGGGCTAGACGGTTGGGCTTGGAAGGTAGAAGCAACCCAGGGAGCTTGGAAAGGCTGGACAGCGGGAATCACAGCTGAGGCCCTGCCATGAGTGTGGCTTGTCCATCATTCATTTGAGATTCAAAGTACGAGGGAAAAGGCCGTATTCACAGAGCCCAAGTCACAGGCTTACCCCCAAATGTGCCAAGGTCAGGAAACGAGGGATCTTAATGCCTTCAGCTTCCAGAGGGGGTATAAATGTTGCCTCCTACTACATCCACATGCAATGGCAAATTCCTTCAGAAACTTCGGGGGCTTAACAGGATATGAGTTTATTTTCCATTTCAGAGTCTAATGCAGGTGTTCTTAGCTGGTGGATGCCCTTCCATGAGCAACTCAGGGATCCAGGCCCTTCCACTCTGGGGCTCCATCTAGCCTCAGAGCCCTCAAGCAGAAAAGAGAGATAGCACCTCCGTGCATCTTCAAAGCCCCAGCCAGGAGGGCACAGGGGAGGGGATGGACGGCAGGCAGCACCTTTGCTCACATTCCCAGAACTTGTCCCAAGGCCAACATGTCTTCAAGGGTCACTGGGAGATACACAGAAGCAGAGGATGCTGGTGAGCACTGGCCATTTCTGTGACAGGGCACTTATAAGAGGACAAGATGGGTGGCTCCTGGACAGATGAAGAAGTAATTAACGTCTGCTCCTGGGGCTAAACACGTGTGGGCAGGGATCTTGGGAATACAGCCCTTTCCTAAGCTTTGAGGAGCAAGTGGTGTGAGCACTAGTATCTGTTGAGTGGTATTATGTTTTAGGAACTTTGCAAATGTAATCTCACTTAATCCTTAGCACAGCCCTTTGGAGTAAATACTATTCTTCCCATCTCACAAATGAGAACACTCAGCAAACAGGCCATGGAGGGATTTTTCCAGCGACGCAGTGACAGGGCTAGACTTTACACCCAGACCTTGTCTGTTCCAAAGCCCCTGCTCATGTTCCATTTCCCACCCAACGTACAGATCACTGGGCTCCAGCCTCAACATAAAATATTCTCTACTTTGCACAGGGAGGGTTTGGCATGAGCATCTATGATTTGGATCAATTAAGATAACCCACAGGCAGTAAAAGTGAACTGCGGGGGTCAGAGGTTGAAGTTCTTCACGGAGATGAAATTTTGGGAAAAGCTAGAGGGTTTGGAGTGGCCGGGAGGGAGAGAGAAGGGGAAGAGAAAAACCCAACTCCAGTGTGAGAAGTTATTCTCATCAAGTATTTCTCTAATTGCAAAAAAATCAAAGGACTGAAGTTTGCCAAGAAAATAGAGTACAAGTGTACTAGGCGTTGGCTTTTTTGGCAAAGCAAATTTGTCTGTAATCACTTTTAAAAAGATATAAAAGGAATTGCCTCACACAATGTGATCACTTAAGGCTGGCTTTTATCTTTGTCTTCAGAAACATTGCATTTTGAAGGGAACCACATTAGCTGAAGACGGTGAATTTGTCTGGTAATTGCTTTCTATTATAAATCTAAGCAACATTTAACACCACGAGGGAATGCAAAATTATCAAGAAGGCTGAAAGAAGAAATAGACTTTTTCTGAGTTGAAAGTTCTGTTTTCCTAGTTGAAAATGATTGCTTTAAGGTTCACAGAACACCATTTTGTATCACTTAGCAAGATTATGGGGAAATGGTTATAAAGTTCCCCAAATTCCTGCTGGTTAATAGATCTTACAAAATGGCATCTGAGGCAGATCCATTGGCCTACAGTGGTGCTCAGAGATATTCAGCTCTAATAATAATTATTTAATAACAAGCGCAGGAAGGGGGTAAAGTTGCAATGCCTGTTCTTGCTTTAGGCACTTAAACATCTGTGATGATTTGTTTGCTATGGTCTGAATGTTTGTGTCTCCCCGAAATTCATACGTTGAGAACTTAACCCCGAAGGTGATGTTATTAGGAGGTGGGGCCTTGGGGAGGTGATTAGGTCAGGAGGGTGGAACGTCGTGAGTGGGATTAGCAGCCTCACAAGAGAGGCCCCAGAGAGCTCCCTCACCCCATCTTCCATGTGAGGACACAGTGAGGAGGCTCATATGTCCATGAACCAGGAAGCAGGGCCTCACCAGACACTGAATCTGCCGGTGCCTTGACCTTGCACTTCCAGCCTCCAGAACTGTGAGAAATAAATTTCTGTTGTTTATAATCTACCCAGTTTATGGTATTTTGTTACAGCAGTCAGAATGGATTAAGACAATTTTTGACCTGCTTGGTGGTTTTTCTTTGTGAAATCCCTTTTGTAAGTTGGTCAATAGCACTATCTTCACAGAGATTGAATGCTAATAGTCCCCAGGCCTTATTTGGCCTGTGTACTTCTTTTCAGAATACTTGAATTGTCAGTGTTGAAAAATCAAAAGGGTTTACACAAAATTCTGAATTTCCAGCTTCTCTAAAACACCTACCAAAATCAGAAGATCTTGCAAAACTGAGTCCCTCCTGGCAGAAAGGACTATATTCCCAAGGTCCCCAAACATATACGTGTTGCCCCTAGAGCAGATATTCATGAGTTTTTGGCTGTGAGAGGCCAATCACCCTCCCCCCATGTCAGCACTCTGCAGCTCACCAGCACTCACTTGCTCTCATTCCCAGCAGGGCAGGAGGAGTTCAGACTCCTCCGTATCCTCACTGACATTTGGGGTCTTCAGTCTTTTTTTTTTCTCTTTTTTTAGACAGGGTCTCACTCTGTCATCCTGGGTAGAGTGCAGTGGCGTCATCATAGCTCAGTGCAACCTCCAACTCCTGGGCGCAAGCGATCCTCCTGCCTCAGCCTCCCCAGTAGCTGATACTACAGGTGGGCCACCACGCCTGGCCAGTTTTTCATTTTTTGTAGAGATGGGGTCTTGCTCTTGCTCAGGCTGTCAGTCTTTTAAAATTTTGGCCATTCTTGGTGTGTGTAATGCGCACAGTGGGAAATCGCTGTGGTTCTCATTTGCATTTTCCTAATGACCAATGACATTGGGCAATTGTTCACCGGCTTACTGGCCATGAACTCTTCTTTTATGAAGTGTCATTTCCCCAGAAACAACTCCCTCCCTGAGTTCTCCAGCTTCTTCCTGTACTCTCAGAACCAGTCTTCCTAATCCCCGCTCAGAGACCTGAGCCCCAGTGGGCAGTTCCCGCTCCCTGGAGGTCTGACTCCCAGCTCCTTGGGAACCCAGCCAGAAGCCAGAGGGCAAGAGATCCCTTGATGTGGTCCATGAAGTTCAGCCTTCTTGTACACAGAGCACAGGGAAAACACAACGTTGAGTGTTTGAGTCTCATTTTGACTTTCCATAGGGTGACTCGAGTCTTTGAGTCTGCGTTTGGGGCAAGGAGTGGGTTAGAGAAGACCCTCACACCATAGAAGAACAATTAGATGGGGGAGATAATAGGGAAGACATAGGAACAACATTCAAATGGATATTTCAACTGTTAGCCCACTGGGGTGCATTTGTCAGATGAAATCCTCCACAAACCCTAATCTGTAGAGCAGGGGAGAATAACCGCTGCCCACCCCACTGCCCTTGTGTCATTTTTCCTCCTACAGATAATCTACAGTGAGGTCGAGATGCCCTCAAGTTGACTGCTAGTTGCCGGTGTTCTTGAATCTAGTTCCATGTGGGATCATTCTGTCTTTCCAGCAAGATTGTGAATTCTCTGGGTCAGAGATCATCCCTTGTATAATCTATGTTCCTTCTGGCCATTAGCGTGGAACCAGGCACCATCCTTGGTGCTTGTTTCTGACCCATGGCTAATTCCAACAAGTGCCAACTAGGCAATAAAAAATAAGGGACTTGTGGTTTTCCAAACATAGGCTATTTCTTACTAAAGAAGGCCGCTGCTTCTACAGGTTAGGTGACATTTCTCCCAAACAAGCAGTGATTCACAGCGTCCCAAGAACCTCATGCTAAAGATAGAGGTAAATAGAGGTCAGCTCTTCAAGAACATAGGGTGTTCTTTCACCTGATATTTTAAACTCTTTAAATTAGTGAAGCATATTCTTTGTTTTCTGGTTCTGAGTGAAAGCAAGGGGCATGTTTGGTTGATGTGGTAGTTTGGGAGGATGGAATGCTTCTCTGCGATGGTTCTCACTCTACAAATTTCTTTTTTTCTGAGACAGAGTCTCACTGTCTCAGCCTGGGTAGAGCACAGTGCTATCATCGTAGCTCACTGCAGCCTCAAACTCCTGGGCTTAAGCGATCCTCCTGCCTCAGCCTCCGGAGTACCTGGGACCACAGGTGCGCTCCACTGCACCTGGCTAATGTTTCTATTTTTTATCTAGATGAGGTCTTGCTCTTGCTCAGGCTGGTCTCAAACTACTGGCCTCAAGCAATCCTGCCTCAGCCAAAATTCTTAAATGCTATGAGGGTGAACCACATAGATTTGGGAAAAGCAGAGGATGAGTGAGGAATTGAATGTATGATAAAGAGCAGTGCCACAGGCCAGTTTCTTAAGATGAGAAGCTTTCGTACGTGCTCTAAACTTTTATAGCTGGGCGCGGTGGGTCACACCTGTAATCCCAACACTTTGGGAGGCAGAGACAGGAGGATTGGTTGAGGTCAGGAGGTCTAAACCAGCCTGGGCAACATAGCAAGACCCTGTCTCTACAAAAAATAAAGTAAAAAAATTATCCAGGCATCGTGCATGCAGCTGTAGTCCCAGCTGCTCGGGAGGCTGAGGCAGAAGGAGTGCCTGAGCCCAGGAGTTTGAGGCTGCAGTGAGCTGTGATCGCGCCACTGCACTCCAGCCTAGGCGAAAGAATGGGACGCTGTCTCTAATAAAACAAAATGAAACAAACTTTTATAAAAGAGGACTGTATTACTTAGGTCATTGGTTGGATATATTCTTCTTGTAAAGATGTAAAATGTTACCAAAAGGTCTGGAGGTCTCTGACTTCTGGCCCCTCCCTTTACCCTCCAGAAATATATTCTGTCTGAGTTTTCAGCTTGTCCTTCCAGAACTTTTCCTATGCTTTTACGTACGTGTATATGCACCCAGAGAAAACTACAGTGTGTGTGTGTTTTGCATAAATGGTATCACATTATATTAATGGCTCTATAACTTTTTTTTTCCATGCAGTATGTTTCAGAGAGCTTCTCATGTTAGTGCCTGTAGGTCTTGCTCATTCTATTAACTGCCACACAGTATTGCAAGATATGAACATGCATCAGTTTATTTAGCCACTTCTAAAGCATTTGGGGAACTCCAGAGCCTCAAATTCATACAATTTGACAACTTGCTTCCATTGCCTGGGAATAGGTAATCTTGAATTTCTTTAAGCTTCCTGAAATCCTTATCATTTTGAGGATTTTCCCCTAAATATCTGTAGTCATTCAGAGTTCCTTTTTGGCTCCTCTTTTTCCTACATATTCTCTGTCCCATTCCTTGATAACCAAGATGAAAATGATTACAATTTCTCTACAATGGTTATCAGAAAACTGGTCCTAATGGCATAATTAAACTGAGTCACAGAGGGAGTGTAGGCCTGCAGCTGCTAGCATCTTCCCACTTCAAGGAGAGGGTCTGAATAAAGCCAGCATTTGGGAGGGCAAAGCTGAACAACAGGATGGCACCCGAGCACCTGGATCCAGCCATGCCTGCAGCCAGAAATCACCACTGGCCTCTCCTTCCACAGACCAATCCGTTTTCCTTATGCTTCCATCAGGAGGGTTGGCAGCTGACACAGCCCTGACCAACAGGGCCTCAGTGTCAGATTTTATCACCGTCTCCGCGTGTCTCTCTTCCAGTCTCAGCATCCTGTACAAGCCTCTGTTTTCCCTTCTGCCCTCTCCACTGTCTGTTCCAACCTTGCAAAGGACCAGAAAGAATCTGTACATGGCTCAGTTCATTCCTTGTCCGACTGCACTGCTACGTGTGCTTGTGTGTCAGCTGATGTTTGGCTTAGGCAACCCCCAGCAATACCTCTTATCTCCGCAGTGAGAGCGCGACCTGTTTGGCAGCACCTTTGCAATCACTGTAACTCCAGCGCCCTGGAAAGTGGCGTACGGGGAAGTCTGTTGC
The DNA here is from genome assembly GCA_023783475.1 of Daubentonia madagascariensis. Classification (NCBI taxonomy): domain Eukaryota; kingdom Metazoa; phylum Chordata; class Mammalia; order Primates; family Daubentoniidae; genus Daubentonia; species Daubentonia madagascariensis. The sequence goes on from JAKFHU010001262.1 coordinate 23,007,653, forward strand.
CTCCTCATCACAGGGACGTTTCCTCGTCTGCGTTTATCATTCTCGAGTTCCTGCCAGAAGTTTACACCTAACTGCCCCTATTTCATCATTATTTCCCCTCAAATAGAAAAAACTGAGAATCCTGTAGACTCTTACGCACACGTTCTCTGCACGATGATTTTGTTTTCTCGTTCCACACAGACTCTCAAAGTTGAAATTCTTCGTGAGGCGCCTCCCACTGTGTATCAGGCCGGGCGAGGCGTGCGTGGCGCTGCTCTCCCGTGAAGAAGGCCCTGCTGGGTGTGCCGCCACCTGTTCTCATGCTTTAGTTATTTCAGGCTGATGAGAAGAGACTATTGTGGAAAGACTCAAGCAAGGATGGAATATGCAGTTTTTTTTTCATGAGTTAAAGAAAGAAACATTGTCTTGAGAGGAAGATGCTATGAGATGGGGGAGGTTTCCAAAGTCTTTGCATTGTCACGTGTGAAATGATTATAAAAACTTAAGCATAATCCTTTCAGGGGTGTGTGTGAGTGTGAGCCTGTGTCTGTCTCTGAGATACGTGTGAGAGAACTGAGTCAAGGTCAGTGTGAGTCGCGTGGGTGGTGGTGATAACTGTGTCTTTGTGCACCACCAAATGTAGTATCAAGGCAGTGATGAGCCTTACATGTGCATTTCTTTGTTATCAAATATATTTTTCTTTCAGAATATTTAGGACACATGAGGGCTGTATGGTGGCGTGGTTAAGAACTCGGGTGCAGTGGTGAGGCGCCCTGCGTTTGACCCTTTATTCCTCTACTCGCAAGCTGACCTTGGGGAACTTACTTCACTACTCTGGGCTTCAGTGTCCTCGTCTGCATAGAAGGTATTAAAGATGGCAGGTACCTCGCAGGGTGTCGTAAGGATTCAATGGGTCACTCTAGGAGGCGCTGGGAACCAGGTCCACACGTGGTGACTGCTGTGTAAGTGCTCACTTTGAGGATGGTGACAATGGCCACATGATGAAGATGATAATGACATTGTCAATGATCATGCGATGACGATGGCTGCAGGGAAGGGGGTGACGATCTAACTTCCTCTACCAAGACTTCTGCTACTGGAAAGTCTGCCTGACCGGGGGGCTTCTCATAACGAGCTCAGAGACACGTCTAAAAACAACCTAAAAATATGCTTGTTATTGAAAGTCTCAAAAGGTTATAGTTTCTGGTACATTTTCTCATCTTCCAGAATGAATTAAAACTTCATTATTTCAATGCCTCTTCTGTGGCACATAGAGATCTTGGATATTCAGTTTAGCAGCTGCACAGCTTCAAGGTTATTTTCCTACTCAGAGGAAGACATGATTGGTTATAGGCACAGTAATAATTTTGGAGCAGGGCTAGATGCAAGGGTTATTCCTCCCGCTTGTTTAATAGCCGTTCCTACAGGTCTGAATAAGATGTGTGGCTGTCTGTGCAGTAACTGCCAATTTGCTTTGCTGGGTTATAATCAATGGTTCATTTCTCTCTCTCCCTCTGTCACACACACACACGCACACACACACAGCGTCCATCAGAGCAGCCATCCCAGGGCTTTGTATTCCTTAGAAATATTTTATTCTGATACTTTTAAATAATTCTGGAAAGATTTCCCTGACGTTGTCAGTGCATAGATTGGGAGCCTCAGTTCTCAAAGGGACTTTGGCCAATCTACCACCCCCGAATACAGGATGTGATTTGGATCCTAAACCAAATGCTCCCAGAAGAATATGCTATCCAGTAGCTTAATATCATTAATTTCAATAAATTATAAACTATTATTTTCTACATTTATAATTATTGTTTGGCGTACTCCTTGCCTAATAATCTCTGAGCACATGTATGAATAAAATAAAGAAAAAAGGGATAGTTTCTGACACTATATGAATAATCTGATAAAGGAATAGAACAGGAAACAATGCACACAAATGATACCCGTGCAAACAGCGTGTTAATATCGATAATAGTAACTAGCTAGTTTAAAGTAACGTGAGAGACTGTGTTTGGGATTCAGGGTTCAGGAAATATGATCTTTAATGATTGCATAAATAGCATATTTTTCTTCAGTGATGTGGAACAACTTGGAATTAATAAGTGTGAGGCAAACAGATGAGTTCAGGGCATAAAAACTTTGTATTTCCAAATTCCTCACATTCTGAGTTAGATAATTTTTAAAGTCTGGTTTACAGACACCCAAAATTTAGGGTCAAGGAAATAAATAAAATAATTCAGACATAGAAACATTAACTATTTGGGTATCTCAATTTCATGATCTGGATTAATATACTCTGTGGAAAATGTAGACAATATCGAGTAATTAACGTGATGCATCACTTCACATATGTTTTCAGTTGTCCTTCCCTCCGCCCCGCCCAGGGCTAGGGTATTGAGTACGATTTCCAAAGGAAAATTTGAGCGTTGGATACTTACACTCTCCTTGTTTCCTTCCTTCTCCCCTCCACCCCAAACATATAAACACACCTTGGGAGCCTTTGGCCTCTGAAGCTTACTCTCCCCACCCCAAACCCTCATCAGCAAAATCATCCCAGTTACCGCATCGTTTCTGTTCCCTTTCTAATGAGAGAAGCATCAGACCCTTTAAACAGTCAATAGCATGTGTCACTTTATTTCAGAACAGCCCGCCGTGAGATAATCCATCTCCTCTGGAATTTTTAGTGGGTTGTAAGTCTTTACGGGAAATGAGGCTGACCAGGAATGAAATCTAACAGCTGGGAAGTTTGTAAAACTATTTCCTCCCAGTATTGCTGAATATTTCAGGACCAAAGATTCTGTATCTAAACTCCAAGTAAAATTGCCTTTTTCTTTCTTTTTGAAAATAGAACTACAGATGAAAGCAGAAGATAAAAACATCAACCATGATGAGATTTCTGTCAGCCAGAAAAAGCAAGTTTCAGTAAATTCATTCCCCTTCTTTTTTGTCATATTGAGTAGCCAAAATAACATCTACTCTATGGCCTTCCACGTGATGTCATTAAAGAACCAAGTTTGGCTGGGGTCTGAGGGCTCTGAGGTTGATATTGGATCTAATTGTGTTCTAGGGGCTCAGAGGTAGGACGGTGCCTTTTGTTCTGGAGAGACAGTGGTGGCTGAGAAAGGAGGAGAAACCAAGAGCGTGCTTCCTCCTTGCTTTAAAAAAGTGACTTTTAAGGAATGGACCGCACCGACGGCTGCCCCGTATCCGTTTTACTCCAGCTCAGTTGGCAACAGAGGCACATTCCACGGACACTTAGCAAAACAGCATGTAGAAAACAAATAAATATGGGTGAGCCCCAGAGAAAAGGCACTAAGGAAGTATTCAAGGGGAAGTAAAAGGCCCTTTTGTGAACAACTCTAGGGCTGGGGCCAGGGAGGGCCTCTTCACCAAAGTGGAGATAAACACACCTCAGGCAGCCCCCCAGGAGTGGATGTTTCCACCCACTTCAATTACAAGCTGGAGAGTAAACAGGGACATTTCTTGTTGTGCAGGTGGTTTCTGAAGTGCCTCCCGTGGGCAGCGTGGGACTTCTCAGGGGCCTTGAGCCCATGGCGTGGAGCACATCAGGGAACTGTGACACGGATCCAGCTTGGGATTCGAGGGCTCTAGGGCCCCATGGGGGCCCCCATGTTGATCTCAGGTGTTCACCCTGTCCCCAGAGTGACTTCCCTGCTTTTTGATATGGTCACTAGCACCCGTGGGTCTCCCCAGTGCCCGGGCCAGGGTTTGGACATGCTCCAGTCTGCCCCAAAGGCTCACACAGTCACTGTCCACAGCCCATGTGGGCACTAGGAGAGCAGGATGCCCTCGGAATGGGGCTATCTATTCAATCCTGGAGTCTGGTGGGGTCAGGACCTCCTCCCTGGGCCCCAACGCCCCGCACCACAGCCTGCTCCTTCTCTGCTTCTGTCGTCATAGTCAATGGGCCCACATCCCCCAGCTGCTTCCACTCCAAGCCCAGGAGCTGGTCTGCACTCCCGGAGTCTCTCCCCAGCCTCATCCCATCCATCAGCAAGTCTTGTCAGCTTTATTTCCAAAACTGCATCCTGACTTTACCTACTTCTCTGTTCCATTCTCGCCTCCACTTCCCCAGTCCAAGCCACCGTCCGCTCTTGGCTGGATGTCCTCGATAGCTTCTCAACCAGACTCGAAGCATCACCTGGCCCCACAGCAGTCTGGGAGCTATGCAGCAGCCAGAGCAATCTTTTCAAAGTGCCAATTAGCTAATGCACTCACTTCTCCAAAACCTGCCAGTGGCTTCCCGGTACCCTGTGACTCCAGCCCAGCCTCCTTTCCGTGATCTACAGAGCTATTCACAGTCTGGCCCCGCGCACTTCCCGCCCTGTCCTGAGCATCCCCCTTTGTCTCCTGTGCTCTAGCCGTGCCCGCTTCCCCAGCTCTCATGAGTACCAGCCTCCTTCTTGCTGTGGGGAATTCGATGTTCTCTTCATCTGCCATGCTCCTCCCTCAGAGTTTTGCATGCCTGGGCTCAGCTCAAATGCCACCTGTTCAGCAAGGTCTTCCCCGACGCTCAAAACTACAGTAACACTTCCTTCCCTCCCTTCATCATGAACATCCACCTGTGTTTTATTTTATGTAAAGCACTTGTCACAGTCTTTAATTTTATTGCTTTTTTGTTCATTTATGTGTTATGTGTCCCCTCACTGACTGGAATCTAAAGTTCCTTTAGGGCAGACATCTGGCCTTTCTTGCACCACTGCTCCAGGCTTGGAGGAGTGTCAGGCAGACATTGACACTCAATGAATATTTAATAGTAAATGGGTCCTCTGAAAAGGCAGCGGTAGACGGACTGCAGAGGGTGGGGTGTACACACGGGGTCAGCTAAGTTGAGGGGTTGACGAGCGACGTGTAAGCTCTCCACTGATCTCTGTTACCAGCGATAGCTGGAGCTTCCATAGGGTACAGATGTATTTTAAAAAGTTTTGTTTTGGGGAGGGAGGCGGTGGGTGCTGATGACAATCTCATGACATAAGAGCTCTAGGATTTTGACCAAGCTCAGGAAATTTTTTCCAGTGGATAAGGGTCAGCATCCCTCGGAATTCTGAAGCACTTAGTGCCACCCAATGGCTTTGGTGTCCTGCCTCCCTCCTCCACCCCACAAATATGTATTAAGCCTGAAGTTAATTCAATAAAAAGTTAACATGGTCTGGCCTTTGTGCTCTGGGGAACCAATAATCTATTAAGGGCACACAGACTCAAAATTCAGGTGGAATGTGATAAGTTATCTAAGACAGCTGTAGACGAGATACTCTGGAAGTTCAGAGCAGGAAGGCAGAGCCAGAAGGTGGTTGGGAGCATTAATTCAGGAAGTGGGCTGTTTGGGAAAGCAATTACCTGCTTTCCTTTTTATTACTTGCATGCTCTTTGGCAAGTTATTTAAGAGTTCTGTGCCTCAGTCTCCTCACTTTCTAAAAATATAGAAACTATTAGTACCTTCCTCATAGAATGATCAGAAATATTAGATAAAACAAGACATATAAAACAATAAAATATTGCATATTAAGTATTCAATATGTAGGCTTGAGGATGGAGGCATTTTATCTTTTTTGAATTTTAGTACATATAGGATATGCAAGGTGAATTACATGTCTATATAGTACAGTGGTGAAGTCTGGGCTTTTGGTGTGTTCATCACCCGAGTAGTGTACATTGTACCCATACGTAATTTCTCATCGCTCACTCCCTCCCATCCTCCCCCCATGAGTCTCCAGTACCCATTATACCACTCTGTGTGTTCTTGCGTAGCCATAGTTTAGCTCCTACTTATCACTGAAAACACGTGGCATTTACTTTTCTGTTCCTGAGATACTTCACTTAGGATAATGGTCTCCAGTTCCATCCAAGTTGTTGCAAAAGGCGTTAATTCATTCTTTGTTATGGCTGAATAGTACTCCATGGTGTGCGTGTGTGTATGTGTGTGTGTGTGTAATGTTTTCTTTATCCACTCATTGGTTGACAGGCATTTAGGTTGATTCCACATCTTCGTGATTGTGAATTGTTCTGTGATAAACATACAGGTGCAGGTATATTTTTAATATGATGATTTCTTTTCCTTTGGGTGGATATCCAGTAGTGGGATTGCAGGATCAAATGATAGATCTACTTTTAGTTCTTTGAGAAATGTGAGCATGGAGGCATTTTATCTTAGTATTGAGTAGAATTTGAGTTTAAGATGAAGATGGGCAAGGAAATTCCAAATGCAGCTGTGTGAACAAAGGCAGCATGAGAAGCAAGAATGCACGATCGGCAATAGTTGAAATATTCAGTTTGGTTGGGAAAACAGGAAGGAGAAGATGATAATATTGGGAAGTTATGTGGGACCATAATGGAGAAGGATATATTAGTAACCATTCTCTTTTTGGTGAGTAATTATATGTCACTAAAGATTTCTAAGCAGGAAAGTTGTTTTGATGACTTAGTTTCTGCAACAGTTTTCCTGCTCAGAAATCATTCCTGACATATAATAACTTAAAATTTATTTTTTTCCTTCTGCTTTATTTAGGTTTATTTTGCTCTAACTTTTAAAATTTCTTAACATGGGGCTCATTAGATTATTGATTTGAGGCTTTCATTCTTTTATAATATAAGCATTCATTGCTATAACTTTTCCTCTAAGCACTGCTTTAGCTGTACTCCACAAGTTTTGATATGTTGTATTTCCATTTTTGCTTAATTCAAATTGTTTCTAATTTTCCTTGAGAGTTATTCTTTTACCCATGGATTAGTTGGGAGTATGTTTTTAATTGCCAAGTGATTAGAGATTTATCTGTTATTTTTCTGTTATTAATTTCTATCTCAACTTTATTATGTCCAGAGAGCATATTTTATATGGTTTCTTTTCTTTTGAATTGATTAAGATTTGTTTTATGGCCTAAGATACAGTCTATCTTGGTGAATGTTTTGTGTGCACTTGAGAAGAATATGTGTTCTGCTGTTGTTGGGTGGACTGTTCCATAAATGTCAATTAGATCCAGGTGGTTGATCATGCTGTTCATTTCTTCTAAAACCCTTGCTAATTTTCTGTCTCATAATTCTATCTATAACTGTGTTAGTTAGGGTTCTCCAGAGAAACAGAACTCAAAGGATATCTTTCTATCTGTCTATCTATCTATTTATCTATCTATGAATGAGAGAGATTGATATGGAAATTGGCTTACGTGATTACAGAGGCTGAGAAGTCCTACATGGGTCCTGTTTGCAAGCTGGAGAAACAGGAAAGCAGGTGAGGTAATTCAGTCTGAAGGCCTGAGAACCAGGGGAGATAATGGTGTAACTCCCAGTTCAAGTCCAAAGGCCTGAGAACTCAGGGGCCACTGGTGTAAGTACTGGCATCTGAAGGTCCAAGATCCAGGCGCTCCCATGCCTAGGAGCAGGGGAAGATGGATATTCCAGCTCAGGAAGAGTGTGAATTCTTCTTTCCTCCACCTTTCAACAAAAGGACACTCAATATATTGGATGATGCCCAACCACACTGGTGACAGTGGATCTTCTTTACTCAGTCTGCTGAGTCAAATGCTACTTTCTTCCCCAAACATCCTCACAGCCACACCCAGAAATAATGTTTACTAGCTATCTGGGCATCTTAAAGTATTACCTAGTCAAGTTTACACATAAAATTAACCATTACAGTTACTGAGAGAGGAGTGTTGAAGTCTCTGATTCTAATTGTGTATTTGTCTATTTCTCCTTTTAATTTCCTTGGTTTTTCCTTCATGTATTTTGAAGCTCTGTAGTTAGGTGCAAACACATTTAGTATTGTTTTATCTTCTTGGTGAATCAACTCTTAAGTGTATATTATCCTTCTTTATCTTTGGTAATTTTCTTTGTTCTGAAGTCTATCTTGTCTGATATTAATATAATCTGTCCAGTTTTTTCTATTAGTTTTTGCATGGTATATTTTTTTCCATTTTCTTATTTTTAAGTTATCCCATCATGTTTGAAGTGAGTTTCTTGTAGACAGTATATATTTAGGTCATTCTATAAAATCTAATTTGACAATTTCTTTCTTTTAATTGGTATTGTATTGAATTTAATTATTCATAAGTTTGGATTTAGGTCTATCATTTTATTATCTATTTTCTGTTTGTTCCATTTTTTTTCTGTTGCTCTGTTTCCCCCTTTCCTATCTTATTTTGGTTTATTGGAGCATTTCATTTAAATTTATTATTTTGATTTTGACTATATCTTTTTTGTGGTTAATTTTTCAGTGGTTGACCTTGGAATTACAAAATACATTCTTAACTTTTCACAGTCTCAATTTTTTTTTTTTAGTGATGGGGTCTCACTATGTTGCCCCGGCTGGCTCAAACTCCTGGGCTCAAGCGATCTTCTCACCTCAGCCCCTGGGATTACAGGCACATGCCACTGTGCCTGGCTTTACTACTTCAGTTTAAATATTGAAATCTTGTCACTCTAAAGTCTCTTAGTCCTCCTCTCTTTATGTAATAATTGTCTTACATATTACATTTACATACATTAAAAACCCCACCACACAATGTTAAATACTTTTTCAACTGTCAAATGTATTTAAAAGAACTCCACAAGAGAAGAATAGTATATTATATTTACCCAGATACCTATCACTTCTGTTGTTCTTTCTCTACTCCTGATGTTTCATGTTTCTTCCTGTATCATTTCTCTTTTATCTAAAGATTTTTCTTTTCTTTTTTTCTTTTTTCTCTTTCTTTTTCTTTCTTTCTTTCTTTTTTTTTTTGAGACAGGGTTTCAATCTATTGCCTGGGCTAGAGGGCAGTGGTGTCATCATAGCTCACTGCAACCTCAAACTCCTGGGCTCAAGTGATCCTCCTGCTTCAGCCACCTGAGTAGATAGGAGTAGAGGTGCTCACCACAACATCCTGGTAATTTTTCTATTTTTTGTAGAAACAGGGTCTCACTCTGTTGCCCAGGCTTGTCTTGAGCTCCTGGCCTCAAGTGATCCTCCCACCTCAGCCTCCCAAAGTGTTAGGATTACAGGCATGAGCCACTGCACGTGGTCTAAAGAACTTCCTTTAGTGCATCTTTAGAGCAGGTCTGCTGGATATGAATTTTCTTAGTTTCTCTTCATCTGAAAAACTTTATTTTATTTCTGAAGGATGTTTTTGTTGGACATAGAATTTTGAGTTGGTGATTCTTTTCTTTTAGCTGTTGAAAATTGTTTTTTCTTGCCTCCATGGCTTCTGATGAGAAATCTTCAGTCGTTTTGAATAGTAATGTGTTCTTTTTCTCTGACTGCTATTTAGTTTTCAGCAGTTTGATTATGATGTGTCTGGGTATAGATTTCTGTTTGGGTTTTTTTGGCTTCTTGAATATGTAGGTTTATGTCTTTCATCAATTTCTTCAAAAAATTTTTTTTAGCACCACACTCTTCTCCTCTTGTTCTGGAACATTGATGACATAAATGTTAGACTGTTGTTGTTGTCCTGCAGGTCCCTGAGATTCTGTTGTTTTTCTCTTGTAATCATTTCTCTCTATTGTTCAGATTGCTTAATATTTGTTGATTTATCTTCAAGTTCAGCATCATTTTTTAATTTCAGTTATTGTACTTTTTAGTTCTAAAATTTCCATTTGTTTCTTCTTTATATTTTTTATTTCTTTTCTGTTTTCATGTGTGTGTGTGTGTGTGTGTGTTCAATTTTATTGAATGGTATTATAAACATAATTTAAATTTTCCTTTTAGAGATATATGTTATGGTACAGGTATAGGTGATGTTGTTGTGAACATAAATGAGACTAAAAGAAGAATGGATCTTAATCCTAGAGGACTTTTCAACTTTCTATTTTAACTTTAGTTTCAAGAGTGTTTCTGATTTCTCATTTGAGAATTTTCATAACAGCTGCTTTAAACTCTTTGTTGGATAATTTCAACATCTATATCATCTTATTGTTGGTGTATTTTGATTTGTCAGGGAAAGTTCTCTCCGAGGAAGTGGCAATTGAACTAAGACTTGAGTAATAAGAATAAAGAAAGGGTATTCCAGGCACAGGAAACAAGGTGGGCAAAGTCCTACCATAGTGAGGTAGAGAACAAAGGACAGTGTTTTTGGAGTATGGTGAGTGTCTTAGTCAGCTTGGGCTGCTATGACAAAGTATAGACTGGGTGCCTTAAACAAGAGAAATTTATATCTACAGTTCTAGAGACTGGGAAGTCCCAGATCAGGGTGCCAACATGGTCAGGTTCTGATGAGGGCTCTCCTCATGGTTTACAGACAAACACCTTCTTGTTGTGTCCTCACATGGCAGAGAGAGATCATCTCTCTCATGTCTCTCCTTATAAAAGAACTAATCCCATTCATGAGGGCTCCACCCTCATGACCTAATTGTCTCCCAAGGCTTCACCTCCTGATATGATCACATTGAGTACCAGGGTTTCAATGTATGGATTTGGGGGATGGGAACAAAAACATTAGGTCCATAGTAGTGAACAAGTGGAAATAGTAAGAGATGAGGGCAGATTAGATCAGAGAAAGGGGCCAGATTGTCTAGACATTTTGTAGGCCATGGTGAGGAGTGTAGATTTCATTCAAGGTATGTTGGGATGCTATTGAAGGGTTTTAAGGCATAAGTGACATGTCCTCATTTATATTTTGTAAGATCATTCTGGCTAATGTCTAGAAAGTGGATTATTGGGGGCAAGAGAGAAAGCAGGGAAACCAGTTAAGTGGCTGGTGCAGTCCCCAGATGAGAGATGATGCTGGTTTGAATGAGGATGTTGGCAGGGAAGATGGAGAAAAGTGGAGATGGAAACAGGCAATTATTAACTTTTAAAAGCTTAATGTGCAGTTATATTTACAAATGCTGCCCAAAGCCCCACCATATAAGGCAAACATGGTGTGGAATGATGCTTTTCCATACAGAAGGGATTAGGCTGGATCTTTAGAGGCACAGTCTAGAGAAACCACCCATGTTACTTGTCTTTTGGAACATTTCTAGGTAGAAATCCATTTCTAAATTTTCTATAAAAGAGGTTGAGATCAAATCTATACTCTAGGAAGATTCGCTGTGTGGAGAGTGGATTGAAAGCAAAGAATCAGAGTTCTGGAGACCTGTCAGAACCTGTACCACGCAGGACTTCTTTAGTTGAAAGTAAAAGAACTAATTTCAAACTGACTTAAGCAGAAAAGGAAACTTATTGGCTCATGTAACCAAAAAGTCTAGAAATAGCTGGCATCAGGCACGACTGGATCTAGGGGCTCAAACAATATTGTCAGAAACTTGTTCTCCAGCTCTCAATTCTGCTTTCCTCTGTTTTGGCTTTGTTTATAACCAGGCCCCTCCCATGCGATGGCAGAGATGACCGCAACCATGTGAGTGTTACCTCCGACCAGGTTGGCAACTTCAGCAGAAGGAGAGTGCCTTTGTGTCCTGAGCCTCCGGAGGATGCCCGTTGGCTGGTCCTGGGTCATATGCATTCCCTGAGATTGGCATTGGCCAGGGGGTGTGTGGTCCCATCCAGACATGTGACTTGCTTAAATACCACTGCCTCCCCTGCTACCATCACTACCTCCCTCCCCAGTACACTGTATTTTTTCTTTCATGCCTAGTACTTATCACTTTCTATCATCCTATACACTGTTCCTTATTAATTTGTTAATTTTTCTAACTGTCTGCTCACCGTTAAGAATCTAAGCTCCTGAAAGACAGGGACTTTTCCTGTTATGCACACCGATGGAACACAGGTGGTGTTTGGAATAGTGCCTGTTCTGAGATAGCAGGAATAGAACAAGAAAAAATAAAAATGAATAGTGCTTGTTACACGGTAGGCACCTAATAAATATTTTCTGAATGACTAAATGATAGTGATAGAGAAATAGGAATCCTCCAAAATGAGGATTCTGTTAGCAGGAGAAGGGAAAACAGATGCTGAGTGTGTCATCATCACCATCATCACAGTTATGTAGCACTGACTATGTGCCAGGCACTGTTCATGTGAAATTAATATAATATTAACACTCAGTTCAGTCTTATGAGACAGGTACTATTATTACCTCCATTTCGTGGATGAAGAAACTAAGGCACAGAGAGGTAAGTAACTTGCCCACAGTCATCAGGCGGCTGGTACGTGGTAGAGCAAGGATGTGAGCCCGGGCTGTCTGGGTTTAGAGGTTTTACTTCTACCAACTTTGCCTTTACAGAAACAATACGTCTCCTCTGGTGGTGAGGGGCTACTATACGTGTCCATGTCATGGATACAGAGGGTAGAAACTATGGGAATAGAAGGAAAGGAGAGATGTGAAAGATGCAGGAGGAATTCGCCGGACTTGGCAACCGGCCAGAAGTTGTCCAGTAAAGGAGAGTGGAGCGTGGAAGGTAATTCTGATTTCCTGAGCCCCGGGGACCCGAGGAATGGAGGTGCCACAGGCTACGAGTGAAAGGTGGAAGCAGCGGCTCAGCGCTATGAGTGGACATTGGTTGCTTGTTCAACATTCGTTCCCCCTTCTTTGAACCCCAGACTCTGATTTTCACTTTCTTTCCATCTTTATTTTTTATTTTATATTTTTGAGATGAGGTCTCACTTTGTCACCCAGGCTAAAGTGTAGTGGCGTCATCATAGGTCACTGCAGCCTCCAACTCTTGGGCTCAAGGGATCCTCCTGCCTTAGCCTCCTGAGTGGCTGGGACTACAGGCATGTGCCACCATGCCTGACTGATTTTTTAATTTTTTGTAAGGATGGGGTCTTGCTATGTTGCCTAGACTGGTCTCAAACTCCTGGCCTCAAGTGATCCTTCCACCTCAGCCTCCCAAAGTGCTGACATTATAGGCATGAGCCACCACACCTGGCCCGGGACTTGGATTTTTCTTCTACTTATCCATTGTATCAGTCAGCATAGGTTAGTATATTCTATAGTAATAACAGTTCCAACATCTTAGTGGCTTAAAACAACAAAATCTTATGTTTTTTTGTTTTTTGTTTTTTGCTCACATTACATGTAAAGTTTGGGCTGCCAGAGGGGTTGGGTGCATGGCAGTCACTCAGATGAAGGTTTCATCTACTCACGTGTGTCTGCAGTCACAGAGGCAGTGAGAAGGGACGTGATGGTTTGTACACTGGCTCGTGAGGGTGGCTCTTCCATGTGGAAGTGACATGCGTTTCTTCAACTCACTGTCATCAGCCACATCACACTAACTGCAAATGGGCAGGAAATGCAATCCTTGCGTGTGCTTGGAAGTAGAACTAGAAACACTTTTTGGACAGCATCAGCGGCTGTCCTTGTGGTCTGCCTGCGGCTCAAGACCCAGGGATTGCACTCCTGAGTCAGTTCTGCAAGTGCTGCATCGCTCAGCTCATCACATTCCCCAGCCACAGAGAATGCTTTGGGGATGGGACACGGCCCAGTGACATGCTGTGGACATTTGCTGTGGATGTTAGGGTGTGGGAAGGTGCTTCAGCAGCTGTATTGCGACAGTGGGGCACGAGGCTGATGGAGAATCGAGCCAACAGGAAGCGAGTGGAGACGGAGAAACAGGGAAAATTAATGCCTGCTGCTGCCGGCCGAGCCCTGCAGATGCCACGCCACCCTCTACACTTTTCATTGCTTGAGTAATCACGTACTTCCCTGCTTTTTTTTAAGCCTGTTAGATTTTCTGTCACTTGCAACAGAGGGTACCCTGACTGATACAGTCTGGAAAAAGGAGGTTTTGCAGAAGGGTGTCATGAGAGATTCTTTTCATGGCTGTGGTTTAAGTTACAGTAGCTAATAAATCACAAAACTGTGGTGCAATTCAGTTGATTTTCAAACTAGATATCTTTCTTTTTTTTTTGATTTCTAGTTTCATTCCCTTTGTAGGGTGTTCATGATTCGGTATTAGAACACTTGTTAGTATAGGCTCTCCCCAGAACAATCCCGTGACACACGATTCTACCTTTGACGATGTTTATGGAGCCTGACACTGTCACTCACTGAGACAGTGAGTGAGGTGTTCGTTAGTTGCTAGTGTTCCTGCAGTGGTTCAGCACGATTTTCACTTTCAAATGGCAAGTCGTGTTGTTGCTGGGTGATATGCTAATTGTTCACGGGAGGAAGGCGCTGGAGATGGCAGATAATGATCACTGTGGACCGAGAAACTCCTCTGAGATGAGGCCCAAATCAGCTTGTCATATCAGAGGTTATTGTTCAAGTACGTGCAACGGACACTAGAGCCCAGCGGCTCAGCCATGTGCAGGGGGTGGCAGTTCCACGATGTCATCAAGGACCCGAGCTCCTTTTAACCTTTGGCTCTGCCATTCTTAGCTTATGGGGTTTTTTGGGGCAGGTTTATTTAGGTGTAATTCATACTCAGAAAAAAAAATCACCCTTTTTAGAGTACAGTTCTATGAGTTTTGACAAACACATAGTCATGTAACCACCACAATAACAAGATATAAAATTGGTCCAACACTCCAAAAAATTTCCCTAAAAAGGAAAATATTTCATTTTTGGTACTATAATAAATGATGTTTTTAATATTTTAATTCCCAATCATTCATTGCTAGCATAGCAAAATAAAATTAATTTTTTCTTGTTGACCTTGTTTCTGTGACCTTGCTACACTTACCTATTAGTTCTAGTAATTTATATACTATAAAGGTCACTCATTTAAAGGATAGAGTCCAGTGTTTTTTAGTGTGTTGACAGTGATGTAACAATCACCATAATGTAATCTTGGAACACTTTATCACCCTCACATCCAAGTTGTCTTTCTTTCATTTTGATTTCTAGTTCAATGTCATTATGATTAGAGAACACACGTTGTGTAATTTCAATATTTCATATTTGTCGAGGTTTGCTTTGTGGGCCGGAGTGTGGTCTCAGCAGTGCATGTTTTATGTGCACTGGAAAAGGATGCCGTTTTTCTGCTGTGGGGTGGAGTGTTCTATGATGTCATTAAACTCAGAAGGTTGATAGTGTTGGTCAGATCGTCTATATCTGCACTGATTTTCTGTCTATTTATTTTATTAATTACTGAGAGAGGAGTCTCTGAATATAACTGGGTTTGTGTATTTCTGCTTTCAGTTATAGGGTTTTTTGTCTTGCATTTTGCAGTTCTTTTGTTGGATGCACTCCTATCGAGGATTGTTATGTGGTGTTGGTGAAATCACCCCATTGACACTTATGTAATGATCCTCTTTAGCCCTGACAGCGTCTCTTGTTCTGAAGTCGTCTTTGTCTGGTAAGACAACCACTCCAGTTTTCTTTAGTGCTTGCATGGTACGTCTTTTCCCTCTATTTGTACTTTTAACCTACCTACGTATTTATATTTAAAATGCATTTCTTGTAGACAACGTATAGTTGGGTCTTGCTGTTTTGTCCAGGGCGTCTCTGTGTGTTCCAGATCACGTACATTCAATGCAGCGATTGACACGGTTGGAATAAAATCTGCCATTTTTGCCACTTTTCTGTTTCTTCCATCTGTCCTTAGTTATCCCCTTCCTCCTTTTCTTATCTGCTTTTGGATTAATCCAGAATTTGTGATTCCTGTTCATGTCTGTAACTGGCTTGTTATTCATCCCTCTATGACATTTTTTCCCAGTGGTTGCCCCGAGGCTTACCAAACATTTTTCTCAGCGGTTGTCGTAGGACTTATCCCTTTAAACTACCTTCTGGTAATGTCATACCGCGCCATGCTCATGACGGTATGCTCCTACTTCCTCCCTCCCTCCCACCGTCGTTATGTTTTTGTCATACATTTTACTTTTACAGATCCTATCAATCGACAGCACATTCTACTCTTTTTTCGTTAGATAGCCAATTTTCTTTTTATAGCAACTAAAAATAATAAAAAATCTTTCGTATTTGCTTCAAATTTAACCTTTCCAAGTATCTTCATTTCTTTGTGTAGATCCAAGTTTCTGTCTAGGGTCATATTATTCTGCCTAAAGACCTTCTTTTACCTCTCTTGTAGTTCTGATATTTGGTAATGATTCTTTCAGTTTCTGTTTGAAAAAGTGCATATTTCTCTTTCATTTTTCATTGAGATATATTCACATACAAGAAAATTCATTTTTAAGTGTAAAATTCAGTGGTTTTTAGCACATTCACAAGGTTGTGCAACCATCATTGCTGTGTAATTTCAGAACATTTTGATCACCCTGAAGGAATCGTACCCATCGGCAGTCACTCCCACCCACCTTCCCAGACCTCGAATTCGTTTTTGAAAGATATTTTCACTGGGTATAGAATTCTGGGTTGGCAGATCCCTCTTCCTCCTCCCCCCCCAGCACTTTAGATATTTCACCACCTTGTCCTTTGGCTCTCATGGTTTTGATGAGAAGTTTACTGTAATTCTCATCTTTGCTTCTCTCTGTGCAACGTATATTTTCCTTTTTCTGCTGTCATGATTTCTCTTTTATATTTGATTTTTGGCAATGTGATGATCCTGTGTCCAGGAGTGTGTGTGTGAGAATGTGTGTGTGTGATGTATAGTGTGTGAGATGTGTGTCTGTGTGTATATGTGTGTAATGTGTGCATGTGTGTGTGCATGTGTATATGTGTGTGATGTATTAGTGTGTGTATGTGAGATGTGTGTCTGTGTATATGTGTAATGTGTGCATGTGTGTGCATGTGTGTATGTGAGATGTATGTTTGTGTGTATATGTGTGTAATGTGTGCGTGTGTGTGTGTGCATGTGTGTTAAGTCAATCTAGTCAAGAGTGGAGCTGGGTTTGGGTTCTGTTGCTATGGTTGCTTTCAGTGCCCCAGTGGCTTCACATTCCTCTGGCACAATCTTGTGCTTAGGGTGGGGTTTGGTTTGGCACAGAGTTTTCTCTTATTGCTGCTCCACTTTCAGTTTTGGGCCTTTCTTGTGCTCCAGAATGTCAGTGTCTCTCCCGATACTAGAATGTGGGTTTTGCTGGTCTGGTCATGGGGACCAATGGAAGTTCTGTTTCCTGGTCTAACCTCTGTCTCAGAGGGGCCTGTGTCCCTGTGTCTGGGGCTGGATTTTTTGGGTGGCCTTGTTCCTCTCCCAGTAGAGGAGATCTTTGGTGACCCAGAGAGTGTTCTGCCTCTCTCTGGGAAGAGGGGGTTGTTGAACCTTGCGCCCTGGGCAGGCAGCGCTGGCTGTCCTTCCAGCCATGTGAGGACTTTTCTCCTTGAGGAGAAAGGTCGAGGTAAGGCTTCATGCCTTTGCACAGTGGCGGCTGCTTCTCCAGCTGGGCATGGCGGCTCCCTCCAGGCTCCTGCCTCCCTCCGATCTTTCTTCTGTACCTGCTGGGGTTCCAGAGAGAATAGGCTGCATGTGGGGACAAACTCCCCTTTGGTGCAGCTGCCAGGGGTTCTATGTTCTCGTGTCAGACCACACCGGCCTTTTGAAATTCATTAAAAATTTTTGCTGAATTCTTGTTACCTGTTGGGCTCCATTTTCCTCCTGTGCTCTGTCACCTGGGAGATGACACTCATGTCCCACTGCCTTTAGATCTGTCTGTCCTTCCTATTTCAGGCTAGGTGGCTTGCCTGAACCTCAGCTGTCCAATGGGTTTAAGAAAAGCTGTGATTTTGCAGATTAGCTGTGTTTTTCTTATGATGGGTGTGATGCTCTTGCAGCTTTCTACACCCCAGGAGGGAGGCTTGTGGTTTTCATTCTTGTGATGGTAGGAGATCTGATTTTCCTGTTCCAGCCAGAAAAAAGGGTCAAGGTCAGAAGGCTTCAGGAAGAGCAAAGATCAAAGGGGCTTGCCTTTTGAAAATGTTTTTGCAGAAGCCTGTTCAAGAGACTTATGCCTACATCTCAACGTATGTACGTCCCATGGCCATGTCTGGCTGAAAGGGCTGAAAGATCACTTTTAACTGAGCGCACCAGCGCCCAAATATACTTGGGATTCTGCATAAAAAGAAGGAAGAGAACAGATTTTGGGTCGGTAATTAGCAACATTTGTCCCGCATAGTCTTGCTTAAAACACTCTTTACCAACTAAGCAGTTTCTTAAGCTTTCATTCTTTCTCTCCTCCTCTTTGAAAGTTGGATGAGGCCAGGTGCGGTGGCTCACACCTGTAACCCCAGCACTTTGGGAGGCCGAGGTGGAAAGATTGCTTCAGCCCAGGAGTTCAAGACCAGCCTGGGCAACATAGTGAGACCCCATCTCTACAAAAAGTAAAAATAAAAAAATTAGCCGGGCATGGTCATGCACCTGCAGTCCCAGCTACATGGGAGGCTGAGGCAGGAGGATTGCTTGAGCCCAGGAGTTTGAGGTTGCAGTGAGCTAGGCTGACACAATGGCACTCCAGCCCGGGTGAAAGAATGAGACCCTCTCTCAAAAAAAAATTTTATTGAGTAAAGCCTTATCGGAATTTAAAGCCCCATTTTAATATTTAATTAGCATTTACTCAATAGAAGCCTAATACATTTCACTAAAGCGTAACAAGTTTTTCCATCCCTTAAGTTAAGCATGCAGGTACCCACTCAAAAAATATCGTTTGAATATTGAGTGTTGAATGCCTGCTAAGTGCCAAGCCCTGTTCCAGGGGCTGGGAATACACAGTGAACAAGCAGGAAAAATTTCTCAGGTGCCACGGGGCATGCATCTCGGTGGGGAGAGACTGACAATAAATGAAATGAACGTTTGAGATATGACATTCGCCAGAGTGATAAGTAGCTTTGAGGAAAATACAGCAGGGGCGGGCGTTAGGGCGAGGTCAGCGTGCTGTCATGGCGACACCTGAGGACCACCGGAGGAGGTGGTGGGGTGGGACACACAGAGGGACTCGAAGCTGCTTGGTCCAGGGCCCACCCACCGCCATTCCCGGAGCCCCACTCTCCAGGGAACGCCGCTCTGAGTGCAGGTGGCTTTTCCCCGGCCACTGGGCAGGAGAAGCGGGAAAGAGAAGGACTTGCGCTGGCACCACCCCACAGTCTGGGACTGGGATCGGACATCAGTCTGGGCGGGTGTAGACGCCTGCAGGGCCGGTTCTGCTCGACTTGTTTTCCACCCAGTTTTTATGACCATCTTTGAATTGATGCCTCTGTCATCTGATGACAATTTTATGATTGAAAAGAAACGTTGGCTTTGCACAATTCTGGAGATGGGGAAGGCCCATATATTCAGGAATCCGTTTAAGCCTCCTGAAGTGAAGCCTGGGGCTGAGGGCAATCTGCAACTGGTGTCCCTCCCTCCACCTTCTCCCAGATGGAGGCAGCAGGACTGGAATGTCCATGAAACGCAGAGATAAAGGTTGTAAATGAGCCTCTCCCCAAAGCAGATGAGCTGAGGCGACAGGTCTAAAGTCATGATTACAGCTCCCAGCTTCGGAGGTCGCAGTTTCTCAAGTGGCAGGAGACGGGGCGTTCCCAGAAACCACCTGTCTCCCTGCTCCGGGAGGTTCAGGCTGTCAGAGAGTCTGAACGAGTTAAAAATAATCGCCTCCCTTTGGATGCCACTTCTTTCTGCGTGTGGAGATTGGAAGTCATTTTCTTCTCCTCTTTAGGAAGTAGGTTGGATTCAAGACTCCCAGTTCCCATTTAAAGTCAGGGCAATGGGAGATAACAATATCAGTAAACATTTATTGGCTGTTATTTTCTACTTTATAATAATAATATAAATAATAATAATCATGGCCAACGTTTATTGACTGATAATTTTCCTTGATAAAAAATAACATTTATTGAGTGCCGCATGTTTTCCAAGCATTGCTGTAGGAGCCTTGAACGTATGACCCTGCTGAGTGGAAACTATGACCTCCTTTTTGCATATGAGGAATTTGAAACAGAGAGAGATGAAGTGATTTGCCTGAAAGTGAGTGTTGAGTAGTTCTCAGAAAGGTAAGTATTCATCGGATCACATAGCAAATATAGCTGTGGTTGTAATTACAGGGGTGTGTGTGTGTGTGTGTGTGTAGATCGGATAAACTCTGGTCTTAGGTAAACTGAGGCCAAGGGTCTGACTCTTTGTTATCACACTGAGATGCTATCCTGGGTGTTGGGTGGGGGGTGGGCTATGGGGTCTGGTGTAATTGCACAGTGTAAATAATTCTGTAGCTTTCACTGACTTCTGAAAGAGTTAAAGCAAAATCTGTGGTCACCACTTAACGTGGAGGGCACAGTGGACGTGTTTATTTTCCTTTTCTATCCATATATCACCTTATGCCTTCCTCTGGGCAAAAGAGACTTAGATCTAAACAGAGTTTATGGTTTGTTTTACATTTTGTACTTATTAATATAATACTTGCGCTGACTCCGAGGGTGCTGACTGGAAGCATCTGTGACACCCACACCCCCCATGTCTGTCTGGTCTGCGTCCGAACCTCAGATGCTGAAAGTATTTCCAGTTGTTCTTAACAGACTGGTGTTAGGACCCAGGAAGGACGCAGCAGCGAGGGATATAAATAGAGAAAGAGCAGAGCAAGGTCTGAGGAGGGAACCTTACATCACTCGCTGCCTCTCCACCCAGGGCACAGAGGAGTCATAAACTTGAGCCAGACCAGGAGGAGTTAGCAAGTGAGCGGCTGCGGGACAGGCTGCAGCCGCCGGCAGGAGCTCCAGGGAAAAAGTCACTCACAAAGGCGTCTTGCTTTCTCCCACCTCAAGAAAAAAGAGAAAAGTCCAATTCAGACCTGGACTGAGGCAAATAGAAGCCCTTGGAATAAAGAGAAAACAGTGAAGGACGCAGTCTCCCGCCCCAGCCCGCG
Organism: Daubentonia madagascariensis; assembly: GCA_023783475.1. Taxonomy (NCBI): domain Eukaryota; kingdom Metazoa; phylum Chordata; class Mammalia; order Primates; family Daubentoniidae; genus Daubentonia; species Daubentonia madagascariensis. The sequence continues at coordinate 23,028,261 of JAKFHU010001262.1, forward strand.
GCAGTGACGGTTCTGGGCTGCTGTCAGGGCGCTGTGACTTGGACGTGTCTCTCCTCCCTGCATTCCACAGCCCGTCTGGTTGTCGCAATGTGTTTATCGATCACCCAAGAATCTCAAGTTTTGAGACAAGGAAGAAACACCTATTAACTCTCCAAGACAGCTGCGTTTCACAAACTTTAAGGAAACAAAAGCTTTTCCTCCCCGGAACCTGTGAACATGCCCCTTTCCCGAGGAAGCGAAAGTTGAAGGGGACACGTTCTCACAGACGCTCAGGAATTACACTTGCATCCCGCTCTAGCCTCTGCGAAAACCATGAGGAAGCTGCTGCCTCTTTGCTGCTGGTATTCGTGGCTGCTGTTATTTTATTGCAACTTTCAGGTAATGTCCCCAAGTGGCTACTGTTGACATTGGACTAGATTTCTGCTGGGAGGATTTCCCCGAGTGTGTCTTACAATGTGATCTTTTGTGTGCAGGTGCATGGAGCCTACTCCGGATCGCAAGACCATCCAGGTAAGAGCGCTTCCTTCTTGTTCTGCTCACTGCATTCTCTTCTTGCCTTGCGGGGTGTCCTAGGAACAGTTTATTTGTTTATCTCTGAGGCTGTCATCGGAGGGCCCTTGTTGGGGTCTTTGGTCCCCCAACCTTTCTGCCCTGCCGTACGCTTTGGCCTCCTCGATGTCTGAGCCGGGATGGAGAGGCAGCGCGGCAGCCTCTGGCCCTGGGTCATATGAAACCCTGTGATTAAGGGAATGCCGGTTTTCTGTCTCTTTCAACTCGCACCCTATGCCTTCAGAGCGAGCTCACTTGCGCTGACTTGGAGCTCTGGCTGGTCCAAGGCTCTCGGTAGCTGCCCACTGGGTCTTTCCTTCTCTGGTGCTGGACGCAGCGCAAACCCATTCCCCACCTGGCCAGGGTGGCCTTCCTTTCGCCATCGCCATGCTCAGTCTAGAAGCACCAGGACGAGGCTTCTCTTGGGTCGGACAGGGAGGTGCCCACCCTCACCTGCAGGTGCGTGGGCGCACGTTCAGTTCCTGCCGATCGGGAGCAGGACAGGGAGAGGGAAAGGCGTCCTGTGGGCAGTGGGGGTCACTCGCTGGCTGGAAGTTGCGGCAGTGAGGCCCCCCACTGCTAACATCTGAGCCTTTGCTGGGGAGCCAGACAGACTCTGGCCTGCTGGGAGCCCCTGACTCATGCAGGAGGTGGCTTGGTTCCCACGGAGTCTCACCCCAGTGGCCCTGCCTGCCTGCGACGGGGACCAGCCTATATCGACCAGTCAGAAACGGGGGCCGATCCCTGCACGACACCCAAGCCCCCAGAGAGAGCCCTCCCAGGAACATGGTGGGGGTCTCTTTTCTGGCTGTGATGTGGGGCCACGCCGGACCACACTGGGCCATGCCAGGCATTGCCACTCCTCAGCCTGCCAGGGTCAGGGCTAGGGATCCTGCCGTTTCTCTCTCACCCACATTTTCAAGGAGCTTCTTAAATCCTCTGTTGGACAGGCTGGGAACTGTGAATTTCCACGGTTCCCTTTTTCTCAACCAAACTGCTGAAAGAAAGGAAAAGGGTTTCTGTGGCCAGCACTGCGTCAAGGAGAGGGTGTGCGCGCCACTCCTGCTGGTTTCCAGCAGAGGAGGAAACCGGGAGGAGGGGGGAGGCGGTTCCTCGAGCTGATGTTGGGGGGTCAGGCAGAGCTGCACACCCCACAGTCCTGGAGCCCCGAGGCAGCCCCCGAGGTCCCAACCACGTGCTTATTGCTGCTCAGCGTTGGAAAGGAAGCCATGAGGGCCCTTCCCAAACTGCTGCCTGCTGAGGTGGTGCCCACACCTGTCCACATGCATCCACACATGCCCACATGTGTCCATATGCACACACAACCACATGCATGCCCACATGCCTACACATGTCCACACAATCCACACACATGCACACATGCCTACATGTGTCCACACATGCACATATGTCCACACATGCGCATGCCTGCACATGTACCCCTCTGTGCCCCCACACACCCTCACACACGCACACACATCCACATGTGTCCACACATGTCCACACACCTGCACACATGCCCACACATATGCACTTACCTTCTTTTTAAAAAATTTATTTATTTAAAAAAAATTTTTAACCTTTCTACCTGCACACTGATTTTTTTTTTAATTTGATGCACTTAAATTCTTGACCCTGAACTTCAAGCAGCAGTTTGCACTCAGTCTTTGTTCCATAGGGAAACTTTCCTCCTCCCACATCCTGACTTAGGGTAGAAAACAATGTTTCTTGATCAACTAGCCGTCTAACCATGCTGATAGTAACAGAAACGCCGCTGAGAAGAAGCAGTCGGGCCGGAGCCTGGGTGGGGGGCGCAGGGAGGTGGTCGAGCCTCCTGCAGCCCAGGTGCCCGTCTGGACGCCCTCCCGCCCCCAGACCTTCCTGACCCCAGACACCCTCTTTCTTCTAATCCTTCCTCGCCCGTCCCCCACTTTCAACTTTGTGGGTTTTTTTCGTTTTATTTCCTTCTTTTCCTCCCTCCTTCCTATTTTGGAACAGAGACGAAGGCTCCCGTTACGGAGCATGCAGGGTCCTCCCTGTCCTGCCACCTCTCTCCCCCGGCTTCTGTCTGCTGTCCTTCTTTCCATTCCCCTCGTGCCGTCCTGTCCAGTCCTCCCTTTCTGTGTTCTCCTCCCATGTGCTGGGCGCTGCTCACCCCTTCTCTACGGTCCCCTCCACGGCCGTCCGTGGGCTCCAGACCAGGCGCCCTTCACACTCCTGCTCGAGACCAGAAGGCTGCGGTGCCGGCCCCGGGGGAGCCCTCAGGGGAGGCCTGACCCCGAGCGTCTTCGCAAGTGTGCTCATGGATGATGTGGACACCCCAAACACGCAGGAGCCTGCGGGCATAGGAAAGCTTAGAAACAACCTAAATATCCATCAGTGAGGGAACAGCTACACAACTCGTGGCATTTCGTCTAAGGAGCACTAAAGTGCCAGTATGGCAACAGTCTTGGGTCCTTTCACATCAGTTCCGCACGATCTGCACGACCACCCTTGAGAGCAGTGTCGTTTCTGCAGATGAAGAAGTGTGTCTTTCAGGGAGATTAAGTGGTTTGCTTACAGTCACAGAGGTATGACAGCATTAACCTCAGGGAACTCAATGTGAAGGGAGCTGGGGGAGACAGACACATACAGAGATTATTGAAAAATAACAACCGAGTGGCAAGTACAGTAACATAGGTGCGCACAGGTACCAGGTGAGCCTTAAGGAGGGGTCCCCAGTACAGGGCTGGAACCCTGGTCTCCAGAGCCTGTTTCCCACCACAGCCGCACCAAACTATAAAACTGTGAAGCTTTTTACCAGAACTGTGAAGCTTTCCCTATTTTCTCATTCTGGCACTCAGCACTGTGCCTTACGCCTGCCAATGGAAGAGAAGCCAAACCCTGTAAAATAACTTAAAGAGGTTTATTCTGAGCCAAATTTGAGGACCATGACCTGGAGCCACGCCCAAGAAGCCTTGAGCAAGTAGACTGGCTGTGGCTGGGTTACCGTTTGGTTTTATACATTTCAGGGAGACAGGGTTACAGGTAAAGTCATAAATCAATACATGGAAGGCACACATTGGTTTGGCCTGAAAAGGTGGGACATCTCCAAGGGGTGGGGGGAGCATACAGGTTATAGGTGGCTTTAAAGACTCTTTGACTTGTAATTGGTTAAAAAATGAAGCTTTGTCTAAAGGCTTAGAATGTTTTAAGATAATGAAGTCTGTTAATCAGAGACAAGCCACTGGACATGTATCTGTTGTGTAAATTGAGGACCTGCAGGTTTGTCTTGCATAGCCTTAGGCCAGTCAATGAGTTACAAAAGATGTCTCCAAGAAGGGTTGGGGGCATGATGAGGCATGTCTGATCTCCCTCCTCATGGTAGACAATTCAGTTTTAGGGTATGACCTGGGCCAGCAGGGGGTCCATTCAGTCAGCCGGTGAGGGGGAAACCTTAAGATTTTATATTAGTTCACACACCTAGCAGGTGCGAAGTGAGTATTTGTTGACTCATCCATGCACTGTCAGGTAAAGATTCGCTGGTTTTCTGGTGAACTAAATTAAGGCAGGCAGGACAGCCGACCTGCACAGTTCAGCTCCCAGGCACATGCTCTGGCATTGTCTGGTTTCTCTTTGCCAGATTCTTACCTCTGCCATATATTATAGATAGGTATTCAGTTCTGTTAATAATTGCAAAACAACTTGAAAGTGTTTTGAGCCTTTGCATTATCTGTGTTGATCTGTGACTGTAGATTGTTGTTTTAGAGGAATTGTAGAATGTTGTTGTGGGAAGGAACCCTAGAAACTCTTTAGCCCACTTTCCCATTTTACAGGGAAACCAGGAAAGGAAGGTGAGACTCAGGGAGTGGACAGCAGGGCTGGACGAGTCTGGACCCACCCATATCTGAAGCTGTTTCCACGGCCCCAGGCGGCCGGACGTCTTGCCTCCGTTCCCCAGGGACAGCGTGATGAAGCTGTGGTGGTTGATTAATCTAAATGCATAAATGGCATTGGCCAAGAAATTGCAGGGCATGTTTTTTAAAGTTTATAAACATGGCATTTTTTAGATAACATTTATAATGAGGAAAAGGGAACTTAAAAAAGAAAAAAAACAAACCATGTCATTATCCAGAAGTTTCCTGGTCCTGGGGTACGTGGTGCAGCTGGTTCCAGTCTGTCCCAGGAGGCTGGGCAGCCCACTTCACCATCCCTATTTAGGGACCTGGGAGGCCAAACAGATAATTATAGTAATTATAATTCTTTATATTTACATAATGTTGTAGAGTTTATAAGGGACTGTCATAACTACTGGGTCACGGCAGAAACTTTATTCTTCACCTTCCCAGTGAAAAACATACGTTTATGATGGACTTTTTTGAAAAAATGCTTATACCCTATTGAACAAATGGAGATTTGGCAAATAGAGATTTTCTGTGGTACCAGAATTATATGTATAAGATTCTATTCTATGTTCATTCATTTGCTTGTTCATTTTGCATTTCATCGTTCATTCTACCTGTGTAATTATTTTCTAAATTACTAACATTAAAAATTTGGGAGACTTAAAATGCAAAAATCTGAATTTCTGATACACACACACCCACCCCAGGCCTTGTTTCAGGCACGAGAGATACGGCGCAAATAGAACAGTCAAGGAACAAAGAGTCTGATATAGGAGACAGACAACAAACAAACAGACTCACAAAGAAATCCAAATAGTGGTAAAAGCCATCAGAAAGCAAAACAAGGAGTCGGGAGAAAGAGTGGACTGTGGTGGTGATGGAAGGGTAGTCTGAGGGGAGGGTCGTGTGAGCTGAGACCTGAATCATAGGGTCAGCCATGCAAAACGTGGGGAACAGCATTCCAGGCAGTGGGAACAGCAGGCAAAGTCCTGTGGGGAAAGTGAGCTTTGTGTGTTGGAGGCAAAGAGACGGAGGCAAGAAATGCCGCCCAGCAATCGCCGTCAGCAGGGACCGGTTCCTCCCGGTGTGGTAGGGATTTCAGTTGAAGCAAGTCCATGGACGCTGAAGATGTATGTCCCTATATGAAACCCTTGACTGACACAAGGAATAAGTAATATGGAAGGGATAAGGATAGGAAAATCTGGAAGAAGAACTGAAAAGGGAAAATTAACTTTTTTTGAGTATTAATACTCCTATCTCTCCTCTCTCTCTCACATACACACACACCCCCCAAACCAAATCAATGAAACATCACGTATGGATGAGAGGTTAACTCTGAAGACCTGGTTTATAATTGTGGTGACGTAGGCTGAAAATCTCTCTCCCTCTGTACCTTCTGAGCTCTCTCTCTCTCTCTCTGCTTTCCCACTGCTACTCTTTTTTTGAAGCCTGGGGATATTTAGAAGTCCCTGAACAAGCCAGGTTATTGCTGCCTTGTCTAAGTAGACCTTTGTTCTTTATGAGAGTTTATCTGGTGAAAGCCAAGGTGATTGTACAGCTAGATGATCTCATGTCACCTTCTTAATGGGAAAAGACCCACAGAGTGTCTTTGTCACAAAAGAATGAGATTTTCTTGTTCTGATGAAATTTTGAGGACTATAGTTTATTTTACTCCTTAGGTTGTAAGAGGAAACCTATGGGCTGAATTCAGTCCTCTGTTATGTCCTGTAGCACCGCACAGTGTTTTACTTTAAAAAAAATTGCTAACATTAAAATTTTGGGAGATTTCAAAAGAAAAAATCTGGATTTCTGACTTTTCTTTAAAAAGTGGATACCTGGCAATTCTGGGCAAACTCTTCTACAGAGCAAAAACTATTTGGCATTAGGAAGCAGCGACTTTATTTGCACTGGGCACACATTCTCCAGTTTCCACAGCCTATCCTGCCCTGGGACTCGGCAGCCTACAGCTTAGAGCGATACCTGTTGTTTGTGTCCAGCATCTGTTCTTATGAGTCTGTGCCTGTACCTTCCAGGTTGGTAACTGTCTGGAATATTGTCCCTGGCCTCTGTCCAGATAAATCCTCATGCCTTGCCTGCCCCCGTGGATGGTTCTCTCTGCAGCCCCTTCATCGCTTATTCCCAGTCTGTTACATGAACCCCGTTTATTACACTTGTGTGAAGTGCAGTGATACAGAATGGAAGGTCCCAACGCCCCATCCCCAGTCCCTGATCACTATGGACACTGGCTGGCTTTGGGGTGAGTCTTCCAAGGTGAACGAGACACTGCCCTTTTACTCTGTCAGCCTTTCTGCCCACAGCTGACTGTGGCCATTTGTGAATAGAAACAATAGAAAAGATTTAGTGTCCACGGGGCTTATTTCATGAAGATGAGAGTTCTGAAGATACAGCATCTGTTCTCTGTATAACAGATGTTATTTCCTTTTGTGACTTTTTCCCAGATGAATTGAATAACAAGTCAATGAGGTTTTCTTCTCTTCAAAATGAATATCCTAGATTTTAGGGGGAAAAAAAGCATGATAGAAATGAAAATGAATATTTTGATTTTTGCATCTCAGATTCTCAATATTGCATTACAATAGTACAACTATTCCCCTTGGAAGTCGACTGAAGTCAGGTGCTACTTTCTAACGTGCACAAGAGAATGGGGTTGTTCTTTAGATACTTCTCTTTAGCTCATGTTATAGAGCAAACTTTGTTCTTGGCTTACATTTTGGACTCGTGTCTGTAACACTGAACCGACAGATGCCAACCGAAAAAAGGAACCAGTGACCCGGACACGTGTGGATGTTTGGCACCCTGTAGACAAGAATTCAGATGTCAGGTGGGGTGCGTCAGTTCTCGTCTGAAAATTTGGTATGGACACTACTTATGGTCATTTTAATTGTGACAGCAGGTCTTAAAATATTTTTAAAGGGATACAGGTCCAAAAACTCAAATAGAACAGAAAGATAATGCAACATAAATCTTCTCCTCACACGTGGCACCCAGTTCCTCAATTCCTTCACGCCCAAAATACTGGCATCAGTTTCTGGGGTACCCATGCACACATCTCTCGTTCCTTCTCTCCCTCCCTGCCGTGAACACCTGTGTTTTACACAGATAGCTCATGGTATACACATTTTTTTCTCACCTTGACTTTTTAAAACTTAACAACATCAACCAAACTACGTTCTACATCAGTACGTTTATGAGCCTCGGTGTTTGTCCCAGTTGTATGGATGTGACATATTTATTCAGCCAGCCCTCTGCTGATGAGCATCTGAGCTCTTCTCAGGCTTCTGATACTATAAAAAATTCTGCAACAAATAAACTTTGTATATAGGTCTTTGATTGTATGTGTGAGTATATCTCTAGAATAAATTCCTAGGAGTGGGATTACTAGATCAAAGGAAATATACACTTAAAATTTGGATAGGTATTGCCAAATTGCCTGCCAGAAAGGCTGTACTGATTTGAACTCCCATCAAAAATGCGGTAGAAGTTGTCAACTTAGTATATCTAACTTTTTGTTTGCTGGTCTGATAGGTGAGCTCTGATAGGCTACCTCGTTGTAGTTTTTAACATGCTTTTAAAAATTATGAGCAAGGTTGAACATCATTTCATATATAAAAATAATTTGTATTTCTTTTTCTTTGAACTATCCAATTATGTCCTTTGCCCCAATAGTATGTTGGGTTATTTTTTCTTAATAGTAGGAGTTTTACTAATATAATAAATTTAATACATCTAAAAAGAAATCAGTACATTTCTGTTGTATGTGTTATGTAAACGTAATTCCTTGGTTTGATTTAGCTTGTTTTTTTTTGCTGTACAGAAATTTTAAAAAATGTATGCAGTCAAATTTATAGTCTGTTTTCCTCAGAACCTTTTGTGTTTTATTTTATAACACTTAAATTTTGATCCATCTGGAAATCGCTATGGTAAGAAGAGTAAGGTAGAGATCTTAATTTTGTCCAGATGACTAGCTGGTTCCAACACCTTTTGTTGAATAATATTTCTCCTCTGATTTAAAATAACACCTTTGTCATAAACAGATTTCCATATGTACTTGGGAGTATTTGTGGCTTTTCTTCCACTGAACGGTCTGTTCATGTGTAACAAGTCGTCTTCACTCTTGCAGCTTTGCGAAGTCTTATCTTGGTGCTAATCCCCTCATTAACCTTTATCTTGCTTCTTCAGATTTCTTGATTATTTTTGCTTATTTATTTTTCTGTATAAGCTCCGTAACCAGATTTCCCTCTCAAAAAATTCTCTCAGCATTATTACAGCAAATTTCTTAATATTTGTAGATTAATTAAAGAATTGTTGATATTTTTATGATCTTGAGTCTACTTTTCCAAGAATAGGTTACGTCTTTCATTTACTGAAGGGTTCTTTAACACCCCTCAGTATTATTTTTTGTTTTCTTTATGAAAATCTTGTACAACTCTTATTCTTTTGTTCTTAAGTGTTTTCTGTTTATTGGCTACACTTATCAATGAGAACTTTTCTTCTCTTTTTTAGCACTGTTGTTGGAACACAGGAAAGCTATTGACATTTGTATATTAAATTTGTATAAGCCTTCTGCTAAATTCTTTTATCGTTTGTAATAGTTTTCCACTTACCAAATTCTTTTCTTATTTGTAATAGTTTTTCACTTTGGTTATCAGGCATACATCATTTGAAAATAATGATCATATTATCTCCTCTTTAAAAAGTTTATTTTTTTTACAAAGAATAGCACAAAGATTACTTTATTAATTTTTACTTTTCTATGATCTAGCAGATGTTTAGGGCAGTTGATTATTTAGTCATCTGGATCATTATTTCCACTTCTGGGAACTAATCACAGAGGACTAATCCAAGAAAAGATTAATATTAATGTTATATACATGGAGCCACTCGTGTTAGAGTTACCTATGAGGGTAAAAATGGGAAACTATTGATAGTTCATCAGTAGGAGAATGGTTAAGGATGTTATTAATGGTGCGGCCACTCAAGGGAATATTATTACCCAAACTCAATTGTGAGGACTAGACACAGATAAATTAAATAATTCACATGTATTAAATGAGAAGAACAGAATAGAAAATAATATATCTGCAGAAGGTTCCGTCTGCTCAAAGTACAAGGAGCGTAAAGGAAATTTTGAGCTGGGTAATTCTAAGCATGGAGGAAACACAGAGGGATAATAGGAAGACCAGAATTAAACTTAGACGTGTGTGTGAGTATTGCATCTACAACTAACTAGCAAGCTGTGTGATTCTGAGCAAGACTTTCATTCGTCGCCTTTACAAATAGGCTAAGAGTACAATTCTCTTACAGATTATCCTGAGAATGAAATGAGGAAGTGTTTGTTGAGTACCTCAAACAATGTCTGGCAGAATATTGATGTTAGTTTCTTCCTCTTTTAAAATTATTTTTCACCTTGTTTCTTTCTGTTGTCTGCTCACATGGATATTATCTCTAAAACAATGTGAAATAAGAGCAAGATAATGGACATTCTTGTCTTTTTCCTGGCTCACCATCAGGCACAGTGGCTTTTGTGTTCACAAGCTGAGAGATATCTATCTTTTCCTATTTATCCTGCTTTGTCCGGTTAAGGAACTATTTACCAATTTCTAGTTTAAGGTTTTTTTTTTTTAACCAAGAATGCGGACTGGCTTTTATCCGGTGCCTTTTCAATATCTCCCGAGGTCACCGTGGTACTTTCGCTTTTCCCTCATACGTGTGTGCTAAGCAGTTCTTTATCTTCAGTTCCTTCCTCCCTAATGTGATTTAAGATGTTTTTTCTTCTTTCCCCCCAAGGGTTTGAGGTCTTGGCTTCTGCTTCCCATTACTGGCCACTGGAGAATGTGGACGGGATCCGTGAACTTCAGGACACGACTGGAGGTAGACGCGGGTGGTGAGGACAACCGTGGCCGTAGGAAGCCACACGCCATGCGGGGCAGAAAGGGGAGGAATCTGCTTTGAGTTGAAGCCGGGATGGAAGAGATGAACGAACACTTGTGTAGCTTCCCCCAGTAATTATTTCAAAGTATTTTACTAGAACCTTTATATATAGAACTATTATATATTGAAGGACAGAATTTCTGATTCAAAATATGATTAAAATGTGCATTTTCCCCCAACCTCAAAACAGAAGCTGCTACCACAGATCCGTCTATGTACGAGTCCGGGTGTATATTTTCTAGCTTGACAAAGGCGGCGTAATCTCCATGCCTGCCAAAGCAGGGGCCTGTTTGAAGCAGGTGCCAAAGGTCGTGCCAACTAAGACTAAGTCACATGTTCGTGGGCCACTGTTTTACTCGCAAGGGTACTGACACCTACCAATCAGCTTCCCACACATCAGCTCCCTTTGAGAAGACTAAACATCACCCGAGAGCTTCCAAGGGGATCTAGTTCCATGGAAAATAGTGTCTCTATTTGACTTAATTCATACATTTGCTAGTAGGAGAAACCCAAGATATTCCTGAGCATTTTTTTTCCCATTCCAATAAGAACCTTTTTCTAACTGTAAGTTTTGAATGATTTGGGATGGTTTTATATGTTTATTCTTATTGACTTAATGCTGCTGGTCATGTCAGATGGCCGAGGCATACAGCAAGGGGTTTTACTGTACAACTATCCTAGTACATGCTTCAATCATTTCTATACTGGTTCTGTGCAATGCATTTTTTTTTCAAAAGCCACATGCTAATTACTGTACTTTCCACACTAGCACACTGGTATTTTCCTTATTCCTGTGATACCTTCTGCATTGTAGGGATGAAAAAAGTCCCTGTGCAAGTTTGTTATTTGACTAGCACAGGTTAAAATAAACCACTTTCCCTTGTTGTAATTCTAGCTTTCTTTTTTCAGGGCCTTTAATTTGAAGCCATTGAAAGGGGATCATTTCACCAAGTGGAAATGCATTGTGAAATATCTCATTGTTCAGGAGCCAGCAACTAAAATTTTAGGAGTTATTTCTAACAACAGTTCGAATAACTATCGGCATATTTCTCCCCTCAGCCCTCCCATCTGAACTCATTGTTGTGGATTAAATCAGTAACTCTTGGTGTTTTGAAAACCTTTACCTATGAAAAAGTCTTCTCATAAGGTGATATAATTACTCACATATAGTTATACACTGCAGGTGAATTTTGTTCACTGAACATATTGACTTCTAGTAAAACTCTAATATATCAATGTTTGTTCTGAAAACCAGAATGATGAAGGTTTCACTGCACTTTCCTGTGGGAGCCATTCTTTATGTTATAATGCTATGCTGGCATATTTCAGTTTGATTATAGACTTCTTAAGGGAAAAAAGAAAAGAATAGAATCCATCAGCACATTATGTCACCGGGGACAGTCCGTGGCTTTGGAAAGCATCTCACGGATGTGCAGCTTTGTTATTTGTTGCCGAATTCTCCGTTGTTTTGTCCGTTTGTCATAATCCCACGCAGCTGACCTCATGCTGTGTTTCTGTCTCATCAGTTCTTGTGGCATCATAACCATTAGTCCTTCTCTTAAGGCCATTTTATCAATGGCCAAGTGCAATTTCGTATCTCTCAACTGAGTATCTGTTCAGGAGTTGGAGCCAGCAAATTGGAACGACTGCTCACACCAAATTCAGCAGCAAGCATGCCTGGCTTTGGGGCCCAGCTGGGCCCCAGGAGTGAGCCGTCCTGCTGGCCGTGGAGGCGGGAGGGGAGGGCGGAAGAGGAGATGCTGCGACCTCTTTCTGGGGCGTGCTGTGGGTTGAGAGATATGTCGGTTCCATCTGTCGTGTTGTCTCACTCATTTTTTGTGCTTTTCTTTTTTGTTGTTTCACCCAGCATTGCGAACCCACAACCTCACTGTGCTTCCTTCCCACAATTCTACCTTTGTTTATACCAATGACTCTGCCTACTCAAATTTCTCTGCAACCGTAGGTGAGCACTCACGTATGTTTGTTCTTTGTTCTGTCGCATTTGGAACTACGATGAATTTTAAGGCCAATTCAGTATGGTGGTATATGAATTCACTATATCTTGGCCAGCAGATGAGCAAATGTCCAAGTCAAGAGCAGCAGATCCAAGGTGTTAAAAATAGCCACTTAGGGTTAACCCCAAAGGAGGTGTCACAGATTGAAATACCTTAGAAGGTGTGTCTGTTCTTTCAAGTTATCAGGATCTTCTAAACCAGCTGCTTGTTTTCAGAACAGAACAGACACAAGATGAGACCTTTTCTAAACATAGAAATTGTTTGGATTTTTAAATGGATTGTATTCTTTGGGGTAGGAAAAGCACGCCCTTTTAATGGAGAAGTAAAGTTGATTTTAAAATGCCTCATTGAAAATTTGATCTCTTAAAAACATTAAAATCTGCATTTTTTCTGTAGCTGGATTTAAAAAGAATTGTTAGAAGCTGTTGTATGAGACACATCCCTAAGAGTCACCATTAAATTATCTTATTTAATAACCTCCAGAGCCCATGTCGCTTATGTTTTTCCTGCACAGCTTACTTTGCTGACAGCAACTGAGGCGTTTGTTTGACTGGTGTGCATGCCAGTTCAGATCGTGCAGGTCTGACCTTTTTTCAACACATAAACTATTGCTCTTTCAGCCGTGAGGTGTCTGGCTTCCAACATTAATTTTGCTGATCAAATAGTCTGATATTATTATGTAACCACTAGCAACCCATTTAAATTTGTACTATATAGATCTCTCCCAGCAATCAATGGGATAAATAAAAAAATGACAGGTTTAAAGAGAGTAAGGAAGAGCACCGAGGCCCCTCGATTTGGTTACCCATGGGACAACGGTGGGTAGAAGACCTGAGGTGAGGTCGTGGTCAGGTTGAAAGGCCTGGGTAGCTCTTCCGTACATCTACAGCTGGGTGAGTGACCTGGGGCATCCTCTGCCAGCCTGCCTGGTGGCAGACATATCTGAGCCACTGTGACCACAGCTACCAATAAATGCCTGATCACTCTTGTCTACCTGTGAAACATTTACCTCACACTGTCAGCGTCAGGTACATTTGCTGTAGGAATGGGGCAAAACAAGGTGGTTGCGTGGGGCAGGGCATGTCAACCCTCGTTTATGGCCATTTGCTTGTGCGGTTGGCAGGCGTAGCTCTGGGTTTTCCTCCTAGCGGCTGAAAATGGGTGTTTTTGTTTTTGCTCTTTGTTTTTCTAAATCCTGAGTGCACATGTCTAGGATCAGGGGCTTTCAATTAGAACTCAAAAGGAGAGGGAGCTCGGTTGTAGTTTTATATTCACACTTGTACGGAAATGTTCCACTTGGAAAGTTCAGTGTGAGGTGGGGGCTGGAAGGACTCACACAGCATGTCGATGCCACCAAAGTTCAGCAGGAGGTTAGCATCATGTCGCTCTTGGAGATGCACCTGTGAACAAATATAATAATTATATTATTATAGTACAATACATGTACTATATAAAAATAATATTAATTAATAGGATTTAATACCAATTTATTATCTAACACTTAAACATTAATTATTTATAATTTAATTATAATAGTCAAATATTAATCCATTATATAATGTAGATTATGAATATATAATACAATTAGAAAGATAAATAATACTGTATACTTATATGTAAGTTGTAAGTCTGACCTATGTCTTTAGGCTTTTAATCTCGCAAGGCTGTTGACACATGGCATCATTTTTCTTCCTTAGATATTGTAGAAGGGAGGGTCAACAAAGGCATTTACCTCAAGGAGGAAAAGGGGGTCACACTCCTCTACCACGGCAGGTACAAGACCTCCTGCATCAGCAACCCGGCGCGGTGCGGCCCTGAAGGTGAGTGGCGGGTGCCTGGGTGTTTCTCCAGTGCGTGTCATGGCCAGGGAGCCCCTGCTCCCCTGGCCAGGGGCAGGTGTGAAGGTGAAGTTCTCATCAGTTGCAGAAGGCGTGAACACGTCCAGTGTGGGTGGGAGGGGAGAGGAGAGGAGGGATGCGGGCAGCTGTAATCCAGACTGGAGCCTTGTCCTGAGCCTGCAAGTTATAACATCGTCTTATAGAGATGTGAGATCCAAATATTTAATCTTGTAAAGGAGGGGAGGGAAAAAAACCTCCTTAAAAAATAGACACAGTGATGTCACACTGGGGTTTGGATGGGGCCATGGCATTTGTGGGGAGGAAATTGACGGTGTGGCTCACGAAACGTTATTTCTGGCTCTGGGGCGCTGGCGACGGGTCGGGCAGGGCATGCCTGTTGACTCTCGCCCCACTGCTTTGCTGCTTTTATGTCCATCGAGAGTGGCCGGGCAGTGGGTAGGACCATCCCAGAAAGTGGTTGCAGGCCTGTGGCTAAAGTAATATGATGGGAAAACACATACACACAAAAGAAAAATTAGGAACCTACTCCCTTTTTTTTCCTTCTTTCATGTGAAAAGTAACTTGCTGTCTAGCATCTGGGCCACATTCGAAACTTTGTAGAGAATTCTCTGCCCTCCAACCTAGCTCTGAGCATTCAAGTTCCTTGCTCCTAGGAAAATGAAAACTTGTTATTTCTAGGGAGGAAAAAAGTTTAATGCAGGCCTTGTCTGACACTCTAAGGCTTTTTGGACATAAGATGGCCTTCAATGATGAGTTCATTGTACACGATTCTAGGACAATAAGGACTGCGTTCCAACGAAAATAAACAAAAGCTTAATGAGGCAGAAGCACGTGGGAGGATACATTTTGGACTTTGTGGAAACCAGAATTTTGAGAGATGGTTTTGAGGTCCAAAACCACGGCCAGGTTTACAAATTCATGGTTTGAGCTGTTCCTGAGTTCAAAGAGCCCTATAAACACAACCAGGCTTATTTATTCCTCCAAATTAAAAACACCCCTGGGCTCAGTGACAGCGGCAAGGAGGACAAAGCGATTGTGCTCCTGGGTCCCCCCTTCCTCGCTTGGTTAGGAAGGGCGGGTGTCCCTGCAGCGGCTGTCTCTGGGTTTCTAGGGAATGGCTCCTCTTAGGCGCAGAGGTGTCTCCACAGCTCCAGCCACCATTCTGGAACTGATTTGGGAACGGGAATGGTGCAGGCCCGGGGATGCTGGGGATTGGGGAACCTTACAGACTGCTGACCTGGAAGGGAGAGTGTGATGGGACTGGGCGCGGAGGGCTTTGAAATGTGGCTATTGGAAGTCAAAGCTATTGGGAAAGTTTCATGTGAACTCCAAGGTCGCAAACTAGAGGCCCTTGAGCTGCTTCTGGCCTGTGGCTATGTTTGGTTTGGCAGGCATGGGGTTAAACTTTTAAAATTAGCTACCAACATTGAAAAATAGGAAATTTTCATGAATTTCCATTTTTTTCTTGAGGAATCCCTCCTGACTCTGACTGGCTGGAGTTAAGCAGTGGTGGCCCCTTTTCTATGGGACCTTTTGTCTCCAGGTCTCCATGGCCCCTGCTGGACTGCTCAGCCCTTCTGGTCATCTGCAGGTTGAGTGGAGCTTGTCGGAAGCACGGGCTGAGGGACAAAGGGCCTGGGTTCCTATCCCAGCTCTGGTCCTCTTGGCAGTGACCTTGGGCAGCCACATAAACTCTTTAAGTCCAAGCTCCTTATCTGTAAGGTGGGTCAATAAGAATACCTTCCCATTGTTGTTATAAAGACTAAAAGAGCTAATACATTCCTGGCGTGTGGTTGGTCCAGCTATTGAGAGGCCTTTTGGGTTTATAGCCCCTTTGTTAATGACTCTAAACTTCCCTCTCTTCCTTCTTTACTGGGATATTTTTCCTAACAAGACGCCCCTTCGCCTGCCTTGAGGGCGATCCTCCGACAGAGGGGCTATCGTGGTTGGACAATCATAATAACAGCACACAACTGTTCCCCTGCTATGTGCCGGTGCACGTATGGACTCACTTCCTCCTCCTCAAAAAAAATGAGACAGATGAGAACTCGGTGTGGTAGAAAGAGCCGTGGACTTTAGCTCCACATACTACCCTATTAACAATTTCTTGTGTGTCGTAGTTAAGTGGAACCTTTTAAGATATTTTTCACGTGGCCACTTTCTTTGTGGTGCAGCCAGATATAAAATGAAGCCAGGAAACCTGAAACCAGCCTTGGCCCGGTGAGACAGTGTTGGCGTGAGGCTGGATGCAGGCACAGAGGGGAGACTGGGCATTTCTCAACTGGCCTCCCATGGTCTTGGTTTCGGCTTCACACAGTGACAGGCCACCGAGCCAGTGGGAAGACCATGCGGGCATGTCCCGCTTTTATTCACCATCCTCTGCTCAGCTTGCATTTCTGGGCCCAAGAACAAGACACCAACAGGGAAGATCTACATTTTCCACATTAAAGACCACATGGTAGGG
This sequence comes from Daubentonia madagascariensis, assembly GCA_023783475.1. Taxonomy (NCBI): domain Eukaryota; kingdom Metazoa; phylum Chordata; class Mammalia; order Primates; family Daubentoniidae; genus Daubentonia; species Daubentonia madagascariensis. Next base: position 23,044,984 of record JAKFHU010001262.1, read on the forward strand.
GGTATTGGAGGCTATTTTGGGGGGCGCTTGGAGCGACAAAAACAAAAATCAGTGGTTATGTTTTTATTTTAATATATCGAGCTGGGCAGAAATATGTTTTCATGGGTATATTTAGGAGGAGACTCCAGTCAGTAGCAAGCTTCAAAAATGGGTTGATTTAAAGGAAAATATTCTGTGATAATAATAGTGCAGGTAGTATGTAGGGCTGATGGAAACTGGGGGATTAAGACTTGGGAAACACGAAATTAGCCTTTTCAGGCAGGTTGGGCTAACCCTGCTCCACAGTCCTCACTTTTTGGTGGGGGCATAAACTTAAAACGCCTTATTCTTATGACAAAAAGCAACTTTAAATAAAGAGAGGAAACTCTCCCTACCCCCGCCCGACAGGCCCACTGCTTTTAAATCTCCTATTTCCAAATCCTCACGTGGGCGCCCTTATTTTCAGCTGAATTTTTTTTTTTTTAAAGGATGTTTTAGGAGACAGGGTGGAGGTTTGAGCTTTTCAGAAAGAACAAACATCCCAGAAATGTCTCTGTTCCCTCTCTGAGTCCCCTGGTAGGAGGTGGCGGTGCACTCAGCTCTCTGCTTGTCCAGCCACCTCCGTTCTGGGGGCTGGTGGTGGGTCCTGCCTCTTGGCAAATGGTGTCCTCTGGGGAGGTTATCTCGTGGTCACTGGCTGCCAATGGAGGGAGCTTTGGAGGAGGTTTTGAGAGAAAAGGGCTGTCTGGATCTCTGGACATACTTGAACGTTAACTTTAGGAAACACAGTCTGTTCCTTCAGCACTGAGGGGTCTCTCCTTCACCTCCCGCGACCCTGAGCACACAAGTGGGGAAACGGAGCATAGGAAGGAAGCTTGCTGGAATGTTCTAGCACCTTCTTTCACTTGTGCACCTTGAAGGCTCAGCCCAAGTGTAACTTCTGCAGGGTGAGCTCCAGACGTGGTGGGCTCCTCTGTTGTAGGCTCTCGTGGTTCCCTCTGCACAGTTGAGAACGGCCTGTTATTACATCTCCCTACTTAGCTCGGGGAGGGGAGGGCCTGAGTCTGTCTTGGCCACTGCTGGATCCTCAGGGCCTTGGCAGTGCGGGGCACATTGTAGACACTTACGGCACATTTATTGAACAGGTAGGTGTACACAGTACAACTAACTTTCTGATGCCCGAGTCTCTTTGAACACATGGCTGTCATGGTTTGCCGGGCCTGCACTTGGATATGGAGGCAGGGGTGTCTTCCACCCCTACAGAAGTCTGTCCCACAACATTGCACCTGTAGCCAACAATACTGATTGTACACTCAAAAACATCGTAGGAGGGCAGGCCTCATGCAAAGTGTCTTACCACAATAAAATAAAGTTAAATGAAAGGAAATTGCATAAAAGTCCAAAAAAAAAAAAAAAAAAGGTAATTTCTGGCCCTGAGGTGCAAATTACAAATCATTAGAATTCCCTCACTTGCTTAATCTCATCTCTGCATCTAACTTACCGCTACATTAGTTAGGATAATGCTATTTGATACGACAAATAAATAAAAGCGTGCATAGTGGCAAAAAAGGAAGCCTGTGCCATTGTCAGACTCCTCTAATTTCAGAATGTTCTTTCTGATCCTGGACTAAATTCTGTCTGGAGCTACTTCCACCACTGCTCTAATCCCAGCTGCTCCCAGGAAAGGCCGTCTCCCTGTTGGACACCTCGGCGTCACCTTCCTCGCTCTGTAAATGTTGCCTCTGCCTTTTCCTTTTGTGCATTAAGAGCTTCCTCTGCTTATAAACACTGAGAAGGTGCTGAAGTTCCGTAGCAGCAGCTGGAGAATCTCCATGTTTCCATTTCCCTCTTCTCAGCTTTGATTTGATGTTTCCCCCCTGTTGCATTCAGTTGCTAAATTTAAAAAGCTGTCAGCGATAGGCTAAAATCACTGCAGGATGGAGTTTTAGGATAGAAATTTCCAGAGGGGTCTGATGCACCCAGGCCTGGTGTGGGTCCAGCTGCTGTCTTCCCCAGATGACCTGGGGTCAGGGGACTTTGGGGGCCACGGTGGAGCGAAGATCCTCAGAGGAGGAGTCATTCAGCACACTCGTTTTACAGACGGGAAACTGAGGTCCAGACAGGCAGCAAGACATGCCTAGAGCCACGTGATTCAGTGCGGTGCTTCTCCAGGTATGGTTCATAGATGTGGGCGGCTGCGGCTGCGAACAGTGGAAATTCCCAGGCCCCAGCCTGGGCCCCGCTGACTCAGCCTCAGTTGACGAGGCCCAGGGATCTGTATGTGTAGCCAAGCCCCCAGGCGACTCTTGCCGTATCTCACAGCTGGCGGGGCTGACTATGACCCACACGTGTTTGGCTTGGTGGGCGTTATGTTGGTCCTCTCAGTTTTTATTGTCTCCAGCCAGGTGGGTGGATCTGAGTATCCGGCTCCCTGTGTTTCCAGGAACGGAGCCTCTCACAGTGCTTCCAGTGTTTTTCTTTTAAAATTAATATTCAATCTTGATCTATGAGAAAATGTCACTTAAAAATCTATACTTCTGACTTCTCTTAAAAAAGTCAGAACTCCTTGGCACCGGCAGCCGTGGGTTGGAACTGAGCAGTGGCCGTCCCCCCGGACAGGGCCAACGCCCTCCGATTTCCTCGGCCACCAGCACTGCCTGGCGTCTCGCTGAGGCGAAGGCGGTGGCCACCGCCGTGATGGTTTGCGCTGTGGCTTTCTCGGAGCAGGAGTGCTAAGAGAACAGGGAGGAAGTTCTTACACCCACGTTTCCTAGCAAATGGGGAAAGTGAGAGAGTCCGACAGCACCAGGTGTTTCTAGACGCGATTAGAGAGAGCTCTGGTTGGTGTGCATGTCGAGGGAACACGGCCGCGCATGCGTGGAGGTGGCCTTCCCGGCTGGGCGGGCAATGGCATTATGGCCTCTGCCACGTACGCTGGCCTGGGGATGCGGCCTCGTGGCCTCCCATGCACTTCGTGTACCACATGCCGCCCCCCGCTGCTGCAAACTCATGTGCAGCCGAGGACAGAAATGCTTACTGTTCACCCAGACCCCACTTGCTGTGACCTCCAGCTCATCCTCTAACCTCCAAAGGTCACTCTTTATGGCATCATTTCTCCCTCCTTACTTGGTTGTTGCAATTGGCTTCCCTCCTTCTAATCATGAAGCTGGAAAAAATAAATCGAAGGAGGCGGTGTTGACACTTCAGCCATCTTCCCAGCTTGTCCTTGCCAAGTCGGCGGCGGGGGTGGGGAGGGAAGAGCATCCTCTCTGGGTCGTGGTGGGTACATTTGATGTCTCTGCTCTGAGACGAGGTACCTGTATTCACAGGCAGCCATGGAGAGCCTCTTTTTTCCTCAACTGTTTTGTGTTTTTCAGGCTTAATGAGAAAGTCTTAAGAACAATTCTCTTTGGTTTTTCAGCACCTGGGTCTCCACAGTACTCAGAGTAGATAATAGCAGATCGCCTGAAAATTGTGCCAAGGACACTTATGCGTCCAGACATAATTCTATCCTCACGGTCCTAATAAGGACAAAGAATAACATGTTATGCACTGAACCCAAACTGCCCAACACAGACACTCAAGACGGTCGGGAAGGGTGGGGTTTGTGCCAGAGGATAAGCCCAAAAGTGGGTTATTTACTTTCATTGTTTTAGGGTACATGATACAATTATCTAAATTTCCAGTAATGATTTTTCTTAAAACTAGTGATTCTGAAATTTTAGTCAGTTTTAAACCACTTTTATAATATTTTTACCATATACATATATCATCTGAACTATTATAATGCTTAGTATGTTTCTTTAAATTTTACTTCCTTAGATTTAATTGAAAAGGAAACCTTACATCACTCCCACGAATGGAAAACTGATAATAATTCCCATAAGTAGAAGACACCTGTGCTGTTGAATTCTACTGCTTGGGTATCACTGCCTGCTGACGGCTCTAAGGTTGAGATATGGGTATTTCTTCGTCAGGATGGGGATTAGCACATTGTTACTTACTTACACGTGGACTTTCTCCTTGTCACGATCAGAGGCACTGAAAGACAGTTGAAGAGGGAACAAACTTTTCATACTGTACATCAATGTTATATGAAGGGATGCCTATATGCCACCTAAAATTTTCTTGGAAAAAGTGTCCAAGACTATAGGGTGTAGAATTATGTGTAGGTAGAAATGTGTAGGTAGAAATTGTCATACCAACCAATACTCTGCTGAAATGTGGAGGTCTGGGTAACATTTTAGTGTCTTACAAAACCAGGGTCTGGGACCCAGGTGGCCACCTTTGATGTTCAGTAGCCACGAGGTGTCTGGACATTTCCCAGGTTGGCCAGAAACCCCACGTCTCACAGTCTCACTGCTTCAGCAGGTGCTCTTTGGGAAGAGCATGGTGGGTGGTTATCCTTAGTGCAGAGTCTCAGCTCCCAGAGCCGCTGCTCACTACTCCTCTCTCCTGTGCAGTGGCCATACCGAATGGGAAACCCACGTAGACTTCTAGGGTTGGGAGTTTCCCTTGACATCACATACTCATCTTAGAAATAAAGAACCCAAGGCCCCAATTCTGGAAACTTCTCTTAACTGAAAACTGGGAGAATGTCCAACTTCTATGTTATAAAATTGGAAGTTGAAGCAGCCAGGTCAGATTGAAGGTCTTCTTGGTATGGGATGGACACGAGGTATGGGTCAGCTCAGCTCTCGTCCCTTTGTGGGTGGACGCATGGCTCTCATGGCCTTGAGCTGCCTCTGGCTTGAACCATGTACATTGTAAACGGGAGAGGATGAGAGGACGGAGTGTCTCCCACTCCCCCTCCTCACCCTGCAGAAGCCTCTAGTTCCTGGGTGAGTGTGTCCTCCTCTACACAAAGTAGCAGATGGGAAGGAAGGAGGGAGCCATGTGTACATCCTTGGGGGCCTTCGGGGAAATCAGAGTCAGGAAGAGAATTCCCATCCTCTTGTGACTGCCAAATGTCAGCTGGAGAGTTGTAAGCAACAGAAACTCAACTCAGCTAGGCTGACACAAAGAGGGGGACTTCTTGGCTCATGGAACCAAGTGGCTTCAGGTGCTCTCTGGTTACCTACTGCCATGTAACAAACACTCCCCAAGGTTAGTAATTTAAAACACAGCTTGGTATCATCATCTTCCCCAGTTCCGTGGGGTGACTGGGAGCAGCTGGCAGTCTGCAGGTGGGCTCTCGTGCAGTTGCAGCCAGATGTCCGTGTCGGTGAAGGCTCAGCTGAGCCAGGAGCCGTGGTGGCTTCTTAGCACACATCTGCGGCCCCTCCCTGCTCCCCGGTGCAGATTCTTTCCCCAACAGCAGTGCTTGGACTTCTTCCTGCTTGGCTGAGACCCCCCAGGAGGTAGGAAGCAGAAGCTGCTAGACGGCTAACTTGGCCCAGCTTCACCTCCTATTGTCACCTGTTGGTCAGGTCGGCCACAGGGCCTGCCAGGGTCAATGTGCTAGGCAGGTCGAGGCCATGGGGATGGGCTCTGTGTCTCGCTGGGGGGTGGCAAGGTCATAGCGCATGAGAGCATGTGGGATGGCACACAGCGTGGCTGTCTTTGGGAAGGACAGCCTGCCACAAGCAGGGTCCAGGTGCCCGAATAGTGTCCTCAGAACTTTGTGTCTCTCCGTTGCCCTGGAGAGTGATGTCTGCCCAGAAGCTCCAAGTTTCTGCTTTATCAGCTGAGCCTGCCCATCTCTGGGCCAGTTACAGTGATTGTGGTTGGCCCAGCCCGAGTTAGCCTCCAGGTGTGTGGTCGGCCCCACCTAGAATGCAGGAAGCAAGAGTGGTAAGGCTGGATCTCCAAAGCAGCGTGGACCTGCTGTGGCTGGAGGAGGGTGCGTGGATGCCGGGCAGGTGGACACCCCTGCAGGTGCCTCGTGCCCCCTGACTTGCCACTCCCTTGGCCTGTGCTGAATCATGCTCTTGCGTGTGCTGAGTCCATGTGCCTGGGAGGAGCTGATCCTATACGCTCTCTCCAAGGGAAGGGTGGCATCACACATGGATTACAAATGCCAACTCCAGATCCAGGCTGCCGGGGTTCAAATCCTGACTTCACTGACTAGCTGTGTGGCCTTGGGCAAGTTACTTAACCTCTCTGTGCTTCGGTTTTCTCACCTGTACAACAGAAACAATAGTAACACCTACCTCACAGGGTTGTTGGGAGGATTAAGAGTTCATATGTGTAAAAGCCTTGGCACAGTCTTCCTTGCCCATAGCACGTTCTCATTAGATGCTGGAAGTCACATTCTTCCTTCTAAAGTGTTCTTTATATATTGAGGGAATTAATTTCTTGTCTGTTAAATACATTATAAATTTTTTTTTCTAGAGTGTCATTTGCCTTTTGACTTTGTTATGGTAATTTATCAGTCTTTTCTTGTAACTTCTGGGTTTTTGTTTTTTCCTATTTTTGGTCTTTTTGAGAAAGACATTTACTCATTTTATTTTTTGGATGGATTAGGATTTAATGCTCACAATAAGAAAAAAGTATCAAATCTATTTGTCCATATTGTGCTTATTTCTTTTTCCTTCAGATTGTTCCTTGTTTGTGTTGACGATCCGAGTCCATAAAGCAGAGTTTCTTAAAACGCTAATGTTGAAGGCACATTGTGAATCTTTAAGATTCTGTGAAGACACAAATTAATATTTAAATATAAGCTGTTCCTTAGACAGAAGCCATTGTTTTGTGGGTTGAGTTAACTAAATGGAAAGCGTGGTTTTGGGCACAGCAGATTTCCTTCGATCTACCCTTACCTAATGCCACATGGAATGTTTTTATTTTTTCTTTTTCTTTCTGGACAGAAAGACATTTGGCCAAGACAGGCTCATTTTGAATTGAGTGAAAGGAATTTTTCAATGCAGCAAAATTTTTGGAAAAAATTAACTTTCATGAATCCTGCTGGGAATTTGTTTCATAACAAAAATTTCACAATGGGCTGTGCTCATTTCCCTGTGAAAGTGGTTGCTTCTGAGTGTGGAGAGATGCGGCCGGAAGGCTTGGGGGTTTTTAGCGCAAGGCAGACAGAAGTGGCCGCTAGGTCTCCGTCCTCCACATGTGGCCCTTGCAGGGAGCAGACTCAGGAGAACGTGGAAGGACCAGCCAGGCCCTGGGACACCACCATCAACTGCCCCTGGGCCTCTGTGCAGCCTCCCAAAGTCACATCCTTTTGTGGTGGGGACCCGCATTACAGGGCACTTTTGAGGGCTTTTTGCTTTCCTTAGTGGCCCTTAGGACATATCCCTTGTGACTTGGAGTTCTGCACTGGAGCCTGTCAGAGGTCCAGAAAGGCTTTTCAAGGTTCCTCTTATATTAAAAACTAAAATGGAGAAATTACAAACCAGGGTTATAAAAGCTACACTGTTTTCCATGTTTATATCAATCATATTAGGGCTTTGAACCTGCAAAGGCACAATATAATAAAATTGTTGTAAGACATTGTCACAACACATTTGAAGGACTTGTTACAAATATATTAATTCTTCAGACGTCACAGTAAGGATTGTTGGTAATGAAATACCAATTTATACATGAATGAAAAATGTCTTCTTTTAGTTCAGTGACTCTCTAAGACTGTGTCCATAACCTCATTGGAAGATTAAGTCTAAAGTCTAAACTTGGTTCTGTGTATATAAATAAGGTCCAGGGCAAATGTCCTGCTGCCTCTCTGCCTCTGTCCACCCAGCCCCATCCCATCGTGGGCCTGTTTTGATCAACCCTGGCGCAGGTGCTCTCCCAGCATCCCTGAAGCTCTCTCAGCGCTGTGCCCAGGCTGGACTGGGGGGTGGCGGGGCAGCCGGATTTGCTTCCAGCTTTCATAGGCACAGTTCAGTCAGGTGGCGGCTTAGCACGCGCACACACACAGTCACAAACGCACAGTTTGTTACACAAAAAGACAGGCCAGGTGGGTGAATGTTCCTGGAGGCAGAGAGACAGAATAGAGCCAACCAGAGCTCCGCAGTGTAACGACAGTAGGCCCACAACCCCCAGAGCCTCCAGCCAGGTCTGAGCCGTGATCGTCCCCTCAGAGAGGGGCCCCAGACCTGCGAGAGTGAGCGCAGGACAGGAGAGTCACCTCCAGGAGCTGGGCTTGTGAGGTCCCTTTTACATTAAAAAATAAAATAGAGAAACCCAAAACCAGAGTTATAAAAATTACGCTGTGTTTTCTGTGTTTACAAAGGTACAATGTGATATAATTGTCATACTATGTTGTCTCAAGACATTTAAAGGATGTTTCATCTGTTCCCGGTGATGGAGGGACGTGGCAGCTGATGCACCAGCTCATTCACGCTAACATTTGTAGCAAGGCCCCATTAGTCGACGTGGACACTACCTTCACCCTGGTGTGGAGCCTGGGGTCAGAACTTGTTAAGAATCTGCAGACAGGGTGTCTCAAAAAAAGCTCTCGCTGCCAGTGTCCCTGTGGGCACCACGCGGTATTCATCTGTTGGAAATGAACAATCGTAGATATCAAAAACCTTAAAAGTGTGCTTCCCCTTTGACAAGAAACTCCCCACTGAGCTGTGCAAAAAAGTTTGCTTCAAGTTCTGTTTGAAATATTTCTTCAAAAAGTTGAAGAAAACCTTAAGACCTAGCAATAGGGGATTGTTGTTTAAAAAAAGTTATACCTGTTTAGAATGTAATGCTGTGCAGACATAAAAATGACAATGTGAAAGTGTATTTATGGACACGGGAGGAGGTTCATGGTATAATAAATTTTTAGAAAAATGTTGTTTATAAACCAGTATACGTGCAATGGCTCCTTTCTTTGTGAAATATATTTATAGAAGCGACTTTGGAAGGAGCTACCACAACGCCATGTCTGGGGGCAGGCAGGTCTCTACATTTGCACGCCCCACAGTCGATCTGCCTGCGTTTGCACTGACCTGAATCAGAACCTGCTTTAGTGACTTTGAGCAAACTAGCCTCGGTTTCTTCATCTGCATAATGGAGACTGTAACAGTTTTTTTGTACTGTTTAAAAGAAGACAATTCATTTAAAGTGCTTAGAAAAGTGCCCTTAATAAATACTAGCTAATATTACTTTATATTTTCTGAATTGAACATACATTGCCTTTAGAACGAGGAGAAAGTGCCTTTTAAATGAAGAATAAAAAGCAGAGAGCTGTCTGCTTCTGTTTTCCATTAATAACTCTCCCGTGTCCTGTCCTTTCCTCAGGGGTCACATTTTCTTTTTTCTGGAAGACACAAGGAGAACAGTCCAGACCAATCCCCTCTGCGTACGGCGGACAGGTCATTTCAGACGGATTCAAAGTCTGCTCTAGCGGCGGCAAAGGCTCCGTGGAGCTGTACACGCGGGACAACTCCAAGACGTGGGAGGCCACCTTCAGCCCGCCAGGTGAGCCACGGCGCCGGCCCCGAGAGCACAGCCCGGAGGAGCCAGGGGAGCCGAGTCCTCTCCGAGGACGGGATGCCGGGACCCGGCAGTGCAGAGCCCACGGTGCTCTGGGCTCCTGGCGTGTGGGCGCCTGTCCTTGCAGGGCTTGCTTGAGAAGGGCTCTGGGAAGGGCAAGGGTGTGCCCTTGCTGAGACAACCCCATGCGGTGGGCAGAGCCTGGTGCCACCTGACTGTGCACTGTGTGACTCCTGCAGGTTACCTGACTGCTCTGAGCTTCAGCGTTCACATCTGTGAAGCTCAGCTGACGTCGATAGTACTTACCTCAAGGTTTGGGGGAAATTAAGTGGAATATTGCACGCAAAGTACACACAGTGGCTACGTTTCCCCTCCCTGCCCTCTTCCTCCCCTTCCTCCTCCTCCTCTTTTTTAGTGGTATAGACTTGCAATGGTTTAAAATATGAGGGGAAAACGCTTTTGGAAAGAGAGGATGAAGTTTCAGGGAGCAGGAGGGAGGAGGGCGAGAGGAATGAAGGGCCAGGCAGGGGGTCCGGGTGGAGGGGTCTTGGGGTGGAGGGGTCAGGGTGGAGGAGGTTCTCTGGACCCGTGGTGGAGGGAGGCCTCTGCGCTGGCTTGCAGGCGGCTGTGGAGATGTGCTGTGGTCCTGTCAGGGTCCCTGTCTGTCTGTGGCATCATGCTCATTCACTGGGCATGAGGTCGGGGTTGCGGCAGGAGGCTGGGTGGACAGGCGGCCAGGGACGCAGGACTGCAGGTGGCGTGGAGGCAGGGCCCAGTCAGGGCTGGGACCAGGGTGGGAGGGCAGAAGTGGGGTAGGCAGAGAGAGGCCTAGAGTGGTTTCCTCCAGGAGGAAAGGACGTCTTTGTAATAGTTGAGGGAAATTCATTTTCTGGCCCATTTAAGGGAGGCTGCATGGCTCAGTTGTTAAAAGCATGGACTCTGGAGCCAAACAGCCTGGTCGAATCCCACCTCTGCAGCTTGGGAGCTCTGTGAACCTGGGCACCTTAACTGCCCTGTGCCTCAGTTTCCTCATTCATAATCTAAGGATAATACAGGGTGAGTGTGAGGAGGGAGGGAGTTAATACACAAAGACTGTAGAGTAATGGTGCACGGTGAGAACAGAGCACACTTGCCATGTTCCGTGGGTGCTGTATGTGCTCAGAACCACTGTCACCTCTGTGAAGATGGCAAGTTCAGTGGATGTGTACTTTGAACTTGCCCTCTCTGACCCCAAGAGCAGAGACAACCCCTCCCCCAGAACTATCTGAACCTTGCCCATGTCTCTCATGTTCCACTTGCTGTCAGAGTTTCATGTGCAAACGTCTTATCTCTGTGCTACTTGGGGCTGTGGGACAGACTTCATATCAGGCACCTAGTAGTAGGTTCTTTGAACTTGAACATGTTTTAACATAAAGTCTGCTCCACTCTGACTGTTTTTCCACCCAGGGAAAGGGGGAGAATTGTAAACATTTCTACCTGGCAATATGCTCTTTATTTGTACAATGAAGGGATTTGCTATTCTTGCTTCCAAACTCTAAGGCAATGATACTTTGGACCCATTTAGGATCCAAGTGTTCCTCAGAGACTCAGAATTATTAGAAAGTTGCACAATCCCGAGCAAGAAGTCCTGGTGTAATTGCTGGGTGATCTAAGATTCCCACTGGCTGGAGGTGATATGCATCCTTGAAAAGGGCTGTCCTGTTCTTCCAGCAGCAAGCCCTGGGGGACGTTGTAACACAGGTGCTTGCAAAACAAAGGGAGCCTTTTGTGGCGCAGGTTGCCCGCTGAATGTTCTCCATGGTGATGGGTATGGTTCTCACCAGAGAGAAGAGTAACACACAAGCTCATCGATGGAGGCTCCTGAATAAGCCGGGAGGCTGGTCTTGCGCCAAGTCACCACTGTGTTTGTCCACATCATACACACTGCGTTAGAGCAGAGGTGGACACCGATGGGCTGACTCCAGTCCTCAGATAGGTTTTATGTTCCTGTACTGATTGTCTGGGCAGAATTTAGAAAAATATTTTGAATGAGTTATGACCATTAGTTATGAATTTATTTTAAAATTAAAATTTTCCAATTTCTCTGGAAATAAAATAGACAGGCAAGGCCAGGGCTTCATCTCTTGGGTTAATGATAGATGGAATGAGGGTGGGCTGCCTCCTTTCGACGGGGCAACCACCCTTCAAAGGCACCACAGTCAGCACAAAGAACACCCTCGGGGAAAGCAAGTAACTGTGGTCACTTCTCCCTGGCCTCTGCAGACCGGGACTGTGGCACTACAGCATGACCCTGTTGTTGTTATTTTTAATAGACTTTATTTTTTAGAGCAGTTTTAGGTTCACCGAAAAATTGAGTGCAAAGCTCAGAGAATTCCCATATGCCCTCTGACCCTGCACACGTACAGCCTCCCCCACTGTCAACACCCCCCATCAGAGTGGTGCATTTGTTACCTCTGATGAACCTATGTCTCCCAGAGTCCATATTTCACATTAATGTCCACTCTTGGGGTAGTACATTCTGTGTGTTGGTAAGCTGTCTGTTCAGGTCTTTTGCTCATTTTTTAATTGGGTTGTTTGTTTTCTTATTGTGGAGTTTTAAGAGTTCTTTGTATATGTTTTGGATGACAGTCCTTTATCACATGTCTTTCGCAAATATTTTCTCCTAGTCTGTGGCTTGTCTTCTCCTCTCTTGACAGTTTCTTTCACAGGGCAGAAATTTTTAGTTTTAACCAAGTCAAGCTTATCAATTATTTCTTTCATGGATTGTGCCATCTAAAAAGCCATCACCACACCCAAGGGCATCTACGTTTTTCTCTTATGTTATCTCCTAGGAGTTTTATAGTTTTGCATTTTACATGTAGATCTATAACCCATTTTGGATTAATTTTTGTGACATGTTTAAGGCTTGTGTCTAGATTCATTTCTTTTTGCACGTGGGTACTCAGTTGTTCCAGCACCATTTGTTGGAAAGACTTTGTTTCATTGTACTGCTTTGCGCCTTTGCCGGAGACCAGCTGACTCTATTTGTGCTGATCCGTCTCTGGGATCCCTATTCCATTCCACTGATCTAGTTGTCTGTTGTTGTTTTTTTCTTTCTTTCTAAACCACACTGTCTTGATTACTGTAGGTTTATAGTAAATCTTGAAGTCAGGTAGTGTGAGTCCTCAGACCTGGTTCTGCACCATCAGCATTGTGTTGGCTGTTCTGGGTCTTTTGTGTCTGCATATAAATTTTAGAATTGACAAATTCTAATTGTCAGTTCTAAAGTTCTAAATAGTTTGTTGACATCCACAAAATAACTTTCTGGAATTTTGATTTGGATTGTGTTGAATATATACATCCACTTGGAAAGAACTGACAACTTGACAATATTGAGTCTTCTCAGCCATGAACATGGGATATCTCTCCATTTATTTAGCTCTTGTTTAAATTTTTTCATCAGAGTTTTGTACTTTTCCTCATATAAAGATTACACATGTTTTGTTAGATTTACACCTAAGTATTTCTTTTTCCTTTTTTTTCAGTGCTCATATAAACAATAATTTGTTTTTTAATTTTAAATTCCATTTGTTCATTGGTGGTATACGGAAAAGTGGTTGACTTCTGTCTATTAACCTTGTATCTGGCAATCTTGCTATAATCATTTATCAGTTCCAGGAGGATTTTTTACTGCTGTTGATTCTTTTTTTTTTTTTAATGACCTCATTTGGAGATACTGCTGTTGATTCTTTTGGGTTTTCTACATAGAAAATCATGTCATCCGTAAACAAAGATGGTTTTATTGCATCCTTCCCAATCTGCATACTTTTTATTAATACTTTATTATTATTATTTTGCCTTATTGCATTAGTTAGGACTTGCAGTGTGAGGTTAAAAAGCGCTGGTGAGAGCGTTGGTCTTGCTTCTGACCATGCTGGCTTTTCCTGGCTCCTGTCTGATTGGTTGATGCTTGTACCTTTTTTCAAATAATTTATCACCTTTGCTTGCGGGCATTTAAATTTGTGACTCTTTTGTTAAAATAACAAGGGGTCTCCTTGAACTGCTTTTGGAATTTTGAGGATGGGGACAAAAAGGCAATTTCTTTGCTGTGCTCCAAAGGACTGCGAAAAGTCAGATCTATCTTATGGCCTGTATTAGGACTCACCAAAGTCAACAGTGACCGATCATCTCAAGAAAGAGGGATGTGCTTAAACACGGGAGAAACACACACACGGGAAGCTCATTCCCATAGCACTCAGAATGGCGATCTCCCCTCTCTTCCAGGTCCCTACTGGACTCATGTCCTGTTTACGTGGAAGTCCAAGGAGGGTCTGAAAGTCTATGTCAACGGGACCCTGAGCACCTCTGACCCGAGCGGAAAAGTGTCTCACACCTATGGGGACCCTGATGTCAACCTCGTGATAGGGTCTGAGCAGGACCAGGCCAAGCGCTACGAGAACGGAGCTTTTGATGAGTTCATCATCTGGGAGCGGGCCCTGACCCCGGATGAGATCGCCATGTACTTCACAGCTGCCGTCGGTCAGTGAGTGTGAGGGGCTGGGGCAGGTCTGGTGTCTGTCCCTGGGGCACCTTCGTATCCGCCTCCCCTTCCCAGCATTTCCCTCCTCCCTGCTCTCCTGGACGGCTGTCAGCGTGCAGGCGTGAGGTGTGTCCCGATGGACCTTACAAATACGGTTGTTTTTTACAACACCTGTTTCCTGAGACAGGGGAGTTAACAGCTTACCAGAGACACACTGAGATGCATGTTCTCCTGCCAGGCTCCACGGGGTCCCCAGGTGTATGTGATGGATGATGGTATGAGGCTTTGGGGAGCAATTGCTTCAGGTCTTTAGTGTGTTTAATCAACGGGCGTTTGCCATGTGCCCCTGGGATGCCTTGTCCAGCTCAGCCCGGGGTGGTTGTTCAGGGCAGGGGCCTGTGGCAAGTGGACCAGATTCAAATCTTCACTCTGCGATAAGGAGCCGTGGGACGCTGGGAAGTCACTTTTTTAAGAATTGAGGTAAAATTCATGTAACACAAACTTAACTATTTAGAAGTGAACAGTTCAGTGGCATTTAGCACATTCTCAATGTTGTACAAACACCACCTCTATCCAGTTTCAAAACCCCCCAACAGAAACCCCATACCCAGCAAGCAGTCGCTCCCCATCGCCTCCCCCAGCCCCAGAACCACTGATCAATTTTCCATCTCAGTGGATTTACCTCCTCTGGAGACTCCATATAAATGGAATCATATCGTGCATGACCTTTTTGTCTTAATATCTCAAATCACAATTTTTCCCTTTGTAAAATGGATAAAAGCCACACTACACCCCCTCTCTGTCCTTGGGGTGCTGTGAAGACAAAATGTGAAATGAAGCATCAGGCTGTGAGTGCAATGCCTGGCAGTGGCGAGTCTTCAATAGGTCTCAGCTAGTTTTGTTTTTTTTTGTTTTTAATTTTTTTTTTTTTGAGTGCCAGGGTCTCACTCTGTCACCCAGACTGGAGTGCAGTGGTGTGATCACAGCTCACTGCAGCCTCCAACCCCCTAGCTCAAGCAATCCTCCTGCCTCAGCCTCCTGAGTAGCTGGGACTACAGGCGCACCACCATGCCCGGCTAATTTTTCTATTTTGTTTTTTAGAGATGGGGTCTTGTGATGCTGCCCAGGCTGGTCTTGAACTCCTGGCCTCAAGCAATCCTCCTGCCTCAGCCTCCCAAGGTGCTGGGATTACAGGCCTGAGCCACAGTGCCTGACCTGTTTTTAAAGTTAATATTCACTTTCCCCCTACAATTTTGTTTTAATTTTGCCTACAACTGAATCCAGTTTCTTTATGTCCACATAAAATAATCTGTCAAAAAATGACAGCCACCACGTAGGCACCTCACACACATTAGCACCTGGACCAGGAGGTGAGAGGCCTGGGTCCCTGCCTGGCCTGCCCCTGCTCAGGTTCTGACGTTGAGTCTCTCAGTTGTGAGGACTCTATCGATTGTGGGAGAGAAAACTCAGCACAAAATAACTTCAGCCAGGAGGGGTGTTTTTTCCCATCTCACACAATGGAGAGTCTAGGGGAGAGCTTGCTTCAGAACTGGTTTGGTCCAGGTACTCAGGTGACGTCAGTAGGACTCAACGGGTTCGCCCCGTCTTCCTTTGTGTTAGCTGCCTCATGCTGCCCAGGTGTCTGGCATCCCTCAGGGTCACATCCTCAGCCCTCAGCAGCCTCTGCAGAAGACAGGGAGCTTGTCTCTCCTGTCACCTCCTGCACCAGGGCTGGGCAGGACTCACATGGGCTCACATCGATCCATGTGTCTCCCACAAGTCAGTTACTGGCTGGGCGTGGGAATATGTCGGTTGGCGTAGGCCTGGGTCAGAGTCCACCCTTGACATGGCAGTGAGCTCAGCCTCGCCTGAAACACACGGAGGAGACCCCCAAAGGACAGCCTGGCACACTGGTCTCGGAAGAAGGAATAGGCTCTGTGTGGGCAGAACCTGGGCATGCCCACTGTAGCCCTTGGGGTTATCTTCCAGCTTCTACCCAGAAAAATGGAATTCATTCCCTTTCACAGGAGTGACATAGGGCAAAATATGGTGTCCTTGGGAAGGGAAAAAAGATATCAATCTACCCCACTTTATTGCCTAGGATTCAGAGAGTTGTCCTTTGAAACCAAGATATCACTTGTATTTGTGTTATGAAATCCTAAAACAAATCCTGCCTTCCTGATAGTTGGCTATTGTAGCCATACTGGGAAGAGGCACCCTTGTTTCTGGTCCTTGTAGCTATCTCAGCAAACCCTTGTCACCAGGAAATCTCTGGCCCTCCACACTTGGTGGGGGTGATGTCCAATGCTTTGGAGGATTTGGAAAAGTTGTTCTTATTAACATGTCCCCCAGGGAGTGCACACCCTGTGCCATTCCTGAACTGGACAGGGTCCATCGGAACCCCACGGCACTTGGCGATTTGATTCTGAAGTCAGGGTGTAAGTTGTAAAGCATATGTAGGAAGAATGACCCTAGAAGTCCCCCCGAAGGCCCTGCGTGGGGCCTGATGTTGCATTGCTCGGCAAGTCCAACACATCCTGGCCAGGGCAGCCGGAGCTGGAATCCAGCCTGTGCCTAGCCATGTGGGGGCCTGCTGGGGCTGTGGCCTCAGGAGTAGGCAGGACCTATTTACATTAAGTCTGTCTGCACATGGAGCTGTGCTGGGGCTGCAGGTGCCCAGAGGAGTGTTTCTCTGAGTGACCTGTGCAATCCCGTGAGCCAGAGCAGGCACCATCTTCTGATCCACCTGTCCAGGCGGGGCGGCCTTTCCTGGTTCCTGCCCCCACCCCTGGGGTGGATGACAGCTGTTTCTGTGGAGAACAGGGGACATGGAAGGCTGTGTTCAGAGCCTTAGCATGTGGACACTGAGACAGCCCGAGGACCCAGCAGATGCTCATTTGCATCGTGGTCTCACGTGGGAGCACTGACAAGGGTGGGCAGGAACACCAGAGTGGTCTTCAATGTCCCTCACTTTGTCATGTGGGCTCACATGAGTTAAATGTGAGTTTGACATGGCTCCTCCATAACTTGTTGGCACTGAGGAATGAATATCATTCTGACTTGGAGAGCAGAGTGGTTTTTTGGTCCAGCTCTCCCAGAAGCCTCACACCTTCTGCACTCACCCGTGGCCCAGCCCTACCCAAACCCTGGAGCCTAGTGGCTCCCAGAGCCAGGAGGTGTGATGATGTCACCTCCTCCAGTCATCCAAAGCAACCTTGAGAGATTTTCTGAAAATGAAGTAGAATATCTGGTTAAGTCTATGCTCTCATCAGGAAATGGTGGGATTAGAAATTGCTGGTGGTGAACAAGCAGAGAACAGCAAGTCATGGCTTAGTCTTTGGTCTCAAACATCTTCATTATCGGTGATTATTCAGTATTCACCCCATGGGATCTGAGAGGAAGGAATAATAGAACCCTCGGGTGGAAGAGCTCAGAGAGGTGGTTTCCTCTGCCACTTTATTGAGGTCTCTTCTCGCTTCATCTGTCTTGGAAAGTGCTCCCAAGTCTCCCTGTGTGTCCTTGCCCAGGGATTAACAACACTCCATGTTTTATCTCTAAGTGGTCTGGCTGCAATGAAAATCTATTTCTTTTGGTCCTTTATTTATTTGAAATCAGCAATACCTTGAATAAAATCATCTTTTTATATGATGACTTGCATGAAGGGTGTTCAAAAGCAATTTACAATATAAATGGAAAAATAATTTGACTTGGGAAAATCCATACGATCTACCCATTAAGCTGATTTATTAGCCCTTTATCTCTCCAGCAACATTCCTGCTCAAAACATTCTCAGGCTCTCTCTGATGTTCTGATGCTGGTAAACTTTTGAATATGGACAGGCCTTCCTTGGGGTGAAAAAAAGGTGGCCATGTTTTAATCCTTAATTGAGCATTTTTTTTTTCCCCAGGAAAACATATTTTGTTGCTGTCAACACCGCCAAGCCTCAGCGTGACACCCACAGCAAACACCGTGGTGAGCAGATGCGTTTTCTTTTGCTCGCCGCCCCCCCCCCCCCAGGTTGATGGCTTTTTGCTTGGCCTGTTTGCCAGGAGGGATGAAATTCCACTAGCTGGTCGCTGGTCTGGGCTCTCATTATTGGCAGAGTAATGTCTGGAAAGAGATAACAAACGGAAGGGAAGCCAACTCCGGTACTAACTCTTGGCCAAGAGTGATGGAGGAGAAACCCCTTGGTTCTCACCACCAGTAAATTCTTGGGAACAGAGGAAGGCTGAGGTCACTTCCTGGGCAGGAGGCTCAGTGAGTGGGGAGCGGGGAGGGGCCTGCCTCGATGCTCAGCCTCTGTTTGTGCCCTTTCCTTCTGACGTTGGCGGAGACAATCGATTCATATAGAAAATGTTGCCCTCTGGAATGAGTACTTGTAATCAAAGAGCTTTCCTTTCTTGAGAACTTGAAGGTAATAGTGAGCGTGCAGACCCTGAACCATCTGCGTGGGTTCAGTCCTTCCAGTTCTGAATCCACCACTTGTCCCTGGGTGTGTTTAGCTTCATTCATCAAGGGGGTACCTACGTCATGAGGCTGTCGTGAGGATGACATGCTAATATATGCAGAATAGTCACGAAAGTGCCAGGTGTGTTGTAGGTACTGTACCGTTATTTATTTATTTATTTATTTTTGAGACAGGGTCTTGTTCTGTCGCCCCGAGCTAAAGTGAAGTGGTGTCATCATAGCTCATTGTAGCCTCAAACTCCTGGGCTCAAGCCATCCTCCTGCCTCAGCCTCCCAAGTAGCTGGGACTACAGGTGGTGCCACTACACCCTGCTAACTTTTCTATTTTTAGTAGAGATGGGCTCTTGCTTATGCTCGGGCTGGTCTTGAACTCCTGAGATCAAGCGATCCTCCTGCCTCGGCCTCCCAGGTTGCTGGGATTTCAGGTGTGGGCCACCTTGCCCGGCTTGTATCGTTATTATTATGGTATAAAAAGCGTTTGACCCAGAGTAGGACATCCTGAACTGCTCTAGAGTATTTTTGGCTTTGGTCCTTAGCAGGAGCTCACGTCACTGACTTCTTTCAGGTGCCCACAGATGCCTACCATCCCATCATAACCAACCTGACAGAAGAGAGAAAAAACTTCCAAAGCCCTGGAATTGTACTGAATTATCTTCAAAACGTGTCCCTCAGCTTACCTAATAAATCCCTCTCAGAGGAAACAGCGCTGAATCTCACTCAGGTAAAGCCATGTGATGTCCGTGTCTGGTGCACTGCAAGACCTGGCCCATAGATGTGTTTTGTTCGACCTATACAGAGTTTAAAAAGTTAGTCACTTTTACTTAAAAGTTTGGATTTCAGGCTTCTCCTGGACAACCAGATGGTGTGACCACTCCAGCTGGCTCTGTACGGGTCAGCAGGGCCCCCCTTCGGGGTCCTGAGGCTTCACTTTGTTTGCCCAACGCCTGGTCTGTTTAAGCAGCTACCTGGCCCCCTGCGCACTGGGGTTTGCAGCTCCTAGTCTAGACTCTGCTGCCTCCTTGGCAACAGGTAAAAGGTGGAGTCGGGTCATCGGCAGATTTAGCCACGGGGCCATGGACCACAGTCTGTGCACAGTGGCAATTCCCAAAGTTGTCTAAAGCACTTAGTGAATGCAACATTTATAGCACTAAAATCGAGATGCTTGCTCCTCAAAATATTTCCCACCTACTCGGGGCACTGGTGCCCTCCCTCTAACTAGCCTCATTACTGTGAAGCGTCCTTAGGATGTGTGCAGCCGACACTTAGTCCAGGCTCTGTCTGTGTTTATGGGTGTCTAGGAAAGAAGGGAGCCCAGGTGGATTAATTAATTAGACAGGTGTTGATTAAATGCTTACCTGTGGGTGGGTTAGTTCATTAATTGTGGAGTCTATGGCTTAACGTGCCACAGTTGCGTACTCATGAGTGGACTCGCTGATGACTTTCTTAAGCACATTTGTGCAGCCCCTGCTTCGTGCCAGGTGCTGGGCTTGGTGCTGGGGGTATGTGGTAGATAAGCCGGGCATTGCCCCTGTCCTCATGGAGCTTGTAGCTTGGGGTGTGTCCAGTTCCCCCAAAAGCTATCTGTGGGGTGCTAGTCCTGAAAGTCACTCCTCAGAATCTTCCAGAAGTCTGTGTCCTGCCCCAGGGCAGGCCTGGAATGCACGGGGCTGGCGGGGCCCAGGAAGAGCTGGTGGTGGGAGCGAGGTGGGGATGGAGCGGAGCCTCTGAGCAAGATGTGAGGCCAGGGCTGGACAGGTATCCCTGGACAAGCCAGGGGGGTCTGCCCTCCTTGGAGCCCAGTGCGAGGATTGAGGGCATCTGGGGGGGGATGGGAGTGCAGTGAGGGGGCAGAGACCCAGGCAGCACCATATGCTTTAGGGGATGTCTGTTTTGGAACAGAGAAGTCAGGGCAGATCTACACAGGAAACACTTTCTTTTTAAGCTCCAACCTTTTCTTTCCCTGCCATTCCCCTTCTCTCTACCAGCTAAAGCTGAGGGTCAGGATTGCAAGCTCCAGTGCCAGACAGATAAAGCAAACGAGTGCAGTGGCCAGACACAGCGATAGGGAGGGGCAGAGACTGTGGCAAACTGAATGCACCCAGCTCATCTGCAGGGAGCAGCAGCTGGCTACTCAAGGCCTCCTCATTTTAGCCATTAGGGTTACCTCTTCTGATTTTGCAGGGAAAGCCCCATACCTGGATTTTTAAAATGGAAAATCTCCCAATTTTAATAAGTGGGCAGCAAACTGAAATTTAAAAAGAAATTATGTGGAGACCAAATAAAAGCCATCCGTGAGGCAGAGTCAGCCCAGGGCCTTCGGTTTGACACCTCTAGTGTGGACCCAGGCACCTGACTTGGGGTGCACTGGAAATGAACCATGCAGATTTACCCAGAACCCCAGCAATCTCTGATCTGATGAGAAATGAAAGCCCCTGGCATCCATTATACGATTGCCCATAGTGTTCTGGCTTCTCACCACTAGCACGTGGACAGGAAAATGTCGAGGGGTCGTCCCTGTGCTGTGCTGGGAGGTGGCTGTTAGCCACATGCGTCTTGTCCAAACGGAGAAGGACTAGGAGTGTAAGGTACACGCTGGAGCTCTAAAAGTTGTGCAAAGAAGAACGTGAAATATCTCATTAGTAATTTCATATGCATTACATGTTGAAATGATAGTAGGTTTACTGAGCTAAGTAAAATATATTGTTAAAATTAATTTCACCTGTTTTCTTTTTTACTTTGAAAATTTGGCTACTAGAAAATTTGAAATTACAAATGTGGCTCATATTATATTTCTATGTGATAGAACTGCTCTAGATCAGGAATCAGCAAACTATGGCCCTTGGGCCAATCTGGCCCATTGCCCACTTCTGTAAATAAAGTTTTATTTGTACACCCTCCTCTGTTTATGTATTGTCTATGGCTGCCTTGGCACTCCCATGGCGGAGCTGAGTGTGACGCAGCCGGATGGCCCGTAAAGCCCGAATGCTTTATTGTGTGACCCTTTAAGAAAACGTTTGCTGACCCCTGCTCTAACCCAGCGAGGGAAGGGATCGTGATTGTTTTGTGTATTATTAATTCTTAAGGTCTTGCACTTTAGAGTTTTCATAAATATTTATCAAATAATGATAAATGAGAGAGTGGGGAGTTTTGATGGTTTATTCTCTAAGTATTCTGTGTTTGAAAGTATAAGGAAGAGCATGACTGTTGTAGAGATGGCAGTTTGGTGGAAATACGGGGTATTTGTGTCAGCCTCTTCATTGAATTCTGGTCCCTATAGTAGCAGACAGTTAAACGCCGACAGGAGTGATGCAAGTAGTGAAGCAGACGAGGCGTGAGCCAGTAGGGAGTGGTGGGGACTGGCGTGAGTGGGGGAACACATGGCCTCTGGGCGGCAGCTGCCGCTCAGCTTTGGTCAATTGTGGTTTTGTGGGAATGTGAGCTAGGCAGTGTCCAAACACCTGTTTTTTTCCAAAAGAAGCAGGAAATCCACATATTTTCACTTAAACCTCCCAATTGGAAAATGTTAGATGTTAATTTCATTTTTTTAGAACAGTAGCGAGCCAAACCAAACATGGTTTTAGGGTGACTTGACCAAGGAATCCTGAGGAGCTCCTGCTTTGCAGAGACATTGCTTTCAATCGACACAGGTGCTTCAGCATCAGCAGGCTCCTTCCCCCTGAGAAGCGCGTGTTCCGCTTTTCTCATTTGCCGCCATCCGTTCTGCAGCAGGCGTTTGCCGAGGGCCTGCTGTGCCCCCAGGTGCTGCGCTTAGGGCTGCTGCCCTCACTGAGCGGTGTCCCTTCTGCCGTCTCGGTATTTGTCACTGACTTTACAGGGAGCAAAGGAGATAACTCTACAAAAGGGCTTTGTAAACACAGCCTGATACACTAACGTGAGCTGTTCGTGTTTACTGCTGTGTGCAAAACTGAGTCGGGGGTGGAAAGAGCATCATGGGAGACGTGGGGAAGACTGAAGGTCTTCGCACTCGAGGCGTGAGGATGTATGCTAAGCAGTGTCATTTTCTCCACCTTTAGACCTTCTTAAAGACCGTGGGAGAGGTCCTTCTACTGCCCAGTTGGACCGATGTGTCAGAGGTAAGAGAAAAGAACATTTCTATCTTCAAAAACGTATGTACCTCAGGAAACATTTTGTCTTCCTAGAAGTGGCATAGTATGGCCCAATTCACATCTATAAAAGGAATGATGCATCTCAGTCCTGACAACTGGGAAATTAGAGCCCATTTTGACTGGATGTGCAGCTGATTCAAGATGCCTTATCTTCCCCAGGGCTTGGGAATTGCAGGACCATCAGTAATGCGTTACTGTCCTGAGCGCTGAAGAAGGAAATGATTTTTTTTTTCTGTGAGTGACATTTGGCTGGTCTTTATCACTTTACAGAATATATTTTTTACCATCACACCATTCTTGAATGGTAACAAAAAACATGATGTTGAAAGATCACTAAATTAAGTGAAAAAAGTAGAACATGTGACAATATGTACTTCATGATTAAAGTGTGAAAAAAAGCTTCTCTGTACTCAAAATAGTTAGAAAGGAGAATAGAATGATTTTTTTCTTCATTTCTAAAAATAACTTTATCGATTTTACTTATTTTAAAAAGACAAGTAAATAGTTGTGGAGAAGTTAGAAAATGCAGACAATAAAAAACATAAAGTAAAATGTCCTGAAATCCTAAGAGTGAGAGATTATTGGTAACACTCTTGTATGTTTCTGTTACAATCTAGTTTTCAATTCACACACACACATATATATATTCTACAAACATATATCCAATTTTACCTGTTTTTCCTTAATTATGTCAAGAACATTTTCCAATGATATTAAGTATTTGTCTAGAACACTGTTTTAGTCAGGACACGCTTGGCTCTGCAGCAGTAACAAATAGACCTGTACCTCTCAGCAGCTCAGCACAGTGGAAATTTACTTCTCATCCCTGCAAAGTCCAGAGTGGGTCAGAGGAGCCCTCAGGGATCCCGGCTCTGTCCATCCGACACTGTCGTCTCAACATGTGGCTTCCGAGGTCAAGGGCGGGGGCGGAGAAGGGGGAGGCCCAGAAGGGCCCCAACCACACCAGCGTGATATTAAAGGGCTCATTCTCCTGGACCCATATAAATATTAAAAAAAAGTTTGCCAGTTCGAGACAGAATGGCATCTCATTCTCTCATTATTAATAGGATTGCATTAGGGTTTACACTCGGTGAACTTTTGTCTGAAAAAGTTCAAATGAAATGAGATTAGGTTTAACATTGACTAAGGGAGAAAAACAGGGTCAGGAACGTAAGATCTAGAAATGAATTCTTTTTTAAAAAGCACAACCCCTCAGGGCTCAAGGTTTCTGGGGGACTTTGTGTGCGAGGCTGCAGCCTGGGAGAAACCGGGGGACTCCGGTGGGGGCCCCGAGCAGACGTATTTTAAATTAACTGTTTTTGAATGTGAAATATGTAAATCTGTCACAAAACATGAATAATCGGGGAACTATTCAGATATAGGCAGGATCTAATATGCATTAAAGAGAATGTATGAATCGGCTGCTACCCAACAGAACTGCATGTCAGGAACACAGTGTTTCATGTGCTCACCTGTGCTTGGCTGATGGAAATCAGGCCACGGCCTGAAAGGTTTCTAAAATTGGCCACAGCTTTCTATTTCCAGCTGATCAGGCTCTCACAGAGTGCGGGTTTGTGAGGGGGTGCCGAGGACGCAGCCTCCCCAGAGAGGCGGGAGGGGAGGCATGGCAGGCCAGAGACCAGGCCGTGGCACCACACAGTACATGTCTGAGGGCAAGGGACAGCTGGCCCAGGGGTGGTCAGGACGGAGCCCTGCCTTCCTGGGGGCAGTGTACCTGGGTCCTCTCTGCTTCAGGGGCGCAGAGTGGAAGAGGAGTAGCCCCAAAGCCTCACACCCCCTCATGGGGAATGGGCTGGAACCTCTGGTGTCCTCATCCCAGAGGGGCCCCATGAGTGGTCAGTCCCTTCCTCATGAGGCACTCAGGGCCCAGGGGTAGGTCCAGGACTTGCTAAAGGCCCCTTGTGAGTCAGGGTGGAGCTCGGGCAATGTGCCACCATTCTAAGTGAAGAAATGCAGACCCACCTTGGCCTGTGTCCACGCTCTGTGAGCTCGGTCGGGCGTGTGGCCTCTCTGTGGTCACCCCCCGGTGTATGAAACAGGGCAGTCGTGTGACTTCTCCCTCCTGTGGGGCTGTGGTGAGGAAGCTTGATTCTGTGCACTCGATGGCTGAGCAGGGTGGGTTTTCACGGCTCCCTCACGCTTGTGTTGTTTGCAGGACAGCAGAGTGGTGCTGGGCTTGGTCGACACCATCGACACCGTCATGAGCCACATTTCTTCCAACCTGCAGGCCAGCAAGCCCCAGGTCACCATCGAGGGCTCGTCCTCCATGGCAGGTGGCTGTTGGCAGCACGTGGATGGGACGGGTTGGGAGCGCACTGGCTGTGGGGTTTCTGTGGGGATGGGCCCCGCCACCTCCCTAACTGTGCTGCCTTATGCAGAGTCAGAGTTACATTTGGTTGGAGTCGGGGCAGGTGTGCTTGGCTGTGATGTGCACATGGGGCCATGTAAGCGTCTCGTGGAGATTCGGCCTTAGTTCAGAGCAGGAGTCAGTGGCGGCAGCTCCTAAAATGTCTGTGGAGCAGAAGGGGCAGAGTCAGGGTTCTGGCGTCAGGTGGGGCGGCTCCGTCTAGACCTGCGTTTCCGGGTGATTCGTCAGCCCGTACACAGAGGCCGGGCGATGGCCTTTCGGTTTAACAGCCTTTATCTGTAGAGCAGCCTAGTGCCGACACGTCCACGAGAGCCAAGCTGTGGAAAAGGAGCTTAACCAGCCCACAGGGGCTTTAGCGGCAGAGTGTCGGCCAAGACCTCCACCTCCGGGCCGTGGAGCAAGATAAAGTCCCAGACATCTTCATTTTCCCCGCATCTTACAGGTCCCCCAGGGTCTGGGGGGACAGCGCCCTCAGCGCCTGGGCTCTTCCCATGTCCTTGGGCTCGGTCACCAGGCGCCAGAGCCGAGGGCTGTGGGGGGCCCTCAGATAGCTCAGGTAGGAGCCCTGCAGGGGTGGCCAGGGCTTAGCCTCCTGGTCCCAGTAACTTCCGGTGACTTCTGGTTTTTTTTTTTTGAGGCGGAGCTTTCTAAAGGTAATGACATTGCCTGGGGGCGCGTGTTCTGTTAGCAGATGGGTTCACAGCATCTGACTGTGGCTTCTGCCCTTGACTCCTTGCAGACTTCACAGTGGCCAAGGTCCTTCCCAGGGCCATGAACTTCTCCCACTACCGCTTCCCAGCCCGAGGGCAGAGCTACATCAAGATCCCCCAGGAGGCCTTCCGCAGCCACGGTGAGTGCAGCTGTCACCCGGCACCTTCAGGAGGCCACTGCCAGGCCCGCACCTGGGGCATTCGTTCCTTAAGGACGCCAATCCCCTGCCCACTCCAGCTGGGGATGACCTGGAAATGGGGGTGGGGGCTGGGGAGCAGCATTGAAAACTCGCCCCCCGGTGAGGCTACCCTGGAGTCCGTCACATGTCCTCCCAGGTCCGCACAGCACCTGCTCAGCAGAACACAAATGGATGGGATGGGGCCATCTCCCCCCGACCCTTGCTCAGGGTGGCTGCGGGCTGGGCAAGGGGTTTGTCAGTTCAAGGCCCCCAGGTTCTATTCCATGAGGGCCCAAGTCCAGTCTTGTAATTCAAAATGAGCGGCCAAGGGGGCCCCATGACTGACCTGGGAGCACCATCGCGGCCCAGGCGGGTCTGGCTACTTTTGCTGCAATGACCGTTGCTTTCTCTGGACCCTGGAACAGTGGATATGCCCTACAGACGTCCCCCTCTCCCCTTCTCTCTGGGGGAGAGCTGTGGAGTCTCACCCCGACACCCTGGCCAGAGGTTGTGCCACCTCCCCGGGGCTCTGCCTCAGGGGTGGGGGGTGCAGGCCAGGCCAGCTGGGGTCAAACGTCTCCCCTCCCTGGCGAGGAGCTGGCCTGTGGGAAAGGTGCCCCGACTAGTTACCTGCTGCACCTGCCGTGACGTCAGATGTGCCCTGCTCCTGGGGAGGGCGAGGAGCGCAGTTCTCCCCGGGGATGTCCCCCCACAGAAGCCGGGAGGGGGTCCTGTGCAGATGTGCTCAGGTCTCCAAACCCAGCAGGGCCATGGCCTCGTGATTCCACACCTGGGGACCTCACACTGGGCAGCAGAGCTCACTGGTTACCAGCACCCACTCTGTCGGGGAAATCCTGGGCCCCCACCTCCTGGCCATGTGGCCTTGGGCAAGTTACTCAACTGGCCTGTGCCTCAGTTTCCTCGTCTGAACGTGGGGACAATATTATACCTGCATCCTAGTATTGTTATGAGAATTAACTGAGTAGAGCACTTGTAACAGTGCCCGGCAGGTAGTAAGTGTGGTTTGCATTGTTAAATACATTCCTGAAATGTGAACATACTTAACAGATACCCGCGATAAGCCAGGAAGTCAGCTAGCCTCGCTCCTCCACGCGTCCTCTATCAAGCGAATGGAGTGAAAGAACAAGGGGACGGGTGGTTCCTGTTTCACAGTCGTAATATAATAGAGAGGGGGCCGGGCAGAGGTACAGTGGCATCTAGGTGGCTGTGACCACTTGTAAACTGCGTCTGCTGCCTCGCTTCAGTGTTGGTGTTGCCATAACCCCCCTGTGCGCAGACAGCAGAAAAGACGTGCTCACACAGCAAGGCTGGAAGCTGGTATTGCCCCTCGATGACCTGCACAGGCTCTGTGACGTTCCTGGCTGTCTGGCTCTCCCCAAGGACATCAGCATTTGCATGTCTAGGGTTGGCTCAGGGTGCAGAGTGGGAGTCGTCACAGTGTACGCATAGTGGACTAGCCACAGAGTCTGCCAGCGCAAATCCTGCTGAGTGTCCTTCACTTCCTCCCCCCCAGGGGAGCTGCTACAGGTTCTTGGGTGTGAGGGACATGTGTGGCTGGGCAAGGGGCTTTGTGTCTGTCCTGCTTGTCACCTCAAGCACTAACAGGTGTCTCTGGGCCTCTGCTCTCTCCGCAGCCTGGGCCACCATTGTGGGGCTTTTCTACCACACCGTGCACTGTTCCCTGAGCAGCATCCAGCCGGCCAGCACAAGGTGAGTCTCTTGGGGGGCATGAAGCACAGGGGGCAGGGGCATGAGTGTGTGTGCACGACACTCCCCCCGACATGTGCACACACCAACACACCCACACACAACGTTGTGTCAGAGAACTCTCTGCACAAACACTTGGTGCTTCACTATTAGAGCAAGAAAACGCCCAGCCCTTTTTTTTTTTTTTTTTAAATTTATTTTTTTAATTTCAGAATATCATGGGGGTACAACACTTTGGCCATACACATTGCCCCTGTTCTGCCCGTGTCAGAGCCACGATCGTGGTCGTCTCCCAAACTGTGCTCCCCACATCCATTCAGTGAGAGTTTTTCCCATCCCTTCCACCCCCCTCCCGCCCGCCCGCCCTCTGATGAATGTTATTGCCCTGTGTGATGTAAGTGTTCATCAGTTAGTGCCAGTTTGATGGTGAGTACCAGTGATGCTTGTTTTTCCAATCCTGTGACACTTCGCTTCGAAGAATGGGTTCTAGCTCCGACCAGGATAATACCAGATGTGTTAATTCACTGTTGTTCCTTATTGCTGAGTAATACTCCATGGTATACATATACCACATTTTATTGATCCACTCGTGTATTGATGGGCACCTGGGTTGTTTCCACAACTTTGCAATTGTGAATTGTGCTGCTATGAACATTCGAGAGCAGATGTCTTTATTATAAAATGTCTTTTTTTCTTTTGGATAAATACCCAGTAGTGGGATTGCTGGGTCAAATGGTAATTCTACTTTTAATTCTTTGAGGTATCTCCATATTCTTTTCCATAGAGGTTGTACTAATTTGCAGTCCCACCAGCAGTGTATGAGTGTTCCTACCTGTCCACATCCCCGCCAACATTTGTTATTTGGGGATTTTTTGATATGAGCCAATCTCACTGGAGTTAAGTGATATCTCATTGTGGTTTTGATTTGCATTTCCCTGATGATTAGAGAAGTTGAGCACTTTTTTATATGTTTGCTGGCCATCATTCTGTCTTCTTTGGAAAAGTTTTTGTTCATGTCCTTTGCCCATTTTTTAATAGGGTTGTTTGATTTTTTCTTGTTGATTTTCCTAAGTTCTGTATAGATTCTGGTTATCAGCCCTTTATCAGAGGTGTAGCATGCAAATATTTTCTCCCATTCTGTAGGTTGTCTGTTCACTCTAGTGATAGTTTCCTTGGCTGTGCAGAAGCTTTTCAATTTGATCAGGTCCCATGTATTTATTTTTGTTGCTGCTGTGATTGCTTTGGGGTCTTCTTCATAAATTCTTTGCCTAGGCCAATGTCCATAAGAGTTTTTCCAACGTTTTCTTCGAGAATTCTTATGGTTTCATGTCTTAGGTTTAGATCTGTTATCCATTGTGAATTGATTTTTGTGAGAGGTGAGAGGTGTGGGTCCACTTTCAGTCTTCTACATATGGCCATCCAATTTTCCCAGCACCATTTGTTGAATAGGGATTCTTTTCCCCAGTGTACGTTTTTCTGGAATTTGTCAAAGATCAGGTGACTGTATGAGGTTGGTTTTATATTTATGCCCAGCCCTTTGAAGAAGGCTCAGGAATGCTGCCCTGGGAGTTGCCCAGGCTGACAGAGACCTGACCACTCTGAACTCAGTTTCTGCTTCTGTAGAGTGGGAAGGCAACACACCTGCCTGTGTGAGTCAGGACTGTGTTGGATACACGTGGGCAAAGCCAGCTCACATCAGCCTAAGCAGAAGGCCAGGGAACTGAGGGCCCATGGGGCGGAGAAGGGCAGGAGCAGGTGGGCTCCAGGCCTGGCGGGCCCAGAGGATGCATCCAGGCCTGGTCTCCGTCTCCTGCCTCTGCCAACCTCGGCGTTCACTCATTCCCAATAAGGGCCTCTGCAGAGGCAGAGCTGGCTCCTGCGGCTTCAGCTCACAGAGTCCTCAGGTCCTGGGAGGAGAGACTCTTTCCACAAACTCAGAACTTGCGGGCAGTCTGGAGGGAAGGCCATCTTCTGGGTCTGAATTTTCCCGGGAAGCCTGAACTCTTACAACTAAAGAGAGTGGGGAACCTGTCACTCTTTGTGTGTGATTTCTAAAGTTCTGCAGAAAAATGGTCAAAGAAAAGTGTAATCTATTTTCCTCAAAGAGATGCCCTCTCAACTATTTAGGGAAAAATTTTCCCAAACCCAAGATCATGAATGAAAAATTGACCCCTCCTTGATCCCTCTTGCTGAAGGTTCTGCCATGAAACTGGCTTTTCAGTGAAATATGTGAACCGTGGATCTGTGAGGCATAGCTGTGCCCCTGTGTGGGCCGAGCTGAGAATATGCGGGGCAGTGTGGGGCCTGCACCACCGTCTGCAACTCCCTCCCCCTGCGTGAATAGGAAAGGCAGAAGCATTGCTTACAGACATCAGAGTGCACACACATTTTAGGGGGTAATTCTCTGTAACCAAGCAGACTCCTGACTCCTGCCAGGGGCTGGCAAACTCTTTCATAAAGGGCCAGATTGTAAATATTTTCAGCTTTTGGAAACTCTGCCCTTTGCAGGGTGAAGGCGGCCACAGACAATACGTAAGGGAATGGGACTTGGCTGTCTTCCAACACAGCTTTATTTACAAAGCCAGGCGGCCAGCCCAGGGCTAGAGTTTGCAGATCTTTGCCAGCCGCTCTATTATATCAGCACTGGCGGCGGTGGGCAGAGGCTGAGATGTCCTGCTCTGGGGGCCACAGCCTGGCCTGGGGGACGGCCTGTCCCCAGGGCCTCAGTCTTCATCCCCCCCACCCCCGGCCATCCTCACTGCCCCAGGTGTCTGCAGAGAGGACACCGGAGCCTCAGGACCCGGGACCCAAGCCACAGCGTCCCGGGGCCCTGTGGTCAACTCCCACTTCCCCACACATCGAGGCCCAGAGACTAGACAGCAAGTGCTCCCCCCTCACAGCCCACCATTGGCATTAACACCCCTCAACAGTATAAATTCTGTCAGCAGCAAACGTAAATGCTGGAGACCAAAACAGAAGTGCTCCTTAATGATGAGAACACACTATTCACGTGTGCAGTGAGGTTGGGTCTCTAGCTCGAGGGAATTTCTCAAGTCACACTTACTGCAGAGATTTTTATCATCAAAATTAACCTTGAAAAACATCGTCCAAACAGCTCCCCCAGTACAGCCTCTGCATCTCTGGAACCCTATCCTGCAGCAGCTGAGTTAGTGTTGTGGTTCACAGCACGGGTTTGGGTCCACACTCCTGACTTCACCCTCCCAGTGATCGCCCCTGTCAGCCGTGTAGACTTGGTCCAATGACTTGAGTCTGCGCTGCTCTGAAACAGGAGTGACAACAGTACTGATCTCTGGGGGTTGCCACGACGATTAAATGAGTCAGTTGTTTAAGTAGCGCTTAGTACTCTCAAACACGGTCTCTAAATGCTTGCTTTATTACTTCATAAGATGATTGGATGTTTGTGCCTTTTTGCCTTTAAGATAATTATCAAATTCTAAGGACGATTAGAGGTAGATTAGAGGAATCACTGTGCTGGCAGCATTCCGGTGTTTCTGCTTACCTACAGTCGGTTCATCTGGTTTTTATATTGCATGCTATAATCTTCACACGTCACGTGGCTTGTTGTGAGAAGGACAGGATGTGGTGGGGTCGCAGTGGCATTCTAAGTGTGGGCGGGGGCATCTAGGTCAGGGTCTGAGTCTGAATGCACAGAGGACGGGGCTCTGGGCCGGGAGGAGCTCATGTCTCCACGTCCAGGGCCCACGTGACAGCTGCCAGGGAGTGGGTGTCTGACCGTCCACGGCCCTGGAGGGGTTTGGCTGGTTGCCGCCAGGCCACCTGCACCCAGAGGGTCCTTTGAGTCTCGCTGTTTGCCTGGCCCTGTGATGATCAGGGCTGTTCAGTTTTTTCTGATGCTCTTGCCAGGTATGCACCTGGACAGCCGTTTCCCTCAGATGGAGCTGCTACTCGCCGCTCCCACGCCCCCTGTGAAGAAGGAAACTGCAGCCCGGGAGCGGGTGTGGGGCTCTTCTAAGGCCGTGCAGTTGATAGACTCACAAGTGTTGGCGGAGGATGAGTCGGGGGGCAACTGGGTTTACCGCCTGTGCTTAGTCTTTGCGGAGTGATGCCAACCCGTGAATGCAGAGCGTCGGTAGAAAGTCACCACTTTGCAGCCCTCAGTGCAGTGATTGATTCGGGCAGAAGGACCATCAGTGGGTGTTAGGGAGCTGGATGCTCACTGTCCCCTGCAGAGTGCTTATTACTAAGTGAGAAAGGTACCTGCTAATGGGGACATCTGCCGGGCACCACACCAGCCAATTGGCCACATGCAACGTGATCGCATCATAGCTCACTGCAGCCCCGAAATCCTGGGCTCAAGCGATCCTCCTGCCTCAGCCTCCTAAGTAGCTGGGACAGGTGTGCGCCACCAGGCCTGGCTAATTTTTTCTATTTTTGGTAGAGACAGGCTCTCACTCTTGCTCAGGCTGGTCTTCTCAGGCTGGTCTTGAACTCCTGGGCTCCAGTGATCCTCCTACCTACAGGTGTGAGCCACCATGCCCAGCCTAAAAGCCCTCCTTGTGTAATTGAAAGCAGAGATGACCAGCAGAGTGGACATGGCCCAAATGTGCTGAGATGTGTGCAGGCTGCAGAGCCTGACTACCCCTTAGGTCCCTGTGGGGCCAGATGGGTGATTTGGGGAAGTTTAATAAAGAGGCTGTTTACAGAAATGTGATCGGGGTGTGGGAGGACTCTAGGGGCTGTATGGTTGGGGGCTGCTGGCAGGGGCGCCGGACCTGGGACGGAGGTGGAGGGTTTTCTTAAGATGTGGATCTAGGTCCTCATTGCCTGCCTATGAGTAGGTTCATTCATTCACCACGTTTGTTGAGCACCTACTATGTGCCAGGCCTGGTCCCAGGAGCTGGGGTGAGCAGTGAACAAAACGGGCAGAAATCTGAGCCACAGTGGAGCTTATCCAGTGGAGAGGTGACCACCAACAGGACACATCATTGGCAAAAGCACATATCGGGAAAGTCAGAATGACAATTCCACTGTATTTCTAGAGCCTTATGCTCACGGTTGTGATTTTATATTGCTGGCTAATATTATAGTCCTAATGTTTGCTAGAAACATTGTTTCTGATTTGTTTGGTGGAATCACATATACAATGAGTTCACAGAGTTCTGCAGAGACAAGACAGGAAGCGTTTTTACACTGAACAGGTGTGAGAACCGGCTCTTGGATAAGCTTCAGAGTCATCTCTGCTCCCTAGGACCACAAGCAGGGAGGCCGCACCTGGACAGCGTGTCCTCCTGCTGAGTGAGCTGGGCTCAGTGTCGCTGGACCACAGCATTGCGTCCTTGGAACATCAGGCTGGTCCCCACCTTCCCCTGTGGTGGTTGGAGCCCCGGTGTCCTCAATGGCAAACGCTCTCAGAGGGAAAATATTGCTGTTTTGGGGAAAAAGTCTGAGGTGTTACAAGGGTCGGAGGCTCTGCAAAGGGACACAGGACATGACAGATACCCTGGACCTCTGTGGGATAGAAATTCATGGGGTTGGGGAGCTCATTGGAAAGGAATATCCACGAGGCTCTGCAGAGGGGCCACAGTGCAGAGATGGTAGAGAAACACCGACCCAGAGTGTTGCTTTCTTTTCAGTTTTTTCCAAGCTTGTGTTTTGTTCCGTGTGTGCCACCCACATATTGGATCTGTGACGTTTTCACGTAGACGTGTGGTCAGATAGTTGGATCTATCGTTACTCGCAGGCCTGAGGGTTGATGCCTCTGCTGTGCTCTAGCCTGTGTGCTGTGATGTTCCATAGAAACAGCTTCTTCAGGAACAGGCAGGGCATTAATTCTTTATGGCGTCATCCTTGTAAACATTTCACGTGCACAATTCCAGGAATGACTCTGCTGCTCCTTGGAGCCAACTCTCTTTCAGGGACGTGTGCGAGGAGATTGTGCAGAGGCTGGGGGCGGGGTGCTGCGTGGGCCCCACAGGTCCCCTCCCAGGCAGGGGCACTGAATGTGGTGCTGGAATCTAGTTGTTAGGGAAAACCAGTAGGGGGAGGGAAAAGACGGTGCCCCCAGCACCCAGGACCCTGCCAGACGTTCTGAAGACGGTTCTGGGGGCACAGAATCTGCCGCCGGC
Organism: Daubentonia madagascariensis; assembly: GCA_023783475.1. NCBI lineage: Eukaryota > Metazoa > Chordata > Mammalia > Primates > Daubentoniidae > Daubentonia > Daubentonia madagascariensis. Next base: position 23,078,564 of record JAKFHU010001262.1, read on the forward strand.
ACTTTGCGTAGCCAGCGTGGCATGGGAGGCATGTGGGGTCCAGGTGAGGCAGACACCAGCAGATGGCCAGGTGACTGCGTGGGGCCAGTGATGCTGCATCTCAGGCACCCTGGTGTGGCCGCCCAGAGTTCATATCCACGCTGTAGATGTTGGTGCTTATCTACTGCACACCAGGCAGGGCAGGGCGCAGATCAGGCAAATGGGCCCAGGGCACAAAACTAAAAGAGATGCTGACCCTCAGGGGCATTCAAGTGCTGCATGTGCCAGACTCTGGACGTGAGCACCTTCTTAAATCCTGCACCCCAGATGCCTTGCTTTACCTACTCTTGGCCCTGAATGTCTTCAACCTCGTAACTCCATGAGAAAAATACCTTAGAGATCAGTTAGGCTTCTTTTGATTGGGTTGTAAGTGACAGAAAACCCATCTTACACAGTTTTAAGCAAAAGGGGAATTTATTGGATCACATAAACTGAAAGTTCCACAGGCATCTGGCTTCAGGAGCAGCGTGATCCAGCATCCAGTTGATGTCACTGGGCTGCATCTCTCCACAGTTCCTCAGGGTGGGCTCCCTGCTCAGTCTCCCCCCTCAGATTGGAAGCTGCTCCCAGGGCCTCATCCTTCAGGGTTGATAGCTAGGAGAGAGAAGCGAGAACTCTGACCTAGGATTCTCCACCCTACTCTGGTTGTGTCTCTTTGGATGTCACTGGATGGTGGGCTCATTCCCCAACGGTCACCATGGCCTGTGGAATGTGGTGCATTGACTGATTCAGACCTGAGCCAAGATAGCCCAGGCAGGGTGGGTGCTGATAGAGTCACCTCCAGAGTGTGTGGGCTGAGTGGGGAGGGAAACCGAGGTGCCTTTATCAGGAGAAGAGTGAATAGATGCTGCGGTCAGGACAACAGATGTCCACCACACCCTCATTTATCACCCCATTTCACAACCAGGGAAATTAAATTCAGACAGAGGGAGCTCCTTGCCCCAGGTCACACAGCTGATTAAGTGGAATCGCTGAGGTGCACACCCCGGTGTGCTGACTATTTCTGTTCTCCCACACTCTCTGGGCCAACTCACTCTTCTTATAAACTCTCTGAGGTCCAGGGCCCTGTCTCTTGGTGCTGGCATCAGACCTCCAGACAGCAGGTACTGATGGGTGGAATTCAAACCACAGAACCACAATACCGAATCACGGAATCCATCCACAGGTGCCGGCGTCTGTCTTGAACAGAACAGCAGGTGCTGACCAATAGCAATCAAAGTTCCAACCAAAAAAGCTTTTGGTCTCAAACGTTTCAGGTTTAACATTAAATTCTAAACCCAAGTCCCAGCTGTGTGCCCTTCCCCTTTATTTTTCATTTTGTGATGATTTTCCATTTTTCCCCAAGGATCGCAGAGGCCGCGAGTTACAAAGGCTGCTTGCTGTCTGCCGCCAGCGCCCTGATCTCCCTGGAGGTCTCCCCACCACCGACCCTCTCCCAGAACCTGTCGGGGTCTCCCCTTGTCACCGTCCAGCTCAGGCACAAGCTGGTGAGTTTCAGCAGATTCTCTCTCCTTGCTGTCCTTCGATCTGGTCTTTCTCTAACAAATACTTGGTTGTCTGTGTGATGTATGAAGACTCTTGGGTGGTGTTGGCACTGGCCAAAGTTGGTATTTTCCTCTCCCCAGAGTTCTTTTCCCGTGGCTTTGCTTCTGAACCACAGTGGGAAGCCTCTCGGGTGGCGCTCAGGGCTGGTCACTCGGTGTTGGTGTTCGGCGAAAAGGCCTTTGAGGTCAGAGCGAGCTTCCTGGATGCGTGTGCAGCAGCCACGGACCATCTGATTTATAGCAAGTGTCCCTTCTGGACAAGGGGGATGGATTGGCTGCCTCTCAGTTACCTTGTGTAATAGCCATTAGCAAGATGAAGAACTCTGTTCTGTCTGAGAGAAACACACTGTGCAGCTTAGGAGAAACCATTTTTATGCTTCAAGTTTCGAGTGATGAGCTGTTTGTCCTGATGTGTCACAACTGTGTCCTCTCCGCATGCCATTTGTCTTTGCCGGTGGGTAAGACTGACCGTGGCATCGGGGTGCAGGTATGTGGCTGCCCTTTAGAAACACACGTGCAGCTTCTCTAGGCCAGGTTCATGGCGTGAAATACCGTGTTGATGCAACACTGAAAAGTTGGGATTTTTCAAGGAATTTATCAGAGAGCTCAGAGTGTTTTGATCTTAATCTTAATTCTGTCTGGTGACAGAATCTTCCACATCACTCCATCCGTCCTGTTCCGCTCCATGCCACCACGTTCACTGCAGGCCTGACACATGCCCCACACGGGTGGGCACCAAGTTTCCTTCAGGTGTGATCATATTTTCATCCCCCCAGAGGGGCCCACATGCCCAGCTGCAGAGTGAACTGGGCAAGTCCAGAGACGGGCCAGCTCCCACCCTCAGCCTCTGCCTCAACCTCACAGCGCTCCAGCCTCTTTGTTCCCATGGAGACACCTCCCCTGTCCCTGTGCTTCTTGGCCGTGATTGTTTCTTGTCCTTCCCCAAGCTCCTCGGTGCCGCTTTCACCCTTTCCATGGCATCCAGGACACACACAGCCCCTGTCCCGGGTGTGGCCTCTGTCCCTGGCGCCCGTCTCAGCAGTGTCTCCTCTGTGAGCTCCCCTGGGCTCAGGTCCTCCTTAGCTCTTTTAAACATGTGCTTTTCTTGGTTCAGAGAAGTGCCACAGTTTCAGTGATCACGCCACACAGACATCCCTGATGACACAGCCTCCTCCTCCTCTAAGCCCTGCCTGACCTGGACGGAAAGGAACTCTCCTCCCTCTGCACCATCTTTGTGCTTTATTAGTACCAAGTCCCAGCACTATATGCTGTAATTATTTATGCACATCAACAATCTCCTAAGCTAGCCTGCGGGTTTCTGGAGATTCTAGTTTGGAATCACTTGTTTCTCCGCACAGTGCCTTGCGTCGAGCTTGGCACAGAGTGAGGCTCAGGAGGCATTTGCTGACTGCGCGCTGCATGGGAAGTCAGCAGGTGCCGGGCAAGGCCCTCGTCTTAGGTGTTGTTGTGTCTGTGTCTTCCTTCTTTACGTGGAGAGAACCCTCATCCTGGCACAGGCTCTCCCCCTGCCCTGGTGGTGATGCTGCTAACTCAGCAAGGGTGAGCTCCATGGGCTCAGCCTGCCGGTGGAGAATTTGGTCATGACATGCAGGAGAGACATTCTTAGTGCTTCTGGCTTTGAGGATATTATCATGCTGCCTTGAGACATTTCAAGCCTGTAATCAAGAGTATATGAAAGTAGGGAAGGATTGTTTTGAAAGACTCTGGGACCTCTGTGTGTTCTGAAGGTGAAGTTGCCCTTGTGATAGGGGAGCCTGGGAATCCCAGCAGGCAGCCTGGGGCAGGGTGGAGAATAGGAGTCATGGTCAGTCCTGGAAGATGAGCCAGGGCCCTGCGGGGAGGGGGCTGCTGTCCTGTCTGGTCCAGGGGAGCCCGTTGGGCTGAGACCTTCCACAGCTCAGACCCTGCTGTTGGGCAGGAGGGGGCTGGTCAAAGGCCTTTCTAGTGGGTCAGTCAAGGGGCTGGACACGGATGGTGGACACGCATGGCGGACACACACCACCCTGGGCATGTCACTGCATTACAACTCGTCCTGTCTCCTGCTCCCTCTGGCACGTGCCAGAGTTTTCTGACAAAGAGTGATCAGAAATTGCAGTGTTCTGTCAGTTAAAAGTGCTCCCTGTATTTAATCAGAATCTTAATTTTTAAATCAAGATTGAAATGTCACCTTTCCCAGATCAATGAAGATGAAGCCTTTTTCCTCAGAAGGAAGTGAGGCCTCAGAGAAGTAGATACTTTGGATATTTTGAGGATTAGAAAACCAAAAATAAGTATCGCAGAGAGCGATACTGACACTAAGTGGTATCAGTTTTGATTGCTGTTGTCAAAAATTCACTCATGAAACAGCCTCGGCTCCACCTGAACATCAATCCGAAGACAGGCCATCAGCCAGGGCTGTCACCAAGTTTCGAAGGGATCGGGTCTGATGAGGGTGCTGAGCAGATGTTCCAGCAGCAGGACTCTGAGGGCTGGCGGGAGTGGGCTGTGCCCTCCTGCGTGTCCAGACATCATCCCCGGGCAGGACCAGGGCCATGTGGGTGCAGCCTACACCCCGAGATGGGCCGTGGTTGGAGCATAGATTGTGACGTGTGTGCTGCTGTCAGGAGCCCAGCTGTCTGGCAGAGACGCAGCGATGGCCGGGAGGCCTGTGACCACCCGTGTGCCTCTCATGGTCAGTCCGTGGGCACTGGTGGCCGCCAATGTAGGAGGAGCCAGGCGGGGCCTGCTGCTGGCCGCTGGAACCATGAGTTCAGGGAATTCAGTGCAGGAACAGAAACCACCCCTGGCCAGCTGCAACACGGAGAGAATTTTCTGGAAGGATACCTCGTGGCTCCCAGGGCGGGAGGGGAGTCCAGGGAACTCTGCCCTGAGGTAGGGAGGCTGGGCAGCGAGGGGGCTCAGGCAGCTGGCTCTGTCAGGGCACTGCTGCTGAGGGGAGCACATACTGCTTCTGTGCTGAGCCCCATCCCCTTCTCCCAAGGAGCCCCAGCAGGAGGGGTGAGAGGGAGTCATGACCGCCAGGTCGTGTGCCCACCCTGGGCCAGAGGAGGGCAGGAGATCACACACAGTGGGCACAGGTAGCATAGTGCTAACGCTCTGAAAACTCCAGCCGCGTGTACCCTGACAAGTGCGCGTCTGAATGGTTTGATGAGGTTCCCCGAGCTGTGGATCCCAGTCCCGGGGCAGTGGCCAAGCCTGCGCCTGGACATTGAGCTGAGACCCCTGACCTCCACGGAAGCCCTCAGGACTGGGCACCTTCTCTAGCTAGGCAGGTCTCCTGGACCAAGCCCAGGGTGACTGCATGAGAGTGACCAGCCAGGACCCTGGTGCCTCTGGTCCTGTGTTCTGGAAGGCACTGTTAGGCCTTCCTGGGGTATTGCCATAACCTGTGATTTTTGAAGAGCAGCCCTAAATCTGGACTTTAAATTATATCTCTGGATTTGTCTTGTTGGCAGCTAACTCAAATTTGTTTCCAGGGTTGTCAAACAAAACACATCCGTGGGTTGAATTTGGCCAGTAGGTTAACAGTTTACAACCTCAATGTTTTAAGCTTTTTATTCTGAAATGATTTTAAATTTAGAGAAAAATCACAAAAATAGTATGGAGTTCCCATATACCATCTACCCATCTTCCCTAATGGTAGTGTTTTAAAGTAAATTATCAAAACCAGGAAATTGACATTGTTATTAACTAATCTCTAGGCATTTTTGAATTGTGTCAGTCCTCCTACTTGTGGCTTTTTCCTGCTCTGGGCGAGCATCTCGGCTTGCACCGGGCACGCGGCTGTCACGTCTCCTGGGCGACTCCAGCCCATGACAGTTCTTCAGCTCCTCTTTGTCTTCCACAACCTTGACACTTTTGGGGAGTGCAGGCCTGTCATTTTGTAGCACACCCCTCCATTTGGGATTGTCTGATGTTTTCTCCTGGCTGGGTTGAGGGTACGCATCTTTGACAGGAACGCCACAGAGGTGAGATTGTGCCTTTCCGATCACACTGTCAGGCCGCTTTGGCCTGCTTGCAGGCTGCCACAGCAACAGGAATTTATTTTCCCACAGTTTTGGGGGCCAGAAATCCAAGATCCCGGCATCAGCAGGGTTGGATTCTCCCAAGGCCTCTCCCCTTGGCTTGTAGACGCTGTTCCCTCCCTGTGGCCTCACAGGGGTGTCCCTCTGTGCACATCGGTCTCTAATCTCCTCCTCTGGATGGGGACACTGTCAGACTGGATTAGGGCACACCCCAAGGACTTCATCCTGACCTAGTCACCCCTCCAAAGACCCTACCTCCAAATACAGCAGCGTTCTGAGGTCCTGGGTGTTAGGGCTTGGACAGATGACTTTTGGGGACATGGTTCGGCCCACGGCATGGGCAGCACAGGTGTGGGTGTTTATCGTTTCTGGAGACGCTCGAGCAGGTCACCTGGTTGAGTGGGATCTGCTGGGTCTGCCCACCGTAAAGTTATTGTTTTTCCCTTTGCCAACAACAAGTATCTCGGCAGTGGGGGAGACGCCGTGAAATGACACGTGTGTCCTCCATCTCGTCTTTCTGCACTGATGCCAGCAGTTGTCGACAGTTCTAGCCTGCAGCTGTGAAAACTATTACCATAGTGCTTGCCTGATGGTAATTTTCTGTCTCCATCATTCCTTCTGCATCCAGTGGTTGCAACTCTATTATAAGGACAAACTGTTATTTATTCATTCAGGTATTGTCTTGGAGCTGTGGCTCGTGGATTTTGTTTTATCCCATAGGTCATCTTCCAGTGCTATCCTTATTTATTTCCTTGCTCACATTGTCCCTGCTGTGACCATTGGGAGCTTTGTCCAGTTGGTTCCCATGTCCTTTTGATGCCCCCTCATTTTTTGAGTCCTTCCTCGCTTTCTGACATTGATGATATCCCAGGCTCATGGACTCAGCTGTTTCACTAAGGAGCCCGGGTTCATTTATTGGAGAATGGTGTTTAGAAACCAGGATCCAGGGACTGGCTGTGCTCATTTCTGTCGGAGTGTCACTGCCTTTCCACCCTCTCAGTGGACAGACCTAGGGAGTGCATGCATATGTATGCATGCTCACAGCAGCATACACACACATCTGTATTTATCTGTATCTATCCATGTGCATGCATGCGTATATGTGTTAAAATATGTAATTTCAGACTGGGCGTGGTGGCTCATGCCTGTAAGGTGTGAATGGGAGGATCGCTTGAGGCCAGGAGTTCAAGACCAGCCGGAGCACTGTAGCAAGACCCCATCTCTACAAAAAAATCAAAAAATCAGCTGGGCGTGGTGGTAGTGCCTGTAGTCCCAGCTACTGGGGAGGCTGAGGCAGGAAAATCGCTTGCACCTGGGAGTTGGAGTCTGCAGTGAGCTGTGTTGACACCACTGCACTCTACCCAGGTGACAGAGTGAGACTCTGTCACAAACAAACAAACAAACAAGCAAACATGATTTCACTCTGCTGTTTCTGGTCTAAGACCACAGGTTGCATTTTAGCCTTTCTTCATATGTCCTTCTTTCTCCGAAAGTTAGAAACCTGTCTCTCATTATTCTCACTGTTTTTCCTTATTTGTTTAAGGGCAGTGCACACATGACGTCGTTTCACAACTGCTGACCCGTTCCCCTGTGGGAAATAGATCTACTGACTAGAGCACAGCATTTGTGCATATTCTCTTTGTTTTTACACTATACAGTTAAAATAGCATTTCCCAAAGTTACGTAGCTTGTTTCTTTTCTCCCCCACTCCTTTCCCTGTGGTTCTGCTGTTCATTTGCGACGGAGTCGGAGTCATCTGTTGTTGTTTGTATTCCGCTGTGGGTCCTCCATGCTGGTTGCTTTTAATTATTGATTTATTTGAGGTGAGAGACATTACCATGGTTCCAAAGTCAATCTACACTAAATGTGCGCTCACCCTGCACTGTCTCCTTCCCCTCCCTGCTCCGCCTACTTCCCTAGGTCAGCGGGACCATTCGTTTATGGCTGATTTTCACTTTGTTTCCTGTGTGCCAAAAGAACAGGTACACGTGCATGTGTGCGTGCCCCCTTCTTCCTTCCGTGCGGGGTGGTGTACCGTAGATACTCTTCTGTACTTGACAGCATACCCTGGAAATCACTCTAAACCAGCCCATAGGTCATCTTCATTCTGTGTGGCTGTTGGTGTTACAGCGTGTGGGCTTATTCAGCCATCACATGGTTTATTCCAGTTCTCTCCTACTTATGGGCACACAGGTTGTTCCCCGTATTTGGTCATTATAAACGATTTGTTGCAGTGAATAATCTTGTGCGTCTGCACGTTCCCACTGTGGGAGGCATGGCCTCTGTTCTGGGAGCCTGGGAAGTCTGTATCTACTTGCAGATGGGCCCCTCCCAGGCCGCCTTCTTCCTCCCCTTATTTTGAGCCTCCAGGAGTGTTGAGGGGCAATGGAGTGACATACCAGAGAGGAGATCATCAGCCTCTACTGATGAGATAACTGGGAACGAATGCTCCTAGCTGGGTACCTTGCACTGCACCCCTCCTGTGATCCTTGTGTGTGCATTTAACTCAAGATACAGCATCGTGCGCTGTCAGCACAGGTTAAGACAGAATGGGTCTTGAAGACTAAAGATCTCTCCAGGCCTGTCATCTGGGTGATCTCAGTAGCGATTATGGGGAGCGGCACAGGCTAGAATTAACCACCCCCGGGCAACAGTGCCTTCCTGCCCACCGCAGAGCCTGGGAAGGAGTCAGTGCAGGGAACAGGTGCAGTGGCTCTGCTGATCGGGCCCCTGATGTTCTCTGTGGCATCAGGGACAGAGGCCAGTAAGGAGGGCTGGGGCCTCGTACTGGTTCCTGGCTGTGAGTGCATTAGTGCGCTGGGTCCTGGCAGAAGGGAGGTCAAGGGTGGTTTCTAGTGGTGCCAAAGCCACCAGAGCTCAAGTGTGGCTGGCACTATAGCCAACCAAGTGTAGTGTTGCTGTGCATTTTGGAAATGTATAGTTATGTACCGTGTAGCAGCATTTTGGTCAGTGATGAACCATATGTACGATGGTGGTCCCATGCGATTATAACACTGTATTTTAACTGCATCTTGTCCACGTTTAGATGTTTGGACACACAAATATTTACCATCGTGTTACAGTTGCCTGCAGTATTCAGGGCAGGCACCTGCTGTGTAGGTGTGCAGCCTAGGAGCAACAGGCTACACCACACAGCCTGGGTGTGCAGTGGGCTGGGCCAGCTAGGTGTGTGTAACTGCACGCATGATGGTTGCACGCGACAAAATCACATAATGACACATTCCTAAGAACCTATCGTTAAGCAATGTGTGCCTGTATATATATTTTTTTAAGGACTCCATGGCCGTGTATATATATTTCTTAGCCTTCCAGACACGGGAAGCTAAGAAGAGAGTGATCCAGAAGGCCTCTCTGTTTGAGAAGGCTCAGGCAGTCTCTCGGCCATTTCTCACAGGTGTGAGACTTGCCATAGGCAGAGGTTGGTATGAGTACCCGGGGGAGTCAGTCTCTGCAGACGCTTAGCTTCCCGCTGTGGGGAGAAATACAGGCTCTGCCGTGATGCTATTGATGGAAGTTGTCCAGAAGGCAGCATTTTTGTCTTCTGTGAAGTCAGAAGGATGCCAGTTTGAAAACCAGAGAAAAAGAAAGGGTGGATTAAAATGCAGTCCCCGTTTTAATGGTTGGTTACTGTAGTTATTTTTAAAAAAGAAAGTGTTTGAATAGGAAATCTTGTCTTGAAGAGAGGCGGAGGGAATTTTTATCATACCAGAAGAGGATGCTAATTAAAGCTTGTCTTAGCCAAGCAATCTCTAGGGTTTTTGGGGTTTTTCTTTTGAAGGTTGCTTTGTGTTTCCGAGGACATTTGGGAGGCATGCTTTTTAGAGTTAAAATGACTTTGTCTGTTGGGAACATTTTCTGTGGCGGTGCTTACTGATGGGCCTGTGAGGAGGGAGCTGGATTGTGCTTGTCCCCCACATCTTTGTAGGGGAAGCATGGCGTGGAGGTTGCAGGAATTTTCTTCCAGCAAGGTCTCAAGGCCCGAGGCTGGGTGCCTTCTTTTCCTGGCGCAGAGTGGGGTGTGGTCTCCCCAGGTCTCGAGGGATAGGGTTGCAGGGGGCTCCTTAGTGGGCGCCCAGTTAACCCTAGGGGTGGGGAGAGAGCACTCGTCATCCCCGCCCCGCCCCGTCAGAGCGCGCCAAACCCTCCAGGGGCCCTAGGACAGGGCCCCCATTTCCGGGTGTGTGGGTCCTGTCCATTAATCTGGACCTTCAGGCCACAGGGAGCAAATCGGAGTGGGAAGGTGACGGGCCCAGTCTGTGTCCTGACCCAGCTCTGGAGCTTGCACTCTGCAGACAGAGAGTCACACACAGGCCCGGTGCAGCCGCGGGCTGGGGGCTGCAGGGGTGTCCCCACACAGCTTGTCTCTGGCCCGGTCCCTGCTCCCCACCCCTCCTGACTCCACCCCACCGAGGGTGGCTGGTCTTATTACGCTCCCCCCGAAGCATGACAGAATTCCTCCTCCTCCCAAAGTGCTTATTTTAATGTCTTGGGGGTCCTTTGTCACTGAAGTCAGCAAACCAGTAACTGCAAACTCTATAGCAATCCTCACCGCTGTGTAATGGTCTCCTTTGTCATTCTTCTGTGGTTATACGTCTGGTCTGCTTCGGGTTTGCGTCTCTCGTGCAGCCCTGTAACCAACCCTCTGTGTTCTTGCTCCCTTATCTCTTTAGGATGACTTCTTAGATGTAGAATTGCTCAGTTAAATGTCCACACAGTTTTCTCCCATTTTAAAATTTATTTTGGATGTTTAAGCCAGATCTGTATTTGCTTACGGAGGGAGTGAGTAGAATTGTAGACTCATAGACTCAAAAGTTAGAGGTCGGAGTTCAGATTATTCAGCCCAAACTTCTCATCTTCCCCTTGCCATGTTTTAAAAGTATGTTTTATTGGAATATGACATACTTACAGAAAAGCACCCACATAAGTGTACAGAGCAACAGTTTTCACAGAGTGAACACACCCACGAAATCATCCCTCAGATCAAGAGACAGAACGTGGCCAGCCTCCCCGAATACCCGTTCCAGACACTGCCCCATCTGTCAGTTTTGGGCTGTTATAAATAGTGCTGCTATAACATTCTAGTAGGTACATATATTTTGGTGGATGTATGGATGCCTTTCCTTTTGGTATATGCCTAGGAGTGGATGGATGTGTCGTGGGGTACGCATATGCTCAACACTGGTAGATTTGTGCCAAACAGCGTATCCAAAGGGAGCACCTGTTTATACTCCCATGATCAGAGTGTAAGAACCCAGCTGCTGGCGAGGGGCACTGCCTGTCTTCTCCAGGTTAGCCGTGCTGGTGGCTGATGTGTCTCATTTTCTTGTTTGTTTGCTTTTCCCTGATGGCATCAATGATCTTTTTATATAGTTTGTTGGACGTTATGATATCCTTTCAAAAAGAAAAACCTACTCCATTCAAATTTTCTGCCTGTTTTTCTATTGGGTTGTCTGCTTCTGTCCTTACTGATTTTTTAGGAGTTCTTTGTATATTTTGAAAGAGTCATTTGTTGGATATATGTGTCACAAATATCTTCTTCAACTGGGTCTTGCCTTTTCCTCTGATGGTGTCTACTGGTGAATAGTAGTTTTAAGTTTAAATGCGATTTATCAGGCTCTCCTTTTGTGCCGTGTGCTTTTGTGTCCTGGGCAGGGAACCCCGCCTAAGCCAGGTCACGAGGGCAGCCTCCTGTGCTACCTGCACCATTTGTTCTTTCCTCGTCGCGTGGGGACCTGTGGTCCTTCTCTAATTGCCTCTGTGTGTGCTTCAAGGTGGGTCCCCATGCAGGTCTCTAAGGGACCTGGCCCCTGTGCTGAAGAGAGAAGCCTTCCCCCGTGCACTGCGGTGCGCCTTTGCCACACATCACGTGCCATCGCCGTGCGGTTCTGTTTCTGGGCTCTGCTCTGTCCTTATCTTGCTTGTGTGCCAGCTGCCGTGGCTCTAGACTGAGGCCTGAGATCTGCTCGTGCAAACCCCCCCCCCCCCACTTTCTTACTCCAGGTTGCCTCGGCTACTTTTGTGGGACACACATTTTAAAACTGGATGCGTGTGGGAAACTGCCCTCCAGAAAGGTGGTCGCAATGTATTCTGTCACCAGGGGGCTGGGCAGCGCCTGTCTTCCCACATTACTGCAGACTCCGACAGGCGAAAAGTCACATCTGGTTGTTATTTCTATTTGCATGCCTTTGGTTATGGGTGAGGCCGGACGTCTCTTCCTACATGAATTGGCCACCTGCATTTTTTCCCTTTTATGCTGCTCACTCTTTTCTTTCCTGAACTTTTCAATGGGGTGTTTGTTCCCTTGTTGACATCTAAGCGCTCTCTATGTATTGCAGATATTAACTCATCCATTGCCTGTTGTTGCAAACTACTGCCCTTATTTTTTATTTTGACTATTTTTGCCACGTGCAGATTAACAACTTAACCTGCAAGGAGACTGACTTCTGACCTTTTCTGGCTTCTAGAGACACTTGCACCCCTTAGTTACCCTTCTGTCTTCAGAGCCAGCAGTCGGGCGTCTGCAAATCTGCCCACATCCCCCCTCCCATCCCCCCACCTCCTCCTCCTGCCCCCCACCTCCCGCTTGTCCACTCCACCTCCGGTCCTCACTCCCCGCCTCCCCCACCGGACCCTGTGATTGTGTTGGGTCCACACGGATAATCCTGGATCATCTCCCTGTGCCAACATATTTAATTTAATCACACCAGAAAAGTCCCTTTTGCCTGTGAAGTGACACTCGCGGGCTGTGGGGATCAGGTTTGGCCGAGGGTGGGCACCACATCCGTGCGCCACAGAGGGCCAGTTAGGGATCAGCAGGAAGACCCCCTCCAGACCACGGAGCCGCAGTTCTCAGGTAATGGCCCGACCCTGAGCTTGAGTAGCCACCCTGGGGTGAGCAGGCTCTTCCTCCTTGGTCGCCCCTCAGTGAATGAGACTTCCTGTATCCAGACTGCTGGATGTGGGGTCGGGTGAGTGGGTGGCAGGCATCACTCCTCCTCCCGCAGGGCAGGGTCTCTGTGGACCCCATTCGGCTGCACATCAGGGCAGATGTGGGGTGTCAGCCACATCCCCGGGAACCGCCGTCTGCCGCTTCTGCGGAACAGCAAACTCCTTTTCCTGGTGGCCTTGTGCATCTGCAGCTCGGAGGCCGTATAATTTGGCATGTAACACCTGCGGCGTGTCACAGTTACACTGAAAAGGCACAGAAGAGACCCATAATTTACTACTTGTCTAAAAGCTCATCACTTTAAATGAGCTGGAGTTTGCAGAGCAAGGACAGCTATTGTGTGAGGATAAATGTGAGTGCTTGTCCTGCAGCCTGTGCTATTCCGGGGTGACCCTGGACAGCAGTCGCCTCTCGTGATCCACAGTGTGTCTGGACCGTGCTGCCCTCCTCCGGTGACCCATCCCAGAGGACGACTGCGCGGCGCTTATTCCCACAGCCACTCTCCTCGCTAGGGCACAGGAGTCCGGGAGTGCCCCCATCCGATAGCTCCCCTCTGGGGCCCAACCCTGAGCCCCGAGCTTCCCTGTGGAGCCCCCCACACCCCCTGCACAGTGTTGTGGGGCAAGGCCGCCGACAGTCACGTCAGCTGAGTCTAAGGAGGGCTCAGGCTACAGGTTGTTGCCCCAGCTTGGCCGAAACTCTGGACGTGTTCTTACTCCCTTTAGGCCTGGCTTAATTTCCCAGGGTCTGAGCCCGTGGGTCCTGGTGGATTGATGGAGACAGTGGGGCCTGACCATTCCCACAACCTCAGACATAAATACAGTCATGTCGTACATGCGATCCTGTCAATTAATCACCCCCCACCCTAGCGCTCAGAGCCACTCTCCTGTTTCTCTGGTGTTCTCCTAGGGCTTAGTATTTGCACCGCTGGCCCTCCCTCCACTGTTCCTCAGGCCCTTGTCTTAAACCGGGTTGTTGGCCTGACACTTTCTCCAGGCAGGGGACTTCAGGGGCCCCGTTTCTTTCTCTGCCATTGGGCTTCACTGGGTCCCCCAGCGTCACCTCCACAGAGATCCACGACTCTGATTCTCAAGGTGCCAACATCCAGTCTCCCGGAAACTTCAGCTCCACGTACCAAACAGCAGGGCAGCTTTGCTGACACCTGGAAACCCCAGAAGGTCATCACCCCTGTTGTCCCTGTGTGAAATCAGGGGGGCCATCGGGGCCTCTTCCGTGAACTGCTACTTGGGCAGATGACCCGGGGCTGACTTCTCTCCTGCTGCAGATACTACATGTGGCCCCTGGGGTTCCTGCTCCCACAGATGGTAGGGGTGATGTTTATTTCCAAATGCAGCCCTTAGCCCTTAGACACGGCGGATGCTCCCTGTGGAGGGTCAGGTCCTGGCGCCTAACCTCTTACCTGCGGGGACAGACTCTCTGAGCCCCACTGCACCCCTTGTCCCTGGACACCGCAGCCAACCTTCCCTCTCCACCCGCGCGGCACTGGTGGAACTCACAAAATAGCTCTCTTCAAAGAAAATCTCATAAACCCACACCTTACTGTTTAACCTGAGCCCCTTTTAGATCCTCCCTGTGTGTGGGCCATCTCATGGGTTCTGACACCAACTTGGAAAATTCGGCGGAGTGTCAGTCTTCATGACTCTCTCTGGGACACTGAAATACATCTGACGGCTCAGCTGAAGCTTCCCACCGTCACTCTGCTGCCTTTTTATGAGGGACTGCAGCCAAGGGCTTGTTGCTTCAGAAGCGCCCTTTGTGTCCTCGTTTTAGGGCTGTGCAGGCTCTGTGCACAAGTCTTTCAGCCACTCCTTGGGGACAGCCTCAAGCAGAGTGTGACTTTGCGGCCAGAGGCGATCACTGGCCGGGCTATCTTCAGGGGCCTGTCTGCCCCCTTCTCCAGGCCCCGAGGCGGTTACTGTGTTTATTAGAGAAACAGCAAGACTGTCAGAGCCGCTTAGTTTGCTAGCAATTCATCTGCCTGGTCATTCTCCTCCCCCATAAATAAAACGTCCTTAACCCCGGGCCCCAAGGCTCTGTGTGAGTGTGTGGTTTGTGCAGGGCATGCGACTGGTGTACCTGCAATTGTCACCCTCAGCCATGGGGAAGCAGCCCCGCCGCCCTCACACCTTCCATTTTGTGTGGGTGGGGCTGTTGGGGGGATGCCTGTTGCCAAGTCCAGAGGGGATGGGCTACTGTTTTTGCACGGCAGGGGCTGGGGACAGGTGGAAAAGGTTTGAGGACGCAGAGGCCTTGGCTGACTCCGTGTCGGTTGGTGATGAAGACACTCATTCATTCATCCGAGAAACAGCAAGTTAGCGCCATTGTCAGGGGCTCTGGGCGGTTGGGGTGAGCGAGACAGACTTGTCCACACGTGGCTTTCTGTTCCTGCTTGGGCAGTGGGCCTGCAGGATTGGGTTATTTACATCTTTTCTCTCTGGAGACGGGCTGGACTCGGGGACTTCCCGTCCTCCCCTGGGCTGGGCTCGGTGTGGTCATGGGGCACGGGGGAGGCAAATTCCCAACGGAGAAGGGAGTGTGCATCCCTTCTGCCTTACTGGAGCCTGCCGTGGAGAGGGCCGGCTGTGGGCTGGGGCGGCCCCAGGGACTCAGTCACCTAGGGCACAGGACACAGCACTTGCCCGGCCCCTGGAGAGGGTTGTGCCCAGCTCGCGTCTCAGCTCTGTTGTCCCCCCGCCCCGGGCCAGGTGGGCTCCCTGTGCCTTGTCCTGGTCACTCCACACCTGCTTGTCTTCCCCATGAGACTATTCACTCCTATATTTTGCTTGTCATGAAATGCACAGCACACGGTGCACAGTAGGGCCTTTTGACAACCAAGAAACTGGGCTTGGAAAGTGAGACAACCGGCTCCTGATCCCACAGCTGGGGAGTTGAGCCTACGGGCTGCCTGGGCTCTGAGTCAAAACGCAGACTTCAGGGGCGTCTCTGTGCTCTCTGTAGAGTCACTTCAGACGGCACCTGCATCCTCAAACCCGTCCTGTGCTTTGCGTCTCAGAAGCAAAACACGCTGAGCCTGAGACTTAGCTTTTCTGCACTTAGTCCAGGATGTGACGTTAGCAGGTGGCCCCCAAACGTGACGTTTGGCTGGTGGTTTTAAGATTTGAAAATAGAAACACTGCAATAGCCAATCACTTAAATAGTGTGATATTGTTACTATTTATTGAAGAAACCATATTTTGACAATGTTAATGGAAGTCAAAATAAAAGGAGAAAAACTGACCCATTTTCCTAGATACAGACCCATTAATGCCTTACACACAAATGCACACAAACATTTTGTATAGTGGAAATTATAATGTAGACGAAATTTTTATTCTCCCAGTTAATTGTTTTCAATATATCTATAAAAGGCAAGATGATTGCTCAGAGATTTATTCACAGCAAAATCAGTACGGAGTGGAATTATGCCACTGTTGAGGCACTCTATTCTTCTTGTTTACCTGCTTTAAAAAAGAGAAAAGCAAAGCTTATTCGGGTTTCAAAAATAAACTAACATCAGGGAAGTGTTCGCCTGCTCCTGCTGCCGTCCCCGTTCTGTCAGACTCGTAGGAACGTGTCTGGGGTGGGGAGCGCACCACGCGCGCCTGCACACGGGGCTGAGGGTCTCTTTAACTCCATCAGGTGGGGGTTGGACCCCTTTCTGCTGTGATTAAGACGTGTGGGGATCAGTCACCAAGCCCTTGTCCATGGGTTCAAATGACCCAGCAGCCTGGAGGCCCCTTGACTTCTCTTTCCTCTTAGACCAGGCAGGTCTGTGGGCACCGCACCCAGGGGGAGGGGGGCGGAGCGGGCGGCCGAGCTGTGCTGGGTCCTCTCGACCTTCCTGCCGCTGCTGGTGTCTCCTCTTCTGTTTGGCCTCTCGGAGCCAACACTCCTCCCACGAGGGCACGAGCCCCGCTTGTTCCCCTGGGACAGTCCAGCTGGGAGCATCTTTCTTCTGCTTGCGCTGGACAGCAGAGGGGCTGATACTAAAGCTTGGGGACAGATGGGGAAATGGAAACGCCCCCAGAAGTCAGCCGCCAAGCGGCCCAGGCTGTGGGGAATGCAGACACTTGTCAGCTGCTTGCGTCCCACTCCCTGGCTGGAGACAGAGGTGGCAGCAGGGCCCCCTTTCTCTAACCCCTTCCTCTAACCCCAACCCCCGGGCCTTGGACCAATACTGGTCCTGTGGCCTGTTAGGAACCAGGCGCACCACTGCCTGAACTCCCCCACCCCCGACCCCCAGTCCGTGGAAAAATTGTCTTCCATGAAACTGGTCCTTGGTGCCAAAAAGGTTGGGGATGGCTCTCTAATCTGAGACAAGAGCACAGCCAGGGTGGGGGCCCAGGGGAGGGGGCAGTGGTGGGTGGGACTGACCTTAGACCTCAGGATCAGAAGAAAACCGATATGATGGGGGACCCTCAGCCCACCCCACCCCCTGTCCTGACCTGCTGATTTTTCTAGAGAAGCTGCTTGCATGTGACATTGCCTGATTTTTAAAATATTTGCAACATGCAAAAGAGAAAACGAGCAGAACACAGGCTGACTCCTCAGGGGCAGACAGAACAGGCCTCAGGGGAGCCTTGGCCCCCATGAAGGAAGGGTGGGCAGCCCCTGGGGAGGAGGAAACCTGTCCACTTGAAGGTGAAGGTGAAGCTCGGGAGGAGGCAGGTGGAAGACGGAAGCCAGGAAACTGCCCAGGCGGTGCTGGGGCCCCGAGACGCGCACTGAGCTGGGTCCTTGGGCAGAACCAACCCTGTCGAGTCCCCAGAAGAGACCGAGGGCT
Organism: Daubentonia madagascariensis; assembly: GCA_023783475.1. Lineage (NCBI taxonomy): Eukaryota > Metazoa > Chordata > Mammalia > Primates > Daubentoniidae > Daubentonia > Daubentonia madagascariensis. The sequence continues at coordinate 23,095,964 of JAKFHU010001262.1, forward strand.
GTGCAGGGCAGGTGTGCATGGGGCCTTGCACCCGCTAGGCCGCCGCCTGCGCTCCTCCTCAGTACTCCCCGGCCCCCATCACACTGGGGTCCTCCAGCTCGGCTGGAGAGGAGGGTTTACGAGAAAATAGGTGTCCTGGTCCAGACCGCCTTCGGTCACTCTGGAAGGCTGTAAGGAGGTCACTCAGAGTTCACACTAGCTGTGCCGAGATGGAAAAAGAAAAGAAAACAAAAAACAAATGAGTCTTGTTCCCAGTGGAGATTCAGACAAGGGACAGCCCAGAACATCTGGCCCTGGGAGGCCGACTGTGTTTGCTACGGAGTCGCTCTGCTTGTCGAAGGCCTTTCTCTCCAAGCACTTTGCCCTTTGAATGCGGAGCCACCCGCCCAAACCAGCCAAACAAACTCTCAGCTGGGAGCAGTGGGGTGTCCGCTTGCAGGAGGTGGCAGGCCAGCAGCCCCGGCCTTTGCTTCTCCCCCTGGGAAAGCCGGTTTGTTCTTCCAAGGCAGAGGGTCTCAAACTGCCAGCCCAGGGGCCTGAAGAGGTTTTCCTGCTTGAAAATAATGAATTATTTGCAGATATTTTAAAATTGGGAGATTTCACATAAAAGTCTGCGTTTCTGTCTTCCAATAGATGGAGGATCTGCGAAGGGGCACGTCCCGGCCAGCTGCGCCCCGTGGCCTGCCCTCTGGGGGTCCTGGCTGCTGTGGTGACACTGTGGGCACCACCTCCCCAGCCCCCATGGGAGCCTGAGTTTGAGGCCCGTGACTCTTCACTGTGTCTCCAGCAATCTGGAAGAGAGGGTGGGATTGCATGGTGATGGGACAGGAATTTGGAGGTGTTTTATCAACAAGAAGTGAAAGCAGTACAGAGAAATGCAGTTATCACCCCCTCCCCCCTCCCCCCCTTCTTCATTTTCCTCCTTCTCCTCCTAGGTAGAAGGAGCTGACACTGGCTCATTAAAAGGAACACATTTGTGAATCATGCTTTCCATGTGTGGTTATATATTTTTAGACTGTGCATTAAAATAAATTTATATTATTGCTTAAGATAAGGACAAAGTCTTCAGTAATAATATCCATAAAAATCGTGTGTTCGGCAAACCTTTTAAAAATGCATTAAAACAAACACATAACTACTAAACGGAAAATGCTGTCATGTATTTCTCCCCCTTGTAGGGACTGAGGTCACCTTGTGAGCACCTGTGGTAGGCAGCCTGCTGCTCTCTCACAGGGACGTCTTCCTAGAGACCTGGAGATCCAGATTATTTTTTAATTGTAAACTGTTCTGATTTTAAAAATATTAGTAAGTGAATCAAAATGGCTTAGTGCTGAACAGGCCAAGCCCGGCACTTCTGTGGGCTTGTCCTGGCTCTCTCGAGGTCCTTGGTGGGCATCCTCCCGAGAGATTCCCTGGCCCAGCCAGGCTTGCGTTTGCATAGTTGCTCGGGGCTCCAGCTATCCCCCTCCCCGTCCCCCTCCCCGCCCCCCACCTGCTCCCCCTGGGCAGCCGGTGGCCCCTCAGGTTCAGGGGACCAAGAGGTGTATTGCTGCTGAGCCAGGAGGAATGTTCCAGAAATAGCCTCAGGGTGCACAGTAGATATTTGTTGAGTGAGTGAATGAAATAAACATAAGAAATAATGTGTGAGTTAAAGAAGAAAATCCAACAAACACAGATTATGACTTTGTGTCTATATGTTCTATTTGGAAAACTTTACAATTATTCACTTTCCAAACTGCAGACGTTTTGTTTTTAAAGGAAACACCCCACTGTGTGTCAGCCTTGCTGCGGGCTCACCTGTGCTGTGGCTCGTCTGTGGCTGCCCGGGGAGCCAGGAGGAGGGACGCCATCACCTCGAGGGCTCGAGGGCTCGCATGGTTTCTGCAGTACAGACCCTGGGTCGTTGCTTTTTCTTCTGAGGGTTTTGGGAGCAGCATTCACACCAGAGTTTGAAATCCATGGCTTTGGGCCAGTTTAATAATTTGATTTAGCTGGCAACAGTTAAAAATTGGATGATTTCACATAAAATCTGGACTCAGGGCCTGTTTGGGAAAATTTAGAAGGTGGGCCGAGCCGGGCACATTCCTTGGTGGTAACGATTGTCTGCAGCTGAGCATGGCTGCCCGTCAGGGGCAGGTCCCTCCCTGGCTTGTGCATCCCCCTGGGGCCCCGCCCAGCCCTGTGGGCAGGCGAGTCTCTTATACCGTTCTCAGCCAGGAGCCTCCAGATCTCAAGTGAGTTGACCCAAAGCCAAGTAAAGGGAGCAGTGAGGCCAGGAGGAGGGCAGGCCTAGTTGCGATGGGAAGGCCCCCGAGTGTCCTCTGACTCCCAGGGAGCAGCTGGAGTCAGTGCAGTATTAATTCTTTGTACTTATGCAGAATATTTCCCATCTGTATGCATTGGCTTTCCCCACACAGCTGTGCAAAGGGCACAGGGAAGGGCTTTCAATGCCTTTGGCAGATGAGAGAAACCCAGGCTTGCTGAGATTGGTAGGTCCAGACCCTATGTCTCAGAGCTGGTAGACGTGGGAGCAGAACGCAAATCTCGGGCCCCACTGGGCTGACAGTGGTGGAATTACCCCTCTGGGCACATGCACTGTCCCCACCAGCCCACACTTACTGCCTGGCACAGCTGTGGGTGTGCAGAGTACACGGCCATCTGCACGAGAGTGTGTGAGGGGAGGTTTGACTGCTTCCTCTTCTCCCCGCGGGTGCAGGAGGGAGTCGCCCTGGGGTCATGGGCACCCAACGCTGGACAGGTGAGGTTGCGCAAACTCATGTCCTGGGGAGCAGGGCTGCACCACACAGGGCCACGCAGGGTGCACTCAGGAATGGGTGCCAGCAGGGCTGTGGGAGCAGGCTCTGTGGTGACAAGGGTGGCGTCCCTGCTTCTGCGGGAGGATGTTTCCTTGGAAGGATGTGACAGGCTTGTTGGGATAACTCTGTGGGCTGGCAGGGAACTTAAACCCGCCACCCAGGGACAGGCAGGGAGTCTGCCTGGCCCCCAGGATGAAGAAGGTGGTTTGGGGACCTCACCCTCAGGAGCAGGGTGGGAGGGGAAATTCAGTCAGGCCGTGTGAGCCTCCTGCCTTCACCAGCTGTCGAGGCAGCGAGTAGTACTGGGCCTCAGTGTCAACCACGCACAGGCGGCTGGGCAGGTTTCCGTAAAACTGACTGCATCCTCATGAGCAGGACTTGGGGAGGGTCCTGAGAACATGTCCCCCTCTCATCCTGCTCATGTTCACATCACCGGCTGTGGAGACGGAGCCCCGTGGGAAGTTAGGGTCACTTAGTGACCACTAAGCCTGTCAAAGGCATGGGGTGGCTGTCCCCACATGGCTGCTGCTGTATTCCTGGGCACAGAAGAGTGTCTGGGCCAAGGAGGCAGCGCTGTGTCTGCAGGGCTGGGTCCAGCTGAAATCCCCTTCCCAACTCGAGGGGCACGTGGCTCATGAGGCCGGGAGGGGCAGTCCTGGGGGGTCTCAGGGGAAACGTGTAGCTCTCAACCCTTCAACTTTTAAAAATGGCCCACTTTAAATATTTGTTGTAATTATATAAATATCATTACATCTCCACTAAGAAATTAAACCATTACAGATGTGACCAGCATCCTTTTACCCCCCTTCCCTGGTTTCCCTCCCCTCTCCCAAGTCAACTGCTGTCACCCTTCCGTGGCTTTTCCTGTTGTGTCATATTTGCTTGTGTAGAGAATCTCTAGGTGTCCTTTGAACGTACATGGTGTCATACTCCCGTACGGTTCTGCACCAGTAGTAGCACACTCTGGAGAGACATCCTCTGCAGCACACGGAGAGCTGCCCCATTAAAAAATAAAAAGACAAAACCCAAAAAAACCCTTTCTCATGATGTATTCTGTTGCACGGATGTGTCTGGTTTATCCATTCCTGTGATGGACGTTGAGGGGTTCCCTTCTGTTCCTTCCGGATTGTGCTCAGTTGCTGTTCTCCCCTAAGGCCCTCGCACACCTGAGGGCTGGTTTCCATGGGGCACACAGCAGCGTGGTGTGGCTGTGACAGGTGCACATATGAATGCTAGCAGCTGCCATTCAAGAGCCTTCAGAAAGGCCGCCCTGCACACGCCACCTGCAGGGGCCCACTCTATGTGCACAAACCCTGGCCCTGGTCCCTCGGTCCCCAGAGCTGCCTGTAGGACCTGCTTGCGGCTGGGATCGTGGGTCTCCTGGTGTGGCAAGCAGGGACATTGCTCGGGAGGGCAGGGGTTTTGTCCTGTCCTGAAACCTGGTGCCGTAGTGTTGGTCCCTGGGCACGAGGCCCAGGCAGGGACTGTGACAGGAGGGTCCTGGGGCCCCACGTTAGAAGGGACTCCGGGAGGGGCAGCAGGGTGGGGGCCATGTCTCCACCCCTCCCTGCACAGGGCACACTCGACCCGCAGATCAGCCTCACTCAGCACTTGGTTTCCTCCTCACAACAGCTTGAGAGCAAAGTGGGGATTTACCATTGGGGAAACCGAGGCCAGTGAAGTCACTTGGCTGCTCAAGGCCATGGCAGGGTCAGGATTAGAGCTAAGTCTGGCCTCGTGCCAGAGTGTGCCCTTCTCCTTGGAGGACAAAGCACCAGGCAGGCCAGTGAAGGGAGCTGCCCCAGGTCCTCCGGGCAGCACAGGCTGAATGCTGTGGCCAGGATGACAGCTCCTCCTGGTCAGTGCTCCTCCCTGGTCAGTGTCTTCCCTGGTCAGTGCTCCTCCCTGGTCAGTGTCCTCCCTTACTCTGCTGGAGAACGACCATTTCCTTGCACTTTGGCTGGGGCTCCCCTCCCTGCTCTGCCCCGTGTTGGCATGGGGTGCCTGTGGGGCTGGGCCTCTGGGGACATGGGCTGAGGTGCTTCCTCAGGTCTCCTGCCCTCTGGGTTGGTGGACGGCACCTCAGAGGCAGGGAGGATGGCGCCCATTGAGGGTGGGGTGAGTCCTGGAGGAGCCCCAGCCCTGGGCACGGCCAGTTTCTGTCCTCAGGTGCCAGCCTGCAGGATGGAGCCCATGGCCAGGAGACACTGTACTGGCTGGTGCCTCTCCCACTGCCCAGACCCATGGCCTCTGCCCCTGGAGCCCGGGTGCCGCGGCTGAGGGGCTGACGGTGGGAGTGTCCTAGGGGCCACAGCCCCCATCCCCTTGTCCACCCCTCCCCAGCCCCCCAAGGGTCTGATCTGTCCTGGCAGGAGTGGCAGAGGCAGGTGGGGTGGGGATGCTGACAGCTGACTGCAAGGCTGCACCAACGCTCCTGTGCCGGCCCGGGACGGGAATTCTCGCCTGTCACTGCAGCCCTTCCAGACAGGAGTTAGTCAGCAGTGTCAGCACAGGGACATCCACGCCCTGTGCATGGCTCTGGCCTTCAGGGTGAGGGCTTCTTGGAAGACTGTGAGTCAGCAGGAGGAGGTTTGGCCTTACTAGGGACATCACCATCAAGAGCCACCCCCAAAGGACAGCGGCCCACACCATGGCCTGTTTCTCTGAGGGACAGTCTGCAGGAGACTGGGGACCTGGTCCCTTCTGCCTCAGCCCCCGTCCTCCCAGCCTGGGGGGGTTCCACCTGTCATTTCCACGTCCCATGGAGGGGAGGGTGGCAGGCAGAGCTCCAGCTCCTCTGAAGGAGGCTCCTGGGGCTCCACATGGCCTATGCCTTGACACCTCACTAGCCAGCAACGTCCAGCTGCAAAGGCAGGGAGGTGGTCTTTGTGGGTGGTCAGTCAGAGGCCCTGGGACCCGGGAGAACAGGTGTCCATCTGTCACAGAGCTCTGTCTGGCCACACTGTGGCATGCAGGGCTAGTGCACCCTGTTTGCTGAACAGGAGGCTGAGGACAGGGTCAGTCTGGGGCAGCAGCTTTTCTGAAACTGTGAATGAGCCAGTGGACGGTGCAGTGGGTGGGAGCCCTGGGTCATCTTCGAGTTCTCCCCTCCCCAGGGAGTGCGTTTCCTTTCAGCACATCCTGCTGCTGGCCAGGAATGCACCAGCATCCTTTGGGGAGAGTGGGAAGTGCTCGCCCACCCTCCCGTGTCTTCCTGCCCTCAGCTGCTGCAGCTGTGACATTGGCCAGATGAGTGGGAGGCCTTGCCTGTCTTTCCCAGGTTTGAACCTGAAGCCTCTGGGAAGAGTTGAGATGGGCGGGTGGTACTTGGGGAGTGGCTGTAGAGGGAATTTCTGGTGATTTGAAGCTCCTTGGATTTGCAGGGTAGAGGGCCCAACCAGGCACCATCCCAGCTGACGCTCAGATCAGTAATTTATTCTATGATGATAATAGGTTGTTGATCCAGTAACTTTTTATAGTTCACGTAAGAGATTGTTGTCTTCTGAGAAACCATTCCTCATTTGTGGGCACGGCAGGGGTCATTTTGAGATGTTGGCGTGGCCCTCCTGTGCTCTGTGGGGACAAACCCGCACTCAGGGAACCGGGTCCATCCTGTGGGGCTGGGGTGGCAGAGCCTGTCCTCCTCCCTCCCTGGGACTGCAGGGGAACGGGTTTCTCTCCAGAGGTGGTGGGGACGCCATCCTAGCCAGTTCAAGACAGGCCACAGCTTGTCCTGACCCTCAGGGCAAGAGGAGGTGGGTAAGAAAGAGAAGGAAAGAACAAGGAGAAGAACGTGCTTCCAGGTTGGGGAGAGAGGATGGGGCCTTAAAACATAAGCGCAGGAGAGCAGACGGCGCTTTACATATGCTGTGCCGTTCAACCCACCGGGCCCGAGTCCCCGCTCCGTCCCGGGTCAGCTGTGTGCCCGCAGCCCCTGGCATCTCTGGGTACTGTCTGAGCACAGGGTTGGCACAGGGGCCACGTGACCCACGTGCGGCAGGGCCCGCAGCGCCTGCTGTGCTCCCTAGGGAGAGGTGGAGGCCCAGCACCGCCAGGCTTGTCTGTGCCCACCCTGTGCACTCCCAGCCTTTCTGTTGATAAACTTCTTTTCAGCCCACCTGTCTACCTTTCTCTCACTCTAAGCAGTCAGAGCCAGAAACTCTGGGAATGAAATGCTCATCACGTCATTTTCCGATCTGCCGTAGCGTGCACATGTCACTGTAGTAAAGTGTTCGTCCACGTACCGCCCAAAACGGTCTTGTAGCTCAGAAGTGGCCACGTGAACAGCCTCCTGGTGTGCTGGTTGGCAGGATCACTGAACCCCCGTGTGTGTGCTGCAGCCTGGCGTGCATGGGGGCGGCCGTGGGGGCTGAAGTGAGTGGAAGGTGAGCGGGGCCTTTGGGAACTGCTTTATAGGAGAGAAAGAGCAGGCGCCACGCTGCCCAGCAGGACTGGCCGCGCTTGTGCTCGGGGCTAGTCGGGAGACTTGGGACAGCCGGAGTTCGTGTTTCTGGCTGGAGCGGGGTGGTGGGTGGCGTGGTGGGAGGAGATCTGAACTGAGTACTTAAGGCCTGGACGAGCGGGACGATTGTTTGTGGCTTGCACATGTCACCCTGGGTGGTCCAGGGAACTGTCTGCTTTCTTTTGCTTCAGCCCAGTCCTGTCCCTGTGAAACTGGGCAAAAACACTTCGTTTGCAAAGTGTTTGGAGCACATATTGGCCACATGGGGCTCTAGGGATGTGTGCAGGAAGTTGGGGATTCAGAGCGTCCTGACTGGGACAACACTGCCCTTGTTGCAGTGGTGGCCGGTTACATAACAGACTCTCTTGTCTGCAAACAGAGATCTCCATCATCATCATCGTCATCAGTGAGATTCCCCGTCAGGTCCTACTGTGGTGTTCAGAGCTTGGACATGCTGTTACTTGGGCAGCCTGAGTATCTGGAGTTACTTGAACTAAAATTTGACTCGTATTTTTCTAGTCCAAGCTTCCAGAGATCTCTGGTTGTCACCCTGCTCCAGATGGTCACCGTCTCTGGTCAGCTGGAGGGGTGAGGACGATGTTTCAGGAGATGCTCGCACTTGCGTGAAGTCAAGGATTGTGCCGATATGCCCCATGAGCAACAAAAACTCCTTATTTCTTTGGTTGACATCGACAACAGCCAATGGCATGCTCATTTTTTTTTTTTCCTGCTATTTGATTTGAAACAGAAATTGGGTGTTTGTATTTAAGTGGTAAATTTCCATCAGAATTCCTCTGTTTAACCAAATTGGGAAATCTCAGTAACAACACCTAATTTTCTGGAGTATAAGATCTTTGGGATAGCAATGGATATCTGGTTTCCTAAAGCTTTCTTAGCGTTTCCCTACCAATAGGTGTTTGTTGAAAGAAAGAGGCATTCTCTTTTCCAGGGAGGCCAAAACAATGGAACTGACACATGGAGGGGCTGGAGCTTGTTTCAAAGGATGTTTCCAAACTCTTATATCTGCCCACTCCCTGCCTTTTTAAATTAAATGGTTTGTGTTGAGATGCCCCCTCTTTGTGCTACGAAAATCACCTCTTTCACAACCCTGAGCAGCGGGCTCTGATATGAGAACTTCCAGACCCCTCCCGGGGTCTGTCTACCCAGGACACCCCCTTATCAGACCGGGAAGGACACACGGTCAGGTGAGGAGGGGCTCACAGGAGCAGAGCAGGGGGAGGTGGCTGCCTGCGCACAGGCTGGAGGAGCCGTCCCGAGAACGCAGGGCTCTGGCGCTGCCCCTGGCCGGGAGCTCCTTCTCGGCCTCCGACCAGCCTCATTTACACCTGCTTGTTTGGGACCCAGATGGGCCCTGATGCTGGGGCGCCTGGAGCAGGGCCACAGCAGGGAGGCCTCCGAGACCTGGTCAGGGCCGCGCCCTGAGGCCGGGGGGCGGGGTGGGCACCTGCCGGCTTCCTGCTGCTTCGCTCTGACCTTGTGGTCACTTCACATTCATTTCTCTTCTCTTCTCATCTGTTCCTGAACTCGGCCCCCAAAGTAAGCGAACTGGGCACAGCTTCAGTTTTGGCTAAAATTCCTGTTCCCCCTGAGGGTGGGGTTATTACTCTGTTTCATATTCATTGAGGAATTAAAAGGCATGTTCCAGGGCTTTCCTGACAGCCAGAGTTTGCTGAATGAACCCTGTTTCCCTCCTCTGGAAGTGACACAGTCTCCCTCTTCAAGGAGCAGTCAGAGGGCAAAATGCGCCGATTAGCTAGAGCTGGGTCACAGGAGTCGTCCTGGGGCGTGGGTGGGGGTGAATGAGAGAGCCACTCAAGTGCCCTAAATCAGGGCTAAATCCACAGAGGTCTGAGTAGATCCTGAGCAGCCCATGCATTTGACATCTAGGACTCTGTCCCTTCTTGATGGCTTTGCGGGGTTGTGGTTTCCTGAGCACCTGGGGAGCCACGGGTGACCCTGAAGCTGTGAGCACCCGGGGAGAGCGCAGGTGTGAGCAGCGGCCACTAGACCTGCCCGTGGTGCAGCCGCTCCTACATCTCCCCTCGCAGAGGACACGACACCGTGTGCCGAGTGAGTCCAGAAGCCAGGCCCCAGGGTGCCTCAGCCCTAGTTTACTGCACAGAACACGTCTGTGGGAGTGTTCCCACTGGGCCTGGGAAACCCGAGCTCACTGTACCGGGCAGCAGGGTCAGAGTCCTTCGCATGGTGCCTGGGGCTGTTCTCAGTCAGATCCGGGCCCTGAGATCTCTGCAGCCATTCCTAGTGTGTGCTGGTTCCCAGGCGTCACTTCCAGCCTTTCTCCTAGTTCTTTCTCCGTGGCTGTCCACAGACATGGTACCTGCCATTCTAGTGACAGAGCGAGAGGGCTGGTGCCTGGGCGCTCTGCTGGCCGCTCTGCTGCTGCTGTCCTGTCTTCCGCCTCTGGGCCCCACGGCCTTCTCTTCACACGCACTTGCCTGGCGTGTTATGTTTTATTTTTTCCTTGCAAACCCTTTTGTGTTTGTTCAAGGCTGGTTAATTCTGCTGAAGTGCTCTACCAAATAAAGAAAGGGCATATCCTTCAAGTAAAAGCTTTTTCGTAGAAGCAAATATAGTGATTTGGAAAGGACCTGAAATGATTTTTGTGGCCTGGGAATGACAGGTGATCATTTCAGAAGTGATTGGCCATCACCCCATAATAACCTCATAAACAAGACTGATTTTAAGAATTTTAGACATTTTTAGACTTTCTGTAACAGCAAAGTAAATGAACTAGAACATCACTAATCAACATGGATAAATCTCAAAAAGTCAACCAAATACAAACATACAAGATGGCAGGGCGGTAGTGTGTTATGGCTACACCACATTGATTTAGCCATTATCCCATGGCTGGTTATTTATCCAGTTTAATGTGGGGGTCTGGGGAGTGGGTGCTGGGTCACACGGTAAGAAAAATTTCAGTTTTGCTGACTTTTGCCAAATTGCTCATGAGTGTTGTCAGACAAAAACCCACCAGTCCCATTGGTGTGAAGTAGTATCTGGTTGAGGATTTAACTTGCAGCTCCTGATCATGACTGAGCGGAACATCCCTGCCGTGCTTACTGCCCACCTCAGTGCCTGTCTCCCTGTCCGTCCCACCACCCTGGGCTCTGAGCTCCTCCCCAAGGCAGCCCAACCCACAGCAAGTCCCCAGCCCTGGCTGCTTTGACGGCTCACTGGAAAACAACAACAAAACACAAAAACATACTTATTGAGGTGTAATTGGCAAAAAATAAACTGCACACATTTAAAGTGTTCAATGTATAACCCATAAAACCATCACTACAATGAGGACGATGAACGTGCACACCACCCGAGGTTTCCTGGGTCCCCTTTGCCATCCTTTCCTGCCCCTCCCTCCCCACCCCCTGCCCCCGTCCTGAGGTAACCGCTAATCCTTGTTCTTTTGCTATAGATTAATTTATATTTTCTAGAACGTCACATACATGGAAGTGTGTTCTCCTCTTTGGCATTTTACACTCAGCGTTATTATTCTGCTAAGCTGTTAGCTATCGAGCTAAGTAAGGTTTTGCTCCCTTAGTGAGCCAGGGCCCTCTGAGCACCACCCGTCACTCTGCACATTCTGTGGCTTCCCGGTCCCGCTGGGCTCAGGGTAAACTCCAGCGACAGTTCCCTGTGGTCCTCTCAGGTGGTTCTTTCCCTGCATTGGGAAGTTTCCTCACCGCGTGCAGCAATCCTTGTTGTGCTGTGAACCTGAGGGCCCTCTGCAGAGTTTCAGAGCCCTCCCTCCATGCGGCTCTCTCCTTTCTGGTCATCTGTCCTTGGACATCTAAGCACCAGGGACTTTGCCGGGTCCTGCCTAGGTTTCCCCTCCCTGCACCACTGCTTGAGAGGTTTCTCCAGGCTGAAATCCAGGGCCATCACAGAGGTGAGCCCCGGCCCGCAGGTGTTACTCTCCTCCACTGCCTGCGTCCCCTGTCCTGAAGAAAGTGATTCACAACCTTGCTTTATGTTTGGTTGTTTCTGGTGGGTGGGCAGATCCTGTCTCTGTTACCCCACTTTGGACATGAGTCTCCACTGCACTCGCCACTTTGTGTTTCTACCCCATTTCTGCTGCATGAAGATTTTACTTAATTTTTAACCTTGGCCATGTCTTTTTTTGCATGGGAAGTTAGATTTTTTTTATTTACACTTAATTTGTGGAGGGAAAATTGTGGAAATCTTTGAAATACAGTAGAACAGAAAGATTGCCAAGTGCACCCAATGGAAAGCCGGGCGTCGTCTGGTCATCTGATTCTTTGGTGGGGTCTGTTCTCCCTTCAGTGTCCTTGTGCCCTCTTACAACTCTGTACGTCCTGGAATACAAACAAGAATTCAAATGATTCTCATCCGCCAACATGTGAGTTTTGTCCGGTGGAGCTTCAGTTGACTTTTCCCCTGTAGATATTGACTAGTTTTGCGGGTTTTACATCTGTCAAGCAGATTTACTCCAGCATTCGTGAGGGCCTCACACGTGCAGAGGTCTTTGAACTTTCCCTTGAAGTGATTGTGATGTCTTACTGGTTCCTTCATTCATTAATGAGTTAAATAATATCTTTGACATGTGTTCATTTTGTATCTGTAGGGAGTCATAATTTACCTTTTTAAAAGTTATCCTTTAATATGTGGGAAAAGAATTTCAAAGGGAAGGCTTTATATATTCTTTATTGACTTAGGAAAAGAGATTTTGTGCAAAAGAGTTTATATGTGGCTAAGGCCTAGGAAAATTTGGGTTAAACTGTTTTATTTGTGAACTTAAAATACAGTAGCAAATGGGGGAAAATGTGAAACAAAGCAGAGGAACAGAAATATGGTGAGAGTCACAGTGGTTCTCTCCTTAGATAGTTCTAGAATGCAAATTGTGGACTGTCAAACTCCTACTTTCTTTCCTAAGTAAAACTGTTCATCTATCATGGAAAATAACACCATTTTTAATATGGTATATCAGAGGGTTTGAGACCACAAACAAGATTTGTTGTTATTAACAGCCAAAGAATCAGGCTGTAAAATAGATCAGAATTTTGTAACCTTTTAAACCCACACCATTATTTTCACAGAAATAAACGTATTAACACTTCCTGGGAGATTCTGATATAGTCCCCTGGGGCTATAATTGAAATAGGGCTATAATAATTGAAATTTCCTGATTATTTGCAAATTCTGCAGCCTAAAAGACTGTGTTGCAAGTTCTGTCCTGTAGATTAAGAGAGGAAAACAGTGTCTTCTCCCTCTCAGCTGAGGATCACTGGTATACGCAGAGGCAGAGTTTCTTGTTCTGAGTGTAAACTCTTTTCAGATGCACATTAGAGGTTATTCTTTGGCTTACACTCCGGGAAGAAGATTTCCTAGCTGTGGGGAAACTCCGAGATGTGGCATCAAAAACAAGGACCACTTGGGACGGCTCGTACCTTTTATCTGCGTGAAGAGCATTTCGTGAAGCTCAGACCCGACCAGGCTGGGGTCCGGGCTCTGTTAAAACCCCGGGGCAGCAGGGAAGGCAGAGGGCCAGCCAGGTCATTGTTGAGGCTGTGTTTTAAGCTTGGCTTCTTTCTTCTTCTTGTACTGTGCTATATCACAATACAGGTAACACTGAAATGAAGTTGTGGAACATCTTAGAAAAATTCCACCTGGGTACATAGGGACAAATAACTTATTACACAAATATTCCATGAGCAAGAGACACCTGGGATGGAAAATAATCCAGAAAGAGACCTACAGGCAAAAGCCGACAACTTTGATGTGGGTGGATGATGGAATCTGACTGGGCTGGAAGGCCAGGTGGTCCCTCTGTGGAAGGATCACTTCCCCTGCTCCTAGCACAGACCACACAGGAGAACCTTCAAATGAAAACAGAGCACACACCTCAGCATGCAAAAGGGATGTGAATACGGCTGCCAGGGCCCCAGAAGGACGCAAAAGTCAAGTCCCCTGGGGAGAACCAGAGACACCAGTGTCCCCGGTGACATCGGAATTGTGCTGTGAGTCTGGGACTCGCTCATGTTGACACTTGACAAATGGTTGAGATTTGGGATGCTGGGAAGCGGGGGAAGGATAATTGCTAATAACGGTAATACTGTCCACATGATTAGAGTAACGGGATAAAATTGAGAGAGACAATTTTGTGGCAACAACATGGGTGCAATTTTCGAGGATGAGGAAACTGTCGCAGGGGATAATCACACGTTCCACCCACTGTGACAAACGGGCTTGACGAACCGCACACAATATCGCCTGGCAAGCCTCTGCTGGTGTCTGAGGGAGACTTTGTGCTTCGCCCCGAAGCTGGCTGGGACGGCATCCGTGGTTCCTAGTGTGTTGAGAGATGCTGTGGGCTGGAGAAAGCTTGGAAGGGGACTGGCCACCAAGCCAGGAGCAGATGGAGAGGGCCGGCCAGATGGCAGTTAAGGTGAGATCTGTGCTGCTGCTGTAGTTTCCTGGGGCTGCTGTAAAAACTACCACAACCTAGTGGCTTTAAAACAATGGAAATTTATTCTCTCCCAGTTCTGAGGCCGGAAGTCTGAACTCAAGGTGTGGGTAGGGCTGTTCCCCGCCGGAGGCTCAGACGACCGACCGTCTGTCCTGCACAGTCCCACAGCTCGTGCGGCCACCTGCAGTCTTGGCCTCCCCCTCGCGGCCTCCTCTTCCGGGTGTCTGTGCCTTTCCTGCTCTGTTGGCCTCAGGGGTGTCCTAATCCAGCATGGTCTCTTCTTGAACCTTAGACCCTGTTTCCAAATGAGGTCCTACTCCCAGGTTCTAGGTGGACGTGAATTCTGAGGGGCACAGCGTGGCTGGGATGAAACAGAAAATCGTCCTCTTCCCTGCATCTTCTCTGCCACCTCCCCCGTCGCAGACGCCACAGTGCCCTCCTTCCTTCTTGTCTCTCTTCGCTCTTGTTTATCTGCCTTTCCTTCTCTGTGCACCATTGAGCATGAGCTTCTGTTATTTTAACCTTTAAAACTTTGTTAGGAAATAAAAAGTATTAAGAAAAGCAGACGGTAACTTCCTAGATCCTAGAAGTTTGGAGCAGGAAGAAACTTCAGAGGTCGTGTTTTTTTTTTTTTTTTTTTTTTGACTCTTTTGATTTCTAATGTATTTTTATGGATTTGGGGTTTGCCATCCCTGGGAGACCAGAAGTTCTTTGATGGTGGAGTCCAGGTTTGATGTTTCAGAGCGTCCCTCGAGGGCTCAGATTCCAGCCCATATGCAACACGTTCTCTGCAAATGTGTGTTGCTGGCAGGATCGCAGGGATGTGGCGTGAGGTCCTGGGCCAGTGGTGCTCCCCAAGGGGTAGGACCCAGGGTGCGCCACCTGCCCCATGTGGGAGGAGCCGTGTGGGCCCCTTCAGGGATCTGGGACGCGTGGGGTTGAGCTGCTGAGGAAGGTGAGGGCTGGCTGCATACTTTTGCTCTTTACGTGGATCTTTCTTTACACCTGATGTTTCAAGAGTCCTCCTTTCATCCTGTCCTTTCTACTTCAAGAAACGCACGTTGGACATTTTTTATTTTGGGTCTGTTGGCATCAAATTCTCTCTGCTTTCCTTTGTCTGAGAATGTTCGTGTTTCTTCTCCACTCCTCGAGGATATGTGCTCTGGACGTAGACGTCCGGGCTGACAGTCCACTTCCTCCCGCACCTGACAAATGTGCGTGTCCCTTGCCCTGCGTGGCTTCGGCGAGAAACCCCCTCTCACTGTCTCCCCCTGTGGGTAAGAGGCCCTTTCTCTCTTGCTGCTTTTGAGATTTTGTTTTTCCTTGTCTTTAGTTTTCAGAAGTCTGATTTTGATGTGCCTGGCGTGGATTTGTTTAGGTTTTCCTGTTTGAGGTTTGCTTATGCGTTTGTGTGTCTTGCCAAATTTAAGAAATTTAGCCATTAATTCTCAAAATGTTCATTCAGCCCCATCCCTCACCTCCTCACCTCGTGGGGCTGCAATGACATGGACGTCACGTCTTTTGTTCGTGTCCCACGGGTCCCTGAGATTCTGTTAATATTTTTTCAGTCTGTTTTCTCCCTGTTGTTCAGATTGGGTAATTTCTGTTTTTTTCTCTTCAAATTATTCTTCCTTCAACTGGTCTCTGCTCTGTCCTCGCTATTGTGCTGTTGAACCCAGCCACTGAGATTTTTATTTCAGTTTTGTATTTTTCACTTCTACAATTTCCATTTGGTTCTTCAAAGTATTCCGAATCTGAAAGTCTGAAATCCGAAATGCTCCAAAATGCAAAACTTTTCGAGCACTGACATGACACTCAAAGGAAATGCTTATGGGGGCATTTTGGATTTTTGGATTAGGAACTCTCAGTTGGGTAATTATAGTATAAAAATTCCCAAATCTGGAAAAATCTGAAATCTGAAACACTTGTTGTCCTAAACATTTTGAACAAGGGATACTCAGCCTGTATCTTCTGTTTCTTTGCTGTGACTCTCTGTTTTTTCATTTGCTTCAAGTGAGTTTGTAATTGTGGAAGCATTTTTATGAAGCTGCTTTAAAAATCCTTGTCAGATAAGTCCACCGCCTGTGTCACTTGGTGTTGATGTCTGCTGGTTTTCTTTCTTCATTCAAGGTGAGATTTTTCTGGTTCTTAGTATGACAAATGATTTTCAGTTGTATCCTGGACATTTTGGTTCCACTGTTATGAGACTCTGGATCTCATTTATACCTTCTGCTTTAGCAGAGCTCCTCTGACACCCCTCCAGGGTGAAGGGCGGTGCCACCTCTGTCCTGCTGCATGGGGGTGAAAGTCCAGGTCCCCAGCTTCCTTGGGGTCCTGTCAGGGGCTGTGCTGACAGTGCTTGTTGCTTCTCTCCACGTTTCCACGCTGGTCTTCTCCGGACTGGTCAGGGCATCTGTCTCAGCCTGGTGACCCACTTGGCCTTTGCTCATGGGTGGCAGGGTTGGGGCCACATTTTTCCCCATGATGTTTGGAGTAGGCACTATTGTTGGTCTGGGCTGCCCCTTTCCTGGTCCTTGTGGTTGTTGGACACGTAAGGTCAAATAGCTCAGGAGGCAAATACTCCTGTGAGAGCAGGCAGTGAGAGCAGGGAGATACTCAGAATATCTAATAGCTGGGGGACAGTAGACGCTGCTCAGGCAGAATGATGCTGGCCATAAACCACCAGATGGGCTATACCATACGGGACTGGCCGAGGTGGTCCTGGGTGACAGCACCCATCACTCACAGAGGCTTATGGAAGCCACAGCCTCTCTGGCACATCACAGCCATGGCCACTAAATCAGAATGGGTTGGATTCTGGTTCTTAATCTATTTCCAACAGTCAGAGTCAATTAATCCTGATTGTGAAAGTTGGTGTTGTTCTCTGAAAAGAACCGTTTCTTCCTCCCTTCCTAATAATTGCCTTATAAATAGCTACCCTTGGTTTCTTTTGATTGAAAACTTTGGGATGAGGGATGTAAAATCACTTGCAATCTTGCTGCCTGGCTCACCCTGGGTGGCTTGGGGCCGTGCTGACCATTCTTCTTCTATGTGACCTTTGGCTGAGCTCACGGGATGCGTCATTCTGTCTCTTGGAGGCTCAGCCCACCCTGTCTATGTTAACTGGATGGAGGAGGGGGCAGATGGAGTCCTGAAGACCCCTCCTCCCAGGATGTGTTTTATGGAATGCAGCTCCTCGATTGGAGCATTCATTGTTTGGATCCGGAATATCCTATGAGACTCATCCACATGAACAAGCTCAGAGTCACCTGTTACGTGACGTTCTGCCTCCCTCCTCCCCCGTCACAGGCCTCAGGACAAATCCTGTGCGGTCAGTTGTCTAATTATATTGAGGCTCGTAGGGTCAGGACCCGTCCTCAGGAAGCCTCCCAGCCTCTCCGTGTGATGCCCACGGCCCCCAAAAGCCCCAGAGACTCGGGCTGGGGTCACGTCCTGAAGCAGGGTGGGAGGGGCCACTCCGTGTCTAGCTGGCCCCTTGGGAACTTTGGACATGGGTCCTCTGAGCTCAATAGCAATCTGTTACCTGCTGTACCGTTAATGTGCCTACCAACTAATTCTGTATTTCTGTGCAGAACTCGGAGAATAAAAATGAGACTTAAATATTAAAATCTGTGGCTTCATGGTGGGATACTTTTCTTCCCTGCCCAAGCTTGTATTTCCTCCAGCTAGAAATCTTGACTTGTTTATAGTTGATCTGATGCTGATTTAACTCTTTTTGGAAATTTCATTTTAGAATAATGATAGATTCACAGGAAGTTGCACAAATAGTTACAAAGAGGTCCTGTGCACCTTCACCCAGTTTCCGCAGTGGTTACAGATGATAGAGCTATAGTGCAACGTCAAAACCAGCACACAGACACTGGTGCGATGTGTGTGTATAGGTCTGTGTTACTTTAACACAGGTGCAGATTCACAGAACCACCACTGGTATCAAGATACTGAACCATTTTACCACCCAAAACATCTCCCCTTGCTACTGTTTCTTCTTTCTACCATCTCTAACTCCTGGCAGCCAGTGATCCGTTCTCCATCTTTATGACTTTGTGATTTTGAGAATGGTATGTAAATAGAATCATTCAACATGTGGCCTTTTGAGATTGGACTTTTTCCACTCGGTGTAATGCCCATGAGATCCATCCAAGTTGTGTGTGTATCAGTAGTTTATACTTTTTTATTGTTGGGTAATATTCCATAGTATGGATGAATCACTGTCTAACCATGAGCCACTGAAGGATGTTTTAGTCATTTACAGTTTTGGCTATTACTTATAAAGCTGCTATGAACAATTGTGTACAGGTTTTTGTGTGGGCACAAGTTTATATTAATATTCTGTGGGATGAATGCCCAGGAGTACAATTACTCCTGTACAATTACAAGGTCATATGCTCACTATATTTAATATTTAGAAAAACTTCCAAACTATTTTCCAGAGTGGCTGTACCTTTTCACGCTCCCATCAGCAAGTCCAATTATTGATTTTTAAATTTTTTGGGATTGTACTTCTGGTGTAGTGAAGAGCTCTTCATTGAGTTCTAGGTCCTCAAGATTTTCTTCTATGTTTTTGTCTAAAAATTTTATAGTTTTATGTTTTACATTTAATCTGTGATCCATTTTGAATTAATTTTTGTGTAAGGTGCTGCTCCAGCACTATTTGTTGAAAAAAACTCTCCTTCATTGAATGGCTTTTGCTCCCTTGTCACTGCACTTGTGTAGAGCTATTTCTGAGCTTTCTGTTCTGTGTCACTGATCTGCTTGTCTGTCCCTGTGCCATAGTCTTGATTACTGTAGCTATATAATAACTTTGAAATCAGATAGAGTGGGTGATTCCAACCACATTATTCTTCTTTTACAAAATTGTTTTAACTTTCCTAGTTCCTTTGCCTTTACATATACCTTTTAGAGTATGCATGTCTATGTCTAGAAAAATTCTTGCTCTATGAATAGGAATTACATTAAACCCATATATTAATTTAGGGAGAATTTACATCTTTACTATGTTGAGTCTTCCAATCCATGAACACGGTATATCTCTCCATTTATTTAAATCTTCCTTGGTTTGCTTTATCAGTATTTTATAGTTTTTAGCATACAGATCCTATACATGTTTTGTTAAATTCACACCTAATTTTTTTCAGTGATTCTAAATGATATTACACTTTTAATTTCAGTGTCCACATTCTCATTGCTAATATATAGAAATACAATGGATTTTTCTATGTTTATCTTGTATTTTGAGACCTTGCTGAACTCACTTAATAGTTTTAGGGGTTTCTGTGTAGATTTTTTGAAATTGTCTACATAGATCATATCATCTGCAAATAGGGACAGTTTTATTTCTTCCTTTTGATCTGTCAGCCTTTTCTTCCTTCTTGTGCTGGCTAGAACTTTTAGTACCATGTTGAACAACAGTGATGAGAGCAGACACACTTGCCTTGTTCCTAATCTTAGGAGGAAACTGTTCTGTCTTTCACTAATAAATATAAAGCTTGGTGGACATTTTTACAGGTGTTCCTTATTAGGTTGAGGAAGTTCCCCTCTAGTCTTAGTTTGCTGAGAGTTATAATCATGAATGGGTGTTGGTTTTTCAAGTGCTTTTTCTGTATTAATTGATTTGGTCATGTGATTTTTCTTATTTAGCCTGATAATATAGAGAATTACATTGATTAATTTTTACACATTGAACCAGCTTTGATTCCACTGCATTACAATTGCTGACTCTCAGGCTATATTTATATTTAATGCATTTTCTTTCTAAATCTTTGACCTATATATTAGGAGAATATTGTCATCTTATGCTTCATGGGCACATACAGAATATATTTTAAGAAACACTACAAGGGAAAGTAATGGCACTTGGTCTTTTTTAAGGAGCATATTTTCTAATGGGAGGAGATAATTCAAGAAAATTGAGGATCTTGCGTTTTCCATAGGAAAGACGCATTTGCTACTTGAGTGAGTTTGTCTTAATTCAGACAAATCCTCATGTGTTTCCCACTCTCATCTCTTGTACTAGGAGGCAAAGGGCAGGGAGGGTTTTCTTTGAGAACCAATGAATCTTCAGTGCTGAGATGCCCTCTGTTAGGCATACTGGTCTGGGTGAGCTTCCTGCACAGATGTGCGAATTAATTCCATCAGAATGGCCAGCTCTTGAGCCAGTAGCCCAGGCCTGCTGAGCAGGACAAGCAGTTCTGGGCTGGATGTTGACCCAGGCCCCATTCATTCTCTCATATTCTCTGCCCACCCTCCCTCCATTCTCTCTCTCACTCTCTTCGTGTCTCTGTCTCTGTCTGTCTCTCTCTCTCTTTCTGTCTCTGTATGCATTTATCATCCCCCCTCCTCCTCTCTCAGAGGTCCTTCCTGCATCAATCTTTCCCTGCTCTTGCAGAAGCCAGGTGGCCATCCCAGGCCCCACGTTGATGCCATAAACATCTGCTTTGCAAACCCTAAACAGTGTCTGGGTTTGAGGTCGACTTTCCCTACACCAGGGGGGTGGCTCAGTGGAGGTGAGAAAATACAGCCTGACCACGTGGCTTGGGGAGTGACCAGAGTTGAAGCCTGTGGGTTTGATTTCTTGACAAAGGAGTGAAACTTGTCTGAAAAGCCAATGGTCATAGAGGAAGACCCCAGCCCTGGGGTGATGAACATTTCATGTGTCACCCATAGTTGAGTCAAGCAGCCCCCGTGAGGGCAGCAGAGGAGCTTTGGGAAGGGGATGTTCTGACGTGCTCTGAGGGGACTCACGCTCCATGTGCCAGGGCCACTGACCAAGGCTGCTGTGCTGTCTGGGGACCCAGCTCCTCCCAGGACCTGAGCTGGAGTCGCCTCCAGCTGGGCCTCTGTCGGGGCTGAACGTCACCTGGTGGGAGGGCGTTAGAGACAGGTCCTTGCCTGTCAAGGGGGGCTCCCAGTCGGGATCTGCCCCGGATAAGGGAAGCTTCCTGTGGGCTGATCTCACACAGGACAGCAGCACCCAGACTCAAGTCCCTGCCGAGACCAGCTGGAGTCTGTGGCTGGAGGGAGCGGGTTGGGTGGAGGGAAGCCCCAGTCGGAGGTCAGGTGTGTTTAGACACTGGGACTCCTCTGCTGTGAATGTGTATAGTGGGGGGGTTATTTTTATAAGTAAATTTGGGAGAGGTTTGTCCCTGTCTTCTCCAGATAAGGTAAGATGAAGTTACTGTGACTGGATTACCTAGACTCTGAATTTCTGCTCCTGGCTTGGGGTCCCCTCGTCACTTGAAGAGGTACCTCATTTCTGCACTTCTTTCTCTGGGGGCTCCGGGGCCTAGATCAGTCCTGGTCTTTGGGCCTTTTGGCAACGCTGGGACTTTGGGAGCTGACTGGTCCCTGGGGGAGTTTCTGAGGACACCTGATGTCTGTGGTTAACTCTGGTGAGTGAGGCTGGGGTTAAACCTTAGGATCAAGGGCAAGGCGTTTTTTCCATTTGAACAAACAGGAAGCAAACCTCTGTGGCAACTCCAGACTTGAAAGCAGATAAAACTTCTGGTATCCAACAGTCATAAACTTGTGCTCAACACAAGATTTTTCTTTTTCAGCAAGAACCTTGGCCACTCATTCGTCTGCTATGGGGATGGGGACTTGGGAAGAACCAAGTGTCTGAAAGCCCAGCAGGTTTCAGCTCCCCCAGGGTTTCCTGTTGAGTGTCTGTGGCTATTTCTCACCCTGAGCTGTGATTTCATCAGGACATTTGGGGCCTGGGCAGCCTGCCAGCATCTTCCAGGCCATTGGCGGTACCCTGTCTGTTCACTCCCGATGGGGCCATGGCTGGGCACCCTGCTCCTTCCTCCCCAGGTCTTTCTGCGTCGGCTTATCCACGGGCCACTGAGTGCTCACTGTATGCTAGCCCCTGTGGGCACTGCAGGCAGAGAGGATAGGACAGACAGACCAAATCCCTGCCCTGTGACTCTCACATTCCAGTGACAGGGATCCGGGAGACAGTGGGCAGCAGACAGGCAGGCAGGGACGTGCGTATGTTATCAGATCCCGGAAGCAACGTGGCAGGGAAGTGGGGGTGCTGCAGAAAGGCTCCCCAAGAGTGGACATGTGCCTGGGGAAGCCGGGGGAAGTGGGGGAGCAGCGCACACCTGGGGCACACCTGTACATCTAGGAATGGCCAGGAAACTGGAGGGGCTGGAGGAGGCAGGTGAGAGTGGCTGTGGCAGAACTTCTCAGGCCTGGGAGTGACTTTGAGGGCTTTGGCTTTCCCCTGAGTGGGCTGGGAGCCACCAGAGCATCTGCACACAGGAATGGAGGGACTGACTAGGTGTCCACAGACCTCGTGATACGGGGCAGGAGTCCTGGCTAGGACTGAGGGTGTGGAGGAAGGTTAGGTTCAGATCTGCTATCAGGACTTGCTGATAGAGTCAACATGGGGTGTCTCCAAGATGTGGAGGCTCAGAAAATAGGACAGAGTGGCCATTAACTGATATGGGCAAGGCTGTGGGTAACTCCAGTGTTGGGAGTGAAGGTAGGAGCTAAGTTCTGGATGTGTTAGGTTTGGAAGTCCTGTGAACATCCCAGTGGGGATGTTGTATAGATGCATCTAGAATTTAGGAGAGAGTTCTGAGCTTGAGATGCAGATTTTGGAGTTTCTCAGCTGGGCACATTGCCACCTTGAGCAGCACTGGCTCTGTTGGTGAGCAAGAATGGGAAAATGGATACAGGCTGAGTGAATATCAGTTAAGCATCAGCGTCTGCCAAAGCTCAGGAAGGTGGGGCTGGCTCTGTGGCACCTCCCGAGGCCACCTCTGGATCTGGCTTCTGAGTGGAGGCTGCCAGAGCAGATGAGGGGCCGCCCTCCTGATGAGACCCACGCCAGCCCCTCATCCTTGTCTACTTCTGATCCCCAGTCTGTAATCCATCTGGAGGGAGATTTTGGGAAGGCCCCGCCAAGCCCTGAATACCACAGCCGCTTTCCTGAAGCCGCCAGAGCAGTCATCACAAGGACCTGGGCTGGTTCTTGAATCCCACGGAAACCCTGAGGCACTGACGGGCAGACGGAGCTGGTGCTAAGGGGGCCCAGCGACTCTGGACTGTCAGAGTCTGCTCTGTTCTAGAAAACCACATTTGCTGGCTTTGGCAACGGTGTGCACTGCAAGGCAGAACCCAGAGGACAGTTGTGTCTCACTGGTTGGTGTTTTAGCTGTCAACTCCGAGCATTTGGGTTTCTTTCCCTGCCTCTGGATTTGTCTGGCCTGACATTAAACAGAGCAGAACTTCAGCTATTCAATTAGGAATGAAAGAACGTTAATCTTACCTGCCGAGTTCGGGGTGAGGAGGGAAGGTGCGGGGGTGGGTGGGCTTGGCCACTGTACACATTAGTGTCATGATGACTTTTCCAACGTGGAGAAGGACCATTTGGCTGAAGCCACTGGGCTCTGTGCCCAAGTTTGACAAGATTCCACACACAGGCCTCTTTGAGTCCTTGACTGTTCTCATAGTAAAAGCCTCAGCATATCTGTTTCTCTTGAAAGTTTAAAGACATTCTGGCATTGGTAATTCTTTCCTCCTGTTTCTGTAAGTCTTCCCAAATTCTTCTTGGATAGAGGCCTGTTAGAACCATATAAATAAAAAGAATAATTAATGGATTGGATCTCTTGGACTTAAACACTTTGGCCAGTTTCATGACAAGAAGGACAAAGGGAAGAAAACCAAAACTCTAAATGCTAGATGAGATTTCAACTAGCCATGGCTCAGAAGCCAAATTGAAAAGCTGTAACACTTTATAGGTGTTTATAGATGTTGCTTTTCTTGCCTGACTTCAGCACTGAGATTAGAGGGGAATGCCCTTCCGCAGGTAAACTTCTTCATTCATTTCAGGTGCAGCACCTGTATGGATTTTCTGTTCTGCCACTTTTTGCCCCTGAAAAATGTCATGAGATGGAATTTGGATGCTTCAGTGCCGTGGCCTTCCATGTTCTGGGAGGCACTTGGATTCCTGACTGGTCATCCTACCCACCCCATGGCTCCTGGAGCTAACAGAGCCAGGGGCCCAAGTAGGCCCATCTCCTCTCTGAAGTCAAGGGTGTCGGAGTGCAAAGCCATGCACTACAAGTCCCTGATGTATGAGGTGGGGGGAGCCCACAGCCATTCTGGGAAAATTCAGTCCCCAGGGAAATGTAGGGGCAGATAAAATTCAGTTGTAACTCAACTTGTTGAGTAACGTGGTGGGTCAGGGTGGGGCTCTGGAACCAGGATGTCTGGACCTGAATTCTGAATTGTCCACTTCCCCGCTCTGTCACTTGGAGTGAGTCCCTCTAACCACAGTGTGGCTTCGTGACTCTTTTTGTAAAGTGAGGCAATAGTGTACACAGTGACAGGGCACTGATGGGATTGAATGACTCCATTCACGTAAAACATTTAGAACAGGACCAGGCACGGAGCAAGTGCTTAGAAAAGGTTAACTATTGCTCTTATTAAGTACCATCATGGAGCTCACACATGTGATCTCAGTGGAGACTTCCAGCAGCCTGTGAGGTGGGTGTTAGGGACGTTTCAATGTCAGTAACAGAAACTGACGCTGGTTCTCTTGAGCAGAAAGGTAGTTTATTGGGAAGGTTAGGGGAGCACATTGTATCAGAGTGAGGGTGTGGAAAGGAGACAAAATCTAAGGTCTTAGAAAATACATCATTTCACATTATTATGTTACTTTTGTACTCAGCACAAAAAGGGGAGGCCAAAAATAAGCCCTAATGAGACAATTATATACAAATATTTTGAGTAGGCTGAGTGAAAATTAAGATGTTATTATTAGTTATTCTTGCATATATTAAAGAGTAAAGGATTCCTTGTTGCTGTTTCGTTGCCAGAGCCCCTTGCTTTCCATAAACATAGGCCTCATGACAGTTCGGGGTATCAATCCTGCCTTGCGACGAGGGCTGGCGTTTCTGTTCCCACAGAGGTGAAGCCACAAGCAAAGGCCTGCGGCGCTGTTCTGGAGAATGAAAATAGTATCTCGTGGAGAGGACACTCCACGGAGGAGCCTCCCCGAGCCTCCCTCTCGGTCCTTGGGGCTTTTTGGGCTACAGCTCCCTCAGCGTCAGGGGACCTGTCACACGTGGGGCGGCTCCTGCTGCGGGACACGGCTCACCACCTGCTGGTGCAGGACTCAGCCTTTCGGAAGCAGCCAGCGGGCAGGGGAGGCTCCCGAGTGACAGCGGACGCTGGTCAGCTTGTGCCACCGCGGGGACGGGCAGTGACACCAGCTTTCCTTTTCTCAGGAGGAAAAGGCGCCCAGGGCCTTGCAGGGAACGAGGAGTTTGGATTGTGCTGGGGGGACCCCGGGGGCCGTGCGGGGAGCGAGGGGGCCGTCACTTAATGCGCACCTGTGGCTGGGGGACCCCTCGGGCTGTGCGGGGAGAGAGGCCGCTGCTCATCCAGGTGGGAGGAGCGCGAGGCCGGGGAGGCAGGAGAAGGGGACAGGTTGCCTGGGAGACAGGGGCGTGGCCACCATCCCCAAGGCTCCACCCGCAGAGCAGCATTGGACGGAACCTGTCCAGGCCCTGCCCATAGCCTCAGCTGATTGGATGTGCAGCACACGTGACCACAGGCAGCGCTCGCATGGGCCGGCTGGCCTCCCCTGCAGGGGACACCTTGGAGAGGCAGAGGCAGGGGCAGGGGTGACGGTGGAGGAGTCCTGGGGATGAAAGGGATTTGTGGGCAGCACCCTTAGGAGGAGCAGAAACCGAGTGGGTGGGTCACGCGTGACGGACGGGGCCACGTGAGGGACGGGGCCATGTGAGGGACGGGGCCATGTGAGGGGGTGGGGCCTTGTGCAGGAGGCGGGGCCATGTAAAGGGCAGAGCCATGTGAGAGGGGTGGGGCTATGTGCAGGAGGTGGGGCCGTGTGAGGGGCGGAGCCTGTAAAGTGGCGGGACCTCAGTGGTTCGTCCGGAGGTTCCCATCTACGGGGCTCCCAGGACGCTCAGGGCTTCTCTCCCGCGCACCGGACCGGGCCCTGAGCCCCAGCACGGGTGACCCCAGCACCACCGGGAGTGGGGTGGACACTTGCGCCCAGTGGCAGGTGCCGCGTGTCCGGGATGGCTGGGGTCCTGCGCGGCCCCCTGCGGCCGGGCGACCGCCGCTTCCTCCGCTCTGCGGCCCCTGCCTCCCTGCTGTTCTCGGGGCCTCTGGTCCGCTGCACCTTCCTCTGTGGTCCTGTCTCTGCAGCGTCTCTCCGAGACAACACAGCTGCGAAGCGCAGAACCCCGGGCGTGGGCCCTGGTCTGGCTTCCCCGAGGTGTTACCTGGGGCACGGGGGTGATTTGAAAACACTTGCTGCTCGGTTTTGGGGCGAGCTGTGGTAATGCCAGATCCCCACGTAATTTCAGTTCTTTTCTTTTCTTTGTATTTTGAAACATCAATTTTCTCTCTGAGCTTCACTTACCTGCTGGCAGGCTGTGCTGTGTGTGAGCCGAAGGTGAGGGTCTCAAACTGGACTCCTGAGCTTAGCAGAGGGGGGCGGATTTGGGGAACCATGGAGGGATACGGTTTAGAGTTTAATCCATGCTGGAGGGTGGCTCTGTCACCAGACCAGAGTTCCACGCTGCCGATGAATGGACAGAAAACTTGAGTTTCTTGATGTTGTACAAACACCACATTTCCCAGAGGCTTCTGGACAAGGGGCGTCAGTGGGTCTCTCCAACCCTGGTGTGACCCAGGTGGCTGTGACCTGGACTGATGTCCTGCACAAGTCTGCCCGTCTGCCAGGTGTCTCTCGGCTGTGCCTGGCTGCATCTGAAGAGGGATGAGGCAGGTCAGAGGTTTGGGGAGGTAGTTCTGTAGGACAGAGGCCTGGTCCTATAATCTGAAAATAGGGACATGCACACGTCAGCACCGTGTGGTGGGCATCTGTGCATCCTGTGGTCGGGACTTGTTCCATTGATGGGACAAGCCCACTCAAGCCACCTTAAGGCCAAAGGGACCTCCATTGGCTCATGGGGCCTGGAGCAGGGTGATTCAGGGTGTGCGATGTTTCAGTATCTATGGGGTTGGTCTCAGATGACTTGATCACATGTTGGAAGAAAGGTGCCTGTGTTTCCAGAAGCATCCTGGGCTGAATGAGGTGTCCCAAGGGCTTGAGTGCAGCGTCTGTGGGTGTCTTCTGTGCCCCAGGGCACTGCCCACCTCTGTCAGGGACCCAGGACAGGGCAGAGTGAGTTAACCATACAGCCCATGTGTGGACGGTGCTGGTGGGGTGGGGCACAGAGCAGCAAAGCCCTGGTGAGCCCCTGCCCCACTGGGTCAATGGTCCCAGGGTCACACCTGGCCTAATCTTTCATCCTCAGCACTGGGGTGGCCCAGCTCATCTGCCTGTCCTCAAATTCCTTGACTGGGGGCTTGTCCACATCCCACCTTCCCCCACCAGTGTGGAAACCTGGCCCTGAGCATCCTGTCTTAGCATCCATCAGGCTGTGGCTGCCTTGACCATGCTGGACATTGGAAAACACCAAGAGATTGAGGTTGGTTCAGGTTTCTCCTTGTCACTTCCTTCCCATTACTTCTGTTATTCTTGCTTTCCCTTAAAGGTGGGACATTTCAACCGTTCAGAGCCCTGGATCCTGGCTTGTAAGATGAGCTGGGCTGGAGATGAGGGTAGCCACACGGAGGCTGCCCCAGACCCTCCACTGAGATCTGCCTGTGCCTGCCCACTGCTCTGGAAGTGGGGTATTTTGGCCCCTTGTGCTCCTTCACTTAGAGTCAAATTTAAGGGCTGTGGTACCATCTGTCTTTTGCATGGGACAATGATGGACAAGTGTCTCCCTAAATTATTTATAGGTAAAACTACATATCTTAGTCCATTTTTTGTTGCTACAATAGAATAGCTGAGACTGGCTAATTTATAAGGGAAAGCAATTTATTTTGGCTCATGGTTCTGGAGACTGGAAAGTCCAAGATCGGGCAGCTGCATCTGATGAGGGTGTTGTGCTGCCCTCATCTCTGTTCCTCGTGTTCTGTTCATCTCATGGTGGAAAAGCAGAAGGGAAGGAGACTACAGAGCCAGCCAGGCTTGCATTTGTTTCCACCCATTTGCATGATAACTAACACACGCCAGTGACAACAGCATGAGTCCATTCCTGAGGGCTCCACCCTCACAACCCAATCTTAAAGGCCCCACCTGCCAACGCTGCTGCGCTGAGAATTAAGGTTCTAACACATGAACTTTTGGGGGTCATGTTCAAACCACAGCAATACTTAAATAAAAAGCAAGCAAATTTCTAAACAAAGAATATTAACAGGCTATCATTAGATATTATATTTTGCCCTTCTCTTCCTGTGTGTCTCCCAGAAGGGCAAATTCACCTTGCTTACGAACAGTAGGCAATAAACAATCAGTTGATTAATCCCATTTGTTTCTTCCCAAATGGAAAAATCATTACGGTGCTTTGAGGGAGTCTCAGATCCTGTGGGAGGTATTCCTGGAGGCCACGTAACGCTCTCCACTGGAGATACTTAAGCAAAGTGCGTCTAGTGAAGAATAAGTCTACTTGAAGCTGAGCCAGCTCCCTGCTAGGAGGCCTTCATTTCTGTCCAGCGCAGAGCTCAGCAGTCACTCAACTGGACTAGGGACTCAGGGGGAAGCTCAGGGCTGTTGCTTCCTCCAGCCTCGATGAAGACTCCACGGGTGGGGCACCCCCACTTCCCATTCCCCAGCCCTAGGGATGACTGAACTGGCTTTTATCTCTTGCCCAGGAATTTGGGAGGCTAATGGGCTGTTGGCACCTCCCACATTTCTCAGTGAAGTGTGGCCCTTACACAGATGACTCACCTTCTGTCCTCTGCAGTGCCACCCTCCCAGCTGTTAAAAATGTGCCTGCTCCAGACCATGCTTCTGGGAACTTTGGAGGCCTCCTTCTTTGGAGACTTGCTGAGAGCCTTTGTTCCAGTTTGGTTGTGAACTCCAAACACATAAGGAGGCAATTTGTTTTTCCCATCCCAGCAGCCGAGCCAGTGATGGAACTTCTGACGACAGAGGGGTGGGCTCTTCCCCATCTTCAGGGTGTGATCTTCGCTCCAGACCCAAGTGAACACTATCTACCTTCCCCACCCTTCTGACCACTTGGCTTGGCTTGTTGCAGTGGTGGCTGGTTTTGAAATTTCCTTTGAAGAGTGATTTAGAGCTGCAGTTAGAGTGTCTGGGCTTCCAGAGCCCACCCAGGCTCTGCTGTCCCTCCTGGGCTCTTTCCCCGGCCCAGGAGGTGAGGAGGGAAGAATTCTCCCGTCATTCCTGGAGAAGGCTCCAGTGCCTCATGTGAATGCGTATGAGTCTGGCTGCAGGTTTCCCCGAGTCACTGGTTGGCTTTAAAAAGGTCTTTTAAATTACACAAGTAACACACAAATACACCTGCTTGTTAACAAATTTCACACATGCTGTGTACTGGAGGGTTTGGCTCTGGGGCAACCTGGGGCCGAGGAAGCCTCACTGATGCTGGGTCGGGCCCCACAGGTTTTGTTTGTCTTTCCCAGGACATGGGTTTGGTGTCACAGTTCCCTGTTGATGGTGCGTCTGTGGCTCGGGGCGGCTGGGGGACACAGGGCTCTCTGTGTCTGAGCACAGGGTCCACGGAGGGCTGTGGTTTGGGGAAGACAGAGGAGAAAACGTCTTTTACAGGCAGTTTTAAGAGACCCCATAATATATTAAAATAACCCTAAGATACTAGGGAGTGGCAGAGAAAACAGTGAAGATTTCGTTTTGCCAAAACACTGGTAATAATCAGCATTGCACTGAGCTCAGAGGAGCTCTCAGACAGACAGAGGTGAAGGAAGCCATGGTGAGCCCTTTGGCCTTGCAGCGGGTTCCGAGGCGCCTGTCGGGGCACCCCAAGCGCTGCTGCTGCGCTCCCCGGGAGGGAGGAGCCCACTGAGAGCGCTAGGGTGACGCTAGTGGGGGTGCCTGTGCTGCTCTGTCCTGCACAGCATGGTGGCTGGGCTGAGGGCTGACCAGCCTCAGCAGTGAAGGCTCGGGAGAGGCAGCATTTCCGGGCCAGAGGATGGAGTGTTGGGCAGTCAGACACGAGGCGCTTGGCTGCACTGATTGGGAATCGATTAGACGCCATTTATCCCGGGAGCCCTGGTTTCCTGGTGGAGTTGCTGGCCCCCGAGCCTCCTGCTGCAGCTCCTGCAGGAGCCTGTGTGCTGTGTTCAGACCAGAGCTGCGGCTGCAGAGCCCCTGAGCTGGCATCTAGGAGCAGCCCAGGACAGAATGTGCCCCGGGAGCAAGGCGGTCTCATTGATCGTTCACTCATTCTTTTGTCCATTCATTCAACAGACATTTAGTAAGCACCTGCTGTATGCCAGACACTCTTTAGGTCCTGGGATATGGCAATGAATGAGACAGACGAAGGCTCTGTTTTTGTTATTGTTGTGTACACTCTAGAGGGGAAGTGAGCAAACAAACAAGTAACTATATTCATATTATATATTATATATTTGAGTATATCATATGCCACATGGTGATCAATACCATGAAAAAATAAATGAGAGGAAAGGGGATATGGTGGACAGGGCTTGGTATTGATCGGAACAGGCAGGAGGTCTCTCTGAGGACTTGCATTTGAGCAGAGACGGGTAGAAGTGAGGGAGGGAGCCAGTGGGTTGTCCGGGAGGTACGTTCTCAGGGAGGGTGTGGCAAGTGTAAAGGCCCTGGGGTGGGGAGCCCTGGCTTGTGGACTGGCATGGGCAAAGGAGAGGGTGGCATGAGGTGGTGCCAGATGACGTGGGACCACAATAGGGATGGAGACAGAAAGTCAGTGGCCGTGCACGTCACAACCCCAGGGCGCCAGCATGAAGGGCTCGATCCCACGTCAGCGCTGAGGACTTGGCCTCTCAGCCACATCATGCAGCACGTCCCTGTTCTTTCTTTTCAGACTCGTAAGCAGTACGGTGAGGCCACCAATGGGAGCAACCGAGTCTTCCTGTATTGCACCTTCCTGGACTTCAGGTACCGTCTGTGTGGGGGCCGCAAGGCAGGGGCAGGGCAGGGGAGGGGAGTGGGGAGAATGGGAGAGGAGGGGTGCGGTGCCGGCTGGGCAGCAGGTGTCCAGGCCCAGGCCCTACACACGCCACCCAGGGGATGATCGGGGTCACCTATGTTTGGTGCCAACATGGTTGTGTCATCCATAAATGCTGGGTGTGGGGCAGGCCCTGGAGGAGGTGCTGGGAGGAGGCTTCCTCTCCAACCACATCGGGGTGTGGCTTGGTATTGCCTGGAGCTACTGGGACAGTCTCTTACAGCCCAGGGCGACTGTCAAACCAGTTTGGCAGAAACACCAGGGGTCACCTGGAGGCTGCCATTTCGGTAGAGCAGGTCCGGACGCCCCTCCTGTCCCTGTCATGGGCTCTTTGGTCAGGGGCTGGAGAAACAGGCTGGCTGGTAGCTCCTTCCTGGCTGATGTGTCAGCATTTTCCTGTTTTAAAACCTTGATGGCCACACTGAAGTGTGCTGAATGTCAGCCATTTAAGACTCTGAGTTCTCGGCCTCTGCTGCGGGGCACCGACTGGCCCACATGTCCATGTCAGCATTGCCCGAGCCCACCCATCACGGTCACGCCCCTCCTGCCCCCCTCACCCCTGCCCCAGCTCAGCTCTGGGGCTCACCTTCCTGCAGCCTGGGGATCTTCTGCCATCGCTGTAATCACAATTCTCTTCTGGACGTGGCCCCATGAGTGGCTCCCATGGTCACAGTGGGGGTGAAAACTCAGCTCCCCAGCTGGGAGGGGCCATCAGTGAGTGGGAGGGATTGGAGAGTGGGAGGCAGGGGCTTAGGGACCCCTTGCTGCTGCTTGGCTCTGGCCCCGAGGCTTGTGCCATGTGGGAAACAGGCCCAGTGTCGCCAGATCATCTGAGCTTTCATGGTTGGATTTTTACGTGAAATTTCCCAGTGTTTAAAATGCTGCACAGGCAGACAGAACACATCAGGGGCTCCATTCATGCCCCACCTGACAGCCAGTCACCCTGTGTGTGTAGGGGCTCCTGATATGGGCTCTTCCCTGTGCCTGGGCCCCCAGGGCTCCTCCACTACTGCTTTGGGGCAGACACCTCTGCTCTGCCCACCTCTCCAGAGAGGCCTCTCTGCGCCCTACATGCAGAGGACCAGGAGATTGCAGGACGCTGACCTGGGGTGGCTGCGGTGGGCTGGCTTAATCCCCCATTCTCTCTGTCCCGTGAACAGTGAGGAAAATGCAGCTGAGCCCTATGACCCCAGCAAACACCACTTCTTTCTTCTGTCCCATGGCAGGGCCTTGCTGTGGCTGTGACCTTCAGCTCATGCCTCAGCAGCATATACCGATGACTCTGTAACTTCAATGATTTTGTCTTGGTTAGGCTCAGTAGGCTCAGAAATAGTTACAATTTTGGGGCACTTCTTGGAGAAAAGAGTTATGACTAGAAAACGGGAGGTTTTTTAAGGGCCAAATCAGCACGTTGGTTTTTATTTGTGAAGAAGTTACAACAACAGAGAACAGTATGAAGAATAATGTAACAGATGCAGGTGCCTATTGCCCCAAATTTATACTGTTGGCATGTTTATATTTTTATGTTTTTAAGAATAAAATGACTGAAACCTCACAGATGATGTGAGAATGCTTTGCCTCCTTTTCTGCTTTTCCTCCATTCTCGTAGGCAGCCACCATCCCAGATATGGTGCGTGTGTCCTTCCCGTCCATCTTTCCAATTCTTATTTATTATTATAGAATTGATATTCAGAAAAATCCACACTTTAAACAATTGTACAGTTCTGTGAGTTTTGGCAAAAGAGTATGGCTGTGCAACCACCGTAATCAAGATACAGAACAATTCGTCACCCTCAAAGACTCACCTGTGTCCGTTTGTCGCCATCCCATCCTCCCACCTCCAGCTCTGGAAACAGCAATTTGTATTCTGTCTCCACAGTTTTGTCTCTGCAAGAATGTACTGTAAGTGGAATCACAGTGTGGGTAGACTTTTGAGTCTAGCTCCTTTAATTTAGTGTAACAACGTCCATATTGTTGCATGTGTCAACAGTTCATTTCTTTTTTTTTATTGCTGAGTATTATTCCATCATATGGATGTGCCATTGTACATCTTTATCTTTTCCCTAGTAGAGGGACATTTGGGTTGTTTCCAGATTGGGGTCATTATGATTAAAGCTGAATGTTTTACCAACTTTGCAACCCTTGGATAAACCCCACTTGGTCATGATGTATTATCCTTTTTGTAATTATTGAATTTAATTTGCTAGTATTGTTGAGGCTTTTTGTGTCTGAGTTCATGAAGGATATTGGTCTGTAGTTTCCTTTTTTTTGGTAATGTCTTTGGTTTTTGTATGGAGGTGATGATACCTTTGTAAAAGGTACATTTTGGAATGCATTTGGAATGCATAGAATTGATATTAATTCTTTCATTAATATTTTGGTAGAATTCACCAATGAAGTCATCTGAGCTTTAGTTTTCCTTGTTGACAGGGTTTTAACTGCACATTCAATTTCTTTTATGGATACAGGACTATTTAAGTCATCTATTTCTTTTTAAATGAGTTTTAGCAGTTTGTGTTTTTTTTAAAAGAATTTGTTCATTTCATCAAAGTTGTTTAATTTATGGGAATAGAGTTGTTTGTAGTATCCCTTGTTAGCCTTTTTCATGTCTGGAGGGTCTGTGGGGGGTCCCTTTTTCATTTTTTATATCTGTAATCTATGTCTTCTCTCTTTTTTCTTAGTCACTCTTACTAGATACTTATTAATATTATTGATTTCTTCCCAAAGATACTTTTGTGTTCACAGATTTTTCTCTGTTCTGTTTCTGGTGTTGGTTTTATTGACTTATTCTCTGTCTTTAGTTTACTTCTTTCTGCTCACTTTGGGTTTAATTTGCTCTTCATTTTAAAATTTCTTAAAGTGTAGGTTTAGATTATGGATATGAGACCTTTATTATTTTCTAATATAAACACTTAATGCTATAAATTTTCCTGTAGGCACTGATTTAGCTGCATCCCACAAATTTTGATATGTTGTTTTTATTTTCTTTAAATTTGAAATGTTTTCTGATTTTCCTTGTGACTCCCCTTCAACCTGTATGTTATTTTGAAGTATGTTGTTTAATTTCCAAATACTTGGGAATTTTCTGCTATTGATTTCTAATTAAATCTTTTTATAATCTGAAAATATACTTTGTATAACTTCAGTTCTTTTAAATTTGCTAAAAGTTTTTATGCAACCCAGGATATGTTCAATCTTGGTGAATATCCCATGTGTACTTGAAAAAAATGTATTCTTGGTAGAGTGTTTTATAAATGTCAATTAGATCAAATTGATTGGCAGTTCTGTTCAGGTCTTCTATATCCTTATTACTTTTCTGTCGACTTGTTCTGTCAATTAATGGAAGAGGAGTGTGAATTTTCCAACTTTAATGGTGGATTTATATATTTCTCCTTTTAGTTTTGTGAGTTTTTCTTTAGTGTATTTTGAAGCTCTGTTGTAAGGTGCATGTATGTTTAGGATTATGCCTTCTTGCAAAATCCACCCCTTTATCATTATGTAGTGTCCCTCTTTACCCTGGGAAATATGTGTTGTTTTGAAGTTTACTTAGTCTAACTTAGATAAAGCTACTCAAGCTTTTGTGATTAGTGTTTGCACACTGTATCTTTTCCTGTTATTTTACTTTTATCCCACTTTTATATTTATATTTAAAGTGAGTTTCTTTTAGACTGCATATGACTGGGTCTTGTTTTTTAATCCAATCTTAAAATTTCTGTTTTTAATTGATGCGCTTAGATAATTTATATTTAATGTAATCATTGGTGTGGTTGGATTAAAATCTACCATTTTGCTAGATGTTTTCTAATTTTCTATTTTTTCTTTGTTTTTTTAATGTTGTCTTTCTATGACTGCATTTGGATTGTTGGATGTCTTTTATGATGCTATTTTATCTCCACTATTCTAATTTATACCTCCTTTAAATTTTTTTGTAGTGGGTTCCCTAAGCTTACAGTATGTATGTTTAATTCCTTCATGTCTACCTTCGTTTCAAATGTATGCTGAGACGCGACAATAACATTTCTACCGTTCCTACTCCCATTCGCGTGCTGATGTTGTTATACCTTTTACCTCTACGGATGCTGTAAGCCCACAAAGCATTGCTAGTATTCTTGCCCTGGATGATCAGTTATCTCCTAGAGCAATTAAAAATAAGACCATAATAATTGCACATTCACCTTTATTTACCCCATTTCCAGCTATTTTATTTCTCTCTGTGGATCCATGTTTCTGTCTGGTATTGTATTCCCTTGACCCCAGACCCAAGTCTGCTGGCAATACATTCAGTTATTGTTTGTCTGAGAAAGTATTCTTTCATTTTTGAAAGACATTTTCACTGGGCTTAGAACTCTGGGCCACTACTTTCTAGACTTATATTTTAAGAAATTACACAGTAATGTATCAAGATATTATTTTGTTAAAAAATTAAAACATACAAAAAGCAAATGTTCCCTTTGACGTTTACATCTTATCCTGATCTCCCCTTTCCATCACGGAAACCCCTGTGGGGGGATTTTTTTGTATTTTCAATAATTTACATGTACTTTATATTTAAGTTCCTAGGAAATATATGGCACTATTTAATTTAATGTTTCTTGCATCATTCCACCACATTTTGTTTTTGTGTTTTGCCCATATCAATACCCCTTTCTTTTATTGTGTTTATATATACCACATCTTATTTGTGTGTGAGGGTAAATCTTTTTCTGCTCAGATGCAGACTTCTTAGGTCACAGGGCTGTGCGTATATTTAATGCCACTTGCTGTTGCTTGGCCTGGCTCCCATGGCAGATTTACTTATGCACAAGCCAGGGGCCTGCCCCTTATTTTCCCTGACTCCCTTGGGAGGGGCTCTCTACCCTTCTCACCCCCTCAGGTCCCCTGGCTCATTAAGGTCATGTGACCCCTTTGCGGCTCCAGCTTGAAAGTGTGGTGCTCATGGTTCTCGCCTCACCCTTTGCATAGGCAGAAGGGGCAGTCACTCGCCCCATGACCATGTCCATTTTCCAGCCACCCTTAGATGGAAACACGGCATTCTGCATCCGATAGACAGACAGAGGTGCCGTGTGTAACGTGACAGCCATGTTTGCCGACTCTCCCCAAGATCCTGTGAAAGTTAGACTAGAAGCAAAGGTGGGGGGAGAATGTGGCCCCATCTTTAAGTCCCATCTGCTCTGAAGCTATTAATGGGGTTTTACTCTTCTAAATTGTAGGTTCGAGTGGCTCTGGCTTTGCTCTCAGGTCTCTGCTAAATGCCTTCTGCCTCTAGGCAGGGAGCAGATCATTAATCTTGAAAACCACCCCTGAAGCTGCTGTCCCTGGGCTTCAGTCCGCAGGCTCAGCACCACCCTGAGTCATCTCTGAATGACCTTCCCCAGCCCCAGGCTCTGTGTCACCCAGGGCTAGTGCAGAGTTACCATCGCCACAGGCCATCCCCACCCTCCTCGGGAGACAGAAACTGCCAGCGCGTGTTTCATGCAGTGGACGCTGGCGGGAGAGGTGAGAGATTGGGTCTTCAGGTCACCGCACTGGGATGGCCACATTTCTCATCTGCTGCATCCACGCTGACATCACAGTTAAAGCTGAATGTAAAGCAGAGAAAAACTAGATCTTTTAAGTTTCTCCAACTTTATAAGTGCTTTCCCCCAAGGGCCCCTGCCTGTCACCAGAGCAAAGATTTGTCTTTGCTGACAACTCCAAGTGGCCAACTTCTGGAAAGAACCATTTAAAACATCTTTTTTTTGGAATTTGAAAATATAGAGAAGTACAGAGAAAAAAATTATAATCACTGGTCTTCCCACTGTAAGAATTAACCATAGTTAACACTGGAGCACATTTGCTTTGAGTCATTTTTGTCTAGGTTTATACTTTAAGCAATTATACAAGTAGTAGATCGATATAGAATTCATTTAAAAGGTAAAACTTCATAAGAAAGCAAAGGTCCCCTTTGACCTTTGCGTCATATCCTGATACCGCCCCCCCCCCGTCTCTGGAGGTAACCACTGAGGGGAGTTTTTGTGTGAGTTTTCTCCATAATTTACATTTATGTTCTTAGGAAATACATGATATTTCTTTCTTGCCCCTTGCATCATTATTATGCACTGTACGTTACGCTTTGGTGTTTTATCCACATTGATGCCCATTGGTCAGGATGTTCTTTTTAACTGATGTACGGTGTTTGTCATATTTGTATATCCCGCATTTTATTTACCTGCCTCTCTCAGATGGGCGTTTAGGTTACTGTAACGTGATTCAGTGACTCTCCCTGGATGTGGTCCCTCGTGCATACAGTCGAAGGTTCTCTAGGAGCAGGGCTGTGGGTGTGCACATTTCATTTCGTGCTGGGTACTGTCCATGTGCTGTGTGAGGTGTCCCCAAGGGAGCTTTGCGTCCTGGTGGCCTGCCCAGCCCTAGACACTCTCCAGCTCTCGCCAGCCTGGTGGTGACACCCCTATCCCCAGCACTGTCCTGATGTGTGTTCCCAGCCATGGCAGGCGTGAGCACCACTGTGTGTGCACAGGGCCTGTGTGGGTGCGTGGTGCTGCTCTGGCCCCCGGGCAATGGTGCGGTGTTGCTCTATGACTGTTTCTCCTATATCCTCAGCTCTGGAGAAGGCATCTGGTCAGACCAGGGCTGTGCGCGTGTGGGGGGAAACCTCACCTACTCCACCTGCCACTGCACTCACCTCACCAACTTCGCCATCCTCATGCAGGTGGTCCCGCTGGAGGTAAGAGTGGGACCCTGGAGGGGGTTCTGTTGAGACTCCAGGCTGCAGCTGGGGGTGGGGGGTGGGCACATCCACTCATGGGGCCTATTTACAAATGGAACTTACTCTCTTGGCTTCTGTAGCCCAGGGTTCTGCATGTTTGGGCCTCAGCAAATATTTGACAAGTCCACAACTGTATCAGCTGTGTGTGTGTGGTGTGATTCCTGTGGCAATGCCGTGAGTTATCCAGGCCTGACCCCTCATCCATCCAGCTGTTCATTCAGCCAATCCTTACGGGGCACCTCCTGGGTGCCAGGCACCAGGGGTTCAGTTGTAAACAAGACAAAGAGCACATTCCTGCTTTTGAGGAGTTTATATTCTAGTGGGAAAAATAGATAATAAACAAACTAGCAAATAATAATCTCAAAGAGCGATGAGCATAGGAAGAAATTGAAAAGAATGGTATGGCAGAAGAGGACACAGGGAGGGGAGTGTGTTTTGCTGTGTGCTCAGGAGAGGCATCTCCAAGGACATGACATCTGATGGCCAGAGGAAGCCAAGGTCTTGAAGGCCTGGGAGGAGGATGTTCTAGTCTAGGAAACAGCAAGTGCTTAGGGCAGGGGCTAGGGAGGCAGGAGGTGGGGAGGGGGCAGGCTGGGACCCACGTCTCCAGCCACTGGGAGGAGTGTGCATGTTATTCTAAGGACAGCGGAGGCCTTTGGAGCGCTAAGTGGGGCGCAGCTGGACCTTGTGTGTTCTGGGTTTGGGGTGGGGTAAGCAGACTTGCATGCAGTTGGGAACCAGGAGTGGAAGGGGGTTCCTGTTGGTTGTTTGCACACCCCACTCTCATGCCTGTGGATTTTGGAGTTATAGAAAAGTTGGCTTGGATGGTGTAGACTTTGCTGCTCCGAGCCCGACTAGGTTTGGCAGATGCACTGGGAACATGCATTGGATGCCACACCGTAGTCTGTGGCTGGTGTTGGACATTTCAGGGACTGAGAGAGGGTGAGGCAGGAGTGGGAGCCAGGCAGGAGAGGGGTGGTGAGCCCCAGCGTCTCTTGGCCAGAGTGGTCACAGGAGTCACCATCCTTGGAGGGTTGTGTTTTTTGGAGCATCACGTATCCATCTTGGGCCAGTCCCTTCTCCTGGGGGCTCCTGTTGGGAAGAACCAGATGTCTCTGATGAGAGCAGCTCCCTGGGAGGGGCAGGTGAGAAGGCAGGTGTTCCCAAACAGACACTGCTACAGGGTTTGACCTGTGCCCACCCTTGCTTGGGTCATGACTTACCTGCTATCCATGGCCACGTTATCACTATAATGGACAGGCAGCATGTCATCAGAGCCTGCAGTGCCACGTGGGGCCAGAGAGCTGGCCAGACCCACGGCTGTGCATGGTTTTATGTGGGCCTTGCTGGCATCATTGTCTTGTCAACGGGGCAACCAAACTTCAAGGTCTAACTGAGCTGCAGTTTGAGTTTTGCCCTCCCTCATCCGGGGCGTGGCTTCTGATCCGTAAAGAGGGCTCTGGGACGTGACCACTCAGGGTTGCTGTGGGCAGGACAGTTAACCATGTCACAGGGATGTGTGCACAGCTCAGCCCAGGCCCTGCCCCACAGAAGCCACCAGCAGATACCCCCCCAGACAGCTGTGTGCGCAGAGAGTCCCGATGAAGAAGAGTTTGTGCCAGTGATGGATGGAGGCAGAGTCGTGGTATTTTGAGGTAACATCATAAGGCAGTGGAGGCAGAAGTCGATCATCCCTTAATTTTTAAACTCCTTGGAAAACAAAATGTCAGAGCAAGTCCCATTTGAGCAGTGAGCATGCGTGTTTTTCCCAGCACTGTGAACACAGAGAGACTGTTGTTTTTAACACCACCACCACCACCAACCACCACCACCACCACCAAAATGCTCACGTTCACTGTGTGCCAGGCGTGTTCTAAGCATTTTATACAAATTAGCTGATTGGATTCTTACAGTAGTTCTTTGAGGTGGAGACCTTTTATCCCCATAAATGATGATCCCATTTGCAGATGAGGAAGCTCAGGCACAGAGAGAGTGAGGATTCATACCCACATCACTGGCCCCAGGGTCCAGAGTGTTAACCCCGGACTGTGTGGCTGCTCCAGCAAATGGTCTGTTTTTATCTCTGAGGACAGCGCCAGTCATCTGAATCCCAGCTGTAGCTGAACCTCTGGCACCTGGAGCACAACAGGGGCCTGTGTGTGTCAGTTGGGAGTTGGACAAAAGATGCACATAACACTAGCCGCTCACGTTACTGTGGAGCTTCTGACAGTCTGAAGGGCCGTCACCCACATTATCACGCGTGGTCCTCACGCTGCAGAGAACGTGGGCGGGTGGGGGAGGAAGGCAGCTCTACCCATGTTTCCAAAGAGAAGGCCCTTTCCTTTTATAAAATGCATCATGGGCTTTCCATCGAGCCTGGTAATTGTTTATTGGGACTCCAGAGAGCGTCCAAGCTGGCTCCTACGTGGACGTGGAGAGCACACCCTGCCTTCTGGACGTGCTGCTCCAGAGTCTGGGAGCCGGCCCCTCAGCTGTGCCCGAGAGGGAGCGGGGGTGCAGTCATCAGCAGCCCCACCTCTCAGGGTCATCAAAGACAGGACAGGCCACGCTTGGAGCCAAACGTGCGTCGGGGCTTTCTTGTTCCAGGGTCCTTCATGCCGTGAGGTTTTACGGGTTCGGAGGTGTGGGTCTGTCATGAGGCTGGACGGGTGCGAGCCTGCCTGTTGCCCAGCACCCCCCAGAGGTACATCTTGTTCAGGCAGTGGCTTAAACACCTCAGGGAGGTAGACATGGACGTGTCAGGCAGAGTGAGGACATTCCGGGCAGAGGGAAGGGCAGGGCAGGGTAGAGGCCGAGCAGGGTGCAGCTGGGCATCTCGTGGCTCTTGGGATGGATGCCCAGGGCTGTGATGAAGCTTCAGGCCTAAGTGTCAGGAAAGATGGCAGCAGGTGACGTTCGAGGCTGGGCTTGGTGGGGAGAATCCGTGCCCTGCAGATGGCTGGGATGGCAGGGAGATGGTGGCTGCCCTGCCTTTTGATCGAGAAAGGCTGGTGATCTGTTTTTTCATGTGGAATTTCCTGATTTTTAGACGCATCATTAGTTATTATTTCTAGGCCATATGTGAGAGGTATATCCAGGGGCTGGGCCAGCTGCCCGGGGCCCAGCAGGTCTGAGTGGGGTCCAGCACCCCAATTCCTGACAAGACCCTGGTGTGTGCAGGCCCCACTGACCCCTGCCTGTGGGTGCTCCCTGCCTGGGGTGCTCCCTGCCTGTGGGTGCTCCCCCTGGTCTAGGGCTAATGCTTAGTCTGCTCTCTCCTTCGGTCCTCATCACATGAGCTGTCACCGTGGCCATAGCTAGGGATCCTTTGAGGTCACACCAGGGGACAGAGCCTTGCCTGGGGCCGGGTCCCAGTGCTGGGGCTGGGGCTGCACCCCGATGGCCTGGGAGCACAGCCACCCCCTCTGGATCCTCTACACGCTGAGAACAAAGAGCCACCCAACTTCCTGCATGGCCTGGGCGGGGAGTGGGTGGTCCACTCTCACCAGGAAACCGTGTCTGTGAGTGTCATGTTTGTGGTCTAGAGGAAGGAGGTGGTGCAGTCCCATAAGTCCCACTTTTCTAGCTGGAATCACAGAGCGTTTATGATGATAAATCTGTCCCTACTCAGCACAGGTGACACTGGATTTAGACAGTCTGTGGGTGTCATTGTGGGAGAAATCACATTTATTCATTGCCAGAAAAGGTTGATTTGAAAATGGTTTAAAATTATCCATGCTAAAAATGAACATTAAAAAAATTAAGGCTGATAGCATAAGTAGTTACCAAACCTGTGGCATGTTTAGAGAATTAATAAAAACAGTCTGAGTGACCGTGGGTCTTTGGCGCTGATCTCATGTGCTGCCCACGCCTGGGCTCTCTTCCCTGGCCCCTGGGTTCTCAGTCCAGGTTCCATCCTCAGAGCGCACACCTGCCTCTGTTCCCCTTCTCTGTGAGATCCTCTCCTGGCTTTGCCCCACACTGAGCTTCCTCCTGGGGGGCTCATTTCTGGAAGCTTTTTCCCTAGTGAGCGGGGCCCTTCAGTGGAAATCCCATCAGAGAGTGGGGTTCTCTGGGTGGTCCCTAGACAGCTGGGCTGGGCCAGGAGTGAGCTCTGAGGCTGCTGTTCAGGGGAGTAAGACCCCTGAGACGAGGCTGGGCCCACCCGGGCTGGGCTGGCCTGGCTCCGCTTTCCTGTTCTCTGCGTGTGACGTGGGTTCCAACCTTTCCCCACCCTGTGTATGGCAGTGAGGGCTCCTCCAACCAGAATCTGGCACTGCGGCAGGCCTCTGGGTTCCTGCCAAGGCGAGCAGGAAGCAGGTCTGGACCCACCCCAGTGAACACTGGCCATGGCCAGTCCCCGCCCAGGAGACCCCCACAGCCCCCTTGTCCAGTGCGTCTGGTCACCCTGCCCGTGGCTGTGCTGTGATCATCTTTACGTAGTCTGTCCTGTCCGTCTTCTTTAATTAAAGATATTTCTACCTAGTATAACAGCTAACACACGTGTGTGTAAAAGCAGTCAAGCAGGAAAAGGGATGTTGAAGGAAGAGTCAGCCCCCCCACATCCTGGTCCCCTAAGTCCACTCCTTTCATGCACCGCTGTCACCAGGGCCTCACGTCTCCTCCCAGAATTGTCCTCTCATTTCCAAACACGCATCCTCTTGTACAGAGGCTGACATGTCACCCCCGCACCGATGCTGTCCCTGGAAGTTTGTTCCCAGTGGAGCACACGGCTCTGTCCCATTCCTTGCCAGGCTGCCATGTAACGTGGTGGTTAGGGCCCGGGCCCCAGGGTCTTTGCAGGCACCTGCTGAGGGCTCTGAGGTGCGTCCAGCTGTTGGCAGCTTCCAGCAGTCAGTGGTGTGGGACCTTGTACACAGGTCTCCAGAGTAAATTCCTGTGCAGAGGGCACAGGCATTTTCATCTTGAAGGATGTTGCCATGTAACAGAGGGAACGGCTTGAAAAAGGGTAAAAATGTTCTACGAGTTGTCTCTTTAAACCCCCCCCCCTTTCTCGGAATTAAAACCTGCATCCCTGCCAAGGCCAGTAATCAGAGGGGCAGGGGAGTGTCCTTTGTTCTCTGAACCACAGGAGATGGCTCAAAGGAATTATCTGGTGGAGGTCAGGAGACTGTCTCCACAGGAGATGGGATGGATCAGAGCACATCAACTGTAGTTAAACAGCAATAGCCTGAGACTGAAAACCTCCCTTTAAAAGCTCTGTATTTCTGCTTATAGTGAGGACGTTGGTACTTTAAGACAAGAGTCTCCACTCTCCTCATTTGCTGGCAAATTAATATGCATCTCTTTCCTTTTCCTCAAACCACTTGTCCTCATTCTTCTGATGTGGCCTTGGGGACAAGTGCTGAACTTTGGTAACAGCATATTGCTTGCTCTCCAGGGACCTTGTACCAACTTGTGCCTCCTCCAACGGTGGGTAAGAATGGGCACCTTTTTAACTGTGAATCACAGGAACATGGCCTCATCTTTTGGTGCTTGTAACTTCTACGTAAGTGCAGTTCAAACTGGGGGAACTGGCCCTTGAGTTGATGTCGGTAGATCTGGGCCCAGCTGCCCCACTGCTTATGCCAGCTGGGAAGCTCCCATGAACTCATGTCCCATACCTTTGAAATCAGCAACCCCAAATCCAGTAAGAACCCCAAGAAGTTAAGTTTCATTTCTTGGGTAAAATGATCTTAGAAAAGTATGTCACTGGAACAGAGAATCCATCCAGAATAGACCCTGAAACTTCTCAGTGCACCCATGAGAATTCATGTCATAGAATTAAAAGAATCAGAAAGTAAGATGACATATGAAAACATAATGTAAGGCAAATTTTACAACATTATTTATAGTAGAAATAACAGAATGACAGAAGCATTAATAAACATAACACTGATGATTGCATAAATTCAAATACACCTATGCTAAGGAAGATTATTCATCTCTATACTAAAAGAGGAATGATTAAATCAAGAAATAATATGCAACTATTAAAGCATGAATTATAATCATGCCAGCATATTTGGAAGAATTTCCAAGATATCATTATGTGAAAAGGGCAAGATGTATAACAGAGTGGATAAATATCCCATTTTCATAAAACAATGCCAAAATCATGTGTGTGTGCATGTATTTCTGTACATGTGTTCAAATATGCATGGTTATATCTTGGTATGTGACAATCAGACAGGCCTGGAGGTGCATGCTGGGCTGTCAGCCAGGGCAGGGCTGGGGAGAGATTGGCCTGCAGCCCTGGCTGGTGGGATCTGAGCCATTTAGTCATCGTGTGGTTGTATAAAATGACTGTATGAAGAGGTGTTTCTATGGCCTGCTCCCCAGGTGTGGTGTTTTGAGGGCTTATCTTGTCACTGCTCCGTCCTGACGCCCAGGCACTGAGAGATTGTATGCTGCAGGAACGAGGGTGTGGATGAATGAGTCAGTTCCACAGGGGAAAGGAGGGACTTAGGGAGACAGAGATGCACTCTCTCTGGGAGCCACAGTGCCACGTGCATGCTGGTTCAGACAGCAGTCTGACTCATGCGGGCAGGTGGGAACTGGGATTTCTGTCATCTCGGTGGACCGGCCATAGGGGAGTGGGGAAGCGGCAGCCGCAGGGGATACTCTGGCAGATGGGGCTGCAGCCTGGCCCAGCCAGGGCCCAGGAGGAGGGGCTCAGTTGTGCACCTCATGGTGTTTCTTGTAGTTGCAGCTGCTGTGGCTGACGTACAGAAGGAGCTTACAGGAAGGCAGTGAAGGGAAGTTGGAACAACCAGGATTTGGGGGGTGAGGGCTGAGGGTGCAGGGGCAGGGGCTGACACTGTGGCAGCCATTTGGGCCCAGCATTAGGGTAACTCAGCCTCTCTGGCTCCGTCCTTGTGTTCCCCACCCAAGGTGCACAGGCCAGAGAGGCGGTCTGGTAGTCCAAGGTGAGACAGGCCATCCCACCGAGGCTGTGACCCATGGGGAAAGGAGTTGGTAGTGGGCACAGCCCCTGAGCTGGCAGGAATGCCACACCTCACCACCGTGTGGCTTCTCCTTCCTCCAGGGGCCAGTGCCTCCCAGGCACCCACTGCCTGGCATCTCTCCTGGGCTCCTC
Organism: Daubentonia madagascariensis; assembly: GCA_023783475.1. Lineage (NCBI taxonomy): Eukaryota > Metazoa > Chordata > Mammalia > Primates > Daubentoniidae > Daubentonia > Daubentonia madagascariensis. The sequence continues at coordinate 23,140,624 of JAKFHU010001262.1, forward strand.
TAGAGCAGTGGTTCCCAACCTTTTTTTGGAACCAACCAGTCCCAATCGTACCAGGGACTGGTTTCATGGAAGACAATTTTCCCATGGACCAGGGTTGGGGGAAGGTTTTGATATGATTCAAGTGCATTACATTTATTTGCAGTCAAACCTCTGCTAATGATAATCTGTATTTGCAGCTGCTCCCTAGCGCTAGCATCACCACCTCAGCTCCACCTCAGATCATCAGGCATTAGATTCTCATAAGGAGCCACAACCTAGATCCCTCGCATGCACAGTTTATAGTAGGGTTCGCGCTCCTATAAGAATCTAATGCTGCCAGTGATCTGACAGGAGGCGGAGCTCAAGCAGTGATGCCAGGGATGGGGAGCAGCTGTAAATACAGATGAAGCTTCTGCTCACCTGCTTCTCACCTCCTGCTGTGCGGCCTGGTTCCTAATAGGCTGTGGATCAGTACCGCAGCTTGGGGACTGCAGCTCTAAAGGTCCCTTGGAAGTGGCTGGGCACAGGCGTCTGCTGCGGGGTACCTGGGACCTGGGGGTGCAGGAGCCCTGTGCTGGGACAGGTGCACCTGGGAAAAACTGCTCCCTGGGAAGCCCCTCTCAGGCGCCTGGCAGGCACAGGGAAGAAGCATATCAATGAGTCGGTCAGAAACTGTGGTCTGAGGCTGACTCTGGCCAGTGGCAGGCTTCACTTAGCCCACAGAAGTTTAAAGTAAAGAAAAAATTAGTTGCCAATATTTCAAAACCCAGATATTTTATCTAAAAGTTTGGATTTCTGGTTCAAGAAAATACAGAAGAGAAGATCTGGCCATGCTGAGCCTCCACTCCTGGCTGGAAGCAGTGGCCTGTGGCTGGTGAGGCTGCCACAGTCCCACCACCTGTCCTTCCTCGTGCGTTTGCATCATTGTTCTGCTTTTAGGAAGACAGTGAAATTCTTGTTCTTGTCTAGGGTGGGAAAATGACATATCTACTGAGAGGCACTTTTTGTTAAGAACGTGGAAGGTAACAGGTCTCTTTTTGGCAGGACGGTCCCACTTATTTATTATGTGTGCATCTCCCAGGGGCTTCATGATCCTCCCAAGGGCCATTCTGGGGTGTTTGAGTTTGTGGTCTTTGACTCAGAGGAATCTGTGTCCTGAAACAAACTCCTGGCTTCTCTGGGCATTTCTAAATCTAGCCGCGGGCGGGAAAGGAAGGGCACTGCTGGGGCACACCATGCCTTGCCGAGCAAGGAAGGGCAGTGCAGCCAGGTTGTGGGGTCCTGCCTTCACAGCACCCCCCCAGCCAATCAGGGCCTGTCTCCACCCTGGACAGATGGTTCTAAAACCCACACTTAGTGGCTACCCAGCCAGGTGTAGCCCTGACCACTGAGACTGGCTCTGGCTCCAGGGAGGGATTGGGCGGGTGGCGGCCAGGGCTAAATCACAAGGTGCTGGAAGCTGCTGGAACCACTCTCTGAGCCGGATGCAGGCGCGGTGCATGTATCACAAGCGGGCATGTCGATGTTTAGCGGGTGTGGGCAGAGTTTGCAACCTGCCCTCAGAAACAGGCTCCCTCTGCAGGGGTCTCTGCATGAGTGTCAGGTAGCCCCACCACTGGGGCTGGGGTCAGCAGTGGTCCCCCTGCCTCCTCATGGGGCCCTCTCCTTGTGGAGCTGTGAGGGGAACAGACGAGGGAGGAGAGGGCACCACCCAGCCCGGAGCACCCAGCCTCACCACCCAGTCTCACCATCCAGTCTCAGTGCCCAGCCCTGAGCACCCAGCCTCACCACCCAGCCCCAAGCACCATGCCTGACAGAGTGAGGTCACATTGAGCCATAGGTGTGAGGGCCCTGGGGATGTCCTGGCCCTGAGGACCCACATGAGAGGGAGCAGGGAGTGCAGTGGGGAGAGTCCAAAGGCAGGTTGATGCATAGCCCCGGGCCCCTGTGGGCCAGCCAGGCCAAGGGCAGGGTAAGCATCTCTGGGCTGGAAGGCTGAGATTGGGGGTTGAAGTGTGCAGTGGTCCAGGTCCCTGGTCAGTCCGTATTTTTGGTCATGAGCATGGTGGATCTCTGCCTTGTTGTGGAAACCAAAGAGGAGAAAGTAGGACCATCTTTGGGAAGCCACCACATCCTGTGCCAAAGGTGGGGACAGGTGCTTGAGGGTTCTCTCCAGGATACAGGTGAAGCCTGTGGGGTCCGAGGGATCCTTTACGTTGGGTTTTTCATAAAGACACTACACGCATGTGGGAAAAATGCAACAACACAAAGGGCATGCAGTGGAGATCAGGGGTCATGCCCACCTGTCCTGTCTCCCACCCCCGGCCTAGAGTGACTGCTTTGGTAAGCGCCTGCTTCTCTGTCACGTCAGACAGGGTCTCTGAGCCTGTAGCCCCTCTTTGTTCTTTAAACAAAAGACTGCTCACTTTAAAAAAACATATCGATGTGTCTTGGAGATTGTTCTATCCCGGTATATATAGACCCGCCTCATTCATGTTAACCATTGCAGGATTCTGCCTCGGTACTCTTCAAGCCTCTGTGGATAGATGTTTGGGTGGCGGCAGTCTTTGGCCACTGTGGGCAGTGAGTATCTGCGCATCTGTGCACAGACATGCTTGCCTCCGTCTGTGCATCTGCCTGCGGGATGACCTCCCACGTGGAACTGCTGGGTCAGGCGGTGTGCACTTTCCAATCTTCATGGCTGCTTGAAGCCACCATCTCCTGCCAGCCTGCGTCCCTCAGACTGAGCCGGGTCTTCCTGCCGTCCACACACCTCCCGCATGGAGCAGATGCACGTGCTCTGCAGTCGGTCCCTGGGCCACCTCCCCTTTAGTGTGGAGCTAGGGGCCCAGCTGCTTCTGCCAGCCCCGGAGGCAGCAGCTGCCCAGCCCAGCATCGTCTCCCAGCGGCTGGGGGCACAGCAGGGGCTCAGATCCATCCCCTGCCATTGCTGGCTCTGCTCCGCAGGGCTGCCCGCTGTGCTGGCTTCCAGGCCCCTGTCACTTGGGGCCATCGACAGGAGGGGAGGGAGGCTGCCTGGCTCTTCTCTCACTGGGCTACAAGCAGCTTTTCTGGCAGGGGCCACATCTCTGCTGAGGCCGCAGCTACTGCTGGGCAGCTCCCCTGCCTGGAGCTCTGTCCTCCAGCAGGGGAGGAGGCTTCCTGGTATGGTGCAAACCCGGGCCACCTCATTACCCCTGTGGAGCCTCAGTTCTCCCTCCCCTGGGCAAACAACTCCCTGAATTAAATTTTCCACTCTATGAGAGGCTAGAGTGGTTTCTGTTTTCCCAGCTGGCCCAAGACTGACACACAATCTGTGCGGCTGAGGGGAGATGGCGCGACGCTCCAGGGCTCCTGCCCTGGGAAACAAGGGGGGCACATGATCCCCTCAGCTGACCCTTTAATGAGGTAACTCAGCCCAAGGAGAGGAGGTGCCTGATGTCTATTCAAACTCGTAGCAGCCCAGGCTCCATGCATCCCAGGGGAGAAATCCTGCCCACGCCAGCCCCACCCCACGCCCCTCAAGCAGCCAAGAAGCTCCTTGTTACCTGTCCCCACACTGCTGGTACATTTCCATCAACGGAATATGAAATGCGCCAGAAACCTGGGCTCAGTCCAGAGGGAGGCTGGCTCCGTGTTGCTGGCAAACGCTGCGGCTGGTTAAGACCAGGACGGTCACCAAGCCAGGGCAGCCCAGGGAGCCTCAGGCCCCTCAGGGTCTAGTCGCTCCTGCTGTGAGCTGAGGCAGGAGTGTAGCTCTGCTGGGGTTGGGGAGCTGCCCTGAGGGGAGCAGGTGGCGCGAGGCCTGGCAGGGCTGGTGTGCTCACGGCCACGCTGGACCCAGCGGGCAGCTGAGGGCGTTTGCACGCTGACCCATTCTCCTCCCATCCTTCTCTCTGCCCCGTGCTCAGGTTCCTGATGAGTCCAGACAATGAGCAATGGCACCGGGGTTGTTCGGGAGTGCTCAGCCTCCTGCATGGACACCCTCGCTGGCACGGGACTGTCCCTATGCGGCCCCGGCCCCTGCTGTGCATCCCTCCCCGCCAGCCTCCCTGGGCAGGCCCGTCTTATCCAGCCTCTGCCCATGGCCTGGCCTGGGCTCTGCAGACGGCCCTCCCCCTGTGGTCCTTCCTTCTGCTCTCTGGCTGCCTCCCTGTCTTCTCTTTGCTTTCTGGGGCTTCCCACACCTGGTAACCAGCTCCCCACATTCAGTCCCCTCTGCTGAGCCCCTGGGAGGGCCTTGTGTCCCTGTGACTAGTGGAGAGTGAGCAAGGAGGTGGGCTGCAGGCACAGGCAGGCACAGGCAGGCCCAGTTCATGCAGGGCTCGGAGGCCATGAGGAGGAAGGTGGGTTTGCATCGCAGCATCAGTCAGGCAATGTAGGGGGTGAGCTGGTGCCTCTGCCAAGGGGACTTAGTGGAGGATGGGCCTGGGTGCTGTGGGGAAACCAGGGGTTGTCCAGGAAGCTGAGGAGATCAAGGCAGAGGCTCTGGAAATTGGGCAGGAAGAGGATTTGGGATATTCGGGCATGTGTTGGCAGAGGAATCAACAGGAGTCGGTGATGGGTGCTCTGAGGGAGAAGGAACGACCAGGAACAACTCCCAGTTCCATGGCCGTGTGAGGGTCACCACAGCCTTCGTGTCCCCTACAGGTTGGTTGATGATGGGGTTGGTTGTTGGTGGGGTTGGTTGATGGTAAGGTTGGTTGATGGCGGGGTTGGTTGATGGTGGGGTTAGTTGATGGTAAGATTGGTTAATGGTGAGGTTGACTGATGGCAGAGTTAGTTTATGGGAAGGTTGGTTGATAGCGGGTTTGATTTATGGTAAGGTTGGTTGATGGTGAAGTTGGTTGATGATGGGTTTGGTTGATGGTAAGTTTGGTTGATGGTGGGGTTGGTTCATGGTGGGGTTGGTTGATGGCAGGGTTGGTTGATGATAAGTTTGGTTGATGGTGGGGTTGGTTGATGGTAAGGTTGGTTGATGGTGGGGTTGGTTGATGGTAGGCCTGATTGATAATAGGTTTGGAGGGTACAAGGTATGCGTGGTAGTGTGGGTGTGAGGCTAGGGCTGGATTCCTGTTTATCAGAGCTCCAGATAGGAGGGTGTGCAGAGAACAGAGGTAGAGGCATTCAGAGTGGGCTGGCCATCTGCAGCCCCATGTGCAGTGAACTCCCTCACATCAGCCCACTTGGGCCTCACTGCAGTCTGTGAATAGGGAGGTAATGTTTTATTATCTCTATTTATGAGCTGTCAATCAATGGGGCAGATTAAGAGAATTTCTATGGTGAATCAGTGGCAGAGTCAGATGGGCAGACTTGAGGGCTCTTTATCCCCTGAGGCCTTTGGCAAATACCTCTGGACACCACTGTGCTCAGTTATACTTACTGCTGCTTTCAGAGCTGGGGGTGACAGAACAGTCCACTCTGCTGATGCCCATGGACTCCTGTGAGTGATAGCTCTGTCTGTCTCTAGGCAGAGATCAGTGTAATGGTGATGAGACTTTTAGTTGTCTTACAAGACAGCAAAGAAAGATTGCATTTCAGTGTTTCCTATATTTGGTTTTATTCTCAGTTTCTGAAAAATATCAATTCCTCTATAACAGTACTTCTAAAACTACGTCTCTAGTGTTATCATTGGGTCTTTCCCCCTCCTCCTCCAAAGAGTTTAAGAAATGCCAAGTTAAACATAGCTAAATTGATTTATTTTTTTACCTGTAGACTTCTCAGAACTCTTGAATTACTTATATTCACCAAAAGTCTTTTAAGGGATATGGAGAATGCAGCTTTTCCTAAACTGCTCTGAAACCAGGAAAAGCATTTCCTGGGAGACCCACTGACAGAATCTTGCAGGAACTGGAGTATTAGGCCACAGAGTGTGGGGAGTGTAGTTCCGCTCACCTGCCCCGGGTATCCAACCAATCAGGATGCCTGCTGGCCTGTCCACCAGGAGGTGTGTACATTTGAGGTCCAGGTCCTGGGCTACTGCAACATCCTCAGCAACATCCTGGCCGCACCCTCGTGGTAGGGACTTGTTTTGGCAAACAGACTTGGAACCCCTGGGAAGGAGTCAGCTCAGCTGTGATGCATGGTGTGAAGGCAGGAGGCCACCAGGTGCTCACCCCCCAGCACAGTCCCTCTGTGGTCCGTGTCCATGGCCCGGCCTCCGCCCCGGAGTTGCAGCCTTCTGGGCCTGTAGCATTTCCTTTGTCGTTGCCAACAGCACTTTACATACGTCAGAGTTGCCTCCTTTTGTTCCCATGACCCGGTGATCGGGGGAGAAGGCATTAGACACCTCCCACCACATCACAGGGACCTTGGCCTGGGGTCTGTGGTCTCTGGTGCACGACGTGGACAGCATGGTGCAGGCTTCAGGCTGGGCCTCTGACGAGACACCGCTGCTGACAGCAGGCGGAAGCACATGGTACCTACCTCTGTGTGAGTAGGCGTGGGGAAGCTGGTCTTCCAGGCATGTCGCTCAGGGCCCTGGAGCTTCTCAGAGCCCAGGGTCAGATGTGTCCAACCTTGACACCCCAACAGCTGGAGCTGAGGGAGCGCTGCTCTGGGCTGTGCTGTTGGGTGATCTGTGGCTTCTGTTCCATCCTCTGTGGCTTTGCGTCTGCTTCATTCACCAAGCGTGTTTATGCCCCGTTTCTACAAGGTGTTAAGACACAACGGACGTGGTGCAGGGACTCACCACTGCAGTCACCTGGGAGAGGCTTCCTGGGAGCCGTCACGTGCACACAGCACAATGACATGCATATGGCAGGTGTCACACGATGGGGACCAGGCGTGGATGCCAACCTATGACGGGGGCAGTAGCCCACTCTTACCCAGCACATCCTGTGCCCCAGCCCTTCTCTGAGCACTCTACACATGTACAATCACAGGGTCCTCATGGCCACCCTGTAAGGGGAGAGTGGTTGGTATTTTCCTTTCACAGCAAAGCGAGTCACATATGTCATATCGTCAGCTGGGAGGAGGCTGAGCGGAGACTTGCACCCTTTACTCTTCATCCAGTGCAGTGGTGCTTCTCAGCTGCGTGTGCTCCGGCGGGCCGGGGGCTCGAGGACAGGAGCGGGCTGGATGGGCAGGTGGTGGCCTGCTGGGGTGGAAGCTGGAGGAGGTGGAGGGATCAGTGGGCCACATAGAGAAGCACGGGCTGGGCCCCCGGAAGGCTCTCTGCGGGCGGGTGGCGCAGGACCCAGGTCCGCAGTGCATTCACGTCCACACCTCTGCTCTGCTCCCCAGCTCGCGCACGGACACCAGGTGGCACTGTTGTCCATCAGCTATGTCGGCTGCTCCGTGTCCGTGCTCTGCCTGGCAGCCACGCTGGTCACCTTCGCCGTGTTGTCGTGAGTCCCCCTCTACTCTCCCCACTGCCCCTCTTGTCAGCTTCGTGTAAACGCTGGTGTCAGCCCTGCCTGGCTCGCCTGGCCGCTGGTGTGGACGGCTGGCCCTGCCCGCATCCCGCACACCGCGTGTTCCAGCGGGGTGGCTATTCCTCAATCATTTCAGTTTGAGATCTGGGGTGCAGGGAAGGCTGAGGGGCTGCTGGGTGGCCTAAGGAAGATGGGAAAAGCTGTGGAGTTGGGGGGGCACCAGGCTTCAGGTGAGCTGGAAAGGTCTGGAAGGGCCCCCAGCCCAGACACATGGGGACTTCTGGAGGGCAAGAGCTGCACTCAGACATTCCTTCCTGCTCCTGACCTCCTCAGCAAGCCCCCCAAGCCCAGGAATGGGGTCACCCCTGAGGGCCTGACTGTGCCCAAGACACATGAGAACATGCTTGGATGGGGCTGGACAACAACTAAGTGAACAGAAGCACAAACATCTTCGCAGTAGGCAAGAGAGGGCCTGGAGCTACTGCCTGGTACAGTCAGGAACTCTCTCTAAGGGAAGGCATTTGAACTGCCATGCAGAGACCCGGGCAGATGGTTCACCACAGTGGGTACAAGGGCCCTGAGACTAGAATAAGCTGGGGGACATAGTGAGTGGGAAAGAAAAGAGCCAACTCAGAGCGGCAGGCAGGGCTGGGCGGGCTGTGGAAGGACTTGGGATGGTATCGAAGAGCAATAGGGAGCCATCAAGGGTCCACAGCAGGGAGTGACAGCATCTGGGTTGTGTTCTGTAAAGACCCCTCTGGCTGCTCTTGGAGGAAGGGATCGGTGGGGGCTGTAGTGGGGTCAGTGAGGCTGGCCTCACATATACCTCTGCCCTCAGCTCTGTCAGCACCATCAGGAACCAGCGCTACCACATCCATGCCAACCTGTCCTTTGCCGTGCTGGTGGCCCAGGTCCTGCTGCTCATCAGCTTCCGCCTAGAGCCGGGCACGGTGAGTAGCTCAGCTCTGTGTCCCACGATGCCCCTCCTGTTACACTGGGCCCCCTGCCTCCTCTGACAGCACTGGGTGGCACCTTTTCCTGCTGGTGTCTTCAGCTCAGAATTCAGATCGTGTCCCACACAGCCAGGGCTATGGCTCTTGGGGAGAAACGGAGAAGACGATATGCACAAACTGATTTCTCTGCTCCACATTGGCCGCCAGCTCACACTTGTTAGTGCAGACCATGTGCGAGGCGCTGGGCTGTGTCTTGCATCTACGGTCATTTCACCCTCACAGCCAGCCCACGTTGTCCCCCCTGCCCCCACAGATGAGGGGACTGGGGCCCAGGGGTCATCCTAGTGAGGGTGGGTTGGGACTGGACTCGGGCCCTTCGTCACCACACTGCCTGCCAGGCAGGGGTGCTGTGCAGCAGAGGGGACCTGTGAACGTGCCCTTTGCATGGGGGTGGGGGGTTCTCTGGGGGCCCTAGGAAGTCTCAGACCTCATAGACGGCAAAGAGCTAAGACCCTCTGGAGTGACATGGCCTTATAAACCTAGCTGATAGGGAGCGGAAGCAGGGCTGCCCTCCATGCCTAGGAGCGAGGGAGGGCTGATTCTGGCAGAGTCTGGGGGAACTGAGCAGGATAAGCCCAGGGTCTTCAGATGCAATCTGGATTGGCCAACCTGAGATATGAGCGCTTTATCCTATGCCTGAGGAGGGTCAGCAGAGCTTTTCCTCGCTGCCCAGCAGGGTCCACTGCCCCCACACCTGTCCTGGGGCTGCTGCCTAAGGGCAGACCTGCCTTCCTGTAGCCATAGATGTCTCCCTCACAGGGGCACCCAGGGGCCCAGGGGAGCATCTGAGAAGTGCCATGGAGTACAGTGGACAGGGTATGCCCTGGCCTCGTGCTTTCCTGCTGGATGCTTCTCAAACCATCACAAGGGGATTCCTTAAAATGCAGATTTTGGTTCAGCAGTGCTGAATGGGGCCTGGAATTCTGTCTTTCTATCAATCAGTAAGCCCACATTGGGAGTGAGGGCAGCAGGATGGAGGCAGGTCTGCAGCAGATCCAGGCATGCATAATCCCAGACAGTGGCCCCAGGGGATGAGGAGAGCATCTCCCTCCCAAAGCCCTGTGTCTAAATTCCAGGGAAGGGCTCTGATGGGTCCTGTCCTCCCAGAACCCTGTGTCTAGATTCCAGGGAAAGGCTATGATGGGTCCTATCCTCCCAGAACTCTGTGTCTAAAGGCCCCAGGAAATGGATGCTGGGAGGCTGGAACCACAGCCAACCCCAGTGCACACCCCAGGGCCCTCTCACCTCCTGTGTCTTTGGTTGATCCTAGACCCTCTGCCGGGTGATGGCCGTGCTTCTGCACTACTTCTTCCTGAGCTCCTTTGCATGGATGCTGGTGGAAGGGCTGCATCTCTACAGCATGGTGATCAAGGTCTTTGGGTCAGAGGACAGCAAGCACCTCTACTACTACGGGATGGGATGGGGTAGGTGGGACGCTAGGGGGTGGGCAGGGATGGGGCAGGTGGGGAGGGGATGGGGCACATGGGATGGGACAGGGCAGGTGGGGAAGGACAGGGCTGGTGAGGAGGGATGGGACAGGTGGAAAGGGACAGGGCAGGTGAGAAGGGACAAGGCAGGTGAGGATGGGGCAGGTGAGGAGGGATGGGGAAGGTGAGGGGCAGGTTGGAGATGGCATGGGGCAGGTCAGGTGTGCCTTCATCTTCACATTGTCCTTCTTGGTGTCCCCTAGAGGCCAAGATGGGAAGCGGAACCCACTGGCCAATCAAAGTAAAAAATTCCACATCATTTGGAAACATTTCCAACATTTCTAACTTGGTTTGTTACTTTTGGTGGTCTTTTCAAAGAACCAAATTTTGGTTTTATTGATTTTCTCTATTATTTCTATTATCTATTTCATTAATTTCTGTTTTAAACTTCATTATTTCCTTCCTTCTGCTTATTTTAGCTTTAGTTTGGTTTTCTTTCCTGGTGTTTTGAAGTGCAAGTTGAGGTTACTGAGTTGAGATCCTTTTTTAATATGGACATGACATGTACAGCTATATATTTTCCTTTACACGCTGCTTTGGCTGCATCCTGCATGGTTCATTTGTGTGTCTTCATTTTCATTCATCTCAAAGTATTTTTTAATTTCTTTTTTGATTTTGTATTTGGCCCGTTGATTATTTATGAGTGTGTTGTTTGGTTTCCCATATGCATGAAATTTCTCGATTTTTTTCCATTATCGATGCCTAATTTCATTCCATTGTGGAATGACAACATATTTTATGGGATTCCAGTCATTTTAAATGTGTTAAGGTTTGTTGTGTGCCTTAGTAAATGATCTATCCTGGAAAATGTTCCATATGCCGTTGAGAAGAGTGTGTATGCTGCTGTTGCTGGATGAAGTGGTCCGTAGCTGTCTGCTGGGCCCAGTTGGTGTGTGTGTGTTATTCAATTCTTCTGTTTCCTTGTTGATCTCCTGTCTAGTTCCTCTGTCCATTATTTAAGTGAGGTATTGAAGTCACCACTTGTTGAGTTGTCTATTTCTCCCTTCAATTCTATTGGTTTTTGTTTTGTCTCTTGGTATTCTGTTGTTAGGTGCACATATGTTTATAGTTACGCCTTTTGGAAGAAATGACCCTTTTATATTTATAAAATATCTCCCTTCATCTCTAGTATCATCTTTCTTTTCAAGTCTATTTGTCTCGTGTTAGTAGAGCCACTCCAGCTTTCTCATGGCTGCTGTCGGCATGGTATATCTTTTTCCATCCTTTTACTTTCCACTTATTTCTATCTTTGGATCTAAAGTGTGTCTCCTGTAGACAGGATATAGCTGGATGTTGTTTGTTTCCTTTTAAATCCAGTCTGGCAATTTCTGCCTTTTGGCTGGATCATTTAAAGCTTTCACACTTAATATTAGGATTTATATAATGGATTTATACCTGCCATTTTTCTCTTTGTTTTCTTTACATCTACCATCTATTTGTTTCTCTATTCCTTCTCTACTGCTTTCTTTTGAATTGACTATTTTCTAGTGTAACAGTTTAATTCCCTTAACTATTTTTTTCACCTTTTTTTGAGTTATTTTCTTAGTGGTTGCTCTAGTGCTTACCATAGGCATCTTAGCATACTAGAGCATATTTCATATTTATACTAAATTATGAGACATAAATGTTACTTTTATATAGCCCTATTCTCTCTTCCTTCTTTTCTGTGATTATTCTGATATGTATTACATCTTATAAGGTACAAATCAACAATACATTGTTATAATTATTACCTTATTTAATCTTTAGTCTTTTGAAGAAGCTGAGATAAGGAAGGAGAACAAATATATACTTATAGGATTTGTTATATTAACCTTCTTACTTACCATTTCTGGTTTTCTTCATTTTTTTCCTGTGAATTTGAGTTACCATCTGGCATTATTGCTGTGTGTGTGTGTGTGTATTAAGATTACTATCTGGGGTCACTTGTTTTCAGCCTGAAGGACTTTTAAAATTATTCCTGGTAAGGCAGGTCTGCTAACAACAAATTCCCTCAGTTGTTTATTTGGAAATATCTTCATTTTACCTTCATTTTCATTTATTTATTTCCTACTTATTTATTTATTTATAGATGCCCATCTCACCATCACCTTCATTTTTAAAAGATAGTTTTGCTAGATGTAAGGTTCATTTTTCATTTGGTACTTTGATTATATCATGTCACTGCCTTCTGGCTCCACTGTTGCTCATAATTGTCAGCTCTTAATCTTATTGGAGTCCCTCATACCTATCTGAAGAGTTGTTCTTCTCCTGACTCTTTCAAGATTTTCTCTTTTTCTATCAGCATTTTTACTCTAGCTTGTCTGGGTATGTATCTCTTTGTGTTTATCCTCTTTGGCATGTGCTGAGCTTCTTAGGTATATAAATTAGTACTTTTCATCAAATTTGGGGAAATTTTAGCCATTATTTCTTAAAATGTTTTTAATGTTTCTTTCTCTCTTCTCTCTTTCTGAGGCTCCCATTACACAAATGTTGGTGGTGTGCTCAGTGGTGCTCCACATTTTTCTGAGGCTCTATTGATTTTTGTTTGTTCCTTTCTCTCTCTCTTCTCCAAATTGCATAATCTATACCAGTCTGTCTCCAAGTTCACTGATTCTTTCTTCTGCCAGGATGGGTCTATTGTTGAACCAATAGTTGATTTTCCATTTCAGTTATTATGCTTTTCAACTCCAGAATTTCCATTTGGTTCTTGTTTTTTTTTTTTTTTTTTTTTTAAAGATTTTGATGTGGTTGTTGATATTCTTTATTTGATCAGACATGGTCATTATGCCTCCCTTTACTTCTTAAAGCATGGTTTCATTTAGTTCTTTGAGCATATTTATAATGACTGCTTTGAAGGCTTTTTCTGTTGAATATGACATCCGGGCCTTCTCACAGGCAGTTTGAGTTGCTTACTTCCCGCCCCCCCCCATGTATGGGTCATACTTTCTGGTTTCTTTGTATGTCTCATAATTTTTTTGTTGAAGACTTGCCTTTTAGATAATATATTGTTGCAACTCTGGGTCCTGATCCCCTCCTTCCATGGCTTCTTGTTGTTGCTTGTTTATTTGTTTAGAGACTTGACTGGGCTAGTTATCAAAGTCAGTGTGAGGTCTCTGGTGTCACTCCCCAGAGGGCACAGCCTTGGGCATGTGCAGTCACCGGGGACAGTTCAGCTGGGCTCTCTTTGACTGTGTCTCTTCATGGCCTCTGTCCTAAGCCATCTGCCTATGTCTGTATCACACGTCTGTTAGGTTCCACTAACTATAACCTGGGGCACATATTGCTCTACAGTTTGATCTACTTAAAGCCATGCCCTTTTCAAGGGTGCTTTGAGGCCAATATTTGAGGTTTGTTCTGACCCCAGGAAGACTCTTCTTACTTGTCTCTCCCCTGGATCTTCCTGGTGGACTTGCCAGAATGTGGTTTAACTCAGTGTTCTCTTGGAGCCACGAGCCTCCTCGTCACTGCTCATCACACAGTTGGGATTCTTTTCCAGGTGCCCTTAGGCTTAAACTTCCCCACACTCTGAGTCAAATAAATTCAGTTCCCCTGGGGGACACTTTGGAGTTCTCTATTCTAATGACATGTGTCTTTCCCTGGGAACAGTTCCTGAGGTGCTGCTCTGGAGCTGGGAGCAGGGACAGTGGCCCACTTCTCGTGGAGTGACGTGTCTTCTTCTTGCATAGGGCACTGGATGGGGGAAGCAGGTCTAAGCCTCAGAGCTTGTGTCTCCCAGTGCAGAACTTCCGCCCTGTGAGGCCCTGGGGTCCCAGCCTGCCACTCCTGGGCAGACCCCATACACCATGCGTTGAGTTGTCTGTCGGAGGAAGAGAACCCCAGCCTGTTGGCTGCTCCTCCCTGGAGTAGAGCTTCTACCACATGGAGTTGGGGGGAACAAGAAATGCAGGCAGCCTGCCCCCCGCCCCTGGGGAGACACTGGGAGCCTAGGAGGAGGAGAGCTCACACCAACTTGGAGCAGAGCCTTCCTTATACTGAGCTGAGTGGGGAAGCAGGTTTTGACTCAAGTGCCCAAGTTTTAACTCTCACTGTTCTTACCAAGATTTAGTAGATTTCCTTGAGTAAAATTTAAAATTTTCTGTATGCGCTTAGGAAAATTTGCAGAGACTTTAAATGATTGTGTTTATTTAACTAATTTTTATTAGTTGTTGTCTCACTGGGGCGTGGGTCTGTGGAGTGACTCCTGCAGTCACTCTGGACCATCACCTCCCCACAGACAGAGCTGGTTGATGGACTTTCCTCTTGCCTGTCCTGGGGAGTCCTGGCAGGCAGGGGAGCCCCTGCTTCTCACGAGAGTGTGGACACCTGGAATTCCTGCATCTGTTATAAACCACTGATCAGGCATTAGGGACTTGCTACTCGTTTCTGGTTTTCTCCAAATAGGTTCAATTTTCACAGTCCTCATTACGCAAGGAGCAGAAAAACATGTTTGTTTTGTGCTTTGAATTGGAAAGTGTAATTTATCTGAGGATGAAGTGGAGGTAAATTATGCATCCCTCATGGCTTCCCGGGGGACACTGAAGGAGGGACTTGGCAGCCACCTCCAAACTGCTGCTGGCCATGCAGGAAGCTGCCCCAGGTCACCATGGACATCCTACATGCAGCCTCACTGCCCAGGCTGGACCTTCACACAGATGCTTTCACACACGGGGGTCCTGCAGCCGAACATCCTCTGCTCTCCAGCCTCCCTGCAGTGAGCCCAGTTCAAGTGTGACCTGCCCCTTCTGCCTTCCTGACTCTCCCAGAGAGGAGCGTTGCTCCTTCCCATGATTTCTGACTTCATTTAGTAAGATTTAGGGGGTGATATGTGGCCAGCCACCTGTAGTTTACTATTTCTTTGTGGATATGGTCATGTGATTTACAGGTGCGTGTGCACGCGCACACACACACATCCCATCAGCACAGCAAAGACAGGTGGAATGAATGAAAAGTATTTGTGGGGTTTGTTGGTAGAGCGAGAGGAACCTAGTGAGTGGGGTTGTCTATATTGCCCATGAGATGGGCTTGGGGGGTGTGTGTGAGAGAGGGGGAGAGAGAGAGAGAGAGAGAGAATCCAAGCCAATCCTGAAAGGATGTTTTATTTGATCTGCACAATGTTGGAGAAAAAATTATTTGCCAATATTTAAAATTGAGGGATTTTTACATAGAATCTGGGAAGCCTGAGCTTATGTTCCTCCTTGACAGCCGTGGCCAGAACTGTGTGGTTTCTGATGGATGCTGGGCCCCCGGCACAGGCTCTCTGCAAATCACGTGCTGGGCTGGCTCTGTCACTCCCGCAGCCCCATCCGTCTTCCCATCAGCTTCCCGTAATTAATTTCATCAGGAGCCCTCTCAGCCTTCAGTTATTAATTACAGAGCGGGAGGCTGCCCGGAGCAGGGAGGTCGCGGCGCTTGAGCCCCTGGAAGAGAGCGGCTTCTCCCTGCAGATCTCACCCTGGCCTTACTCCAGCCTTCAAGCAGTATCATCTTTGGAAAGCTAGAGGCTGTGCTCTGAAGCGAGGTGGCGGTGGTGGGGGTTTCGAGTCAGCAGCTCTCCGTGAGGGTCTGTTGGCTGACAGGCCCTGTACCAGGAATCGCGAGGGGAGCGGGGCTGAGAGACAAGTAATCTCTATCCTCAAGGAGCCCATGGGGAAGCCAGGAGAGGGGAAGAGTGACAAGCACTTGGGAGTTTACACATCAGTACAGGCGACGTGAATCTCAGACTCAGAAGGGAAAGAAACGTAACTGGTTTCATTTTTCCTCATTGCAACCTGATTTCTTTTGTGAGCTCCCATCTGGGGTAAAACTGAATCACAGTCAATCTAAGGCCCCGGCTTTCCCTGAGACTGCAGAGTGCCCGGACCATGGGCTCCGTCCGTGTCCGGCAGGGCAGCCTCGCCGATGCTGCGACAACAGCTTCCCCGCCTTGTCAGTTTTAAACAACACACAATAATTTCCTGTGTGTCTTCAGTGGGTTGGCGGTGGGGAAAGGTCAGGAGCCCAGGGTGATGGAGAAGTCACCTCTTGCCACTGCCAGTTGCTGTGTGAGGGGAGGAGACACGGAGGACATTATGCTGGAGATAAATGCTCAGCCCGACTCACTGTCCAGAACAAGTCTTGCGGCCCCAAGAGCCCTGGGCGGGAGTGTGAACCCTCGTGTGCCTTCGTGTGGGGCATCCAGAAATGCATGGCAGGTGGCACCGGTGACTTCCACGTGCCGTGGTGTCGTCATCCCTCTGCCCCATCTGTCGGGACGCCTTGCCCCTACGCCCATCCTTGCAGGCCTTTGCTCTGTCACCTCGGCTGATATTTCTAACACAATCCCCACGGTCGCACATCGCCTGCCCCTGAAACTTAGGAGGCAGAAGCCAAGGAAAGCAGCACCCTGGTCCCTCTGAAGGTTACTGTGCTCCAGGAAAGAGCACGCAGAGTGAATGTCTGTGATGACAGGCCAGAGGGGCTCTGATTGTCTGAGGAAGCACGTCACGAGTCCACACCAGTTATTGGGGTGTGAGTTGCAGATGACGGCAGTAGTGGGCAGGGGTCTGTGTTGGTTGATGACAGAGATTGTTATAGGGATTGGCTTTGTATATTGAGGCCTCGTTATCCGTAGACAGCTCAGGGGGTCCTCACAGCAGCCCAATGTGGGGCCGTGTTATCTCCGTTTCCTCAGTGAGAACACGAAGGCCCAGAGAGGTTTAGCCAGTTCCCCGCAGCTGCATGGCTGGCCCAGGTGGTGTCGTCTGGCCCCAAAGCCTGGGCTTTTCCCACTCACTGTCTTCTCCATCCTGCCGTGACTCCCCTCATCCTCCCACCTGGGAACTTTTTCTGTAAAAACCTGCACACACTCACTTACCCAGTCCCTGTGGCTTCTGAAGCTTGCTTTAGAGAAAGCAGACCATGGGGCCCACTCTCTTCTCAGACAGACCCTCTGCTCACTGTCCACGGCTCGGCCTCTGCTGGGGCAGGGGGCAGTGCAGGGGCAGGGATGGCAGAGGGGCCAGCACACGGGAAACTCAGAGTGACAGAGGTCCACAGGGAAAGGCCATCTCCCCAACTCCTGGGCTGTCCACCCCCTCCCCAGAGGCTACCTTGTCTCCTCCCCAGACAACTTTATCTCTGAGATGTTCTGTAATGCATTTAAACTATTTTGACATTTAAAACAAAGTGCTTCGGAGACAGGACTGTCCAGGGTGACACCTTTTCAGGGTGATTAATTAAAAAACAAAAACAAACCCTGGTTTTCAGAAGGGCAGGCATGGGGCTGATTCTGCCCCCAGAGGGTGCTGGCAATCCACAGCCTGAAGACACCCAGGCAGGTGACAGGAGGGTCCTCCCTCCTCCTCCTCTGGAGCAGAAATCCCCATACATTCTCATGCATTTCTGTCCCCTCCCCCCACCCCCCGCCTTTCTATCCCAGGGGTCTGAGAAATGCAGTGTCCCTGTCAGGACCTGTCTCTCTGGAGCACCCACTTCGGGGAGAGGGTCAGTGGGTGGAAGAAGGCCTTGGTCCTTTGCTTGCTCCCACCCTTCCCTGCAGAGGCAGCAGATGGCAGAGGCGGCCGTGCTCAGGGTGGCTGCACCAGACATAGACCCCATGGATGATGCCCCACTCTCTGGGCCACCAGAAGTGTGTTGTTTTCAGAAACAGAATCAGGTTCATGAGGGATCTGCCTCAAAGTTCATGAATGTGTGTGGACACAGACAGCCATGTTTCTAGAACAAATTCCATGGATGGCTGGGCTTGGGAAGCATTGCAGAAAGGTCAAGACACATTAGCACATGAAACTTCTGAGCTTTGATAGTGGAATTAGAGGCCAGCTCACTTTTGGTTAGGTCCGAGTTTCTAAAACTAGTGTGACCATAGAAGTTTTTCTTTGCAGAATGGCTGATAGTTCTGAGAATTGCTGATCCAGATGTTTTTCTACCTTATTCTTAGACCTCCCTTTACTACCACTGCCCCAGAAAAAGTCTGACATGGCTTTGTAAAATATTAGACACATTTAATTTGTCCCACTCAGTTTCAAGTAACAGAAATCCAACTCAAACTGGTGTAGGCCAAAAGGGAACTTAATGGCTTATATAACAAAAAAGTTCTAAGGTATTGAACTTCGGGTACAGCTTGATCCATGAGCTTAGGCAACATAACCAAGGTTTTGCCTGCCTTTTCTATCACTTGGATCTGATTTCCTCTATGTTGGGGCATGAGCTCTCCCCCTCATGGTGCCAATGTGGCTGCCTGGACCCCAGTCTAACACCCTCATCCCCCAGGGGACCAGTTGAGAAGAGAGATCTTCTCTTTCAGCAGTCTCAAAGAAAGTCCCTGATGGCATCTCACTGGTCCATCCAGGGTCACATGCCCACCCTTGAGCCAAAAGCTGTGGCTGGGGGATTGATGTCCAGTTAGCCAGTCCTGGGTCACTTGCCTACGGAGCCAGGAAGGAGCCAGCCCACTTGGACCACATGGAATGATGGAGTGCAATGATTCCCAGTGGAAATGATGTGCTCAGAGACGAGAAGAATGTGGACTGTGCGTATGTCACATCCAGCCACGTCCAATATCCCCCCAGGCCCAGCTGACACTTCCATCTCCCACCTCCCCTGCCACTCTAGAGCAGGTTTCTCAATGAAGGCTGTTGACACTTGCGTGGGCTGGATAATTCTTGTTGTGGGGCTTTCCTGTGTATTGTAGGGTGTTTAGCAGAATCCCTGGCCTCTACCTACCAGATACCACCCCCTGTTATGACAACCAAAAATGACTTTGTCTCCTGTGGGGCTGCCTCAGCCCTGGTTGAGAACCACGGATCTGGACAGCCCAAGCTGAGCTTCCCTTCCCTGGCACTGCAGCGCTGCAGCTCACCCACGTCATCCGCTTTGACAGGACGCATATACTTCCTCATCTAGTATGCGTGGCAGTGTGAGTGTGAGTGGGCATGTGGGGCTGTGTGAATGTGTGTTATCCCTTTGTTTAGGCTGTAATTTCTCTGGGGATAGGGGCTGTTCTGTGCCCCCAACACTTAGCACGTAGCTCTCTGTACACATCTGGTGTAAAGTGAATAAAGGAATCAGTGAATGAAAGGGATGTGGAGCAAGCTAACATGATATTCTCTGACTTTCTGCAGGTTTTCCTCTTCTGATCTGTATCATTTCCATATCATCTGCCATGGATAGTTATGGAACAAGTGACAAGTAAGCAAAGGGTTGCCTTCTGAGCACCTGTTGTTCCTGGCAGGCCTGCCCTGGGGAAAGGTCCCTGTGAGGACCCCGCGTGGCCTCAGCTCCCTGTCTTCCCATGTCCTCCTGGGCACAGGGCTGCTGTGCACAGCTGCTGCCTCCAGGCCCTGGCGGTAGGAAGAGTGTGGGCCAGAAAGAGTGGGAAACAACCCAGCTCTGCTCTGGGCACTTCCAACCTTGGAACTAGTGACTAGGGCATCAGGGTGACTCCAGGAGTGGTGAGGGGCTGGTAGGAGTTTCTGGTAGGAATTTGTTCATCCATATGGTCTTCCCAGGCATAGTTCTGGTCATCCATGGATCCCACATGGGTGACCCTGTACCCTTTCTTGAGGCAGTCAGCAAGTGCACAGTCCATAGTACATGCCCAGTAAGCTACAGCAGAGCAAATTTATGAATGTTTGAAGAAATGTGGTTTGATTTGCATCAGGCAAGTGGATCTTGAGGTTCCCATGCTTGAGTACTAGGGGGTGGGAGCTTCATGTCCAAGGTCTCAGGCTTCAACTGAAATGCAGCTGACAGGCCCAGAGTTAAACCAGGAGGAGGATGCAATGGTGCGTGGGACCAGGTCATGTGTTCAAGTTCTAGAAATGCGATTTCCTTTCCTTACAAGAAAAAAGGCTTTAGCTCAAATGTCTTTAGGAAGCTGGTACCTGTTTCAGCCAAGCTGAGGTACCACCAAGTGAAAACATGAAAGAGAAACATTATTGAAAGTACTTAAGAAGAGAAAGGGAGTCAGACTTTTTACAGATTCATGAGATAATATTACAGATGAATTGTGAAACTGGGAGAAATCTAGCATTTTCTGTGTTAGTGCAACAGTTTTACTGAAGATGAAGCACTTAAAGAAAGCATTGTCTGAGTGCATTTCAAAATAAGAATGATTAAACAGACCATTGTTCTGGTCTGTTCCTTTCAATCCTGGATGCTTTTGGAAGTTGAGGCACTAATTAGAAGAAGAATGTTCCTCTCGAATACATCCGATGGCATTTGTTCAGTTTTATCCCATCTGGAGCTGGCGGATGCTGGGCACACCCACAGCCCTGAGCCACAGGCTCCAGCTCTAATATCAGACTCTCTCCCACTCACTGCCCGAGAGCCAGGAAGCACCAGCTGAGGCTCAGGAAGCTCACTGAGTGCCTGAACAAGACAGGTATATATCGGAAACTCCTCATCGACTTAAAATCCTGCATGAAATGTTGGAAAACACAAACTGTCTCTCTGCAGAGTCATCACACTCTTGAGAGCCTGGGTTTGAGTTGCACCTTTGCAGAGGCACAATCAGACCTGCTGTGCGTTTTCCTCTTAAACGAGGCATCCGCAGATGAGAAATCTGTCCTCTCTGTGCTCTGGGTGTCCAGACATGAATGAGCCTCTTGCAGGTGCTGTCACCTGTTTTAGGCATTTAGTGTCTCCTGGTGCGGAGGTCTCGGGGGGAATGGGGCAGAAGGGCAGTGAGTGTGCCCGTGAGAAACCTTAGAGGTCACCTAGGCTTCCTGGGCCTCAGACTCCTCATCTGCAGGGTGAGAGTAATCGTAGCACCGCCAAAGGGGCCCCCTAGGATGATGCTGGATGGTGCAGCGTGTGGGGTTTTGATGTGATGTGGGGAGATGTGCTGCTCAGTGCATGGTCACTGAGTGAGTGAACTAAAGGCAGAGACATCATGTCGTGTGCTAGTGAGGATGGTGTCAGGCACTTGCCCAGATCCAATTAAAGGCACCAGATGTCCTGGGAAACACTTAGAAGATAAGATGTCCCAGGGTGTCTTAGGCTCTTGATAGCACCTGGGCTCTGGGAAGAGAGGGATTGTAAAGAAGCTGGCTGTCTTGCCTGAGTTCTGGGGGTCACATCTGGGAGGCTGGATCCTCAAACTGGACCCTATGCCCCAGGACATCAGAGTAGTCACCAGGACCCTCTGGAGCCTTTTCTCCCAGTTGGGGCCCATGAGGGAGTGTAACTAACCACAAGTTTTGAGCAGATGGAAATGGCCAGGTGCTGTACCATGTGACAACCTGTCAGTACTCTGATCCCTCATAGAAGGCACTTATTAGGTCATATTTGAAGTGCTCTGCAAGAAAGCTGGTCCCTGGAAAAGGCTTATTTATATTTCATAATGAAATAAAAATCTACTTTGGATTTAGGCTAGACTCTCCAGAGGTCGCTGACCCAGTCTGCAAACCTGGAAAATCCTTTCCAAGAACAAGACACAAGCTCATCATGGATAAAAAGATTTGCTGGGATTAAGAATGTCATTATGACTGTGCCCCAGGTGGACCCCGTAACTGGGAAAGACACCATCTTAGCAATTGCTTTTGGACAAAGGGGGCCCTGGCTGCTGGGGCAGGTGGCCCGAAGTGGCTGGAGTAACAGCTCTGCTTCCCTCCCCAGCTGCTGGCTGTCCCTGCGGAGTGGTGCCATCTGGGCCTTCGTCGCCCCTGCCCTGTCGGTCATTGTGGTAGGTCCGTTGCCCATGTGGGTGCAGAGCTGGGCTGGGGACGATGGGAGTAGGGAGGGCGAGAGTTGGGGGGGGCGGGCTTCCCACGGACGTGTCCCCCCCCAGGGTGCAGTGTCACCTGCCACAGCTCCTCGTGGGTAGGTAGTGGCTCAGTGTCATGTCCCTGAACAACTCAGGAAGACTTAGCGAGGTTGTCCAGCTGAGGCTGCAGGTGCCCTGCTGTGCAGGTGCTGGCTCTGTGCCCTCCTGGTTCCCTGTGGGTGCTGTCTCCATGCAGCTCTCCCCTTGCTCAAGAGCACCAGGACCCACAGCTGCAGAAGCAATGACAGCAGTTGCCTTCTGGGAGCCATGCGACAACTTGGGTGCCGGGTGCAGGCGACAGCTTGGGTGCCAGGTTCAGGGGACGGGACAGCTAGGGTGCTGGGTGCAGGCAATGGGACAGCTAGGGTGCCAGGTGCAGATGCAGAAAGCCCAGCTCAGAGCAAAGACCTGACTGCTCTGCTGCCCTGAGTCCTCCAGCCCAGACAGGCACCCAAGGCCATTGGGAAGCTCTGGGTTCCCATGAGAGTCTTGCATCAACTGCTGTGGGGATGCTGCTGTTGTCCCCCATTCCCACAAGATTTGGGGTTGAGTTTCCCCACTTCATGGGCCCCTGTTGAGCCAGAGGAGAGGAATGCTCTGATTGGCCAGCCCTCACTGAGGCCAGAGGAGGGGAATGCTCTGATTGGCCAGGCGTGGGTCACAGGTCTAATCCTAGGGCTGAGTTGGGGGATCAACCCTCCCCCAGCCATGTGGACAGAGAGTGGGGAGGGGGCTCCCTGGGGAGATGGGCGCTGGCACCAGAGGAGGGCATGTGCCTGGGGAAGACGCTGAGGGCTGCTGCGGTTGTGATGATGGCTGCTGGGCCTGGCCGGGTTTCCTGCTGGCAGGTCCTGTCCCACGTGGTGGGGCTGAGCCCCGCCTGGACCAGCTCCCTGGGCAGAGGAGGCCTGAGCCAGCAGGGGAAGTGCCCATCCAGGCGGCCACCTCTGCCATATCAGACCTCTCCCTGCATGAGGGCACCAGGTCCTGGTGTGTGGCAGAAGTTCTGAGCACAGCTGACTTGTCTTCTGCTAATTGCTCTCAGCTGTGGATGTGGCATCTTGTGATGTGCTGTGGAGCCTCTTGAGTCCAGGGCTGCGCTGCAGTCCCCAGGCCTGCGTGGGGTCATCTGTAGTCGCTTTACTAGCCCAGCCTTGTAAAGAATTACAGAGGCTCCAGTAAGAGGTCTGCTCTTTCTTCCTCCCGGCTCTCTGGGGTCTAGGAGGACAATTTGTAGAAATGTGTTCAGGACAGACTTCAGTCCCCCCAGTAATCAGACCCCTGGTCAGAGCACAGACATCTGGGAGGGGGCTTAAAAGGCAATTTAGTGGCAAAGGATGAGAAGGAGAAATAGCTCTGTTAAGTATGATGTTCCATGTTCTCTCTTTCTCTGTGCTGACTTAAACCCTCTAGGATGCAGGGCCTGACAGAATTGGCCCGTCTTAGACGTTTCCTGGGATCTGAGTTTTACATCTGACTTTGGTCAGTGATGGCTGAGGTTCTGAGGCTGTTCAGCCAGGATCCTTCTCTACCACCCATCAGGGCATGGGGTCCAGAACCAGGCTCCCAGGTCCCAGGCTCACTAGAACCTCTGCTATTGTGCCTGGGGGGAGGGGCGGTGGGATAACCTCCAGGTCCCCACCCCCACTCCCT
The DNA here is from genome assembly GCA_023783475.1 of Daubentonia madagascariensis. NCBI lineage: Eukaryota > Metazoa > Chordata > Mammalia > Primates > Daubentoniidae > Daubentonia > Daubentonia madagascariensis. The sequence goes on from JAKFHU010001262.1 coordinate 23,163,878, forward strand.
GTCAGTCCTTCCTGCCTGAGCTCCACCTCCAGAGGTTTTGGTTACTCTGGACCTGGGCTTCAGGGCCTTTGCTGTCTCTGGGGTGATTCTCATGTGCAGCAGCCTGAGGGCTTGGCACCCCCCTGGGACATCGGTGGCAACTGGGGTTTGGCAGGGAAGCCTGATCTGAAAGGCGCTGAGGGCAGCCTTAAGTGATTCTGTGGCCCAGTGCAGGGATCAGCAAGCTGCAGCCAGGGCAGCCCAGTGCCTGCTTTTGCAGATGGAGTTTTGTTGGCACTGGCCATATCCCCTGATTTACGCATCGTCTGTGGCTGCCTTCAGGCTCCCACAGGTGGGCTGGACAGTACCACAGAGACTGTATGGCCTGGTCCAGGGGTGCCATGAAGGGTCCTGCCAACCCCATGCCTCCCTCACTCATCCTGCGTCACACTGGCTTGGGCTGGGGGTGGGTCTTGTGCCTTTTCCCTCTTTCCCCTCTTCAGAGGATCATATGGTTTGTGCCACCTTGGGTCATGTCCTCATTTACCCACAGTCCTCTGCCTCATTTCCAAATAAGAAAGCCAGTATTGCGTGACCCCTTTTGTGTAAGATGCTAAAAGCTCTGTATGGTGCACATTCCCACATGAGCATGTGAGTGGATAAAAAAATGTTTGGACAGATGCACACCAAATAATGGCTCCCTGAGGGGAGATTTGGGCTTGGGGAGTAGTGCTTCAAAATTACATGCATCTAAAAACACCCATCTATTGCTTGCATAATTTTAAAGTAAAACACTTTAGCAGGCTGTATGTTTCTGTTGAGACATGGTTTCCCTGTGTCCTGGTGAAGTTTGTCCTGAAGGGGCAGGAATTTGGGGGACAGTAAAGAGTCACTGTGGTGCCTGCTGGGCCTGGTGCTGGGGAGAAGAGTGTGGAACCGAGTCCCTCCTGGTGATACCCTTGCCCGTCATCTTGCTGCCAGATGCACATACGGCCCACTGTGCCTTCTCAGATTGTCCTCCGTAATGCAGGGAAATGGGTTTTCATTCACTGGGTAATTCCAATTGCACTTAATGCAAACACACCCATGGGACCAGTGGTTCCCTGGTGCCGTAGTGTACTATGGCTGCCATGACAAAGTGCCACAGACTAGGAGGCTTAAACAAAGGAAATTTATTTTCTCAAAGTTTTGGAAGCCACAAGTCCAAGATTGAGGTGTCAGCAGGGTTGGTTTCTTCTGAGGCCTCTCTTGCAGCTGTTTTCTCCTTGTGTCCTTGAGTGGTCATCCCTTCATGTGTGTCTGTGTCCTAATCTCCTCTTCTAATAAGGAAACCAGTCATATTGGATTAGAGTCCACCCTACTGACCTTGTTTTAACTTCTCAAAAGAGCTATCTTCAAATATAGTATGGTTTTGAGGTATGGGGGTTAGGGCTTCAGCATATGAAGTTTGGAGGGGACACAATTCAGCCCATAGCACCTGATGTTACAGAAGCCACAGAGCCTGGAACCCCCCGCCCCCCCAAGACCAGGGGGGTCAGTGAATGTGAAGGGCACCTTAGCCTGAGCCCTCAAAGTGGCTTGTTCTGTGCTGCCCCACGGAGGAGAGGAGAGTGCCTCCAGGTCTGGGGAAGAGCTGAAATCCTTGTTTCCCCTGAGGAGAAGCCAGGGTGGCTATGTGTCCACATAGAGACAGATACAGATACAGTTACAGATACAGACATATAGATGTAGACACAGGCAGATACATAGATACAGATACATGGATACAAATATAGACAGATATAGATACAGTTACAGATATAGATACATAGATACAGATAAACATAAATATAGATAGTTACAGATACATAGATATAGATACATAGATACAGATAAATGTAAATATAGACACATATAGATAAAGATTAACATAAATATAGATACAGATACAGTTACAGGTAAATACATATGCTCCTGGACTTACGATGGGGTTAAGTCCCAATAAACCCATCATAAATTGAAAATATAAGTTGAAAATGCATATAATACACATAACCTACCAAACATCATAGCTTAGCCTAGCCTACCTTAAATGTACTTAGAATACTTACATTAGCCTACACTTGGGCAAAATCATCTAACACAAAGCCTATTTTATAATAAAGTGTTGAATATCTCATGACATTTATAGAATATTGCACTGAAAGTGAAAAACAGGATGGTTGTGTGGATACGCAAAGTATGTTTTCTACTGAACGCGTACCACTTTCACACCATTGTACAGCTGAAAATTGTCAGTTAAACCATTGTAAGTTGGGGACCGTCTGTAGATACATATAGACACAGATACATAAATACAGATACAGACATAGACATGTACTGCTGTGGTCTGAATGTTTCCTCAAAAGTTCACATGTTGGAAACTTCCTCCCCAACGCATCAGTGTTGAAGGTGGAACCTTTAGGGGGTGATGAGGTCAGGAGGGCTCTGCCCTCATGAACGGTTAATGCTGTTACTGTGAGAGTGGGTTAGTTATTGCAGTTGTGGGTTCCTGATACAAAGATGAGTTTCAGCCCACCCCCACCCCCACCCCACCCCCGTTGTGCGCTCTGTTGTTCCCCCACCTTCCACCATGGATGATGCTTCAAGAAGGCCCTCACCGGATATGGCCCCTTGACCTTGGACTTCCCAGTCTACAAAACTGTAAGAAATAAAGCTCTGTGCTTTATAAATTACCCAGTCTGTGGTCTTCTGTTGTAGCAGCAGAAAACGGACTGAGGCACATACTATTGTGTATACCACACATTTGTATAAGTGTGTATGTGTAACACTTTTCTTGTGAAATAGTGGCGTACATCCCAGTGACTTTTCACATATAAACACCCAGGTGACTCTGAGCCAGGTCAAGAAATAGAACAGCAGAATCCCCCCACAGTCATCGCCTCCTTCCTCCCCCCAGAGGTCAGCACCGTCTTGTCCTTCGTGGCACGTGTCACTGCCGCAGCATGCATCCCTGGTTTTTCTTCTGAAATTCGGACCATGGATTGTTTCTTTCACCCCCAGGGCGCCTGCTGATTTGTAGTAGAATCTGGGAGCACCACGTGGCCAGGCCCGTGCATGGCGGAGTGAGGTGGAGTGAGGGGCTGGGCCTGCTTCTGTTTCATGTTTTCCTGAGATGCTCGATTTGTGTCACAGCTGCTCCCACTTAGTGGCACCGATGCAGACCATGGGGAGCTGCTGCTCCTCTCGTGCTGCCACAGCCAGCGTGACTGTCCTAATGAGGAGGGAGAAACGTGCATGGCGGATGGAACCAGACTAAAAGGCTAAAAGAGGGAGGAAAAGAAATAAGACCCAGAAAAACCTTCAGAGAAAAAGTGATGCTGATGGATTATAACAGGAGTGATGTGAGCAGCTTAACGTTATGAAACACTTCGTGGGGGTCTTATCCACAGCAGCCAAGAAATAGCAAGGGACCTGAAATCTCAAATTAATCACTTGCAGCATTTTTGTGTTTGTGAAACACTTTCCCTTAGGTTGACCATCTTTAAGTAGCCGCATCAGAAAAGTCTGTGAACAGCCGTTTGTTTGTGTTTCCTTCAGCTTATAGCTGAGGGGTATGGGGCAGAACCACCTGGTATAGCCGCCAGCAGCAAAGCAGGGGTAATGACAAGACCCCAGAGCTCAAGGAGCGTTGGCTGGTGAGACCTCTGAGCTCCCTGGAGTTGCTGCTGGTCCTCTCTGGGGTGGCCAGGCAGCCCTCTCCCTGTCCCAGGCTCCACAGTGTCCCTGTCACCTTCCCTGCATCACCAAAACACTGTACAGTTAAGCTTTTTCCTTCTGACACCTGACACTGCTGAGATGTTCACAGGAAATGAGTTTCATGTTATTTTCCCTTTAATTTATAATTGTTTAAAATGAAAATTGAGTTAAATAATTTGACTTTTTAATTGGTAGCACACATGGCTCAAAAATTTCAAGGAAAAGCTTAAGAATGTATCTACAGAAAGTCCCATTTCTCAATTCCCTGGTTTCCTGGGGCTTCTGTGCAGATATAGGTGAAAGAGACCATGCGCTCGCCCGCAGGTGTGTGTGACAGTGACCGTGTGCTCGCCCTGTCTGAGGCCTCCCTCGGTGTGCGCTGGAGCCTGGCCACTTGGCCCTCTCAGTCTGTCTCCACCCACCCCATGTCCCACAGAGGGATGTGCACAGGAGCCCACAACTGCTGTCTGCTTGTGCACATAGCTCATTTCCAGGCCTTTGTTGTTATAAACAAGGCTCCAGCGTGTGCCCTCAAACGAGGGTGAGGTTTCTAGGATATAAATCCGCAAGTGAAGGGTCATGAATTGCAGCATAGCAGAGTGAAGACCTGGATAAATCCCCCCCACCCCAAAGAAGGAAAGTACTGGAAGAATTATTTTGAAAAACAAGTCAGAATTCTAGGAATGAACCAAAGGCATACACACTGAAAAGCATTTATTGAGGAAAAACTACTGAATTTCAGTAAGCGCAGCAGGGTCTGAGGAATTTTGCCTTAGGGCTACTTCCATCTGCCCCCTCCCTCTCTCTGTGACTCAGTAGCCACCACTGGAGGTGAGAACTCACTTCCCTGGCAAACAGACAAGGCTCACCTGATTTGAGAGAATAAGCCACCCACTCCTTGCAGCCATAACTGCACATTAGTTGCCCTCGTGTTTGCCCCTGTTCAAGTCGGGTGGGAATACAACCGCACTGAAACTGGTGCCCTGCCATCCACGCTGCCCCCACCCGGCCTAGGTGGGTGTGGCTTTCTGGTCATTGTGACACAGCCGGCCAGTGAGGGAGGCTGGAGGGCATCGCCGTGCTGGGCATTCTCTTTGTGCAGACAGAGTGCTGGGTGTTAGCTGTTAACTCCTTTCCTCCTCCCCGGCCTTTGGAGACTTCTGTTTCTAGCTTCACTCTACAGATGAGGAAATGAGGGTAACGAGGCAGGCTGACCTTCGGCAGCTGAGCTGGGGAGACAGCTAGGCCGCAGGTGCTGAGATGGTCGATTAGGACGAGGGGATGACTAATTGTGCTCACTTACTGCAGCAGTGCGGGAGGCTGCAGAGCACATTCTCCCTGGGAGCAGTATGGGGAGGGGGCTGCCTCTCTGCTGAGGGAGCTGTGAACAAAGGGCTCCTGCTGGTCTATGGGCCGGGAGCTGGGGTAGGAGGAGAGGGAGGACTTGGAGTGGAAGGACACTGGGTGCTGAGTCAGAGCGGGACGTGTCCTCAAGGCCCCCAAGACGTGGTCTCAGCAGGGTGCTTCAGAAAGGCCTGGCATGTGGGCGCCAGGCTAGGAATGCCCGGTGGGGTGAGGGCTCCCTCCGGAGACTGCCAGGCTCTGGCTGTGCACTGAGGCCACATGGGGATAGCAGCTTCCCTGTGAGGCCTGCCACGTAGAGCCTTTGTAATTGCCTGTGGCCAGGCCTGAATGTTCGTATAGAGGCTGTGGGCTGGGAGCTGGACCCTCACTCACCTGTAAATGACCTCAGGGTTTTTCAAACACAAGGGAGAAAGCTGGCCACGGCACAGCCCCTGCAAACCAGCTGTGAACCCTGCAGCAGGAGGGAATCTGGGGGCTTCACGTCCCCCACTGTCCCCTGCCTTGCACCCCCATTCAGGATGCTGGGGAGCTGCCCAGGGAGGGGACAGTTCATGCTGGAGCCTCACCAGAGACCCCCATGCCCTACCCAGCCCCACAGGTCCCCAGGGCAGCCTCCCAGAAGTTCTCAGCAAGCAGGGGTGTGGGCAGAAGCTGAAGCCCCTCTGCTGTGGCTCCTGTGGGTCACACAGCTGCAGGCCTGGGCAGGGGACGAGAGCTGAGCATTACGCCAGAGGCTTGGGAAGTGGGATTTCTCATCTCTGAGCAGGTGGCGCTCTTCCTGTCTCTCACCAAATGGGGAATGAGGTCCATAGGGCTTAGGGGCATTGCTCAGGGTCACACCCCATAAGCAAATGCAGAGATGAGGTTTGAACCTGAGGTTTACGCTCTTCATCTGCCCCAGCCTGTTCCTGGGCCTAGAACACGTCTGCTGTCTTTTTTCCGCAGCACAGGAGCTCTCAGAGGCAAGCTGCATGTTGTTTGTTGGTAAATGCCCAAGGACTGGGGTTGGATTTGCCCCAGCAATGTCCCCTGTGTGCTCAGGAGCCCCAGCGGGGTAGGGGTGCAATGGCGAGGGCAGCTGCCAGGTGGACCGGCCCTCCTCACTGCTCCATTGCTCTCCTCGTGCAGGTCAACATCATCATCCTCGTCGCTGTGACCAGGGTCATTTCACAGATCAGCGCTGACAACTATAAGATACACGGAGACCCCAATGCCTTCAAGTAAGTGACCTCTGGCCACCTGTGGTGCCGTAGCCCTGCCCCCAAGGGCTGCTTTGAGGCCACAGGAGGAATGGCCTGTCTTGGACTCCAGGGCTGTCACCTGAGCCCTTGGCTCACTCAGGGTCCCCGTGATCTCAGGGGCAGCTCTGGCATCACATCCTCACTCAGATGCTTGTCCACCCCCTGCAATGTGGGACGAGGCCCTCAAGCAGCCTCGGGGCCCCACATGTGAGGGAGTGAATCTGCTGATGTTCTCTGGGCTGCTCCCCAGGGAGAGAGGCAGCTGGGGGTATTCTAGAGCCAGGCTGCCGACCATCCCCATCCACTGGGGCCTTGCAAATTATTTAACCCCTCAGTGTCTGGCCGACCCCACCTGTAGAATGGCATGGGAACAGGCTGCACCTTGCAGGGCTGTCACGTGAAGGGAGGTGCTACAGAGAGCTGCTCCCTGACCTGCCCTGGGGCTGGTCTGTCTGGAGAGGGAACAGCGTCTCTGGGGGGATTCCACCCACACAACAGCTGAGGCATTGCCTCCCACCCCATGCCCACCCAGGGACATGCCCCTCAGAGAGTGCAGGCTGGTGTACCTCTTCCCCACCCCCCCTTGCCCACCCAGGGATGTGCCCCTCAGGGAGCACAGGCCAGCATACTTCTGCGCAGACTCCTCTGGATCTCTCTCTGCCGTGTGCCCAGCATCCCTGCTGCCTTCAGCTCCTCTCTCTGAGTGGCCACATCTGCCCCGTGGGACACTCTCTCACTCTGTCTTCTTATCTGTTGTGTAACACTCGCTTCCCAGGGCTGGCGAGGCAGAACGAGGCGCTGCAGGGCCAGGCAGGAAGAGCAATGACAGCATCCTTAGAAAACTTCCTCAGCTCCTTCTTATTCCTTGTCTTTTGGTTTTAATCTAGTAGTTTTCTTTGTGCCAAGCAGCTTGATATTCACTGAATAACAGGATGAGATGCCTCCTTCAGAGCCCTCAACAGGGCTGGCTTTCACTTTTTAAAAAAATCTGTATTTATTGATCATGATTCGAGACACCCAAGAAAGAAACAGAGAACATTCAGGTTTTACAAGTGGGATCTGGGTGAGAACCCCTGGAAGCACACCCATGAGCAGGTGGGTGTGGCGGGTGGAGACACACACGGGGCCTGAGCCCCCATGACAGGGCCAGCCCTGGGGGAGCAGAGGGGGCAGCAGCATTGGGGACTAAGGTGCGATTGGGCTGTGGCCCTCCCCCCCCACCCAGGGCCTCCCCTGGGGCCAGGGCCCCCTCTCCTTTAGCGTTTGACAAGGGGACACTGACGGCTCTGGCTGTGCTAACAAGAGTCCTCAGAGAGCTCCAACTAGATGTGTTTCCCCAAGATCTTCTTTCATTGCTCTATTTTTTTAAGAAAAAATAAACCGTCACTTAAAAAGTAGCACATTTTGGTACCTATTTCTCAGTGACCGATCCTTTCAAATATGGTCCTCCATGAACTAAAGATTGTAGCTGAATAATGCATGACATTTTTGTTTCCCAGAGCCAGGTGTTTGATTTTTATTGCGTTAACATGATGAGAACATGCTGGCTGCAGTTTCCCTGAGATCTGAAGCGCCGGAACAGTCCTGGGTTTTGCAGGGATTCATTGCCAGGAGCTGTCAGTGGCAGGATCTTGGGCTCATGACAAGGAAGCTCACTTTGGCCATGTCCCACCTCTTCTGGGAGGTGCTGGATCCACGTGTGGCACTTTCGCACTTTCACCCATTTGTTCGTCGTTCATCCACTCATTCCAGTGACCGTTGCCTGAGGGCCTCAGTCCTGGCGCTGGGCTGCACCTTAGGGTTGCAGAGATGAAAAGACAAAGTCCCAGCTTTAGGGAACTCACGGTCTAGTGAGGGAGACAGACTCACAGTCACTGCGCCGAGTGATGAGTGATGAGGGGTAAACCGAGTCATGTGGCAGTTGCTGCCCTGAGTGGCAGGGTCCTGTCAGCCTCTAGACTGAAACTAAAGCTCAGATGCCGAAGGACCCTGCTGTGGAAGCCCAGGTGTTTCAGAAGTGGCACTTTAGTTAGTGTACGGTGAACTTTAGTTAGTGTACCGTGACTTGCTTTGAGTCCGACAGGTGGGCGTTGCTCATAATTCAACTGATGCCCATGGAGAGCCGACTCTGTGCCACCCTCCAGCCCTGTGCTAGGCTCTGCAGACCCTGGTCTCGTGGAACTTGTACTCAAGGGCGCCTACGAGACTCGTGTTGCAGGTGCTGCCCCCGCTGGGCTCCTTGGCTTCGTTGTCCTCTGTGCCCTGGATTGGCACGTCCGTCCAGCATCACCCAGCTGGATCCTGGTGGTCAGTCTGAGAGTGCCCGAAGGTGTGCTGGCTCCTGGCACCCAGGCCAGCTGCCATGGCACAGAGACAGTGCTGGGGACTGGGCCCAGAGAGGCCTGGCTGGGAACCGCCCCATATGTCCCAGGGCACCTCACCCTGTGCTGTCTCCCAACCTGCATTCTTGGGGATGGGCCCCCTCACAGCTGGGCCCCCACAGGGATAGCTCTCTGCACTCTCTGGCTGGAACAGAAAACTCTCTCCTGGGAGGTCAAGAGCAGCTCACAGAATCATAAGCAAAGCTGAAGGACCCAGCCTGGGAAAAGCCACAGACCAGGGCAGCTGGAGAGGCCTAAGCAAGCAAGTGACGGGTAGACTTGCACAGTGGGGATTCAGGGACAAGCCCATCTTCAGTTCAGGGACCCTGGCAGGAGAGGCGCCCTGAGGCTCACTGTGATTGGCCAGCCTCAGTCACACATCCCTTTGCTGTTGTTGGGTGGCGGGGCAACCTAATTGGCTGTCCCAGTGAGGCTGTAGCTAATGAGGAAAGAGCAGTCCCAGAGCGGCCCAGGATGCTGTGGAGCTGAGGCAGAGGGTGACCCTGCAGGAGGCACAGGCATCCTGTCCTAGCAGGAAGGGCAGAAGCTGAATGAGCTGGGAGCTGCCTGGGGGCCTCACTCTGGTCCACGAGGTGGGTCAGATGGGTGCTCACACTGGCCTGGGTGGGGACATCTGAATACCCTCTGGTTCTGCCACTGATGAAACCTTGTGTTACCTTGGCCATTACTGGGGGCTGTGGGGCCTCAGTTTCCCTATCTGTAAAATGGGGTCAACATATAACCTGCCTCACCTGTGTCAAGCGGGCCTGTGGGGCTCCAAGGAGACAAAAGCGCATGCTGGTGGGTATTGTGCGGTAGGGGACGGGGCTGTCGGTTGGCAGTGCAATTCAGCAAGCGTTAGCTGAGTGCCTCCTCTGGGCCATGTCCAGGGGCCATGAAGATGACCAGTCAGTCCCGGCCCTCTGAGAGCTCGCTGTCATTGCCATAGATGTGCTGGCGTGCACAGGGCTCAGGGGATCAGTGGGGGGTGGGGGCTGCAGCCCAGCAAAGAGAGGTGTCCGCACCCTAACCCTTATCACAGACATGGCTTTTCAAGGACTGGGGCAAGAAGCCTCATCCCAGGGCCTTGTCACTCCCCTCCAGACATCTCCCAGCTCCCAGAGCTTCTGAGTTATGGATGCTGAAGGGGTCCCTTGTTGCTTTAGTCCCCCCAGATCTCACCCCCTCCTGCCTGGGTCCTCCTCCTTGTCTTTGCAAACAGCTTAAACACAATCCCCCCATGCATTGGTGGGCCTCTCCTCACCATCCTGGGCATGCCCTTGGGTGATGCTCAGTACTGTGGGAGGCTGCATGCTTCTCCAGAGCTCCCTCCTGCCCACCAGCTAGGAGGGGACAGAGCTGGTGAAACCTGAGGCTCGCCCCAGGTAAATGCCTCACCTGAGGTTACCTGCAGGGAGGACCCAGGTCTTGCCCCCAGCAGGGGCTGTGTCCACCCCATCCAGAAGCCCCACACCTACAGGGCAGTCTGCACACCCACTCCTGCCTGGCCACTGCCCAGAGTGATCACAGCTGTTCCTCTCTCAGGTTGACGGCCAAAGCGGTGGCTGTGCTGCTGCCAATCCTGGGAACCTCGTGGGTCTTTGGCATCCTCGCTGTCAATGACCGGGCTGTGGTCTTTCAGTATGTGTTTGCCATACTCAACTCCTTGCAGGTAAGAGCCCTCTGGACTGTCAGGCGAGCAGCTGTCAGCTCTTACAAATGGATGTGCGCAGAGTAGGTTGCGGCAGAGGCAGGAAGGAAGCCCTGTCCTCTGTTCCCTCCACACACCTCATGAGCCTTTAGCGTGGGATGCCCTGAGACCTGAGGCCAGGCGTCGGTGGAGCGCATACTAGGGGCTCTCAGAAAAGAGGGCTTGCAGTGTCCTGACTCCATTCCCAGTAGGGCTGCCTTGTGCTTCTGGCCAGTATCTGTGGGAGGCACTTCTGGGCCTGAGATGGAAGATAGTCAGCCTGTGGACAGCTCCTGAAAGGGAGCCAGGCATGAAGGCAATGATGGGGGTACCCCAGGCCCTGTTCTCTGTGTGAAGGGGCAGGTGTGGGTCACCAGCCAGGAAACCAGAGGTTTGGGAGACCTGAGCCTCAGACCCACAGGCCCCCAAAGGAAAGGCAGGTGTGGGCTCCCAGCACCATCCACAGCCCACCCAGTCCTCACTGTGCTGTTCTTGCTATGCCTGTGTCTGCAAGGCCAGGGGCTGCATCCGGCAGTGGTGCTGGGCTTCTTATGGGCAGTGAGCTTCCACGCAGCACTTTCCTCTGGCTGTTTACAGTGAGACGTGATGGGTTGTCCTGGCTGCAGCCCTACATACTCTAGGCCCTCATTTGTCCTCTGTGTCCTTCCTGTTTCCTCCCCTGTAAAATGAGGGCAATAGCAGGACCCTTAGTGATGCGGCACTAAATGAGACAACCTATGTGAAGCGTTGGCTGGTGCCTGGCATGTAGCAGCAGCCTCTGGAGGTTTGGTGACATCTTCATTCTTGTGCTTGTTTTCATTATCATCATCACCCCAGTCTGCAGATGAGAACACCAAGGCTCAGTTGAGGTATCAGTCTGATGTCCATCCCTGCCCCATGCTGAACCTTCCTGGGAATCCACCTGCCTTTGCCCCTTGGCCCCGGCAGTAGCGCCACCTCTGAACTCTGGTTGTAGCAGCTGCCTGAGTCTAGCTTCGATTACAGGGTCTAAGATGCCTTCCCTCCCCATGGACTCCGGGTCACAGGATCCAGTGTCACAGCGAGCCCCCAACAGTGAGCCAGGCCAGTGCCACTCTCAGGATCCATGTGTGGAAAGAACCTTCGGAAAGTGTCTGTAACAAAATGCAAATGGCTCTAATTCTGTGTTTTCCTCCTCTGCCTTCCCAGGGACTTTTCATCTTCCTCTTTCACTGTCTCCTGAATTCAGAGGTATGTCCCCCCTACTTCCTGATAATGCGAAGCTGGTTTTTCATTTCTGAAGGGGCACAGTGCTGCGCTGCCAGGCTGGTGTCTGGGGACGAAGTCCTGGATCAGCCTTGTGTGGAGCAGGCCTGCTTGTCAGCAGCCCTTCCTCTCCCGTCCTGGTTGCTAAGCGACGTACAAGCATCCCCACTCCCTGATGTGCAGAGGACCAGGGAGACAGGGCTGGGGAGAGCAAGATGTACATGTGCTCCCAGTGGTCCTCCCAGGGCCTCAGGGAAGCTGCCTGGGGTGTGAGAAGGAGGAATCTGTCTGCAGGAGCTGGCAGAGGACTTTTAGGGTGCTGGGGCAGCATGAGTGGGCCCATTCTTCTCGGTGCCATGTGCGCCATTACACCTGCCGTGAGCGTGGTTTTGTGTGTGGGGTGGGGTGGGCTGCTCCAGATGCGGCCCTGCCCCTCAGGACCCACAGTCCTGTGGGGGAACTTCTACCCTCGTACAGTGCACTGGGCATTCTGTCCATTGTCACCCAGCCCTGCCAGGCCCCACCCTGCCTGGGCTCTTTCGGTGGAGGCGCCCATTTGCGAGGATAGGCCAGGCAGGGTGGGGGTGAGGTAGGGCAGAGAGGGTTGCTAAGGAAGATGGTGCCCGGTGTCAGAAGTGTCACATGATTGCAAAGACCAGGGACTGGCCCCAGCAGGGCTGAGACTGGGATCCACCTGGCAGGACAGTGTGGCCTCAGAACCATGCATGGCTTGCCCGCACACACACGGTTTATTTATTTCTCTCTGTCCTCTCCGCTGCCATCCTCACACTCTGCCCCGTGACAATCATTGCTGAGCTGGGAGGAGCCCACCGGAGACCATGCCTGGGCCTGGTGTGGTGGGGGCATGACCTGCGCCTGCCGAATCAGCGATGTGCGTAGCCCACTTTGGAGCTACTGCCTCTGACTCTGATGTTTCCAAATCTGTCCTCCACCTTGCATTGGTGTCCTGGGGCTTCACTTCATACAAATTCCTAGAGACCATTTAGAGTGAGCTCTGGGTTTTGCTCTTTCAGCCCCCGAAATTGCTTTTAATGAATCCTTCCTTCTGCTTTCCAAGGTGAGAGCTGCCTTCAAGCACAAAACCAAGGTTTGGTCCCTCACAAGCAGCTCCACCCGCAACATCAACGTGAAGCCCTTCCACTCGGACATTGTGAGTAGGGTGGGGCTTCCCATTGTGAGTTCCCTCTTCCTGCCTGGGCTGACCCCACTCCGAATGCTTCCCACTCTTAAACTTCTCTGGCCCCAGGGCTCTTGTTTTTGTGGTTGTTACCTGGAAGCTGGCCCTGGAGGCTGCCTTCCAGCTTCTCTGAGCTGCGTGTGGCCTCTGCCTCACCGAGGATGCCTGGTGCTGTAGGCACAGCCTCTCATCCAGAGCCCCAGCCCCACAGGGTGGCACTGTGCAGGCAGGAGGCTGTGGAGGCTGGTTGCTCTCGTCCCCAAGTCCTGCCTGACCCACGTTGCCCCTATAGCAGCATCCTGTGTCCCGACGAGGCTGCCACAGCCTCTCCCCTGCCCATTTGCCAGGGCCAGGACTTCTTGTGTAGAGTCAGGGGATGGAAGGACTTACAGAGCAGCTGACCAAGAGGCAGACACTGGGCACAGAAGTCAGCAGGCACAGCTCTGCCTTCAAGGATTGTGTCCTCCTCCCACAGGTGCCCAAGGAGCCCTGGTCTCCATGCTCAGGGGTCTCAACAAGCCCCCTCATCTTTCAGTGCCAGGTCCATCCCCTCTGTTCCCCAGGCCTCAGGCAGGGGCCCAGGTGGCCTGGATGAGATGCTCTTGTGTGTTCTCTCTGCTCCCTTCCTCCCACTTGCCAGGAGTCCTGGCTGTGGTGTCCATCCTCGGACATCCTTCCTGTACCACACTGAGCACAGGTGCTCCCACACCACACTCTGCCCCCGCCTGCAGTTGTTTTGTTCATTCAGTGGCTTAATGACCACTGTCCTGCCATTGGGATGGACACTCCATGGGAGCTGCTTGGCTTTGTTCACACCCTGACCCCATGGCCCACAATGGTGCCCGGCGCATAGCATGCTCAGTGAACGAAGATGAATAAAGATGGAATGAATGTGTGAATGAATAACGGATGGATGAGCGACTGGATGGGTGGATGGACAGATGAATGGATAAAGAGGTGAATGCACATCACAACCTGGAGGTGGTGAGGAAGGGAGGTGAATGCAGAGGACTCCAGTCTGGGTGCTCTCAGCGTGCAGCATCCTCATCTCTCTGGGAGCAGTGGGGTCTCCTTCAGTCTGCACTTTGCCCCGACAGGGGATGCACCTCTCTGGCCCAGAGATGTCTGCACTCACATGGGGTTTGAGTTTTCCTCCTTGGGCAGGGTCTTCACTCCTCACCCCTTTGTGGTTTGCAGATGAATGGGACTCGGCCAGGCACGGCCTCCACCAAGCTCAGCCCTTGGGACAAGAGCAGCCATTCTGCCCACCGCGTGGACCTGTCTGCCGTGTGAGCTGAGAGGCTGCTCACCAGCCAGGCCTGCCACTCGGAACAACCCCCTCTCCCAAGCAGAAAAAAACAGACACCCCACCTTCACCCAGGGGACCCTCTCCTCACTGCTGTCTGGACATGGGGGTAGTGGCCCTGAGCTGGCATCCTCACCTGTGCCTCTGTGTAAGCCCACTACACAGGCCAGCGTGGTCAGCAGGGCATAGGCCCCCTGCCTGTGGGCTCAGTGACTGCCCTCTGGGATCCCTGGGACACATAGTGGCCCACCATGACACTGTGCGTGAGCCTCCCCTGGCAGTACAGGTGCACAGGGCATGGGACCCAGCAAGGCATGAGCTCATGGGAGGGGAAGTGCCACCTCAGTGTCTCCATGGGGACTCAGGGCCACAGAGGTGGTTAAGGTCCCCATGCACCCCCAGAGGGTCAGGTGCAGGTAGCTGGGGGCATGTGGGGAAGATTGTGGGCAAGGTTCTCAGTCTGCTGAGTTCACCCAACAAGGTCCCAAAGCCGGCGCCTGCAAAGTGCGTGTCTGTCCACAGGCAATGCCGACGTGGGCTGACCTCGTCACCAGGCTCCAGGCCTAGGTGTGATTGGGTTCAGCGCCTCGGTCCAAGCAGAGAGCTACAAGCTGGAGTCACCGGCTATCCTGGGGGGTGGTGACCACCCACCCATGTGAGGAGCCAGGCAGGGCCCCAGCCAGCAGCCTGGGCTTCGAGGCCACCTGATAACACCGCTGCTTCGGGGCTTCTCAGCCCCACCCTTGTGAGTTTTGACTCTTTGGGCCCAAGGTCGGCCTGCAGGATCCCTCTTTCCCGGAACACGAGCCTTCTCTGCTGTTCACAGGCCCCAGGCTGCCTGCCTCCCTGCTGTTGCCTTTTCCTGTGTGTAGTTGTCTCCGTTTCCCAGGTCCTCACTTCCCCTGGAGTCTCTTGTTCATCACTCACCAGTACTTTGCTTTGTTTCTAGTGAGCAGACCATAGTAGTGGCAGCATGGTGGCTATTTCATGTCACTGCAAAGGCAGACCACGGCACGCCACAGTCGAGGCTGCTTGAGTCCCACGTGGCAGACTCACCCTGAGTCCTGACTGACGGGAAGGGAGGGGTGATGACCACTGTGCCTTCTGTGTTGATGTTGATTTATGGACCTGGACTCAGCCCCTTAGGAAATGGAGTGACTGTTGCAGCTCTTGTGGACGAGATCCCGTGGAACACAAGGGTTTGGGCTCATAGATGTGAATAAAGATCCCATTGAAATATTTGAAAACAGGCCGTGAAAGAACGTACTGTGACAACAGCACTAATGGTGTTTGTGAAATGTGTGGGTAGGACATTCAAACCTGTTTTTGATACTGGAAAATCTTCCTTTAAAACTGTGATCATAATTTCCTTAGGCCCCTTCCCCACCTCACATGGCTTCTTCATTGGAGTAAGTTTTCCGCATTGTTCTGTGGCACTTAGCTCAACCCTGACCCCCCCCCCCCGAGAGTAACAGTCATCCACAGGCCTCCCTGCCATGGTGGGGGTGTGGGGAAGCATGTCTGGAGGGTCAGTCCTTGCTCTTCTGCCCAGATCAGGTCCCACACGTTGTGGCAGTGCCCCTGTGGCCGGCTGTGTGGGCCCAGGCCACCACAGAGACCGCGTGTTCAGTGAGGCATCCCTGTGTGCTTACACTGTGTGCAGCCACCACGCCAGGTTCTCCTGTGATTCCAGAAACCAGGTCACAGGGAACACAGTCTCAGATCCTTGTCCGGCCCATGAGCACCGAGAAGCGAGAACACTGTATTCCTATGATTTACACTTGGATTTTTTTCTTGTTTAGTTTCTGGTGAAGCAAGTCAAGTAAGGAACTGTATTTTAGATGGAATTCTGTGTTTGTTAACTGTCACCATATTCACTCTCTATAGCTAATATATCAAGAGAAGCAATGAACAAAACCTGTCTAAACCTTTTATTTCCAATGAGTGAAAGTCAGAACTTTATTTATAGGCTGTGTATTTTGGCTTCTGTAGTACTTTATTATCTACACGTAATTTGGCCAAAAATAAGAAATTGGAAAGAATTGTGTGTTTAAAGTAGTTTGTAGTACTAGAAAGATGATGAATGCAACTATGTAGTGAAAATATGTTGTGATTTTTATGAAATAAAATCTTATTGTCCTTAAAATAAAGTGTGGTCTTTAAAATCTGTTGCTAGTAGAATGTGAGCAGGACTGTGAGTCTCTTAACATACATCTAAAGAGAAACACATGAGTAAAACCCTAGGCTGGGATTTACTCAACAGACATTTATTCACCACCTGCTGTGTACTCAGTGCATTCCAGTTCTGGGCATGCCCTCTCTGGAGCCTCTGTTCCAGGGCATGGGGTGTGAACACAAACCAGGGGCAAACAGCATGCACGGGAAGGAGGGTATGGGGTGACGCGGAGAGGGCTTTGTGCAGCCACCGTCTGCCTGGGTTACCTCACTGCACAATGCACTGCAGGTGCTTTCATTCATTGCGTTCCCGAATTGCTTTTCCATCCTTGTAGGCAGGAGACATAATTTACACGGCCCTACGTTGTCTCTGCTCTGCAGCCGTCTGCTTTTAAACTTAATGTGCTCTCATAAACCATTCTCCACATTACCATGTATTGTTCATAATGATAATTGTGTTATATATAAAATGTTCAATTACATATTATATTTTACCAAAAACCTTGCATTATTTTACAATTAGATTATCTATGCTTCCATGTTATATTAGCTATAGCAACATTTATGTATTTATCAGCACACATGATATATATTTATGTCATTTATATATAAATATATTTATTATATATGTATTACATAGTATTTATATATTATATATGTACTTTAATATATTTTATATCTACCTATAATATATAACAGATGGATACATGTTGACATCTTTGTGCTTAGGCTTTTTCCTTATATATTTTTTCTTATATTGATGATTTTCTAGGTTAAAATTTTAAAACTGGTTTTTGCATCAAAAAGTAAACAATTCCATGGCTCTTGAAACATTTTGCCAAATTGTTTACCAAAATGCTTACTGGGTCCATTCTCACTAATATATTTGTTTCTCAAAAATTTTACCAGCAAAGAGTGTTACCAGTATTTCTATCACCAATTTACTGTGTGTGAAACTGTTATAATGTGTATTTCCTTGATCACTACTGAGGCTAAACAGGTTTTCAAATGTCTTTCCTTTTCCTTTTCTTTCTCTTCAGAGGGTGGCTGAACGCCCTAAATACATGGGGGACATATCTTGTTCCTGCTCTGGGACAAGTCTGGCAGCTCTGCCCTGCACGGGGGTGTGCACGGCCCTCCTGAGGCGGTCCCCGTGGGCTGTCCCTGTCCCTGCCTGGACTTGCGGGGGCACCTGCAGTCAGAGTGAGACAGGCTGTCCTGCCCTGCCCACCCCCACATCCCACTCACTGCCCTGCTGGCTGGAGCCCCTTCTATCAGCCACTGGACCCCACAGTGAGGGGACCCCACAGGCTGCTCCAAGTGGGGATGCCTGTGACCATCCTGGGGGTCCTGTGGATGCCACCTGGCTCCCAGCCCACCTCCACAGCAAGCTGCTCCTATGGCCTTTCCTTTGGAGAGTCCCCAGAAATTAGAGTCCACACATGGAGGTCATTATTTGTTTGTGCTCCCATAGGCCTGTGAAGATATTTTTTCCACCATATTCAGGGATTTGGGTGTGAGAGAGGAAGGTGTGGGCACAGTTTTCGTCATTGGCTAATTTTCTGCTTTCTTCTGAATTGCATTTGGTTCCTCTTTACCCAGCCTCTATTTTTAGCCTTTATGCCAGTTTTTTCACTTCTAAAGGTCATATTATTAGACATGTTTTCAAATTCAGTCTGAGGAGCTCTACTTTTAATTCGGGAATTGAGATCTTTATATCTATGTGATATATTTGTAACACCTCAGCTTTTTTTTATTTGAAAATATTAAGGGGGTACAAACTTTGGCATTTGACATTTTATTCATGCTTTCTGTTTTGTTGTTGTTCTCTGTTATTTCTCTTTTGTTTTCCCTTTGGTGTCTGGGTTGTGATCTTTTACAGTAACTTGTTTCAGAGCTATCTTGACTTTTCCCCATATCATGACTGTGTCTGTGTTAGTGCCATGATTTGTGGTCCCACATAGGTGAGTATGCAGTATGCCACTTACTGATGGCACCTTTGTTTCTGTTTAATATTTCTGCTTAATATTTAAAGAAAGGATTTTCCTATTAGTGTTTTCTCTTCAAAGTTATCCACATTCATGTTATTTTCACCTTATTTACAATTTAAGCAAATTTACATTATTAATCTACTTTTTAAAAAAAATTAATAGGCTTTATTTTTTAGAGCAGTTTTAGGTATACAGAAAAACCGAGCAGAAAGTACAGGGAACTCCCACAGAGCCCCATCCCCCACCCCACTCCTACACAGTTTCCTCTACTATTAACATCTTGCATCAGTGTAGTACATTTGTTACAACTGATGAATGAATATTGATGCATTATTATAAACAAAAGTACACAGTGTATGGTAGGGTTCATTCTTTGTGTTGTACTGTTCTATGGGTTTTGATAAAGGTATCAACTTACAACATCACACAGAATAGTTTCACTGACCTAAATTACTCCTGTGCTCCACCTGTTCATCTCTCCTCTCTCTCCTGCTATCCCCTGGCAACCACTGATTTTTTTTTTTTTATGGTTTCTGTAGCTTTGCCTTTCCCAGAATGTCATGTAGTTGGAATCATACAGTATGCATTTTTTCAGATGGGCTTCTTTCACATAGAAATATGCCTTTAAGTTTCCTCCATATATTTTTATGGCTTAATAGATCATTTCTTTTTATTGCTGAATAACATCCCATTATCTGGAGGTACCACAGTTTGTTTATCCATTTGCCTATGAAGGACATCTTTGTTGCTTCCAACTTTTGACAATGATGAATAAGGCTAATATATGCATTTGTGTGCAGGTTTTTGTGTGGAAATAAGTTTTCATCTCATTTGGGTAAATACCAAGGAGTTTGATTGCTAGATTGTATGGTAAGAGAATGTTTGGTTTTGTAAGAAACTGTCAAGTAGCTGTACCATTTTGCATTCCCACCATCAGTGAATGAGTTTCTGTTGCTCCACATCCTTGCCAGCACTTGGTGTTGTCCATGTGTCAGATGTTAGGCATTCCAATAGGTGTGTAGTGATATCTTGTTGTTTTAATGTTCAATTCCCTAATGACAAATGACATTGAGCACTACTCTCCAAGTTTTGAGTGTTTGTTTTAATTCAGTTAATATCTGAATTGGCTTTCTCTCCTTGCAGTTCTATCAGTGTTTGCCTCATGTGTTTTGATGCTCTATTGGTTGGTGCATACACAATAAAGATTATTACATCTTCTTGGAGAACTGACGCTTTTATCATTATTTAATACCTCTCATTACCCCTGCACCCTCTTGTTCTCTGTATATATTCTGCTGACTCTGGAATTTGTTCTTAAGCAAACTTTGCTGAGTGAATGAACACTTGGTATGTGAATAAAGTTTATAAAAAAGAATATCTTCTTTTTTCCTTTTTCAGTATCAGGGTACACAATTCTGATATCACTTTCTTTTCCCCAGAAACATCTATAGGTACAACTGTTTATTGAAGAAGAGAGATTCAGAATCACATAATGTAAGTTCATTTGAAAGTCAGCTTACCCTTGTCTGATCAAGTTGGAAAATTTCAAGATTCTCTTCCTTACAGTTTAACTTTTAACCAGATTGTGTATTGATATTGCTTTTCTTATTATTTTTAGTAGAATATGGATATGTCTCTCTAATCTCAGAGGGTTTTCTTTTTTTTTTTTTTGCTATATTTTCTAAATTGCACCTCTGAGTACACGTTGGATGTTTGTGTTCACATCCATCAGGGACTCACGTTATTCACTAGTTGGAAATCTGTGTTGTGTCCTTTGTGTTTGTTATCCTTGCTTATTTTTTCTTGTTTTATGCTTACAGGTCCTTGATGTTTTAGATATAGTTTATAAAATGATTGTTACTTACCAAATTTGTATTTTTTTGCAGGGTCGGTTCTCTATTTTCTGCTTTCAGCAAAGGTTTTATTTAGCCTGCTGTGGTTTTTATTTTATTGCACATTTTGCCAGGTAAGTTCTTCATGTGAAGCAGTGGGTTCTTTTACCTCATAGATAAAATAGCCACACTGTAAATTTTGCTTCAATGGAAAATCTTCTCCAGGAAGAGTATTTTCCTCTTTTTATGATGTTCTGTGTGTTGCAAATCTTTTGCAGTGCCAGATATTTTCTTCTAATCCATGAGTTTACTTTGGAGATCAGGATTGTTTTCCTGAATCTTAAAGGACTTTCCTATGGCTGAGATGGTTACTAATTAGACTTTCTGGAACATGGTGATGAGGCTAGAGTGTAGGTTGAGTGGGAATAAATCCGTGGCAGACCTTCTTGATATGGAACAGTAGTTCCCAGCCTCTGGTGGGCAACAAAAAGTTGTTTTATTAAAAAATAGGTTATCTACTAATCAATACACACCCGAGACATTGTCTATAGATTGGATAAACAATGTGTCTCCTACCTCTAGGTGCCTGTCTTTCCAAATGTAGATCGTGCTGTAATTGATAAGAAACCCACATAAAAGCATGGCTGCTGTCACAGCAGTAGATTGGCTGAGTGTACTTTTCAAGTGATGAATATTGAACATGCAGTTTCTGTCATGGGAGGGAGGGAGAGTTCAATCAGTCTTTTTTATTAGCAAAATTTGGGGCCTTCTAGCATAAGCAACTAGAATTATCTCTGCATACATGGAAAAGTGAGACTTGGCTACATACTGATCCCATTACTGACCTGATGGCTTTGTCTCCATAGAGAATTCCTACTATCCACAGAATGGACCCCTGTGCTCTGTTCTCCGTGTCTTATTTTTTTAAAAATAAACTTTTTATTTTAGGACATTTTAGATTTACAGAAAAATTGTGAAAGTAGCACAGAAGGTCTCCATATAACCTACCCCTAATTTTCTCTATTACTGACATCTTACATTAATATGGCACATTTATTATGAGTAATGAACCAATATTGATATGTTATCAACTAAAGTCCATACTTTATTCATATTTCTTCAGTTTTTCCCTTGTGTCCTTTCTCCATTGCAGAATACTATTTCAGATCCACATTACACTTAGTAGTCACGTACTCCTTAGATTCATCTTGGCTGTGATAGTTTCTGAGTCTCTTCTTGCTTTTGATGACCTTGACCGTTTTGAAGATTACTGATCAGGTATGTTGTAAAACGTACTTCAACTGGGATGTGTCTGATGTTTTCATCATGATTGACTGGGGTTGTAAATTTTTGGGCGGAAGACAACAGAGATAAAGTGTCGTTCTCGTCATATCATATCCAGGGTACACACTGTCAACATGACTTTATGTTGACTTGTATGTTGGTGTGTGACCTAAATGCTGATGTTGACCTTTATCACTGAGCTGAGGTACTGTTTGTCAGGCTTCTCCACTGTGAAATTACCACCTCCCCCCCACATTCCTTACTGTACTGCTTGGAAGGAGGCCGCTATGGATGGCCCATGCTAATAAGAGTACACCACAGGGACCTGGTGACATTGTATCCCAATTCCTCTCTTCCGGCCCTTGTGACTTGTTGTTCTTCATTTCACTTGACCATGTGGTGTAAGTATATATAATACATTGTTACTATAATGAATTTAAACAGTTATTTTTGATCAATTAAAAGAAAAGGTTTTATTTCACATTCATTTATTTCTTCTCTGATATACTCTTCCGTTCTTTGAATAGATCTACGTTTATGTCCTGATTGTATCATTTTCCTTATCTCTGAAGAAATTCTTTTAACATTTCTTACAGGGAAGGTCTGCTGGCTATGAATTCCCTCAAGTTTTGTTTGTCTGAGATAGTCTTTATTCTCCTTCACCTTTAAAGGATACTTTTGCTGGATATTTTATAAATTTTACATTGGTGGTTTTTTTCTTTCAATAATTTGAATATTTCACTCTACTGACTGTCTATTTGCCTGCATGGTTTATGTGAGAATGTTGTAACTCTTTTTCCTGCTTGTCTATAGGGAAGGAGTTTCCTTCCTCCAGCTTTTTTAAAGATTTTCTTTTTGTCTTTAGTTTGTGCAATGTTAATATGAAATGCCTAGGTTGTCTTTCCCTTTTTTGCATTTATCCTGCTTGGAGTTCTCTGAGCTTCCTGGATCTGTGCCTTGGTGTCTGTTATGAATTTTGGAAAGTTCGCAGCTGTTATTATTTCAGATGTTTCTTCTGCCACCCTTTCCTCATTTCTGACATTTCAATTACACATACATTACATCTTTTGTAGTTGTCCCACAGGTCTGGGATGTTTCATTTTTTTCTTTTTTCTCTTTGCATTTATGGGAAGTTTCTGTCAACCTGTCTTCAAGCCCATGGATTCTTTCCCCAGCTGTATTTCATCTACTGACGAGCCTGTCAAGGGTATTGTTCATTTCTGTTAAAGAGTGTTTGATTTCTAGCATTTTATTGTGATTCTTTCTTAGATTTTACATCTCTCTGCTTGCACTGCCCATCTGTTCTTACATGTTGTCCACTTTTTCCATTATAGCTCTTAAGATATTAATCAGTTATTTTAAATCCCCTGTCTGATAGTTTCAATACCTGTGTCATATGTGAATCTGGTTTTGATGCTTGTTTTGCATTTCTCTTGCCATTTGGTATGCCTTGTGATTTTTATTTTAGTTGTTAAAAGCTGAACATGTTTGTATTTGGAATTAGGAACTGAGGTAAATAGGACTTTAATATGAGGATTTATGTTAATTGGGCCAGGAGTTGGGCTGTGTTTAACATTTACTGTAGCTGTAGGTGCCAGAGGCTCCAAATTCCTTTGGTGTCCTTGTTTTTGTCCTTATTCTTGACTTTGGACTTTCCCTACATACTCCTCCTCATAGAGTCTGCATCTTGCAGCTCTTTCAGCTGCAATCGATGACTACTATCCTATACCCTTGTGGTGGTGGTAATCTGTGGGGTAGGGGGAGTGTTCTATGACCTTATGATAAATCTCAGCCTTTTAGTTGGTCTGTGTAGGGTGGTGATCCTCACAAGTGTTTCTCCAGTGATAAAGCATTTCCTCCTTCCTCTTATGGGAGATAAGAAGATTCTGGGGGCTGGGAAGGAAGGACTGCCCTCCCCCAGATGGGATAAGGATTGGTAAGGTGCTTCACCCTGGAAAGTAGGCTGCTTGTTGATACCATGGCAAAGGATAAGTTAGGGCTCCCAATTCTCCAGCTGCCAGCTCTGTCCTGGCACAGCACCAAGGTATACTTTGGCTGCATTGGAAAGGTTTTCCCCTCCCCAATCCTCTGCCCTCTTTATTGTCTCTCTGGGGACACAGAGCAGATTGAGGGAGGACCTGACCAGCCTGCAGACCCTTGGCTGCAGAACCAGGATCTGATTCCCCTCCTTGAGACTATAGTGCCACATAAGCTCCCTGGAACCTGGACTCAACTCTGGGAAAAGGACGGAAATGGGGGAGCTGAATTCCCAAATCATCCAAAGTTAAGTTGTCACCTGGCAGAATGGAGTCTGAGACAGAAATTGGCAGTTCCTTCATGTAAGTTTGTAGACACGTAGCAACTCTGCCAGCCTCATTGCCCACATGGCCGTGAGGAGCACAAGCAGGGCTGCTATGCAACAGCTCTTCCCCTCTTCCTTGCTGAGAGAACCCTGAGTGTGCCAAGGCCCCCACCATGTGCTCAGGTAAGAGTGACCCCAGGCCCAGCTCTTGCTCAAATCCTGGTTGATCCAAAATGGCCTTTCTCATCCTATTCTCCTTCCCAGGGATTGGTTTAGACACAGGCATAGGTGTCACCTCAGCGGTGACATGGGAGGGGCAGCCTCCCCTGTCTCTGCCCTGGACACTGGGTGTCTGCCCAGGAAGCCATGGGCCACTGTGTGACACAGGAGATCTGGCCAGGCTACAGCTAACCACTGAGAACAGCTGCAGGACAATGGAGAGGGCTGGGGTCCCTGATTGTGGGCAGAGCTGCTTTGTGCACTGGCCCTGGAGCCCCCCTTGGGGCCACTGCTGGGACAGAACAGTTTCCTCATTCCCTTCTGCCAGCAGAGCAGGGTTTCCTGTTGTTCACAGCTAGGGGCCCCTGGGATGTCCCCCCATGGCAAGAAGGGCCTGTGTGTGCTGGCCACCTCTAGCTTGGGGCTGTGAGGGCAGGTCCTGGGGGGCATCCCCTGCCGCCCTCACATCTCCTCCAGAGGATGTGTGGTTATTCCCTCCCTCCCTGGACAGACGTTCTTAGGGAAGATTTAATCAAGAAAGGGAATGGCCTACTGGAGTCTGTCCAGGTAGATGAGAGAATGGCCCAGCTCCCACGTGCTGCTCAGCCTGCTCTCATAATTGCATATCCTGAGACTCCTCTGCTTCTATTAGGTTAACAAGCAGCGCTTGTCAGTTAGATTGCAGACAGTGCTGCCTCTGCTGTAGTCCTGGTTTTATAAATCTCCTGGGTTTTGAGACACTTTTCCCCACTCAGTGGAGTGACTTTCTCTCTTCTTTCCTACAAAGAGAGGTGGGGAGTCCTACAGGTGGACGCTGGCAAGGCTCTGTCCACTTGGGGGTGGGGAGCACAGGGCACACGGAATCCTCTTGCCTGGCCCAACTGGGAGATTCCTTGGACATTCCCAGTACCCATCCCAGGATGTAGGCCGCAGCTGCTGTGGCTCATGTGAAACTGGCCCCCAAGCTCAGAGGTGACTGGATAAGGTCAGGAGAGTAGAATCAGATAGGATGGTGGCCTGTCCCAGGCTGATGGAATGTAGTGTGGGTGCTGGAGCTCCAGCAGCTATTGTGGAACATGAGGATGTCCTGGGACAAGGCAGGGGAGCCTTACAGAGGTGGAACAACGATGCCAGCCCTAGACCACACTCCTCTGCACTCCGTTTTCATGAGAGAGAAGTTAACTTCTGTCTTGTGGTTTGCAATATTCAGTCACTCACAGCTGAAGCTCCCCCTAACTGATGTGGCCGTAACAGGTGCATTCCTGACCCTGCTGTGCAGTGCTAACTGGAGAGAGCTGCTTCCTTCCTGACTGATGGATCAGCCCTGTGCTCCTGAGCGCTCACGGGTCACCTGGTGCTGGTTCCTAGGCCTGGGCTGGGGCCTGGGATTCTGCATTTCTGACAAGCTCCCAGGGGATTCTGCCCTGCTGGTCCCCTGACCACACCTGGAGTAGCAGGGGCTTAGAATGCACCTGCCTGCTTGGGTCCCAGCCCAGGTGTCCTCACCTGCTACATTCAGGACATTCTTTCCAGCCTCTGCCTGCAAGAGCCACCTCCAGAGAAAAGCAATCAGCAAAGAGGATTTCAATGCAGATGTGCCTGGTGGGGCTGAGGGCTCTGTAATGACTGTGGTCATGGAGGCTGGTCCATCACTCTTCAGCCTCAAGTGACAGGTAATATATTACCTCTCCTCACTTGGCTGTCCTGTGAGCTTCACTCCACAGCAGCAAATTGGGGCATTGTTGTGATAGCAGAGGCCTGGGAAAGATCCAGAGGATGAGTTAATAATTTCTATTCATGCTCTTCTTAATCTGTGAAGTAGGCTTTATCAGCCATTTGCTAGGTTTTAAAATTGGCTTCCTTTCTCTTTTCTGAAG
This sequence comes from Daubentonia madagascariensis, assembly GCA_023783475.1. Classification (NCBI taxonomy): domain Eukaryota; kingdom Metazoa; phylum Chordata; class Mammalia; order Primates; family Daubentoniidae; genus Daubentonia; species Daubentonia madagascariensis. The sequence continues at coordinate 23,189,701 of JAKFHU010001262.1, forward strand.
GTTGATTAGAAATTGGAGGCTGCAGACCAGGAACCCTGAGTTTTCCTGAGGATGCTTAGCGCTCTGTAAGAGAGCTAGAGTAAGAGGGCTCTCCCCACCCCCACCTCTTTCTGTCCTCCCTTTGGCTCCTGCACAGATTTGCTGTAAATGCTGCCTGGACTGGAGGGCTGGGCTTGGAGGAACTGTCACCCCAGCCTCTCTTTAGAGCCCAACACTCCTCAGTGTCCTTTCCTAGGCAGGACAGTCCTGCAAGGAGCCAGCCTGGGCATTGCCTGGTTCTTATGATGAATGCTCAGACCTTCTACCTGCTCTCCTGAAGTCTTCCCAGATTGCTTAAAGAGTTCTGCTACTTCCTCAGTGAAACATCTCCACTCATCATTTTATTTTATTTTATTTTTTTGAACAATGAATCAAGTTTTAGCCTTATTCCAGGAACTCATTTATTTATTGAAGTTTGCATTTATTAACTTTTAAAGAGCAGTTTCTTGAGCAACTTTACCAGAAAACAAATTAGCTGGTGAATATTAGACTCCAAATATACAAATTTACTTATATTCATTTCCAACTCTCAATAATTTCCATCAGTCTATAAAATCACTCTTATGGGACTCCGGATTTTTCCACTTTGTGATATTATAATTATTATTAGTAGTATTCTGTTGTATATACATTCCAAAGTATGTAAACCAGGACTAGAGCAGGGGGCAGCGCCGTCTCCAAGTGTCAACAACTGTGTTTGGAAGATTAGAAGCAATTTTTAAAATGCTATTCTTCTTTATTATTAAAAATACATACTTATTGTGGAAAATGTGTTAATTATTGATAACCGAAAGGAAGGAAAAGAATCACCTATAATTGTGCCACTGAGAGAACCGTGGTAAATATTTCGTGGCTTTTCAGGTTACGTGGAGTGAGAGATTGTGTACGCACATACACGTGTGCGTTCTATCTTCATAAAATGTTCATTCTACACTTTATTGTGATGGCTTTTTTTTCAGCTTTACTGAGGTATATAAGAAAAAGGAATTACATATATTTAAGGCGCACAGCTTGGTGTTTTGTCTGCCTTGTAGCACAATCAGGTGACTGACACACCCGCACCTCGCGGTTACCACTTTCCTCCCCTCCTTCCCTTCCACCCCTTCCTCTCTTTCATTTTCTCGGTGAGAACACTTAAGATTTGCCCTCTTAGCACATTTTAAGTATACAATACAGTATCATTAACTAAAGCCACTAGGGAGGTTCCTCAAAAAATTAAAAATAGAACTCCCATAGGATCCCTTAGTCCCACTTCTGGGTATACAGCCAAAGGAAAGGAAACGTGGACCTCGAAAAGAGAACTGCACGGCCATGACTCCGCGGCACTATTCCCAGGAGCCAGGTATGCGGGCAACACGAGCATTCTTGAAAGGATGAGTGGATAAAGAAAATGTGAAATCTCTATGCGCACGTACATCTCTCTATCCATCCATCCATACACGTGTAATGGACTATTACCCAGCCTTAAAGAAGGAAGAAATCCTCCCGTCTGTGGCGAGATGGATGAACCTAGAGCACATCAAGTGAAATAGGCCAGACACAGAAAGACAAATGCTGCGTGATTTCTCACTCACGTGTGATCTAAGATAGTTCGACCCACAGAAGCTGAGAGTAGAGCAGTGGTTGCCAAGGCTAGGAGGGGGAAATGGGGAGATGTTGTCCAAAGGGCACTAAGTATCTGACTTTTTTTCTTAACACAATGTATCAATAGAGTATAACTTTATCTTTAATGACACTAATCATTCTTCTCCAGCATGAGTTCTCCTCTGGCTGAACATCACAGCCCCTAAGGAGCCTTTAAAAGTGCACAGATCGCTGGCCTCCCCTAGGAGGTTCTGACTGAATAAAGCTGACAAGGTGGTGAATAGTGTCTTGTCTTATGGATGCCTAAGTTCTGACTTAAGTAATGTCATGTTATTGGAAATGGGGTATTTTCACCATTATAGTAGTAAGTGTATATGGGGTATAAATGCCATTAGAAGTACATAAAATGGGTATTGTGGCTATATCCTAGAAACTAGATCACTGCGTCAAAGAACCTTTATTGTGTTCTGATGTGAACTGTCACTCACTCTCCAGAAGGAAGGGACCAGTGAGCACTGCACAGCAGGGAATGGCAGTGCCCATCTGCCTGCAGCTTAGCCAGCACTGGGTGTTACAGGATTTTTACTATCTTCCAATTTTATAGGTTCAGTCCTTTATTCACTTATTCATCAGGTCTAATTTGCTTAACCACTCTGAGCCTGGCTCCTCCAGGAGCTGGGGCCTCCTCAGTGACCTAAGGCAGACACAGGCCCTGATCTTGCAATGCTTCCAGTTTAGGGGGAGATGAGCTTGGATCCAATAACCATAAACACTCATGTGAAGGAAGCTGTGACAAGAGCGATGAGGAGAGACTTGCGGTGCTGTGGAATGTGTGATGGGGGTTGACCTGGCTGAGGGGGTCAGCAAAGGCTTCCCCAAGGAGGTGACACTCACTGCACCCTGAGGAGCAGGAGGTCTGAGGGAGGCATAGGGCTGCAGGAGGGAGCACATGGGGTTGGGGACTGTGCACACTCAAATGGGTGAATTTACTGTAAGTAAACCACCCTCAGTAAAGCAGGCCATGGTAGCTCGGCCAGGGCACGCCTCTATCCCAGTGCCCCAGTGGCTTTCCTGCCTCTAAGAGTAAAGCCTGCCTCCCGGGACTGGCCCAGAGGGCCACGTGGTCTGGCTCCCATTTTCTCTTGGACTTAACCCCCTCTCTCCCCATTTATTCTGCTCTGGCCACACTGAATTCACAGTTCCTCACACTCCAGGCTGGCTCCTGCCTCAGGGCCTTTTCACATGCTCTTCTCAACAACATGCACCCCAAACTGCTATGTTCACAAGGGGAGGGCCAGCTTCATGGGCATGCAGCCCAGCATTCACTCAGGGCCCTGTGCTTAGAAGAGACCCGTGCTTGGTTTGATGCTGTGCTGTTATTGTCTAACAATTCTTCATTTTTGAATGAGGGGCCCTGCATTTTCATCTTGCAATGGGCCTTGTGAATTATGCAGCCATTTCTGCATAAAGGATTTTGGGTAAAATAAACAGAAACCAGTTTAAACAATTTGGGGAATGAGGCCTGTGTAGGAAAGGGTTAACTCAGCAGGCCTGGGTTGTCCACACCGTGCACCATGCACTTTCCCAAGATCTTCAGGATTGGCTCAGGGCCCAGCTCCTGGGAGACGCCCTCTGAGTCCTTGGAGTATCCTGCCTGATAAGACTATTTTTGTTTGCCTGAAGCCCTAGGCCATACCAGATAGTTTGTGCTAATAGTGTGACTTACTGCAAATCTCTATTTGTGTACGCCTGAAGATTTGGACCACACTGAATCCATTTGACTGCTGGGGGCTGAGGCCTAAGAAGCTCAGGTCGGTCATACAGGCACTGCATGTCTACATGGCCAACCCCCAATGAAAACCCTGGATGCCACAGCTCAGGGGGCTTTCCTGGTTGGCACTACCTCAAGGGTATCATTACACATCACAGCTGGGGGAGTTTTGTACTGTCCCTATGACCTCACTGGTGGAGGACACCTGGAAATTTGAACCTGGGTTCTCCTGGACTCTGACCTATGCACCTTTTCTTTTTGACAATTTTAATCTATATCCTTTCATGATAACAAATCATAATCATGAGTATAACAGCTTTTCTGAGTCCTGTGAGTCCTTCTACTGAATTATCAAACCTGAGGGTGGTCTTGGGGACTCCCCCACACATGGACATGGTGATGTGCACTTCACCAAAGCCTATTGGGGGCAGGGGTGGCCTCAGGAAGGAGGGACTCACAAACTCACCAAGTCTCTTTCCCTCCTCTTCTGTCATTGCGACTCTCAGACCCACTTTCCTGGGAGACTCAAGCTACAGAGCCTGGTACTTCCTGGCCTGCCCAGCCAACACCATTGCAAAGACGTGCTGCAAAGAGGCCTGTGGTTCTGGTCTGAAGCACTGGTCAGGCATTCTGATGGGGGCTCCTTGGGTCCTATGCCCTCCCTGGAGGGGATATACTCAGTGGACTCTATGGTTGTCAAAGGCTAAATACGTAAAGATATTCTCCATGATCACTTTCCAGTTAGGGGTGGGATTCCTGTCACATTCAACCTACTCATGGACGGCCCTAGAAAGGGATTGAGAATGGCTCTGCTGTGGTTTGAACATGTTCCCCAAAAAGCATGTGTTGGAAACTTAATGCCCAATACGACAGTGTTGGGAGGTGGGGCCTAATAAGAGGTGATTAGGCCATGAGGGCCATGGATAGATTAATGCCACTATCACAGGAGGGGGTTCCTTTTAAAAGGGGGAATTCAGCTCCCTCTTGCTCTCTCTTTTACCTTCCCTTCGCCCTTCCACATGGGATGCCTCTGCCATGTTATGATGCAGAAAGAAGGCCCACGCCACACGCTGGCACCTTCATCTTGGACTTCCCAGCCTTTAGAACTGTGAGAAACTAAATTCCTAATCTTTATAAACTACCCAGTCTGTGGTATTGTTATAGCAGCACACAATGGACTAAGCCAAACTCCTACGTGCAGTGAAGAGTCAACCTGGACAGCTGGGTGATGGGCAAGCTCAACGTACAGGCCAGCCGTCTATCACCTACACAGGGCATGAACTCAGAGCTGTGTGTTCCCCCACATCCCTGGAGGTTGTTATTGACCACCACTCTTTGTTCATATTCTTTCCAACAACAGTGTCAAAGGTCAGTGTGGACCCCATGGCAGCAAGAATGCAGATGCCTGAGACTGAGCCCCTATTCCTCTTGCGGTCCCTCATGCAGGAGTAGTGTGTGGGGGGGGGAGTTCTATTTGGAAGAGGCAGAAAATGATTTGAGGCAATTTCATGGTCTTGGGGTTTGTGTCTCCAAACTCACTGAGACCCAAGTGTCATGAGAGTCCCTGGAAAATCTTCCGGCCTCCTGCTGAGCCAGATGGTCTTTCCCTAGTGGCCGTCTGCCTTTTCCAGTTATGATTGACTCTGCCCTTTGCAGGGCTCTTGACTGGGATCTAATCACATTCCTCAGGGGCCAGTGGTGGTGCCTAAGCATAAGGACTCCACCCTCTCCCATCCCAAAGGCTGGGGAGGCTGTGAGCTATTCTCTTATAATAAGGTGGTTGGGGCACAGTCTTTGGAGACAGACCACCAGGTTTGAATATCCAGGGACACTGTTTTCACCACTGACAATCTGTGTGACCTTCAGGAAAACACCAGGCTCTGTAATCTCCTTCACTCACCTGCCTGGTTCAAAAATCTCTGCTCAAATGTCATTTCCTTGGGACTTCTCTCCTGAACCTCTCAGCTTTATGTTCTCACAGATGCTTGTATGTTACGTTTGTAATACCTATTAGCATAACATCTATGCTGGTGCTCTCGGTCCTCCTCTACGTTCTTCTCTAGACTAGCAGCTCACTGAAGCAGGGGCTGGCTCTGCCTTGCAAAGTTTTATGCCCTCAGTAACACAGACAGACTGGCTCATGGTAGAAACTCAGAAGATGCATGCTGAATGATGTGTAACAAAGCTCCATCAGGGTCCTTGCTGGGCACATGGGGGTGAGTTATGCACACCATGAGATTAGCAAATGAGCTATAACAATCACATAATTATCCTCAAAGAGGATCTGTGTCCTTTTTCCTTTTAAATACATTTGTACATTATGAGCTTTTAATTACAACTAAGGCGGGTGTCACTGTGCTAAGATCATGCATAACAAATGAAGGATGGAGACGGGACTTAAAGGGTTTGGGTTTTTATAATGCAAAGCAATTGTAATGCTGTTCCATGAAATGTCTTTTGTTCTTGAAAATTGAAATTGACTTTGATGTCTTTTGAGAACCTTAATGCATTTTTAATTCACACAGAGCCTCCTTTCTCTATGCTCCACTGAAAGCAATGGGGACAGGTGACATTCTGGGAGGGGAGCCGGGGGTGAGCTTGGACAGAAATGCCGTAATGAAATGGTCCAGGCTCCCAAGCTTGTCCCCTGGTGGGCAGGACTGGAAGCATCTGGAGTCTGGGAGCAAAGGGTGAGGGGCACCAGTCCTATCATGGCTCAGTCGTGACAGTCAGGGAGGTTTGCAGAAGGGCCTTTCATTCCCAAGGGACCCGAGTCCAAGGCTGTGCTGCACCCACAGGACATGATCTCTGCCAGGGACAGGTCATGGTTCCTGCAGGTCCAGGTCTTACAGCAGACCTGCACTCTGCCCATTCAGATGAAAAGGGTTCACTGAAAGGACCCCATCCTGTATTTACTCATTTACCCTTATAACCACATGAGTAGGCAGATGTGATTATCCCCATTTTACAAATAAGGAACTTGCCCAAAGTTACATACCCAAAGACTCCCTATTTATCTGCATTATGCCAAACACCTGAAAAGTTGGAAACACTTTGAAATTTAATGTATTTCTACCTAAACTTGGGAGTCTTTTGCCCCTGCTCTGATGCCCTGTGCAAGTCACACGAACGAGAGAGAAGGGAGGGAGCTTGGATCAGAGCAGCCCCACAGGCAAACATCTGTGGAACAGCATCCTCTTCCATCCTGATAGTGTTCTCCTTGAGAACCTGGTGGATGATACCACCTCCCAGGGACAGCTTCGTCCCTCAGCCCCACCTTGGCAAGTGCTGGGGCACTTGTGAGTGCTGAAAGAGAGCATGCCCAAGTCACTTGAGAGGCGAAGATATGAAACTGCTCTCAGGATGGAACTTCCAGGTGCAGCATCACTTTCCATTGTTTCTTTAACAAAATCCCCCCCACCCCAGGGTCCTTGGCCTCATCCTTTCTTTGAGCTTAGGAATGGATACAGTAAACGCGAACGGGTAGAGTAAACACGAGCATGCCTTCACCTAACACTAGCTCCACTGCAATTCTTAGCTGCCTGAGGCCACCTAGGATCTGGGAGGTCTCTCCAGTCTCAGCTCAGCAGTTATAATGTCCCAAGTAAACCCACTTCCCATAAGGGGAATGGTGCCTGAGCAGGCCTTGGCAGCAGGACATAACCAGGAAGATTTATGAAGCAAGTCAACAAAGAATGTTTGTGTAAGCTCTTTTTTTTAAATCTAAGAAATAAAGCCTTCATTGCAAAGTATTTACTGCACCAGTGACGCTGAAAAAAGAGATCAACTCCTGAGGATTATCTTACTTAAGCATCTTGATGTTCTTTTCTGTGGATGATCTAAGGATAATGGTTGAGAATTCTGAAGTGCTGTACAAAGCAGGGGCCAGACCCCAGCACTAATGCTGCCATCTCTCTCAGGACCAAGGGAGCTGTGGTGACTGCCCTTCTCCACCTGCCCCCCCCCTGGTTTCCAAACATGTTGCATTACCCAGAGCATCAGGCATTCAGGACAGAAGGGAATATTGGGCCCCTATCTAATCATTCTCCAATCTTATGTCTCAGTCTGGGTCCAGAGTCAGTCCATGTACATGTTAAATGTGTGCTGCCCGTGTTGCTAATCTATGAGTGTGTTTCCTGTGGGTAGTGTCTGTTACCTGTGTAAGTGGCCTGTGCCTTACCTGTCTGGTTCCCGTGTGCATTGCCCATGGGTGTGACTTATGGACTGCCAGTTGTGTTACCTGCGTATGTACTACATGTGTAACACTGTGTGTCACCCGTGTGTGCCATATATGTGCTGATTCCCTGTGATCTATGTGCTACTGTGTGTGTTCCTAGTAAGTGTGTTATCTGTGGGTGTTTCTTATATACTGATGTCTGGATGTTATCTTTGCATATGCAACCTGTGTGCTACATTTATGCTGCTATTAATGTATGTTACCTAATCACACGCTCCCTTTATGCTGAGCATGGATCTCTGGATGTGTGTGTGTTATCTCTATGTGTTACCACTTGGCTGCATTTCATTTAGGGTTCTTCCATGTATTAACTGCATGCTATCTGTGTGCAACCTACATGTGCACTCGCTTGGGTAGGTTGCTCATGTGTGTTGCTGTTACAGTGTGGGCTGCTTGTGTGTGCTGTGTGCATTACCTGGGTCCATGCTGCCTCCATGTCACCTGAATGTGTCACCATCTTGTGCCACTAGTGCATGTCACTTGCGTGTGCTGGTGCTTGTGTTGCCATGTGAGTCTCTGTATCCTGCCCTCTGCCTCGTCTGTGTGTGCACACTGCTGGCGGGTGCTATTTCCATGCATTTGCCCATGCACGGCGGGTGTGTGCCACCTCACGCTACCTGTGCCTGCTGCCGTGTGTTACACAGCTCCGCAGCTCGAGTATGCGCACCACTCTGGGTGTGTGTGATCACGTACGGGCACTGTCTGTGGGTTCTCCTGCAGTGCGGCATCCGTGTCACCCATGTCACCCGTGTAAGGCTCTGCGCTCGCGGGCGTCACTCATGCTGCCCATGTACCGGTGCCGTGCCCGACGCTTACAGCTGGGCGCTGCCAGCATGGCCGGGACGTGGCCGGGACCTCCGCCCTGCGCCCGGGGCTCAGAACGGCTGCCCCGCACGCGCCACCTCCTCCGTGCAGGCGCGAGGGGCGGGAGACCAGGCCTGGCACAGACCGGAGCAACTCCAACAGGACTGCCCGGTGGCGGGAAGAGCCAGCCATCGCCGTCACCAGGGCCGGCCGCGCGTCCTCCTCCGACCCTCGGATGCCCCGCGGCGGGGCCCTTGGTCCTGTCCCCGGAGCCGCCACAGCGCAGGCGCAGCGTTGCTGCAGCTGTGCGGGGGCTGCAGAAACGCCACAGAACGCGGTCCTTTCCTTCCACCGCAGATCTCCGCCCTCGGCCGCTCCTTGGCCGCTCCCGCTCTGCCACCGTCAGGCGCCGGCTCCACGACGAGAAGATGGCGGCGGCCCGTCCTCGCGCCCCCTCGGCCAGACGCCGCTCTGATTGGACTGGCTGAGCCATGTGACCAGCCCCGCACCAATCAGGAAGCCAGGACACAGCCAGAGGAAAGTGTGAGGGCCCTTCCCATTGGCCCTGGGACACATCCTAACACTCACTCCCACTGGACTAGGTCAGGCCATGTGACCATTCTTGCACCAATCACGGGGCCAGGGCACAGGCGCCACCAGGGCCCCGCCCCATCACAGTCCGCTGCGTCCCACGAGTGCCGGAAGCTCGGTGGTCCCCAAGGGAGGGGACGGCGCCGCTGCGGAGTCGGGAGTCTGGGCCCGTGGACGGAGGGGCCGGGGCCCCGGCCCTGCAGGCTCCGCACGGCCGCTCCCGCTGCGGCTGTCGGGCAGGGCTCGTCCTCGGGCGCCGCGTGGGTACCCGGCCTCTGTGGCCGAGGGCTCGCGGCGCTCAGAGGCTTTGGGGCCTTGAGCCTCGCGGCCCGACCCGCTCGGAGCCCACGGGCCGTCCGCAGGCGTTGCGCTGGCAGAGCCGCAGTGTAATCGTGTAAGACCTGAAAGTATGACCTCTCCCGGCTGGGTCAGAGAGAGGAGCCAGGAGGAGGAGGGATGTGAGGCGTGAGAGGGGCTCGGCCTGGCGCTGGCTTTGACGATACGGGGTGGCGTGAGCCAGGGCGCGCACACGGCCCCTGAAAGTTGGGAAGGCGCTCAGCTGACAGCCTGTGAGGAAACAGGGGTCTCAGTCCCACGACCGCAAGGAACTGAATTCTGCCGACAACCTGAGTGAGGCAGCAAACGGATCCTCCCGTAGGGTGTCCAGAAAGGAACTCCGCCTGCTGACACCTTCATTTTAGCCCAGTTAGATCCATGTGAGACTTCTGACCTACAGGCTGTAAGAAAATATATTTGTGTTGTCCGAGCCACTAAGTTTGTGACATGTGTTAGGGCAGCAGTGGGAATCTAATGCATGTAATTACGTTTCTGGAAGTGAAGAAAAGCTGACCTCCAGCTTGCAGAGACTGGAAGGCTGCTCTATCTGAGGCCAAGTATGTGCACAAGATATTGGGAGGTGGAGCTGACCTTGGGATGGAGAATAGAAATATGATGTGGTGAGAAGGATGTGTCCACCTGCCCAGGAGAGAATGTTAGGAGCATTCACCAGTATTCTGAAAGGTAAAATGGTGAGTCAGCCCTAAACCACCACGACTGTGAACTGGACTCCTGTAAGCTAATTACCTGCTTACCCATGCCATGTCCCCTGATGCTGCCACTTGCTTAGCACACTTGGCAGAGGATCAGCAGAATGACCTCCTAGAAATGGTTGGGAAAAGAAACGGGTTTGGAAAATGTGTGATCTGCTGAAGTATTTTTTTTGTTGAAATTGTCATGTTTGTGCTTTTTGTGTCCTAACTGTGAAATGATGCATCTAAAGATTGATTTTGTTAAGAAAAGTGCTCTTTGCTTGCTATGATTTTCTTATACTTTCTAAAGAGTCACACAAAAGGGGTCATTTTCCTTTCACTGGCAGGTCTGAACCACACACCATTATTTATGGAGTAGTTGGGAAACTTCTCTCAGGCTCCCTTGTTGTCACCAGCTGTACCAGCTCTGGCACGGATCCCAGAATGTTGTCTGTGACTTGTGGCAGGTGACTTCCTCTGAAAGTCCGCATTGAGTTCTTATGATGATATTGAGCCTGTGTATGTCTGTGTCCACGACAAGGGCTTGGCTGAATGGTCCTGGGAACTTGGTCCCCTCCCACACTTCCTTGACATTCATTCTCTGAGCTGATCCTTATCCACTGTGTGTTGTGGGCCAGGCCCTCCCCTGGGTGCTTGGTGTGAACCTCAATGGGAAGATCAGGTTCTGCAAATCAACTCAAATGTTAGAGTTCTGAATACCAGGCGGGAGCTTATTTTGACCTCACCCCAAATGTTTTTAATTTGATTTTCATAAAATTGATGCTTTCTCACCAATGTGATAAACCTCAGCTGTGTCCCATAGTTACAGGACCCAGCCCTGGTATTTCACTGAGTCTGGGAAGCATCGGACTGGTGAAGCTGAAGCCCTCTCCTGAAGGCTAGAGAATACAGTTCATCCTGAGAGATTCGTGGTTGTAGAGTGTGTGTGTGTGGGGGGAGGGCTGGTGGGAGGCAGGAGAAGAAGTATAAGGTATTCCTGGGGATGGGTAAAGGGGATATATAGAGCTGTAAGGCTACTGAAAGGTTTTCTGGAGGGATTTTCCATTGTATTTTGGCTCATTTAAATATGTTTCATATGAATCAGTATGAGAAAAGAGAAGACAAAAGCAAGGAACCCACATTCAACAGTGGATACAACATCTAGACAGAAGATAAATAAGGAAATAGAAGACTTGAACACCACCAACAGTAACAGAATACACATTCCCATCACATGCACATGGAACATTCTCCAGGATAGACTGTATGTTAAGTGACAAAAGAAGTCTCAATAAGTTTAAAGAGATTGAAATCATGCAGAGTCTCTTCTCTGCCCACAATGGAAAGAAGTTAGAAGTCAATAATAGAAGAAAAACTGAAATTTCACAAATACATGGAAATGAAACAATGTTCTTAAATAATGGATGAACCAAAGAAGAAATCCCAAGGGAAATAAGCAAATACTTTTAAGTCACATGAAAATAAGACAACATGCCAAAATTTATGGAATGCAGCAAAAGCAGTTCTTACTGGTAAATTTATAGCAGTAAACACCAACATTAAAAAAAAAGAACGATCTCAAACCAGTAATCTAAATTCTCACCTTAAGGAGCTAGAAAAAGAAGTGAAAGTAAACCTAAAATGTTAGATGGAAGGAAATAACAAAGATTACAGAAGAGGTAAACAAAATAGAGAATAGAAAACAACAATAGAATCAATGAAACCAAAAGTTGGTCCTTTAAATACATCAAGAAAATTGACAATGCTTTAGCTATACTAAGAAATAAATAGAGAAAATGCAAGTAAATCGTAAATGAAAGTGGGACTATTACTACTGATGTTACAGGAAGAGGATTATAAGAGAATGTTCTGAATACTTATATGCCAAAAAACATTAGATAGCCTAGAAAAAATGGGAAAGTCCTTAGAAACACACAAATTCCCAAAACTGACTGAAGACGTGGTAGAAGATCTGAACAGACATATAACTAGGAAAGAGATTGTATCAATAAACAAAAACCTCCCAGCAGAGAAAAGTCCAGGACCAGATAGCTTTACTGGTGAATTCTACCAAATTTTTAAAGAATAATTAACACCAAGTCTCAAATTCTTCTAAAAAATAGAAGAGAGCAGCACTTCCAAACTTATTTTATGAGGCCAATATGACCCTCATACCAAATCTAGATAAACACACAAGAAGAAAAGATAACTATGGACCAATATCTTTTATGAATATAGATGCAAAGATCCTCAACAAAATACTAGCAAACCAAATCCAAAAGCATAGTAAAAAGATTATACACCATGACCAAGTATGACTTATCCCAAGAATGCAAGGGGGGTTCAATGTAATATGTTACATTAATAGAATGAGGGGTATGATACACACATGATCATCTCAACTGATGCAGAAAATCATTTGACAAAATCCAACACACTTTCATCATAAAAACACTCAGAAAATTAGAAATAGAAAGGAATGTTCTCAACATAATAAAGGGCATTTATGAAAAATCCACAGCAAATATATTTAATAGTGAAAGACTGAAAGCTTTTCTCTAAGACCAGAAACAAAACAGGTAAGCTCATTTTCATTAATGCTATTCAACATTACACTGGAAGTTCTGGCCAGAGGAATTAGGCAAGAAGAAAGAGGTTAAGATGTTCAAATTGGAAAGGAAGAAGTCAAACTATATTTATAGATGGCATGATCTCTTTATATGAAATATCCCAAAGAATACACAAACCCCCCCCACACACGCACACACTTTCTCTGTGCCTCCTAGAGCTAATAATCAGATTCAGCAAAGTTGCAAGGTACAAGATCAACATACAAAAACCAATTGTGATGGTATGCACCAGTAAAGAACAGTCCAAAAAAGAAATTAATAAAAAATTCCTTTTATAATACCATCTAAAGGAATAAAATACATAGGAATAAATTTAACTGAAGAGGTAAAAGACTTGTACTCTGAAAACTATAAAACATTGCTGAAAAAAATTAAAGAAGACCTGATTAAATGGAAAGATTGGATGCTCATAGATTGGAACTCTTAATATTGCTATGATGGCATATTACCTAAACAATCTGCAGATTCAATGCAGTCCCTGCCAAAATCCCAATGATTTTTTTTTTGCAGAAATGTAAAACTTCATCCTAAAATTTATATGGAATTTCAAGGGACCATAAATAGCTAAAAAAATCTTGAAAAGGAAGAACAAATTTGGAGGTTTCTTACTTCCAGATTTCAAAAATTACTACAAAGTTATAGTAACCAAAATAGAGTAATACTAGCATAAAGACAGACATATAGATTAATGGAATGGAATAAAGAACCCCCAAATAAATTATCACATACAGGGTCAAGTGATTTTTGACAAAGAGTGCTATTCTCTCAGTTGAAAAAGTACAGTCTTTTAAACAAACGATGTTGGGAAAACTGGAATACCATGAGTAAAATAATAAAGTTGTACCCCTACCTCATACCATATACAATCATAAATTCAAAATGGACTAACAACCTAAATATAAGAGCAAAAAACATGAAACTTAGAAAAAACATAGTAGTAAATTTTTATGACCTTGGATTTGACCATATATTTTTATATATGATACTAAAAGCACAAGCAGCAAAAGAAAAAAAAAAAAGGATAAATTGACCTTCATAAAAAATTAAAATTTTGAGAGGGGACAGAACAAGATGTTGGGGTATGACTCTCCAGGGATCATCCCCCCACAGAAACATCAATTAGATTCAATCCAAATAAGATTATCCCACAACATACTGTAATCAAACTGTCAAAGATCAAAGACAAAGAGAGGATCCCAAAAGCAGCACAACTACCATATGTTCTAGCAATTCCACTACTGAGTATATATGCAAAGGAAATGAAATCAGTATGTTAAAGAGATATTGCCTCTCCCACATTTATTGCAGCACTGTTCACAAAAACCAAGATATGGAATCAACCTAAGTGTCCACCAGCAGATGAATGGATAAAGAAAATGTGGTATACACACAGTGGCATACTATTCAGTCATAAAGAATGAAATTCTGTCATTTGCAGCAACATGAGTGAACCTGGAGGATGTTATGTTAAATGAAATAAGCCAGGTACAGAAAGACAAATACTGCATGTCCTCACTCATATGTGGAATCTAAAGAAGTTGATCTCATAGAAGTAGAGAGTAGAATAGTGGTTACCAGAGGTAGGGGATGGTGGGGAGGATAGGGAGAGATAGGTCAACAGGTACAAAGTTACAGTTAGATGGGAGAAATAAGTTCTGTTATACCATTGCATAGTATGACTATAGTTAACAATATTGTATTGTATATTTCAACATAGCTAGAAGAGAGGACTTTGAATGTTCTCAGCAGAAATGATAAACGTGTGAGGTGATGGGTATGCCAAATACTGTGATTTGATTATTACAAAATGTATATGTGTATTGAAACATCACACTTGTGGAGATGAAAGTGACTCCATTTTGGATGCTAACCCACCATGTTGACTTCTAATTAGCCCCAGTCCCATGAATGCCTCCTGATTCCTACTTTATTTACTGTCCTTAATGTAATGACATGTCAACCTTGGTGTTATCACACAAATTATAGGCTATGATGTGTATAGCATTCTTGCCTGTTCTGGAGGGATGCCTTTAATTGTCTTGCTGAAGCACATACACCCTTGCCCTGTGGTATATAAGCTCTGGGTCTGGGGAGTAACAGTATGGAAATCTACCTGTCTTGTTGCTACCCAAGACCATGCTTCTGTCTGTAAGCTCTCCCAAGAAAACACCCTTGACCAACAAACTGGATTTGTCTGCTTTCTTCTTTGGTTTCTTGGCTCCTTTGGCATTTGGGGGCCACTTTGCATATATGGCCCTTTCGTGGAACAATACTGTATCCAATAAATATGTACAATTATTATGTGCCAATTAAAATAAGATAAAAATTTAAAATCTTTGATAAATCAAGACATTATCAAGAAGGTGAAAAGACAACCCACATAATGAGACAATGTATTTGCAAATCATTTATCTCATAAAGGTCTAGAATCCAGAGTATATAAACCACTCATAACTCAACAAAAAGACAAACAGCACAATTTTAAAAATTAGGAAAGACTCAAACATTTTTCCAAAGCAGATTTATAAACCAAGAACAGGCACAGGAAAACATGATCAATACCATTACTCATTAGGAAAGTGCATATTAAAACCACAATGAGATGCCAGTTCACACCCTCAAGGATGGCTATAAGCAAAAAAACAAAACAAAACAAAACAAAACTAAGAAATGGAAAATAACAAGTGTTGCCAGGGATGTAGAGAAATTGGAACCCTTGTATCTTGCTGGTGAGTATATAAACTAGTGTAGCTGCTGTGGAAAAACTTGGGGGTTCTTCAAAAGATAAACAGAGAATTACCATATGATCCAGCAATTCCACTCCCAGGTGTATACCCCAAAGAACTGAAAACAGGCATTCAGAGAAATACTTGTATACAAATATTGACAGCATAATAACCAAAAGATAGAAATCGACCCAAATATCCATCAAGGAATGAATGGATAAACAAATTGTGGTCCATCCATACCCTGGAATATTATTCAGCCATGGAAAGGAGTTAACTGCTGATGTAGGTTAGTGAAACAAGCCAGAAACAAAGGGTCACATATTGTGTAATTCAATTTATATGTAATATCCAAAATAGTGAAATACATTGAGACAGAGTGCAGACTGCCAGTGGTGGGTGGGGAAAGGAGTATTGGGAGTGACCAACCGGATGGTGAAAATACAGTCAGCCCTCCTTATCCACAGGCTCCACATCCATGGATTCAACTAGCCTCCAATTAAAAATATTTGGAAAAAATACAAATAAAAAACAGCACAAAAATAATACAAATAAAAAATACAGTAAAACAACTATTTACATAGCATTTACATTGTGTTAGGTGTTAAAGGTAATCTAGGGATGATTTAAAGTATATGGGAGGATGTGTGTAGGTTTCATGCAAATACTAAGCAATGTTATATAAGGGACTTGAGCATCCACCAATTTTTGTATCTGCAGAGAGTCCTGGAACCAATCTGCTGAGGATACAAAGGTACAACTGTATTTGGGAACCAGACAGAGGTGGTGATTGGACAACATTGTGAATGCATAAAATGCCATTGGATTGTTCACTTTAAAATGAGTAATTTTGTGTTATGTGAATTTTATCTTAAACAGTGGAGAAAAAGAAATGATATTGGCTGACACAGGAGCCTACGGGAAAAGGACAAAGTTTGAGTTGGAGCAATTTCACTTTTCTGTCAGGTGTAGATTATAAATAATCTAAAATGCGTTAACTGAAAACTCAGGGAAACGCTCTCCTTCTGGAGGGGGAACGGGAGAAACCAGATATGAAGAACGTGGAGTGAATGCTCTGTAAGCGATAACGACCACAGGCAGTGTGTGAAAGGCAGGGTTGTATGAAATCTAAGAATCAATTTTAATCTTAAAAATAATAAATAGTAGTTCCAGTTCCTGTTATTCTTCTCAAATGTAGCTTTAAGCATTACGACTGAGGAGGTGATAAGAAATATGAGTTAGGAACATAAATGTACATTTAATATAAAGAATTGAGTCTAGGGTCCTATTTATGAGAGAGATAGGAAAGTATTTGATAAAACGGTTCCCATCTAGGGCTTCATTCACCAGTGCCCCGCAACACAACCTCACGGACTTTTGTATGATCTCTGCACTCTTGAGTGTAAAGTACATCACGTACATGGGAAGTTGGTCATGACAGCATTTACCGAGCAGCTACTGTGTGACAGGACTTGTGCTAAGGTTCTGTTGTGGTTGTTTGGACAGGGTCTCTCGCCGTCGCCCTGGCTACAGTGCAATGGAGTCACCACGGCTCCCTGCAACCTCAAACGCCCGGGCTCAAGCCATCCTCCTGCCTCAGCCCCAATCGCTGGGCTCCCCTCTGCTCCCACCCGCTCCCAAACTTACTCTCCACTCCCCCGGGGGATGCCGCGGCTTCCCCCTCTGCCCGCTCCTCTCCCCCCAGCCCCACCCGTTCCCTCCTGCACATTCCTGAGCCAGGCTCACCGGAACGTCCCCACGAGCCCACTGCGCGCAGATAAGGGGAGCCCTCAGGACCCCTCAGCACCGGGCACTGCCCCAGACGTCCGCCGTGGCCCCCGCAGGCGTCTCTCCCACCCACTCTCCACGATCTTCACGTCCGGTCCCCTCGTGGATCCCACAGGGGTGGGACCAGCCACGGGACACGCGCTGCCACAGCCGCAGCGTCCTCCCCGCAGGCAAACGCGCAAACGTCCGCAGTGCACGCAGCAGACGTCGGAAGACTGGCCAGTGTTCCCGCGCGGCCGGGGATGGGCGCTCCAAGACAGACCGCAGCGGGGAGGCCCGGCACCAGCAGCAGGGCCGGCTCATGTCTTGAGCCCGGGGAGACGATGTGCTTTGGACTACCGGAGCGCGTTTCCCCCGGCGGCAGGCCGGCCCCAGTCCCGCGGCAGCGGCTCCCGCAGCACCCGCGCTGGGTGCGGGCAGCCCCAACAAGGCGGCCATGCGGCGCTGCACCGCGGCACCGGTGCTCCAAACGCCGAGAGAGCCCGGACGGCGGCCGAGGAAGGCGCGGCAGCCAGGCGCCCGCAAAGCCGCGCACAGCTCGCCCGTGCCCTCGGGCGGCCGCAGCTGCTCGGAAGGTGCCCGGGGCGTCCACGCGGATCCGCGGGCCGCGGCGTCCGGGCTGCCCGGGGGACGAGCGAGGCCACGCGTGGGGGCGGAGCACGTGGCCCGCCGCGCTCCTCCCCGCGCTGCGGCCTCGGATTCGGGCCCACGTTCCGCGGCGCCGGGGCTGGTGGTGTCCCCGCGGGCTCGTCGGAGCCGCTGCTCTGAGGTGGCGACCTCGGAGCCTGGACGGGCCGCGGGGGGAGAACGTCTGGTCCCGCAGGTGGCGGGCGCGGCGGGGCGCGAGGAAGGGCTGCGCTCGGCCCCTGCGCGGGCTCGGCGAGGAGCTGCCCGGAGGCGGCCTCAGGTCCTCGGGCGGCCCCCCGGGCACGTTTCCCTCGCGACACGGCTCCCGGCTCCAGGCGGCAGCCAGACCCACCTCCCAGGGGCCCCTGCAGCCAGGCCCCTCACGTGACCCGGGCCCACCAATCAGATCCTCCCGTGTGACCCTCCCCCTCACGTGACCGGGACCACTCATCAGAACCTCCCGTGAGCCTTCGCTCGAGACGAGCCCCGGCTGAGGGGAGGTGGCGGTGCTGGCCGTCTGCGGGGTTTGAGGGGGCCCTTGGCGTTCCCTCCGCGGCGGCGGCGAGTGGCGGGGTCTGGCCGGGACCATTGAGGCCTTGTCAGGTTGACAGCGTGGAGTAGTCTCGACCAAAACGCCCAGCAGATTGCTCTCAGTTGCGCTTTAACAGGAGCCGTATGTCTCTGTGTGCGTCGGAACGTTTGCAGGAAGCCGGCGCAGCGTGGCGAAGTTCTCCGCAGGTTACGGGCCACGCCCGGTGCGGTTTCACTGGGAGAGGTAGCCATGACCTTGTTAGTTTTGGTTTAGCTTTATGAGGAGAATGTGTTTACACATGGATGTGAAGCTAAAAGTTAATTTCCCAAGATGGCAGAGTGGGAATGTATTCATGCATCCCTTGTGTAATTAAAGTTGTTTTTAATGGAAACAAAATGAAATAAATAAAATAGCCACCATTTGTCTGCAGGCAGAATCTGTCTTGTCTAATGTGACGTTTGTTACATGATGGGCAGAGAGTGTATGATTTTATCTCATCTCAGTAGATCGCTGGAAATAATGTTCCAACACAATGAGGTTAAGAGCATCTTTATTATTGCAGCTTTGAATAATTGCAGCATTTTACTGATGAGGCAAACCGGCATGTGCTTTCAGTCTATAAACAGTCAGCCCCTGACCCGCACCTCGCGGGACACCCCTTGCTGCCGTGTCCTCTGGGGTCCTTGTCCTCGTGTGGTTCACAGCCCACAGAGGATCCCGCTCATGTCATTACCACACATTTCCTGAGGACCTCCCCACTCCAGACACAGCCCCTGCTGACATTACTTGACCACTTACAGGCACCAGGTGGTTCCTTTTTCCTACAGTCTCTCTTGCTGCCTCTGCACCTTGCTCCAGCCTAAAGCGCCCACGAGGACCCGGCAGCTGGTTGGAGCAGGCGAGAAGCTCCAGCTCACCCTGCTGAACCATAGAAATGAGTCTGTTTCGATCAATACTCCTCCGGGCCTCTGGGCTTGGGCCTGATGAGTTTCTGCCCTGCATAAAATAGCTGCAGAGGAGAACCTGACAGGCCCAGGAAGAAAACAAATGTCTTTTACTGTTTTTCAAACATTTTTCTCTCCACAATTCAGGAAATATTAGTGTACGGGCTGTCAGCATGTTCCCTAAAGCCACATAGGACCAGGGGTCCCATTTAGCATTTGCTGAGCTGCAGACGAGTTTGGAGATCCGTCAACTCGGAGGCATCGGCCCTGCCAGAAACTGCCACTCCTCTCCCAGAGGACTCAGTCTGTGCACTTTCAGTGTGAAGGGAGTACTCTGTACTGCATCGGAGCTTCCTGTGATGCAGAGAGGCTGCACGCGCCTTCCAGATGTGCTGGGCCCCCTCTCCATCTCCCCTACCCCACGGGGCCTTCCTTTCTCCTAACGTCCCGGCTCACCCCCGATGCTCACAACCTCTCAGATCGCGCATGTTCACATCAGTTGTGTAGTTTCTGTTAAAATTCTTCACAAATTGGCTGTGCCCTGGCGGGCGTACCCCAGGGCTGAGGAGGGAGGGGGTCAGTCCAAAGCTCTCGGGTCCAACCCGGGCCCCACTGTTCCTGCATGTGGGACTTGGGGCTGCTCTTATCCTCACCTGTCTCCTCATCTGTGCACAGGGGACCAGGGCTCCTTCCTCAGGGACTGTTGGGGGGATTACCCAGGACGACGTGCAGAAATCAGTGCAGTCCTGGGATGCGCAGTGCTCAGACGGCGTGGCAGTGGTGTCACCTTGCCCACGGTGAGACGGAAGGAGCAGTTGATGCACACTGAGAAGGAAAATAAAACACTCTCCCATGTGTACGGCGTCGTTGCCGCTGCTGTCCCAGTACAGGCGTTTTATGCTGGGAGGGGCCTCGGCAAGGGCTCTACTGGGACAAGAGTGGACCAAGCTGGCTCTCAGCTTGACATGGTGAGGATTTTACACCCACCCAGGTTTTTCACCTTTGGCTATCCCAGTAAAATTCTTTTCCTTCTTTTTTCTTTAATTTTGATGAATAGCTACTTAGAAAACCAAAGAGAAAAACATGTGTTCCCCTCTTCTCTTATTGGATCACTGTGCCTGGAGGTCTTTAGAAGGAAGCTTTGGGTGCAGAGTGCATGGTACAACTTGCCTGTGTCAACTGAAATGGAAGCAGATTCTGCCTCATATCCATCAATTCCAATTGTAGACGTTTATTCGGTAAATATATTTGCACGTGAACAAAACTGTATATTCAAAAATAGTTACTGGAATGTTGTTTGTAACAGTTTAAGACTAGAAAATCCCGGGTAGGGGCCTGGGTCTGTACTGCTGGACACCAGCAGGCAAAGCCCCAACTGGGCCGAGCTGACTTTCAGTGGGGCCCCTGGTGAGGTACACTTGTATGCACGTGTGTTTGTGTGTGTATACCTGTTAACAGGTGTATTTAATTTATTACACTTCAAATAATTAATATCTCTACCTCTTTTGTTATTTATAATTATTATTTTCTTTTTTAATCACCATTAGAGCTTTGAATTATAATTATTAATTCCACATTGCCCTTGGCTGATAGGCTGTTAATACACAGACACTTAGGTCTGTTTTGTTTTTTATTTCCTCTGTTGATATTATTATTACTCAATAATTATTTAATATTGTACCCAATGCCTCATTTTCTTTGCTCACTGTAGCTTATGGTATCTCAAACCTTCCTCTCAGCCCGCTATCTTTCTTCTCCATGTGCATAAATATCCCTTAGACATCCGAGTACTGAGGAGCTACTGGAGTTAAACTCTCCTTTTTCATGTCTGTAACAAGTTCTGGAAATTCTCATTCAGCACCCTGCTGAACATCACCCACTGCGTCTTTCTGTTTTGCACCTGGCGCTTTTCAGAAACACTAGGCTGGGCTCTGACATGGCGGGAGGACAGTGTCCTCCTAGGAGGTTTACCTGTCCTTGCACCTGCAAGGGCCCGTGTCCCTGCCCCTCTCCCGCCCGCACGTGTAAACTGACCCTCCCTGAGGGCTGGGAGAGCCCCAGCTCCTGCCCCTGGGCTTCACCCTCCCTGCGGGTCCCCGCCCTCTTCCCTTCCCTGTTGGTCTGAGCCTGTGAGCGGCTCCTGCCAGCAGTGCGGCGGGGGTGGGGCTGAACCCTTGGTCTCTGGCGTCCACGTCCCTGGGTCCTGTCCGCCCTGGAATAGGAGTCCTGGAGGCAGCTGGGGAGACTGTTGTCTACTGTGTTCTCGAAGGCAGCAGGCTTCTGTGGGCTGAAGTGCTTTTCAGACACTTAACAGGTAATTTACAACTCATAATAAACACGGCATTACTGCTCATGGATGCCTCATGACTGCAATATGGGGAAACAGATCTCTGATCAGAAGAGCGTAAGGAAGAGAGACGGCCCCCACGCCTCCTCCTGAACAGCGGTGCACGTTGCGTTTACTCACAGAGGGTGAGCGGACTGTGATAGGCTCCCACGTTCAGAACACAGGGCACATCTGCAAAACCGTCCTCAGTGGAAGGGGCTGATTGAGCTGGTAGCATGGGGCGTGTGGGGAGTGTCCCATTCCTGACGAGGAGACTCCTGTCAGCACGGGCGGCCTGAGCTCAAGGCTTGGAGGGCCCCACGGTGGCAGACGCTGCAGCATGTTGAGGAACTGACAAAAGTGCTTTATGCTTATTTTGGGCATTGTAGGAGGTCCTGGCAGCAGGGAGGTGAAGTAGCACAGGCGTCGTCCCATCAGCTCCCTGGCTGGGGCGGTGGGAGCCCAGACTTCCGAGTTTGGCAGGACACAGGCTGGTGTGGGGGGTGCTGGGAGGGGCCCCACTGCCCTGGCCGCCCCAGGCCCACACACTGCTGTGCTCTGGAGGAGATGAGATGGTTTCCCAGGAGTATCTTTCCTTTCCTGCACCCCACCCCTGGGGTGGAACATTCCGCCCCAGTCCTCACTCACGGGCTTGGCCATGTCACCTGCTCGGTCCAGTGAAATGTTAGTGGACAGATGCTGCCCAGGTTGAGGAGCTCATGCAAACAGGCTCACGCCCTGTGCCTCTGTGGTCACTAAGAGGACACTTGCCTGGGGCCTGAGGGTCCAAGGAGGATGCATGAGTAGGGAGCAGAGCTGGCCTCGCTGCAGGCTGAAGGGTGTCAACCATCTGAGTGAACCTCAAGCAGCTGACGCCCACCCAACCCTCAGACCCCTGAGTGAGCCCTGCTGATATCACCTGCAAACACCTGGGAAATAAGTCCTGCTGTCACACACTGAGATCTGCAGCTGTTTGTCATGCAGCATGAGCTGACTGATGCATGTTCCAGCTGGTCCTGCTCCCTGGGCTTGGGGCAGCTCTTTTCTCTCCTGGGGCCACACAGTGCTACAGTCAACCAAGAGCCCATGAGGTTGTTTGTCTACTTGTTTTGTATTTTAAAAAGTTGAGAGAAGAAGAAATTTTTCTGTGCAGTCAACAAAACCAAGGGCACTTGAACAAAGAAACGCAATTTAAAAACTGTCTTTGTGAATGAAGATTTCTGCTGGTTCTGTGTCCAGAGAGCTCTGGGCAGTTAACATCCTTCTCCTCACACACCTGAGTCTGTGCAGGAACCTCACCCACACGGGGGTGATTCAAATCTGAACTTTCTGCACCATAAAGTGCCACACCCACTGGCGTGTGCCAAACTGAGACTCGAATATCAAGAAAAAATGCAGATCAGTACTTCCCGTAAATGTGCCTGTCTGGCTCCCATGCTCACATGTGTCTTCACGGTAAGATTCTCGTCCAGAAAGGCCCACACTGACATCATGCAGAGGTCAGAGTAGACAGGCCTGGGGTTGTTGGCACCTGGAGTTTCTGGGCAGTTTCCTGGATTTTCCACTTTCTGCTGAAGACACAGGAATACATGACTCACAGACACAGAGAGACGTGAGTGGCTGCGGCTGGAACCAGCAGACGCCCCCTCGCAGGTTTGTGAAGCTGCCTGATGAGGAGACGCTTGGACAGAATCTGAGCAGAGCTGGGTCAGAGGCCACTGGCCGCTCCCCAAGTCCATTCTCCCTCCTGGGCTCGGAGCTGGACTGCATTTCCCAGCCTGCCTTGCAGTTAGCATAGTCATGTGACCATGTGCATGCAGGGGAATGTGGGCAGAAGGGATGTGCTCCACGTCCAGGGCTGGGCTCCAAGCGTCCCACAGTCACCGCATGCCCTTTCCCTTCCCCCTGCTGACTGGGGTGGTGACGCCCAGGTGACCCTGGAAACCGCATGTTGGTGGACGATGAGCAGCCATCAGCCTGGGGCCCTGAGTGGCCGCACAGAGCAGAGTCGTCTTCTCACTTGAACGGCCACTCTGGACGCTCCTGACAGTGTGAAATGAGCGTTTTCTTCACAAGGTCGTAGGATTTGGGGCGTCCGTGTGCTGATACAGCTAAGGCTGTCCCAATGCACAGGGTGAGGGTCAACTTTCCCCAGAGAAGAGGAGAATGGAGCTGGGCACAGGAGGAAGAGAGGCGGGAGCTGGGGTGGGGTTGGCCACTGGCTCCTCCTGGGAGGGGAGGGAGGCGGATGGAGCCGTGGCCTGTGGGGTGGGGGAGCTGGCGGCCGTGTTCCCACACTCTCGGGAAAGGCAGCCCCGGGGCTGTCAGAGCTGGAGTCTCTCCGACCAACGGGAAGGGGCAGCGCCGTCCTCGTGCAGAGGAGCTGGCGCACCCAGGCCTGTGGGCAGCCTTCCTGCTCTGAGACTCGCGTGGGGGAACAGTGGCTGCTGCCCCTTCAGTCCTGGGTCCTGCCCTCCACCCACATTCCCTGAGCTGCTGGGATGACGTGGGGTGTGGCCCAGGAGCCCAGCTGTCACCACTCAAGCCCAGGGGTCACATCCAGCCTGGCTCAGTTGCCAGGCCTGCGGGAGACCCTGAGGGTTTGAAGGGCCGATTAAACAAGTCCATTTCCAAACTCGTGGGCTGAGCAGACAGCGTGCTCAGGCCTGGTCTCACTCGTCCTCAGGCAGACTCATCCTCATAGGCCCAAGCCCAGGAACATGCACTTCGGGGACAAGGGCCTTGTTCTGGGTGTGGGTGGACAAAGTCTCCATGAGTGAAGTGTATGTGGGCTCAGGATGAGAAAACAGACGGTAGCTCAGGAACACCACAGCCAACCAGGATGCCTGAATTTCACAGTCCACAAACTCAGGTGTGCCAAAATGTATGTTTCTTTATTTTCCTATAATTGGATCCATTATATATCTTGAGCCAATATTAGGACTGATGCAAAAATATGATTTATTAAATTCTAAAGAAATTCAGACAAGATCAAAGTAATGTGGTAGATAGGGTGTGAGTAGGAGCTTTGCAGAAAAAAACAGGATGAAATCAAGCGTGTGTGTGTGTGCGTGTGTGTGTGCGTGTGTGTGTGTGTGTACAATTGACCCTTGAACCACATGGGGGTTAGGGGTGCTGACCTCCCAGGCAATTGAAAATCCACATATACATTTTGATTCCCCCAAAACTTAACTACTAATAGCCCACTGTTGACTGGAAGCCTTACCAATAATATAAACCATTGATTAACAAATATTTTGTATGTTGTATGTATTATACACTATATTCTTACAATAAAGTAAGCCAGAGAAAAGAAAATGATATCAAGAAAATCATAAGGAAGGGAAAATATGTTTACTTTTCATGAAGTGGACATGGATCATCGTGAAGTTCTTCATCCTCATCGTCTTCATGTTGAGCAGGCTGAGAAGGGGGGGTGGTCTTGCTGTCTCGGGGTGGCAGAGGTGGCAGAGGTGGAGGGGGTGGACAGGGAGGAGAAGAGGCGGGCTCACATGGAGTAACTTTATGGGAATACATCATCATTACTCTCTGACTTTTTTGCCCTTTAATTTCTTTAAAAATGTGTCTGTGTGGTACCAATCCTCCCACCATTTCCTTTAGTTTCAGTGCCCCTATCACAGAAGGACCCATATTGTAAAAGAAGTCAGGAGCAGTCCCGAATAATCAGAACCCTCGGCCAGATTGTCTGATGTCAATTTGTTTCTGGCACTGCTTCCTCTACATCTCCTTATCTCCTGGCTGGGTCAGAAGCTGTCACCGTGACCAGGTCATCTTCTGTTAGTTCTCCTGGTCTGGGGTCTCTTAGCTCTTGACTTTCTCCAAGATCCACATCTCGGAACCCTCGTCCCTGCCTTGTTTGCCATCTCCACAGTCTCTCTCATGGTCCTTGATCAGCTCTGTCATAAACCCCATGACATCATGCACAACATCTGCACTGCTTCCTCCAGCAGGAGTTTATTGTTTGCGGCTTGGTGGCTTTCATGGCTAACGATGATGGCCTCTTCCACAGTGTGATCCTTTCAGATTTGCACGATGTTCTGTCTGTTGGGGCTTTCTTCTGTAGCGTTGACAATCCTTTCCACAGGGCACCATGTGTAACAAGTGCCAAAGGTTCTTAGGACACCTGATCTAGAGGCTGAATTAGAGACATTGTGTTTGGGGGCAAGTAGACCACTTTGACGCCTTCAGTGTTGAATTCATGGGGTTCTGGGTGGCCAGGGGCATTGTCCAATATCAAAAGAACTTTAAAAGGCAGCGCTGTTACTGGTGCGGTACTTCCTGACTTCAGGGACAAAGCACCGATGGAACCAATCCAGAAAAAGGGCTCGCATTGCCCAGGCCTTCTTACATAAACACGAGACAGCTCGAGTTTACATTTTCCCTCCAAGGCTGGGGGCTAGCAGCTTTGCAGACAAGGGCAATCCTGATCACAAACCCAACTGCATTTGCCCAAAGCAGCAGAGTTAGACTGTCCCTTCCTGCCTTAAATCCTGGTGCTTGCTTTTCTTCCTTACCAATAAATGAAAAATCTGTCAGGCAGATATCTTTTCTCCTTAAAGATTTTCTTATCAGCATCAGGGAACTCATCTGCTGCCTCCTGGTTGGCAGAAGCTGCCTATCCTGTTATCTTCACACTTTTAAAGCCAAACCTCTTTCTAAAGTTATCAAACCGTCCTTTGCTGGTGTTAAATACTCCAACTGTAGATCCTTCACCTTCCTTTTGCTTTAATTTGTCATATAATGACTTCATTTTTTCTCAAATCATATTAGAGTCTATAGGGATGCCTTTCTTATAATAATCCTGCACCCACATAAAAGCTGCATTTTCAATATGCAGTAAAAGGGTATTTTGCAAAAATTCAAGGTTTTCTCAACTGCTGGCATAGCTGCAGTGACAGCTTCATGAATTTCCTTTCCTTTGTTTTTTTTTTACACAATGGATTTATGTATTTTGAAAATGGTGGCAAACTGCAGCTGCAGACTTCAATCTATGGTACATATCAAGCAATTCAACTTTTTCTTATAATGTCATGAGTTTTCTCTGCTTCTTGGGAACACTTCCAGCATCACCAGTGGCACTTTGTATGGCTTCTATGGTTTTGCACTAAACATGATAAAAAATAGACGAGAACCATGAGACATCACTTTTTCCTGCAATATGTAATTTACTGGAGAGATAAACTTCTCACTTGGAGTGATTAGCATCACACAGTGTTTAAAGCAAATACCCACAATGCTTGAGCTCACCAATACCAACAGGAGGTGGCTATGAAATCATCACAGTAGTACATTATGTACTACAATTAATTTTATGCAGTTGTGATTTAATACTGCATTTTTACATTTGTTTACATTTCTCTTGACTGCAAATGGTACCACATAGGGTAAGTGTTTGTGTGCACAAGTTTTGATACATTTTAACTTTTTATAATAGATTTGTGTATATTTTATGGTAGTAAATGATAAAATAGACTAGTATCTACATATATTTTATGTGCTCATGATTTACCTTTCTTAATTTTTTTTTTTTGATATTTCTAGGCTATGAGGTTCATCTTTGAGTTTTTTCAAATTGTGGCAAGTATTCAAAATTTTTCTAACATATTATTGAGAAAAATCTGCATATAAGTGGACCCACACAATTCAAACCCATGCTGTTCAAGGGTCAACTGTATATACAAGGGGTTTTCAAAAATTTCATGAAAAATGAATATTAAGAAAAAGCTATGTATGGATTTCAATTTTTTTTGCACCAAAATAAACTCATACTAATTTGTCATAGCATGTCTGAACAGGATCTAGTTTAAGGCACTAAGAAGGACAAAACATCAGTTTGAAAAGACCCCCATCAGAGCAACATGAATTCTGCTAAAATTGAAACAAGAAAAAACATCAAATTTATGGGAAGCTTCGGTAGAAGAATGGTGAAATCATTGATGATTTACAAAAAAACTTATGGGGCCAATGCCCCAAAGAAACCAGCAGTTTACAAATGGGTAACTCATTTTAGGAAAGGACCAGGCAATGTTGGAGATAAAGCCCACAGTGGCAGAACATCCACGTCAATTTGTAAGGAAAAAATTAATCTTGTTTGTGCCCTAACGGAAGAGGACCTACGATTAACTGCAGAAACAATAGCCAACACAATAGACATTTTAACTGGTTCAGCTCACACAATTCTGACTGAAAAAGTTGAGCAAACTTTCCACTCAATGGGTACCAAAACCATTGCACCCAGATCAGCCGCAGACAAGAGCAGAGCTTTCAAGGGAAACTTTAAACAAGTGGGATCAAGGTCCTGAAGCATTTCTTCAAATAATTGTAGCAGGAGATGGAACACGGCTTTACAGCACGATCCTGAAGACAAAGCACAATGAATTCAGTGGCTTCCAAGAGGTGGATGTGGCCCAGTCAAAGCAAAAGTGGGCTGGTCAAGAGCAAAGGTCATGACAACAGGTTTTTGAGATGCTCAAGGCATTTTGCTTGTTGACTTTCTGGAGGGCCAAAGAACGACAACATCTGCTTATTTTGAGAGTGTTTTGAGAAAGTTAGCCAACGCGTTAGCAAAAAATGCTCGGGAAAGCTTCACCAGAGAGTCCTTCTCCACCACGACAATGCTCCTGCTCATTCTGCTCATCAAACGAGGGTAATTTCATGAGAGTTCCAATGGGAAATCATTAGGCATCCACCTCACAGTCCTGATTTGGCTTCTTCTGACTTCCTTTTGCTTCTAATTAAAAAAAAAATCTTTAAAGGGCACCCATTTTTTTCCTTCAGTGAATAATGTAAAAAAGGCTGCATTGCCCTGGCCAAATTCCCAGGACCCTCAGTTCTTTAGGGATGGACTACATGGCTGCTGTCATCACTTACAAAGTGTCTTGAACTTGATGGAGCTTATGTTAAGAAATAAGGTCTATTATTTTAATTTTTAATCCTTTAATTCCATTTTTTCATGAACTTTTTGAAGTCCCCACATGTGTGTGTGTGTGTGTGTGTGTGTATCTGTGATCCCTAAATCAGGAGTGTTTGGGCCCCAGGAGAGCTGTGCTTGGCACTCGCAGCCAGTGGGAGGTGCTGTTCCCTCCCCAAGGAGAGGACACGGCCCAGGCCCTGCCCTGGTGCTGCCCGGCTGAGGGGAGGGCTGACCATGGCCGGGTTGGCCATGCAGGACAGCAGGACCTCCTTCTGCAGCCTGAAGACCCCTGTGGGCTCCCGCCCACCTTGCTCCTAGATCCAGCCAGCTGTAGCAGGGAGGCTCACTCAGGGGAGCCCCCTCAGCCTGATGATGTGAGTGGGGGCCACCTGGTGGGCAGTCTTGGGGTCACCAGGCTCAGTGCCTACTTCAGGGCCAGCAAGCCATCAGGGCCACCGCTTACACCCCAGTGCAAGACACCAAAAGCATTAGGAGAACCTGGGGCCTGCCGACAACCTTGGGACAGCATTGGGTGGAGCCTCTGCAGAAATGAGATGGCTGCTTGGGTCTGTGTTTATTTACAAAAAATGGTATCTGCAATCTATTAAGTGAAATTGGTAGGTGACAAAATATCCTTTATAATATGGTGCAATTTAGGTATAAACAAGCTTACATATATTACCTGCATCCTATGTGTGCCTTTTTAAAGAGAAAATTTAAAACATAGTAAAGATTCAATCCTGACTGTTTGCAGTAGTTTGTCTCTGGTAATAAAAGTTTATATGGTTTTATTTCCTTTTCTTTGTCTGACCTCCTTTCCCTTCCCTGCCTTTATGAGTAATGAATATGCATTACTTATGCAATTAAACAAATAGGGAGCTTTTAAAGCTTGGCTTTGTTTCCTGGTTGGCACTTCCCTCCCTGGGCACATCTCTTAGTGAGAATAGCCTTTGCATTCTCCTGTCTTTATGAGATGCATGGACATTAGAGCTCCCTGGCATAGCAAAGACTGAGGAAAAGTCAGTCAGAAAAGCAGTTAGGGTGAAAGACAGAGATTAAACACAACTCGACTCGAGTTACAAAATATGGTAACACTGTCTGTGCACACACAATTTAGTCTGCCTCATCCCAGGGGAAAAGATACCAGGAGAAAAACAATCTAAGAGTGAGTAAGCCCCAGATGATTTATGATCTATATTTGGCTTCAGAATAAATTAAGTCCCTTTTTAATAATGATTTCCTCCCAGGAGAATTACATTAGTCTCTGACTCCTCAATTCACCTCACGGAGGGGTGGGGGGGTACAGAAACCACACAGGTGACTCCCTGGCCCCTCCAGCCCCCAGTCCCTCCACAGGCAGAGCAGGGATGTCCCCAGACCGCAGGCGATGGGGCAGGGTCCCAGAAAGGGACACCTTTGTTGAATTAAATAAGGAAAATCTAGGCAGAGGTCATGAAATTTAATCAAATGATCCATCCTCATCATTAAAAGGGGAAGTCCAGGTTCAGGCAAGGCTTAGGGGAAATTCCTTTTCATGATTGATTAAATAAACCACTTGTCTATCTCCATGGAAACATGTCCCCTCCGTGCCTGCACTCCTGTTGCTAAGGGGACTGTCAGGATGAGCTCTCCTGGGTCAGGCCCCTGCCTCCTCCCTTGTCCTGTCACCTCCTCCTGCCTTGGGTCACTGCCCAGGCCGGGCTGGTCCTGGGGGGCAGGTGGGGGAAGCTCTGGGCCCTGCAGTTTTGTGAGGACACAGGCATCACTTTGTATCCTAAGCTGACGGTGAGAGGGAACTTAGCTCACACCCTGGGCTCTTTCTGCAGAAATGTGGAGAAAGGCACAAGCAAACAAAAACGTGTGACCATTGTATCGCAGCTGGGTTGATGGTTGTTAAAGTGCCTGAGATTTCTTGTAAAGGATGTAATTACATTTTCATTGTGTTAAAAAAGGAGGAAAAGTGTCATAAGGCCACAATCACTGTTCTGAATTTCCTAAAATTTCATTTCCATCTGAAACTGTTGGGGGTCCCAGGCAGGGCTGGCCTCGTGGCACCTGTGCATGAAGCAGAAGACCCCATAGTGCTCATGGCCCTTCAGTGCAAGGTGGAGGGGTGTCCCCTCCTCTCTGCCCCTCCCTCTGCCAGCTTCAGAGCAGGGCTCAGACCCCACACTGCACACGGGTGCTGTGCCTCAGATGTTTGATTCAATCAAGGAGAGCATTGCAAACTCAAGTATGTCAGGGTAAATTGTTGAGGGGTGTTGTCCCAGTTCTTTGGCTCCTGGCTTGGAAAAAATCACAAGCAGGGCTGGTGCGACAGAGTGATGACGGACACTTAGCACTTCCACACAGGCGGCTTCTATTGCAGGCTTTTCAGCATAGAATAGAAGTGAAAATACATTTCCTGAGGGGAAATGGGTCTATCTGCACAAGTGGAGAAGACGCTGGGGTCTTACCACACTTCTACGTTTATGTCTACACCTTATGATATGCCAAGTGGTGGGTGGAATAGTCATTATTTCTTTGGGAAAAGGGCAGAGAGTTCTTAGAGCTAAATGCCCTCCCCAATTTTATCCTTATAGGGTAACTTCCAGGGGTTGCCATGACGTTTGTAAACTGTCATGGTGCTGGTGGGTGTGATTTTTACTATGCTAATGTATGTTAGTGGAGAAAAGGTCACCTTTGGACATGAGCTCCTAGTTTCTGTGCATGCTCCTGGCCAGGAAGAGCCCATAACCTCAAGTTCCCACTGTTGTGGATTTGATTCTAAATGCTCATTGGCCTCCTCAGTTTTGCCCCCCTGCTTTTTTCCTGTGGTCAGTGCAGCCAACTTGCACCTGTCCCTAACAAGGAGAACTTGGGCTTTGTCCACCTGGGCAAGGGTGGAAACGTGGTGGTGTGTTTCTGCTTGAGTCTGGATTTGGGGTAAACCAGGAACCCATGGAAAGTGAGGAGGTTCCTTGTTGGTGTGTCAGTCCTGGGACCTCCCTGTGCAGACAAGCTAGCACATTCCATGTCCCCTCACAGATTTCAGCTCAGCACGTGCCAGAGCCAGGTCAGTGAGGAAGGCAGGATGCGGGCCGCCCGAGAAGATCTCCAGCTGGGAAGTGCAGTGCCCCATGTTCTCCCAAGGACAGGGAAGTCCATGTTAGCATCATTGAAACTTAACTGGATAATTCAAACAATTAAATTAAAAAGGGGTTGTTTGGTCCTAACATTGCTACGGCGAAGGGTGATATTTGTGGTGTTAACTCTAAAACTGTTTCACCCTCAGGACTAACCACAGCATCCAGTGTTTAGGGAAATCCTTTTCCATGATGCAATCCCCATCTCAGCTCCCTGGGCAGAGCCCAGGGTGTTCATTACTGTCCAAAGGCAGCTTCTTCACAGTGGATAAAACATCATATTTTAATGAATAATCACCTCTCTTGATTATGTCATTAGTAAAAACACCAAAATTACACACTTGGAATCTGAAATCATCTAATAGGGAGGCCCTGTTCTATAATTTGAACTATAACTTATAATGGTGAACCTCATACAATCCTATGCAACATGCAGAGAATATAATTTCTAGACAGATGACAAGGGATGCCATCAGAAGACTGAGTATTAACAATTTTTGTGTAGTAAAAAAGAAGTTTGGAGGCCTGGTGAGAAGCTTCAAGTTATAAAAGCCAAGAAATTAAGTAGAAGTAGATTTGAAATACATTCTACAAACTGGTAATTTGTCTTTGAGTGTTTCAAAATCACAAACTATAAAGGATTATAAAACACTCTGGTGTTGTTCAAAGACAAAGGGTGGGATTTTCCCCAAACATTTAGAAACGGTTGGGAGTGTGTGTGTGTATGACTCCTTGTGTTAACACAACTCTACATTAAGTTAGTACACACTACTATGTTATTTAGAAGTTGTCTCCTGGGGAACTTGGATGTGTGTTTGGTGACACCACTCTGGAAGGAGACTGTATTGGGAGCAGGTCTGGAATCCCTGGGGCCCAGCCCTGCACATGAAGGGTTCTGGGGAGTCAGTGGAATGTTGAATTGGCAATAAAGAGGCAAGTTCTTCTCTGTCAGGGTCTGACCTTGCCCTGGGGAGGAGGCTCTCCTGGGCTTCACCAGGCTGGGAAGTGCCAGCTGCCAGCTGCCCACTGCCCCCTCCCCACACTGATGGTCAGACCTCTCCAAGGCCCCAAGTGTAGGGGGTATGGATGGAAAACCCGACTCGAGGCAGCCGGGGCCCTGCTGCGTGGGGATCCAGGGGCCTGAGCTGCTCTGGGGATGGCCGTGTACTCACTACACTGCACAGTCCTATTTCATACTTCCAGGATAGGGAGGGGACTGTATGTCCTTGTCCCCCTAGCTGACTCTCCTAGGGGTCCTGTTTATACACGGGAGGGCCCTGTGTGAGTGTCCAGCAGGGTTGACATGCATTTGAGTTGAGAACATGTTGATTGAAGTTCATGAATCCATTAATTCTGCACCCGATGCCCAGGGCAGAGCAGGGTCTCTGGCCTCTGTCCTTCGGGGCCTTAAAGTAATCCATGGGTGCGTCAGAGTCTCACCGGGAAAACTGAGTAATTACCACACAGGGGGTTAACAGAGAAGGCTGCTACCACCCAGGGCAGAGGGGCAGGTGAGGGGCTGCTGGCAGAGCCCAGCTGTGGTCACTGGGGAGGCTGAGCCTCAGCACCAGGGCAGGCAGGAGAGGCTGAGGTGGACTGACATTGCTGGTTCTCGCACATGTTCATGGAGGCTTTGGGGATGTTCCCTGTGTTACTAGTTGATAAGGCTGTTTGTGTACTTGGGGGACGCTGCCATACCAGCTGCCAGGACTGTGAAAATGCTGTGGTTTAGGGGTCTGGGATTTCTGCCATCATGGTTGGTTGCAAGGCAGAGGGTGCCTGTGTGACCAGCCCCCGGCAGAAGTCCTGGACTCTGCAGCCTCAGTGGGTGTCCCTGGGAAACAACACTTTGGACGTGTTGCTGCTGCTTGTGGCTGGAGGATGGAGGTGTTTGACGTGAAATCCCTCCTCCCCGGGGAGAACTTTGGGAGCCTGCACCTGGGTCTCTCCAGACTCACCTGTGTCTTTTTCCTTTGCTGATCTTGCTTGTGTGGCCTTTCTCTATAATAAACCATGGGTGTGAATAAAACAACTTCTGAGTCCCATGAATCCACCGACATAATCGCTCAGTGTGGGGGTGGTCACGGGACCCGCGAAACGTGGAGCTGCAGGGAAGATACAGGAGCTGCCAAGATGCTGGAAGCAGAGACGGGGAGAAACACCCCAGCCCCTCCCTGCCCCGGCTCCTCCCTGCCCCGGCTCCCAGGCTCTCACTGTCCAAACCCAGCCTGAGGCCAGCTGACGGGGCTGGGGAAGCGCAGCTCCCGGGTCTCCTCCCCCAGCCCCACACATCCACAGCAGAGCAGGAGGGGCCAGGCGTGGCTGGGGGGCATCAGGGTAACAGGCCCAGGACAGGCGCAGAGCCCGTTCTTGGGGCATTTTCACATAAACCGAGAAGCTGCGGGAAGAACGAACACACGCACCACTGTCCCCCCATCTCCAAACCTTGCTGTAACCGCAACCCCTCTCCTTGCCTGGCATGGGCAGGGCCCATCCTGAAGGCTCTCTAGGCTGGGAATGGGCAGAGGATCTGAGGACACCTCTCCGGTGTGACAGCCCAGCTTTTGCACTTCAGAGTTCGCACAAGACACAGGAATGAGCTGGGCTGGTGTCTCAGCTGCAGACAATGCAGAGGACCCCCGGGGACAGTACAGCCCACTCAGCTGTCTCCGCTGGATCCCCCAGGGTGGGAAGGCCAACATTCCCAAGACATGCTGTGGGGTGGGGTTGATGGGCTACAGAGGTCAGCTGTGCTGGAGTATTGAATGGTCCCCAAAGTTCTTCCTCACCCTTCTGTGTTCTCATCCCACCGAAGAGCAGACGCCTGCAGGCCTGGGCCCCACCACGCACAAGGGAGATGGACCTTGCCGACTGGTCAGGAGGAGTGTCTGGACCTCCTTCCTGCCCCCCCAAGACCCCGCAGGAAGTCCCTCCCAACTCTCCCTCTCTCATCACTCTCACCTGGGCCTCTGCAGGCCTCCTCCTTGGTGCCTACACCTGTGGTGGTCAACCAACCACCCCCATCCAGAGCAGCCATGGGGACTTCTACAGTTTTAAGTCTGACCGCATCATGCAGTTCCTCAAAGTCTCCACTGGCCCAGTGACTCCTGGGCCTAACGGCCAACTGCCTGGCCCTGCCAGCTATTGTCTGGAGCTGCTCACACCTGTCCTCAGACCCCACAAGCTCCTCCATATGCAGGGCTCCTAGCACGTGGGGTTTCCTTTCACTGGACACTTTCCTCCCAATTTTCACCTGGCCAAATTCTACTCATCCTTAAGGATTCTGCTTAAATGTCACATCCTCAAAGAGTCCTTGCTGGCCTGCCCATGGCCACAGCATCTAGGTAAGGTACAGACAGAACAGCGAGGCAGGGATGGGGCTCAGCAGTGTGGATGGTGGGGCAGAGCCAGGGCAGGTCAGACTCTGATCCAAGCAGGAAGAGAAGCTGTCGGAGGGAGCATCGTGGGCAATCATGTGTGGTTGGGGAGCACTCTAGCTTCCTGGAGGAAGGTGCATGGCTGGGCACGTAGGGGGCTGGGCAGGTAGAGGGACATGGCCGGGTGCTGGGCCACACGGCCAGGCTCGTGTCCACCTGGCATGACCCCTAGCTGGGGCAGGTTCACCCTGAGGTGGGAGCTACTTGCACTTCACGCCCCTCCCTCATGTGGGCCTTTGCAAAGCATGAGAGGGCCCCTTGCAGTCTGTATTTGTGATTTTGTAGTATTTCCTCATGAGCAGCCTCCCAATCACATAAGCTTTAGGCCCACAAAGCCTGGGTGCCCCTTCCCACCCCCCAAATGAAGCATCCTCTGTCCTTGGGGGGTGAAGGCCTCCCTGACCAGCTGTCAGGGCTTCAGTTCCTGTCGGTGCTCACCATGTTGGGGTCCCTTCTGATATAACAGGACATGCTCTTTGTTTTATTTTTAAAATACTATTTCTTCCAAAGCAAACAACCCCAAAGCAGGAAGAGGATAGATGAGCTGAGAGGCACAGCTGGAGAGTGATGCCTCCACGGCTGGATCTAAACGACTTCTCCATTATTCAGGTAAAGTGTACTTCACAGTCAGGAAGGCAGTTCTATTAAACTGGCCCTGTGGGAGATGTAGTTGCCCTTGCTTGCTCTGGACCATAGCTACACTCTTTGCACGCCAAAAGGTGTTTTTTATTCTGTTGACACAGGGCAGGTCCAGCACAGCTCAGCCTGCTTCTCCCTCAGTTTCTTCCATCACCATCCAGTGAGCACCTGCAGCCGCTGCTGCCCCTACAAGATTACTGATGAGTCACCTGTTCCCCACAACCCCACTGGCTCTTCTGTGGGGGCTGGGCACGTGTAGAACATTCCATCCAAAACAGCAGAACGCACATTTTTGTCAATGCACCTGGTGCAAAGTCGGGAATATACCATTTCCAGGAGATGAAACAAGCCTCAAGCAATCTAAAAAGAAAGAAATCACACAAAGTTCTCCAACGACACCGGAATGAAATTAGAACTCTGTAAGAGAAGGAAACTTGATAAATTGATAAGTACATGAAAATTAAACAACATACTCCTTAACAATCAAATGAGTCAAGACGAAATCACAAGGGACATCGGAAAATACTTTGAGATGAATGAAAACAAAAGCACAATATACCAGAACTTACGGGATGCTGCGCTCAGAGGGCAATTTGTGGCCATCCACGCCTACGTTACAAAAGAACTATCTCTCTTTTCTTTTTAATTTCAGAATGTTATGGGGGTACAACACTGTGACTATATATATTGCCCATGCACTGCCTGTGTCAGAGCTACAATCGTGGTCACCCCCCAAACTGTGCTCCCCGCATCCATTCAGTGAGAGTTTTTCCCATCCTCTCCACCCGCTCCCGCCCGCCCACCCTCAGATGAATGTTATTGCCTGTGTGATGTAAGTGTTCATCAGTTAGTACCAGTTTGATGGTGAGTACCAGTGGTGCTTGTTTTTCCAATCCTGTGACACTTCGCTTCAAAGAATGGGCTCTAGCTCCAACCAGGATAATACCAGATGAGTTAATTCACCATTGTTTTTTATTGCTGAGTAATACTCCATGGTATACATATACCACATTTTATTAATCCACTCATGTATTGATGGGCACCTGGGTTGTTTCCACATCTTTGTAATTGTGAATTGTGCTGCTATAAACATTCACGTGCAGATGTCTTTATTATAGAATGTCTTTTTTTCCTTTGGGTAAATACTCAGTAGTGGGATTGCTGGGTCAAATGGTAATTCTACTTTTAATTCTTTGAGGTATCTCCATATTACTTTCCATAGAGGTTGTACTAATTTGCAGTCCCACCAGCAGTGTATGAGTGTTCCTATCTGTCCACATCCCCACCAACATTTGTTGTTTGGAGATTTTTTGATATGAGCCAATCTCACTGGAGTTAAGTGATATCTCCTTGTGGTTTTGATTTGCATTTCCCTGATGATTAGAGAAGTTGAGCAATTTTTTATATGTTTGCTGGCCATTATTCTATCTTCTTTGGAAAAGTTTCTGTTCATGTCCTTTGCCCATTTTTTAATAGGGTTGTTTGATTTTTTCTTGTTGATTTTCCTAAGTTCTGTATAGATTCTGGTTATCAGCCCTTTATCAGAGGTGTAGCATGAAAATATTTTCTCCCATTCTGTAGGTGGTCTGTTCACTCTAGTGATAGTTTCCTTGGCTGTGCAGAAGCTTTTCAATTTGATCAGGTCCCATGTATTTATTTTTGTTGCTGCTGTGATTGCTTTGGGGGTCTTCTTCATAAATTCTTTGCTAGGCCAATGTCCATAAGAGTTTTTCCAACGTTTTCTTCGAGAATTCTTATGGTTTCATGTCTTAGGTTTAGATCTGTTATCCATCGTGAGTTGATTTTTGTGAGAGGTGAGAGGTGTGGGTCCAGTTTCAGTCTTCTACATATGGCCATCCAGTTTTCCCAGCACCATTTGTTGAATAGGGAATCTTTTCCCCAGTGTACGTTTTTTTGGAATTTGTCAAAGATCAGGTGACTGTATGAGGTTGGTTTTATATTTGGGTTCTCGGTCCTGTTCCATTGGTCTACGTCTCTGTTCTTGTGCCAATACCATGCAGTTTTGGTTACTATAGCCTTGTAGTATAGTTTGAAGTCTGGTAGATAGATGCCTCCCAATTTGTTCTTTTTGCTTAAGATTGCTTTGGCTAGATGGGGTCTTCTCTGGTTCCACACAAAGCATAGAATTATTTTTTCTAGATCGGCAAAAAATGATGTTGGTATTTTGATAGGGACTACATTGATTCTGTAAATCACTTTAGGTAGCAAAGCCATTTTTACTATGTTGATTCTGCCTATCCAAGAGCATGGTAGGGTTTTCCATCTGTTTACATCCTCTGCAATTTCTTTTCTCAGTGTTTTGTAATTCTCTCTATATAGGTCTTTGACCTCCTTAGTTAGAGATGTTCCTAAATATTTAATTTTCTTTGGTGCTATTGTGAAAGGTATTGCATCTTTAATTTGTTTCTCAGCTTGATTGTTATTAGCATATATGAAGGCTATGGATTTGTGTGTATTAATTTTGTATCCTGAGACTTTGCTGAATTCATTTATCAATTCCAGTAATCTCTTGGTTGAATCTTTGGGGTTTTCTATGTATAATATCATATCGTCTGCGAATAGTGAAAGTTTGACGTCTTCTGCCCCTATCTGGACGCCCCTGATTCCTCTGTCTTGTCTGATTGCTCTGGCCAGGACTTCCAGCACTATGTTGAATAGAAGTAGAGATAGTGGGCAACCTTGTCTAGTTCCTGTTTTAAGGGGGAATGCTTTCAATTTTTCCCCATTCAGCATGATATTGGCTGTGGGTTTATCGTATATGGCTTTAATAGTTTCGAGGTATGAGGCATAGAAAAGAACTATCTCAAATCATTAACCTAACTTTGCACCTTAGGAAGCTGGAAAAAGAAGAGCAAACTAAGTCCAAGGGAACAAAAGAGAAGTAAATAAAGATTAGAGCAGAAATAAATGAAATTCTGGTTCTTTGAGAGGATCAACAAAATGGACAAAGCTTTAGCTAAATGGATGAAGAAAACAGAGCGAAGACTCAAATTATTAAAATTAGAAATATGAGATGGGCATTAACACCAACCTTATGAAGATTAAGAAGATTACAAGGGAATGTGATGAACAACATGCAAATTAGACAACCTTGATTACCAAAACTGACTCAGGAAAAAGGAGAAAAATTGAATACACCTCCAACAAGTAAAACATTGATCTCATAAATAATAAAAACAATTCCTACAAAGTAAATCTCAGGCCCAGGTGGCTTCACTGGGGATTTCTCCAAATGTTCAAAGAAGAAACACCAATCCTTCAAAAACTCTACTCAAAAATATAAGAGTATGGAATACTTCCTAGTTCATTCTATGAGGCCGGTATTACCCTGATACTAAAACCAGGCAAAGATATCACAAGACTACAGACCAATATCCTTTAAGAATATAGACACAAAACTCCTCAACAAAGCACTATCAATCCAAATTCAGGAGCATACGAAAATTGTATACCATTACTAAGTAAGATTTTTTCCTAGAATGCAATGTTGGTTCAACATGTGAAAATCAATCAATATACTACATTGCATTAATAGAACAAAGGACAAAACCATGCAATTATCTCAATAGATGCAGAAAAAATAGTCGTATTTGACAAATCCAACACCTTTTCATAATAAAGGGACACAGGAAAGTGACTCCCAATGCTGGGAGCCACGTGAAGTCCAACTGGGTCCTTGGCTTCACATAAGAAAGAATTCAGGAGTGAGCCGACAGTATAAAGTGAGAGTGAGATTTATTCAGAAAACTACAGGAAGCCTACTCCACAGACAGCAGAGGACAGCTGTCCCTGCAGAAGAGAACCGGCCCCCTGGTTCCTGTTGCCTTTCTATTTAAGCAATGGCTTAATTATAGGCTAAACAAGGGAGGAATATTCATAGCAGGGGTGGTGTTTTCCTGGAATCAGGGTGAGACCCTCTATTTTGCCACCATCTTGGTTCTAACTGGTTGGAACTTGTCCTGCCTCTGTCCTGTTTTGATCAGGGTAATTTGAAACTTTGTTCTGAGACTTCCTGACTCAGTTAGGCAATGTTGCAGCAATGCCCAAAGCAATAAAGCCACTCAACAAAAAGGAATGGAAGGGAACTTCTTCAACTAGATAGAGGGCATCTGTGAAAAACCTATAGTTGACATCATACTCCATGGTGAAAGATGGAAATATTTCCCCATAAGATCAGGGATAAGATAAGGATGTCTTTGCTCACTGATTCTATCAAGATTGTACTGGAAGTTTCAACTATGGCAGTTGGGTAAGACACAATATTGTTAAGATGGCAGTACGCCCCCAATTGACACAGATTTCAATGCAATCACTAGCAAAATCCAAATGTCTCTTTTGCAGAAGAGAATAAGCAGATTCTAAAGTTCACATGGAAATGCAAGAGGCTCAGAATAGCCAAAACAACTTTGAGAAAAAGAACAAAATTGCAGGATTCACTCCCAATTTCAAAACTTACTGCAAAGCTACAGTAATCAAAACAATGTGGTATGGGCATAAAGCTAGATGTCTACTTCAATGGGACAGAGTTGAATGTCCAGAAATAAACCCACATGTCTATGGTCAATTGATTTTTGACAGGGGCACCCTGACCATTCAATGGGGGAGTCATAGTTCTTTCAACAAATTGTGCTGGGACAACTGGATAGCCCACAAAAAGAGGAAGTTGGATCCTTACCTCACACCATATATAAAAACTAACTATAAATGGATTAAAGACCTAAAGGTAACAACTAAAATATAAAACTCTTAGAAGAAAAGTTAAGTGTAAATCTTCATGACTTTGGATTAGGCAATTGTTTCTTAGATGTGACATAAAAAACACAAAGTACTATAGTGAGAAGAATATATATTAAATAAATTGGACTTCATCAAAATTAAAACTTACATGCATCAAGGAATGCTATCAAGAAAGTGAAAAGATAACCCAGAGATTGGGAGAAAATATTTGCAAACCATGCATCTGATAAGGACCTGGTATGGAGAATATGTAAAGAATTCTTAGAACTCAACAATAAAAATAAAATTTTAAAATGGGCAAAGTATTTGAACAGACATTTGTCCAGAGAAGATGTACAAATGTCCAATCAGCACATAAAAAGATGGCCAACATTAGCCCTTAGGGAAATGCAATCAAAACCACAATGAAATATTACTTCACACCCGCTGGGGTGGCTTTTATTTAAAACAGAACAAAACAAAGTAATGAAAAATAACAAGTCTTGGAGAGGATGAGGAGGGCTGGATCCCTCATTCATTGCTGGTAGGAATGCAAAGTGGTGAAGCCAATGTAGAGAATAATTGGGCAGTTCCTCAAAATTTAATCATAGAGTTATCATTCGACCCAGTTATTCCACTCCTAGGTACATACCCAAGAGAATTAAAAAGATATGTTTACATGAACACTTGTGCACAAATGTTCATAACATTATTCACAATAGCCCCAAAGTGGAAATGACACAAATGTCCATCAACAGATGAATGGACAAACAGATGTGGTTCCTCCATACAATGGAACATTATTCAGCCTTAAAAAGGAGCGAGGCCCTGACACAGGCTACAGCGTGAATGAACCATGAAAACACTGTGCCCGGGGAAAGAAGCCAGACACAGAGGCCGCATATCATATGCTTCCATTTATACAAAAGCATCCAGAATGGGCAACTCTACAGAGACAGAAAGTGGATTAGTGGTTGCCAGGAGATGGGGTGGGGATGGGGAACGTAAGTGATACTTTTGTTTGGGGGGGGTGATGAAAATACTCTGAAATTGGACAGTAGCGATTGTTGCACAACCTCATGAGTACACTATAAACTAATAAATAGTGCAGTTTAAGATGGTGAATTTTATGAGATGTGAATTATCCTCAACTTATAAAATGTACAAAAAGAATTGGGGAGCAACTGGATAAACTTGGGGTGTTGGGGTATGCTCTGGCGGGACAGGGCAAATCCACTGTCTGCCCTCAGAGGAGCAGGAGGCAGCCTCCAGCTCAGAGGCCCCGGTGGTTGGGGGTCAGCATGAGACTGTCATTTCTACTCTAGGCCCAGGGCAGGCGAGGGCAGCAGGCATGGGGGCCAGTGAGTACCAGGGTAGGGGCATCTCAGGGCTTGGCCACCCTGCCTGGTCCCCACCTTCCAACCCAACGCCTGCCCCTCCCTGATGAACGTTCCTGCTGTGTAATTTCCTGGATATCCCAGGAGCCTGATTTCTCTCCCTGCTCATTGGGGAACTTCGGTCAGTTCAGCTCCCGTCCTAGGGCGTCTTGCTCTGAAAGGTACCCCCAGTCCCTCAGGCCCCCAAGTCCTGCCTCCCTCCCGACGGGCCGGGAGCTGCCTGGCCAGTGCCCAGCCCTACCTGGCAGCCTCGGCAAGACGCCCCCTCCCACGGAGGGACATGGCCTGCCCTGCATTTTCCTCTTCAAAAATTAACTTTCATGACATGTTGTTATTCTAGACACAATTCATACTCATTGCAGGAAATTTAGAGAAAACAGAGAAGTGGAATTGTGCAAATACGGACAAGTGATCTTGTTTCTTCTTTAACAAAAGAAGGTTATTCTTAAACCTGACTTTCTCACGGTGTGATATTTTGTAAGTGTTTTTTCACGACAATAAAATAACCCTCCTGGACATCTGTCTTAATGGCCGCACAGTATCCCCTAGCGCAGTCCCTTTGTTTGTCAGGTGGGGAAGCCCACCCCAGTGAGTGCGACAAGGAAGCAGAGGGTGGGGGTAGAGAGGGCTCCTGCCCTCCTCACTGCCCAGCTGACAGACAAACTGCACCCAGAACCGCCCTTCATGCAGAGGAGCCCCAGGAATTGGGTCAGCCAGACACTGAGCGAGTGGGCTGTGCTGCTGGCTGGTGTTGAGGCCCAGGAGGGTCCCCCCAGACCGGCCAGACCAGATGGTGATGACTAGTCTGTCTCACAGCACCCTGCACCCTTCACTCTGCCTTTTGCATTTCAGGAAAACCTCCACCTCTTGCCCACGATGACACTGCTGTTTCTGCCCACGCTGCCTTCCCCTCTCCAGTAACAGCCCTTCGCTTTGCCTTTGGGGAGCCCCATCCCCCAGGATGCAGATGGAGATGCTGAGGGGAGCCTGCCTGGCCGTGGAGCCAGCAGGGAGGAAAGCAGAGCTGAGGGGCAGAGAGAAGCTCAGACGCATCACCTGAGTGCCTGGATCCAGCCGCGCCTGAAGGCAGTCATCCTCCCACCTCTCAGTTAAGTGAGCCAATAAATTCCCTTTTGTTCTTAAGCCAGTTTGGAATTGGTTCTGTTTCCTGAAATATGGCATCCTAGTTGTTAACCCTCCTCTGTGCCTCCCACCCCAGCTTCAGTCTTCTGGGCCTGGGAAAATTCGGGACAGAGACATGAGTGGGCTGTGGAGAGTCAGGTTCTGAGGCCACGTCAGTGCAGCCCCTCCTGCCTCATCGGGGAGCTGATATATCAGAAACAACATTTCCACCAAAGCCTTTAGCACATCCTGGTGCCCCCTCACCCAGTACTGAATCCCCTCCCAGAACTTCTCCTCTGATGAGCCCCCAAGCTGCTGTCCTCCCACATCCCGTGCTCAGCAAGACCCCATCTCTTCTCTGACATTGGAACCCCCAGCTGTGCCTGCCCTGCAGCAGAAGCCCCTAGTGTCCTGGGGTCCTCGGCTCCTAGCAGAGCCCAGGGGCCCAACAAACGTTTGGCACCCACGACACACCCAGTAACTATTCACCCACAGCCATAAATACACCGTTTACTGCTGAATTATAACGGTGAGGGAGCAAGGAGGCCAGGAATCGCTGTTCTCCTTATGGTTTGGAATGCATCACTATGGTAATCTAATTAGGCTTATATTTCAAGCAGAGGCCAGACTTCAAAAATAAAATTAAAGAATAATTCTACTACAGGAGGAAACGAATGGCTTTTCATTTAGTTTCAACCGCTGTGCTTGGCAGGCAGGGAATCCAAAGGCTTGCGGAGGCTCGTTACCCTAACTGGAGAAGCCCCAGAAATGAGGACAGTTAAGAGAAACCATTTTCCGTGATGTCAGTGCTAAGAGGTTTCACCCCCTCCCTGACGCTGTGGGTCTCTGGGCATCCTCGCCTGTGGGTTCTGGGAGGAGACTGGTGGGAGGCAGGCGGACGGGGCCTTGGGCAGATGCAAGGTGGGCCGGGGTGGCTGCCCCAACCCAGTGGGGAGCAGAGTCGGGGCCGGTGGGGACCAGCTAAGACCCTTCCGTCCCCACAGCCCTGACGCCGTGCGCTGGGACTCCCTCTGGAGACGCAGCACTGGGTGGGAGATGGAAGGCAGACTCGGCCAGCTCCATGTAGACCCCAGAAATGCCCGGAATGTTCTGCCCTCAGTGTCTGAAGGCACGATCAAATTCCCCAGCCACCCACACACAGAGGGTCTACACTGGGGGAAAACGACCATGAGAAATGCGGCAGCACCAAGGAACTGTGTGTTAGTTTATTTTTGTTGATTTACTGCAAACCCAATTTGTTCCTGGGGTTTGGGTTGACTTGGAACTATTGATGGTTCAGTTCATGACCATTAGCAGATGATCATTTATTCCTGCTGTGCTTGTTCACTCAGATTTATGTTTACAACTAGCATAAGGAACCTTATTTGCTTCTCTGAGGGATGCTGACAGCCTAATGAATTGATTGCCGGTATTGACGTACCCCAGCTCCCAGAGGTGACACATCAGGGCACAAGCA
The DNA here is from genome assembly GCA_023783475.1 of Daubentonia madagascariensis. Taxonomy (NCBI): domain Eukaryota; kingdom Metazoa; phylum Chordata; class Mammalia; order Primates; family Daubentoniidae; genus Daubentonia; species Daubentonia madagascariensis. The sequence continues at coordinate 23,234,196 of JAKFHU010001262.1, forward strand.
GCAGCCTTTCTTTACTTTCATAGTCATTTGTCATCTTTGTTTGAATGTTAAAGACAAGTTTTTGACCTAAGATACCCAACCCACATAACAAATTATTAGAGAACATAAAATCTGAACTTGAAATTTTAAGCAGAAGAAAGCCAACATTCACGTTTCACCTTCACTTGGCTCTGAGCTGTCCTAGAGGCTTTGGTATGATTTCTGTTAAATGAATGACATTTTTCTTTTTTCCAAGTTCTTAGGATTCCAGCTCTCAAATCAGATTAGAACCAGGCCCCTGAGGGGCACTAAAACCCTCGGTGAGCCCTTCTGGCCCCAGGGCCACCAACAGTGGGAGACTTGCCTCCTTCACTCCCTGCAGGGCCTGGGGGGACATTCACCTTCCTGCTAAGTCACCTTTGCAGGGGTAGCCTTGCAAACTGCTCTGGGCCCTGGGAGGAGCTGCTGCCCTGAGGGCTGATTTGTGTTGAAAAGCAGAACTCTGAAACCTCAATGAGATCTGAAAGGGAGACCAGGCAGTTCCCAGAACAAAGAGTTCACATTTTGTGACTTAGGAAAATCAGCTACTCTGAACGTGAAGACCAGCTCCTGGCTGGTGGCTTCTGTAGGCACTGTGGGTCCTTGGCGGAGTGGAGGGGATTTTCTGAACAGAGAATGTTCCCCGAGGACCTGGGGGTTGAGCTGGGCTCAAAGGGCATCAGGTGGAGGGCAGTGACTCACCGGTGTTCATTCATTCATTCCCTCGCTCACGCATTCACATGTTTATCCAAAAGTGAGGCTACTCGGAGAAATCGTGGATAGGTGATCTCATAGGGAACACAAGCACTGCCAGTTCAAAGCAGGAACCTGAATCCAAACTACACAGGCTGAACCTGCTCCCCCCTCACACCTGTGTTTCCTTGGTCAGGCTCCTGAACGTCTCTGTTTCCTCCTCTATAAAATGAGGACAGCAGTAAGCCTCCCTCCTGCGGGGGGAGGGGGTTAAGTGAGTCCTGGAAAGCCCCGGGAGCAGGGCCTGGCACACAGAGGTCCTGCAGCTCATTGAGGGCTTCGCTGGGGAATTGGTGGGCCAGGTGGTTAGGTCCCTGCTTGATTCTGCTGATGTGAGACTGTGCACCTGCCAGGGCTGAGGCCGCCTGGAATTGCTCAGGGAGCCCCTGCTATGACTGGCCCTTCTGTGAGTCAATAACTTTGGATTCTCACCATATCCACATTTAAGTTATATGAATTCTAATATATGCCTTTTGCAAGAAAAAATGAGAGAAATAATTCCAATTGAATGGTAAAATTAAATTTAACATATGCACTATTTATGATACGCTGTTCATTTCAGTATGTATCATGCATCCTGAATATATTTGCATCTGCTCTGTATATATTTTGCAGAACCATTGAGTACTGTGCTTTTTGGTGATTTCAGAGATTTGTAAAGGCAATTTTGACCCAGCAGTTTCACCCTCTCGCAGGCGTTAGGGCCTAGTCCACATACGGTGTGTGGATCTGCCCTGTAAATGAGGACTCTGTTCCTACCTCAGAAGGAACATGAAGGCACAAAGTGAGAGATCTCAGCCAGCCCTCCCTCCTTCCACTGTGGCAGGGTCTCCACCGCATGTGGGTTCCTGTCCAGCCCTGTGCAGACCTCCTTGTTCCTTCCCAAGTGCACGTGTCTGAATTCTGGGCCTGCACACTCCATGTGCACACAATCTCGCACCAGCAAGGGCAGGGCCATTGCAGTAACCAGGGGAGAGAGAGCAGTGGCCTTGCTTGGGACAGCGGCTGGGACCTGGGAGAGTGGCCCAGGCTAGAGTGGAATCAAGGCAGAGCCACCGCCTCACTGGGGACTAGGTGTGCCGGATGGGGCAGGAGGTGGCTCCTTTGGGCCATGGTTATCATTCCTGGTCCCTCATGGACAGCTGCCCCCGCCTCCTTCCCTGCTCTGTGGACCAGCTTCTTCCCATCCCAGCCACCTCCTCCTCCTGGCAGCCCACACTCTCAGCTGCCAGGGTGGAGTCCACTGAAAGCTGAAGGACACAGAGCCCTGCAGGTTCCCACGGTGGGACAGTTCTGCAGGGGGCTCTGCCTCTGGCTCCTCACTGCTCCTTGGAGCTCTGATGTAGCCCCCCCTTTCTTTCCTTTTCCCTGTGCAGCCAGCGCTGCCTCCCACAGGAAGCCTCCCAGGGCAAGGTGGAGGCACTCAGACAGACCTGCCAGGCCCAGATCTCCTCCCAGCCTGGGGGTCACTCCTGCTCTAGAGTCCCTGAGCTCACCCACCATTCTCCCTGCAGTTATTTAATAAGCACCTACTGTGTGCAAGGCAGGGCCTGGGGCTAACCCTGAGAACAAGGACCTGTGTCCAGAGGAAGGAGTTTCACTGGCCTTAACTAGTCCTGCTGTGCTAAGTGGGTGCAGGAGGGGCCTCGGCCTGGGGTTAGGGTTAGGGAGAGGACACACTTCCCTGGGGTGGGAGCTGAGCAGGGAGGGGCAGGAGGGCAGGATGACCAGGGCAGTGGAGGGGCCTCGCCGGCAGTGGGCAGGTGGCCAGGGCACTGGAGAGGCGTGTGGTGTCCTGGGACTAATCAGATCCTGTGAAGCTAGAACGCCCTTTGCTGGGGAAAGTGTGGGGAGAAGGGTCCAGTGATCGGGGTCAGACCCCCAGGGTCCTGTCTGCTCTGTGGGTGGGGGGACTGCTGCTGACTCAGCCCACACCACCCTGCTCTGCCCTGTGAAGGGGCTGCCACTGCAGGTGGAGCACCCAGGCTCTTGGAGAAGGTCCCTGCCAGCTCCTGACAACAGGAGGGGTGGGGATGGAGGTGGGCAGCGCCTCTGAGCCAGGGTGACCCCCAGCGCCCCAGCTGCAGCTACAGGGCCCCCTCCTGGTCCCAGCCATGGTAGGACCCCTCCTCCACCGTCCAGCCCCACCCCAGGTGGTCCTTGACAGGTGTGGGGGGTCTAGCCATGGTGCAGACTGCTTGGGCTCCTGGGACCCCCACTCACGCCCCAGCCTGGAGGGGTGGCAGCCCTGCTTCTGGGCCCGGGAGCTCTGGACACGCCCCTCCCTGCTCCTGTGTCCTGAACTCCCTGCCCTTCCTGCTCTGCATCACTGGGGGACCAGCCCCCACCTCTGCCTGCACCCTGCCGTACTCCATTGGAGGTTTGGGCCACAAAAAGCCACCGAACAGATTTTAAGCAAGCAGAGGGCTTTACTGAATTCATGCTTTAAAAGATGACTCAGTGGAAGATGACTCAGCGCTGTGCACGGGATGACAGAGCAGGCGGGGTGCCGAGGTGGAGGCATTAGGGGGTCGCAGTCACCCAGAAGAGGGGCGGTGGCTGGGGAAAGGGTCGCAGTGGGGGGGGGGGGTAACAGGGGACACAGCCAAGAATGGCAGGAAATGAGACCTCAGCCCTGTGAGGAGAGCCCCACCAGGCCCATTATGCAGAAGGAGAAACCGAGCTTCTGAGAGGCGCAAGGGCTCCCTCGGCCCCCGCCAGCCCAGGCGCCTGGAGAGGGGACGGCCCCCAGTCCACCGCCCTGAAACCTGCAGACCCCGAGGGCTTCCCTCCTGGCCACCCTCATTATCCTGACTCTAGAATATCTTCCCTTCCAAGGCAAAATTGAAACAAAAATGAGAAATGTAGACTAGAACTGCTGACACCACTGGCCTCCACCACCGTCCCTCGTGTGCACCGTGTCTGCGGGAGTCTCCTGCCCAGAACGTCAGCGTCGTGGCGCTCAGGGGCCGCCTTGCGTGCAGCCCGGGCAGACGCGGGGATGCGAGGGGGAGCCGCCGACCCCACCCCGCAGGGCACCCCAGGCGGGGGACGCCGCCTTCCTCAGGTGCGGACGCACGTGCGCGGGCGGGGCAGGAGGGCGCGGACGGGAGCGCGCTCGGGGATCACGCCTGCTCCCCGCAGGTGAGCTGTGCGCTGCGCAGGTGCAGCCAGGTGTGAGCCGGGGGGCGGGGCCAGGGAGGGTGTGGTCAAGCCATTGGGCGGGGCCCCCGTTGGTTCACTGCGGGGGAGGCAGGCATATCCCAACCCCACCCTCTGACGGTCTCCGCGGGTCTCCGCGGGTCCCCCGTGTCGCTGCGTCACGGCGCAGCCCACGACACGTTATAGGTCATTTGCACGGGGATTCTTCTTGGTTTTGTTATTTTCTCTCCTACTCACTCCTAATTCCCCTCCCCGCTGTTAGGAAATCATGAAAGGGTGTTTAACGAGTACCGTTTTGTATTTCTGTAGAATTTTTATCTATTTGAATGTATTATGGAGAACTTGTCCTGAGATTCCCTTTGTCGTAGGTGATTGAGCCGTGTATAACGACTACCTTTTTATTTGAATGTGACTTGCAGAGTGTTCACTGCTGTTTGGGGCGTACGTGGTGGGCATACGCATCAATGGTGTTGTGTTACTAGCTTCATTCTGTTTATTACTTTTTTATTTACCAATAATTATGTTTAAGAGATGTGATTCTCCGTGTGCATTCCCCACGTTTTCCCCCTCTGTTCTCCCAGGGACACCCGCCCAGGTAAGTGTCCACCTCTCGGGCACCACAAGCAGGCTCAAGGTCCATCTGTGCGCCTGTCCCCGTGGACCTTGTCAGCGTCCCCCTGGTGTCTCCTCAAGGTGTGACCACTGGGTCCAGGGGACGCCTGGCCCTCCATCTCCCCCCAGCCCTGTGTCCCCACCTCCCGCCAACACTGGCCGGTCATCACTGCAGGTATAAAGGACATCACATCATTGTTTAATATGCGTGTCTCTGATCACCAACAATTCTGGTCATCTTGGCATGCGCTTGTTAGCATTTGGGGGTTTCCTTTTCTCTTTATTCCCTGCTCATATTCCTCTGTCCATTCTTTTGGGTTTCCTGTCTTTTTCTTGTTGATTTACAAAGGTACATTGTATATTCTAGATACTAATCATTTTCTGGTTTTAAACCTTGCAAATCTCTTCTCTCGTTTTGTCACTTGTGTAATAGTTTTGTTCATGGTTTTCACGAAGCAGACAGCTTTAGTTTGGATATAATAAAAGTAACCTCTTTTTCTATGGTTTGTGTTTTCAAACTTGTTTTAAAAATTTTCCCAGGCACAAGTTCACAAATATCCTATACGTTCCGCTATTTTTTCCTTTTGTATTCAGGTTTTTCATCAGCCTAGATCCCACCTTTGTCTGTGTATCAGGCAGGGATTCAGTCCTCCTTCCTCCCAGGACCAGTTTTATACAATCTGTCCTCTAACAACTGTTTGTGGAGCCAGTTTCAACATAGTCTTAATAAACATCATGTGAACCTATTACTTAGTTTGGTTGGTATTGCAGAAATGTTCTATTTTCTGTTGTCTGTGTTCACTTAGGGGAAAAGAAACCAAAACTACAGAGAATAATGAGAACATCCTCATCAGCAACAAGACGTCCCCTCCTCCAGCTGCGCTGCCGGTGCAGAGCGAGCTGTGGGTCCAGCACACCCGCTGCCTTAGACCTGGCCCCCAAGAGCAGGTCCTGAGAGGGGGACTCGGGAGCAGGTGCCCTGTGGAGGAGGCACTCTCGGGCACACTGGGGCGGGGACTGAGCCTCGCCAGGGTGTGGCCTCCTTGTCCCCAGATGCCCAGGGACTCCTGCAGGGCCCTGGGGGTGAATCCTGCCTGGAGGCCCTGACTGGAGCCCAGGGCTGGGCGTCACACTGCCACACCCTGTCAGTGGTGAAGGGCCTCCCTGGGGGGCGGGGGAGGAGGCCCCAGGGTGGGCTGCTGAGTGTTTAACAACTGGCTCCCGGTGGGAGGGGTATTTCATAGCGTTTCCCACCTTTCTGTGGTGTAAATATTTTCACCATGACTGATGTTAAGTCAGGTAGTAACTGGCTGACATAATTCCTGAAAATTTGAAATGCAAAACTCGTCCCTCACAAGCTGGTAGGGGCCGGCTCCAGCACCGCCTGGCTCCCAGGCTGTTCCAGCTCTGTAATGGGGGCCAGTGTGGCATAGTGGCCTGAGGACAGCTGTCCACAAGGGGTGTCAGGGGCTGGCCTTAGGGAAGAATACAGAGGCCTGGGAGGGGTTCTCGGGGATGGTAAAATGCCCCAGGGGATCTGGGTGGAGCACCCATGGTGCCCACTACTCCGGGGATCTGAAACCAGCCCCTCCAGCCCCTCCACCCCCTAGGAAGGTCCTTAGGAAGTTCTGTCATAGCTGGACTGGCTCACACCGGCTTGGGAGAGCAGACTGTTACAATTTCAGCACTTTTATGAGCCAGTTGTTAACCTGCTGGCAGCCTAGAACTGGATGTGTTGGGAATATTCACACCAGGACAATTGGCAATCTCTACTAATCAGGGTGTTTTGTTTTCCTGGAGAACTGGCTGGTACATATGACCGGCACATCCTGTAATTACCTCTCAGTTTCCTCTTCTATGTGATGGGGAACAGGACTGGCCCTTGCCCCAGAGGGTTGATGGGAGCAGTGATGGTGTTATAGAAGTCAGCTCTCAGTGCAGGACGAAAGCACTGCATGGCTGTCCCCATCACTGCCATGGCATTGAGATGCACCGGCTGTGCCCCCCTTCCTAGGGAGAGGTGAAGAGACCCATCCAGGATCACGGAGACCATCAGCGCCCTGATTCAAACCCAGACCTCTCTGGGTTACAGCAGACTTGGCAAAACAGCAGGATCAGGGCCAGGCTGCTGAGACCAGTCTGTGGGAAGAGCAGGTGTCCTCACAACACCTGCAGCCACTGCCCAGGGGTGGGGACAGGGCTCCACATGCTCCATGGAGAGGAGCAGTGGCTTCTCAGCACCGGCCAAGGTAACGGTCCCCTTCCCACAGCTGGCATTGGGAAGTGCAGGAAAGAACTGAGTGACCGAGCTCTGACCTCCAACTTGCGAGGACCCAGTCTCCTTCCAGCCCCACCTGCAGCCCAGCACCCCCTGCTGTGAGAGAACAGCCTCACCCTGCAGACCACAGGATCCAACAGCGCCGTCTACCTGGAGACGCTGGGCTCTGAGGAGACCCCGCCCGGGGAGCAGGAGGGTTGCACAGAGGCCTGTCTTAAGGGGAAAACCCCTCACACACACCAAGGGTACATAGTGCATGTCTCAACACAACTGGTCCTTCCCAGGGAGATGGAGGGGACGTCCCACATCACCCCAGGGTTAGCAAGTATAAATACAGGGTGCAGTTATATTTGAATTTCAGATAGGGAAGGAATAATTGTTACTGCAAGCATGCCCTGTGGGGGAAGGCTCCTAACATGCCGGGTCGATCAGGAGCAAGATGGGGCTGTGGACAGAAACCCCTGGTTCTGCCTGCTTCCCTGAGCCCTGAACACAGACCACCCTGGATTAGCGATGGCCAGAGAGCCACAGGAAATGCTGGGATGAAAATACTTTACACAATATATTAAAAATTTATCCATGCACTAATTTTCCCTAGAAGATTCTCTGTGGGTGGAAAGCAAGGTGTAGCCAGAAGTTTGTGGGGAGTATGGCAAGGAGTATGGCTCTCTGCAACATGGACCCCCTCGAGCAAGTCTCCACGCTGGGGAGGTGCAGCCGGAGCCCAGGAAGCAGGTGGGGGTGGGAGAAGCCCGAGTCTTGAGGAGCTGGGACGACAGGCTCTGGCTCTCAGAGAGTAAATATTTTCATCTTTGCAGGCCATGTGGTCTCTGTCACAACTACTGAAGTCTGCTGTTGTGTGAAAGCGGCCACAGGTGACATAGAGATGCATGGGCTCGGAGAGGACAACACAAGTAGACACCACCCAAGCCTGTCACTGCCCAGAGACATCAACTGCCTCCTCCCCATCCTCGCCTCCCTCCTCCTCCACCTCCTCCTCCTCCTCCTTCTCCCTCCTCCTCCCTCCTCCCTCCTCCTCCTCCACCTTCTCCACCTCCTCCTCCTCCCCCTGCTCCTCTTCCTCCACTTCCCAGTGTGACCCAGGTGAGTCCTGTCCCTTCTCTGGGTTTCTGTTTCTCCACTCGTGAAATGAAGAAGTTGGACTAGTTCTTGGATTCCCAAACTTCTGTGTTCACTTCCCACCTTCCATGTGTCACCTGCATTACTTATTCAACATTTTTCTTTAAATCATCTCACTTTCAACTTTACTAAATTCCTCTAAAGAGGAAACATCATTTCACTACCACAGGCAGAAAATCATTCTCACTTACCATAATCAGAAGGTGGCTGCAACGTGACATGAAGACAAAATGATGTTATTGAAAACGAGCTACAGCCGTTGTCTGCCAAAGGCTCTGAGCCTGCAGCCTGCTCAAGGGTTGAAACATCCAACGCTGCCAGGGGTCGGGAAGTGACTTGCAGGGATGAAGGGTTTTATTTGCATATTGAGCTGGTGGTGATGATGGGGATGAAGACGAAGCCTAACAATTTGTGTTCATTACATGGATGAACTCAACCCTCCCAAGAGCCACAAGAGGCAGGGGCTATCGTCACCCCATTTCACAGATGAGGAGACTGAGGGTCAGAGAACACAAGGAACCTGCTCAAGACACACTGCCAACGTGATGAAGCCAGAATGAGAGCCCAAGCAAACTGTCCCGAAGTTTTTAACCACTAATTTTCCACAACCATGTAGAAATGTTGAAACACTCAGTGCTCTTGGTCTAACTTCTATTTTCCTAGTTTCATAAACATGAAAAAATATTCCCTCTCGGTGTTAGTCTGTTCTAAGGAGGACTCACCTCAACGTGGGAGGCCGTGGGGGTGGTGGGGATTGTGGTGAGAGAGTGCAGGCCCCGCCTGGAGGGCAGCAGCTGCTCCATGCACTGACCCAGCAGCCAGCAGGGCCCAGCACCCTGACCACACTGTAGGCTCCAGCCAGGGCTCCTGCTTCAGTGTGGGCCCAGGAGGGGCATCTGCACGTGGGCAGGGCTTTGTTTTGTTCCCTGTTTATCCCAGCACCCAGGGCAGTGCCCAGCTCTGAGTTAGGGCTCAGTAGGTCGTAACAAATGAATGCATGAAACTTCCCACTTTTTAACTACTGGCCACTCACTCCATGTTTTAGAACTGGACTGGGCAGTGTTGTGTGGTCCTCCAGGGTTTGTCCTCTGCTGGGCACTAGTGGACACCCCTAAAGTGAGCAGGGGCTTCTGAACCCTCTGCCTGCATCTCTGAGAGTTTACTCTCTCTCCTGGGCTCACATGGACGCAGGTTTCCCATGTGAATTTTAGTAGAGCAGTAGATGACAGTCACTCTCATGTGAAACCTGGCACATCATCAGGTGCACTGTGAGCTTTGGGCATTGGGATAGAGCCAACATCCACTCGTCCCAAAGCCCCTAAAAATGAATTTTGCTTGACTTGCTGTTCTTGGGAATTAGCAAATGAAATATTGCATTTTCACAGTGTCTTTAGTGTCCTTTCTTCCCAGCTGAGATAAAGAGAGTAAAGAAGGGAGGGAGCTGCAGGGTGGAGATTTGACAAGTTTAATTAAGGTCTCAAGTTCAAGCTCAGGGTGATCCATTACCTGAGGTGCTGGCTGCTCAAACTTCAAGGAAAGACATCCCCAAGCCCTGCGGATCCGAACCTTCTCTCAGACGAGAAGGAATCAACATTTGACAGCCTTCACCCATTTGACAGATGCTTCTCCTGAATTCTCCTCCTGATAATAAAATGGTCTCCATGGTAACTGTTGAGACCTTGATGGTGGATTAGAGGAGCTGTTTTCAATCATACTGAAAACCATGCTGGCAGGTGCATAAAAGCCTTCCAGAACCCTCCAGCTCAGGCCAGCCACCAGCTGCATGCAGCTGAGGGAGTGACCCCACCAGCCAAGGTCCCATGGAGCAGAAGAGCCACCTGGCTGGGCCCTGCCTGAAATCCTGACCACAGAATCGTGAGAAACTGTGAATCATTGGTTTGTTATAATTCACAGCAATTTTGGATGGTTTGTTATGCAGCGAGAGATGACAGTCAGGAAGAATGGCTCCGACTGGGAGGGGCTGAGCCTGTGGTCAGTGAGAAGCTGCCCACACAGCTGCCTGTCCGTCCCTGGACCCAGACCCCTCCCACCCGCAGGTGGAGAGCTGCAGCTCATGTTGAAGCAGCAGGGCCGTGTACCTTACCCTTTCTTCATTAGGTGCTTTACTGCCCTCCTGGAAAGTCAGGCTTTAATTTCTCTCAGCTTTAATAAGTCCTCCCGACTGTGTGGGCTCACACACCGAAATTAATTCTCCAGCCTGACTCGGATGGTTTTATCTCTGATTCCCTCACATCCCCAGGGCACCTCCAGGAGTGTTGTTGTCCTAATTCATTTCCTGTGACTTAACAAAGGGATCGTCCCTGCGTGAGGCACGTCCATGCCACACATCACACCCGCCCAGCCTGGGCCGCCAGGACCAGAGTTCAGAACTGCTTCTGAGGGGCCGTTGTCAGGGACTCCAAGGGGCAGGTCACGCCTGGTCACAGGCCTGTGTCCAGCCTCATCTGCAGCCAAATGGAAGCAGTGGCGCTCGCCATGGTCACATATGGCCTGTGATCACACGTCCTGTTGCATGTTGCCTGTCTGGCATCTGTTCCCTCCATTTCCTGTAACGAAGCCCTGATTTTGCTCTGGACAGCCACTCCTTCCCCACCTCAGCTCTCTGGACACCCTTGGAATTGCTTTCTCCTTGGCCCAGGCACTTCACATAGGACAGGGCCAGTCAGACCCTCCCATTCCCCTGGAGAACCTGGGGAAGGGAGTGATTTGAGATAATTGCATTTCCACAGTCAGGGCAGTCAGCCAATGTAAACACACACCTGAGTCACTGTGCCAGGCTCTCTGGCTAAAATAAATTAAGTAGACAAAGTTTCCCAACATTGCAATAAACTCCACATGAGTGGGGTGGGTGTGCTGCTGTCTCTCAGGGCTGTTTCTCCTCCTGGGATGAGCTGAGTGCCAGGTGGGCTCCTGAACCCCATCTCCTGGCTCAGGGCAGCTGGTCACCTGCCCGAGGGCCCCTTCCTGACCTGGGCCAGGTGGTCTCTGCCCTGCTCTGCAGACACCTCCCTGACCTGCCCAGTGGCCTCAGAGGCCTCAGAAAACATCCTTGCACAGGTCAACGAGGAAGAGCATGCAACTTCTACGGCATCCTCTGTGTTACATCGCCCAGGTGCAGCGTTTCTCAGGGACACACAAGCACCCAGAGCTCTGTGGGAGAGGCCAGTGGACATGGCCAAGTGGACGGAAGCATTCGTGGCACTGTGGAGGGTGGCTGTGCACCCAGCTGCTTTGGGAATTTCCTCGCTCTGGCGGCACACCCCACCCACTGCTCCCTCTTGCAGCCTCCTGCTCTTCCCGTCTCTTTCACAGCCAGCTGCCCCCGGGGTCCTCTCTGAGGACCACCAGGATTGTCCCCCTACATTGGTGCTAGCTGGGACGTCCAGGCGTCTCTCCCACACAGCCTGTCCCTGGACAGGTGTGGGTGCTGGTGTGAGACATACTGGAGGGGACCATAGGAACACTCTGTTTGATTCTGCTCAGCCCTGAGCGCTCAGAGGCCGAGGGGACACAGGGCCCTGGATGTGTCCCCGGGGCCCTTGCTGATAGGAGACTGTTTTCCTCAGCGAGAAATTCTTGCCGAGCACAGCAAGTGTGGCACAACCCATGTCAGAGCCATGAAGGGAGTGGACGGGAAGCAGAACGATTCCACCTGCGTCTCCTGTTCTCTGCAGGCTTCCACGGGCTCCTCGTCCCAGGCCTCTTCTGCACGTACTCAGCACCCGTTAAGTCATTGAACTTAAATTAGGATATCTCTGAGCATTCTGAACAGCAACAGGCATTGACACACTGTCTGTGTGTACGATCTGGAACCTTATTGCCGTGTCATTGCCACAAAAGCTTGTTTCTCAAGGAAGGTCAAAATGCAAACTCTCCTTCCATTTACTTTTTAATCCTCTTTTGAGTATGATTTCTGGACAGGAATTTTTTTCTTTCAAGGGCAGTTGGCCTAGAAAGACATGTCACCTTGAAGGTGTTCTTCATCATTGTCAAGATTGAAGGACATTCTGTCTCTCTTTTCTTCTGTTTCAGCCCATGTGAGTCCTAAACATCTTTACAAATTTTAATTCCCCGTGTCATTTGTGCTTGTGTGCTTCAGCCTTCCTTGATGGTCCTTTTAAATCACCTTGCACTTCCCTGAGAGGGAGGATCTTGGTGTAGAAGCGTCGCAGAGCCTGTGGACAGAGAGCTGAGGGGTGGGGGGGCTGCCTCTGCTCTCTGCAGGTGCGGCCTCGAGCCTTGATAAGGTCACTCAGTCTCTCTTAGCATTGGTTTTCACGTCTGCATTATAGGACATATTACCTAGAGTCGATGGGACGCGTCAGTAAATACACCGAGTTTAGCACCAAGCCTAGCTCATAGTAAGCACTCAATAAATGTTAGTAATCATTATTGTCATTATTATAATTGCCAAACTTCTCCCTTTATGTTTCTTTGTTCTCTCAGGATACGTTGCTCCAAGAACATTTCTATAGTGGCTCCTGGCTATTTATAAAGATTTAAAATAACTGAAGTTTTGTTAGACGTGAAGCAAGGGAAGAGACACAGGGGCGTCTTTGCCAAAAGGGGAAAAGAGTAGCCTTCATCTCTGAGGCACATGTTGTGTGGCAGACACTGTGTTAGGCACCATTGTAGTCTGTCAGTTAATTCTTGCGACATCCCAATCAGATATGTACTACGATTATCTTCATTTTACAGACAAAGGAAATGAGACTCAGAGAGGGTAAGTCACTTACCCATGACCCACAGCGAGTACGTGGTGGAGACAGCACTTTTACCACAGACTTCAAAGCCAACTCTGAGGCCCCTCACGAGGCTTCACCGCGTCCCATTCCTAATTACTTTAAATTCAGTTCTCAAATCTCTGTAGCACAGTATGAGCTAAATAGCTGTAAACTTTTCACTTTAATTTAGATTTTCCTGAAACATATTCTAAAGCAAAGACTAATTTTATTTTACTTTTTTTCCTCCTCTTTTTAATTCAATTCGTTTAATGTCTATTGCTCTGTCTTCAGGATTACTTTTTCTTTCCTCAGCTATGTCCAGTTTACTGATAAGTCTATGGAAGGCATCTGCATCGCTGTTACTATGTCACTTTCTCTTGTATTAGCATTTGATTCTTTATCATAGTTTCCATCTCTCTTTAGTGAAATTCCCCATCTGTTCATGCACATGTTTCATATTTTTCATTAGATCCCTTAATCTAGCATCATAGTTATTTTAAATTCCCAGATAGTTCCAGTATCTGTGATCTATCTCTCTCACATGTTGATTGCTTTGTCTCTTGTCAGTGGATTGTTTTTTTTGCTTTTTCTTGTGTCTTTTAATTTTTGGTTGGAAGTTGGACATCAGTATGTACAACAGAAATTGAGATAAATACTGGACTATAAAAATTGAAATAAATAGTATTTATACCTGGAAATTGGCATGCCTCTTTTTTAAACAGGCCTTTATTTGGGCTCTGGGGTAGGAGTGAATCCAGACAGTAGTTGATCCATTCTTTCAGTTTGTCGTATGGACCAAACTTTTTCCCTCTTTATGGAACTTAGCATTTGCTCTCCTGTCTGTCTAGAATGTTCTTCCTGAAACATCCAAGTGGCTGATTCCTTCTCAGCTTTGAGTTCTCAGCACAAGAGTTACTTCAGAGAGAACTTTTCTGACCCTGTGCAAATGGCTTCCCCAAGTTCCTCTCTATGTCCTTACTTTTTTGATTTCTATTGTAGAAATTATCACTACCTAAAACTATCTTGCTTTGTTACTCATTTTGTCATTCACTGTCTGCTTTCTAACAGGGCAGGGATCTTATTCGTCTTGACCCTCATGTGTCAACAGTGTCTGGACAGTGTCGATGACGTAATGGATGACCAAGAAAACTCTCCCAAAGGAATGAAGAAACCAATGAACAAATAAATAAATGAATTAAACAACTTTTTATGAATCTGATGAAGAAACTTTGCTGGTTTTTCTTCCTCTGATCTGAAGCCTTCCTCCCTCCTCCCTGGACTTTAAGGAGGGTTGAGGGAAGGATCAGACCTTTACCTGTGGCTTCCTCAATCCAGTGCTCCTTCCTCCAGCCCAGCCCTGTCTCTCTCCTCTTTCCTACATCTGTCCACTGCTTCTCCCATCTTCTCCATGCTCAGCCATACCACGAACTTGGTCGAGTAGCCCATTTGCTCACCCTGAAGCTGCTGAATGTCCATCCTCCCCCCCACGCCAAGCTCAAAGTGGTACCCGACTCAGATCAGCCTTCTTGGCCCTGGACCAATATTACTTCCTGGTTAAGGAAAAAAAAAAAAAATCTTTTTGCTCCTCCTTAGCTCTAAAACAAATCCGACATTTGTTATACCGGATTTACCGTCTCCCCCGAGCACTCTCCTAAGTGTAGTGGGCAGATATTCCCCAGCCATCAACTCAGGTGTGTAAAATAACTCGATTCTTTTATAACTAAACACAGTTTCTCTCTGGAGCCCTCACTCTGCCTAATGGCAGAAAAGAACAGACTCGATTCCAGGTGAACGGCGTCAATTCAGGGTAGCAGGCTTTTTTCCTAGACTGTTAAGGATTTTCTCCCTCCCTCTCAGGTTGCCTGTCTGCCACCAGCTCTCCTGGGCTGGGTGGGGATCCTCAGCCGTCACCTCTCAGGCTGCACCTGCCATCATGCACATCCCTACTCAGGATTGGACCCTGGAATCCCCAGTGTGCCTGGTGTCAGGGCCTCCAACCCAGGACAGCTCTCCTGAAGTCACGTCTCCCTTGCACTGTGACCTGGGTGCACCCCCTCCCCCACGGGTTGGGAGGTGAGAACCCAAAGTCTCTCCCTGTGTCCTGAAGCCTCACCAGCTACTTCCTCTCCACCCACCTCATTCTGGCAGTGCGGGGCCCCCAGGACGTCGCTGCTTTCAGATTCCCAGGTAGGAAGCAAACCAGCCTTCTCTGCCTTCAGACCCCAAATTTATCAGGGTCATGTGTCATTTTCTATTTTAGGATTAGATTTGGGAGAGGGTGTTGGGTGCAGTCACCCTCCCCAATGTCTCTCTACTTTCTCCGATTATTTTCTCTTCCCCAAACCAGAGATAATTTTTACCTATTTTAGGACTGGGGAAAAAACTTGACTTCGAAAACATTTTCCCACTGCAGCAGGGCAATGTACCTAAACAAACACACATTTAAAAAAGAGTGATATTATTTCTTTGTTCTCTGCTTTGGCTGGAGGACTTCTTCTGGGGGTTGACACCTCAAGGGTAAGGACCCCCATGGGGAGGGGTCAGAGAATAAAAGGGACTCCCCAAGGCAAAAATACATGTCAATTCTTCACAATAGTATAATGCCACATGGGCATCACTGACCTTTCCCCAAGGGGGATTACCACCCTGGAACCTCTGCTCTGGGATGACCTGGCACCTCACACAGGTCCCTTGTGTCCCCTGGCCCCACTCAGAGGGACCCCGATTCACTGTCCCGACACCAGCCTGTGCACAAGGCTTGTCCTTGCATCTCTGGGCAGGTGGGGAGGGGAGACCCCAGGCCCAAGTAGCCAGCCCACCATCTGCAACCCCCCCTTGCTGTGATCCTCTCCCCATTAGGAACCCGTGCAAAGGCGCCATGCCCAGAACATGCTGCACCCACAGCCAACCCGGGAGGCAGTCAGAGGGGCAGGTGTCTGGGAGTTGCACCTTCCCCGTTTCCCCCAGCAGGTGGTGTGTCTGTCTCACCCCCCAAACACCCTTCACTGGGAGGCAGTCTCCCAGAGCCTCAGACAACAGCTGGACTGTGATGGTTCTTTCCATGCCAGACTTTTACTGCACAAATGATTCAGCCATTTGTTGGGGGAAATGGGGATGTGTGGTTCAGCCCACTAGTGGTGCCCCAAGGATGCCAACTGTACCTGCTCCTGAGGGATTTGAGAGAAGGATGTGGCTTTTCTGTCCATCCACTGCTCCTCTCGAGCCCTCTGTGTAGCCACACCCACTCCTGGACATCTGAACAGGCCCTGGCTGGACAAAGGCCTGTGGCAGGCGAGTGGCACAGACCTCAAAGATGGGTGGAGGGTCTGTGAGCAAAGGGGAGATGAGGGGGAGGAGGGGGAGTGAGTGGAGACCCCGATGTGGCTGAGACAACACCTCTGCCAAAGACACAGATGGGAGGAAGAAATAGAAACACAATTTAGTCGTAGAAAAACCATTTAAAGTTATTTTCCTGCACATCAAGGGTGGTAGACTGAGCGCCGTATGTAATGTGCTTTTTATCCGGAATCAGCTGTCGTGATGGAATGTGTCTTGCCCAGAATCCCAGGCTCCCTTTGGCGGGAGCTCCCTCCCGGCCTTCTCAGTACGAAGCCCACATGCAAGGGCCAGAGGCAAACGCCCAAGAGAAAGGGAAGCAGACTGTGCTTCAACAAATTCTGTTTAGCAGCTGCTGTTTCTGGCTGTTGAAAGACTGTGGGATTTACTGCCCCATGGAGCATGATTAACTTGAGTAAACAGAAGGCAGCAAAGGTTACTCTGGCCCACGGTGAGGGCTGAGGGCAGGGTTTGATTGGACACTGCAGGGAAACGTCTTCCGCCGCTTAGCAGCCACTGCCAGGTCCCTGGTCACCCTTACTCAGGAGGAAATGCCCCGCAGACCCAGGGACACAATAAGTGCATTGGCCATGGTTAAGCCTTGTCCTTTGTCTCCTGCGAGTTCCTGCCATTTCTTGTTGTCATTAACTCTGCACAAATCTGTTGATCTTATCAGGGAAGAGACTGATCCATCCGGTCAGTTGCTGCATAGCTATTACTCACACACCTTTCTCTTCCTACTGGGAAGTGACTGCTCAGTCACTATGTGCAATCCAGGTGAAAATGCCCCTCCTAACCTGGAGTGGCTCCTGGCTCTCCGGGACCTTGGATCCTGAGTGAGGGATGCAAGGGTGGAGTGCGTCAGTGGTGCTGACACTCCAGGGGGATCCTAGACAGGCTCCTTGGGCAACTCCTGCTCATGGACCCTGAGTTATCCTTTCCCTACCAGGTGTTCTGCCCTTCCCTTTGGTTTCTGTGCTGCCACCACAACGTCCTGACCATTTCAGCCCGAGAGGGCCTGGATGCTGGAGTCACGTTAGTGCTGCAGCTGTGGGCCAGGGGCCTGGACGGGGAGCCAGGCCCTGAGCCCTGACCAGAGTGCCCCTCGAGGGATAAACTTGCTCATCCGAGAACCACTTACTGAGCACGCGCTCTGTGCCAAGTATCTGTGAAACATCAGAGTGACGATGTGAGTAAAAACACTTGAGGCAGTGGAGATTTGGTGAGGCCCGATGTCGGGGGCAGTGGTGTTGATTCTCCTGGGTTGACCAGGGGTCATCCCTCATACATCCCCAATCTTATCTTGGAGACAATGAAAATACATGCTTAATGCCTTCAGTACTGTTGTTGACTTTGGGTCCATGTAAGACACAACCCTGATAGCAGCTGAACATCTTCACTTGTCTTATTTCATCTTCTCTGTTGTCAGGTTTTCAGCTGGGACTGTTAAAAAAAAATGAAGATATTGCAAATGAATATGTTACCGGCTGTTGAACCCGTCGGTTCTTGTCTTCTCGCAATCGAAGAATGACAGCAAGAGACAGGTTTGAAGCAGCAAAGTTTATTAAAGCAAAAGTTCACTCATAAGGGGGTTAAGAGCAGGCACACGTCTGAGCAGACTGTGGCCCTGGGGTCTCTGTGGGTGTCTCCTTTTCTTTCCTGTCTGGCCTCTGTTCCTTGGTGATGTCTCTTCTCTCTTTCTTTTTTTTCCTTGACCAAGGGGGATGTTGTCTCCTTCCTGCTATTGAGCAGGGGAGTTTTTCCACCTTATATGGTTGGGCCTGGATGTGTCATGTCCAAAGCCCACTTCGGGGGGAGGTACTGTAATGTATAATGTGTTGTTTCTGTAATGTTTCTTGTGACACTATGGTTACCCTAATCTTGCAGTGACTTTTCTTACTCAGTATCCCATTTGTTTACCCAGCCTTTCTGTACTTCCTCTGCTCATGTCTCACTTTTCTACCTACACTAACAAATAAAAGTCTAATTAACAATTTAATTTGAGCTTGGGGTAGAAATAGAGGCTCAGGATGAACTGTTCTGCCTGTGAAAAGATTTTGTCAGATTTTAGATCATTCCGACAGGGAGACATTTCTGCATCGTTGATCCATCCATGGGGCCCCATCTACATTCCTGTCAACTCCTCGGCTCAAAGTCTGGATGGGGGGGATGCAGTGAGTTGAACTGTGGTCCCCAAAAAGAGAGTCCACGTCCTAATCCCTGGAACCTGTGAATGTGACCTTATTGGAAACAGTCTTTGCAGATGTAATCAATTAAAGGAGGATCTCAAGAAGAGATCATCCTGGATTAAGGGAGTAAGTTCAACGACAAGCGTCCTTGTAAGAGAAAAACACAGGAACATCTGAAAGGTGAACACACCAGGAGGCGATGTGGAGACAGACGCGGAGACTGGAGTGACACATCTACAAGCCAAGGAATGCTGAAGATCCCCGGCCACCACCGTAAGCTGGAGAGAGACACGGGATGGATTCCCCCTCGGCAGGAACCAGCCTGCGCACGCCTTGATTTTGGGCTTCTGGCCTCCAGAGCTGTGAGAGAATAAATGTGCGTTGTTACAAACCACCCGGTCTGCGTAAGGTGTTGCATCGGCCCTAGGAAACCAACCGCGGCAGCGGAGTGGGGCTTCGGGGGCGAAAAGAGAAAGAGCAGGGTGGGGCCGCCCCACGCCCCCCAGGCTGCCAGAGCTGCAGACACCGTCCGTGGCGGGCCGGCCCACACTGCAGCCTGGGGGCCGAGACGAGTACTCGCACACAGCAAGGCCCAGCACAGGTGTCGGAGTGAAAAGGCGGAGGGAAACCCACTGTGTCTTTTTCTCCCCCAACTGCAGTGAGAACACTTAGCCCCCGACGGCTCACAGGCTTCTGCCACCCTCCAGGGAGACAGGGAGCAAGGACAGTGCGGCCTCCAGGGCACCACCGGGAAGTGCTACCCACCACTTCCTCTCTCGTCCCATTGGCCGGAACTTGGTCATGTGGCCATGCCCTGCTGCAAAGGAGGCTGGGAATTGTGGTCTCTGTCCCGGGAGCCCACGTGTCCGGCTGAGGAACAGACCTCGCGGGACAGCAGTCACTGCCCCAGGGTGGGCCCAGGGGCTGCTCCAAAGCCTGAGGGCCCTTGCCGGTTCTAACCGTGAATACCCTGAGATGAACAAGGGGGAGCTGGGGAGAGTGGTTTCAGCTGGGTCAGGGGACCAGCCACAGGTTAGGAAGAGAAATTAAACAGGTGATTCAAACACGCTGGAGTTTTAAGTTTATGAGACTGGGTTTTTACAGAAGTAATTAGATGATACAAATTTAAAAATTAAAAAGAAAAAGGCAACAGCCAGCTCCACATGGGAAGGATGTGGAAATTGCTTCTTAAAACATTTATGCTACAGCAGCCAGAAGAGCCACAATGAATGCCTGATAACATTTTTAAGTTGCTTTTGGGTTACTGGATTCTCTGTAGCAGCCATTGCTGTTAGTATCTGTCCTTATGACAAGTCATTTAATGCATTTTATAATATAAGATCCCTGTGTCAACTGTCTTCCCTTTGCAATGTAAATCCAAACACGTCATTCTCTCAAATAGCTCTTTCCTCCCAGGATCTCTCATACCACCTGGGATGCTCACCTTGGGGTGGACAGGATGCTCTGCCCATCTGCCCACAGAGGTCTAATCTGCCAGGCATGGGCAACACTGCTTCTCAGTGTGCACACCAGACCCAGACTCCACACAGAGAAATTTCCATCTGAGAGAAGAACTGGAATGCACAGCTAGTCTGAGTCTTGTCTTGGGGAGGCATTAAAAATGAACACTCCCCGTATCTGTATGTGCAGAAGTCAATACTGCCAGCTGTGTGAGAGCCAATCTCTCTTTCTCTTTTTATATGGGATTTTCCTGCACAACAGCCACTAACTTGCCTCTCGCTTCCAGGAAAAATTGTCCACCTGAGTGTCAGATAAAGACACACTTGTCTCAAAGATACAGTACCAGATCACGATAACGTTTCCAGCTCTGAGGCTTTCTCTGCATCCTTCTGAATGCGTATCAATGTGTCTGCAGCCAGACACCGGAGTCTGTCCTTCCTAGGCAGCCCCTGAAAGGGTGCCAGGAAGCTGGGACACACACAGGCACCTGTGCCCAAATCTGGGCAATGATCCAGAAACTAAAAGCCCAGGTCTGTTTCTAATTGTGCATTTTAGAAATGCTGCCCACCTGATACTTCACTCTGATGAGAAGGGAAGAGAGAAATGGCAGCCAGAGAGTGGGCGATGTCTGGTCTTGTCTCCAGAAAGGTCAGGGGATGTCAAGGAGTGGCAGGAACAAGCTGATGCCATGTGGGCTTGAGGACTGCTCTGTGGTCTCCACGGGGGATGGGGCTTGCAGCTGCCGGGGTCCGGGGTGGAGGCTGCAGATGGGACCACCTGAGCTATGCAGGGCGCAGGGCTCCATGGAGGCCCAGCCTGGGGCAGATCAGCTCAGGGGTGGTCTCCAGCTTCCCTGCAGTGAACAGGGTGTGAGACAGCACCAAAACAGGTCTCCCCCTTGGATCTGCAGCCCATGGGCTTGTGTGTGTCAGCTGTGTCAGGGTTCCAGGGATGAAGTGAGCCAGGGGGGGCCTGGTGATTCTGCAGCCATGTGATAGGGCACGGAATGTCTCTCTGGCCCCTGCGGTCAGGTGTCACACCACTGGGTTATTTTGAAGCTGGTTTGCTTCTGTACTTCCTAACACAGCACTGGCTTTCCCACCAGACTTCCCCTCAAGCTGAAGGTTTTCTGGCAGGAATGTGAGATCAACAGAATCCTCCTTCTCTTCATAAGGAATGTCGGTGCCTGAGCATGGAGGGAAGGAGCCCTTCACGCTGGGGCTGCAGCTCCTGGGCCACTCTGACCTCGGCTGCAGCTGCACATCAGGCATGTTTGGAGCAGGCTCTTCTCTGCGGTCTGTTTCCTGCGAGAGGCTAATCCCCACCTCTCCTTCCTCTGGGACTCCATCCTCTGAGGCTTTCGACTCTAACCAGGCTGCGCCAGTGCCATTAACCCAGTTCATCCCTCCTGACCATCCAGGCGTTAGTCCCCAGCCATTAACTGGGCTGTGTCCCCAGATGCTGATCAAGTTGCTTCTCCAAAAACCCCCAGGGCACTCCCGAACATTAATCAGCTTCAGTCCTCAGGTATTGTCTGGACTGGGTCGCTTGTACCCGAATCTCCCGACGTCAGCCAGGCTCAGGCTTCTGACATTTCCCAGCTCACCCTCAGCATCGACCACTTTATCTCTGAGCGTGAGCCAGCCACAAGCCTCTAAATGTGAGCATTCCCCAAGTCTGCACTCGCGGAAGTCAAAGCTGAACGCTGTGGGGAACAAATCTCTCTCTTTTGATGAGACATTTTCCTTGTGAAACATCCTGTATGTTGTCTTTCATTTCCAGGAACAATCACCCATGTGCTTGTCAGATAAAAGAGCACAACTCATCTCACCAACACAGTCCCGGATGCAGTCACGCTCTTCCTCTCCTTCAGACTCTGAACATGAGTCGATGACTTTCAGACACCAACGTTTGAGTGTGCTCATCAGGGAAGACGCTGCTTAAATAAATCCCACAGGATCCACACATCCAAGTCCATGTCCATGGCAATGTCTAGCGGCTGAAAGCCCAGGTCCACCTCAGTCCTGCCTTCCAGGAATAACCTTAGACTCAAAGTGAGGTGAGGAATTGCAGCTGCAGAAACGACGGCTTCCAACCTCTGAACCCGAGGATGTCAGATGCAGGCAGTCGGGTGTGCTGTCTCGGTCACTGATGCTGGTGAGTGAGCTGTGTCCTCATGGGGCCCCCAGCCTGTGACTGCTGAGGATGTGGGTGGAGACCAGAGTGAGTGTCTGAGGGCCAGGGCAGGGCTGCTGGGTTACTGACCTTTAAGGGCAGGTCCAGACTAGGTCACCCTCTCAGAAGGTGGTTGTCCTGGGTTACCTGCAATAAGTAGGGGTCTGATAGCTCTAAAACATACCCCCCTTGACCTCCTAGATCTGGGGCTCAAGGACACTTTTCAGTATCAAGGCTGTTGCTGGCATAGACGTCTGGGTTTCTGGGTTTAAAATAAATCACGCAGTTTTAAAATTTTGATAAGTGCTGCTCGGTTTGGAGACACATGACAGTGGCCACAGGTTAATAGAATCCAGACAGGGGCTTTATTTCTCATCTTCCAGCATCCCCCACCTCTGGTGGAAATGTGAACCCTGTTCTCTTGGGAATTGTTCTTTGCTCTGACTGCCTAAAAGACAATAAGTTTTTCAAGCCAGTTACTTAAGCACAGGGGCCCATGACGCGCAATAATGTCTGCTGGATGGTACAGGGAAGGGCAGGAAAGCATTGCCCAGGCTTCAGCACTCCAGACAGATGCTTCCCGGGCATCACCCGACACCCACCCTTAGGCAGCATGTTTCTCAAAGCATCTTGCAATCTTGCCCAAGATTTGCTGTGATGGAACATGGAGGCGCTTGGCAGTAGAACTTTTCTTTTCATGGTCTTTTATAAGACCAGCTCCCTAGAAGTGCCTGACACTGGAAAGACATTCAATTAATGTGTTTTGAATGAAGGAATGGATGGATGGATAGGTAAATGGCTACATCAGTGGACAGTTGGATCAGGGGATGGGTGGACAGATGAATAAATGAATGGCTATGTGGGCGGATAGGTGGATGAATGGATGATGAATAGATGATATATGCATTGATCATGAAATGGGTGGATGATGGATGGATGGTCGATGAATGAGTAGATGGGTGGCTGGATTTTGGATAGATGCTAGTGACTATTTCCACACCATCAGGAAGCCATTTGAACCCATGATGAGTTATGACTGGGGTGGAGACTTCAGAAAGGCAGTGTCCCAGCCTGTCCCTGTGACCTGTACAGCAGCTCCCACATAACAGCAACTTCCGGGAGGACCTTGACCCGATGGCTCCTCATTTCATGATCTCACCAGGACAAGCGGCTGAGCTGCACTTTGGGTAACTGCACTTACGGTTCCAGAACATCCTCTTGAACTGAGGTTCTGCAAGGGCTGGTTGTCAAGTCCAGTTCGTATTTCCTGGCATAAGTTTAGCAAGTGCTGGTCTTTCCCAGGTCTGCCACAGATGTCTGTGCATCTCGAGTGGGCAGTTACAGTCCAGGAGGAGGGGAGGTGTGGAGTGGGGGCTGGTGTGGGGATGAATGGACCCCCGGAGTATTCAGTGAAGCGTCCTCCACGCTGGATCTGACCAAGGTGTCTGCTGCAGCCCAGGCTCTGGTCTCACTGTGGGGACACTTGGAGCAGGCCTTTTGCCATTGTCTTTCTGCTGTTCAAGGACAGACTAGAGTATTATTTTCCCTTCTCCCTCTTCAGGGCACAAAACTTGAGTCTCTTGACATTGTCCAGGCTATGTCACCCAGGGGTAGAGTTTATTTCTCTTTATCACTCGCGCTGATTCTCCAGCCATTAACCAAGCTGAGACTCCAGACATTACCCAGGGAGGTCCCCGTGCATTGATTATCCCCCCTGCCCAGTTGTCTGCTGGACAGAGTCTCCAAATGTCAGCCAACCCCTGCCCCAATGTTCCTCAGGATCATTCACCAGGAACTAACTGGGCCAGGAATTCAGACTTCAGCTGGGCCCATAGCCAGGATGTCACCCTGGTCACCTCCCCATCACTGTCCAGGGTGGACTTCAAGGCACGAGGTGCCCTCAGGCCCTGGACACTGGTCAGCTGATTGAACAGTGCCTGGTCCCAGCCCTCTGAGGACAGCCCAGCCTGGCCCTGCTGCCCCTACAGCTGCAGTGCTGGGTGGCTATGCTTCTGGACATGCCTGGCAGGGGGCTGGAAAGGAGAGACTGGCAGAGGCAGCTTCTGGACAAAGGAGGGAGAAATGCCCAGAGCCCTCACACAGGGCCCTGATCCTTGGGGTCATTTACAGCTTTGTCAGGAGGGGAGTGTTGATGGCTCTCAGACCATCAGGGTGTGTGCACATCCTGGTCCGTCCTCCCAGATAGTTCCTCTAACAGAGTGGTGGTGTTTTCTCGGCCTCAGACAGCCCACAACCCAGACACCCACCAGTGCAGGGTCAGCAGTGCTGCCTGGCTCTGGTCCCCTTTCACTTGTGCTGCTTGTGCTAGGCAGGACATCTGCGGACGGCTGAGGATGGTCAGTGGGCACCTGCCCTGCACCCCCCACCTTCTGTGCAGTGAGCAGGGTGGTCCCAGCTCATTGCAGAACCTGCAGCTGAGCCCGGCTCAGGACTGATTCCAAGGGCTGCAAACGCTGGGCATCTCACTGTGAAGACTCATGGCCCATCAGGCAATGCCCCTAGAGTCCCAAATCCCGGGGCCACAGCCCCCAC
Organism: Daubentonia madagascariensis; assembly: GCA_023783475.1. Taxonomy (NCBI): domain Eukaryota; kingdom Metazoa; phylum Chordata; class Mammalia; order Primates; family Daubentoniidae; genus Daubentonia; species Daubentonia madagascariensis. The sequence continues at coordinate 23,258,618 of JAKFHU010001262.1, forward strand.
CATGCTTTCCTCTGGGCAGAGAGCTGGATAGAGGGAGTGAGGGGCACCTTTGGGATGGGCCGGTCAGGGCCTCCCCAGGGTCAAGAAACAGAAAACCCAATTCAAACTGGATTAGAGAATGTAGGAAACTTACTGACTCATCCGACTAACCAGAATGAACAGAGTCGGCAAAAGCTGAAAATGTCTACATCCAGTTTTCATGTCCTTGTCCTGGCTCATTTTCCCTGTATCAGTTTATATAATGACAGCTTCTGTATTAGTTTATATGATGACAGCCCCTTTATTAGTTTTTATAACAACAGCCCCTGTATTAGTTTATATATAACTGACAGTCCCATGTTAGTTTAGATGATGGCAGCCCCTATACCAGTGTATATGGTGACAGCCCCTGTGTTAATTTATATTAATATAATGACAACCCCTGTATTGGTTTATATGATGACAGCCCCTGTATTAGTTTATATATAATGGGCATCCCTTGTGTCAGTTTATATAATGGCAGTCCCTGTACTATTTTATATAACGAGAGGCCCTGTATTAGTTTATATGATGACAGCCCTGGTTTTAGTTCATATAATTCAGCCCCTGTATTAGTTTATACAACATCTTTCCTGTCAGTTTATCTGGCTGGGGGCTCTTCCCCACAGGTGCCGCCCCATCCCCAGCCCACACCTCTGGTTCAGATCCAGCAATAAAGGGGCTCATCCTGTGACCACCCACACCACGCCCAGGATTCTGATTGGACTGACACAGGTCACATGCACACCCTGAACCAATCACTGTTGAGGAGTCACATTGGGTCAAGGGACAGACCGAGGCTGGGGGAGGGGAGGAGGAGTGATGCTGTCCTGCCAGGGCCCCAGGGAACCTCACAGGACCCTCCCACCTGCTCTTTACCTTCCACCCACTTGACCCAGGTGACCTGGGACCTTGGAGCCCAAACAGTGGAACTGGCAGAGCCACAGAAGGCAGTGACCGGGTCCCTGAGCCACCCATGGAGGGAAGAGACCCTCCATCAAGGGCTCACATTTTGGGCTTTGCATGAGCACTGCACGCTGCTTATGTGCTGAGCCCTTCCACACGGCAGTGTTGGATCCCACAGCTGGCACCACCCTAACTCAGCCGTCCCATGCCCTGGTTGTCATGGCGGGATGGCTTTGCAAGGGGGGCCAGGGCATTACTACATCCGCTGCAGGTAAGACCAGAGGCCAGTGACCTGGCTGGAGTCATGTCCTGCAAAGGAGTGAGTGTCTGACACCATCTTGGCAGAGTGTTTCGAGCAGGCCTCAGTGGGAGGTCACACGGAGCCAGCTTTTTATAGGGAAAAGGCTTTGCTAGCGAAAATGGGTTTGTCAGAGGCCCCAGGGATCTTAAGATGTCTTTGCACTCCACACACACAGCGTGGTGGCCCTGGCTGTGCAGCAGGTTCACTGTACACTGCTGCCAGTCCCAGGGGAGGACAGCAAAGGTCATCTCTGTACCAACCCCCAGAAGCAGGGTCCAGACACTCCTGCCCACTGTGTCTTGGGCTGCAGTTTCTCCCACGAGCATGAATCTGATGATACAATACTCACAAGTTGAGAGAAGTTTTGTCACTCAGAGACAGGCAGCTAGGGACAGTGAAGCATAGGGTCCATAGTGTGTCAGTCCCCCACAGCTCAGGAAAGCTGCCCAGGGTGGGTGCAAGCTCGTGTGTGCATGCCTCACTTTGCACTGCAGCTGAAGGACTCTGAAAAGCACCCACCCCATGTTTTATACCCTGGGGAACATGTGATTGCTGGGCTAAAGTGTTGCCAGACACCCCGTTCCAGGAGGGAACAGGCACAGAGGCTGGGCTGTTCCAGATACTTGCTCCTTGTTTGGGGTGTTGCGTGCTCGGCCATTCTGCAGTTATTTGAAAACTACAAGTGAGAAGAGAAGGGAAAGTGGGTCAGCCACGTGCATCTGTACCATGCAGCACAGCCAGCTCTGTGCGGGGCCCCTGCCTGCCCAGCCCTGCCTGTTGTCCTTTGATAGGAAGCTTTGAGGGGCAGCCCTGTGGGCTACAGACAAGACCACCCACTGCCAGGTGATGGGTCCTCCTATCCCCATTCTCCTGCGTCCCTCCACTAGTGATTCTGGGGCTCTACCACACACTGGGGTCACTGGGAGCTTTAACTGTCCCCCATGCACATTAGCTTGGGCTTTCTGGGGTGGGCTCAGGCATCCGAACTGCCTGAAGTCCTTAGGAGGCACCTACTTGCAGCAGGTGTCAGGACGATTCCTTAACCTCTCGAGTTAATGAGCACATGGTCTCCTGAGGGGCTTGTTAAAACGTAGGCTTTCATTGGGCAGGTTTGGGGAGGGCCCAGGAGTGCGGATTTCTGGTGAGGTGATGCTGACACTGCTGGTCCTTGAGCCGCTTGCAGGCCTTAGGGCACCTTGAACTCAATCCTGATGCACCATCTATCTTGGGATGATTTGGGGGGAGCATTTGGAGTTAAATTGTGAAAGTCAATTTAACTTTAAACAGAAGCAACAAACCCACCATCAAAATCTTACTACTGATTATTAAACTTTGCTACTGCTGTTTTTCAAGGAATGAGCTAATAGGGGCAGCTTGGAGCACGGGCGCGACCCAGATCCCAAAGCTCCCGGTGTGAGAGATCTCAGGAAAATGCCTCTCCGCATGGTGAGATATCGTGGGCCTCGATTTACTTAGAATACTGGGCCATCTTTTCCAAAATCCAGCCTGGCAGCTCAGAGGAAAGAGCTCTGGACGGACAACTAGGAAACTGCTCCAGTCCTTGTCCTCACCAGACCCGCTCTGACCTCACTCCAGGCCTCGGTTCCCCAGCCGCAGTGCTTGTGCTGGGTGAGCTCTAAGATCTGCACCCAGTGGTCAGCCCCGTGTGTGGCTGGCCATAAGGACACAGGAGAGGAGGGCAGTGAGGAGTTGACGTCAGGTGGAAGGGCCTCTCTGGGAGGTGGTCTCTGAGCAGAGACCTGCATGAGGAGGGGGTGAGCCACACAGGAATGTGGGGGAAGAACAGTCCAGACAGGGAACGGCAAGTGCAAAGGCCCTGGGGCACCTTCAGGGAGGAGAAAGAAGTGCTGTGGCTGTGAGAGGGGGTGCAGGTGGGGACCAGGGGAGGTGGGTGCGGTTCTCTGGCATGGCAGAGGGCTCCCAGGCCTTATGGGAATGTTATTCCAAGGGCTGTGGGAGACTCGGAAGTGTCCGATGTGGGAGGGACACCCTCTGGCTACATCTGGGGAAGGTTTATGGAGGGATGAGATGGGGAGTGGGGGAGGGGAGCAGGGGACAAACTCTGCATCCCAGGGGGCCCAGGTGTGGCGAGCACTGGGAGCAAGCCCACCCTGCAGGCACCGCCTGCTGCTAGACATAGCTCCTCAGTTTTCCGGTGGGTCCACCCTCCCTCAGTGGAGTCACCTATAGACGTTGTATGTTCCCTGCACTCTCTGTTCTCTGCGGCGTCCCCACTACACGGCAGGACTCGGGAGGCAGAGATCAGGGCTCTGCAGTCCCTGTGGTAGCCCTGGTCCCCAGAACACAGCCGCACCCAGCAAGTATTCACTAACGGATGAGTGAGTGGGGGCCAGAAGAACGCGTGGGGTGGGGCGTCCTCCCCAGCCGGGGTGGCTGTGACATCGTGCCAGCCCCTTTGATCAGTCTGGGGTGCCGGCCGGGCTGCTGTCCTGGGAGGTGCCACCATGATCCCAACCCAGGGCCTGGCCTCAGCCACAGCCTCCAGCAGACCTTGGTGTCCACGCCCTGTGTAGACAGCGCAGCTCCTCTGTGGCTGCATAGATGGCGCCCTCTGGATGGCTCCGGCCCCACCGGCTCCCTCAGTGGACACTGGGCCTTCAGGACTCATGTGTTCTGCTCACAGTGGGAACTGCCGGTGCAGACTGCCGCGAGGCTGTCCCTTTCGCTGCCTCTGCACTGCGACGGCCCCAGTGCTTGCTGCCCTCAGCATTCTGCAGGGGGGAAGCTGCGCAGACTCCTGGACATGCGCCCAGCCCCCCACACCCCCTGGGCCTCCCAGATGTGGGTCTGTGGCAGCTCCAGGGAAGGTACCCTTTCTGCAAGTGCCTGATCTGGACGAGGTGATCTCAGAGCCCCTCGCATGGCAGGGATGCACGGCCCAGCTTAGCGCTGTTGCTACCTTGTGTTGCCCCCTGAGACACCCTGTAGCTCTGTGAGCCTCACCCAGGAGACTCCTTTGGCCATTGGGTCTGACTCCCACCACTGTGGACCGGCCACTGGACCTCAATGGAGCTGGGGTGGCAGCCCCCACGGCATCGCCCTGGCTCCTCCTCAGTGTGGGGAGTAGGAGGCCGGGACCCCACGTCCACAGGACAATTGGTGGCAGCCCCCGCTGGGCCCCAGCTCTGGTGGTGGGATTCTGTGCTCAGCCCAGCCCAGAGCGCTGGGTGGCAATGGGTGTATTTCACCCTCCCTGAGGATTGACGTCAACAGCACCTTCAGCCCTGGTCCTGTGCCCTCAAACCCTGTGAATGACCCAAACCCCAGGATGTCCCCATCCAATGAGCCCAGAATAGCAAGTGCAGTTAATGAACCCATGAATTAGAGTTTACCTTTGCAGGAAATAAAATTGCAAAATAACAGTAGAGTTGATAGTCCATTGGGGGAACATTAAAAGAAGAAAATAAAATGAACTCTACCTTCCCTGCTAAATCCTCTGGGGCAACCCCGAGCTCTGCCCCTGAGGAGGCCCACATGTGGTGCAGAGGGCACCTTGCCAAATTCCCGGTTGATGGCAGAGCAATGACTCAGCTTGGCAGGACGAGAGCAACGTGGAGTCTGGCAACCAAAAGGGTAAATATTCTTGTTTTTTGCTATGTATTTGCTAATTCCAACTTTTCTTGTTAAACTACGTTTGTCAGGGTCCTTTTTGTGGCAAGTGACAAAACTCAGCCCAAGCTAGCTTAATAAATAAAACACACGTACCGTTTCACGTGATGTCAGACTTCGGAAGCCTGTGGGTTTCCTGTCCCGTTCTCTCCAGCTTTGGCCACTGCTGTCCGCTGCTGACTGTACTTCCGGGATTCCTCCATCCGAAGCCCTCAGTCACTGCAGGCTGACACCCCACCAGGTGCCCAGCTCCAGTGGAAAGAAAACTCACCCTTTCTGTGAGCTCCAGCAGATGTTGGGAACAAGCCTCGTGGCCTGGCAGGGGCTGGGAGCCCATCTCTAAACCGTCACTGAGTCCAGGGGCCGAGGCTGACATGGACCAGGCCTGGGCCATGGGCCCCCTGGGAGCTGGTGGGGGATGGGTCAGCCTCCTCAAACCACACGCTACACAGGGGGCAAAGGAAGAGGGAGGGACTGTTCTAGAGGAAAGAAGATGGACATCTGGCAAGAACAAGCAGAGCGTCTACCACCGGAGTCAATTCCTGTGCACTCTGGGGTGATATTTTCAAGTTGGAAGGGAAGAGGACGTGGCTCATCCCTGGCAGAACTAACCTCAGGGCCTTGCTCCTCCAGGGAGCAGCCTTCTCTCCTTTGTCTCCGTTACCAAAATACACCAGAGCATCTTCCCTGGAACAAGGGAGCTGATGGATTCAGACTGAGGCGGGAGTAACTGAATCTGGATTCCTGGCTGTATCAGTCTGGTGGGGAAACCACCCCACAGCAGACCCCACAGCTTTAGTGACTCAGCCTAGTGTGAGGGTCATATTCATTCCAGACATTCCAAAGTGGGTCTTGGGGACTCTTCCCTCTCCCACCGGCAATCAGGGGCCCAGGCTCCTGCATCTATTCGCCCCGCTGTCTGCTAAGTCCCTGGAGTCCTGTCTGTTCAACTGGATCATTACGGACAGAAAATGGGAGAATTGCAGGATCTCATAGGCCTGTCTGGAAGAGCTGGGCCTTGGGCAGAGCTCAGTCCCCTGACCCCACCTGACACAGGGAGACGGGAACAGGCTCTAAGTGTGTGCCCAGTAAGAGGGGGCACAGGCTGGTGGGTGGCAGCAGGGGGCCTCTGCACAGAGACCCACATCTCACCTGGGGACACAGCACTAGGCGAGGGATGATGCTGCCCTCGAACAGTCCCCAATGTCACCCAGTGAGGCCAATGAGTGGGGATAGGATGGAGGGGCGTGGAGTGGGTAGGGCATGCTAGGGTCGCCCACTGCTCACATGCAGCCCTGTACTAAATCCGCACACAGGAATGTCCATCCCAGGGCTCAGCCAGGCTGTGACCAGGAAACGGGGATGGCCAGAGCTCTGAGAACTCATCCTGGGGTCAGAAATGAGGTTGCCCCCTGCCGGGGAGCCTCATTCAGAAGGTGGCACAGCTCCCTGTGAAGGCAAAGCCGCCCTTGATGGCACAGTTGACGTGCAAAGCTGAGCAGATCTCCTGAAGGTGAACGCGGGATCCAGGGTCCAGGCTGCCACCACCTGAGTTCTGGTAACTGACTTTCCTGCAGGCAGTCCTGGAGCAGGAGCAGGGTAAGGAGATGTCTAATGGCAGCCTTGCCCCTAACAACAAAGCCAGCCCTGCCCGGTGGTCTCCCTGCAGAGCTCCCTACTCAGGCCTCCAGGAAGCCTCGAGTGATGTCACCGGGCACAGCTGCCTCTACTTATCAGTGCATCCCAAAACCTCCCAGTGACTGGGAGGGGCAGAGCATCTGTGGTGCTGTCGCCTTGCATGGAGAGAGAACCCTGAGCAGATGCAACTCCTCAACCCTGGGCCCTGCCCTTGGCTGCCACAACCCACTCAAATGAACACGTTTTCCTCGATTGGCAAAGTGGTCTGCTGAGACAGGTCAAGAACTCCAGCTGCTGGCAATGAATGTGCTGATGGTGCTTCCTCTAGATGTGGTGACCCCAGAGAGGGCTCTGCTCACTTGTCCATGGATTCTTTACAAAGGCTGAAGAGCAGATTCTGCCCATCAGTCTCCAGGACCCCCAAGACCCCCACCCCAGTCCGGACTCAGTGATGACAGAGTGACGAGGGGATTCCCTGAGTGCTCCAGCACCTCCGGTCCTCTCACAGTAGCCCCACACCATGTCCTGTGGCCTGCGTGACCCCTGTGCCTGGCCCCGCCTCACTCTCTGGTGGAGCCCACCACCCCCTCTGTTGGTTTTGCTTCAGGCTCTCCGGCCTTCCTGCTCTTCCCTGAACAGTCCAACTCACTGCCTCCTCAGGGCCTTTGCACTTGCTGTTCCACCTGCCTGAATCCTGTTCCCACAAGCCTCATCCTGGCCGTCTCCACTCAGTGACTCCTCCTCAGAGCAGCCTTCCCTGACCTCCCATCTAGCGCAGGCTCCTCAGGACCAAGTCACACTCACATCACCCTCTGGACTGTCTTCATCACTTTCTTCTGGAATTATTTCCCTACTTTATTCAGGTGTAGTTTCTGAGTCCACTGATTGTGGAATGAGACACCTGCTCTGAATACCACCTTTATCATTTCCTGTGACCTTGGAAGGGGACTTGTCTTCTATGTGCCTCAGTTGCTCATTTGTCAAATGGAGATTGTGACCACCTACGTCAGGTGTTATGGCGTCAACTGAGTGACCTGACATATGTGAGGTGTTTAGAATAGTGTCTGGTGCATAATAAGCACTGTGTAAGTGTTTATTCATATCACTGCTACAGCCACTACCTCCCCTGCTGGCACTGTCATCACCATCACCATCACCATCAACACCATCATCATCATCATCACCATCATCACCATCATCATCACTGTCACCATTATCATCACCATCATCTTCATCACTGTCACCATCACCATCACCATCATCACCGTCACCATCACCATCATCACCATCACCATCATCGTCATCGTTCCATCACTAGACGGTAAGATCAATGTGAGCAAACATCTGAACTGTTTGTTCACTCTGTGCAGCGTCTAGAACTGTGCCTGGCACGTAGGATGCGTGTGGGGCTTATTGAACACATATGGGCATTGCTAAATGAACACATGGACAAATAGCCCCGTTGCAGAGGAATCGGCTGCAATGCCAACATGGCATGAATAAACTGCTCACTGCTGGAGCCTGGATGTGCAGGATCAAAAAACCCTCCCTTTCGCCCCCTCTGGATGCCCTTCTCGCCTCGCCTTCACTCCGGCACCCTCTGAGTCACGCGGGCTCCATGCTGCCTCATCGATTAGGTGCCCAGGCCCACTAAATGATGGATTTTGCATCAGCACCATCCTGCCCTGGAAGCAGGCCCGAGCAGGAGAGCTCTCTAAACAAAGACATCTAATGACGGTGTGTGAGCCTGACGTAGGGAGGCAGGGGAGGCAGCTTCCACCTCATTAGCCCAGGCCAAAGGAGGCCAAGCTGGAGGAGGTGTGGGGGCTGGAGCTGGGCTGGCCGTGAGTCAGAGGCTGGCTCAGGAAGCTGCCTGCTGGGTGCTGGGTGGGGGAGCTGATCTGGTGAGTAGCCCCAGGGCCCGCAAGACTTCCAAGGAGGCTGGAATCTCACTACATGACTTTCCCACCTGTCTGCCTGGAGGGTGCCAGGAGGAGGGATCAGGAGTAGCTGTGAGGTAAAGAGAGGAAATCAGATTATTTTGTCCAATAAATTCAGCACACTGGATTGCAGGAGGGATTTGGGTTCTTTAATGTTAGTAACATTTTACTAAACCAGATCAAGAAAATAACAGCCATAGCCATGTTTTACTCAAACTTGCAGTGAAAATTTGCCAATTAAAAATACTTCCAAATTTTAATAGATATTTATTTGTTAAATTGCTGCTTGTATATACACATCTTGCCTACACCTGTACTCCAGAGGAAATTGGGTCCCAGCTGCTGAGATACTAATGTGTCCAGCATCTCCCTGCTCCTGTGTGCCCAGCCCAGGCCAGGGTGGGGGACAGAAGGGGGGATGGTGACTGACCAACAGAGCCTTCCAGGGCTGGGGTCTGGGCTGGCTCCAGGTCAGCAGCAGGGTTTGCAGTCACTCTCTGGCCTCTTCCCCAGCCCTTCCTGCTGTGCTGCAGTTCCGGCAGCGTCCATCCCTCCTGGACCACTGCCCTTCTGGGTCCCGGGACACATCCCCCTCCCCTGCCCCAGGCTTAAGGGAGGGGATGTCCTCCTGCTCTGGCCAGTACCTGGTGCGCCTATGTCCTGTGGGTTCCTGTACCCTGCAACAGCTCTGAGAACAACCTCTTTATTAAACTGTCTCCATGAACAACCAGAGCTGGATTCTGCTTCCCACAGGAGCCTGGAACATGCCCTGAAGAAGCTGCCTTGACTGAGATGCTGGAATTGACTGGGATTAGCCTTCCCACCCCTGCAGGAATGGAGCCTCCACACAGGAATTGCACTGACCCCCAGTCGCATGGCCTGGGTCACACCTGCCCCCTCCCAGTGCCTCCTCTCTGCCCAGCGCCTCTGTCTCTCCTCATGCAGAAGTGAGCTCAGAGTAGCCTGAATCTGCAAACACAGAGTTCCCAGAGATAAAGCTGTGACCGGCTGACAGGCAGTCACAATAAAATGGCACTACTTGTGCAGGAATACATCATCATGGGGAAGACTCTGCAGGGACTCGTGGAGAGCAGACATGAGTCCCCAGAGTCCTAGCCCTGGATGTCTGCCCTGGGTCAGAGGCTCCCACTTGAGGAGGACCCAGATACCTCTATGGCACGTGGTACACGCGGGGTTTCTCAGCCCTGGTCTCTGGACAAGGATTGAGAACAAAGGTCTGCGAGCAAACTTCTGCACTTTAAGCTCTTCCCCTTCCCTCACATCAAGCTGTTCCTAGCACAGGTGGTCTGCAAACCACACCTGGAGAAACATGGCTTGGGCCATGCCAGGACCCCCAGATGGGGTGACTCCTGAGTGTCTCCCTCCTGGGACGGAGCCGGGAAGATCCCTGGGGCTGCTACAGCAGGGAGCTCCAGACAGGAGCCATTTATTTCCTGGGTCATGATGAGGAGGAGGTGGCATTCTTTGGTAACATTCATATGGTGAATGCCCCAGGAATTTATAGGTGGCAGGGACAGCAATCATCACAGGTAATTTCCCTTACGCTGTCATATTAACTGGGAGTGTTAAATAGCCTGGTAAAAGTCACAGCCATCATGAGGAAGGACAGTGTCCTCACCTGCACATGTGCTTTGGACGTCAAAGCAGAACATGATCTACTGGCCAAAGGCAGCCCGTGCTCCCCACTGTTACTAAATTATTGGGCCTGACGGTGAGCCCAAGCATTGAATTATTAAACACAGACATGCTGGCCGCACTCCAGTGGACTTCCTGTAAACCCCGTGTTGGGGAGGAAGGTCACAGGGAAACTGTGTGGGGATGAAAGGAAATCTACACAGAGACTTGGCCCAGTGGTCAGGTGCTGATGGAGGAACTGAGCGTCGCTCCCTCGAGCTGGAGTAGTGGAGAATGCCAGCGCCTAGAACTTTCCAATGGAGCTTTTTCCCAGGTCAGGTTTGAAGATGTCAAGGCAATTGTTCAAAGTGGAAGGTGAAAACAGCTGCCCGTTCCAGAGCCGGCCCATGGGAGTCATCAGTTTGGACTGAATAAAGGGAGCTCCAGGGAAACACCTGCATGGACCTCTCCAGGGTCCTGAAAACTTTCAGGCTCAGAACCAGAGATGATTCTTCCAGGCTCAGTGAACAGGGAGGCTCATATGTAAGTAAATGTGTGGGCGTTGGCAGGTAAGTGAGAATGAGCTGTGTCTTCTCTCCAGAGGGAGCCCATAGGTGAGGAAAATGTAAAGAATTATGCAAACCCAGAGTAACCTTTAATAAATTCCACACACACATGTACAACACACACTTGCGCACATGATGAGGGATGAATTCCAAGGTTGGGACTGGAACCAGGCCCTGACAGATATGGTGTTGGCCAGAATCCAAGCAGGAGACAGACAGCACACGTGGACTGGGGAAGGTGGAGAGTGTTTAGTGACATGTCTATCGCCAGAGATGCAGGCAGCAGGTAGGGGCAAGAGGAAGGTCCAGTACCAGCAGGTCCCCTGCAATCCCCAGGCCAGGGGACAAGGGTGAGGATGTTCACTGGAGCTGGGGTGGGGGAGACACAGAAGAGAGAGACAGAGAGAGACAGAGACACAGAGAGAGACAGAGACACAGAGAGTGACAGAGAGAGAGAGATAGGGACAGAGAGACAGAGAATTAGAGACAGAGACAGAGAGACAGAGACAGAGAGAGACATAGACATAGACAGAGACAGATACAGATACAGAGAGAGAGAGACAGAGAGACAGAGAGCAAGCGACTATTCAGTTTGCGCCAGCCACACTGACCCACTGGGAGGCATGGAGATCAGTGCTGAGACCTCATTCTCCTCCCTCCCTCTGTCTCTCACCAGGGGTCCCCATTGTCCAAACCCAAGCAGAAGCCAAAGGAGAAAGGAACTGAACTGATGGAGAACAAGCAGTGAATATGTCTGTGGACAGGGGCACCTGAGGGGCAGATAGGGAATGGGGCACAGAGGTGTGGGACTTCAGCAGACCAAGACAGGGAAGTGACACCAGGAGAGGAGAAGGACACGGGGCAGGAGCCAGGGCACATCTTGGGTAGAGTGTGTGGGGAGCAGAGGCCTGGGAGAGGGGTACAAAGGCCAGCTGGGGGCACAACATGAGGATCTGGACACCAAGACATCTCTCAGGACCAACACCCAGTGACCACCAGCATCCTGCTCCACCTGTGCCAACCCCAGGTGTGTCTAAATTAACATGGATGTCTCTCTAGTCCTCTAGGTGTGTCTACACTGACCTGGATGTCTCCCTATCCCCCTAGATGTGTCTATGCTGGCCTGACTGTCTCCCTAGTCCCCTAGGTGTGTTTACACTGACCTGGATGTCTCCCTAGTCCCTCTTTGCTCCCAGACTATCCACATGAGCTCAGTCAAGGTTTACTAGACAAACAGCTGCAGCAGGGCTGAGACCCTCCCGACTCCAACCCTCTGCCTCAGTCTGCGAGGTCTCTCAGCCCCTGTTGCAGGTCTGAGGCCTCTGTCCAGGACTCTTTCCTGCCTTTGAACCTATTTCAGACCAAATCTCCCTCCTCAGGAGACTGAACCAGCCACCGCCCCTGCTGGCATATTACCCTCAGTCTCGCGCTGACTCTTCTCAATTATGCTGTTGATTAAGTGCATGGCTGCCTGTACCATGAGCTCACTGATGGCAGGTGCAGTTCTGCTATGGCAGAGACAGAGCTCTTCTTCCAGAAGCTAAGAAGGAATCGCCTTTCTCCATGGCAGGAACCTCTGTGCCATGGCCAGATGAGCTCTGGACACCAGGCCTGAACCGAAGAGACGGGGCAATGGTTGTGGGGAAGGAGCTGCCTGGGCCTGCCCGTCCCTGCATGTCCGGCCACAGCCAGGAGGGGTTTGGGCACCTCCCCACAGTCGCACCTCTGAGGCCCCCGGTGAGGACTCGAGGGGCTGCCCCTGGGCTCTTGGTTTGTCCTCGGGCCCTAGGAAGGGAAGGATGGCTGGTGGGCCCTGGCTCCCCTCAGACTCTGCCTGTGGGGATGGACCTGCCCCCTCAGCAGGCAGGTGCTGCCTCTGTCCCCACAGCTACCCCGGCCTTAGTACCCCCACCCCCTGCATAGACTCAGGGCCCTCATTTGCCCCTGTTCCCTCACCAGGTGGGTGAGACCCCCGGGGCCTCAGCATGCTGCTGTGCTCTGTCACCTCCAGCTCAGCTCAAGGACAGAAGGACACAGGCTCTCTCTGCTCTGTGGCTACAAGTGCTGGTTTGAGCAGCAGGAGGAGGAGGAGTTTGCACATCAGGAAAGAGTAATTGAGCTCCTTTGTGGAGACAGCTCAGAGGTTTCAAGAATGCCAAGCAGGCCTCCTGCCTCAGAGCACAGCCTGGGTTGGAGCAGCAGAGCTCTGGCTTCCTGAACCCCACCCCAGTGGGGGCCCTGCCCTGGGGAGCAGCAGATTCCAGGCTCAGGGGTGAGGATTCAGCCCTTCCACTGCCCTGTAAATGTTGTTCTAAAGGATTAAAGCCAATCAATATGCAAACAGTAAACACAACATTTGGCAGAAGCTCTGTTCACCTCTAGTGGTTCCCATCTGAGCTATGGATGATCACCTGACTCCTGACTTGAGTGGGCTGGGGGTGCTCTGCCCCTAAGGAAGCAGCAGGTAGACTGGGAGTCTGGAGGCTCTTCCTTTGGCCAAAGAGGGCTAGGAGGGGTCAGCTGGAGAAGAGGAGGCTCAGGGAAGATGGGAACTGGGCAGGTGGAGGGAGCAGCATCACAGTCTGCGGGGCTGGGTGAGTTGCACTGCAGAGGGCTGACCTACGGGGAAGGGAGGGCTGCTCACTGTCCTGTGGTGGATGGAGAGCTCCCCTTCACTGGGGATTTTCAAGCAGAGATGGGATGACTGATGCGCAGTCAGGTGGCTCCATCCTCAGGACCAGGGTGGACCCAGCCAGAGATCCCCAAAGTGGCCTGATGATGCACATTTTGTCACAGCCCAACTGGGTTCTCCTGTCCTCTGCACAGAAGGAAGCCAATACACTCAGACAGCAGGTGCTGTGTCAGAGAAAGAGTTTCATATTGTGAGGCCGCCAAGCGAGGAAACAAGAGAAATTCCTCAAATTCTCCTCCCCAAGGATTTTTGGGCCAGAGTTTTTAGAGGTAGTTGGTGCATGAAGGGCTAGGGAACTGGGTCTGCTGATTGTCTGGGGATGAACTCACAAGGTTGGGAAGTAGGAACCGTCTTCCTGCGCTGAGCCAGTTCCTGGGTAGAGGGTTGCAGGACCTGCTGAGTCAGTTGCTAAGTATGGCCACCGGTCCCCTGAATGCAGTCTGGAAGACATCTCGAAGACCAGTCTGAGGGTTTACGATAGTGATGCTATCTGTAGAAGCGATTGGAAAAGTCACAAATCTTACTCCAGTCAGGGATACGTGACTCCTATGCAGTAAGCAACTACAGGAAGGCAAGCCATGCAACAACTCTTAGCTGTGCCTGAACTTCTGTTGAAGTCAGGCTTTGACTGCAGTTCTTGTGTTATGGCCCCACAGGACTTTACTACCAGCGTCTGGAGAGCACTGACACTTCTGTTTCCTGGTCCTCCCTGGAGTCTGCATCTGGGGTGGACCCAAGGACCCCCTTGTCTCTGCAGTACCTCCAGTCTGGAGAGTTGTGATTCTGGGTGTCTGTGAGCCCCAGGCCTCAGACTGCCCTGCATCCGCTCAGGGCAGGCAGGAGCTCCGGGAGGGCAGGGGTCTCGCTGCCTCAATCCCCTACCAGAGCCCCAGTGCCCCCGGGCTGGCGTTTGTGGAAGGATGGCATAAGCAGGGAGGACACTGACTCCTTCTGCTCGCCCGGCCCCTGGGCTGAGACAAGCAGCCCTGGTCCTGGGTCTTTGAACATCCAGCCCTGGATGGAGACAGCACAGTGTTGGAGCCCCGGGGAGGAGGTGGGTTCAGAGACATCTGGTCTCCAGCCCACAGTGTTGCCCCCCACCAGGGGTCTTCAGTTTGCAGACAAGGGCCCCTCCCAGGGCAGCCACTCTTACCCCATTGGCAGCCCAGGATTCAGCCCAAACACCCCTCCTGGTTCTCTGGTGAAACTCCCCAGGTGCTCCAAGGGTGCAAGAGACCCTCACCCATACTGCGACCACTGGGGTCCCTTGGACCCTTCAGTTGGGGAAGGAGGGGTGGATTCTGCCCTCCATCTGATGTGGTGATTTTTGTCAGAACTTTGCTAAATCATTCAGAAGTTGCTTAAGAATATTATTTGCCTTGAGTTTAGTGAACTTTTAGCAGAACATTAAACTCATGTGTTTTACATAAAAATTTAAAATAAAAATGAATGTTAGAACAGTCAAAATTAAGACTATTTCCCAAAAACTGAGTCAAGTTGATTTAAATAATGCAGTAGGAAGCGTGAAAACCAAGCTGGAGACATTTCCGCCTAAGGACAACACATTCAAAGACTTGTAGGTTATTTATTCCTTTAATTCCCCCTCAAACACAGCCATAAATCCATATTATATGAATTTAATGAATATTTATTTCTTAAATGAAATATGTGGCTGTTCTGATTTCTAATGAAAGGCCGAGGGAGGAAGGAGACGGCGTTTCACAGGCTCTACGGCCCCGACTGCCCGGCGGCCCCGGCTGCTCCCAGAGCGCCTGGTGCAGGAGACAGATCCGTGAGGGGCTACAGGGGGCTCTGGGGAAACCAGCGGCCCATCCCTCACCCATGAGGAGCAGGGAGGAGCGGGGGAAGGTGGCAAAGGCACTCCCACCACCCGCTGGGTGCACAGCAGTTCACAGTTTACAGGCCCCCCCGCCCCCCTGCCCCATGCACACTCAGGTGTGTGCAACAGGATGCTATACCACACACTCACACAGAGGTCCTGGAGGTCCCTTGAGCCCCAGGAACCCAGCACCCACGTCGCAGGAGTAGGAGCTGGCCATCCTGGGAGGCAGCCCCGCCTGGGCAATGGGCTCTGTGTGCTCACCTCTTCCTGCCCATGAACGTGACTTTGCCAGCAAGGCACAGAGGCTTCTGGGAGGGCCAGGGTCCCTCAATGCCACCTGCAAACTGCCATCCACAGGGTTCTTAGCTCCCACATTGGAGGGTGGGCAGGTGTTTGGGGGTGTGTGGCCATACATGAGGACCTGGGAGCCCTGGGTAGAAGCCAGGGTGTCCCCATCTCCACCTGACCCCCAAGTGTGCCTGTGGGGGCTGCCTCTGTGTCATCGAATCCCACTGCCAAGGTCAGTGTGGACAAGGCACTCTCGTGAGGACATCTGACTGCCCCCAAGGGGGCACCCACGACCTGTGGGCAGCCCAGCCACCTGGCTCACTGGGAAGGGGTACAGTGAGCAGCACACACTCAGCAGCTGCTGCCTGGCTGCGTCAGCCAATAACACACCCGGGGGACCAAGGTGACAGGTCCTCTCCAGGGCAGGCAGCAGGTGCTCCCCAGGGCGTATGGCAGGCCTCTGAGGCCATGGGCAGTCGAGCGTGGTGGTAAGAGACACATGTGTAGACTCACCTCAGTGCCTATTTTCCAGTAAAGCTCAGACACTGTCAGTGTCCCTAAGCAGGCATGTGCTGACCAAGGATGACCACCCCACCCCAGCCCACCCCATCTCAGCGCCCTGAGCAAGCTCCGGTTAGAGGACCCTGGAGAGAGGGTCCCCCAGGAGGGAAGCACACCCCTTTGTCCAGTGCAGTTTCAGGGGGCAGTTTGCTCTGAGGCCTGCAGGGCCAGGCAGGGGCTGGGAGCAGGGTGGGGGAGGGGTGCAGAGGCTCACCCCTCCTGCCCCCCACAACTCCTGTCTCTGCCCTGCTCCATCCCAAGAGGCTGACCCCCACGGGCAGCAGCCTGAGCTCCTACCTCTTGGGCTTCTGTTGGGCTTGGACAGGGAATGGAGAGGGGTGGGGGTTATTCCAGGCCCCCCTGCTCAGGGCTGTGGCTTCCGGGGTTGGGAGGGCCTGGAGGCGACAGGGTCTCCCCAGCAGGGACGCTTGTCTTGGTACCTGGGAGATGGGAAAAGGATGGTTTTGGGGGCTGTGGGGGAGTGAGGCAGGAGGCCTGGGGGCGGCGGGGTTGGGCTGAGACAGCTGAGCTCATTGCTCCATCAGCTCGGCTAATTGAAATGTAACCTCGCTCATAAATCTCAGCTGGTATTGCCAGGCCCTAATCATAAAAGTACCTTGCCGCTTTGCACCATTACTTCACTTGGTTATCTGATCTGCGGGGTGGGAGTGAGCCCTGGGGTCTTGTCCTCCCTCTATTAGCGACTCAGAGAGGAGGACTGCATTAACCGCGTGGCTCCCCTGACTGCCAGTCCCTTCCAGACACAGGGGACGCCCCAGTCGTTGGGCTGAGTCAGGAGGTCCAACAAGCCTCCTGTGGACTCGAAAGGAGGGCGGGGTCTCCCCAGGGCCCTCAGCGGTGTGGGAGGGCAATGGGCAGCAGAAGGGACTAATCTTCTCCCTGAGGAGAGGCCGCCCCGGGGCACGTGAATGCGCCGTGGGGTCTGAGGTTCCAGGTGGCTCTGGGCACCAAGGTGGCTTGGGGCGCACAGGGAGGTAAGCAGGTGGCCGCAGTGGAGGTGGGGTCCTTCTGCCAGGCAGTGAGCCCCAGGGCACCAGGGAGGCTGGAGGTCAGGGCCACCCCCCAAGGTGGTTGCTCCTCCAGGTCCCCACCTGCAAACTGGGGGACATCAGTCTTCTCCCTGGGATGAGATGGTGCAGGGGCTTTGAGTATGGCCTGGCCTAGAGTAAGCTTGTGGACACAGGCACAAGCCAGGAGGAGCTTCCTTGTGGTTTCTCCCTGTGGGGGAAGGTTCTCAGATGTAGGGCAGTTCTGAGGTGAGGTTGGGCTCCCCACCTGGGCGGCCTGCAGAGGTCAGAGAGGAAGGCCTGGGTCTCGAGCTCCCCCTCGCCCCCCACCCCCATGTGCAAAAGGACAAGACCAGAGGCCCTGCCCTGGGTGTAATCAGGCCCTGCACCCCGGAGGCCCCACCCATGTCCTGAGGGTCAGTGGGCAACCAAGCTAGTGACTGTAATTGAACCTTTCACTTCCTGAAAATTGGAGGTCGGACCTGTCCACTCTGATTGGATGTTTGTGGGGCCAGAAGCTTTCAGCAGTGTGGCAATATTTGAAATGTTCCCAACACCACATGTGATAAATGTTCGAGGTGACGGGTACCCCATATGCCCTGATTTGATTTTGACACCTTCTAACACTTCTAATCGTCCCTTTAAACAAGGGGAGAGCAGGCAAAAGTGTCAGAGCCCTTGGCCATCGAGGCTTTAATACCAGACTGTTTCCTTGTATCTAAGTAAAAAGTGAGTAATTTCAATGAAAATAAATAAAAAAGGAAGTATTAGCAAAGGCGGTCGTGTAGGTGCATATGCAAACTGTGAGGGTCGATCTGACCTCGAGGATGGTGCAGGAGTGTGATCCTCTCATCCCAACCCCACCTTCAGGCGTGTGTGCTGGACACGTTGGGTGGTCCACACGCCCGTTAGTCCCTCTCGCACCTCACGCACCAGCCCTCCTGACCCCCGCTCCCCTCCTGGTGCGAGCCACGCCCCCAGCCCCATCCAGCATGAGCTGTGGGGGCTCCTCCTCCCCAGGCTGGTCCAGGCCCTTTTGCCTTTGTCTTTCTGGAACTCTCTCCCCCTTTGTCCTCTGCCCCACAGGATGGCACCCAGTGGCACAGGGACAGATGCACCTTGAACCAGAGGACTGGCAGGAAGACGGGGTGGGGAGACAGAGGTGGGGGGAGAGGGGGAGGGGCGAGAGAGGGAGAAGGAGAGACATGGAGGGGAAAGGACCCTCAAAGCTCTGGCCACAGCTCCCCATCCCCTCCATGGTCAGAGCAGGGCCCTGGGCCCAGGGGTGCCCCTGAGTTGCACAGGGTGGGGATACACACTCCTCTCCTAGGGTGAGAAGCTGATACACAATCCGTCACAGTCCCTTTCCTAAGGGACAGCTTCCTTGGTCATCTCAGGGAATGACCTATATTTTACCCTGATGTTGAAGTTGAATTTATCTGTCACAAGTTTGCACCCTGCAGATCTTCACAGTGAACATGCTGGGCACCCTGCCCTTCACTTGGGAAAGAGACCTTTGTCAGCACCAGGAGACCCCTTCCGCCCTCCCACCCATGACCACCCTTCCTCTGAAATCCAGCGGTGGCAGGTGGGGATGTAAGCACAGATGCTGATTATCACATATGGCCACAGATACAAGGAAGGCAATGGGTCAGGAATGCGGGGACTTCAGAGGGGGTGCCAATTCTGAAGGAGGAGGCTCTCTTACACCCGCACCTGAGATGGGGCTGGTTCTAATTACAGACACCTCCAGGGACTCTGTTTCCATTTGCCCTTGAATTATTTATGATTTCAGCTTTGTTTACATTGCTTTGTGTCCCCCCACCCTTTATTCACAAGGAATCAGACCACTGGAAAAACCAATTAAAAACAAAAAGAGATTAGAGGCATTTACTGTTACCACATGAGCATCTCCAACAGCACTGGGAATACACAGCCTAAAATCTACCCACATTAAAATTAAACAAATATTTTATATTCAACATTCATTTCCTTGGTCAGATTTTGTGTTGTTTCCATGGAAACATGCAGCTTTTGTGCTAAATGCAGGGCCCTCCATGCTTTATGCCTTTTCACACCCGGCTGCGGGTATTTCCACGCACATGCAGGTGTTTCTCAGTGAAGCTCGTCTCTGGTGTAGGCACCAGATGTCTCAAGTAGCATCTTTTTAAGGCAAGTTCTGTGGTAGGTAAAGAGAAGTTTTGCCTCAGGAACTTCTGCACTAAATCCTTGGGGGAACAGAAGAGAATAGAACAGAACAGAACAGATCGGAACAGTGCGTGTGTCCCAAGATTCAGTCTGGTGCGTGGTCTTACATCTTTGCCGTGAATAGGAGTAGATTCCTCAATGACCAGCTCTGGGAGGATTCAGGGCTTTGTCCCAGTTCTCATTCAACCAGCAAGAGATGCCCGGAACTCTAATGGACAGTGGCGAGCCCAGACAGTTTGGGATTGGAGAGACAGGAAAGAAAAATCCAAGAGAGAAATTCCAATTTTGACCACCCTCAGTATGCATGATTAATACCCGCAAAACACACTCTGTGCTCCACTGCTCCAGAGAGCAGAAACTGGACTCAGGAAGGGGCAGCACAGCAGGCAGTGCAACTCCTGGGCAGGTCCCCAAAGCAGCTGTCATGCTGGGGTCTGTGGACACGAGGGACCCAGACAGTGGGTCCCCCAAGGGGTTCTGGGGGCTCAGTAGCAGAGTTAAGGACGTCATGCTGCCTGCACTAAAGCACACCATGAAAGGGCTGGTTCTAAGCTGAGGTCACCTGCCTGGAGGGGAAACATTTTGTGATCCCGTCTGTAGCCTAGGATCTGACATTTCTGATGGCCAATTGCATAAATGAGCATCGTGCCTCGTGGAATCACAATGCTGAAAGAACTTCTCCATGACATCAGGGCTCCAAGAGTAAAGATGCCCACTGGCAGGGTTTGGGAAGGTGGCCATTGGAGAGGGTGTACAGATGCTCAGGGCCTGCAATGAGATCCCACTCTCCAGGGAATGGTCCACTGGGTCTCTCTGGGCGCCTGACAGGACCTGGCCTGACCAGAGCCCCTTCCCTGGGCATTTGGCCTTGGAGCCAGGAGATGCCAAGACAGCCTCACGCTGAACCTTCTCTTACATGGAGGAGAAGTCACATCTTGGTGGCTGGGGCAATTCGCCTGTCTTGCCGATGGAGTTGCAGAGGAATCTGGTGTCAGCAGGAGAGTGAAGAAACCACATGGAACACAGCAGCATGAGCTGGCCCTTCACTTGTTAAAAGCCTCCCTTTTCTTGACTTTTCTGTCATTAAGCTTTCCTGGTTTTCCTCTTCTCTGGATACCTTTTGGGCCCCGGTACCAGTGTCTCTTCCCTCTTCTTCAAGCAAATCTAAGTGCTGAAGGTCCTCATGTCTTGGACCTCGCCTCTCTCCTTTCCTCTGGGTACATTCTTGCTCCGTAACATAATCCAAACTGCTAGTAAGGTTTCTCTGTAAAGGGATAGCTTGTAAATAGTGTAGGCTTTGTGGGCCATACCACCTGTGTTGCAATCACTCAGCTCTGCCGTTGTAGAAGGAGAACAGCAACAGATGATGCGTAAATGAATGGGTGTGGCAGGGTGCCAATAAAACTTTATTTACAAACAGGCAGAGAGCCAGATTTAGCCAGCAGGGAATAGTCTGCAGAACCCTGGTCCATGCCCATGGTCACAGCAATCACAAACGTCTGTGTCTCCACTGTGGTGACTACTTGACTGTCCCTGGGATGTTGTGTGCACATCATGATGACATTATTGAGCACTTGCTGTGTACCAAGCACACTGCCCAGGCTGTCTAGTTCAATTCCCTGATACACAGTCTGCACCTTTATCCACTGCACTATGCTGCCTCTCAGATTTATCCAAACCAAAACCCCATTCTGTCCCTCCCTACTGCTGCTTCCCCCAAAGCCTCCTGCAGGCAGTTCAGGGACACCAAGTTCTTGAGACTGTCATGCAAGAGTTTCCTTTGATTCTTCTCTTCCTCTCACTCCCACAGACTCCAGCATCAGGCATCGTCAAACCTCCTTCCTGAACTCTCCTCACATCTGCCCCCTCTTCCTACCCCTCCTCCTGCCCCCATCCCAGCCACCTCCCTGCAGATGCAGACGCTGTGGCAGCCTCCCATGCTCTCTCCAACCCATTGTTCTTTATCAGCCCATGTGTGGCTCTCACTGTCAAGTGGGGAGACTAGCAAAGATTCTCAGATTAGCAAAGACTTATAGACTGCCATGGAGTGGGGAACTGGGCCCAGTCATGCTCAATGAAATCGGTGGACCATTTTGTTTTTGGTTTGGCAATGAATATATTTTTAAATGTACATATATTTGTACTAAAAAATTCTAGTTCTAGATATTTACTAAAAAATACTCACAAGTAATAAAAACTATATTTAACATTCATCAAGCACTTACTATGAGACAAGGGCTGCTCTAAAATACTTGATGTATATTAATTTAATCATCACAATAGCTCTATTATGTGAGTACTAACAGAGTCCTTAGAGTACCCACTGTCCACACTTAGCAGGTGGGAACCTGAGGCACAAAGAAGTCAAGTAATTTGTCCATGGTTGGTGTGGTTTGGATATGGTTTGTTTGTTCCCACCAAAACTCATGTTGAAATTTGATCCCAATATGGTGGCTTGGTTGGAAGGACCTAGCGGTAGGGTAGGTGTTAGGGTCATGGGGTGCTGTTCTCTTGGTAGTGAGTGAGTTCTGCTCTCCTAGGAATGGATCTGTTCCCTCAAGAGCAGTTGTTGAAAAGTCTGACTTCCGGGGTTTCTCTCTCCTGCTTCCTCTCTCACCATGTGATCTCTGCGCATACCTGCCCCCCTCCACCAGGAGTTGGAGCAGCCTGAGGTCCTCAACAGAAGCAGATGCCCAATCTTGGACATTGTAGCCACCAGAATTGTGAGCCAAATAAACCTCTTTTCTTTACAAAGTCTCAGGTGTTTTGTTATAGCAACACAAAATGGACTAAGACAGTGGTCACACAGCTAGTAAGTCCTCAAGCCTGGACTTGAACCTACTCGTCCAAGTCCTGAGCTCTCTCAGCCATGACAGGGCAGCACCTCTGGGGTAGCTGCACAAATGTGTATTTTTAGGATTATTCATGGCAAAATTATAAGAGCAATGAAGTGGAACAAATTTGTAAGAGCAAGAAATTCTGCCATTAGGAAACCTGTTAAATACATTTCAGCACAATCATGCTATGGGACACTTTCAGCATTACTGAAAGTTGTGACAGTCCTGTGTGTACTGAAGCATTGTTCATGCATATATGTGTATATACATGTCTCACACACGCACATGTCACATACATGTGCACACATTCATACAGTTGTGTTTGATAGCTCCGAAAGACTGTGGACCAACTTGTTAACAGTGCTTATCTCTGGGGGCTGGGTTAAAGGATGACTTCCATTTCTGTTAGCAGTACTCAATCTTTTGCAACTTTTACACAACTTGTTTCTTTTAGGAGGAAGAAGAAAAAACCCTGAAAGCAGAATAGAAAGAAAAGTGAGAGAAATGATCGATGCAGTCTGGTGAGAAAGCTCTCTCCCGCATGATTTTTATTGGGTTGCTACTTTCAAGAGTGGAGACAAGAGCTAATACTGGCTGCTCAGCAGAGGTTGGGAATGGAACTCTAGAAAGATCACTCATTGGAACGGTTAATTGCGTCTCAGCTCCCTGCCAGCGTCCGAATAACTAGGCACCTGCCCATGCCCTAGTTTGTGCAGCAGGACATGAAACTCTCTGCACATCACTCCAGGGTGACCCAGCACAAATGACAAAGGCTGCACTCCAGCCTGACCCCTCCATCCGCACAGCCTGGCTCTCATGCACCTGCTCTGATGTTATCCCAGCCCCCAGAAGCTGGTGGTGATGGACCCCCTGTGTGTGCTCATGCCTTAAGTGGAAGAGTTTCAGCACCATCTAAGGGCGATCTTCTAAAGCAGCTTCCCAGATGTTCTGTACAAGAATCAGGGATGCAGCGTGTGTTTGGCAAACAGGTTCCTGGGCCCCCCAGCTCTTCTGAATCACTATCTCTAGGGGTGGGGGCTCAAGTATGCCTGTTTGAGGATTGTCCCTGGTGCCTCAGGCAGATGAGGGAGCTGCTGTAAAGCCATAGCTCTCAAATGTCAGTGTAAGATTCCTCGGGGCTTGTTCAAATGCAGACCTCAGGGCCTGGGCTCTGTGCCTGGGGTCAGACTCAGCAGAGGGGTGCCCAGAGTGAGGTAGGGGCCTGCAGAATGCCCTTGGAGAAACACTGCCCCTCAGCAAAGGGAAGGCTACAGACAAGTGCTCCCATATGTGGGCAGGGCCGCTTGGTGATGAAGCCTCGCACTGGCCAGGAGGCCACAGAGAGGGGGTGACAGGAACGGTCAGTGTTATTGTAACTTTGTTTTGTTTCTCCACTTTTTTTTCTGTATAATTTAAGAAACTCATGTGTTCAAAAATTCTCTGTTTTTGTTTTTGGGCACGTGTAAAGTTGTAATTTTGTGACATTGATCACTGAAAGGCGATGGGAAGGAGGGTTGTTGAAGTTAAGCTGGTGTGAATCCAAGCTAGAGGGTAATAACTTCAGTGTATTACACGTAATCCCCGTGGTAGCCACAGATAGCTATCAAATATGCACTAAAGAAAATGAGGAAGGAATTTAAACATTTCACTACAAAAAAGTCAGCTAAATACAAGAGGAGACAGTAATGCAGAAAGTGAGGGACAAAAAAATCCATTCAGCACTTGGCAAACAAATACCAAAATGATGGGAGCGAGTCCCTCCATCCCTAAGGAGGAAGGACATTCCGACTCGCGCCATGGCGCAGAGGAACCTCGAGGACATTGGTGATGGTTGTGCTGCACTGTGAATGTGCTTAAAAATGGTTAAGATGGTAGATTTTATGTTGTGTGTATTTTACCACAATAAAAAAAAATAGTAAAAAAAAACCCCACAATGTGTAAAAATAGCAAACATTTAAATTTCCTTTTCAGAGACCCCAAAGACGCATAGACACGTGGGTCATTTGCTTTCTTGCCCTTGGGCCCATTTCCTGACCTTCTCTGTTCCGGTTTCCTGGGAGCTACTTTTCCCCGACAGGGCCGTCAGTCCCCTGCTGCTGGGCAGTGCTGGCCAATGGCAAGCGTGGCCAGGACATCGGCAGGTGGGAGAAGGGAGAAGCCGGAGCACCTCCATCTCCAGCACGAGTGGCTTCTCTGTGAGCACCTTTGCTCCATCCTTCTCCCTCCACCCAAGACAGTGACCCGTGGTGCTGGCTTCCTGCTGTCGCCCAACTCTGGGTCACCTCACTGTCCCGTGTTTGGTTCATACATCCTCCCACAAATTCCCTGTATCACATTTCCTCCCTATGAGACATTTTGGGTCTGTTCTGTTTTTAGACTAGGCCACAACTGGAATAATATTTGTTCCATTCAGACAGGAGGCTCATGAGAAAACACTGGTGCCACTAAGCAAAACTGGCAAAAATGCAGATGAGAGGTGTTGCCACAACCTTTGAAATGTGGAATGTTCTCTGTATGTGCAGCAATCTCTGTTCTCCCTCCGACCTGGTCAGCCTTTATGCCACAGTGATCCCGCAGCCCAGGACCTTGGTGACGCCACAGCTCCAGCAGACCCTGGCAGCGGTCTGTGGTCTGCGGTCACCACTGCCCGCCACGCAGGGGCTCCCTTCATTCCTCCAGGGAGCCCAGGTTCCCTCCCACCCGCAGCTCCCCGAGATCGTGTGCTCCATTTCTGTCCTAGCCACGGGACTGTGGCCCACCGGGAGGTGTGATCACCAGGTGTGAAAGCTAGGAGGGGCTTTGGAGGGACGGTTGGAGGGACGTCTGTAGTGCGGCTCTCAGGACTTCAGTTACAGATGCTTGGCCACCGACTAAACACACACAACTTAAATGTGCAGCCATCCTGCTGTCCTTCTCACGCCAGGAGTGACTGTGAGACGTGGGAACTGAGCTTGGTCATCCTCAGGCCCTGCAAGTCACCGCGTGTGGGCTCTTCGTTCTGCTGAGTGGGCGTGTTTGTAGCATGCAGAAATCCAATCTTTCACACAACATGGCCCTAAAATGCAAGCCTCCTCCCACACCTGGGGCTCAGCAGCGAAGCAGGAATCTGCCCACAGGGTCCACCGGGAGATGCTGTGTCCTGGCACCATATTTCAGGTGTTGCTGAGGGTCAATTTGACTGTTCAGGATTTTACCCCACGTACTGACTTCAGAACTTTACTTCTGAAAAGGATGTGACTCACCCGTTCCACTAAAAAAAGAGTAAAGTTTTAAAAAGAAACTTATTGCCTGAGGGAAGCCCCTGTACTTATGGGGCAGGAGTGGAGCCTCTGGCCAGGTGATTAGGAAAGAAGAACTTGAAATGAAGCACGCATTTATAAAGGAGACCTGCATTAGCTCCCTTCTGAAGGGTGAAAATCTGTAATGATGAACACAGAGCACGCACTACGTGCCAGCACTGTTCACAGTCACTCCACACAGCAGCCTGTCCTGCAGATGAGAAAATGGAGACCCAGAGAGATTAAGCAACTCCCCGACTCCCCACATCCTGTGAACAACGGAGCCAGGGGTCGAGCCCAGCCGTCCGGCTCCAGAACCCATGGCCTTGGCCACCGCACTGTCCTGCCCATGGAGGCAGAACTCCAGGTTATAATTCAGTGTGACATACACCTGCTAATCAAACTGGCCGGCACCTTGGCCTGGCCAGAGCAGAGCCTTGTCCCGCCAAGGATTAAGAGTGGAGAGTTATTGGATTCTCAGGTCTCAGGGGAGGTCACTTTGCCCAGGAAGCCGCCTCCTTAGTGAGGGTCTCCTCATGCATCTAACCCTGGCACCCCAGGTTGGCTGAGGGTCCTCGGGGCATCACTGGAGGTAAGAGACCCCTACCCACCCACAGCACATGTCTTTTGGATGGGCCACACCCCCTCAGAGCCACGTTGGACCTGGCGGTCCGCCCCCCTCTGAAGAGCCTGGCTCTCTCATTGCTTGCAGGGAAGGCATCCTCTGAGGCCAGGGTGGTCCCAGTACCCTCTCCTGTCTCATCCGGGCACCCACCTCCCCTCACCTGCCCTGCTCCTGCCTGCTCACCCAGATTTGGAGGATTGCTCTATGTGTGTCCACAGTAACCAGGTTTCACAGTCAGGAACAATCCAATGTCATTGAGGGGGTTGCTGGTGTTTTTGTTGTCTTATTGGCTTGTGGCCGGCATCCACTGGACACATGGATCCATAGTCCAAGGGAGGTAGGCACCAGGGAGATGTGATCTGTACTCCCCTAGACTGACGCAGGGGCCCCGAAGACATCAGGAGTTGATTAAATTAAAGTCAACAGTTGAGTGGGTGACAGGAAATCAAGATTCTCTGTGGGAACATTCTTGGGCTGCTGGTGTCCGAGTAAATTAGTTGTTGAGGCATCTTTGCAAAATTTCCCCAAACCACTTCTTTACATGTACATTTGGAGCCTGCTGTTGGCTCTGCTCCAACATGTGGCCAAGCTGGGACCACAGGACTGAGCATCCTGTCTGACCTCCCTTCTGAGTTTTCAACTTCAACACAGGTTCCCGGGCCAGGACTGATTCTGCCGACATCAGGCCCAGAGCGACTACTTGGCACATGACCAGGTCCCGTCAGTCATTTTCACTTTGTCTGACCCAGAGGTCAGTGCGAGGGAAATGTGAGCCCTGCTTGGACAGTGGGCGTGTTGGCATCAGACCTGGTGCCTGCTGGACAGGAGGCTGTGCTCACGGCCGCTCACGGAGGACAGTGCGGGACAGGTGGGCCGCGTGGATTCCAGCCCAGCCCACCACACCCCCTGAGGGGCGGAGCTGGGAGGGAACTAGCAGGTGCGGAGGGGGCTCAGTCAGACCAGTGGGGGAGCGGTGGACAGTGCACCCACTCACTGGCCTCCCCATTTTCCAAGAGCACTTTTGTATTCATGATCCTCTTCTTGGGCCTGAGGTGGTGTGGTAAAGGCCGAGTTGTCTGATCTCAGGAAGAATTTGTGAGTCCAGCATCACGTGCTGAGGGTCTGGGAGTGACCCTGCAGTGACCACCCCAGTCAGCTGGCTAACGGGTCCCCCTCCTGAAGAAAGCTGTGGCCAGGGTCCCCCACACTGGAGTCACCCCTGACTCACTTAGAGCCCATGATCAGTGCATCTAGCTGGCAGAGCTGGTCTCCACTGCCCGGCCTGTCTGGGCTCCTGTTGCGATATCATCCATCTTAATGAGAGCCTTGAGCAGTCGCCCTGCACAGGACACTGTCTTGGAAAGGGAGGAGCCAGGGATGAAAACTGACCTGCGCACAGGGCCAGGTGGGCAGCATGGGGCTGGGCAGGCAGGTGAGGGGAAAACCTGAGGGCCCTGCGCACATGTGGCCCAGGGCTTGCCATCCTCCTGTGTTTACCCCAGACGTAACTTCAAAGATTCCAGAATGTTCCCTTTTCTGTCCCCTTCCCACCCTGCCACAGACTCTGTATCCGTCCTGGCCAGGAGATGCTCACAGCTCTCACCTACCACCAAGTGGCTCTGAATTCACCCCTAAGACCAAATGTCCAGGGTCCACCTTGCGCTGTGGCCGCCTGGCCTTCCTGTCTCCTGAGCAGCTGGGTGGAGGCTCCCAGCCCCAGCGGGCAGCAGAAACCCAGAGCTGCAGCCCCAGACTGCCCAGCTGCCAGTGGGGTGGGCACTGACTGTGTGACGCCTGCCTCACTTCCACAGTGTGCTCCCACCTGTCACCACCTGGCCAGGGCCTTCCGTGAGAGACCCTGCAGTGTGCCCTCGGGATGCCCGCTCAAGTAACCCAATGGCTGTCACCCCAGGATGCTCTGACCTTGGCTGCCCTTTTCCAGGTCACCCCCAGGTTCACACTTCAACAATCCCAGGGGGGCGCCTTTTCGTTCTTTGCACACATAGTGCTCCCGACAGACCATCCTGTCACACCACGGCCTGTCCCCTCTTTGTCCAGTCAGTGGCCACATCCTGCTGTCCGTGCTGCACACAGAACCCTGATATCTTCTGGTCTATGACTCCCCAGATGTCCCCCCCAGGCCCGATGGATATGCAGGGCCTGGTGCTCTGGGACCTGGAGGGGTGAGCCTGCAATGCTGTCTGGACCCCATGCCTGCCCAGGTCACCTCTGCCACAGGGACACTTCCCCTGCTGTGGCCTCCTGCCCCTGAGAAGCCAGCCAGGTCCCGAGTCTTGAGATATGTCACTTTCCAAAATTAAATTCTTTTGCCAGAGGCTTTTCACTCAAACATCAATCTCTCATAATTGCTCATTTTGGGATCTGATCAGATATTTCCTTGACAAGAGCCTGTGGATATCATGTTAATAGGAAAAAAACTATATTTGACATTTCTGCACTCTTTTCTGCCGAAGGTACTGAGCCCAGATTCTTATTAGTTTTCTGCCGGCAGATTTACTTTGCGTTTTCTCTTTATTGCTGGGCTTAATGGAAGCAGAGCCGTGTGGGGAGAGAGATTACGATTTCCACCCCTGTGACTTGCAGCTCCTCAACGTGCAATGACTTTAAGGCCAGATGGGAAGTCACTGACTCAAGGGCGGAGGGCGGCTGGAGACACAATGAGGGGCCCCGGTGGGGGCCGTAGGGACTAAGCACCCCATCTAATGGGGTGGCTGCCCTGCGGTCCCAGTAGTCACTGCCGGGTGGAACAGAGTCCACTGTGGCCACAACTTCCAGGTGCCCGTGTTCCCAGGTGAGAGCCCTGATGTCTGACGGTGGCCCTGGGCAGCACCTCTGCAGCCTTCCTGGCCTACGCCCTCCTCTGCCACCCTCCTTCCCCCGTGAGATGAGCTGGGGACCCCGTGGCTGGGCCCCGTGCGGCTGGGCCCCCTGCCCTGCCTTCTTCCTGCATTCATTCCAGATGTTGCAGTGCAGCCCACAAAGGTGCTGGACAGCTCCTCGCAGCAGGGGCCTGTGTGAGCCCCAGGGTGGACAGCGCATGTCCCCAGGCCTGCCTACCCCACAGTGGCCCCACCACCTTGCTTTCAGCGGGGGATAACCTCAGCTGTCCAGAAGAAGGAAAGGAGAGATGGATCCTTTCCCCCAACACAGAACCAATGCAATGCTTTGCTGTCTGTGAAAGTGGCATGTGCTTCTTGTTAAAGAAAAAAACCAGATTGAACAATATGAAAGTATATCGCATAAAGCAGGAAGTGTTTGAAGGAGGAAGTAACGTGCCTCTGTTTATAGTTTTTCAGCTTTTAAAGTTTTTCACGTAATATCATACACATGTTTTGAAACAAAAATTAGGTCCTAGTGTATAAAAAATACTTCTTTTTATTATTTAACGTTATGCCGCGGACATTTTCCCCATGCATGTAGGCCTGTGCCATCTCTCTCACTGTGTGGGTGTACCCTGACCTTCCATGCGTAAAACCAATTTGCTGTCACTACTCTTCAGCATAGACTGTTGTTGGTGAATGTCCCTGTTCACGTGTCCTGGGAACTTGTCCTTGTAGGAATTTATTCATTTCCAAATTTTGAAGGCTTTTGGCACATTTCACCAAGCTGCCCCCAGAAGTGTTGTATGATTGACACTTTCCCCAGCCCCAAGAGGGCTGTGAGGACAACAGTCTCCTGGGCCCTCGTGGTTAGTTTTAGTTTTTGGTAACCCAACAAACAAAAACATTTTTCTTTTTATTTGCATGTCTTGGATACCGTGACGTTGAGCTCTGTTGCTGCTCTATTGTTTATACGTGTGTCTTCTTTTGTGAATTTCTAATTCTTGCCACCCCTTTTATACAGAAATCTTTTTTCATACTGATTTGAGTATTAAGGATATAAACTTGTTGCTTGTCATATTGTCATTTTTTCTTCAAATGCTTTTCTCCTGTTTATTTGCCTTATAATTTTATGGTGTCTTACTTTACATTCAGAAACTTTAAAATCTATGTAATCAAATTAACCTATCTTTTGTTTATTATTTTCCATTGACATTATGCTTAAAAGTTCTTCCTTACCCTCAAGATTTTAGATTATTTTCCTACCTTTTCCTGAAAGATATATATAGATTTTAAATTTTCTATTTTAAATGACAAAATAAATACATTCTAGTAAAAATTTCAAAGAATTTGACAAAGAGTGCGTTTTTGAGGACCTGCCATTTGTGAGGTACTGTGCTCAGTGCTGGGAATAATGATGACAAATTCTTCTTCCTTTGAGCTCATATGTAGTAGGTCTCCACAAATTATCACACCAATAACTATAAAATTAGCACTGGGAATTCAGAAATTATCACAGAGATAAAAGTAAAATGACAGCTGAGATGAATTTTATGAATATGAGGGATGTGAGGCAGTGGTTGCCTATAAAAGAGAACTGGCCCTCAACACTCCCCATTTAATCATTTCCCAAAGGGAGAAATATTTGAATTGTGATTTAAAATGAGTGGAGCTTCACTGTGTGTGGAAGATGGTGGTGGCCAGAGGGGAGGTGAGTGGGAACAGGGAACAGCACTGTGCAAATCTGGAACAGCATGTGCAAAGGGTCTGTGGTCAGGTGGAGAATGGAACACACAGAGCAGGATGGCACTGAGAAGCGGGAGAGGGACTGGGAGGTCACAAAACAAAAGGGAAGAAAGTAAACATGCACCTTCTCTCCTCTCTACCCCTCCTGCCCTGCTTACCTTCTCATCCCATTTCTCAGAGGTGGCCACAGCCAGAATCAGGTGTGTGTCCTTCGGAAACATTTTATGTGCATATTTAAATATAAATGTATAATATTAATAAGGGAAAAATAAAGTGCGTGTGTATATTTATATTTGCTTTCTGCTTATGAAAATCTTCAAATGTACACAAAGGCAGAGGGTACATAAAACTCCCATGTACCCATCACCCAACATCAACTGAACACTCCTAAAGGATTGCATCTTCTGTAACAACCATACTATAATCACATTTTACAAAACAAAAATTCCTTAATTTAATCCAACACTGCAATGCACTGAGTGTTTGTGTCTCCCCAAAATTCGTATGTTGAAACCTAAAAACCAATGTGACTATATTAGCAGGAGGGGACTTTGGGAGTTGTGTAGGTCATGAGGGCAGAGTCCTCAAGATGGGATTATAGCCCTTATAAAAGAGGCCCGGGAGCTAGTTTGTTCCTGCCACCATGTGAGGACACAGCGAGAAGGTGGCTGTCTATGAACCAGGAAGGGGGCCCTCACCAGACACCAACTCTGCAGGTGTTTGACCTTGCACTTCCCAGAACTGTGAAAAATAATTATCTGTTGTTTACAAGCTACCCAGTCTGTGGTATTTTGTTCCAGCAGCCTGAACTAAGACAATACTTAGTCCATATTCAAATCCCCTCGATTATCTAAAAACCTGAATTTTAATAGTTGATTCATTTGAATCCAGATGCAAATAAATTCTACATATTGCATTTGGATGCTGTGTCTGTTACGGCTCTTTCAATCTGGAATACCCTCCTTCCTCCCTGTGCCCCCTTTCCTACCTCATGCTGTTGAGGAAACCAAGTCAAATGTCCCATCAGAATGCTCATATTATGATTTTAGCTGATTGCTTCCGTGGGTGTTTAACTTGCTTCCCACCTCCCGAATTGCTACAGGCTTGAAATTATATCCAAAAGCTGATGAGAGCCAGGTTCTTCCTGTGCATGAATACTTGAGAGGTGATGCTGTATCCTGTGCTACATCCTACCAGGAGACACAGAATGACTGTAAATATCACTTTTTACGACACCGAGATTGATCAGGGAGTTCAGATGGTGGCAATCTGACCCCTTCGATGTAAATTTCTCTGTTGATCTTCCACCTAAGAGTCTTACCATCCACTGACAGTGTTAACCTACTCAATTTTTTAATAAGGTGTTGAAACTTCTAATTCTCTTGTTCCTTCTGAAATTTTTTGCTTGAGTTCTTTTGTTTCTAAGAGCTATTTCTCATCCACTAGGGCTGTGGATTTATCGTGAATAAATTCATACCAGGAAGACAGGATAAATGCTTAATTTTCCCCTTTATATATTAGTTTTCAGAGTCATGGGTTACCATCCTAGCAACCTCCAGGAGTATGCAATGAGTTTTGCTGTATATATTTTTTCTCTCCACCACCCCCCACAACCACATTCTTTTACTTATTGCTTTTTTTAATTGAAGTGCATTTCATGTAACATAAAATTAACCATTTTAAAGTGCACAATTCAGTGGCATGTAGTATACTCATGATGTTTTGTGACCACCACCTCTATCTAGTTCCAAAACATTTTCATCAGCTCCATTCTCCCTCCCCCACAACCTGTGGCAACTATTTACCTGTTTTCTGTCACTATGGGTTTAACTATTCTGGATATTTAATACAAATGAAATCACACAATATGTGATCTTTTGTTTCTGGCTTCTTTCACTTAGCAATGCTCTGGAGATTCATCCACATTGTGGCATGTGTCAGTGCTTCATTCCTTGTTTTAGCTGAATAATGTTCCATTTTGTGGACAGACCACATTTTGTTATTCATTCATTGATGGACATTTGTGTTGTTTCCAACTTTTGGCTGTTGTGAATAGTGCTGCTGTGGACTTTCAGGTACCAGGATCTGTTTGAGTCCCCATTTTCAATTCTTTTGGGTATACACTTAGCAGTGAAATTGCTGGGTCATATGGTAATTCTGTTTAACTTTTTGAGGAGCTGCCAAATAGTTGTCCACAGGGGCTGTGCCGTTTCACAGTCACGTTGCACACACAGCAATGTATGAGGGTTCCACTTCCTCCATGTCCTAATGTTTCTTGTATTTCATCATCATCATTATTATTATTGCTATTATTACCATCCTGGGGGTGTGAAGTGGTGGTATCTCATGGTGGTTTTAATTTGCATTCCCCTAATGATAACTGATGCTAAGCATCTTTTTTGTACTTGTCAGTCATTTGTGTCTCTTTTTGGAGAAATATCTATTCAAGTCCTTTGCCAGTTTTTTTTTTTTTAAATTGAGTTGTTTGTCTTTTTGTTGTTAAGTTGTGAGAGTTCTTGATACATTCTGGATTCTAGATCCTGAGTAGATATGTAATTTAGAAATATTTTCTTTCATTCCACAGGTCATCTTTTCATCTTCTTCATAGCACCCTTTGATGCACCAAATATTTACTTTTGCTAAAGTCCAATTTATCTATTTTTTTCTTTTCTTGCTTATGCCATTAGTGTCATAGCTAAAAATTCATTGCCAAGTCCAAGGTCATGAAGACTTACACCTAAGTTTTCTTCTAGTAGTTTTATACTTTTAGTTCTTACATTTAGGTCTCTGATCCATTTTGCACTGAATTTTGCATATAGAGTGACATAGGTCCATTCTTTGCGTGTGGATACCCTGTTTTCCCAGCACCAGTTGTTGAAGAGATTATATTCTCCCTGTTGAATTGTCTTAGCATCCTTGTAAAAAATCATAGCTATGTGGGCTTATTTCTGGACTCTTGGTTCTATTCCATTGGTCTATATGTCTATCTTTATGCCAGTACCACACTGTTTTGATTACTGTAGCATTGTAATAAGTTTTAAAATAGAGAAATATGAGTCCTCCAACTTTGCTCTTTTTAAAGATTGTTTTGGCTATTTGGGATAACTTGCAATTCTATATGAATTTTAGAATCTGATTTACCATTTCTGCAAAAAGAAAGAAAAAAGACAAAAGTAAAAAGCCATTGAGACTTTGGTAGGAATAGCAATGAGTCTGTAGATTGCCTGGAGAGTTTTGATATTTAACAATATTAAATCTTTCAGGGCATTAACATGGGATGTATTTCCATTTATTTAGACCTTCTTTAATTTCTTTCATTAATGTTGTGTAGTTTTCAGTGTGCAAGTCTCACACCTCCTTGATTAAATTTATTCCTAAGTATTTTATTCTTTCTGATGCTATTGTAGATGGAATTGTTTCCTTAAGTTCATTTTTGGATCATTCATTGCTAATGTATAAAAATATAACTGATTTTTATGTATTGATATTATATCCTGCAACTTTGTTAATTTCTTTTGTTTTTAAAATTTTTAATTATTATAGGTACATAGTAGTTGTATATCTTTATAGGGTATATGTGATGTTTTGATACAGGCCTACAATGTGAATTAATCAAATCAGGGTAATTGGGGTATCCATCACCTCAGACATTTATCATCTCTTTGTGTTAGGAACATTCCAAATCCACTCTTAGTTATTTTAAAAGATTTATTTTTGACTATAATAACTTTTTTGTGCTATCAAATATTATTCATTCTATCTAACTATCTAACTATGTTTTTGTACCCATTAACCATCCCCACTTTATCCCCCCCTCCCCACTACCCTTCCCAGCCTCTGGTAACCATCATTCTACTCTCTGTCTCCATGAGATCAATTGTTTTTAATATTTAGTTCCCACATATGAGTGAGAACATGTGAAATTTGTCATTCTGTGCTTGGCTTATTTCACTTAACATAGTGTTCTCCAGTTCCATCCATGTTGTTGTTGTTGCAAATGGCAGGATTTCATTCTTTTTTTGTGGCTATATAATATTCCATTGTGTGTATGTACCATGATTTATTTACCCATTCATTCATTGATGGACACTTAGGTTGATTCCAAATTTTGGCTATTGTGAACAGTGCTGCAATAAACATGGGAGTGTAGATGTCTTTTTGATATACTGAATTCTCCTCCTTTGAATATATACCTAGAAGTGGGATTGCTGGGTCATATGGTAGTTCTATTTTTAGGTTTTTGAGGAACTTCTGTTGAATTCTTTTATTAAGTCTAGTAGGTTTTATGTGAATTTTTTAGGATTTTCTAGTTATAAGATGTAGTCATCTGTGAATAGAGATAGTTTTGCATCTTCATTTCTAAATTTTATGGGTTTTATTTAATTTTCTTGATTAATTATTATGGTTAGAAATTCCAGTACAATGTTGAATGGAAGTGGCAAAAGTGGCCATCCTTGTTTTTTTCTTGAATTTAGCTGGGAAGCTGTCTTCACCATTGAGCACAATGTTAGCCATAAGTTTTTCATAAATGCCTTAAGTTGTTTTTTTGTTTTGTTGGTTTTTGTTTTTGTTTTTTAAAGCATGAAAGGCTGTTGGGTTTTGTCAAGTGCTTTTCTGCATCACTTGAGATGATCATAATTTTTTTCTTCATTCTATTAATTTCATGGATTACATTAGTGATTTTTGTATATTTAACCATCCTTGCATTCCTGGGATAAATCCACTTGGTTGTGGTGTATAATTCCTTTACCATGCTGCTGGGTTAGGTTTTCTAATATTTTGTTGAGGATTTAATTTCATAGGGGATACTGATCTGTAGTTTTTTCTTGTGATGTCTTTGTCTGGCTTTGGTATCAGGGTAATGCTGGCCTCACAGAACGAGTTCTAAATAGAAGTTCCTCTTCTATTTAGAAGAGTTTGAGAATTTTTGGTGTTTGTTCCTGTAAATGGTCGTGCTATTTACCAGTGAAGCCACTTTGCCCTGAGCTCTTCTTTGCTGGGAGGTCTTTGATTACTGATGCAACCTCTTTACTTGTTATAAATCTGTTCAAGTGTTCTATTTCTTCTTGAGTCAGTTTGGTAGTTTATGTTTTTATAGGAATTCGTTTCTTCTAAGCTATCTAATTTGTTGGTATACAATTGTTCATAGTAGTGTCTTATAATTCTTTTATTTCTGTAAGGTAGGTAGTAATGCCCACATGTTCATTTCTGACTCTTACTCATGGCTCTTTATGTGCCTGGGGTATTTTCATCCATTGCAGTCGCTATTGTTTTTGTGTTGCGTTAACTCATCCCTGCCCCGTGAGAGATCCATCAAGCGGGCTCCTGTATCAGGTTGAACAAACTCCGTTACCCCTTGGTAGCATCTGTGATTTGTGAGACATTAAGACGACCCAGGCTCATAGTGTACATTTCCTACCCCAGACCTGGAATCGGTTATTCAAATGGTTCAGATCCTACCATTTGAATGAAACCTAGAGCATTTGCATTTGTAATTCCCTTTACCTGGACTGCAATCCCTGCACCCGTTGTTGGTTCAGTTCATATTTATTTTTCAGGTCTTGGATTCAATGTCACTTCCACAGGGACACCTTCCCTGCACCCTACAGACTTTATCAATCTCCTCTTTACAGTACTTGTCTTTATGGTATTTTTGTCACTGGCTGGTGATTATTTGTTTAGAGTCAGGGCCTGCTAATGTCAAGGGTAATCTGAGCCTGGGGCTTTCGGGGGACACTGCATGGAGCCCAGCAGTGACTACGGCAGAGCAGACGGCGGAGCCACCAGGAAGAGACCGCACTCTTGATACTACTGAGCCCTGCTGGCTGGAAGTCAGTGCCTTGTGGCCTTTTCGGCAATGCAAGCCCAACAACCACCACCAAACAAGGTTTTGCTTAAGCCAGCAGGAACCAAGTTTCAGTCACTTGCAACCAAAAGTTCTAACTTATAAAGTATCTTCTCTAAACTTCGTAGAATTTTGTCCCTACCACCTGTTACCATGGCAACCCACTATTATAATGAGCTAGTTTCATGAATAATGGAGGTGGAGAAGTGGCCTCTGGTGTTTGTCTTGCCTAAGCTTTATCTCATTTCGTGTTTCAAGATTAGATTCTCCAGCCATAGTAGACTGCCAGATGCTCAAAATACCTCGAATGATCAGATGTCGTGCTCAGACAGTAGACTTCATCCAGAGGCAATTTAAACCATACGCAGGAGCAGTGCAGGAGGAAACAGAAACATTCCAATGCTGCCATCTGGAATTTCAGCCCTGACTCAGAAAGATTCTGGTTTGAGCACGGAGGTCAGGTGGGGCGCATGGATTGTGAATCCTCCCTCCCCTGGCTGGTTGCACAGGCTGATCTCCACGGTGCTCAAGGAGCAGTTCTTTTATTTAATACTCTAAAGTCAACTTTTAGAAAAGAAACCGAACCTGCACCCAGTTTAATGAATTAAACAGCTAAGAGAATAGCAGTCTCCCTCCCCTCGACTCTCCCTCTCCAGAGGCAGTCGCTGTCCAGGCTCCCAGTTGTCTCTTGTGTTACCGTCATGTGTCCAAATGAGCAGCCTGCGTTTCCTCTTCCTGATGTCCCCATGTGAGGCTCACCCTAGACTACGAGGGTGAGGTCCAGCCAGCACCTCTTCCCACCCCAGTGCCCACCTCGACTCTGGTTGGCCCAAGACTCGCTGCCTATGTCCCTGTGGTTCCCTGAGTCCCACACACAGCTGAGCCGCGACACACAGTGATGATGTTCCTCATCTGGATATTTGTTTTTTCCTCAAATCAATAACTTTTAAAAAAATGTGCTTTATAACCGTTAATTCAACTCCCACTATCCACCAATTGACCAAGTCCATTTTCTAGACACTCACTTGCCTCTACAATGCTGGTCACTTCACCTTCCTGAGCCCCCCATCCCGCACCCATCCTGGCCGGGTGCCCTCCACGCCTGCAGCTCTCGTGCTCTGGGCTCGCCTTTTCCCACCCTCCAGGCATGTCCTTCTCCTTTTTCCCCAATGGGCCTCCTGCTCCCTAAAGACCTCCCTTCCACATTAGGATCACTGCATCCCTGATGGCAGCGGGGCTGCCGGGTTTGGAGCTGAGAGACAACCTGAGCCCGGGGCCCTCCAAATATCCCAGTTGCCTGAGCTGCCACCCAGGCCCAGGGAGGACGTCACCCCCCAGCAGGGCCAGGCTGGGGCCCAGGGTGACTTGGTCTGGGGACAGCATCTCTGGGCCTCCTAGGAGAAGCCGCCCCTGCAATCGCGAGGCCCGTGCTATCGTCTGGGCTGAGGGCCAAGCCGTTTGGGACCAGGGGTGGGAACGCGGCTGCTGGGTGATTTCCGTGCAGCAGAAAACTTGAGAGGACGCCCCTCTGTGTCGTCAGCGTGAGATCAAGGGAGCCGCTTGGTTTCACCAAGACTTCGAGCAATTAAATGAAATTCCACCAGCCTTGTTCCCAGCATGGTCCTCAGAGAGAATCCACTGGCATTCAGACCCAGTAACAGCAGAGGGATTGGGAGAGAGAGAGGTTTCCCGGCTGCTCTCTCAGCCCAGCCTTCTGGAGCCCACCCCGACCTCACTCTTGCCTGGCAGCCTCTCCCTGCCTGGCAAACGAGTGAAGTCACTGATAAAAGGGTTTCATTAATAATTGTCCTTTTCCTGGTAGTGATTTTTAAAATTTCCCCTCCCTGAAAGCCTGAAGATAAATGGCACATGGACTGTGTGGCTCTGGCTCCAGAGCTCTGTGTCGGGAGAAAGGCTGTTTATCCACGACCAGTTGGCCCCGGCCCGCAGGTGTCCTGAGCGTCAGTGACAGACGGGCGCGGCGGGCGGAGGTGCCTCTCCCCAGTGTTGCCTCTGCCCAGCGCGCTCCTCTCGCTCAGGATGACGTGATGTGTGGTTCAAGCCCGCCGTAGGTGTGTGCTCCGTCCCCCGAAGCACCCAGTTTCTCAATAGCCGGCAAGTAGAATTTGTTGTGAGCCTTGCATTATTTTGTGGACAAATCACTGGAATGATGAGCAAGGTGTTTCCATCGGAGGCGAAGACTTTCCCAAGGCTTCTAAACTCGTGTGAGGGCCAAATAACTGTGCTGCTCCATCAGCCGGCCTGCATCTCCCCCAAATCTGTTTCCTCCTGATCTTCCCTTTCAGAGAAGATCAGATCAACTTTCTTTCTCTCTCCTCAAAGCCAATCCATTTGCAAATCCTGTCACCTCCAGTTCCAAGATAAATCTGAAAAAAGTCCATCTCTGTCCATCTCCACTGGCACTACTGTAGTCTCAGCTACACTCACTTCCTGCTCGGACCAGTGCAGTAGCCTGCACTCACTTCCTTCCTTCCCTTCCCACTTCCCTTGCAGCCTGAGAGATCTCCTTGTCAGGTGCAGCAGACTGTGCACTGCCCTGCCTCACCCCACACACTTGGACAAGTCTAGACCCTGCCCCGCCTGCAGCAGGTGCACGTGGCCTGGCCCCTGCTGGCTTCTCCCCTTGCTTCCTGGCCTCCTTTCTGCTCTGCACATGGCCAAGCTGGTTCCTGCCTCAGGCCTTTCATTGGCTACACACTCTGCCTGGAATGTAGTTGCCCAGCTTTGCATACTGTTGGCTCTTTCTTGGCTTGAATGTTGCCCTCTCCAAGAGATGCTCCCTGGCCATCCCAGCTCATGATGGCCACACCCCAGCCTCACTCTGTCACATCCATTCTGTTTTACTGATGGCACTTTTGACAATTGAGGATTATCTTGTTTATTGACTCATGTACTTAGGCATCTCTCGCTCGCTGGACCAGAACATATGTTCTGTGAGAGCAGAGACATCACTGTCTTGGGGCTGTGTCCCCAGTGCTGAGGACAGAGCCCGGCACATGGCAGGTGCTCAATGACTATTGGTTGAATGAAGTAACCAAATCTCTGCCTTCAGAGACTTTTGTGAGCTCAGACAAAGGAAAAACCCTTATTTATATGAAGCTTGCAGGGTTGAGGTCAGACATAACTGTGAGTTTCTGAATTCACATAGAATTCCAGCAGTTCGGAAGGAGTGTAGGGCAGGTTGGAAATGAGGGTCGTGGTGTGGGGGGCTGCCCCCCGAGGCTGGTAAGCCACCAGCCAACCACTCATCCCAGCCAGGAACAACTCCCACCAGCTTCTCTCTGCATTTCTATTCCAGCTGCTGCCTGCCCGAGTGAACACAGTTTTGGGTATACAGCAGCTTTACAGGTGAGTCACCCTGAGTTGTTCCTGTAGGCGGTAGGTGCAGATGAATTACCCTGTTTTGTTCCTGCAGGTGGCAGGTGCAGGTGAGTCATGTGAGTTGTTCTGCAGGTGGCAAGTGTAGAATGAGGATCTTCAGTGATTGCTACCTATAGGCGGGCACTTAACTATCAAGCTTATAGAACATAAGCCCAGCGTTTCTTTTGCTCATTGCCTCTGCACTAGGAGGGCTGCTGAGGATGGAACAAGAACAGGGAAAGCAGAGACAGAGATGGTGGAGGAGATTCTGAAGGTCACAGGACACACACCTTGGGATATTGGGGCAGATGAACAGAAGACATGTTTGTTGCCTTTTCCGCCTAGGGCAGTGGGAGCTGGGCTTCGAGCTGGGTTTCTGCCATTTGCAACCAAGAGATTCCTGACTGGCGTGCAGGCCCCAGGCCAGGCAGAGGTTAACATGTAATAGCACATTAGCCTCCCTGCCTGTCTGCCCACAGTCTTGGGGCCCCTTCCCTGCCGGACAGAGTGGGAAGAAGAGCTTCATGTCTAATACTCCTTCTCCACATGCTTTGAGGACAGTCCAGATGGCACTGAGAACATCACCTTTTGGACCCTAATTCTGTAGATCACTAGGTGTCCCATCCAGGGCGAGTGACTCACCCTCTCTAAATCTAAATTTATTTACTTCTACAGTGGGAAAATAACAGTCCCAGGTCTGCAGGTTGCTTTGAGGCTTAGGCAATACTGCTTATGCAAAGCATTTAGCGCAATGTTTTGCTGCTATAAAATGCTCAAGAAATGGTGTCTGTGTCAGTTTAGGAAGTCCCTCTGTGGAAACTAATGCACAGGTAGATGCAACGCATAATGACTCAAATCCAACAGAAGTTCACGGCTTGTCTTTGTGGCAGTCTGGGGTGGTTATTGGGCAGGTGACCCTGCTCCATGGGGCATGTCTGGGACCCGAGTTCCTTCCTTTGTGTGAAGGGTGGTGATCCCGTGGCTTACTGATGCAGAATGGAAATGCTGTCACAAAGGGAGTGAACACATTGCCTTCAAGCCTTGGACCAGAACGGCCCCGCCCCATTCCACGGCTGAGAGCTCAGCGATGTGACCACACCTCCCTGCAGGGGAGACGGGGAAGCCAGTGGGTGAGCAGGTTCCACTGCACACCTGTCGTACCAGGCCACGGTGTAAGGCTACACTCAGCAAGGCAGCCCGGCTGGGGGGTAATTAAACCCAGAACTGGCTTATCAGTGAGGCTGTGGGATCTGTTTCCGTGAAAAGCGTGAGAGAGCAAAGGATCTTCAGTGTGTGAGGACGAGAGTGAGGGGTGACCACTGGCATTCTGGGAGTGAAAACTCTACCTTTCCACGAGTGCACGTTCCTTCTTCCACACTGACGCACGT
The DNA here is from genome assembly GCA_023783475.1 of Daubentonia madagascariensis. Lineage (NCBI taxonomy): Eukaryota > Metazoa > Chordata > Mammalia > Primates > Daubentoniidae > Daubentonia > Daubentonia madagascariensis. The sequence continues at coordinate 23,299,833 of JAKFHU010001262.1, forward strand.
GGTGAGTAATGTAACAGGCAGCAGGCTCATCCCGTGTTCTCCAGAGGGAACTCGTGCCGGTCCTGGAGCTGGTCTCCCTGTGGCTCCTCCTCTGGACGCTGCCCTGGTCTGTCCAGCCCACTCAAACTGGCCAGTCCTTTTCCTCCATCAACCTCAGATTTGCCAGGCAATTGGTGCTGCTATAGATGTTTGATGGCCCCAGTTGTGTTGGAGAAATTCTAAACAACGTTCGTAATTCAGAGCAGGAGTGCGTGGCTTTCAGAAAGGCCTGTGCACACAGCGCAGCCTCCCGCAGAGGCAGGGAGGCCCCTGAGGGTGACTGTCCCTTACACCCTTCAAGGATTCATGGCCCCAAAAGCAGATTCAGGGAAACCCTGTGTGGCCACCAGATTAATTCAGGGTTTCCAATGCTGGGTCTGCACAGAGCTCTACGATTTTTGAGATATCAGCTTATCACCTATGGTATTGCTTAATTTTTCCCTTTCAATGGATGCCCTTATTTTGCACATAATTCAACTTTACAAGGGAAACTTTGCCTCATTTTTCTAAACAAAACACCAGTATCTGGTGCTATTAATATCCAACCCCTGTGAGGAGGAGGATACATGACTCCAGTTGGCTTTATTCGGTCCTGTGCCCATCCCGACCCCATCACTGTGACGAGGGTGTGTGACTCTGATCGTCCAGGCCACACCTGGCTCTGAGGGATGTGCCCAGCCCCACCTGAGCTGTGTTAGCTGAGAAAAGGTAGGGGTCCATTCAGTCAGCTGGGGGGCTTAAGATTTTGTTTTAATTTAAAATAGTAAAATATTAATAATTGTTACATCTGGGTGATGATAAATGAATGTTCTTTATATTCTTCTCCCTACCTTTCTGCATGTTTAGAATTGTTCATTTGAATAAAAAGACTAAGAAAATAGAAAGAAAAAAGAATTTTTTTTTTGCTGAAAGAAAAAAGGTAGAAGTGAAATATTATTACAGAAATATGTATATTTCCACAGACTTAAAATATAACCTGAGTAGTTCCGAGCGGGATCCATTGTAAGTAGAGCAGACATAATCTCGTCCATTTAACCAGAGCATCCCTCAGCCTGGGGTCTCTCTTGCATCTTTGGTGGATGTCTTTTCATGAGGCACTTGCCTGGAGTGTCCTTTTGAGAATGTCTAATCTGATATCGGTGGGGGGGGGTGTCCCTCCAAAGTCAGCCTCTGATAGAAAAGCGCTATTCCCAGAGAACAGTGTACACAAAGCCGAGAAGTAATCTCCTTTCTGCCTCCTCCAGGGCTCGGGGCTCCTGGAAAAGTGCTCATTATTTGCCAAAGCGCACGGGCTACTCTCCACCCTCCTCCCTCTCTGCGTCCATTTGCAACCCCCCCGAGGATACAGATGAGGATGCTGCCCCGTGGTTTCTCTATTCTGGGAACTCCTAAGGCATCCTCTCTATAGGGATGGTTTTGAAGGGTGGATGAGAAACAAAAAACACCCCCAGAAAGAGGCTCTCGGTGATCGCGAGCAGGAATGACATTGGCATTCGGTGCGGTTGTTCCGTTTTCTCCTGAGAGCGGGGAGTTGGCAGTGTCAGCACTCGGCAGTGCATCTGCGGGATGTGGACACACGCAAATGGGACGTTTGACTCTTCACCTGCCCTCTGCTCCCTGACTCATTTCAGTGCAGGCCCCGCGCTGCCCCAGCCGTGTGGCCGAGGGGGGAGATGGGCGGTTCTTGGCACAGGTGGGGCTGGGGCTGGGCTGAGAGCAGCACGCCCCGTGCGGAGGGTGTGCCGGGAAGAGAACAGAGCGGCTCCAGAATCAGCCCTGCCTGCTCCCTCCTGGGCCTCAGGGGGACTCACGGAACCCCAGACATACATGCACACACACACACATACATGAATGCACACACATGCCCATACAGACACAGGCACACATGCATATACACATGCATATGCACACCACAAGCACATTCACATGCATGAACACACACAAATGCACATCCACACATACACACACAGACACACATGCATATTCAGAGACATAGTTACACACGAATGCACACATGGAGACATGCACACTCACACAGACACATGCACACACACAGTACTGGGAACACCACCACCACGGTGTGTCTGCTTACTCCTGTTTGAAAGGATTTTCCCTGTCCCTGAACTTTTCCACACCTGCCACGTTCTGCAAACCTCTGAGAAGTCAGGCCCCTCTGCGTCATGAGTGTCTGGTTCCTCCATAGGAAGCTGCCATCAAACATCTGGGCAGCTGTGGAGCTTACCCACACACCTGGAGCTTGTTTAGTCACGTCCCTAAGACACTTGGGAGCCTGTGTTTCCACACTGGGAAGGTTTGCAGCTGTAGAAACTGTCCCCATTCATTTCAGAGAATGAGGGCTCAAGGGAATGGCCCAGGAGCTGCAGACGCTGGTGTCTGAGGTGGGACGGGTGCCAGAGGAACACAATGACCTAAAGAAGCTTTGGGGACACATTACCAAATTTACTCTGTTGTCCATATTTGCTCCTCCTCAGTGGTCTGGGCCATGCGAATGCGCTCCATGGTTAGGGCAGCCATCGAGTCAATGACCACTCAGCTGGTCAGTCCGTCCATCCAGGTATTGGTCACCGGGGTGAACCTGGGATGCTTGTGGCTGGGATGTGGGAGGCGGTGCGAGGCTATCCTGGGGTTGGGCCTAATGTGAACAGACGCTTCCTACTAACACCAACGTCTGAGGGCAACTGCTCCATAGCTCTAAGTCTCCCTCCCCCCACTCCTTGGGTTAGCAGAGCAGATTCTGGTCTTTGCAGGGCTGGCCCCCTGCCAAGCCTCTGGTCCAGCCCAGCATTGCTGGGGGCAGGGTGGGCACATGAGGGGCTGGCAGGCAGCTGTGGGTCCCCATGGCCTGGCCCACTCCTAGCCCCTCCTCACCCACTGCTGCCTGCACCCTCCCCGCTGGCCCGAGGTGAAGGGCCCAGGGGTCAGTGGTGAGGAGGGGGCTGCAGCTGGGCTGTTGGGGGGAGGGAGGGTGATGATGAAAGGCCCTCAGAGAGCCACACAAAGCAGCCTTGTCTGGGGAGCCCCCGTAGCTCAGGATTTCCTCCCATGTGAGCAGGAAGGGGCCCGGGGCATGGTTGGGCGACCTGCATTGTGCAGCTGGGCTGGGGTCACTGCGGGTCTATTTCTAGCTCCCGCCTTCAGCCCCACATGGATGAAGCTGTTTGTAGCACAAGGCAACTGGCCCCCCACCCCCTGCAGCTGTGACCTCACTAAAGGCAAAGGTCGCAGTTCTCAGGGTAGGAGGGGATGGAGGGCCCAGCTGTGAGCAGGGACGTGGCTGAGGCCTCAGCAGGGCTGAGAGGCTCCCCTGGGGGCAGAATGACTTTCCCCTAAACCTTCCTTGGCTCCCCAGTGCTGTGCAGGAGAGTCCGTGCCCCTCCTTACCCAGGACTCACCCCTCTCACAGCTGCCCTCAGTCCTGCCCCTTGACCCCTCCTTTCCCCTCCTGCCCCCACCCTGCTGTCGCCTCCCCTCCCCCACCTCCTCTGTCTCCAGCGGAGAATAGCAGCCTCCCAGGGCAGGGCAGGAGGGCCGCCTTCTGCACCTCGGTGCCCAGGACAGGGCTCCTCAGCAGGGCCCACACTCGGCAGAGCCAGGCCCAGTGAGTTCCCGGGGTGACGATGGCGATGACCCTGCCTCGCGGCCTGCTGCGAGCACTGACGCCATCCAGCCTATGAAGTGCTGGTCATGCTTCCTGGACCATCAGGACGCCATGAGCTCAGCCACCCCGAGGAGTCGGCCTGGCCAGGGGAGGAGCAGGCTCTGCCCATGGACCAAGTCCAGACCCCTCCATGCACAGCTGGGGAACGGGCAGCTCCACTCAGCCTCTCCAGGCCTCGGTTTCCTCATCTGTGAAATGGGAGTGAAAACCACAGCGGGGAGCCTGGCAGGGCTGTCGGGAGGGTAAGTGAGTGGCCGCGTGTGGGGACCTTCAGACCAGCTCCTGGCACCAACACTTCCCGCAGAGTCAGCAACAGCAGCAGGTGTCTCCTTCCTCCTACCAGGAGCAGAGGGCGTCTGAGTCACAGAGGAAAAGGAAAGGGAAGAGCAGGAAGACAGGCCGTGAAAAACACGTCACCTCCAAATCTAAATCCCTGTTTATGGATTTAAAGACTAGTAAGGGGCCTCCAGGTGCAGATTCTCACGTCTGTAGTAAGAAGCGAAGCCAGTGACTGCCCAGGGACAAGCGGCAGAACTGCATCTGAGACCTCAGCTGCTGCACCGTGCAGGTTTCCAACCCCTGGGGGGAGGTGGGGGGAGAGGACAGACAGCCCCCTGACCACTCCCGGGATCAGACCCCTATGGAGGCCGGTGGCAGGGAGCAGAGGGACCCACAGCAGGACCAGCAGCGGGGCCGGCCCAGAGCAGTAGGACTGAGTTCCCGTGTCACGAGAGACTCCCCAGAGGCTCCTGAGGCAACTCTGGGGTCGGGGCCTATCAGGGAGTGGGGCCCAATGTCACGGGGGTGCTGATGAGCTGGCAGAATCCAGCCTCACATCACTGTCCTCGGGGTGACCACAGGTGCTGTCCCCGGGTGCACAGGGGTCCACACCACACTCTTCTGCACAGGCTGCAGGGTGGGCTCCATAGTTAGGGCTCTGGTGGTGTCAGAAACCCCAAGCCAGCTCAGGCATCAAAGGAAATGTCTCGAAATCCTCAGGAAGGAGCAGCTTCAGGCACAGTGTGATCCAGGAGCTGCAGTGCTGGCCTCAGGGCCTGAACTTCCGACCTCGGCTCAGTCTTCCTGTGCCCTCCCGGCCAGCATCTCTTCAGGGTTATGTCCACTGGAGCATATTCCCTTCTCCAAGCAGGTCCAGCCAACTGCCCTCCCCTGACCGATCGCCCAGGCCCTGGGAATGGAACGTTCTCGTCTGCACAGGTCTGAGTCCCAAGAACACACCTGAGCTGGGGGGGGGGGGGGGGGCAGGGCCAGCCCCACCCAGACCATGTGGACAGAGCGGGGAGGGCGGGACCTCCAGGTAAAGCAGGTGCTGTCACCTGAGAGCCCCTCGCTCAGCCGTCCCGCCAGAACCCCCAGGTTGTTGTCACACTGGGCATATAAATCCCGCTGGCAGAAGTGGTGGCTGCCCCCCTAGCACAAAGATGCCCCCTCAGCTACTCTCCCATCTGCCTGCTGGGTTCCAGGAAGCCACACAGAGGTGCCCCAGGTGCCCGTGGAGAAGGGGCTGGGGGGAGGGGCTGGACATCGTCCTCACGAGTCCCAGGCGGGGCACAGTCCTGTCACTCCTGTCCCTGGGATCCTCTCCTGAGTGAGACTCCTCTAGCCAGGAGCTCTGGGAGGACACAGCCCAAGGACTTCTGCTAATTAATGAGGCTCAGCTGTAATTAGCTACTTAAAGGCAAACTCAAAAGGCTGTTAATGGATTTTAAATTCTGGAGGTGAAAAAGGAGTTAAATTATATTGAGAGCAAAGTCTCAGAATCCAAGATGTTTTCAGAGTCTGTGTTTTGTTCTGGTGATTATTCAATGGAAGTTGTTAAAATTTGTGGAGAAACCAGAGATAATGCAGGTTTCACTCAATCTCTGGGAGATTAAGTTAATTTGTCTGCCCCAGGAGCTGCCAGAACCTTCCGCATGAATGCTGCTGCAAAGAGAAGGGGCAGAGCAGGCTTTAATAGCATTTGTTCATTTTTTTCTAACTCCAGAAATGTCGCAGAGCAGCAGCTGCGTCTGCTCAGAGCAGGGCCCTGGGCTCACCCTGGCGGGCGCTGACTACCACCTGAACAGGTCCAAACCTCACTTTCCTCATCTGGAGAAAGGGGCTGAGGACAGCCCCTGCTGTCTGGGGTTCCTGTCAGGTGGCAGAGAGGGTGCAGCAGGCATTGGGCACGGGGCCTGGCACATCCTATACCTCACAAATGTCCAGGGAAAAGACCCTGTTGATAAATCACCACTTTCCTATTTATACAGCTTGTAACGTCTCCCTTCTGCCCTCCTGGCAAGGTCCCATATATTTAATATGCCGTGAAACATGCAGGAGATTCCCCAAAAGGTAGGCTAAGGAAGAGCTTAGGTGATCAAAAGTCAGGGAATCAAAAAAAAATAGGGACAGAATTTGTGTTCTGGATTTCTAAAATATATAGTGCTCATGGGAAAATCCGAACTTCATCCGGCTTCCTTACCTTACTCTAGGATGTGGAATTGTTTTCAGTTTCAATTACACACGGGGCCCCCTAACCCTGGAAGACTCAGGCCCTGGAAGCCTAGATCCGGCCCTGCAGGACACTCTACCTGACCCTGGGGGACCTGCCCACGCCCCCACCTGTCCCATCCTCCCCGTGCACCTGGGTCTGGGCCACAGCGAGCTCCCCATGTCCTCCCCCTGGTTCACATCCCACCAGCCACCAGCTTTGCCTGGACCATGCCCCACCTTCCTCCCCTGCCCCTGCCTGTCCCTGGGGTCTGGCTGGGGATGTGCCCCCTGTGCTTGGAGGAGTCCCCGGCCACCTCCATGCCGGTGGGCCTCACACTCACTCTATTTAGGAACCGCCCACAAGAGCAGCAATTTGGAAAATCCATCTGCCCTCTTACATTTTTAGTAGACATTTAACATTTTTTTTTTAAATTTAGACATGATTGCAAAGTGGGAAATTCCCCCTGCATTATTGACATTTTAAAACAAAACTGCTACATCTTTTTTTCAATATGGAGATATTGAGACCATAGAGCTTTGACCCTCATGTCACCCATTTAAGAACAGCAGGAAAATGTACACGGTTCCCTTTTCTCCTTAAGCTCATGTTTCAAGGCATTTGTTTCTCCCATGAAGCACTTAGATGCTCGAAATTATGTTGCAGATTGTTATATATCACTTCTCCATAAGAAATCTCTCTCCCTCCACACATGTATATAATCGAAATTTAAGTAACATAATTCTTGCCTCTAAAAAGCTCCTTGTGTTAAAATATTCTTCTGGATTGAGTTATAACTGCATGATTAATAGCAGATCATTATTAAAACAACATAAATATAAATATAGATGTTTAGGTATAGAAATATATTGTATTTTATATTATGTATGTATTACATATTTTATATAATATATATTACAGAATACAAATTCTATATTCATACATTTAATGTGTACAATTTTTATAATTTTTTAATTAAAAAATAAAAAATGCATCCCTTAAAAAACGATGGGGAGATTTTCTGAAGTCTTATTTGGAGGAATTTCCTGTGTCCTTGGGTTCACCCTGGGTATTGTGCATCCGGGGTTCAGGATGGGAGAGGTCTGCCTTCCTCAGAGAGGTGGGGGCCCGGATATGGTAACCAGGAAGGTGGGACCAGGGAACTGACCACAGGCGCTGTCCTGGCAGATTGATTTTAGGAGAAGGTGCATCTGCCTCCCCTCTGCAGACCTGCAGTCCCTGCCCTGGTCGGTGTGGAACTGTCCTGCCCAACATCACTGTCCCCGGCTATTTCCTAACCCCGCAGCATCTCGGGTGCTCTGGGCCTCCCCGCACCAGGGGACCTGTGTTTGGGACCCTGCACACCTGCATCTCAGGATTCTGTCCTCCCAAAATCGAGGCTACAAAATAAGATCAGCGGAAATGTTTATTGGAATGTTCTCCAGCCCCAAGGGGTGTACAGGGAAGATGCTGCTCTCCAGGGCAGAGCCCCTGCCCTTTGCCCCACCCTGGCCTTCCTCCCTGACCCCAGGCAGGCCTCAGCGCCCCTCCCCAGGGTCTGCAGACCCCCTGCTCAGGCCCCCGCTTCCCTTCCCACCCAACTCTGCACCCCAGGGTGAGCTCAGGAGGGGCTGAGGACGGCCCCACCCTGGGCTCCAGAGCCTGCACCCCGGTGTGGCCAGAGAGACTGGGCCGCTGGGACGGGACAGACCCATGTCCTTGCCACCCTTAACTGTGCAGGTGAGGCCCAGCTGGGGCCCTGCCTTGCGGGGGTCTGCATCTAGTGACTTCGGCACTAGACCTTGAGCACTGCGAGATAGCCCCCTCGCCCACTGTCTCCACCCAGCCAGGCCTGGTTCTCCTTCAAATGGGCCTTGGATGCTCCTCAGACGTCTCAGAGGACCTCAGCCTTGACACGTCCAGGCTGCACTCCTAACTGTCCAAACTCTTTTCTCTTCCAACGCCCCCACCTACATTCTCTGCTGCTCACACCAGAAACTCTGGGGCATGCTGGACACCTCCCCTCTCCCCACCTGGCAGGTTCCCATGGATCCTGCATCCAAAACATCTCTTGAACCATCCTTGTCCCATCTTTAGGGCTCCACCTCCTTCCTGTAGGAGCTTCCAGACGACCCCTCCCTCTGCCTGTCTCTGGCTCATGGCAGAGGGTCCTGTGCAGACCCCGCCTGAGCAAGAGTCACCTCTGTGTGGGGCCCTCAGGTGGGCTTTCCCTGTACTCAGAGACCCCATAGTTCCTATGGTGTGCCCTGGAGCCCTGCCTCCCCCGACTCGGGCCTCCCCACTGCCTGCTGCCTTCTCTCTGCTCTCCCCACACCGCGCTCCTTCCAGGCCCTGGGCCTGGACACTCTCAGTCTGGAACCTTCCTCATCCGGCTTCTCCCCTCCTTCCAGGCCTTGACCAAAGATCACTTCCTGAGAGGAGCCTCCCCCCACCCAGGCTGGGTGCCCTGTACTTACCTGGGACAATTGTCAGAACTGGGATCTTGGAATTAATTCATTGTGTTGTATGAAAAGAAACACAAATGCACAAGGGTGTTAGCGGCAGCACTGTTTGTGGTGGCCAAGAACTGGCAATGATGACCCAGAGGCCCACCCCTGGGAGGGCAGCCCAGGTAAAGTGACCCGTGAACCCTGTGGGATTTTCTGCAGCTGCTGCAAAAAGTGAACAGAATTCGTGGGCCTGGGAGGATGTCCCTAACATGCGACACAGTGACAAGATTGTAAAAGCACATGGTGGAAAACTCTCCATGTTTATGTGCATGTGTGTGCATGGGACGGGGCACACACCAGGCTGATAACAGGGACCACCAAGCCTGGCCGGGCAGGAGTACAGGGGATTGGAAAAAGAGATGGAATAAGATAAAAAAGACTTTAGTGAATGGTATAATGAGAAGTGAAAAGGCAGAGTACAAACGCAGACGCTCCCTGACTTATGATGGGGTGATGCCCTGATGAACTCGTTGTAAGCTGAAAATATCATAAGTTGACAATGCATTTAATACACCTGAGCTAATGAACATCATAGCATAGCCTCACCTACCTTAAACGTGCTCACAACACTTACTTACATCAGCGTACAATTGGGCAAAATCATCTAACACAAAGCCTATTTCACAGTGAAGTGTTGAGTATCTCGTGTGATTTGTGGAATAGTGTACCGAAAGTGAAACACCGAGTGGTGGCGTGGTCCTGGAGGTGCGGTTTCTGTGGAACGTATATGGCTTTTGCACCATTGTAAAGTTGAGAAATGGCAAGTCAGGGACCATCTGCATGTATTTATGATAATGCTGCAAATTCATTAAGAAGCGAATCGTCCTATGAACAAATATTAGAAGATAATAAGGACAAGTGAGATTCCAGACTTGATCAGGCTGGGGGGGGGTTATAAATTCTAGATTTGTGTTATTTTAATACGTTTTTTCAAATAAGGAATTGATTTTTTTAAGTAGAAGGGAGGGAGAGTATGTGGATGCCGTCTGCCTCCCCGACTCAGCACTAAGTCCGGGAGGGCAGGGACCGCGTCTTCCTTGCTGACAGCTCTATTCCCAGCTCCAGCTGGTGGCCCCTTGGATGCCTGGGCTGAGGCTTTTCCCCTAAGGCTGCAGGAGGACGGCACTTCTCCTTAGCTGCAGAGCTACAGGCTGGAGCAACAACCATAAAATATGTTTCTCTTTGAATAGGCAAAGCTGAAACAGCAAAAAAGACCCTTGCCCACAGGCAGGTCTCCCTCCTCCACCGTCCCTCAGCATCCACTGCCCTCCCCAGAAGCACCCAGTGTTATCACCTACATCCATCCTTCCAGAAAATTCTGTGTGTTGACAAGGAGGCACATAGATGTGTCTCTTATTCCTATGCAGATGACAGGGTAGGATGCGTGCTCTTTCACAGCTTGCTTTTTCACGTAACAACACATACTGGAAAGTGTTCCTATGGGTAAATAGCCACCAGCCTCGTTCTCCACCTGCGGAATGGGATATTCTGTGGTCTGGATGCTCCAGACTTATTCGACCTGTGCCTGCGGGTTGACACTTCACGGGACTCCAATCCTTTGCCGAGACACTCGTGGGTGCGTCTGTGGGACATTCCTAGAGAGTGACTGCAGGAGGAGGCAGTGCATTTTTAACTTCGTCTTTTACTTGACATGCCTTGCTGGTGTACAGTTCCATGGGTCTGGATGGATGTGGAGTCGCGTAAGCACCATATCTGGGACAGTCCCCTCAACCCCCCAAGACCCCTCCACACATCCCCTCGCACTTACACACTCCCCCAGCCGTGACCCCGGAAACTGCTGTCTTCTCTGACGTTCCAGAAGGACGTGTGAATGGGCTTGTATAGTGGGGTTCACTGGCGATTCCTCCCATACCGCTGTGTGTGCCCACAGCCCACTCCTCTGACTGCGGAGCGCCGTTCCACCGCAGGGATGCGCTGCGGTTTGCAGTCCCTTCCCTGGTTGAGGGACATGTGCGTTGTTTCCAGGGTCTGCAATTACAAACAAAGCTGCTGTGAACATTTACGTACAGTTTTTTGTGTAAACATAGTTTTCACTCCACTTGAGCAAGTACCTGGGGGTGGGACTGCTGGGTCACATGGAGAGTGTGTGTAACTGGATGAGAAACTGCCAAACCGTGTCTAAGGTGGCCGCACCGCGCCACGTGCGAGAGTTCCTGGTGCTTCCCGTCCTCGGCAGCCCCTGGGATCGTCATTTTCTTTCTTTTCTGTTCCTTTATTTCTTCTTCCCTCCCCCCTCCCTCCCTCCCTTCCTTCCACATTTCAGCCAGTCAACAGGCGTGTAGTGGTATTTCATCATGGCTTTACTCTGCATTTTCTAGTGACTCGTGATGGTCAGCATCGTGTCGGGTGCTGGTCTACCTCTTGTTTATACTTTTTGGTAAATGTCTGTGCGAATCTTTTGCCAGTTATTAAAAATTGAGGTTTTTGTTTTGTTGTTGTTAAGTATAAGAGTTACTTACGTATTCTAGATACAAGTTTACCATCAGATATATGAATTGCAAATGTTTTCTGCCAGTCTGTGGCTGGTCCTATCATTCTCTTAGTAGTGCCTCTTTCAGAGCAAAAGATTTTAACTTTGATGAAGCCAAATTTTCTTTCTTTCATGGATCTTCCTTTTAGCATTGCCTAACCCAAGGTCAACAAAATTTTCTCCTGTTTTCTTTTAAAAAAATTATAATTTTATATTTAGGTCCTTCATACATTTTGAGGCAATTTTTGTATAATGTCTGAGGTGTAGGTTGAGGTCTTTTTTTTTTATATGGATGTCCAGTTGGTAAATCATTATATGTTGAAAAAACTATCCTTTCTCCACTGAATTTCCTTTGCAGATAAATGCATTTTAAATTTTAATAGATAATACAAAAATTATCTCCACTGAATACAGTTGTTGAATAAACGAGTGAGTGAAGACTAAAGATTGGATGAAGCTTTATCATCTGTAAGGTCAGCACACAGGCAGGGGACTCTGTTTGGGTTTAGGGACAATGTCTGTTTCTGGAATGCAGTGAGGAAAGCAGAAGCCACAGGAATGTGGGAACAGAGGGGCTGCAACTTTGCGGACACGGCCTCTGTCAGGCCACTAGCCGGGCGAGGTCGGGGTCCTCTGAGTTTGGGGAGGGGGCTCTCCCTTCCCAGGCAGCCCCGCTGTCCCCGGCTGGGCCCAGGGAAGCCAGCGCCTGTTCCCAGCTCACTTCTGCTTCAAGGCCCGGCTCCAGCTGCCGGCTCAGCGGTCTGAGCCCCTCCGTTGCTCTCTGGGTGGGGACTGTGAGCAGGCTTCACGTGCAAGGAATTGATGAAAACATTTCACAACACTAATGAACTTTTGCTTTTTTCCCAGAGCTACTTAGTGTATTTTAAATGCAAATCGAATCAATAGAAAGTGCTGTGTGTTCAGTTCAGGGATGTGGCAGGTTTGTGTTGGAGGAACGACAGGGCTGCTGTCTCTGGGGAAAGACAGGACTCTCAGCCCTGCCTGTGTGAGGGACCGGCTGGCTCGTCATTGCCCTCTGTCCCTGGGCCGGCACCTGTACAGGGACACGGGGGCAGGGTGACCAGGGCATCGCGTCCGGCAGAGTCCAGGTGGCCTGAGTCCTCCGGGTTCCTGAGAGGAGGTGTTTTGTTTCCCCAGTTGCCCACGTGACTGCCTTGTTTCCTCCCCTCTCTTGGGTGGTGCAGGTTGGAATCACCACCCGTGTGGGGCTGACCGCCTGGTAGGGCTCCCACTGTGATGCGCTCACTCCCAACTGAGTGGCTCAGCCAGCGGTTGAACCAGGAAGTGCGGGGCTGCTGGGCCAGCAGGTGAGGGTCACATATACCCTGCGGGGCTCGTGGGAACTTGGTTGCCCCAAGATCTAAGTCAAAAATTAGCACTCAAAATTGTCATTTCTGTGTATGGCTGTCCTCCTTGAAGAACAGCTGGTCTGGGAGAGAGCTGTGACGTTGGGTCACTGCTTTCAGCAAGCAGACACCGTGTTATGCTAGAACAACAGCGGGTGGCAGGGGCAGGCACCTTCACTGGGGTGGTGCCCTTTGCCGAGTACTGCCCAAGGGCTCCCAGGCCTGCCCGCTGACCATGCACATCCCATGACAAGGCTTTAGGCCTGGAACCAGCCTCTGCCTCACTTTACTGGTGAAGGAAAGGAGGCCAAGAGAGGGACATAACTTATCCAGACGTCACACAGTGCAGGGCAGGGCCACACTTCACACGCAGACTGCCCATATCACCACGCTGTGCCACCTGTCTGAGAAAGTAGGGGGCCTTAATGAGCAGGGGTCCTCACCCGCCAGGTGGGCCAGGAGAGGTGTGGGAGCCACAGGGAGGGGCAGGTGGGTGGCCAGATGGCGAAGTGAGGGCACGGCCACTGAGGGGGTGTGAGGGTGGTGGGGACCAGACCCTGCCAGGGGTGACCCAGGGAGGCGGCCAGACCCTCCCTCTGGACAGCCCTGACCAAGGACGTCAGGGGCGTGGGGAGGGCTGGAGAGGCTGCCTCGCCTCGTGGAGACCGAGGCCGGGCTGGCTGAGAAATAGCAGTGGGCGCGGAACAAGAGAAAGCTCTGGGAATTAAAGCTATGGCCATCAAGATAAACGCAAACACTGTCAGTGCAAGAACAAGTCTCCCAGATGGTAGAACAAGAAGACACAGAGACGGGCATGGGAGAGAAAGGTGGGACGCAGGAGAACCGAGGCTGCAAAAGTCAGAATAACTGGGGTCCCAGAGACAATGGGTGAGAGGAGAGGAAATTATCGGGGAAACACTGTGGGAAAAGCTTCCTAAAATCAAAGACTATGTATTTCCAGCCGAAACTTCACCATCGTCCAAAAATAACACTTACTGTGAAATTTCAGAATACCAGGGATTAAGAAAAGATCTTAAAAGTATCCGGAGAGAAAACACATCGCATAAAACAAACTAAAACAAAGAGAAAGAAGGACATTGAACTTCTCCACAGCTACCTTGCAAGCCATGTGAAAATGGACAACGCCTTCAAAATTCTGTGAAAACAATGATTTTTCCTAAAATTCCAGGGACAGCCAAACTCTCAGTGCAGTATGAGGAGATGGGTCTCAACCACGGCACCCCCTGCCGAAGGGCATGACCTGGAATCTGGGAGCAGAGGGTCCCCTGGACTACGGGGATGTCTGGGTGACCACGTGCCACAGCGAGAGCAGAGGACCCCGGCTCCAGGGTGAGGACAATGGATGGCGCAGACCGTTGTCTGAGCGATGGCAAGGCAAACGCACATTAATGAGCTGATGCCCCTTCTTAAAGATTTGACAATAGGGACAGAGAAAACTGCAGAGAAAAAAAAAGGCAGGAAAATCAACAATAGCAAACAAAAGGCAACCACCAATGGAAATGGGAAATGCAAAGCTGCACAGGAGGGAGGGTGGAGCCCCACACAGCCTGCGCAGCAGGGGGGCCTGTTTGCAGGCAGAGGCGGCAGCTGCTGCTGTCCTCCTCCCCTCCCCCTCCTTCCCTTCCCTTCCCCCTTCCCCCTCCCCCCTCCACTTCCTCCCACTGCTCCCCCTCCTCCCCCTCCGCTCCCCTCCTCTGCATCCCCTGAGTCTCCTCCTGCTGTGTCCTGCAGTGCTGTGCTGTGCTGTGAGCTGTTTGGCCTTCTCTCTCACGGGGACGCTTTCCTCCAATATCTGGCTATCGCTGGCTGTTGATTTGTGCTCAGAATGAAGCTGCTCAAAGCCTTGGGAAGCTCTGGGTACATAAATGGGGCCAACTGTTAGGACTCTGCTCGATTACCAGGCAGAAGACAGCTTTTCAGGGACCATCCCAAATGCAGTCCTCAGGGGTCTTTTCTCAGGAGCTGTTTAGGTTCTTCCTCCCGGGGAGGGATGCTTTCCTGGCTGCCTGTGTTTGGGCATCCACGTGGTGGGCAGGTGGGCCGTGGTTCAGAGTCCAATCGCACACTCTCACCAACTGTCCTGGTTTTACACCTGACACCCACCCAGCTGGGCCTTGTTCCCCAGTCCAGACCCTGCTTCAGTCCCCCAGAGAATCCTATTTCTTGCCTCTTGGGGTGGGAGGTGCTGACCTACAGCTCTGTCTCAGCTGGGGAGAGGAAACTGGGCATCTGCCCCGTCCATACACAAGCCCTTGTGTGCAGCCCCTCACCTCACCCCCTTCCACAGCACCAACCATCTAATTCCTGAGCCCCCCAGGGCCGGGTCCATTCTCTCCTACTCAGGCAGCCACCCCCCCCTCAGGCTCCACCTCCCTCCTTTCCACCTTCACCCTCCAGAGCTCAGGGCTGCAGAGTCTCCCCAATCTATTGAGGGCGGAGTTCGTGTTTCTCTGTATCTTTGTTGTTTTGAGGTCAGTCTGAGACAAGAAAGACATTTACACTTCCCAATTAAAACCAGAGCCCCTTATAAACATTTTTGAAAATTACTTTTTGAAGAAGTAATACCCAAACATAGTAAAATCCACAAGAAACAAAAGGATATAAAAATAAAATGTTCTTCAAACTCCAAACTCTTCACCCAGTCCCATAACACTCATTTCCAGAAGCAAACACTATTGCCAAATTCTTGTATATCCTTCCAGGGCCAGCCTCTCCTGCACATAGTATCTCTTACCTGACGTGCATTCCCATTAAAAATGGTATTTATACCACACACCTTGTTCTGTATCTTGCGTTTTACACTGGATCTCTCCTGGAGACCATCCCATAGCAGTACACAAGGATTTTCCATTTTTCTATGGTTATTTTGTTTTCTTTGGCATGGACACTCCCTGATTTATGCGATCAATCACCTATTCACAGCTGTTTTAGTCATTTCTAGTCCTTGATAACACAAACAATATTTTAAATAAATTTCCATGTGCAAAATGAATAAGTTTCAGAGACCTGCTGTACAACATTGAGCCTATAGATAACAATACTGTGTTGCACACTCAAAAATTTGTTAACAGAGTAGATCTCATAGTAAGTGTTCTTACCACACACAAAAAAAGGACACAAGGAAACTTCTGGAGCTGATGGATGTGTCTACTACCTTGATTGTGCTGGTGGTTTCACAGGTATACGTACGTGTCCAAACTCATTAAATTGTATACATTAAATATGTGCAGTTTTTTTTGCATATTGATTATTTTAACCATTTTAACAAATTATCCTGATGTTTGTCTGCCCATTTATTCCTCTGTTCATTAACGACTCTCTCATGCATCTCTTGTTCCATCCACCCATCACCTGATGGCACCAGCTTCCTCCACTGGCTTTCCTTGGAGATTTTATCAAACACCCAGACGATTACCAGGTCAGCAATTAGGGGGAGCTTGATGAGTATATTGGGGTTAGGGAGTATCTGTCTGTGTTTGTCTCTGGCCCATTTCTTACCTTGAAGTTTTTACTGGAGGAACCTAGAGGAGAAAGTGAGATTTATACCTCCTGGTCCAGAACCTATTGGCCTTCCAGGTTAAAAGAATCAATATGTTCATTTAATTGGATGCCACTTTGCTTAATTGTCACATTATCACACCAAAACCATTGTCCCCACCTGGACACAACCTCTGCTAACCAAGGAGGCAATTAGCCATCCAAGTGACTCAAAGCATGACGTGCAGAAACAAGAGGAGACAAGCAGAGCAATTTATTTCACATTAGAGCTGTTAATCCTGTGAAGTGTGACTTCAGTGGGTTTGTATCCACTAATGAGGAGCTTTTCATGGGTGAGCATGGTTCTGGTCCTGTCTCTGGGGCCTCCTGGTCTCTCCTGAAGCTTATTCTGCCTCTCCCTCCCAAACCCTCTCTCTCTGTCTGTCTCTCTGTCCCTCTTTCTCTCTCTCTGTCTCTGCCTCCCTCTCTGTCTCTCTCTCTGTCTCTGCTCCCCTGTCCAGCTCCACTCCTGGGCAAGCTGGCCCATGTGGGGCCAACCCCTCCACCCGTAGTGCCAGGCCCACCTCCTGTCCTCCTGGGGAGATTGTGAACAGATGGCCTCTTTCCAACCCTCTGTCAAAGCCCAGATTTGGGTCCCTGTGGCTGTGACTGGCTGGAGCTTGTGTCCATCCAGAACCATGTTTCCTGGCCAGGGTGGGGAGGCTCTGATTGGCCAGGCCTAGTCCACACCCAGCCCCAGAGCTGGGACAGACCTCCTGATCTGAGGGGGATCATTTCCATGGAAAATCAGTGACTCTTGGCAGAATAAGAGGGACAGGTTATTGGGGATGTCATGAAAAGCAGATGTGATAACTCCATGACCCTGAGGGCTGGCTGACTGTGACCCCTTCCCTGGGGACTGTGCAGGAGCCTCAAGGAGGCCATGTGTAACATAGAGCAGTAGAGGTGTGACCTGGGGTCCGCAGGGGCCAATGGGGAGGGGACAGGGAACCTGACACTCTCCTGTTGCCCCACATGGGCAGGGACCTGCTGGGGTCCGAGAGTCACTCTGTGCAGGGGAGGGTCTGGGGAGTTGACCCAGGCTGGGCAGGGGGGCTACCAGCTGCAGAGCTCAGACTAGACATATTTGCACGTCGTTATGGGCAAGCAGCTTTAAATGAGATTCCAGTACCAGCAGCCTGCTTTCCCCGGATGGTGACAGCAAAGGGGCTGTTTCTGAGGCAGGGGTGTGGCCCTCACCAAAGTGAAGAATTGGGCCATTTGGGAGACAGGGATTCATTTCCAGTAGAGAATACTTCATGCAGACAGTCAAGCATCTGGCCCCGGAGGTTCTGCAAATGCAGAGAAACTTCGGGATTTAAGAGAAACAGACTTGTTCTCTTTTCCTAATTATTCCCAACCTTCTCCAGAGGCTGTTCTTCCTGAGAGATAATTGAATGGGCCAGAGGTACTGGAGGATGCAGGATGCCCAACTAGAACCCAGCCCCTGGGGATGGACTACAGGGAGGTCGTGGGGTGGGAAGGATCCCGCTCTTTCTGCACCGGCAGGAAGTTCCACTGGGATGCTCGTCAGCAGGCACTGAACCCTCAGATGGGGCCCGACCAGTTGTAACGGTGAACGCATCAGTCAGAATGGGGCCTGGAACACACAGGGTGGGCTGTAGGCCCATCAAAACTGGCAGCACAAAGTAGGTAACTGAGCAAAGATCTCAATCAGTGGGGGGTTATTAAGCCAAAGCTGAGGACACACCAGGAAAAACACAAACCGCAGACAAATCCATGGCTGTTATTCCAAGGGGGAATTTGGGAGCTCAGTGTTTAAGGGGAATAGGGCACACAGAAAGAAAAACAAAGCAAAGGGTTAGGCAGTGAGGCAAAATGGTTACGTTCTAGTGAGATCCAGGAAAATCTACATCGTACACACGATAATGTGAATGTTAGAAGAGAAAAGAGGGTGGAGGAGGCATCGGTTGTGCAGACGCCCCTGGGTGGATGGAGGAGTGTCTGATCCTGTCTTGTGTCTGTTCTGGGCCTGTGGAGACAAGCCTGTAATTCCTTATTAGTGCAGAATCACACGGACTTTAGTTTTAGGAGCTGGACGTAGCCTGCAGACCCAGTCACAATTTGCATGTCCTTGTTTATGGGAGGCCAGCAAGGAATGCCCTTATGAATGACCTGTGGGGCCAGCCCCTCACAGGTGCCTGCGGCCTGTACCTTCCCTTTGTGTAAGGGGTTGGGGGGAGTGTCCTGAGATTTTTATTTCCCTTTACAAGATGAAGCATGGACCAAGCAGAATGTTGCTCGGACCAATCAGAATTGACGGCAGACCACAAAGAATGGAGCATGGACCAGTCAGCATGAAGCATTTTCCAATCAGGACGAAGCATGGACCAATCAGTACGGCTTACGGACCACATACAATGGAGCATGGGCCAATCATAATGGACACCTGTCCAAGACTCAGTGCAGAAGGAGCAGTGTGTCCATCAGAGTATCTACCCTGGTGCCATACCCCCCAGGCCACCTTTGTGTGCCTCCACCCCAGGCTGTGGTTCAGGAGACAGAGGCTTCTGGGGGAGCCAAGACCAAGGCCCCCTTCTGCCTGCACAAGGGGACACCCACCCTGAGAGCAGACTCTGCTGGGCAGAGGGGCCCCAGGGAGGCACGTGTCTGTCTGTCTGTCTGTGTGAGAACCCAGGGATGTGTCTGTCTGTGTGCCTGTGCAGAAGCCCAGGGATGTGTCTGTCTGTCTGTCTGTCTGTCTGTGTGGGAGCCCAGAGACCTCAGCCAGCCTCAGGCTTCAAAGCTAGCGTTTGTCCTCCTCAGATCTGGGGTTAACTCCGGGAGTAGCTGATACTTACAGACACAGAGGGGATTTAGATGTGTCCCGAGGAGCTGACAATGTAATTTGGGGTGAATTAATTTTAAGAGTCAGTTGACACTTATTGTAACAGATGAGTGCTTCTCACCGATCCTTATATATGCCATCCTTGGAATGGGGAGGAGAACATCATTCTAATTGCCATACAGTGTGCGTTTCCTGGAGAGTTCATGACTGTTTCAGTTCACTACCAAGGGATAGATTCACAGTGCTGTCTGTGGGTTCCTGGGTACACGTGGCTCCTGTCAGGCTCTGGGTAAGATGGGGAGGGTCTGTGGGCAGAGCCCCTCCTGCCCTGGCATCTCCTGAGCTGACTGAGGCTTAAGGCCTGATGTTGCCCAGGACAGGCCAGGTCAGAGCCCAGGCTGGTCAGGTGGGGGCAAACCCTGTGCTAACACCAGCCACTGCGTGATCCTGGCGATGTCCTCACTGCCGAGCCTGGTTCCCTCCTCAGGAAAAGCAGGTGAATTGGGCTTTTGGAGGGGCCACCATTCAGTAGCCTTTACCTGACTCCTGGAACACCCCTGTGAGGATCGCCCTACACCCAGTCTCAGTCCACGTGGTTTGGGGACGTCCCAAGTCCAGGGGAAGATCACATAACCAGATCACAGCCAAATGAGCACATGGCTGTCCTTGCCATGTGATTGGCTCAGGCATAGGGGTGTGATTCCACCAGGGCCAATCAGATGTGAGGAGACGTTGGCTGAGCGGCTCTGACCTTTCCCATTGCGTGAGAGCTGAGATGGCTGTAGACACAGGACTCCTGTGGGAGCCCAGAGGGGAGCCTGCCTGGGCTGCAGTCAGCTTGGAGGCAGCAGAGCCCAGGGGTGGATGGAGACCTGTCCTGATGTGGGCCCTGGCCCTGGATCCACCCAGACCTGAATGAAGCCAGATCACCCTCCTACTTTCCCTTGCATGAGCTGGGTCACCTCCTGTGGGGTTTAAGCCAGCGTGGGTTGGGTTTGCCATCGCTGACACAATGAGGAAAAATAGTGCAAGTTTTGGAGAATAATTGGGGAATAATGAGATAATGCACCTGACATAGGAGACGATGTAGGGTGCCTAGCACATAGTGACTGCTAAATAAAGGAGGCTACTAGTAATACAGAGCTCTCTTGCTGCCATGATGCCTCTTATCTCCCCAGGATGGAGCAGGTAGAACCAAACACGTTAACACTCATAAGAGCTTATTGACATCTCATCGTGTTGGCATCATCATCAACGTTGTCATTTTTGCATGGCCCCGGACCCCCAGCCTGGCTGTGGTCATCCTCTGCCTCCTTGACAGGTGTCCCTCTTCGTCCCTCCACGTGGTGGGCCAGGCTCAGTCCCCGGACCTCCTCTCCTCTCCACCTGCTCTCACTGCCTGGGGTCAGCCGCATGCTTACGCACCTCCTAGACATCGCTGACCGCACTTTTAAAGGAGCCACAGCCACAGACCATGTCAGATTGACTTTCACCCTGCTTCACCTTTCCTCCCTAATCACCACCTGACACCTTACTGTGGGTGATTTTGGTTTCTCTTTGCCTGCAAAGACAGGGCAGGACTTGTCCTTTGCAGATGTCCCCCATTTTTTGTATGAATGAACCAATGGAGGAATGGATGGATGGATTGATGAATGGATGAATGGATAAATACAAATTTATGGAGCTCACATTCCCCTCTCAAATGACTTTTCTGAATCTTCCCACACTCATGAGCCCCTGGTCACCTGCCCAGTGTCCTGTCTGGTGTGCCCCCAACTCTGTGAGGACTCTATGGCCTGCACGGGTCAGAGAAGGCTTCTTGGAGAAGGGGACTCAGGCAGGGCTTGGAGGAGGGGAGGACTAGGTCCTGGGAGGGCATATTGGGTTTGCTGGTGGTCCCCAGCCCAGGGCCCACTCCCCGTCCCGGAGCCCATCATGGGTGACTCTGAGGCAGGGGGCAGTCCCAGGAGGGCTCTGTCCCCTCCTAAATCCACACTCATCAGGGACCCACTGGTGTTTGTGGTGAAGCCTGCCCACCCTGTCTGCTGGGGCAGAGACAAGCCCCACCCTGAGCTGGGCACCCAGAGAAGGGGCTGGGGTGGGAAGAGGGCAGAGCTCTAACAGTGCCACGCAAATGACATGCAAATAAGCAGCACAGGCTGGGGCTGGATCCCATTGTATTCCTGGCCTCCTTCCCATGGGGCTGGGAACCTGCCCTTGTTTCTATCACCCATTTACAGACTTTCTGGGAAAAAGGATCTTTAGCTGCCAGCACTGTCTCCAGTCCAACAAAGTGAGGCTGTGAGATCCCTCTTGTTGCCTGGAGATGGAGCACCCCTACATCCCTCCATCTGCATGCTGTGCCCCCACCCCCATAGACGCCCACAACTCAAATTGTGGTCCAGGGAAGCTGGTTAGAAACAAGGTCTCTCCCTGAGTCCCCCAAAGCTGCATTTCAACAGGGTCTCCAAGGATCCCCAGGAGTTGTCCCGGGAGCTGCTGCAGAGGATGGCTGAAGTCTGGACCCCCCTCCCCTTTCTGATCCTTGGAGAGCTGCCAGACCTTTGTGCAGACCCCTGGGGGCCATCAGTCTGGGGCAAGCCCAGGTGTGGGTGAGGACCAGCAGCCCAGCCAGGCCCTCCCCCCGGAATCTGGGTCTGGAAGAAAGAGCCAGGGCGGGGGAGCAGTCGTCCCAGACACAGAGCCTGGGTCTCCACCAGCATCTGTGTAACTCCCTGGGCACCTGCTTCCTGTCTGATTTGCTCACAGATTCTTCCTTCCATAGTTCCAGCTCCTTGGTACCCTTCTACCACGTTCCGTTAGCCCAAGGGACCTCCCCTGCCTGGGGACAGCCCAGCCCTGCCCGGGCGTCAGACATGACAGGTGCACACTGAGAGGCCCTCCCCACACCAGCCCCAGCCCTGTCTCCCCATCCTCCTCCTCCTCCTCCCTCCTTCCAGAGAATGTCCCCACCAGCCCCCTCAGGCTCTGAGCCAATGACTTCAATTGTCCCCACTTCCCGGTTATCAATAATTCTCACACAGCCAATTAACCAGGAAACCCAGGACATTTTCTCTCATTAATCCTCTGAATCAGAGACCACAACCTGAATGCGGAGGACCTCATGGGGCCAGGCAGGGGTAGGTTCTGAGCACAGCAGTGGGACTCTGGGGTCTAGGCCCCTCTCCGTCCCCTTCCTGCTGAGTTTTGTTGTGGGAGAGAGAAAGTGCGCTGCCCAAGCCCTCACCACAGGGACCCTGAGACCATAACCGGGGCTGTGTGAAGCCGCTGAGTGTGTGGAACGTGCCCTGTAGAGACAGAACCTGGCCTCTGGGAGGGAGGACGGGGAGCCCTGGCCCTCTCCTGCCCCCACGGCTCACAGCCCATGGACCAGCACTGGTGACACGGCGCAACCCCTGCCGGGGCTGGGAGCCGGGAGCCCACGGGCCCTGGTGAGGACTAAGGCCTCTGCCCCAGCTGTTTGAGCAGCAGGGGTTCTGAGGAGCAGGTGGGAGCCCCTGCAGGGCTGGAGCTGGGGCGACGCAGTCTGACATATGCCGCGGTGGGGGGACCCCAGGCTGTCGTGTGGGGAGCTGCCTGCAGGGCCTGGTGCAAGCAGCAGCCAGGGGGACGCCCAGCAGGTCCCAGAGGAGAGGTGACGGGTCCTGGGGAGAGTCCAGGGGCAAATCCCAGGAGTGCAGGGCAGGGGAGACTGACACTAAATATGGTCTAAAGGCAAAGCCCAGAGGGTTTTCTGAGAGACTGCAGAGAGCTCAGGTTAGGGAAGAAAGGAGCTGCCCTATTCTTGGATGGCGGAGCCTGCAGGTGAGGCAGGTTCTGGATGGAATCACCTGCAGCCCCTGGGCATCGGGCGGTGCAGCTGGGGCAGCTCAGGGCTGGGGCAGGAGCGGAGCCTCCCGGGCAGAGCTTGGGTCACAGTGCCACAGTGGCTCCCACAGCTTCAGGGGCTCTGGGAAGGACACAAACACAGCTCTGAGCCTCGGGTTATCCATCTGCAAAGTGGATCAAGATCCTTCTTTCCAGAAGGAATTTTTTAGGGATAGATGAGGAAATAATGTAGAGAGACTTGGAGGCTTAGCCAAGCTGAGGCCTGAGATGACTCCAAGGTGAGGTTACTACTATTCTAATGGGGTGGTCATCAGTTTTCAAGATTCGAATTTATCTGAGGGCTTAATCTGACATCATGGATACGACAGACTCCCTATGAGCCGCAGTACAGACCCTGTGGACACTTGCCCCATGACCGCCACACGGGGGGAGGGCGCCACAGGCGTGCAGGCGAGCGCATGCTTTCAGTCATTCAGTCTGGGCTTTTCGGTGTCAGGGCGGGTCGCCCTCGGGGCTGCGCACCTTCGCGACTCTGGGGATGACGAGGGGGAACAGAAGGAGGAAGGAGGCATCCAGACAGGAGACCACTCCGACCCGGAGCTCCCCACCCCAAGCTCACCTTCTCCTTCCCAGAAGGAGTCTTCTTCAGATAGCTGGAAGGCACTGCCTGAAGCACCTGCCTCTCCTCTGCTAACGGGCACAGAATCCGTCTGCCTCAGCCATCCTGCGGTGTGCTAGAGCACAGAAGGCTTTCCTTCAGTAGTCCAACAAACAAGTGTTGATTAGCCTGGAAAGCTACCTTTCTATTAAGAAGCAGTCAACAACAACAATATGTAACTACAGTCCTGGACCAAGCCTACTTATAAAACGCAGAACAAACACACCCACAGTAAAGCCACTGGCAATGTTAGGCAAGCGCAGAGGACAAGCAGAGCAGATGGCGGACGCTGTAGGGCCACACAGCCGAGCTGAGGGTGTGGAGTAGCAGCAACAGGTTTGAACTAGGAGGCAGCAGGTCTGCTTGGAGGCATTTGTTTGTTGCATAATATATCTTTATAATTCTTTATAACGTGAGGTGAAACACAGGGCAACCACACTCATGGCAAACCCCTCACCATGTTCCACATGCCGACACAGTGTTGTGTACATGCCTGGAGAAGGTGTACTCTCCTTGCAGCAGATGATGTCACACCACACACATGCAACACACCACGAACACTCACACACAACCCACATCACACATCACACTCTCACACATACTCATACACATGCATACACATGCACACTCACACACTCACACATGCACACATGTGTACACTCTCTCACATACACACACAGTCAACTTTGAGCTGTCACCCTCCGTGCTTGGTTCCCTCCCTTCAGAAGAGGTGTCTTCTTGTCCCCACGTTTCCTCTGCAGCCTGGGCTCAGGCACCAGCCTAAACTTCTGCCTGGGGGCAGGGAACCAACAACCTGGTTTTATTCCAGCATCCTTTTCATCTGCAAGGAATTGGATGTGCTTTAAAAAACCTTCTGAGACACTAAGCAGGAATACGAACCAGGGTATCATAAATATGCAACATTCAGAGAACTGGCAGAAACTCATTTATTGTCACAGGTCATGTCGAAATATCAGAAACCATCTCACTGATGTCAAGAACACAGCAAAGATGCCTGATATCACTGTCAACAGCATTTAATATAGGTCCTTGATAATTCACAGGATAAGAAAAAATAAGTATAGATGTTGAAAAGGAAGAGACCTCAGCAACAGAACTTGCAGATATTTGATGGCCTACGTAGAAAACACAACTAACCAACACCATAAATAACAGGGACTAAAAGAGAAAGTTTAAATACAAAAAATTTCTCAATTATCAGCAATATCCTGTTAGAAGATGCAGTAGTAGAATAAATAAGACTTCATTCACAACAGCAGCAATTCCTTTAAAGCATGTGTGAGGAATCCTAATTAATGTGTAAGATCCTTATGACAATGATTGTTAAATTCTCCTGCAAGACATTAAAATACTCTCACAAAAGGGAAGAGAAATTTGCTACATTCCTGAACAGGAAGACTAAAATTGTACAGCTGCCCGTTCTGGCCATTTCGATCTACACATGCAGTGCGTCATTAATCAATATCAACACCACAAATTTCTAGGGCTATTTACAAATGGATTCTAAAATGCATCATGAAGAGAAAGTGAAAAACCAGCACAGAAAGAAAAAAGTAAAAGAGGAAGGAGAGAGAGAGGTGAATCTCTCTCTCTTTTCAATATATATTCATTATACAGTGTATGAAACACAGTGGAGTTGACATAGTGGAGCAAATCAATCAATAGAATATAATGGAAAGTCCAGAAGCAGAGCCATTTGCTTATCTGAACTTAATATACAATAAAGCAGCCACTTCAAATCCTAATGGACGGAAATTAACGATGCTGAGACACTTGCCTATTCTTGTGGGAGAAAATATAAAACTAAACTTCAATCTCACCCTATTCTTAAAAAAATAATGACAGGTAGATTTACGACCTAAACATAAAACATACCTATAAAAACATTGGACAGACATGTAGGAAAATGTGACCCAGGAGACAAAGGACCTTAAGTAAGACAAAAAACAAAGACTAAAATGAAGAATACATAAGTTTGGTACATCAACATTTAAAATTTCCATATGACTAAAGATACTGTTAAGAGATTAACCAGAATTAGAGAAAACATTTACACAATACGTAACAAAGAATTTACATACAGTATGTAAACATCTTCATATAGTAATATGAAAAAGATAAACAGCCTAACAGAAATTTAGGCAATGGATATAAACAAACAATTTACAGGACAGAAATGACAAATGGCCAAAAAACATATAAAAAATGCCCAACTCAGAAGGAATGAGGGGAAAGCAAGTTAAAATGAGATACAATTTTTCGCCTGTTTGGCAAAAATGAGTAACAGTGATAATATCAAGTATTAGCAGAGACGTATAGAAACAGGATTCTTATATACTGTTTTTGAGAATGTAAGTTTGAACGGTCTTTTCTGGAGGACAACCTGGATGTATCTATTAGAACAAAAAGTACACACACTGTGTGGTTCCCTGATCCCGGTTCTCAGAACCCACCTGGAGGAAAGGTCACCATGGGCAGAGGGGGAGGCTACTAGAACATCTGCTGCAATGTTGACAGTAATATTGGAAACTTGGAGGAAAAAATAAAAATTTCAGTGTTTTCCAACGGAAATTTGGTTAAATAAAGACTTGGCATATCCATACTATGGAATATCGTGTTGCAGTTGACAAGAAATGGTAGTACTCTGTGTGAGGACTTGGAAAGATTTCTAAGGCTTATTATTCTATGAAATAAACAAGTAAGAAGAGACTGTCCCAGTGTGACATGTGGGTGTAAAAACCACAGTAAAGGAGGTGATTATTTCTGTCTATCCGTAGGCATGAGTGTGGAAGCTTAGGAAACTGTCTGGACGAAGGGACCCATACCTGGTGTTTCTCTGGAAACACAGAGAGTGGTTTGAGAAGGGGGTCGTGGGGTCAAGGATGACTTTCATTTTAATAATTAAACGTACAGTTTGATATTTGTATTAAATGTACAGATGATCATGAATCCCTGTATTGAGAAAAAAGCAGCAAAAACAAATAAGACCTTGTTTAAGGAAAGCATTAATTGGAGTAGGGGGTGGGGGCAGGATGGCTGGGTTTGAGGATGGGGGGATTTACTCATCACCTCTTTCCAGCAGCTATTTGAGGTTATCACTCACATTCAGTAAAATAACAAATCTCATGAGTGCAAATCGATGACACTTTACATACTTGCATGCCCATGAGACCACCCCCAAATCAAGCCATAGAACAGCACAATCCCCAAGGAAATTCCTCACACCACTGTCCAGTCAACAGCCCAGAGGCAACCCCTCTTGCGATTGATTTCAACATACATTAGTCTTGGCTGTGCTGAAACCTAAGTGATACTCACTTAATATAAATGGAATTATATGATATGTAGTATTTTATGTCTGGCATTTTTTTCTCAACATAATTTTTTGAGATTTGTCCATAAAGTTGTCTTTCCCAGTAGGTATCAGTAGAATAACGTTCCATTGTATGAATACATTGCTAGTTGTTTATCCATTCACCGGGGTCATTTCCAGTTTTTACTATTTCGAACAGAGCCACTGTGACATTCTTGTGTAGTTGAATTTTGTGAACATATGTGTGTATTTCTCTTGCATATGTACACAGGAATGGATTTGCTGGGTCATAGGGTGGCTATGCGTGTAACTGTATTAGAACCCATCAAAGAGTTCGTCCAAGGGGATGCTCCATTTTACACTCCAGCACGCCATGCACAAGAGTTCCAGCTGCTCCATTTGGGCCCCAACACATGGTAGTCAGTTGTTTCAATTCTAGCCATTCTTGTGAACCAGTATCTCATTGTGGTTTTAATTTTCACATCCCCAATGTCTATTAGTGCTGCCCAAGCATCCCTATGCTTACAGGACATCTGGAAATCCTCATTTGTGAGTTGGTTGATCCAAGCTTTTGACCAATTTTAGTTATCACCTTAAAGCATTTAATTAATAGGGTCTCAGGTCACACATTCATGATTCTAAAATATCAAAAAAGCACAGTGTGGAAAACAGTTTCTCCAACTTATGAGGTTATCTTTCATAAAGCTGTGTCTGTTGAAGTCTGTGTAACCACCCCCACCCCCAAAACCCGGTTTCCTCTCGTGTAAAATCGTGCAGGTGCATGTCTAGGTTTCCTTTTCCGTAGTCTGGGGTTATGGCTCACCTGGCTGAGCCTTGGAAGCCTCTGAAGGGTCTTGGTTGATCCCTTTCCCTGTAAAACAATGCTGAAGGGTGCAGCTGGGCTGGGGAGGGGACATGAGGTCTTAGGACACAGGGGGAAGCTGTTGAACCCACTACAATGCAGTGAGGCTGAATTGGGGGAGTCTGTAAGTCGTTCAGGGTGGTGAATGCAGTGTGGACAGTTGGACTCCAGGAAAATATTGCCTTTCCTTCCCTGGCTTGGCCAGAGAGCAGCCCAGGGGGCAGTGCCCTGAGATTTCATCATGTTTGCAGAGTGCTCAGACTCCTGTGGAATTAGGGTTACAGTGGTCTTCTCACCCTACAAGGGGGAGGAGCTGACAGTTGGCTGCAGGTGACAGGAGGGCCGGGGGGGCTGGAGGCCATGGAGCCCCTGCTCCTCAGTTCCTGCTGAGAGATGTGTCCTGCGCACTGGCACTGCAGCTTAGTTCATCATGGGTGTATCCCTTCCCATGGCACCTGTGCATGGAAGACATGCACTGCTCTGCCCAGGATGCTGTAAGGCTTTCCCTCTTATCTGAGGACTCAGTGCCTTCTCGCTCATTCTGGGACTCAAATTCACTCCTCACAGTTCAAGGCAAAGAAAGAGATGGGTGAGGATTATGGATTGTTAGGTTCCCGTCTCTGAACATATTTGAAATTGTAATGAGGCAGGTTGAGAATGCACTGGGTGTGACTGATATCGACAGAAGAAATTACCCCTTTTCTAAGCCAGCTCCGTGCTTTCATTACATGCATCACATCAACGCCAGGAAAACAAACAGGGGCACCGGGTGTCCTGGTGATGCATTCTGGGGGTGAATTCACCTCAGGAAATCCTGCAGTAATTAGCTGAGAAACCACACAGGTCTGTCCTCGGGATTTGCCCAGGGGGCTCTGTGGAGAGGTCCCTGAGCAGTGATGAGTTATGGGACAGATTGGGAACTTCCCATGGCCCCTGAGCAGGTGCCTCTCACAGTGAAGGGAAACTGGGAGTGTCTGAGTCCCTAAAACTTTGCTACTCCTGGACCAGCAGCAACAATATCACCAGGAGCTTATTAAAAATGCAGAATCTTGGGCCTTCTCCTACCACATGTCCCCATCTGTGGATTAGAACCCTGTGTGGGATCAGGACCCATGGCTGCCCAGAGCAAAATCTGCCTTCCCAGCTTTGTGGCCTCATGTGACCAGGCGACCCATTTCTGGCCAATGCACTATGAGAGGTCATGCGAGCCACTTCCTGGTCATGCCCTGATGGAGGTGAGCCTGCCCATTCTGCTCCTCGGCTCTACTGGCCAAGTGAGCCCCATTCAGCCTGGAGTCTCTGCCACTATTCTCAGACCAGGAGGACCCAGGTGATGAAAGGGGATCTTGTAAGCTTTGGAGTCAGGCCCTCCCAGAGTTGAGTTTCTGACCTGGAAATGTCATCACTGGATCACACAGGAGAGAGGAAAATTAGGTTCACGAAGCTTGGCTTCCTCAGCTGTGAAGTAGGATGATGATGGTGATAGTGATGATGTTGATGATGGTGATGGTGATGATAGTGATGGTGGTGATGATGGATAATGATAGTGGTGATGATGATGGTGATGATGGTGGTGATGGTGATGGTGATGATGTGATGATGATGTCTCATACCAGGGAGAGAAGAGGATATGGTGAGATCATGGAAGGGCTCAGAGAAGGGCCAGTCCTACCACAAATGCCATATAAAATGTCATCACTGTCATCTCATATTCTTGGGTACATGGAGCTAACACCCTCCTAGCAGCCATGTCTCCATCCTGGGCTCCCTCTTTCTAAAGCAGGAGCTGAGCTCCCCTTAGAAAACTTCCCTTCTGGAATTCCCCTGGGCAGCCCCCTCCACAGGGCATATAAGCATCCTCCAGACAAGGAGGGGACACAGGTGGGTCCCCTGATGCTACACCAAGGGGCCACTGTGCTTGGCATCCTGGGAAGAGTCATTAATGTAAAGAACTCAGTTCCCCACAATAGGGCCATGGTCAGTGAATGGCACTGGCATTGTGACAGGCTAAGGGAGTCAGGAATGAACACAAATGGCAGGTGCTGGATTGTGTTAATGTAGCTGCTGCCTGTGCCCATATCATGGGAAGTTTTCCATGGGAGGCTTTGGAGCTACTGCTTCAAGGGAGGTGTAGCTGGTCTCCCCAGGCTGGTGTCTACACTTCATAGTATGTTAGTGTGGATTGGGCAGGTAGAAATGTCACAGACCTGTTGCATCCAATGTCTGGCTGAGTATTAGTGAGTTAGGACATCTTTTCTTATGTTTAACTGGCTTTTGACCTTCCTTTTCTGTGAATTGCCTATTCATAATGTCTGCCCATTTTCCTATCAAGTCTCTCTCTGCTTATTATTGTCTTGTGGAAGCTCCTTAGATATTGCATATACTAAACCATTGTCTATTAAACATGAGGAGGATATCATTCCTCAACCTGATCTATGCCTTTTCACTTGTTTATCGTATTGTTGTTTTCACAAAGAGGTCTACAGTTAGTCAAAAGGCTCTAAAGGGGATCAAGATATACCAACCCCAAATATGCCACTTTGGCATAATTCCTTTGAACTGAAGGCATTCGAGTTCCTGAAATTCTTTATCTGCCTAAAAGCAGAGCCTCCAAAAATAGCTCAATTGTCATAAATCCCTCCCCAGGAGCAACTCTAATCTTCTCCTCTTGGAGGTGAGAAGTCAGCCCCATACCCAGACAGACATTGTCACAAACTACCTTATCTCTCATCAGTCCTCCTGCACAGCGGTCCCCAACATTTTTACCACCAGGGACTGCTCTCATGGAAGACAATTTTTCCATGGATGGCAGGGGGGTGGTGGCGGTGAGTGGAGGGGTGGAGCTCAGGTGGTGATGAGTGGCCCGGTTCCTAACAGGCCACGGACCAGTACCGGGCTGTGGCCCGGAGGTTGCGGACCTCTGCTCCCGAGGGTTCATTGATCTTTCAACAAAGTTGTTTGTGTTCCTGTAAGTGTCTCTCCACCCCTTCCCATCCCCTAGTAATATGGTACATAAGCTCCCAAATCCCACTGTTCCTTTGGGTATTTGCTTATTTCTGTGATGCCCTGGTGTGTGTAAAGCTAAAACTTAAAAAAATTGTATGCTCTTTTTCCTGTTAATCTGTCTTCTGTCAGTTTAATCCAGTCACTGAATATAAGAAGGGGTAGAGGAAAGGTTTTCCTCCCCTACAGTTCTTTGAAATTAGTTTTCTCACCTAAATCTCCACTCTATTCTCCCCAGAAACCTGGGGCCATTTCTTGGTTAAATTTAGTTCAGGCTAAGGCTTCGTAAAAGTGAAAACCCAGAAGAAGAAAGAAAGTCTAAACAAAACACTCTTCCTAGAAGAGTTCCCATTTTAAAACATTCCCCCAGGAGATTGATTTAAGCCGAGGGTTTGTAACCAAGATGATCTATGCTCAGAGGTCAGGAGGAAGCCCTTCCTGCTGGGGTTCCTTGAAGCTCTTCCCAGTGTGGATTAAGGGGCAGGAGGGGGAGCTTGGGAAAATGCTCTAAAGAACCCGCAGAGCACGTGGGCTGCTCTGAAGGTCTGACATGGGCATTTGGAGGACACTGCAGAGCAGAGCTGTTCTCCAGGCCGGGCCAACCTGCTTGGAGCTGCGCTCCCTGCTCAGACCCTGCAGCCAGGGGTCGGGTCTGGGGAGCAGCCACTGGACACATGTGGATCCTGAGAAGCCTCCTATGAGAGGGGTAGCCTGTGGGACTGAGGCAGCAACATTCTTGTGTCCTCTCCTGCCTGGGCCACTGTCCTCATCAGATAAAGGACATGTCCCTCCAAAGCCGTGATGATGACAGAGGCAGAGCCTTCGTGCTGACGGGGGTGACTCTGCTGCTTGCTCATGGGCAGCCTTGGCAGAGCAGCTGTGAGCTGGGCTCCGTGGGTGTCAGGGGAGGTGGGCAAAGGTGAGGCCCCCAGGAGTTCACGGAGAGGGGCAGGTTGCTCCACCCACTCAGTGGTAAACAGTGTTAAGCTCTTATAGGACAGGCCCAGTTCAGGCACCGTGGGCCCTGGGGGAGGTGGACGGGTGGGTCCAGGTGTTCAGGGTCGGGGGAGGAGGCCGGAAGCCGTGGCCATCAGAGCCCAGCTGCGGCCCCACCCCCTGGAGGGCTGTGCTCACCCGATGAGCCTTCCTGTGCCCCAAAAGCCCCCGTTTCCATGTCTGGGTCTCTTCTGGCCACCTCCAGGCACCTCCAGGGGAGCCACAAAATGTGAACTTGCCATTTTGGTGATTCCCCATTTGAGTTAAATGCTCTTATATCTGCATTTAAACTGTCCTTGTAAAATATAAAACCATGGAAAAATCCATGCTAACAACTTAAAATGTTAGTTTTTATTTACATAGAACAACGTTAAGCAGCAAATAAGAATGACCGTGACAAGTCGAGAGAGAGGGAGGAAGAAAGAAGCTTCATGTTCCAGCACCTTTCACAGCACAACTTCCTGACGTATGAACAGGGCTCCGCAGTTTCACTCTGCGCTGGGCCCTGCCAGCCCCTGTGGGTGGGGCTGGGGTCCCTGTCCCGGGCTCCCCACACCCCAGCCCTGCACGGGGCCCCTGCAGGGTTAGCTGGTCCCCACTGGATGTGTCCCTGGAGACCCCCTTGTGTCGCTGCTGTGCTGGCTGCAGGCAGGACTCTCCCAGGTTCTGGAGAAAAGCTCTGCTGTTGGCGCAGGGTGTGCCCCTCAGGGTGGCCGAGGGCCTGAGATGGGGTGACTGGGGTCTGGAATGGGGGCTGGGCCCATCTCCGGCCCCTCCAGCCCCACTGCTGACTCAGAGGCCTCGGTGGGGCCCAGGGCTGCAGGCCCGGGTCAGAGATCCCTGCAGGGGTGGGGAGAGATCCTTGGGGGCCCTTGATGGCTGCCCTCTCCCTGCCAAGGACACATGGCTGCCAGAGGGGCCCTTTGAGCCAAGGACAGTGCTGGGCCCAGGTCTGGGGACACAGGTGAGGAAGGGTCTCTGCTTGACCAAACCTTGGTCAGGCTCCTGAGCCTCCCCTCGGGAAACTGTGCATTTCCTGGTGAAATCCAGTCTTGGCTGAGAGCCCTGTGACCTCAGTCTGGCAAGCACCCCGACCTATGACGTCTGATCACCTGGATATGCGGTGGGCTCTGCACCCACCACCTCAGGTGAAGTCTGGTCACCCTGACCCGCCTTCAGCAAGGACCCTGTTAGGTCGGTTTCCTCTCAGTGATTTTCTACTCGCTGACTCTGCCCTGCTCCTGGGCTGTGAATTCCCACTTGCCCTGCTGCGTCTGGAGTAGAGCTCCAGCTCTCTCCCCTCTGCAACATCCCAGGGCTGTGATTCCTGCGTGGGTCACGATGGTCCCCTTGAATAAAGTCTTCCTCCCCGAGCTTTAACAAGCACCATCAGATAATTGTTTCTGTAACACAGGTGAGCAGAGAATCCAAACCTCTGTGCCCAGAAAGGCACCTTCCTGCACCACCCCCTGTGGGGGAGACCCTGGGGGTCTCCTGTGTGCAGGACGATGCTCCAGGACACGTTGTGATCCTTGCCAGAGGGTGTTCTCAGGAGGGGGTGCCCTCCCCGACTTCCCTGCCAATCACATACTTTTTAAAAAGAAAATCTCGAATTAAAACATTCTGACAAGCTGAGGAGGGATGCACGTGATGCCCGATGAATAAGAGAAGAAACTTGGAGAATTCATGCCTCCTCCCATTCTGTGTCACAAAAAGGAATGTGCTGCTTAGGCTCATAAATTTTTAGAAAAGAGTTTTTCTTAAAAAATTGCAATCCTTAAAGTGACAAAATCAGAGAAATAGAGAACAGATTAATGGTTGCCAGGAGGCACAGGAGGGGAGAAGTGGGAAGTAGGTGTAGCTATAAACAGACAACATGAGGGATCTTCATGGTGATGGAAATGTTCCATATCTTGACAGTATCAACGTCAATACACTGGTATACTATAGTTTTGCAAGATGTTACCACTGGGAGAAACTGGGTAAAGGGTACAGGAGATCTCTTGTATTATTTCTTAAAACTGCACGTGAATCTACAAATAATTATCTCAAAAAGTTTTTAAAAACCCAAAAGTCCATTTTTCAGCAAAGATGTATTTATTAATAAATCATGTTTCAATGGACTAAAAAAAAAAATTGCAATCTTAGAAGTGTTCTCTCTCCCACAGCTGTGAAGCAAAAACACACTCTCCCCCACTCCCCCATCCTGGAGAAAGCCCAGCTCTGCCCGCAGGAGTGCCCAGGGCTTCACCCTGAGAGTCCTCTGGGACCCTCAGCACCAGCTGTCAGGATTTGAGAGGCTGGAACTCCATGGTGCACAGGCATGTACATAGGAGGTGTCACATTCCTAGGACAGTTAGGAAGGGGGTGTCCCCCCATGAGCCCTGCCCCCATGTGCACTCTGCAGGCTGTCCCACACCTGTTGCAGGACCCCCCACATCGGTTCTGAGGTCATCCTAGGAGCCAGCACCCTCAGACTCTGTATCGACCAGGGCTGTCCAGAGGAGCAGAACTGGCAGGAGGCGTCTTGTGTGGACAGGGGTTTATTGCAAGTAACTGGCTCATGTGGTCATGGAGGCTGCCAAGTCCAAAGCCTGCACGGGGCGCTGGGAGACTGGGGACCCAGGGGGGCCACGGTGCCACTCCATGTGAAGGCTGCCTGCCACAGAGTACCCCAGCCTCGGCAGGGCAGCCTGTCCTCCCGTAGTGACTGACAAAGCCCCTCACTGTACAGAGGGCGATCTGAGTCACTGCAGGTCTCACCCAAAATCACCCTCCCAGAAACATTCAGAGTAATGTCTGCACAAGTATCTGAGTGCTGTGGCTCTGCCACAGTGACACATAAAATAGCCACCACGGCCCCACTTCTGTCTGTCTGTCCATGTGTCTGTCTGTCCGTGGTCTGCAGAGCTCCTGTCCTCACTCCCAGGCTGCCTATGCAGCAGCCACTTCCTGTCTGAGCGTCTATGTCCTGCTTACTGAGTTGGAGGTGAAAAGCCACATTGATATTCTGTTGATGTGTATAGGTAAATAAAATTATATAGACAGAGCTGGAGCCAGACAGTCTGCTTCCTGGAGATAATGAAATGACTTCTGGTCATGAGCGACATGGACACACAGGCACCTGGGTCAGCTTGGGGACCTGCGGGGCCCAGTTTCCCTGTCACAGCTAGGCCCAGCCCCTCTCTCTCCTGGTGTACACGCCTCGAGGAGGACGTGGTGGGGCAGAAGAAGGCCCTGTGAGTGGCCGGGGCAGACAGGAAGCCAGAGCCACCCCTGGGGTCCCGTGGGGGAACTTATAGGGCAGCTCATTATCAAGGGGCTGGGTGAGCTGCAGGAGCAAGTGGGGAGGGGCAGCAACCCTGAGTTTGGCAACAGCAGGAAGCTGCGTCCCTCAGGGCTGGAGGGGCCGGGGAGGGGGTGGGCAGAGCCAGGGGCTGGGTGACCCAGCCGAGTCCCGGGACGACCAAGCACAGCTTCCAGAGTCTTCCCCCTGTGGAGTCACACAGGACGGGCTGAATCCCTCCAGCAGCCAGACATGATGGCACAGCAAATGTCATCTCCCAGGGATGCATGCAGAGACTCGGCACCCAAAACACTCAGCAAACTAGAAATAGAAGGAAATTACCTGAACATAATAAAAGATGCATAGAAAAGTTCACAGCTAACTTAGCACTGCTGAGAAACTGAAGGCTTGTCCTCTAAGATCGAGAGCAAGCAAGGATGCCCACTCTCACCATGTCTATTCAGCACAGTGTTGGAAGTCCTGGCCAGAGCAAGTAGGCAGGAGAAAGAAACAAAAGATATCCGAATCAGAAAGGAAGAAGTAAAATCACGTCTGTTTGCGGATGACATGATCTGGTACAGAGAAAATCCTAACTACTCCACCAAAAGAACTATTAGAACTAATAAACACATGCAGCAAAGTTGTAAGATGCAAAGTCAACATGCAAAAATCAGTTGCATTTCGATACACTAACAATGAATAATCCTCAAAGGAAATTAAGAAAACAATCTCATTTACGATAGCATCAAAAAGAATAAAATGCTTAGGAATAAACTTAACCAAGGAGGCAAATCACTTGTACACTGAAAACTACAAAACGTTGTTGAAAGAAAACACAAATAAATGGAAACATATTCTGTGTTCATGGATTGGAAGACTTAATATTGTTAAAACATCCATACTACGCAAATTGATCAGCAGATTCAATGCAATCCCTCTCAACATCCCAAAAGCACTTTTTTGCAGAGATAGAAAAACATCCTAAAATTCATGTGAAATACCAAAGAACCCTAAGAAACAATTTTGAGAAAGAAAAACAAAGCTGGAGGCCTCACAGCTGATTTCAAAATATATTGCAAAGTCATAGTAATCAAAACAGTATGGTATCTGCATAAAGACGGATGTATAGACCAATGGGAGAGAATAGAGAACCCAGAAGTAAACCCTCACAGTTATGGACAAATGACCTTGAAATGGTGCCAAGGCTACACAATGGGGAAAGGGCAGTCTCTTCAACAAAAGGTGCTAGGAAAACTGAATATCCACATGCAAAAGAACTAAGGCATTAGTGGTGTAATGTAGGTGGCAGACTGTGGGCTGCCGGTGGTGCTGGGAGATGCTAACATCTCAGACCTGGCTGAGGCCTTACTCCACATATGAAAATTAACTCACAGTGGACTAAATACCCAAGCACAATGCCTGAAACTGTAAAACTCCCAGAAGAAAACATATGGGGAAATGTTGATTACGTTGGATTTGGCAATGATTTATTGGATATAACACCAAAAACATAGGCAACAAAAGCAAAAATAGACAGATGAGACTATATCAAATTTTAAAACTTCTGCATAGAAGAGGAAACAATCAAGAGAGTGAAAAGCAACCCACAGAATGGGAGGAAATATTTGCAAACCGTATATCTGATAAGGGGTTAATATCCAAACTATATAAAGAACACTTACAACTCAACAACCACAAAAAATCCAATTTAAAAATGGGCAAAGGACTTGAATAGACATTTCTCTAAAGAGGACACACAAATGGCTAACAAGATGCTCAACATCATTAATTAGGAAAATGTAAATCAAAGCCACAGTGAGATACCATCTCACAACTATTGAGATGACCACTATCGAAAACACAGAAAATAAAAGTTGTCAAAGACTTGGAAAAATTGGAACTTTTGTGTACTGTTGGTGGGAACATAAAATGGTTCAGCAACTATGGAAAACAGTCTGAAGTTTCCTCAAAAAATTAAAAATAAAATTACCATATGATCCAGCAATCCCATCTGGGTATTTATCCAAGAGAATTGGTAACAGGATCTCAGAGAGATATTTCCACACCCATGTCCATTACAACATTATTCACCATAGCCAAGAGGTGGAAGCAACCTAAATGTCCTTTGAGGGATGAACTGATAAAGAAAATGTGACATATAAATATATATATATATTTATACACAGTGAAATATTATTTAGCCCTAAAAATAAGAAAATCCTGCCGTATGCTACAACATGGATGAGTCTTGAGGACATCAGGCTAAGCAAATTAGCCAGTCACACAAAGGTGAATACAGTGTGATCCCAGTGATGTGAGATGTCTAAAATAGTCAAACCTACAGAGACAGAGGGGAGGGGAAGGGGAGATGTTTGGTGGATACAGAGATCCAGTTCTGCAAGATGAAAAGTTCCAGAGCACTCTCGCGCTACAACGTGCACATAGTTGACACTGCTGTTCTATACACGTGAATAAGGTTACAATGACAAGCTTCACGTTAAGTGTTTTGACCACAATTTTTAAAAACCTCCAGAGAAGAAAGCCAAGCAGGAGTCATGAAGCTGAAGCCAGTGGCCTGGGAGGGTCTCCTGAGTCAAAGATCCTGCCTGCCCCTGGGACTGGGGTTCCCTGAGCCCTGGAACCCCCCACCCGCCCCTGAGCCCCCATGCAGGGGTCTCCATCACCATCACCCTGGGCTTCAGAACCACTCAGCCCCTCCAGGCCCTGAAAGGGAGATGCAGCCTGGACCTTCCACAGGCTCCCCTGGTCCCCTGCCACTCAGCCCTGGCCCTGCAGGACCCCAGGCCCCGCCATGTGGAGCACAAGGCCAACATCAGAGGCTGATCGGGGAAACAACCCTGTGCTGCAGGACTGGAGGGGCCGGTGGGGGCCCAGGGAGCCCCTTCTCATTGGCAGGCATCATGACCCTGAGCGTCTTGCCCTCCATCTCAGGGACCCCTCAGTAGCTAATCAAAGGGAATAATTGCCAAGACCACCCTCAACCCTGCCTTGGAGGGAGGGAGGTGGGAGCCCCCCATGGTGCAGCTAATGGGCACGTCTCAGATGTGAGTAAAATAACTCTCCCCCTCCGACCCAGCCTCCGAAGCCGCATGCAATCAGATGTGGCTCCAACAGCCCTGGAAATAGTGCTTTTGTTCTGCCTGAACCCACCAGTGCTGGATGTGCACGTGAGAGGTGGGCTGGGAGTATGGTGGCTGTAAGTGGGACAGACCTTGTCCCTTCCCTGCTCTACCTTCCGTAGTTTCCCAGCATATTTAGGACAGAACCCAGGCTCAAGCCTGGGACACAGGTATGCAAAGGCCATGCAGGATTTGGCCCCTCTGATGTCCCCAAATTTTACTCCCCACCCCTCCCCTCCAGCCAGGCACCCCCTGCTGTTCCTGGGACATGCCAGGCCC
The DNA here is from genome assembly GCA_023783475.1 of Daubentonia madagascariensis. Lineage (NCBI taxonomy): Eukaryota > Metazoa > Chordata > Mammalia > Primates > Daubentoniidae > Daubentonia > Daubentonia madagascariensis. The sequence continues at coordinate 23,338,184 of JAKFHU010001262.1, forward strand.
CGTCCTGCCTCAGGGCCTTTGCACTTGCTGTTTTCTGTGCCAGGAGGCCCTTCTCCACATCCTCACTCCTTCCTCACTTCATCCAGGCCCAATTGTCACATCCACATCCTTGCTGCCGAGCGAGGGGTCACTCTATAGAGGCCCCGGGAGGCAAAGGGTGGATGCTGGCTCCTCATCCGGCCTCTCTGGGTGCCTGGGCTGCAGGCCTCAGCCAGGTCTGGGATGTTAGCATCTCCCAGCACCACCTGCGGCCCACAGTCTGCCATGCCTGGGTGAGTCACAGATGACATCCTTCTTTGGATTTAGAGGTCACATGGGGGAAAAGACTGATTTAACCACTGGAATCGTGTGGAGAGCGGCTCACACTGAGAGGCTTGTGGACGCTGGGACAGAGGGAGGGAAAAGCAGGTGACCCTGGGCCAGGTGCTCACTGACCAGGGCTGGGGCATGGGTGCTGGGCTGACTCGCACCAGCTCCTCGGAGCAGAGTGTTTAATTTTCAGAAATTTTGCCAACTGGTTATTAACCACAGCCATTATTATTAACTAAATCATGTAGTGTCTCCTTGTAATTACTTTACTACATTTTACTATGATCTCTGCTCTGGAGGTCACGGATGTCTGTGGTGTCTGTACGGAGGAAGTGGTGGTGTGTGGCCACACCTCTCTTCCCAACTCTGTGTCCAGAGACATCACGTTAACAGCTTGAATCAGCCTCAGTGAGAATACATAAGCCACGGGAATCACCAAATGGTACAAATCATGGCCTGCTGGGAGTGGGGGCTCACGCCTATAATCCCAGCACTTTGGGAGGCCAAGGCTGGAGGATCACTTGAGGTCAAGAGTCCAAGACCAACCCGGGCAACACAGTAAGATCCCGTCTCTACAAAAAAACTAAAAAATTTTCAGGGCATGAGATGTGGTGGTGCATGTCTATAGTCCCAGCTACTCAGGAGGCCGAGGCAGGAGGATCACTTGAGCCCAGGAGTTTGAGGCTGCAGCGAGCTATGATGACACCACTGCACTCCAGCCTGGGTGACAGAGTGAGACCCTGTCTCAAAAAATAAAAATAAAATCAGGGCCTGGTTTAGTATTTTGTTGATTTTCTAGACTTAAGAAAGTGAAAAAGAAAAATGTTAATAATGCAGATTAAGGTTAAACATGTGTTTTGTCTGCAGCCAGCACATTGTGAATAGCACTGAAAATGGAGGAAATGTTCTTCCGGTATTTGAAAACCATTTTCTGATTAAGCAAAGAAGTTGCTCACTTCATGGATGAGTGAGTGAAATTCTGAGGTACAGCTTTCATCTTATTTAGGTTAATGGTGTGTTGTTATCTTACTAATGTTAATGCAAATACCAACCAACATGCACGTCGGAACTGTACTCATCTGCCAATTCTGTGCCTCTTTTGCTGAATCTGCTAGTAATCAGCATTTAATCATTGTCTGATTTTGTCGAATCATGCTTGACATGCAGCCATACTGTTATCAGTCTGGCTTGAATCAGGAGAGAGAAACCACACAGGGATTTGAACAGGGAGGTTTTTATTTGAAGATTTGCCAGTTATAAGAGAGGACTGGAGTAATGAGGGGCTGACTATTCAGGAGTGCAGACAGCCCCAAAGAATGCAGGGAAAGCTGGGGAAGTCACCTGCAGGCAGGAGTCTGCAGAGGCAGCTCACAGGGGCCCAGAGCAGACGCTTTCCTCCCGCAACGTCTGCTCTGCTGACAGAGCTCAGCCTTGCTCCAGCTGGCACGGGAGAAATATTGAAGGGCCCAGATCCGTTCTCATGAGCAGGCAAAACAGGGTAAATGTGGACCTGAGAGGCAATAAATCTATAACTAGCACCCATATATAGATTATGAGTATGATAGCACAGTAAAAAATCAATAAACACATTCTGTAAAAACCAGTTGGCAATGTGAAATTCACAATAAAGGGCATTATATGTTTCATTATTTGAAAATTGGGTGCTACAGAGCCTTTATGTCAGTAAAAATCAGCACAAATGTGCACACGCACGTGCACACATACATGGTGATTTTCCAGAGCACCTGCTGTCCCACATCTACCAGCTCACCACTGGCTGGGGAGGGGAGTAAGTTGTCCACACGTGCAAACTGCCTGCCTTCTTCCCTCCTCCCGCCCCCATTTTCTCTGTGTGATTCATTTGTTGAAGGAGCCAGGCCCAGCCCCGTGTTCTGTGAGTTCCCCGGGTCTGGGTGGTACTGAGAGCACCCCTGGAGTCCTGAACATGCTGCCCCCTCCCTGTGTCCCAGGGAACCTTCTGGGGTGAGAACTAAGTGCCTGATTTGATCACATTTCCCTTTAATTTGCTAAAAGGGCTGTTATTCTGTCGGGGACACACGATGTCCGGATGTATCCCCCTCCCAGCGTCTGTGCAGAGAATCTGGTCTGTGCGAAGGGCCCTTTGCTTCTCCTGGGCCTGGGAACGTCTCAGCAGAGGAGGGAGCATGGCCTGTGCAGATGTCCAGGAGGGAGCACACCCCGAGCTCCCTCTCACCCCTCAGGGTGCAGAGGGCATGAGTGGGGACATGGACAATGGCACTGGTGCTCTGTGACATTCTGGGAGGAGTTCCCATGTGGATTCCTGACTGGAACCCCTGGCTGGGTCCCCGAGCTTCCCCTTTAAGCATTCCTGTCTAATGTCACCTCAGGCAACAGCAAGTCAGGCAGCCAAGGACCTGCTACTTCTAGCACTGAATCAAGGGTCTGTCCCTGAGCAAGGCAAGGAGAGGGGCCTGGATTTGGGGGTGAGAGCTCTTCCCCGAGAGTACCCAAGGCTGTGCAGCCCCTTGCCCTGTGGGAAGCGGGAGGCCCCTTGGCTGATAGATTCCTGCCTGTCTGTGACTCAGGGACTCCCCAGCTGTGGTCTCCATGTGTCTCCTTCTCTGTGAGACCCACTTCCTGGGTTCCAGCTTGAGCATCCAGCCTCACCCCACACGCTTCCTTTCCCAGAGCCACCCATGGGGATTTTGACACCTCTCCTGCTCTGTAGGTGCCACAGGGCTCAGCAAACAATCATCCATCCAAGTGGGTGCAGGTGGTCACTGGATCCCTGGGCGACTTTGGAGAGCTTCTCTGTATCCTCTGCTGCCTCCCTTCCCTGCAGCAGTTTGGGAGTCTACACAGCCCTGGAGAGGGGTCGGGTGTGGCCATGGATCTGGAAACATGGTAGGGCAAGTGTCACTGTCATGAGGTTGGGAGACATGCTGTGTGTACAGGTGTGCATGTATGCACAGGTGTGTGTGCGTGAGTGTGCAGGTGTGTGTATGTGTGTGCAGATGTGTGTGTAGGTATGTGCACATAAGCACATATTAGCTCACATGTGTGCACACATGTGTTTGGGGTTATATGGTTGTTAGTGTGCATGTATACATGTGTGCACATGTGTGCGTGTATTATGTGAAGGTGTGTATTTGAGCATGTCTGTGCATGTGTGTGTACACAAGTAGGTGTGCATGGGTATGAATGTGCATGTGTGTCTATGTGTGTGCATGCGTGTGTCTATGCACCCATGTGGGTGTGTGGGTGTTGTGTATATTGCATGTGCAGGTGTGTGTATGTGTATGCAGATGTGTATTCTAGGGTACATATGTGCATGTATGCATATGTTTAAACTTCAGTGGGAGCCTGTGGTATGAGGCATCCCCACAACAGGCTGGGTCCCTGCTGAACTTGCCACAGGAGGCCATGTGCCTCTGGCTGAGGGAGGGGAGAGCAGGGTCTTGGGGGCAGAGGGCCAGGCCATATCAGGGTCACGACTCTGCTCTGCACAGCTCTGGGCCCGTCCCTGTGGGCGTCTATCACCCCAGGTGGGAGAGACCCAGGGCCTCCCCTCTGGGACCTCTCCCCACTTGAAGGAGCAGTGGACACCTGCAAGCTCTGCCCTCGCCTGCCCCTTGAAATTACAATTGACGTTCATCTTATTCTGCGTACATTCTTGTTTCCAGATTGTTCTGCAGAAACTCCCATCCTGTAACTTCCTGCTATGCTCCATTAACCATCACCCACAATCGCAGAGCCAGGTTGGATTAAGTCACGAGCAGCAGAGCGCGTGGTGAGCAGGATCCAGGACGCTCCGTTCAGTGGATGGATGGAGCAGCCGCTGCGCAGGCCTCTCGGGGACCAGGCATCTCTTCTCGCAGGGTCCCGGCTCAGCCGGGCTGCTGGATGCGCCATTTCTGGGACTTACATTCCCATGCGAGTCCCCAAGGGACCCCCTCAATGATTGTTCCAGATGCGAGGGCCTCTGTCTCTCTGTCTGTCTGTCTCCCTCTGTCTCTCTCTATCTCTCTCTCTCTTGACGTCACCAGGCAGCCTACCCCCATGGCAGCACCTCGGGGCACCCAGCGCCTCAGGTCTACACGGGACTTGGTGTCCTCAATTTCTGAGAGAGAGAGCAGCTCCTCCCCAACAGCTCGAGAAAACGGGGTGCCCCTGCTTGTCCACCTGTGCTCCCTGTTGGGCCACTCGCAGTGGCCAGGGCAATGGAATGTCCCCAGGGTCCAGGCCCAGCTAACTCGCCCCCTCGCCAGCTCAGAGCTGGGGTCCATCCCCCTAGGATGGGTGGACGGAGAATGGGGATGTGGCTCCCCACAGAGAGCCAGACGGGCGTGTGGGCACACACACACGTGCACACAGACATGTACACACATGCACATGCATGTGGCCATCACTGTGGGAGTAGAAAGAGCCAGGGCCTCAGGTAGGCACTTTCTCTCCAACTCCACCTGTCAGTCGGGGCTGGTGGGGGTGGGCCAGAGGGGCTCTAACCAGGCCTGACCTCCTGCACCCTGTAGCCGTAGCTGGGGTGGGGGCCAGGGAGCCCAGAGAAGGTCAGGGCAGAGATGGGAGCAAGTGAATGTCTCAGCCTCACTATCCAGATGGGGGGATAGAGATGGGGCCCTGCAGAAGGCCTTGGGTGGGCCTTGGGTGAGCAGGTGCTCTGGACGCCAACCCACCAGGAAGGCCTCTGATGCCCGAGGCTCAGGAGGGCTGGAGGTGCGGGCAGTGTCCTTTGCTTTCTGTGGCCACTCTAGAGGTCCCTGCAGGGTAGTGAGGGGCATGTGCAGGTTTTCCCGTGTGGACAGAGATGTGCGCTCACCAGGCAGGGGCCCTGGGGGAGGGCCAAGAGAGCCCCTGCGTCTCCACCTGGGCCCTGGCCCTGGGTGCAGGTTGAGAGAGGTCAGGAGCTGCTGACATCCTCAGAAGGGGGGCTGGGGACAGAGCTGGGCAGAGGCCACATCCCTCGGGCATCCCGCACCTCCCACCACTTGATGCTGTTTACTCTTCTCCACAGAAGCATGTTGGGCCTGAAGTCACTGTCTCGGGTACCATGGTGACGGGTGCATAGCAACCCCTGCACAATTCTCCACAAGGTGCAGGTGGATTCACGCAGTCAGGCTAATTTAGCGACACCATCGCCCTGGAGTCGGGGTCTCAGCCACTTGGGACGCAGGGCCTGACTGTCCAGGAGCGGCCGTGAGAGATGTCCCTGACCTCTGCAGAGGACGTGAGATCACATGTGGGGGGCACCACTGCATCCTCATCCCAACTCCGTGCCCCTGTCTGTGATCACTGGCAGTCCCCCTGGTGTGAGCTCCAGGTGAGGACACAGAGGTGTCCAGAGCAGAAGGGGCGGTGACATTTGTGCAGCCTCAACACTCTGCACGTTTGTGTGGTGAGATCATCTGGCCCATGAGTGTCTGGGGCTGGTTTACTGTGTTCACCTTGTGCTTTTGGGAAGCACCTGTGCTGAGCAAGTCATAGTTCCCTCATCTGTGGTCACTGCGTGTGTGATCCGTACACACCACCCCTATTCACCTGCTCTACTGCTCTCCATTCTACAAGGTCCAGGCATGTTTGCATTGTTTGTTCATTTTGAACAACACTTCTCTGAACACTGCATATTGTCGAGATGATTAAGGGAATGTATTTATCATCTATGTGCATGTGCATCTGTGACACGCTGCCGGGCAGATAGGGCCACATGGTGTGCGTCATCATCATTGCTCATCGTGGGAGCAACGGAAATGCTTGAATCGGGTTCTTGTGGTGACAGCAGTGATGCCGCACTCACACTGTCACACACACACTCACACTCACTCTCACACTCTCGCAAAGCTCACAAACACACACACACTCCTTGTCCAGATTTGACCGCAGACGTCACAGGTGACCCGCAGGGTGAGGCCCCGTCTCTCAGCTCTGACCTCTGAGGGGCCACGCAGGGAAACTCGCCCCAGCCCTGCCCAGTCAGGCCCTTGGTAGACGCAGGCGCAGGCCCTGGCCCTGGGGAGGGAGGAGAGGGTAGTAGATGCTGCCGGGGCCAAGGAGCTGGGCTGCCACGGACCAAAAGGCTTGGACCATGGGCATGGGAGTCACAGATGCACCCACCGTGCCCTTCCCGCCGGGCCCTTCCTGGGGAACCGAGGGCACCTGGAGCCACACCAGCCCTGTTCCTCCACCCCAGGGATGCGGGGCCAAGGACATGACTGCCCAGGCTGGGGGCCACAGCTGGGTGAGCCGCTAACCTCTGAGGATCATCTTGCTCTAGGGATGGAACCTGCAGATCAAACCCGCTGCTCAGGATTAGGCACCCCGGATAGTGACCTCCTCCTCGTGTGTGGAGAGGGTCCAGGGGAGAGAGGAGGGGGATGAGACCCCGTTCTGCTCTCTCCACATTCACAAGGTGGCAGGAGCTGCACGGACATGAGCTGGGCAGAATGTGCTCTGTGGGGTTGGTGTCTCTGGCTTCTAAAGCGAGGGGTTGCCACTGCTCAGACCAGGGCGCCACATGGTATGAGCCCAGTGAGCATGTGTCGTGGATGAATGCACTGGAGCTGGGGGCTGCCCCGCCAGGGGTTCCAGGGTGGCCTGGGGTGACAACATGGACTCTGCAGTGGGGCCACTGGCTGTGCTCTGGACGGAGCTGCAGGTCCACACTGGAGATGACCAGGGAGGGGTCCCGGTGGGGCAGGCACCAGGGAGAGGACCCGCATCACTGAACAAGCCGGCAGGCGTCAAAATAAACAACAAAAGCATCATCAGCGACATTGGCAGCTTTACCCGTAATTATACCATCCATCGCTTGTCCAGTGCTGTGACGTGTCCTCGCTGTCATGACAGGATTACCCCACTCACTCCTCACACGCGATTGTGTGCATCTCATAGGCGGTCGCATGGCCCCATGTGGAATTCCAGCTCTGGCCTGTCCCACCTCAGCCTATGCTCTTGGCCCCCTGCTCCCCAGAGACGGGGTCCTGCCAGCCCTCCCCAGAACCCTCTGGCACAGGGTGGACGTGGAGCCACCTTGCTCCAGATCCCACCTGTAGGGCTTTCCCTCCAGGCCCAGGTGTCACAGTTAGCGATGCCAGGAGCAAAGCCGCCTCGGACCGAGTCTGGTAAATACCTTTCCGTCTCAGTCTCTCTGCATGCTCTAAATCACAAGAAGGAAAGCTGCTTCAGCGTTAATCCTGGGGCAATAAACTGCAGCAAACACAATGCAAGAAAAATAAGGGTCTGCACATATAAACCCTGGGAGTTGGGTCCTGAGCGACAGAACAGATGGAGCTTTATTGAGAATCCAGTCCAGCTTCCTGGGTCCTGACTCCACAGCCAAAGTCCTCACGGACAAAAGACTTAATTTTTCACTCAGGTGTGAAACAGACCAGGGCTTTCAACCTCTTTTCCACTGCGTGAACATGATGGATGTTGTTCAAAGGTGCAGAAGACACACTCCTAGGGCTTATCTAGGATCTGACAAGCCCAGAGAGGATTTTCAGGGAGTAAATAGATACAGCAGCTCCTGAACACGAGGACGAGGCTCTGCTGTGAAGGACACTGGCCACAGCAGGCACTGGTGGCTGTCCTCCCCTGCTTCCCCCCTCCTGCTCCAGTGATGCTCTCAGCTTTCCATGGGGCTTGACCCCTCCCCAAATCCAGTCCCTATGGTCTAGGCGGGACCCTTGCCTTTTTCTACGTGTGAATCATGTGACTGGGGCCCACAGAACAAACACACAACATCCTGAGTGACAGCATCATTTGGCGTGTGGGCATATGACCTCATCTGGGCCGATCAAAGCAGTATCAGGACCACTGCAGAAGCTACCGGGGAAGCCGTGTGCTGTTTCTTGAGAGCATGTGAGCTGGGGGTGCTGCAGCATTGATGAGGGGATCCTGGAGCTGCCAGGGAACACCTGTGTGACCTGTGGCTAAAGCCAGCACAGAGGAGGGCAGAGCTAAGAGCCTGAGAGAGAGGGGAGAGAGAGAGAGAGAGAACTTCCTGGTGGTGTCCTTAGAGACCAGAATGTAGCCATACCTGAAACCAGCTAAAATACCTAGATTTCCTTATTATGTGAGCCAACAAATTCCCTTTTATATACTGATTAGAGTCAGGGCTTCCGATGCTTTCCACGGAAAACTACCCCCAGCTGATACGCTCTCTGCTGACTGGATGGCCACGCTGAGGACACTGAGCATTTGTCACGCCAGCTGTGACCTGCCCTCCTCCCCACGTGACACAGCGTCTGAGTGCAGCAAGGGAGAAAGAAGTTACCAGTTATCAATTACTCTAGGAAACCTTTATTTTAATAAAGTAAAACATTACCAACCTCTGACACTTTGATATTGATATTAAAAAAAATACTTGTCACACAGCACAAAACACAACGATGACAAGATGGTGTGTTTTAGCGCCAAGGCGCTAATCATTAAGTCCTCTGGTTTAGTCGAACACCAGGAGCTTCATGACATAAGGAGGGTTGGATGAGATGGGGGTTTGCGGCCCTTTCCTGGATGGAGAGCACACAGGTCCCTCGTGGTTGGGGGTCCCTGTGGTCCTTTCGCCTATGAACAAGGAGGCTGTATTCACCATCTTGCGTTTTAAACAGCACTTGAAATGTGCCTAATGTGGGAAATATTTACTCATGACAGGAAATGTCACAGAAAAACTAATCACTTTGGACAAAACGGCCCTGGCCCTGGAACTGAACCCAGATGGGTGCAGAGCCAGCCTGACGACCCCATTGCAGTGAGTTTCCACCCTGCACGCAGGATATGACACGTCTCCCACCTACCTCTGCAAGTGCCGGCCCAGGGCTGTGCTTTCTCCCCTCCCAGCGGAATCCTGGCCTGGCTGGATCCTTGCAGGATGTGGAGGGAGACGCTACAAACTGCTCCCCAGGTGCCCCTTCCCTGGGACCAGCCATGTGCTGGGAGCCTCAGCCGCCTGGACCCAGGGCAGGTGCTCCCTGTGGGGTCTGGGGGGTGGTGTGGTGATGTGGTGTGGTCCTGGCGTACGGTGGTTGTGTTGCGGTACGGGGTGTGGAGTTGTGTCCTTGTGTTGTGCTATGGCGTTGTGTTTGTGCTTGTGCTGTTCTGTTGTGTTGTGCTGTGCTGTGTAGCGTTGTGTTTGTGCTGTGGTGTTGTGTTCCTCACACACCAGCAAGTCCAACAGGGGGGTCCAGGCCAGTGCCATCACCCATGCTGTCCCTGGGCCAGGGTCCTCTGCCGGCCCACCCCATGGTCACGTGTCTCTCCCGCCACAGCTCACAGGTGGCATCTGCACTCCCAGGAACCGTGTCCCCGTCGAGGGGGAATGTGGGAGTCCTCCCCCCACGGGGCTCCGCCTTCCATTTGGGAAGGGGAGCTCTTCCCGTTGACTTTCACGCCCACCTCGTGGCCAGAACCCAGTCCCAGGGTTGTCCCGAGCTGGGGAACCAAGTGCTTTCATCTGGGTCCAGGGCCCCTGATCAACACACGGGTTCTGCTGGGTGGAGGAATCGGGGAAGTGGACGTTGGGTGGACAAACACGTCGCCTCCCACCAGCCCCTCCTGCAGGCTGGCAGAAGGCACCCTCTGGCACCTGCCCGGGTCTCAGCGCCAAGGCACGGGGGCGGGGGGACTCCCTGTGGTCATCAGGTCCTGTGTTCACCACCCTATCCCCATGGTCCTGCAGGCCTCACGGCCTCACCTCTCATGTCCCACACTGGGCAGGTGGTCCCTGTGGACGCTGCCTGTGGCCTTGGCTCCTGATGTCCCCTACCTTCTCTTCTCTGGAGACAGTCCAGCCTGGACCTAGAGAGGGACAGAAAGTTGCACCTGAGGCCAGTGCTCAGCAGGCATCACCCACACTGGTGCCCAGCACACTCCTCACGGAGATCCCTGTCTTTGTGGGTTCCTGGAAGGGAATGTGCCTGTCACTGGGACATGAGCAGGTCGGGGGCCTGTGGGGCAACTCTGTGTCCTCACCATCTCCATCCCCTCCTTCGGCTCCAGGTGCTTCTCTCCCGCACTGATGGGTCAGCTGACACGCCCTCATTTTCTGCATCTCCGCTCCAGAATGTAGTCCCTCTACCCATAGAGGCGAAAAATCAATGCCAAAGTCTTGGAAGAGTTGAAGAGAAAGCCCGTTGTGTGTCAGAACGTGTTAAGTCTTTCTCCAAATAGAGCTGAAACGGGTGGACACTCCTGCCTGGGACATGCTGTCTGTGCGAGCAAGAGCTCCTTCCTCCCCTGCAGGGGTGTTGTCTGATTCCACACTCACGCGGGGGGTGATCGCCACCCGGAGCTGGGGAGTCGCGTCAGGGGCCTGGACTGGCCCTCAGCACCCCCAGGAGGTCTGTGCCCCTCCTGGAAGGGGACGACCAAGCTGACCAGGCCCCAGATCTGGCGAGGACGGCTGTGTGGCCCAGGACAGGTCCCTCAGCGGTAGATCCTCAGCTGTGTGGTACAGGGTGTCCCTAAGTCTGGGAACAGCCATTCCATGTCATCAAGGTGCCATTGTGTCATCTTCAATCTGGAAATAAACACAATAAGGATAACAGCTGCTTCCCCCGCTCCAGACACCCTGGAAGCACCGTTTCAAAGCCTCCCAGTGTGCAGACGCTAGGACTTGCCCACCTCGGCAGCTTACACCACGGATGGTGCTCATGACACTATAATTACTGAGCTCAAGCTGCGGGGCCAGCAGAGAGTGTAGCAGAGCCTGACACCTGGGTGTGAGTCCTGGCTTTCCATCTACCTCCTGAGTACCCAAGGAATGTTCTCATCCTTTTGTGCCTCAGTTTCCTCCTCTGTAGAATGGGAATAACAATAATAGCACTACCTTGGTTGGGGTAATGCTGCTGGAGCGCCAACTACCAATTTCAGTGTGGTAACAGTAAGGCTGTCTCTTACTCAGTCTCCCTTCCTGCCCTGAGAATGCTGCCACCCTCCACCCATGGAGTGACCAGGCAGTCGGGGGACCACATCCCGCCCTCAGTCCCTGGCAGGGGCCTGGGGTGGGGCACCAGGAAGGTTGGGGTTGGTGTGGGCCATGTGGCATCGGAGCCTCCAACCATACCCCACACTGGGGCTGGGGCTGGCCCCTGCACCTCTTGCAAGGATACCTGCCAGGCATTCCCACTTACTAAGTACCTGACACCGGGCTGGGTCTGCCTGTTACCTCGTTCCATTTCATAATCACCCTCCAGAGGGGCACAGATGCACCCGCACGACACCAGAGACACCCAAGGCATAACCTCAGGTCTGCCTGACTCTAAAGTCTAGGCATTAACCACCACCTGACATCACCTCTGACTCCAGGAGTTCCTGCCCTTCCCAGAGGGACATGGGCCCCAGACCTCAAGGGTCCAGCAACATGGGAACCCCATGGAGACCCCCTCTCATGTTCCTATTGCCCCCAGACCCCTCTCACGTTCCTGCTGCCCCCACACTCAGGAGGAAACAGGCACCATAGAAATATGGCTGACACCTGGGGGTGCATCCCCTGCCCACCTCAGTGAGGGGACAGGTGGTTATTCACCACTTGGAACAAGCAGGAAAACATCTCCTAGGAAATCTCCATGCTATGGTTTGAAGGTTTGTCCCTCTGAAGCTCATGTTGAAATTTAGCTGCCATGTGGTGATGTTAAGAGGTGGGGCTTGTAAAGGTGATTAAGTCTTGGGGGCCCACCTTCATGAATAGATTAATGTCATTATCACAGAAATGGATTGGTTATCTCAGAGTGGCTTGTTATAAAGCTAGTCGGGCCCCTTTTGCTCTCTCTTTTTGCCCTTCTGCTGCAGGATGAGCCTCACCAGATGCTGCTGCTCTTGGACTTCCCAGCCTCCAGAATTGCAAGCCAAATAAACATCTTTTCTTTATAAATTATGCCCACAGTCTGTGGTATTCCATTACAGCAGCAGAAAACACACCAAGACTCTCCACTTCTACCCATGGGCATTTGATGCAACAGTCACACTGAAAATTCATGGGGGAGTCTGTTCCATAACCAATTTTCTGCTCCATAACAACTGCCTTGGGAGAATCTCACATAAATAAGGAGCGAGGTGCAGATGTGGAGGGGAAGAGAGACATCCTGATAATGAAATGAGAGAACCAGAAGTTGGGAGATGGACAAGGAGGCCGAGATCAAACAAAAGGATCATAAACCTCAAGCCCCTCTTTGAAATTTCATCATGGTGTCACTGTGCGGGGAGCACGGTCCCCATGTGCCTCCAGATTCGAGCACAAAGTCTATGTTCCTGACCCTGAGGCCACACATAATAATACATGGGCTCCTCCTATGACACCTGGGCCCATTTTCCAGGTAACTGAGGCACAGGAGGATGGAAGAGAGGCTGACAGCTGAGGCCTCGCGCCCTGGCCCTGCCAGACACAGCGTGGCCTCCTGCAAGCTGCAAAGTGCTGCACATCCTCCTCCCTGCTCCTCATGGGTGAGGGATGGGCCGCTGGTTTCCCCAGAGCCCCCTGCAGCCCCTCACGGATCTGTCTCCTGCACCAGGCGCTCTGGGAGCAGCCGGGGCCGCCGGGCAGTCGGGGCCGTAGAGCCTGTGAAACGCCGTCTCCTTCCTCCCTCGGCCTTTCATTAGAAATCAGAACAGCCACATATTTCATTTTAGAAATAAATATTCATTAAATTCATATAATATGGATTTATGGCTGCGTTTGAGGGGGAATTAAAGGGATAAATAACCTGCAAGTCTTTGAATGTGTTGTCCTTAGGTAAAAATGTCTCCAGGTTTTTTTTTACAGCCACCTACTAAATTAGTTAAGCTCAGATGTTAAGAAACAGTCAAGATGGGACCAGTTCCAGCATCCTTATTTTTTACTAAGATCAAATGTTTCTGCGAAGCACATAGATTTATTGCTCTGATGAGAGTTCAGTAAACTCCGGGCAAATAATATTTTTATGCAAATTTGAGGGAGATTCAGCAAATCTCTCTTAGGGGAAACAGATGTTCACCCCTTCTTCCCCACCTGAAAGGGTCCATGGGAACCTGATGTGGTCCTGGGGTGACGGACAGGTGGGGGGTCTGTGGGTTGTGCCTGGTACCTGGGCCCAGGGGTTTAGAAAACCTGGGGAGTTTCACTGGAGAACTAAAAAGGGTGTTTGGGCTGAATCCTGGGCTCCCAATGGGGTCAGAGTGGCCACCCTGGGAGGTGCCCTTGTCTGCAAAGTGTGAGTGCAGCCCCAACCCTGCCCCCCAGGCAGAGGCGCCTAAAGGGCAGCACTGGGCAGAGGAGGGTGGGAAGTAGCTTCTCACCCCCTGGGAGAGCTCATTCCTGTGTCAAGCACAAGTGCACCTTGAGGGTTCCCGAGTCCGTGCCTGGGGCTTGAGCAGGTGCTCGAGGGTTCCATCCTCACATCAGACCCCCATGGAACTGACCACAAGCAGGAGGAAGCCCAGCCTGGGGCACAGAGCCAGACACCCCTTTCTCTGGCTCCCGTGTGCTAGAGGCCTTGGGGTCTCCCCCACCCCCCGCTGGCTGCAGCGAGCCCTGTCCTCCTGCTCGCTCGGGATGCATGGTCTGAGGATCCCACCTTGTGGCTCCCCCAAAGCTGCAGCCCTGTGGGGATGCTGCTGATATCCCCTCCCCACCCACTCGAGGCCCCTGTCATGGGCCAGACGGGGCTGAGTGGAAGACGACAGAGCCCAGTGGTAGAGACAACTCTGGCCATGGCGCAGGGCCCTCAGAGAGGCTGGTAGATGGTGTTAGGGCCCATGAGACCTTGTGCTGACCCCGGAGCCCCAGCCCTGGAGCAGGGTTTCCGCAGGTGTTTGACATCACCATCAATAGTGCTGCAGGACTCAAGTCTGCTCTTCAGGCTCCATCAGCTGAAAACTAGCGATTTGATTTGTCGGTGCCCGTGTGGTCCAGGCCTGCCACCGGGGTGGCCTCACTCACTGGGTGGTCTGAGGGGTGGGGAGAAAGTTTGGCTTGGAGCCAGAGACCACTCCTGTGAGCTCAACCCAGCTGTCAGCCCCAAGAGGACAGAGTCAGCCACAGGGACCCCAGTTCCCATCGTTTGTGGTAGATAAACCTTCCTCACCTGGGCAGACACGTCAGAGAAAGCCCCAGGGCAGCGAGATCCCTAACACAGGGGCTGGAATCAGGGGTGTGGATGTGCTCACACCTCCCCACCGCCACCCACCTGGCCTGAGTCTCAGGGAGGCCTGGGGGACCTAGACATGGCTGCCTAAAAAGCTAAACACAGCCATGAGAACAACACAATGATACAGAAACAAACCAGACAGGACCTCTGGGTCCAGCCAAGATGGAGCAGCCCCACCCCTCCCGACCCTCTTGCTCACACCTGGAATATCCTGGACACAGCACAGTCCCCGGAGTGGAGAGAGGCGAACAGCGCAGGGCCTGGGCCGGGAGCAACAGCAGCCAGTGAGTTTTTGGCTCCAGCTGTTGCCTCCCCTAGGACACCCCAACTTCCCCCACAGCCCCGGGGCAGAGCACCCTCAGCCCACTCGAGTCAGGAGTCAGGTGATCATCCATAGCTCAGACGGGAACCACTAGAGGTGAACGGATCGTCTGCCAAAGGTTATGTTTGCTGTTTGCATGTTGATTGGCTTTAATCCTTAGAACAACATTTACAGGGCAGTGGAAGGGCTGAATCCTCACCCCTGAGCCTGGAATCTGCTGCTCCCCAGGGCAGGGCCCCCACTGGGGTGGGGTTCAGGAAGCCAGAGCTCTGCTGCTCCAACCCAGGCTGTGCTCTGAGGCAGGAGGCCTGCTTGGCATTCTGGAAACCTCTGAGCTGTCTCCACAAAGGAGCTCAATTACTCTTTCCTGATGTGCAAACTCCTCCTCCTCCTGCAACTCAAACCAGCAGTTGCAGCCACAGAGCAGAGGGAGCCTGTGTCCTTCTGTCCTTGGGCTGATCTGGAGGTGACAGAGCACAGCAGGGTGCTGAGGCCCTGGGGGTCTCACCCACCTGGTGAGGGAGCAGGGGCAAATGAGGGCCCTGAGTCCATGGGGGTGCTGCTAAGGCCAGGGGAGCTGTAGGGACAGAGGCAGCACCTGCCTGCTGAGAGGGCAGGTCTATCCCCACAGGCAGAGGCAGTGTCTGAGGGGAGCTGGGAGCCCACAAGCCATCCTTCCCTTCCTAGGGCCCGGGGACAGGCCCAGAGCCTGGGGGCAGCCCCTCGGGTCCTCACCAGGGGCCTCAGAGGTGTGACCGTGGGAGGGTGCTGGAACTCCTCCTGGCTGTGACTGGATGGGCAGGGATGGGCAGGCCCAGGCAGCACCTTCCCCACAACCATCACCCCATCTCTTCGGTTTGGGCCTGGCATCCGGAGCTCATCTGGCCGTGGCACGGCGGTTCCTGCCGTGGAGAAAGGAGATTCCTTCTTAGCTTCTGGAAGAAGAGCTCTGTCTCTGCCACAGCAGAAGTGCACCTGCCATCAGTGAGCTCACGGCTTGGGTCTGTGTGGACACTGGGATCTCACTTCACCTTGTAGGTTAAGGGGGCAAGGCTCCTGGGGTGGAGGATCTTGGCACAGTGAAACACGTTTGTGTTCCCTTAAAGTGCTCTTCACATGTGCAAACAGCCTCACCTACATAGCAGAAAATAAAAATCCCAGGGCCACCCATCCCCCAACTCTTTATGCAAAAGGAAGGGTACAGGCCGCAGGCACCTGTGCAGGACTGACCCCACAGATCACCCATTAAGGAAATTCCATGCTGGCCTCCCATAAACACGGACATGCAAATTGTAACTTCGGGTCTGCAGGCTACGTCTAGCTCTTCTAAAACTAAAGTCTGTGTGATTCCGAGCTAGTAATGAATTACAAGTTTATCTTCCCAGGTGCAGAACAGAGACAAGACAGGACCAGGCACTCCTCCACCCACCCAGGGGCGTCTGCACAACTGGTGCCTCCTCCACCCCCTTTTCTCTCCTAACACTCGCCTTATCTTGTGCAAAATGTAGATTTTCATGGATCTCGCAAGAATGTAACCACTTTATCTCACTGCCCATCACCCCTGCTTTTTGTTTTCTTTTCTGTATCCCCTATTCCCCTCCCAAAGTCCCCTTCTGAAAAACAGCCACAGATTTTTCTATGGTTTGTGTTTTTCCCAGGTGCGTCCTCGACTTTGGCTTAACCTCCACTGATTGAGATTTTTGCCACAGTCATGTATTTTGGGTTGTTGCCTGTCATGGCTAAGACACAGAGACCAAATAAACCTTAGCCAAGCTGCACAGGAGGGCTCAATGTGTGAGGAAGGTGGCTGGGTCAGCTTCCTGAGGGGAGAGATTTGGTCTGAAATAGGTTTATAGTCACGAAAGGGGTTGCACAGAGGCCTGGGGACCAGGGTTTCATTTCTATCCCAAAATCTGGACCTGGGATAGAGAACTCCAGTCCAAACAGCCCAGTGATCCTACATGGATTCTGTGTGGCATTTTCATGTCTTTAGAGGGTCACCTGCACCCTGGAATGGTCACAGTAAGTAGATAAATCCTGCAAACCAGGGTAGTGGGGCACCTGATCAGTCACAGTAGGTGAAATGGGCCTTGACTTAGAAATCCTCTTGGAAGCTCAGGTTTAGATCAATGTCACTTCAGGATTCTTGCTCAGGAATCAAGGGACAAAACCCCCTTGAGGGCAGAGACAGAGTGGCACCACAGTAAGTCCTGAGCGCTGGCGTTCTCTGCTACTCCAGCTTGCCAACGCTCCTGCTCCTCCAGCAGCACCTGACCACTGGGCCAAGTCTCCGCGTAGATTTCCTTTCATGCCCACAGTTTCCCTGTGACCTTCCTCCCCAACATGGGGTTTACAGGAAGTCCACAGGAGTGCAGCCAGCATGTCTGTGTTTAATAATTCAATGCTTGGGCTCGCCGTCAGGCCCAGTAATTTAGTAACAGTGGGGAGCACGGGCTGCCTTCAGCCAGTAGATCATGTTCTGCTTTGACGTCCAAAGCACACACACAGGTGAGGAAACTGTCCTTCCTGACCGTGGCTGTGACTTTTATTTAATACAAAGTGATTTAACACTCCCAGCTAATATGACAGTGTGAGGGAAATTATCTGTGATGATAGCTGTCCCTGCCACCTATAAAATCCCAGCATTTCCCCCATAAACTGCTAATGTCACTAATTACTCAGCCCACAGGTGTTTGTAAACAGTGTGCACACACGTGATACAAAGTAGACACACAATTTTTCAAAAACTCTCCGGAAAGTGTTTCAAGTTGGGTGATAACTAGGACATCCCTTTCAAGGACAATACAAGGAAATGGTCTGTGACTGCTGAGATGCAAGTTATTTGGAAAACAATTTTCCCTTGTCCTAAAGAGCTACCGTTGATTCCAAAGGATGCCTCCTCCTTGTAACGACCCAGGTGATATAAATGGCTCCTGTAGGGAGCTCCCTGCTGTAGCAGCTGTGGAGATCTTCCCGGCTCTGTCCCAGGAGGGAGACACCCAGGATTCGTCCAGGTTGGGGGTCTTGGCGTGGCCTAAGCCATGTTTCTCCAGGTGTGGTTTGCAGACCACCTGTGCTAGGAACAGCTTGATGTGAGGGAAGGGGAAGAGCTTAAAGTGCAGAAGTTTGCTCGCAGACCTTTGTTCTCAATCCTTGTCCAGAGACCAGGGCTGAGAAACCCCGCGTGTACCACGTGCCATAGAGGTATCTGGGTCCTCCTCAAGTGGGAGCCTCTGACCCAGGGCAGACATCCAGGGCTAGGACCCTGGGGACTCATGTCTGCTCTCCACGAGTCCCTGCAGAGTCTTCCCCATGATGATGTATTCCTGCACAAGTAGTGCCATTTTATTGTGACTGCCTGTCAGCCGGTCACAGCTTTATCTCTGGGAACTCTGTGTTTGCAGATTCAGGCTACTCTGAGCTCACTTCTGCATGAGGAGAGACAGAGGCGCTGGGCAGAGAGGAGGCACTGGGAGGGGGCAGGTGTGACCCAGGCCATGCGACTGGGGGTCAGTGCAATTCCTGTGTGGAGGCTCCATTCCTGCAGGGGTGGGAAGGCTAATCCCAGTCAATTCCAGCATCTCAGTCAAGGCAGCTTCTTCAGGGTATGCGCCAGGCTCCTGTGGGAAGCAGAATCCAGCTTTGGTTGTTCACGGAGACAGTTTAATAAAGAGGTTGTTCTCAGAGCTGTTGCAGGGTACAGGAACCCACAGGACATAGGCGCACCAGGTACTGGCCAGAGCAGGAGGCTGTTCCCTCCCTTAGGCCTGGGGCAGGGGAGTGGGGAGAGTCCCGGGACCCAGGAGGGCAGTGGTCCAGGAGGGATGGACACTGCCGGAACTGCAGCACAGCAGGAAGGGCTGGGGAAGAGGCCAGAGAGTGACTGCAAACCCTGCTGCTGACCTGGAGCCAGCCCAGATCCCAGCCCTGGAAGGCTCTGTTGGTCAGTCACCATCCCCCCTTCCGTCCCCCACCCTGGCCTGGGCTGGGCACACAGGAGCAGGGAGATGCTGGACACATTAGTATCTCAGCAGCTGGGACCCAATTTCCTCTGGAGTACAGGTGTAGGCAAGATGTGTATATACAAGCAGCAATTTAACAAATAAATATCTATTAAAATTTGGAAGTATTTTTAATTGGCAAATTTTCACTGCAAGTTTGAGTAAAACATGGCTATGGCTGTTATTTTCTTGATCTGGTTTAGTAAAATGTTACTAACATTAAAGAACCCAAATCCCTCCTGCAATCCAGTGTGCTGAATTTATTGGACAAAATAATCTGATTTCCTCTCTTTACCTCACAGCTACTCCTGATCCCTCCTCCTGGCACCCTCCAGGCAGACAGGTGGGAAAGTCATGTAGTGAGATTCCAGCCTCCTTGGAAGTCTTGCGGGCCCTGGGGCTACTCACCAGATCAGCTCCCCCACCCAGCACCCAGCAGGCAGCTTCCTGAGCCAGCCTCTGACTCACGGCCAGCCCAGCTCCAGCCCCCACACCTCCTCCAGCTTGGCCTCCTTTGGCCTGGGCTAATGAGGTGGAAGCTGCCTCCCCTGCCTCCCTACGTCAGGCTCACACACCGTCATTAGATGTCTTTGTTTAGAGAGCTCTCCTGCTCGGGCCTGCTTCCAGGGCAGGATGGTGCTGATGCAAAATCCATCATTTAGTGGGCCTGGGCACCTAATCGATGAGGCAGCATGGAGCCCCGCGTGACTCAGAGGGTGCCGGAGTGAAGGCGAGGCGAGAAGGGCATCCAGAGGGGGCGAAAGGGAGGGTTTTTTGATCCTGCACATCCAGGCTCCAGCAGTGAGCAGTTTATTCATGCCATGTTGGCATTGCAGCCGATTCCTCTGCAACGGGGCTATTTGTCCATGTGTTCATTTAGCAATGCCCATATGTGTTCAATAAGCCCCACACGCATCCTACGTGCCAGGCACAGTTCTAGACGCTGCACAGAGTGAACAAACAGTTCAGATGTTTGCTCACATTGATCTTACCGTCTAGTGATGGAACGATGACGATGATGGTGATGGTGATGATGGTGATGGTGACGGTGATGATGGTGATGGTGATGGTGACAGTGATGAAGATGATGGTGATGATAATGGTGACAGTGATGATGATGGTGATGATGGTGATGATGATGATGATGGTGTTGATGGTGATGGTGATGGTGATGACAGTGCCAGCAGGGGAGGTAGTGGCTGTAGCAGTGATATGAATAAACACTTACACAGTGCTTATTATGCACCAGACACTATTCTAAACACCTCACATATGTCAGGTCACTCAGTTGACGCCATAACACCTGACGTAGGTGGTCACAATCTCCATTTGACAAATGAGCAACTGAGGCACATAGAAGACAAGTCCCCTTCCCAAGGTCACAGGAAATGATAAAGGTGGTATTCAGAGCAGGTGTCTCATTCCACAATCAGTGGACTCAGAAACTACACCTGAATAAAGTAGGGAAATAATTCCAGAAAGAAAGTGATGAAGACAGTCCAGAGGGTGATGTGAGTGTGACTTGGTCCTGAGGAGCCTGCGCTAGATGGGAGGTCAGGGAAGGCTGCTCTGAGGAGGAGTCACTGAGTGGAGACGGCCAGGATGAGGCTTGTGGGAACAGGATTCAGGCAGGTGGAACAGCAAGTGCAAAGGCCCTGAGGAGGCAGTGAGTTGGACTGTTCAGGGAAGAGCAGGAAGGCCGGAGAGCCTGAAGCAAAACCAACAGAGGGGGTGGTGGGCTCCACCAGAGAGTGAGGCGGGGCCAGGCACAGGGGTCACGCAGGCCACAGGACATGGTGTGGGGCTACTGTGAGAGGACCGGAGGTGCTGGAGCACTCAGGGAATCCCCTCCGTCACTCTGTCATCACTGAGTCCGGACTGGGGTGGGGGTCTCTGGGGGTCCTGGAGACTGATGGGCAGAATCTGCTCTTCAGCCTTTGTAAAGAATCCATGGACAAGTGAGCAGAGCCCTCTCTGGGGTCACCACATCTAGAGGAAGCACCATCAGCACATTCATTGCCAGCAGCTGGAGTTCTTGACCTGTCTCAGCAGACCACTTTGCCAATCGAGGAAAACGTGTTCATTTGAGTGGGTTGTGGCAGCCAAGGGCAGGGCCCAGGGTTGAGGAGTTGCATCTGCTCAGGGTTCTCTCTCCATGCAAGGCGACAGCACCACAGATGCTCTGCCCCTCCCAGTCACTGGGAGGTTTTGGGATGCACTGATAAGTAGAGGCAGCTGTGCCCGGTGACATCACTCGAGGCTTCCTGGAGGCCTGAGTAGGGAGCTCTGCAGGGAGACCACCGGGCAGGGCTGGCTTTGTTGTTAGGGGCAAGGCTGCCATTAGACATCTCCTTACCCTGCTCCTGCTCCAGGACTGCCTGCAGGAAAGTCAGTTACCAGAACTCAGGTGGTGGCAGCCTGGACCCTGGATCCCGCGTTCACCTTCAGGAGATCTGCTCAGCTTTGCACGTCAACTGTGCCATCAAGGGCGGCTTTGCCTTCACAGGGAGCTGTGCCACCTTCTGAATGAGGCTCCCCGGCAGGGGGCAACCTCATTTCTGACCCCAGGATGAGTTCTCAGAGCTCTGGCCATCCCCGTTTCCTGGTCACAGCCTGGCTGAGCCCTGGGAAAGATGTTCCTGTGTTAGTTCTGCCAGGGACGAGCCACATCCTCTTCCCTCCCAACTTGAGAACATCACCCCATAGTGCACAGGAATTGAGTCCGGTGGTGGACACTCTGCTTGTTCCTGCCAGACATCTGTCTCCATCCCTCTGGGACAGTCCCTCCCTCTTCTTTTACCCCCCGTGTTGCCTATGGTTCGAGGAGGCTGACCCATCCTCCACCAGCTCCCAAGGGGGCCGAGGGCACAGTCCTGGTCCATGTCAGCCTTGGCCCCTGGACTCAGTGACGGTTTAGAGATGGGCTCCCAGCCCCTGCCAGGCCACGAGGCTTGTTCCCGACATCTGCTGGAGCTCACAGAAAGGGTGAGTTTTCTTTCCACTGGAGCTGGGCACCTGGTGGGGTGTCAGCCTGCAGTGACTGAGGGCTTCAGATGGAGGAATCCCGGAAGTACAGTCAGCAGCGGACAGCAGTGGCCAAAGCTGGAGAGAACAGGACAGGAAACCCACAGGCTCCCGAAGTCTGACATCACGTGAAATGGTACGTGTGTTTTCTTTACTAAGCTAGTTTGGGCTGAGTTTTGTCACTTGCCACAAAAAGGACCCCAACAAAGGTAGTTTAACAAGAAAAGTTGAAATTAGCAAATACATAGCAAAAAACAAGAATATTCAGTTGCCAGATTTCACATTGCTGATGGAGTGAGAAATCCTCTCTTGTCCCGCCAAGCTGAGTCATTGCTCTGCCACCTACCGGGAATTTGGCAAAGCGCCCTCTGTGCCACATGTGGGCCTCCTCAGGGACAGAGCTCAGGGATGTTCCAGCGGATTTAGCAGGGAAGGTAGAGTTCATTTTATTTTCTTCTTTTAATGTTCCCCCTAATGGACTGTCAACTCTACCGTTATTTTGCGATTTTATTTCCTGCAAAAGTAAACTCTAATTCACGGGTTCATTAACTGCACTTGCTATTCTGGACTCATTGGATGGGGACGTCCTGGGGTTTGGGTCATTCACAGGGTTTGAGGGTGCAGGACCAGGGCTGAAGGTGCTGCTGACATTGATCCTCAGGGAGGGTGAAATATGCCCATCGCCACCCAGTGCTCGGTGCTGGGCTGAGAACAGAATCCTGCCACCAGAGCTGGGGCCCAGTGGGGGCTGCCACCGAATCTTCTGTGGACATGGGGCCTCCATGGAGCCCTGCGCCCTGCATAGATCAGGTGGTCCCATCTGCAGCCACCACCCCAGACCCCGGCAGCTGCAGGCCCCACCCCCCGTGGAGACCACAGAGCAGTCCTGAGGCCCATGTGGCGTCAGCTTGTTCCTACCACTCCTCTGACATCCTCTGACCTTTCTGGAGACAAGACCAGACATCACCCACTCTCTGGCTGCCATTTCTCTCCTCCCTTCTCATCAGAGTGAAGTATCAGGTGGGCAGCGTTTCTAAAATGCACAATTAGAAACAGACCTGGGCTTTTAGTTTCTGGATCATCGCCCAGATTTGGACACAGGTGCCTGTGCGTGTCCCAGCTTCCTGGCACCCTTTCAGGGGCTGCCTAGGAAGGACAGACTCTGGTGTCTGGCTGCAGACACGTTGACACACATTCAGAAGGATGCAGAGAAAGCCTCAGAGCTGGAAACGTTATCGTGATCTGGTACTGTATCTTTGAGACAAGTGTGTCTTTATCTGACACTCAGGTGGACAATTTTTCCTGGAAGCGAGAGGCAAGTTAGCGGCTGTTGTGCAGGAAAATCACATATAAAAAGAGAAAGAGAGATTGGCTCTCACACAGCTGGCAGTATTGACTTCTGTGCATACAGATACGGGGAGTGTTCATTTTTAATGCCTCCCCAAGACAAGACTCAGACTAGCTGTGCATTCCAGTTCTTCTCTCAGATGGAAATTTCTCTGTGTGGAGTCTGGGTCTGGTGTGCACACTGAGAAGCAGTGTTGCCCACGCCTGGCAGATTAGACCTTTGTGGGCAGATGGGCAGAGCATCCTGTCCACCCCAAGGTGAGCATCCCAGGTGGTATGAGAGATCCTGGGAGGAAAGAGCTATTTGAGAGAATGACGTGTTTGGATTTACATTGCAAAGGGAAGACAGTTGACACAAGGATCTTATATTATAAAATGCATTAAATGACTTGTCATAAGGACAGATACTAACAGCAATGGCTGCTACAGAGAATCCAGTAACCCAAAAGCAACTTAAAAATGTTATCAGGCATTCATTGTGGCTCTTCTGGCTGCTATAGCATAAATGTTTTAAGAAGTAATTTCCACATCCTTCCCATGTGGTACTGGCTGTTGTCTTTTTCTTTTTAATTTTTAAATTTGTATCGTCTAATTACTTCTATAAAAACCAGTCTCATGAACTTAAAACTCCAGTGTGTTTGAATCACCTGTTTAATTTCTCTTCCAGACCTGTGGCTGGTCCCCTGACCCAGCTGAAACCACTCTCCCCAGCTCCCCCTTGTTCATCTCAGGGTATTCACGGTTAGAACCGGGAAGGGCCCTCAGGGTTTGGAGCAGCCCCTGGGCCCACCCTGGGGCAGTGACTGCTGTCCCGCGAGGTCTGTTCCTCAGCCGGACACGTGGGCTCCCGGGGCAGAGACTACAATTCCCAGCCTCCTTTGCAGCGGGCATGATCACATGACCAAGTCCTGGCCAGTGGGATCTGAGAGGATGTGGCATCTAGCACTTCCGGGTCATGCCTCTAGAACCCGTCCTCTCCTCCCTCCCGGTCTCCCTGGGGGGAAGTGGATGCTGTGAGCCATCTGGGGTCCCAGTGGGTGAAGCTTCAGCCAGGGCTGGTGCAGCGACGACATAGAAAAGCCCTGGGCAGCCCCCTTCGGTCAGCATCCGGCCCTGGACAGCTTGTGCCCGGCTGTTGATAACTGGAGAGTCCGCACTTTGTTTCAGCCTCTCTTGTTCGGGGTCCTGAGGATGCACGTGCTCCCACACTAAAGCCATGGACTGACCATCCCTGAGTCTCTGGCCACATCCCGCGTCCTCAGGGAAGCGGGTTTGTTGGGTCCTCGGTAGCATTCATCCCTTAATTCCTTCTGACACATCTTCTGAGCACTTACTACGTGTCAGGTCTTGTTTTTCACCCTGGGGCTACAGCCATGGACAACAAGCTGCCCCGGAGCCTGGAGTGGACAGTGCCACCCAGCTCTGGGTGGCCTGCAGCCTGTGGTGGTGGGGAGTTGTAGCCCCTGCTGGGGCATTGGAGGTGACTCAGGCAGCTCCTTCCCACTACTCTCTCTCAGTCTCTGAAGTCTACTCTGTGGCCCCTCGTTAGGAGAGCTAAGGAAGAGCACTCTTACCACCCGGGCTCCTGGAAAGGATTTAAAGAGAATTTAGGCTGGCTCAACAGCCAGAAATGTCTCCATGTCAGAATGAGGTAAAATACTGAAAAATTGCAAAATCTTATTTGCACAGGCAGGAGAGGTTCTCCTGAACTCTATTTCTACCCCAGGCTAAAATTAAATTGTTAATCAGACTTGTATACATTTGAGATATCTTTTGTAAAATGTTTTTAAATAGTCCCAACTAAAAAACCCCATCAGATAAGACTAAGTAAGACATTTGAAGATGTTCACCTACTATTGATTGTTGTGTCTTATGTCAACCAAAAGTCAATAACCACCTTCAGTACTGAAAGTGTTAAGCATGTATATTAATTATCTCCTGGCAAAGACTTAGGAAATATGAGGAAAGACCCCATAGTGAGCCCAACAGTGAATTAACTTCACTGCCACAACATTAGCTCTTCTTCCCTTATCAAGTCACCATTAGCACTGAGATATTTTTCATTTACATCATTTTTATGTTTAAAATGTTGCTCAGTGCAGAGTGGGAACTCAGTGAAGTGTTCTTGGATGGATGAGTTCTTCTCATCTAGGGACACTCTGTTCTATGCCTGAGCTCTGATGCTTTGGAGCCATGTGACTGGGGCAAAACATGCCACTTCTCTGAACTCCAGGATTTCTATTTATAAAATTAAGGGGTTAATGTGAAGACTAAGACGACTACAGGGTGTAGCAGTGCCTGATGGTTAAACCTCAATGACCATTCTTCACATCTTCCATAGTCTAAAATATTTAGGTGGGTATGTGACTATCTATAATGCAAACTACATTTTCCAGAGTTCTCTTCAGCTATGTGTGGCAAAGTGAACAATTTATGATCAATAAGCCATGAGAAAAAGTAATGCCCTTAAAGAGATGGTTTCCACTTAGGTTGTAAAATGCTGTAAAGAACATCATTCCTGCATTAATGACAAGCCAAATCCAGATAATCTACAAAATCATAATGAGTTTCCTTAAACCCATTAGAGACCTGAGGTTTCTGGGAAATCCACTAACCTGAAATCTAACAAAGACAGGCACCTGCAAGAAGAGATGAGGATATAGCAACTGTCTTAACTGGGACAGAAAGTGAGAGCAACATAGGCTTCTATAAATTCCGTTAAGAACATTTCTTCTGGCCAGGTGCAGTGGCTCATGCCTGTAATCCCATCACTTCAGGAGGCTGAGGCAGGAGGATCACTTGAGGCCAGGAGTTCAAGACTAGCCTGGGTAATGTGGCGGGACCCTATATCTACAAAAAATGGAAAAATCAGCCAGGTGTGATGGTGCGTGTCTGTAGTCCCAGCTACTTGGGAGGCTGAGGCAGGAGAACTGCTTGAGCCCAGGAGTTTGAGGTTGCAGTGAGCTATGATGATGCCACTGCACTCTAGCCCAGGGCAACAGAGTGAGACCCTATCTCTGTTTAAAAAAAATTTATTCTAAAATGTTTAACAGGTTTCCAAAGGCTGAATATGTTCTATCCTGTGACTATAGAATCCTCATAGTCACAGATACACGGGCAGTGCACAACCACTTTTAGATGCTTCTCCATGGAAACATTAGAGGCAGGATGGGAGGCTAGGGAAATCTTCCTTCTGTGGTGTCAGGTTGGGTGAGGCGCACAGTTGTCATTGCAGAAAATAAATGAAGCCTTCCCAGATCTTTCTCTCCTATCTCATCCATGGAGCAGAAACCTTAAATGACTGGGGTGGGGGGTGGGGCAAAAAACCTGCCTCTGGGGGCTGCCTCCAGGGCATAGATGAAGACTTACATTATGACTGGGCAAAGGGAGCAGAGAAACATCCTCCTGGGGGAGAATGAAAAAAATCCTAGACCCAGATCATAAGAGACACTTTCTGCTGATGGAAAGATGGAAACTCACACCCAAAAAACACCAAAATAACAAGGCAGAGTTTGGTGGGGAGATGCACACAGGAACACTGCAAAAGCTTCACCCTTGAGACTTAGTGACATGGAGCCCACCTAATACTGATGCTGAACCAGGACAACAGAGAATGGCCCCATCCCTCACCATAAGGTTAACAGGCATTGACAAGTTAAAGGAGAGAACCCCTGGGAGAGTGGTAAGTGTATAGTGAGAGACCCTTGCTGAGGCACAGGCTCATAAATAAAGGCTTAAGTGGAGAGTGGAGCAGGAACATTGAGAAAAATCTTGCAGTAACTCAATCCCTGCTGTAGGCACAAAGTAACTCTAGAACAATTTGAATGTTGTAATACACTGAGAGTAATGGTAGAACAGCAACATCCAAACCCAGCTCAACTCCTGTCTAGATTCATTCACCCTTATCCCAAATAAATGCCTAGTAAAAGAAGTGGCATGCCCATTTCCAAGCATTACTACTGTTATCTCAATTTTTACTGTCAATATCATGTCTAACTTTGAGCCAAAGATTACAAAACACAGCAAAAGGCAAGGGAAAAAATGCATGTCAAGAGACAAAACAGTAAACATAACAAGACTCAGATATCATACAGATATTGGAATTATCAGTCAGTGAATGTAAAATAATTCTGATTAATATGTTAAAGGTTCCAATGGAAAATATGAAGAACATGAATGAACATAGAAAATTTCAGCAGAGAGAGAGAAACAATAATGAAGGATTAAATGCTAATGCAAGAGAAAAGTCACAGCAGCAGACATGCAGAATGCTTTCCCCAGACTCATCTGAAAACTGGATGCACAGGTGAGGAAAGAATAAGTAGTCATGAAGATAGAGCAATAAACATTAAATAATTGAAACAAAAAAGGGGGGGGAGTTTTAAA
This sequence comes from Daubentonia madagascariensis, assembly GCA_023783475.1. Lineage (NCBI taxonomy): Eukaryota > Metazoa > Chordata > Mammalia > Primates > Daubentoniidae > Daubentonia > Daubentonia madagascariensis. The sequence goes on from JAKFHU010001262.1 coordinate 23,365,690, forward strand.
ATATTCTCTGCTCCAAGGTAGGTCTCAGCAAACTCTAAATTGAAGCATAAAGTTTTCTGTTATTTTTAGAATGTGCTACAGAAAGCTGAGGGTTAAATTTAAAATAATTAGAGATGGAGCAGGAAGGAAACATTGCATGGGGAAAAGGGCAAGGATTTGAGAGTCAGCCTGTCTTTGGTACAAATGCTGGCTCTGCCACTTACTAGCTGTAGGCCTTGGGCCTCATTTTATTTATCTGTAAAATAGAGAAAAACCAGTCTGTATCTCATCGGGATGTTGTGATAATAAACAACACATAACAATTACATAATAATGACAATTAAATGACAGATCACAATTGTATCTAACACAGTTTTGGCACATAGTAGACAGCTGAGATATGGTGACTATTATTTTTCAGCAGGGACTTCCCCTGTTTCTCTCCCTTTGTTTCAGATCTGAAAAAATGTTATAAATAACCAGGAGCCACTATAGAAATATTCTAGGAGAACAATGTCTCCTGAGGGAACAAGGCAATACATAAAGCAAAAAAAATTTAGCAATTATAACAATAACAATAATGATAGCTAACATCTATCGCATACTTACTATGTTTCAGCCAGGCTTGGTGCTGAACTTTGTATATAAACTAACTCACCCCATCCGCTCTATGTGACAGGTCCTACGATAATGCCATGTTCTCAGAGGAGAAAACTGAAGGTGTGACAGAGATTAGTAACTTTATCAAGGCCACACACCTGGGGAGGCTAAAGACGGGCTCCATCGCAGCTGTCTGACTCCAGACTTTCCACAGCTACCCGTGATACCATAACCCCTCCTGGGGAAGTATATGTTTATTTAAAGAAACCATCCAGGAAGGCTGAAGTGAATGTACATAAGAAACATGGTGCAGCTGAAATTTATAACGAGTGTTAGGACCCACAATGAGCTGAAATAGAACAGAACAGAAACAAACTGTCCTTCAATTTTGACAATGATAAAGAACACCTTCAAGGTGATGTGTCTTTCTACGTCAACCCTTCTTGAAAGAGGAAATTTCTGTTGAGAAAACATAATAAAAAGAGGATTAAAAATTAAATTGAAGGAGAGGTTGCATTTTGACCTTTCTCAAGAAATAAGCTTTTGTGGTGTTGACATAGTAATAAGGTTCCGATTATACACACAGTCTGCTGCTGTTTGGAATCCTCAAAAATGTCATAATTTAAATTCACTGACTCAACGGGTGCTGAGTACATGCAGAAGACGCCTGGGACGAGGAGCCCGTGGAAGCCTGTGGAGAACAGGAGACGCAGGTGGAATCGTTCTGCTTCCCGTCCACTCCTTTCATGGCTCTGACATGGGTTGTGCCACATTGCCTGTGCTCGGCAAGAATTTCTCATTGGGGAAAACAGGTCTCCTGTCAGCGTGGGCCCTGGGGACACATCCAGGGCCCTGTGTCCCCCCAGCCTCTGAGCGCTCAGGGCTGAGCAGGGGGCTGGAGTGTCGGCAGAAGCAAATGTAGTGTTCCCGTGGGAAGCATTAGTGTACCAGGTGCAATGATATACCTGTCTACAGTATCATCCTTGAAGCTCATGTCTTGTTGCTTTTTCACTGGGAATTCAAATGGTTAAAGCACTTGAATAAATTATGGACAAAGAAATCCATGTTTTGTAAGTGCTGAAGGCTAAGAAGTCATATCTGCTAGAGATTTTACAGTGCCTAGCCACAGTGACCCTATGGGCAGAGGCCCTAACCCCCCATGCAGGTGGTGTTGGTCTCTGCCTGGGACTCCCTGGCCCACTTGGGTGAGCTTCCCGTTGATGGTGTCCTCCAGTGTGTCTCACACCAGCACCCACACCTTTCCAGGGACAGGCTGTGTGGGAGAGACCCCTGGACATCCCAGCCAGCAACAATGTGGAGGGACACTCCTGCTGGTCCTCAGAGAGGAGCCCGGGGGACAGCTGGCTGTAAGAGACAGGAAGAGCAGGAGGCTGCAGGAGGGACCAGCCAGGGTGGGGTGTGCCCACCAGAGTGAGGAAATTCCCAAAGTAGCTGGGTGAACAGCCACACTCCATAGTGCCACGAATGCCTCCGTTCACTTGGCTGTGTCCACTGGCCTCTCCCACAGAGCGTCTGGAGGCCTGGGTGTCCCTGGGAAATTCTGTGTCTGGTGGATTTAATGCAGAGGATGCTGTGGAAGTTGCACCCTCTTCCTTGTTTACCTGCAGCAAGGATGTTTTCTGAGGCCTCTGAGGCCACTGGGCAGGTCAGGGAGGTGTCTGCAGAGCAGGGCAGAAAACACCTGGCCAAGGTCAGGAAGGGGACCTCGGGCAGGTGACCAGCTGCCCTGAGCCAGGAGATGGGGTTCAGGAGCCCACCTGGCACTCAGCTCATCCCAGGAGGAGAAACAGCCCTGAGAGACAGCAGCACACCCACCCTACTCATGTGGAGTTTATTGCAATGTTGGGAAACTTTGTCTACTTAATTTATTTTAGCCAGAGAGCCTGGCACAGTGACTCAAGTGTGTGTTTATATTGGCTGACTGCCCTGACTGTGGAAATGCAATTATCCCAAATCACTCCCTTCCCCAGGTTCTCCAGGGGAATGGGAGGGTCTGACTGGCCCTGTCCTATGTGAAGTGCCTGGGCCAAGGAGAAAGCAATTCCAAGGGTGTCCAGAGAGCTGAGGTGGGGAAGGAGTGGCTGTCCAGAGCAAAATCAGGGCTTCGTTACAGGAAATGGAGGGAACAGATGCCAGACAGGCAACATGCAACAGGACGTGCGATCACAGGCCACATGTGACCATGGCGAGCGCCGCTGCTTCCATTTGGCTGCAGATGAGGCTGGACACAGGCCTGTGACCAGGCGTGACCTGCCCCTTGGAGTCCCTGACAACGGCCCCTCAGAAGCAGTTCTGAACTCTGGTCCTGGCAGCCCAGGCTGGGCGGGTGTGATGTGTGGTGTGGACGTGCCTCACTCGGGGACGATCCCTTTGTTAAGTCACAGGAGATGAATTAGGACAACAACACTCCTGGAGGTGCCCTGGGGACGTGAGGGAATCAGAGATGAAAACCATCTGAGTCAGGCTGGAGAATTAATTTTGGTGTGTGAGCCCACGCACTCAGGAGGACTCATTAAAGCTGAAAGAAATTAAAACCTGACATTCCAGGAGGGCAGCAAAGCACCTAATGAAGAAAGGGTAAGGTACACGGGCCTGCTGCTTTAACATGAGCTGCAGCTCTCCACCTGCAGGTGGGAGGGGTCCAGGTCCAGGGACGGACAGGCGGCCGTGTGGGCAGCTCCTCACTGACCACAGGCTCAGCCTCTCCCAGTCAGAGCCATTCTTCCTGACTGTCATCTCTCATTGTACAAAAACCATCCAAAAATGCCCCAAATTATAACAAACCAATGATTCACAGTTTCTCAC